>HG996487.1:2500000-5000000 GCA_905340225.1 Abrostola tripartita | reverse complement strand
AAGATATTGTATTTGTAAAACATAAATATCAAGCTTGCTTACAGTGGAGCTACGTGAATGATATCTGAGTAGCTAATATAGATGAACGTAAATGTTAGCGGTCGGCATTGCTATGGTTTAGTGGTAGTAAAGAATGGTGTTTGCTTTATTTGGGGAGTTGGAAGACACTTCGTGGGTATTTCTGTTCCGTCATAGGAGCAATGTAAACAATAAAATATGAACTTAAATTGCCCAACCTTGTTTTTCACGAATATTTAGTAAAAGGAAACGTATAATAAACCGCTTCTTATACTAATTGTAATTGTAAAATGTTTAAAGGTCGCGACAAAGCGCTTGAGGTTGCGTGTTAATAAACGATTCGAGTTTATATGCAAACGTACAAGAACAAAATTGTGTAATTAATTTCACAATATCTCCTAAGACTAAGGCGAGTCGAGATTAATGTGGAAACGATATGAACCTCAAGAGGCCCTATAGAATAACTTCATAAGATAGAGATAGTTATTGCAAACCAGTATACGTAAGTGTATTACGCACAAAAAGAAATATTAAAACGTGTTTGCGAAATTAATAGACTAACTACTACTAATTAATACCTAATAGTTCCTGGAAATTTTAAATTACTTGCGAAAATTATGTGTGCTGTCAAGAAACGTTAAATTGAAACTGTAAGTGTAAGTCTTATAAAGCCCCGCAAAAAAATAAAAAGCTTTGTTCTCCAAGTATTGCTAAAAATATAATTACGCAATTAAACTGTATAGTTCAACTAAACTAGCTAAATAAACCCGCATGCCAGTGTTAGTTAAAACTATCGACGTAGAAAAATCAACATTGGAAGTGTCGTTACAAGTGAAGGGCGCGGGCATTGGTTTCGTAATCATTCAGGCTAAACATAGCCGCCACTCGTGCCGGATATTAGGGATTATCATAAAGCAAGTGGAATGGAATCGAGCGTGGTGGGCCGCACAGGGCGCCTCTATTTTAACACCTACCAGAGCCGTGGGCGCGATTTACGATGCAACATCACGCCACGCTTATGTTGGATCGCGTCAACGTGTGTTTAACCAGCTATGTTATTGGTGTCTACGTTGTGGCAGAAATGGAACTAAACGCAAGCTTATTAATGACGTTGGCAAACATCAAGAGACTTATTCGCACTGCAGTGTTTAGAATTTCAGCAGGTTTTTTTTAGTTTTACCGCCTAATAGACACCTATCAAATACTTTCACTGCCAACAATATTTTTACCGTAGTAATTAATAAAATAATAATAATTTTATAGAGTTCGTTATTGGGTAAGTTATACGTGCAGCATCCTTTAAATTGATGTGCTAGAAGGGAGTAGAGCGGTCACATAGAAATGTATTTGCGCCATTGGGCGGGCGGTAAGCGCGGAAACATCGCAAGGTCACGTGGGGTTATCACGACTGTCTGCTAGAGTGCAGCTTTCACACTCACCGCACGTTATCGCTCCAAACGGTCGGCGGGGGCGGTGTCTTTTATATAGTTTAGCCGTGCTTGCTCTTATCAACTAACGTACATAGTCGTTGCATAAGTCAACAAACAATCAGCTCTTCTGACAACATAATGCGTAATGGCCGCTTGAATGGTACCTAAAACTGTCAATGTACGCTAGCAATATCAATGCGAATCTGAAACCTTTTATTGCATTCTCGATGCGTGTGCGTCGATAATGACAACATTTCTACTCGATGTGGTAGCGGACGATCAGCGCGGACAATCGCAATGAATGACGTCGCGGAGGACACGCGGACGAGGGGAGCGCGGCAATACGTGCGCTCGTGCATGTGGTTGTGGCCACCCGCGCGCCGCCGTGCCGAGCCCGTGTGGTCCGGCCCCCGCCCCGCCGCCGCCCCCCCCCACCCGCGCACCTCCACTGGCCCTCTATGCAAATTAGCCACAGCGTAGACAACAGATGGATGGCGGAATAAACAAACCGCGTCCTTTGCGGCCGGCGCGGCGCGGACGATCGCACAGCAATGACGCGACTTTGTTAGCGCACGCGCAGAGTGCCTTCTCTCCTTTAATTGAAACATCAAGAGCGGCAGAATACATTTAAATGGTTAATATTCATTTCGATAGCTTTTATAAAACTTGAATAGTTACTTTCTGCTCGAGCTCAATGTTTAGATAGGAGAAATCTGTAACATTTCGGTCATGGTCGCCAAATCGATCGAGCTTGAGGCCGGTTTTTGGACAAAAACTAGTCGCATTTAGAAGTCCATAGCGAGTAACGAGCGAGGTCCGGCCGACGCGGGCGAGGCGGCGCGGCCTGCGTGCCATATAATCAACCGCCAGATTATACCGTGTGTAATGTATCAGTTACAAATAACACAGTGACACATCTCATTTAACATCAGACCTAGAATCTCTTAACAATGTAACTGCATCTACGCGCCCTTACGAAGATTTAAAGCCTACTTTAACAAAGGCCGACCATACAACCTTACATCACTAGGTTTATTGGCGTGCACTTGAGAGTTTACTTAAGCTTTAGTAGGTCGAGTGTAGTGTACCACATGTTATATAGGCGTGTACAAACATGTGTGTCGAACATAGAGCCATTCGCAAGCCAGGAGAGTGATGTGACTTGACCGAAATGTAGATGGTTGTGAATATACTTACTATTACGTTTGTAGTAAACAATGACTACTGCAAATGTGACTCTTGCGATATTTTCATCCATAAGCTTCTGATTTCAACATTGAATTTTGGTGATTTACTGAAAATTTTAGCAGTATGATGTCACCATTATTAACTGGTTATCTAATTTGTTAGCATCTTAAACTAAAGGCCTATATTTAAACGATAATTTGTAGCTGTATTCCAGGATAACAAGGTCTTTAATGGTGAAAAGAAAAGATTATATTATGTACTCCTCACTGTTAAATAATAATTACCGAACAGGTAAACATGTCCTCAATTGTGCTAGATAGAATAGGTACCGTAAGTCCTTTCAAGTTCCGCAAATAATAGGTACTATAATGATTCTCTACGCTGCACAAGTAAACACCAGTTTACATAGAACTCGACCACATCCCATCCTCAATAGGAACGAGAGAAAAGCTTAGGTTGGAAGGGACCAGGGGATAATAGCCGAGCGTGGCGCGCAGCAAGGCGTCTTCACACAAAAGCGGACCGGACAATCAGATCCCTCGTTTTTTGTGAGTCAATAGAAATGTTATACATTTTTTTAGTTTTATTGGTCGTAATTTTACGTAGGGATATTTACGGGCGGCCGCGGGCCACCTAATTAAGTTGTTAGGCGACTCGGGACCTTCGGCATTGTTTAACTCTGCCGGCTTTGTTCCGCGATAACGTCTGTGTGGCAGTTACCTTTGAATGTGTTTGTATTGTTTGGACAGTAGCCGAGGACTTAATATAAATTGACATTTCAAAGTTTTTGATAGTTTTATTTGGAGATATGATTTTACATTTCAATGTTACTGCTTACTACTCGTAGTACGTGAGTCTTGATTCGTTTTGAACGTGGCGAATAAAGTTTACTTATCTGTGGGTTCGGCATGCCTGTGTTGAAGCAGGTGCTTCAATAAAATCGTCCGTTTCCTTTTTGTTACGTCCGCCCTTTTGCGAGATTTTTTTACATACAATACCCGCTGCAGTTAGCGTACGGACTTATAAATAAAACGAAGTAAAATATTGCAACTTAATAGGTACGTTAATGCTTAGAAAAAAAAGTATTTCACTGTTATTGTTGTCAATTTAGATAAGACTTGTTTTATACGACTCTATTAGTTTTTTACTTATGTCCGTTATAATATTTGACAACGCAACAGTCTCTATATATTTTGTTATCAAATTCGTGATTAAGTGTTACACCTACGGGATGTCGCAATGACGGAAGTTGCACTCGTGCGCATCCTTCCTAACCTAAGTCATGACGTCATCCACTCGATTTAATTGAAAATAGGTCTTATAAAATGCCATTAAACGTAAACATACTCCTATCGATTTATTTATACCATTTCTTGCATTCATAAAGTGGGACCACCCAACTCTGCAGAGGCCCAAAAAGAAAAAAATCTTCAGTTATTTCTCCTCTTTGTATCCTTTTTGGTTTCAAGGACGCTTCCTAGAGTTTTATTTGTTTTAAAAATTGCTTTCCAAAGACCATTTGGAGATCATTTTGTCACAGATTTATTCCACAATTCAGTATAATAATATTTTACAACCCATTCTTAATCATAAAAGTCAGCTGTTTGTACTCACTGAAGAGGGTAAACTTTTACGACTTTTATCTTAATTTCTTATTTAACTTATGCTGTATAAATAATGTATTTATTACTTTTAATAAAATGGTATCTGATTTAATGGCTTTTATTTTCATGCAGATGCAATTAGCATTTAATAAAAATCTAACTGAATTGTTTTAAGATTATTTTTAAAGCTGTGTTTATCTCCACACATAAAAATAATCACATAATAAGCGTAAGCATATTATAAAGGCATCCTGGCGACACGAGACACGACCGACAGTGCATAAATGCTGTGCAGCGCGATATCAATTAACTGGATTAACGATCTTCACGTTACTTACATCAAAGAAGTTAAAAGCAAACGCTGGTAGACAATAAATAGTAAGTTTAATGATGGGATGTGCCTTTAAGAGATACTTGGTGTTCAGGCGCATGCGCGGAGCTCACGTCTTGTCTCTGTTCCGGGATCGTAACTAAACGTACGTGTACCTTCAACTTTAAACATGCTATTTATATGGCTTGGCCCTATGTAATAAACTAAATGCGCGCATTCCACCATCTGTGGACAGCGCTTTTCGTTTTTGGGATTAAAAGTACACCTATTCAGTATACATTCAGCAATAACGAAACGATAACAATAGGACTTCCCTAATTGTTCACACTTATACAGCGATCAGGTAATTTTATTAAGGTACGTATTTTCGAAGAACTAATAATAATTTTCACGAATTCATGTTAATAAGACATTGCTATGTTAATGTGGAAATAATAAAAGACACGTGACATTTTACAGCGATCTGATAGAATCATAAAGTGACCAATTATTTCGTGTTGAGTTATGGATATAACTCCATTTTGTATGTCATTAAATTGGACCTTTCTTAACTTTTATTGGTGATAATGATCGATGGAACCTTGTCCAAGAACTTTGGTTTTTCTTGGAGTTACCTCAATGACTTCCAGCTGTTTTTGAACATAATATAACAAACATAACAGCACACCTGTATTTCCTGAAGCGATAGGTAGAGGTGTACCTATATTGCACCCACATTTCGCCAATTATGTTATAGATCCCAATGTTTGGGGGGCTAGCCAATGTCATCAACAGGACATTCAAATCAAATCGACATTCCGTGCTGCTCCTGAGAATTACCTAATGGACAAACCCAATAGCACTTCGCCCGACCCGGGATACGAATCCAGGACCTCATGCTCAGTAGTAGCGCTTGGCGACCACGAGACCGAGACATGTTCCTAGACTTATTTTTATTAGGTCTATTTAACTACTTCTTATGATGTATTCGGAAGACGTAAGACATGCATTAATAGCTAAAAGAATCTAGACATTAAAATCAAATCCTCAACGCACTTCTTTCTGCTAGGGAACGAGAAAGATTTCACCTCTGAATAAAATAATTAGCACAGGATCAGGCCATACCACTGAATTAAAAAGAGGTATTTTATGCCAGCTAATCATATAGATCCTAATTCTGGCCGTATGTTGACGTTAGTCTATCAAAAAACAATGTTATCCAACCCGGAAAACTGGACACTTTGTTGTTACCCACATCAATAAAAGATTGTAAGGTAAATTAATAATTCACGGCGATGAATATAAATCAAGCTGAGTACGTGCAACGATCGTACGTGGGGCGCGTACGAAATACGAATGTTGCCGCAACGAGGATAACGTACAAGATATTGTTTATGCCTTTAACTTTTCTTTCTAACTTAAAAATTATCCAGGAAGGATAAATTTGGAAAATTTAAATGTCTGTTTTTTTCTATAGGTTGTTTAAGCAGAGCATCTCCTTAATTCTTTCCTAATGTTGCAACTTTAAAATTGATTTTTGTTTTTATATATCTGGGTCATAGTATTCGTCTGATATCTTGGATTATCCAGTTAAATAAATAACGTACGCTTAATAAAAAAAATTGAAGTATGACCTTATGTAGCAATTCGTATTTGGCGGTATGACTGAATCCTAAAATCGAGGCAAAGCACATCTTACAAAGTAGAAAAAGTTAAACTTATAACTTTGAATTATCAGTTACAAACAAACACACGACGCATTAATATTGTAACTCCACTTAAGTGCTATTACAATGAAATAAATAATACATCAACAATTTAAATACGCAGACTTTACATAAAAATAAAAATGTTAATAACAAAATAAAAAATACAATACAAAGTCGTTGAAATACAATTAGACTAAATCAAGTAGCGTACCGGACGCAAATGCCCATTCAGATTGTTGATTGACGAATTTAAATTCAAGTTTACAGTGCTTATAAGGGCGCTTACACACCGCGGCGCGCTGTGTTGTCGCAACTCGCATGCAGTGCACGTACGGCGAGACGGAAGCGGCTCCACAGACGAGCTCGTCACCGTGCATTGGTATTCCACAAGATGCACAATGTCTCTAGCATGATGTGCATTACCTTTCTTACATAAACTTATAGCCAATAAAGATAATTTTAAAAACAATTGAACGTACCTTGAACCCAGAGTTGGTCGACCCTCGAATGAATTTGCGCCGATTTTAATCCGACGCAGAAAGTAGACAGTACGAGTATCGCGACAAAGAGAACTTTGCCCGCGTCGCCTTGGAGGAAACAGCCTAATATGAACAGCTGTTCTTGAAGCCAGGCGCGGATCCAAAGCGACGTGCGCCCGCCCTCGATGTTGCCCTGAAAACAAAACAAAACATGAATCCCACAATTTATTACAGTTATTTTTTGTGTAGTAACGCAGTTGCAAGAAAAACGGACTGAACAGTAGCTACAAACCTAACATGCTGTGTCACTACAGACATGTTGGTTTTTAATCTCTCGATCTTATATCAATAAACACACAGATTATGAGATCACTTTGGCGGTAGATATAATAACATCGAACTCTTTAAATGTCGAAATAATTTCCGAGTTGATTGTGATTAATGAGAGTGGGCTGGTCGCCCGGGGCTCGCACCAGTGGCGCCGAGCTCGGCCGCTATCGAACCACCACACGAGAACAGCCGACACAGACAGAATCTCGTGAAGCGCTTACTAATTGCATAATAATAACTCCATCGACGTCTCGTGTTGAACGCAGCGATTAAGCGATCATGGGTACGTTTGCCCTTTCTTAATGTCCATCCGATACGACGACGACGCACAATAATGTAAAAATAATTAGTAGATTCAGTTTTTATTCTACCTTTTTTATATTATTTTTGTCCAATCATTTCTGTACTTACATACAGTTTACATAATTTATTTATTTTCAGTAAGTATTATGACCTTAAGAGCGAGCCTGTTAAACTAGCCGTACTGCAAAGTCTAGCACAGAAGCTGGAAGTCGTTTGGCTAGTACATTTTCGTGTGGAAATTGAGATGTTTAGCTTGCGAGCGTAAATAAATAAATCGTAACAACAATAATGGCAGATACAGTGGAGAGTCGTAGAACGGTCCGGGTACGGTACGGGCGAGCGGACGAGGTGAATGTCGGGCGCGCTGGGTGGGCGTGACGTCACGGCCGGAATGCGCCCGCGCCGCCCGCGCGCACCTCTCTCCCCCACCGTCGCACGACCCACGTGGAGCGTACGCAACACTCCACCACGCTGTAACACCACCACCACGCAAGATTCTTCATTCATGCACCGAATTTGGCACACATGTGCATAAGATATGCGAAGTTATATGCTTGGAGTTAAAATCTACCTGTACCTATATACAGACCAACAATAAGCCATAGCGCGTTAGCCGCGGGAGTAAACTGCTGACGCAAGTGCTACGGGATTATTTACTATGTATAATCCGCGATGCGCCGGCGCCGGCGACTGCGCTTCCTGCAGATAAGAGATTGGCCCACTAGGAGCGCGTTCTCACGATCGTGGCTGCCGGCTACGTAGGTACTATACCCGACAGTAAACAGTCATCACGCTCTGCTACTACTGCATCTGCGTTTCAAACGACTTTTTAGTCATTTTAAAGCTATTAATAAATAATTATATCAACAAGTCCTTATCATCTTGCAGGAAACGTTACGGAGATAATTTTAGTAATGAATACCAAGCGATATGCAAGTAGTCGCCGGCTGACTTTGTTTCTTATCTGAGGTCAAGCGCGGTGTAATAATTGTCTCAACTCTATTTAATTACTCCATAATGTGTCTCCAAATAGTAACTTTTTGTTGTTGTAAAATTTATCGAGTTGACCACACATGCGTGTACCTACACGACATGTAATTAAATACATATTTAGAATATATTTATACCGGATACTATTTCTTATGAGCACGAATACACAGACTCGCTTCGTTCAATTTATTTTAAATGAAGATGACTAACACAAAGATTTAGGGAAGCACTTGGTAATTCATGTTGTTACGCCAAAGTTACGGTCGAACAGAAAGTATGTTAGGAATGTGCGCCGTATCCTTCAGTTCGTAAGGGCGATGCATCATTCAAATCTGTCATGTCGGAGTTTATCAGTTGTTGGTAACAAGAGCAGCGGAGTGAGTAGTATGATTGGCGCGATCCCTGACATCCTGTACCATCGACATCGCCTGATCACGGACTCTCCCTATATCTGCATATAATGGGACGTGGGTGTCGCCCCAGCGTTATCCCATTAGAATACATGAGCCTTGTTTCTATTCAAAATTTGTTACGATATGTTGAAACACCATCTTTTGTTTTTGTTATCGTAAAGTTTTTGCTGATATCTCCAGAAGATTTGTATACTTACGGAGATATAATGTAAGGTGAGGTTGAGTTTATTGCGGCTAGTAAATCGAGGGTGTTGGAGACTAATGCTAAATGGAATTGAATACATCATTACCAATAAGACTACGTAGTACGTACGAACTAGAGATGTATATAAAAAGAGTAATATAAGCGTTTCAGTAGGTGTCTAATGTCTATACTGTGTCGAGTCTGTACCTTAATTACTTAATTATGATGAGTGGTCATTGCTCGAGAAAAATAAAGCATGTAGGAAAAAAGAAATTTAATGACATGTTGAATCGCTTCCAGCCTACTTTGTCATATGCATGTATTGTATCATTATAGATTCGAATGGCCCTCGTCAAGGACATCACGTTTGGCCAATTGGCCAGTCGGCCACCGGCGCGGCGGCGGCGCACTTCATGAGAATGCCACTGAATGTCAATGACATTTTTAATTCTTTACGTAATTCTACGCACATTTCTGACGCTAGAGCCAGCATACAATAAATAATCTGTTTTCCTATTCTATGAAATAGAGTAAACGATTCGTTCACATATCGCATAGAAGATAGAGATAGAAGAAGACGGACAAAAATGTGTACAAGCACAATTTTCGCTGTCATTTAGTCTACGTAATTTTATTACTTTATTATCAGTTACATTTACTATCATACCATTCAACCGATTTTAGAAAACAAACGGGTCAAATTCATAATTCTTGTGCTCGTTAAAATGAGACAACGTTGGATTATTGAATAATCTGGGCCCCAGCTGCAAATGTATATAGCAACTCTCTTGGGACAACGTTGAATCTCATTTCCTGTCCTCTACAGTCACCTGCACCGGGTGACCAACTTCAGACCAATAAGTTATCACTTCTCGAAACCCGGAATAATGACGACGTTGGCACTATAAAAGTAGAAACAAAGAAAGACAATAAAATTGAAAAAACATGAAGTTTTGGTATGCTGCTGAGTAGTTTCGTACCAAGTTAAAAAACTTTACCTTCTTAAATTGAAAATACCAGATGGTAAGAAGACTGAAGATGTTTTCTGTATTGTTTTTAATATCAAGTCTATCGATGATAAAGTAGAAGGCATCAGCATAATTTAGAACGCTTATAAAAAATAACAAACTGCAATCTCTAGTTCTTATTTTATTTAGTTATTTTTTGGAACAAGGCAAAATTTGTCTTTACTATATATCCACGTTTTACATCAACACGAAACGATAGACGTATCACTATTTGCAAATCAATCGTGCGGAGAGATTTGTTGAGTGTCAATCTCGAGCGGAAAGCATTCAATAATATTGAGAAAGTTGCCATGTTAGGTGGACAACGTAACCGGTTCTAACTGCCATGTGATAGTGATGTTATCGATAAAGCACTAGGTTAATGGTTTAGATTATGAGATAGGCAATAAGTGACCATATCGGTCGAATATAAGTTGAATTCCAAAAATAATGAACTGACGAAATCGGGATCGACACTGACTGTCGTCGTTTGGTTTTTGTTCATCTCTTCAATGACATTTTGGCTATAGATGCAGATAATTATAACATGAACTTCTCACAAGACTTAGAATCAGAACCCTAGAAGTTGGTCTTCATTTGACATCTAAGGCCGTTAAGCAATTTTTTCATACTCAAAAAGTCCGGAAAGGTGCAAATACGAATTCGTTCCTTGCAATAATTGCACCAGCGACTACTAGCTTCGAAAGCGGCTTGGCCACTTTACCAATCAGGTCACCATGTTTGTCTTCAAGGTTTGTTTGTTACTCTTCAGTGGATTTATATCCAATTAAGTACACCCACAATAAACAAGATTCGCTTGCCGGAATATAAAAGCTATCAAGAAAAACTGATTTTTAAATGGATACGGAACTTACCAAGTTCTATTTACACTTGACCGGTTACTTAAACAAGGGGAAAAACAGCTGGTGCTGTGAAGCTACGGAGACGGAGGCGACGGGCAGTGATGAAGAAAATTGCTGAATGTGCAATGATGTGTGTAGGCCACGTGTTGCGGCGTCCCGCACAATGCATTCCGTAATCTGATACCAAAATTGCTGGCATGGCACCGCAAGCAGTTTATAGTCTAGCAAACAATATCTTCGATTCCATTAATTTTTCACTCTACTCTTCTATCTTAATTTCCATAGAACTTTATTTAAAAAAAAAATTATTCAACTTTATAGATTCCGTTTAAATCATGTTTTGTTCCAAAATATTAAATGAGTAGTGCGTCCCAAAAGACGCACCTTTAAAAATTGTGGAAGTACAATCATTTATAGGTCCAACGCAGCTGCCGACTGCCGTCGAACGCAATGTTTGGACGAAGACAGACGATATGTGGGAAAAACTTGGGGAAAAGAGATGCAATGTAAACCTTAAAGAAAAGGAAAGCAGCTGCCCTTTTGCTGCGAAGGAAAGAGATATCAGATCGGAAACCACAAGATGTCTCAATTCCACGAGGCGAGCTCTGTGCGGTCTTGTCAGACATAAAACTTCGTAGAATAGCATTCTTTTATTTTTATATTGAGGAAGCAAGTATGTTATTTAAATGTTTGTTTATAATTTGAGAGTAGTCTTGAAACCAATTTGGTTTTAGAGTATTAGAAATAATATTAGCATTCATGGTTTTATATCGATTTAAGTAATCCTAATGGCTTCTGAAATTTATTTACAGCTTTATTATGTGTTTGAAAAATAATTCAAAGGAATTAAAACGAATTAATGATAAAAACATCACCGATTTATGTGTTAACAAATGTATAATATTGAAAAGTAATAAGCCTATATGTTTTGTTAGTGTGTGCGGGTCGTGGCGTGCGGGCCGCGTTGATGTCTCTATC
The DNA here is from genome assembly GCA_905340225.1 of Abrostola tripartita. Taxonomy (NCBI): domain Eukaryota; kingdom Metazoa; phylum Arthropoda; class Insecta; order Lepidoptera; family Noctuidae; genus Abrostola; species Abrostola tripartita. The sequence goes on along the minus strand of HG996487.1, from coordinate 4,988,194 downwards.
GGCGCCGATGCGATGCGCGTGCGCAGCCCCCCGCATGCCTTGCTCCCACTGCGCCTTAATTGCTTCATCTTGCATACGACCGACCAAGTTCCTACATTATAAGTAACTACATAGGTATGTTACATTAACCTTACCACAGATTACAGCTGTTTTTATAATTTCTGTAGATGTTTTTTATGAGTTCTTTATGTGTTTTTTACTATTCAGATACTTTTAGTAGGTAAGTTACTATTTTTAACGTGTTGAATGACCAATGGTTTTGTATAGTAATATTCTACTATAAAACGTTTAGTAAATATTCCGTACTTTGCAACGTTTGAGGATGCACTCTATGGAGCCTTTTTTGAAACATTTCAGAGTGGAAGTTTCGCGAATGCCGCTGGTAGGGGTGCGGACCACCGCGGGGCGTGCGTGCGGCCTTCTAGGAAAGCGCTACCTTCCCCGAACCCGTCTGCCACTGTGGTATACAGACACGACGTGCCTACTCGACTCAACAATTGCAAAAGTTTCCAATACATATACAGACAATCATCTTGCTCCATAATGATTTTCGTGTGTATTGAATTGTAAATCACTTACTGAACATCAAATAATTCTCTAGAATGTACGGTTAAAATGGCTTTCAATGTTTTTTTTTCATTTAAGCTGTTCATTAACTTCTCATAGAGGAAAATAAGCCAAAATGGAACTATAACATAAATAACTAATATCTATAAAACAGTGTCAACAATATTTATATTATTATTGAACTGATCATAATTATGGGCATCATCTTAAGTGTCATCTGGGTTTTGAGTAGGTAGCCTAGATATTTTTCACTACAAAATACGCGCGGCCTTGATAGTACGCACAGTTACCACTAGTCGGCGCCACTGCTTAACGTTGCCGCGTTCCATAACGCGATTGGCATTCGCAGAAAAACAATCACACGTGCAATATGACAATTGAAACTAAACACTGTATTCTTGTGTATCTAGTGAACACTGCACCTTTTCAAGTTCGGAGAGCGCTAAGGCCGCATCCACCCAGCTGGTGCGAATGTACAGGTCGGCACTGTGGCGCGCCTCGGCTGCAGAGGGGCTTTCGTGTGCGGCGGCCGCTATCCGAGGATTCGCAGGAGCCTCGGAATCGGGAGCCACCATGATCTCGGGGCCAGGCTTGTCACCAGTATCCTCATGAAGACGGCCGGAGTCCGTCTGGCGGCGCACGCTGTCATATCACTCGCCGCCACATAACCACACACTTGTACACCAGGATTCGTCACTTCTATCTATCACTTTACCGTACGAAACACGGAACGAAACCGAGTTTCATTACAAAAGTTACGACGCGCTAGCGTGTCGACAGCGGCGCGACTCGAGCAATACTGATTCGAGCTTCGAATGCGTATACTGGATGTTTGTTGAGCCGCCATCATGTTTCGGACGATTATGTTGCCGTCTTGAGTACGAAGGCAACCGAAGCCCGACGGAAACAGCCGAGCGCCCTCGCCTGAGGACCACACACATGTTGTTCCTATCTCTCTCTCACAATTGAGAGGAAGAGGGAAGCTGAGCGGCAAAATAAAAGCATTGAATGAAGCCGCTACGAATGCCACCGGATCACAACGAATACACACTATCATTACCGATATCGACGGTATAATTTGATGCAGTGGCGGAAATAACGGCACGGAATCTCAAATAAAAACAAGAAGTATCAGGAATTGCAAAACATGAACAGCAAAACCTTAATTGGGAACTCTTTCATTGAGAGTCGAGAAGAGCAAACTCTAGGGATTCCAGGGACACTTCAAAGAGATGTTTACCCGCACTCACAAAAGTTATTACAACCCCACAATTACCACAAAGAGAGTACGTTTGCTAGCTAAACATTCCCTCTGTATACAGATAATAAAGACGGATCAAACATTCGGACGCACCATATCATTTTGTTTACAGAGTTTTCTGAGTAAAAAGTCGGACGAGCGCGCCCCCGGCAGGGCGGCGGGCCGGCCCTTTGATGTTGCCGACACAAAACGCCGCCGGCGGTGATTTAACTAATGAATTTATTTAGCGGCCGCACTGACTGATTGCCGCCCTGTCCCCGTGCACTCGACACTAGACACTGATATCAATGACAGCCAAGAAATTTCGTAATTTCATACCAAAACATAACTTGATAAAGTTCAGAAATGACAAATCGATACATGAAGCTTCTGAGCTTCCATTAAAAACCGAATCAAATAGCGCATCCATCCTCGATTAATCGTGCTGCTTGGAGCTCAGCTGACAATACGCGTCCATAATCCATAACTACTGAGGTGTCAGCCCCTCTTCGCGTAGCACATGGGACAAGCGATTGATGCGCATAAAGGAATCACAGACTGAATCCACAACTAGCAGAACCTACCGTACCATGCCTGCGAACGCGACATGAATATAATCCAGGATTGGGGATAGCCAAATCAAGCCGTAGTATTAGCATAACAATGTCTTGCTGACGTCTTGTTCTTAAAATCATTCAACGGTGACAAATGTTAATAAGACAGGCTTAATTAAATTATAATTATTTATTTGACTAGTGACTACCTTAGGATCTTACTTCTAGAGATAAATACCAATTAATTTCTATACGGTCATCTCTATGTTATTTCTTGGATATAATGCCCTTCATCTAAGTAGTAAAAGATAGGCATATGGGACCATGGTCCGAAATGTGAGACAAAAAACTTGAATAACGCAAATGTTCGCAATATCAATGATAAGTTCTACAAATAATTCAATCTGAGACCCGCCAAGGTAATTTTGAACAACGTTGATAAACATCATCAAAGATCTATTAAAACGCAACGTGAAAGTCTAAAATCCTAAAAAATCTTGTTCTAACAGATTATTTACAACAACACTAATTTATATCAAAATAAAGTCAACAAGGATGCGTTAAAGAAGTCTTACTGATTGATAAGATAGAAATCCAATTACAACGATCAAAATTTTACTGCATTATATAGATAATACGAAGTCAATCGGATTAACATCTCAAGCCACACCTGACGACAACTCGATTTCACGGACCGTACAAGTAACCTTCCCAGAAACCCTGGAGGTGTAAACGTCCCTATTGAATCGATTCTACTCAGGATTTGAATGCAACGGGTAGATCGATCGCGTGATATTACGGACCGCAAATATACTACCACCATAATAGATATGCCGATTATAATCATCCAATATAACGTATTTCACTTAACATAAAGTCACAATTCCTTGAACTACCTGTTCAAAAGCTTTTATACTATTTGGTTTCTTAGGGGTGGCTAAACTTGGACATTTTGACACTTCGGGCGAAAACGCAGCGGGGTGTCGCCCTATACATCTTCTTAGAACCTCGCGTGAGGTACGAAATTGAGACTAGCCTGTGAAATGATTCAATTATGTGCTTGGGAAACTAAGTATTAATGTTTAAATTAATTTATAATAACATTATTCGATGCCATAAGTATGTTGATTGTTTATAATTAATCTTTAGCCACAGAGTATCCTTCTAAATGGCGTGCCATGCAATATGCATCTAACCCGCATTCATGATTAGCTTTTGGCATTCCGGTCAGCGATCACGATGTTTAATAAAAATTAGTAGTAGTCGTGCTGTCGACAGGCGTGACATTGACAAATTTATGGCGCTGTGGTGCACCGCGCCAGCCTGAATTTTAGCCAATCGTCGCGCACACAGAGTTACATATGACTAGAAGAGGCATCAAACATCCTTGCCAACAATTAAAATATCTTTACCTTTGTTCTATTATAGTTTGTTCCATAAAGTCACTATCTTTTGTCGGAAAGAACGTCGCGATCCCTAATCTCTTCTAGTCAAATTTGAATGCGACAAGGGGAAGTACTCGCGGCTCATTGACATGTTGTGACTGCGCGCGACTGACGCGCATGTCGCCATACTATTTTATAGTCCTCGTAAAATGAGAAACGTGCCACGAGATGAATTTGGATACAGAAATACGGTAATTCTGTAGACACTATTAGACAGATCAAGGACAAATGGCAGAGAGTGTTAGTTATTTGACAGAAAATTTGCATTAGAAAATAGCCAGTCTTTAAAAATCTGTTTTTATCACTCAAATGAGCAATTAGTAAAACATTTTATTTTCATTACATTATAAGTATATGTACATATTATATCCACGTGTTTTGGGTTTATAGTATAGTTGGGATATTCAACCAACATTTAATTTAAGATTTGCAGTCTTAGAATCAGAATTATGTCTGATAACTGGCATTTGTCCATTTTCTACATGAGAGTGTGTTTATAGTGCTGATAGATTCCAACATACCTACGAGACTACTAGGTCCGCTTGAAATTTATTGATTACAATTCCGCTAAATAGTAATAAGATCCTGCTTGAATTATAGACATCCTGGGCAACACATCGGCGGAGTTCAATAATAAATCATTGGTGATACATAGTCGTCGTTTACAAAAGCCACGTCCGGGTGAATCGTAAAATGTGTTTACGCCATTATGAATGGGTGAACAATAAAACGCGTATGTTTGCAGTTCTACATACATAAGGTCGGTGAGACGGTGCACGCGTGTGCGCGGCGCGTCGCGTCGGGCGTAAATCAACCACTTTGAGTATTTTAATTGCACGCTCTTCGGTTTCGCACCTCGCACCGACATCTTGATAAAAACATGTCACGCCGGGTCCTCGTTAAATAATGTAGTAGTTAACGCAATAAATTGTTTGATTTAGAACTGGCTGTCGTTTAATTTACGTGCTCGCTATAAAGCTTCTAAGTTGCGACGGCTTTGTGTGGCGCCATACAGTATCATTTTCCCTATCACTAGACTATTAATGTATATCGATTAAAGTATTTACTTTTATCACATAATTATAAGACGAATGTGATATTCATAGGTTTATCTAAACGAATAAAAATGCTTCAACCTTTTTACGGTTAACATAAAATCTTGAAGTTGCGATACCATAAAATCTTAAGAAGATTGTTATCGCTAACACTGCAATACCATTATACGAATAGGTGCATCTACTATATAAATGTAGGTATGTTTCTGGTAACCACGATCGTAGCACCAAACTAATAAAAAACAACTTAGAAGAAGCTAAACAAAAATATATCTCAAACACATTTCATCCACTAGCTTCCAAGCCACAGCAATCAGAGTAGACTGCGAGCCAAAATAAACTTTACCAAATTATTTATAATTTATGTTTAATAGCGGAGCGCGGTGGGTGGTCCGCCGGACGCCTAATTGGATAAATTGCCGAGTTAGACGCACGATACACTGAATTAAACAATTTGTTGTTTTACCTTCACGTTGAGTAACAATCACATAACGGACGCGCTACGCTGCTACGACGTAGCCGGCAATTAAACACGTATTACGTGGACCTATTCTAATGAGCTACGGGGCGTAGAACATGTCAAATTTCGGCTTTTATAATCGATGCTCTATTTAAGACCTACAATTTTTATTAAATGCTAAGTTTAATAGTAATGACTGATACATTACTTATATGTAGCGCGTTCTGCATTTTGATTATTTTTTCATGTACGGTTTCGATTACGTGTCGTAAATGTCATTCAAGATTTCTTAGCAATTCAAATAAACTGGGTAGTGACAACTTAAAATTAATCTGTGTTTCAATAGAAATAAGAATAAAACCATAAATATTCGACTTATACATAGGTATACTTACATAAGAAAAAGAATTATATGTCTAATGCTATTGTCTTAATATTGTTGAGGAGAGCACTAGGGCAGATTATGTTGCGTTAGTCGCAGTATCTGTATAAGAAGATCGGTGATAATACTGATAATAATCCATAAAAGCCGATTAAAATCTCCCTACAATTGTCTTACATAAGTACGTAAGTATGTCCTCATAATAAGGTTAAGGTTATCATTAAGTAGACTCAACTGTTTCTCAGTAAAATGTTGTAGTGACTTGTAACTGATAATTGCAACATAGTAGAAAAGGATTAATGACTGTAAGCTATTACCTACTTGAGAAAATCAACCTTTTGTAAGTATGATAAAGTCAAACGATGTATGAGTTTACTTGTTCGTTAATAATAAATCAGTTACGTATTAGGCAAATGCGGTGTACCTATTAACTTTTTTATATCTTCCAAACTGTCATAACTAACTATACCAACCCTTTCACTGTCCAGTAGACAACTTACTATGGTACAAAATGGTAGTTAACTATTGCGTCTAGGTCTACTTAGCGGACAGTCAAAGTGTTAAACTTTTTTTTATAAATTCTTTTTTTTTTCTTTTTTAATAAACGTCGCACCACACTAGGAATTTCTCCTGTGTCGTGGGTGCGTTTCACAAACATGAAATATGACATACACAAACACCCAGACTCGGGACAAACAACTGCGTTCGCACAAATTTTTGCCCCGTGCGGGAATCGAACCCGCAACCCTTAGCGCAGCAGACCAATCGCTTAGCTACTGCGTCAATCAGGTCGTCGAAATAGTTACTGTGACTGACTAGCGATCAAACCCAACATAATTACTCCAAATTACGTGATAAACATTGTCTATAGAGGCCATAATCTTCTATTGCTATTACATTTATGATCTAATATGTGTACTTTTACCTTTACCTCCTAAGTTGTGTCAAAATCTGTCAATTTTATATAACCTACAGATGTATTGAAACAATATTAAATATCACATTAGTGGGGCAGGCAGTTCCCTTTCATGCAGTATTTTTTCCACGTAGCACATAACACAAACCATATCAGTTGTCCAATTCAAACATATCATAACAACGTGTTTTAAGTGTTATTTTAATAATATCTGTTTAGTACGATAAGTCGGTTTCCGAGTATGAAGGCAAGTAGCGAGGCGCGCGGTGGGTGGTCCCCCTGACGTCTCTATGCGCCGCTGTCCCGGCCTATGGACATGCATCTAAATGTCCTTATAATTCACTACATCTGCCACTTTGGTCCTACATAGGGTCGCCAGCCTCGCCTTCTTATTCAGGACATGCAGATACTTTTCTAGTGTCACTAAAATTGAACTTTGATTAATATTCCGCGTAAGTAAAACGGATCACTATAGTATTCGTTCGCAGTAGCTTCACAATCGGTTCCTGCTAATCTACGTTTGCGATCTTATTGTAGTGTTTATAGTTGTACTGTAACAGTTATACCTGAGTATTGTTTTACTATGTTTTATTGTTTACCATATTTGTTGACTCTATTCATCTGTCATTAAAATTATTTAATTGAAATTTATATCATGTCAACCCTGACCGAGTTAGAAGTTATGGATGGACCAAGTGATTTATTAAATGTGATTATACCACCAATTTTTTTTTTCGAACTTGTCTCTCGCAGTTAGCTCTGTGGGAGCTGTTACTGCTTAACCGGAACCTCAACCTAATACAAGGCTTCCAGCCAGGGTATACCACCTAGTTAAGGCCAACTAACGTAGTTATATATTATAGTAACGTAGTGTTACAATATGCTGCACTGATCACTTCGAATTCCAGTTAAGCAGGCGCGATGACATTAATTAGGTACTTATATTTTCCGCAGTTGTACTTAACTCTGGTTTTAACAACATTTGATCAAGAAGAATGTAGAAGTGATTTTTATACCCTAAACAGTGTAGTACAGTGCGATGCGCGGTCAAGTACGGTCGCGCTTGCGCTGCACAGTACGAATATTATATTCGCGAACTGCGCGGCTATAGCCGCTGCCCGTTTTCCGCTATGAGTTCCCAACCTCTCATAGCCAATGAAGTATTGGCATTCATTAAACATGCCATCGACTACATGGACGAAGTCAGCATCATGCAGATCTGCAAGTCCTCGTACAAGGAGGACGAGATTAGCAGTGCCAAGTTGCTGCTGTTCACAACGCTCGGCAAAGTCAGCCAGATGCCGTCTCGTCGAAGGGACGGTACAGAGAAGAGTCTCCAAGACATCATAACACTGATGAAGGAGACCGACCCTGACGATGTGCCTGAATTCGTGGCGAAGGACCTGCATAAGCTGCCTCCCGTCACTTTCGATCACGTCGACGTCACTAGGCTGCTGAAGGACATTACATTCCTGAAGCAAAGCCAGGCCGAGATGCAGCTAAAGTTGGAGGTGTCCAATAACACCATAAGTGATCTGCGCGCTGAAGTAGTGTTGTTGCGCAATGCAATTTCTGCAAGTAGGTCACCGACCGGCGCCGCTAACGTGAACACGCGTCGCGGCGCACAAAACGCCTCCATATGCAGTTTTGAGTTAGCGAGCTCAACTGCGTCACCGACTGCCGAAAATGCAAGCGTTGCACTTGCAACGCATGCCGCCGCCGTCCCTGCCTCGACAGCGGTAGAGACAACGCCGTGTGTAGGTGCATCGACCCCCAAGCGAGCCTACGCAGCGATATTAGCCGCTAACAAGCCTGCTGAGTTACAATACTCGCAGGCAAAGCAAGCGCTGACCTCAAAAGGGGGTCAACAGAGCCGGTCGAAACCTAACAAGGTTTTGAAAAGGCGGGGTCCAGAGAAGGACACGTGCGACAAGGATGGCTTCATAAAGGTAGAGAAGAAGAAGAAGAAGCAGCCTCCTTGTCGGAACCAGTGCGGTACCGCGCTGGTAGGACCCAACATGCTGCTTCGTCCAGCAATCCCTACGACGCAGCTGTACGTGTCCAGACTACACCGCTCCACGAAAGTTGAGGAGGTCGTGGAGTACCTGCGTGTGAAGACCAACTCGATTTTGATCGGTCGAGGTCGAGAAGTTGGAGCCGCGTCACAACACTAACTTCAATTCGTTCGTGGTGCGTGTTCCGACTCAACATCTTGAAAAGTTCCTCAAAGAAGAGTTATGGCCGAAGGGTGTTGTTTATCGCCGGTTTCGTGGCCGACTAAATGACACCAGTCAGCGAAACACGACGCCGCCACTTCGTGTGTAGTATAGTTATATAATTGTATGTGTTTATAGTATTTTTAAGTTATATTAATATAGTATTGTATTTATAGTTATGGGCCTTTGATGCCTGAAATAAATGGATATTATAAACAAATTCTTACTATGTTTTGAAAAGCCAAGGAAGCGTTTACTATTTTCCTTCATGTATCTATAAACGTCATTATCCATCTGTCTATATTATCTTGTTAATATTATGCACCCGTGTGGTAACCGTCGCCGGCGCATCCATAATGCAAGCCAGACTGATATTTTCCATTAATGATACAGGATCTATTTTTTGTTACCAACTTAATTAATACTTAATGCATGTTTATAATGCCTTAACGTGTACTCACTGATAGTTTAATTATTTTAATCAATGCCCAGCACACTGCTAGCGGCGGTATTACTGAGAGTCAAAGTATAATATAAATAATGTGTACTTTGTATTCAACTACTAGGTATGATTGTTTACGTAATAACTAAGATGACAATTAAGAGTCTGTTAATGGCCTTTAATCAACCCTTAAATGGTTTTTGCGGAGGTACCACCGACCGGTACCGGACGGGTTTGATGAATATCCTTCCCTTTATTAGGCCCGACCTATGAAATTGATTATAAAGAATTTCACGGATCATTTCTGCATCATACTCACATCTACGGTGTTTTCCAAACGGTTAGCATAAATAAAGAGTTGATAATAAAAAAAGTCAAAAGAAAACTATAGTTCAGAGATAATTATTGGAATTAGTCGCAAAATAATTATTTGTATGGTTTCTATAAAAATAATAATCAAAATATATTTCAGTTCTAATATGAATGTAGGTATATTGTGTATATTAAACAATACATGTTATGTTATATGCATGTTTTAGGACCTAAGAATAAGCGCGTGGGCCACAAGCCGGTACTGGCCAAAGTCATTGACAAGAACAATAAGTTAGTGCGCAGGAATCAAGTTAGTATTCATAAACACGTGCTCACGTAACGTCATAAACTTTAACGCAGTTCAATAATGTTGAACACATTCCAGATAACAGAGACCGTAAAAATCATAAGAAAAGTAAACACTGTTTGGAAATTTTACATTTTTTAATTCCGTAGCCTTAAGGATAGAACGTAGTCTTGGCTTCAAGTTATATCCGTACTAAATTCAACCACAATCACTTCTGTGCACTGTGTTTAAAACTTGACCAAAATTATTGATAATCTTGTGTCAATTAAGTTTTGTATTTTTTCGAAATCACCATTGACAATTTTGAGAGATACTTACAATCTTGGCTGCTTCTTGGCAAGCAATCTTGGCTTGTTGCTCTTTATCCTTCTTCTATAACTCCATATTTTGCCGCAGATCGTGAATCTCATGCGAGCATATTGCCATTAATTAAAAAAAATTGGCTAAATAATAAATACTTATAAATATGTATTATATTGTATATTTTGTATTTATATTATGTGAGTATAATAGTACGTTATAGTTTTACGATCGACAATGCATTTTATTGAAAACTCCTACCTATGCCGAGTGGTGAAGAGTAGGATCTCTGCCCTCACCGCCAATCATTCACCCACGACTGACACCCGTCTCTTCTACGCCGGTTATGTTTGACAGGGAGCGTTGTGGCCATTTTAACCTCTCTACAATTAAGTCACATTTTGGATGGATTGAAAGCTACGATTGACTTATACTCTGGAATGTATTAGATGTATAGATAGCTTTGTATTTTAGAGGGAGTTTGATTGATTTGATTGTTTTTAAAGTATCGTTTTTAGAGTATTATAATTATGAGAAGACTATTTGTTTACTTAAGAACTGATGGCATTTTGGGTTGTAAATGGAGGCATTTCAGACATGTTAAATTTAGTGTGTTTCATGAGTATACGCATACTTTAAAAGGTTTCTTTTTGGCAACAAAAATACCTCTCTTTCTATAAACATTTCTTTTGACTGCTAAATAGTATGCCTAAATTGGTCGTTATCTGCTTTTGTTTAATCAATCTATGTCCTGTTATCAGAAGTAAAAAAGTGTATAAATAAAAGTAATTTGTTCCTCAACTTCTTGATAAACAAGTTTTTTGCGCATCCTTATCGACGTATAGATCCGGTCATCGTTTCGGAACGTAAAAGAAGGTTGATAGCCTGTCAGACACACCGCAACCCCCTGTTTTCTGCAGTTAATTCATAAATGGATCAAGATTGAATTTTATTATCTTACCATCCGCCTATTTTACTTGAAGCGGAAATATGCTGATATGTGTTATTTGACTGATTATATTCCATGTATTGAAAACATTTTTAAGGAGTACGGGGGATTGGGAACCAAATCTTCACACGTGAGATTTTTAAGCATAGAGGTACATTAGGTAGGTACATTTTTCTACCTACACTGTGCCTGTTATAAAGATGCGATGGTGTGGTAAAACGTTCATATGCACTTACTACCACATAATTACATACAAAAACTTCAAAAATGACAAAGGCATCATAGTCTGTTCGTCAATCATCAGTAGCATACAGTGTGGACCTACTAAGGAAGTCATGACGGGTCACGGTTCCAACCATAACCAAGCTACGACTTTAAAACGCAATCACCCACGAAAGATTACTAACATCTCTTTTGGTTGTTAACAAAAGCCCTTATAAATAAAAACATAAATAGCCATATGGAGCAATAAATTTGTTTATTGTACAATAAAATAATGTAGCGAGTTCGTGTTGGGTGGTCCACGGCACAAAAAGCCGGGCAAGATGGCGGTACAACCCGTTGCCATAGAGACGCGACGCGTCCCCGCCTGTAACGCCACACAGTGCTCCAACCAAACCATCACAAACTAAGAAAAATTAATAAACACATTACATCTTATTTAATTTGGTTGAAAATGTTTTAATAGTAAAATGTATCATCATATTTTTTTCATAAATTAATAGATACTAAGTGTACAAATAGATTTACTATTAAGTTATAACTATTGTACACATTGGATTAACCGTGATCGTAAAACATATGAATAGAAAATTCTAATCAACTGCTCTACTTTATTAAAATTGTATTTAAATTAACTCCTGATTAGTAAATTTAGTAATTCGGTTCTGTAAACTTTTAATTTGATTGAATCGTTGTGTTGATGCGTGACTACTCTAATGCACAATTTTGTCTAAGTGCGCGTTTGTCCGGAGCAGTGGGCGCGCCGCGCGGCGACGACTCTCGCTGACAGAGCGCTCGGTGGAACAATCGAGCCATTGTTTTGTACCAACCACGCATTAATTAAATAATACTTGTCGTTCCGTATAATGACTTAATTTTGTACTTCGACGGAACAACAACTGAGTTTATTAACTCACTTTGTACTTTGAAAATTTAAATGCGCACGAGTGTCCGCTCTTAACGTTTTCAGTATTATGTCTTATAACTTTACAAGCAATATTTTGTTACAACAGTAATAAAAATACTGTAACTTGTATGTCAAACCTTCATCTTTCTGAGCATAAATGCATAACTGCATAAAAGTTTATTACCAGTAAAAGTTTCTATTGCCAATAATTATAGGCCTGGAGCCGTGCATTTTGTAATTAAGCTCTTCGCGTGGTGTGAATTTATTATATCTGAAATTGCATTTATAGATTTTATTGATATTTGAGAATTAAATAACCACAAAAAATCTCCGAGAACACCTACAGTGAGAAAGAAATTGAAACTTTATAGCTTGACTTCCGTTAGTAATTGATTTAAGTTCTCAAATAAATTCAGTTAAAATATTTCCTGACTTGACATAAATAAACAACGAAGACTGGCTAGCATATTTTGTAGGACTTAAAAATAATTATTAAACATACCTTTATAATATATAAATTCAACCTAAAACGAATTTGCAACATCCCTACGAGCCACCACTTAATAGACAGAATTTGTTTAAAATTAAACATAGAACAAAGCGGCGGTGAAAAATGTGAAGGAAGATAGGTAAAAAACGAGCGGAAGCGGATTCCTGACTAATCGCACAACGAAAATGTCCGTCGAGCTAATGTCTCTATAGGGTGGCGCAGATTGATGGCTCAGCGATTGGGCACGCCCCGGCCCGCTCGGCCGATCACTTCTCGGTAGCTGGCGGCTACATAAAACGACACACAGCCTTCGATATGTTTCATAGACTCATCCAACTAATAACAGACGTGAAGGCCGACTTCCCGATATAAAGTTATCGTAACATTTTATACAATCGCTGCTAGCTTGCATACAACTTGTTTTAATTCACTCGACAATATCAATACAATAATAAACGGACGATTTTAATTAGAATTGACAAAGAGGATTTATATAAATGTTGCTTATTTTGCGTCTGAAAATATTGAATTGAATTTATTCTCCTTCTGTGACATAACGTCTTACTAATGTGATCGATTACCTTTTTTACGGATCGTCTGCACTTACTGCGTAACGTCTGCGTCGCATTTTTGGTTATCAGTTGCAAACAAATTGATCTAACGTCAAAGACTCCAACGTTTTCATACTGTCTCCTCTTCATCTTTTTATATTCTGTGACGTAAGTGTCTGCAGCAACAAAATACTCTTTATCTACGGACACGGCGATTACGTGGCGACAGGCTTTATTACCGGCCACATAACCGATCTACCTGAACTGATGAGCTTACAAAAATATCGCCTAACAACAATGTTATTATCACCAGACCATACGAAGCCCGTCATTAGGAGAACAGACACCATTTAAGACTTCCTAATGATCAAGGATGTTAGTATTGCAAAATGCTCGATGATGTGTCAACGACTCTGTAATTATATTAATGTAAGGCAGACGCATTTAGCTTTGGCGGTTAGTTGTTTGTGGAGAGTTTATTGTTGCTCCTATTTTTTTACCATCGTATATTTATTTTACAAATAAGGAGTTTTATCCACTGTAGCAAACGAAAATAGACGTAACGACAGTTAAAGGATCAAAATTAAAAGGTTGTAGCAATGTGCGTACTTCGTAGCTTCAAAACAGCACTTATATTATAACAAAATAGTACGAGGAAATAAATCAGAGTATACGTAACTCTTTAGGTGTGTTTACTTCTAGACAAAGATTGACGACACAAAGTTCATCTACCAATATTGATATCCGCTTATCAGAAAAGTAGATACGCGGTAACGCTCTCTAAATGTTGGTTCGAATCTTAAGCAATTAAAGGTTAAGGTTGAAATAGATGTCTGCGTGACTCACGATACCACTGTGTCTCACCGTATTTTAAAATAAATTATAATTTCATGAGTTAATGAGCAAATTCTAGGAAGGTGTGAACTCGAGATCGGTTCAGTTAACGATGTCAATTAATATTGAGTGTTTGAACGCGCGCCGCAAAATTGCCACACGTTTAAGAATTTCTGTAATTTGTCAACGTATAATTGGCTTGTATATGTCCGTACTATATTAGTTGTAGGTGATGATGTGACTCATTTGTTTAAAGTCTCCATTAAAATGTAAAAAATAATAACTATTTTCCTCATCTACACCTACCGTTAACAAATACATCATTCTTTTCTCCAAATATATATCTACATGGCAGATAATCAAAGAATAATATGTATATTGTATAAGTAATCATTATTTTCTGAATTCGTTTTTTTCTCAATTTGTCATAACTTTGAATGATGAGACTTGCAACGTTGTTAGACTTTTTATTTAAATCCAACAAAAAATAAATTACTGATTTATTAACACCAAACAAATTCTCTGATAGAGCAATAAAGAACAAACTTCACAACAAAAAACTTAAATTACAAATTATTCACAGTTTTTTGTCCGAAACATTAAAATTGGGTGCGAACAATACTTCTCGCTAAATTACAACATCGGTGTTTTATAGACCTCGTCTAAAGTAACGTGTGTGCGAATTTCCAGAAATTAATGAATAAGCAAGAAGTTAGAAAGAGTTGCGCGGTGTGAGCGCGGGCGTCGCGTCGGACGCTCGCGAAATTCGGCAGCGGCCTGCGCACGCGCTCGTACTCGTCGCGAGGCAGGTGTTACACAACTGCGGTCGCGTCCATAGCTGTAATTCAAAGTATTTTTTTCGCTATTAATGATTTAATATTAATCGTAAAAGTCAAATAAACGTCTTTACTAGGTATAGTTTATTGTATAGACTGCACAATGAATTGTGCAGATGCTGCCTTAATTGTAGAAAATTAAAAAGAAATTTCAATTATTTAATTCATTGGTCAGGTATATTTTTCTTTAAAGGATATGTACTCACTTAATCTTTGTGACATATTTCTTGACCTTAGTCCGAAGTGATGTACTTTTTAATGGAATAAAACGATAAAGATTCCTTTCCTTTTCCCTGTATTAAGCAACAACATTTTAAACACTCGAATATGATAAATGTATTTATGGAATACAAATCACATATTGAGAAGGTTCATGTCTCTCAGGCGTAGCGTCAGTAGCTCCCAGTAATAAAATTTCAATTAGGACGGTTGTATTGGAGACAGTCACATGTCAATCAAAGGCTCATATCGATGTGCGGCATTCGGTAGCTAGCGTGCCGTAAGGGGAGTATGTTAGTGGATGGCGAGATGCGGGGCGCGGGCCGCGAGTGCGGCGCCTCTGCCACGTGGGTGGGCGCTCTGTGTGGCCGCGCGCTGGGTGGCCCACTACCGCTCGCACGCATCACACACACGCGCGCCGCACCAACACACGCTCCCGACGCGCAAATAAACACAATAATCAACTAGCGATACTTTACTCCGTCACCGGATAGAGCAATCGCTCGGGGAGATTATTGCAGGAATCGCGGCGAGTGACACGCGGCCGCGCCGGCCGGCCGCGCGCCCCGCTCGCTCGCGTAGGAGGACGCAAACTACCCACTTTACGATGCTCCAAGCTAATCCAGCCAAGCTAATTTTCTAATCCGCTTACATTCTACAAATAAATTTCCTATTCAAACACATTGACGGGTCTAAACTCGCATTTAAGGAGCATAAACCTCTTCGAAATCACCAAGTGAACGCACACAAGTTTCGTATCACATTTCAAATCGATGAATTGGCTTATTTGTTGTGTAAACTAACAATAAAATCCAGTAGACCACCGACATCAACTGGAATTCCAGTTTCTATATAAATGAAACTAAACAGAACAAAATGTCCATAATCTCGGTATATTTAAGCAACTTATTCAATGTAGAGTTGTTTCCATACTAAGTAATTCTGTTCAATAAATAATAAATTGTGTTAACACGAATAACAAATACAGACTGATAAATTACTGGCGAATAGCTTGCTATGTCACAGCAATGAACTTTCACAACAACAAAAAAAACAGAACATCGTAAACTCATCTTTCCGCAATATATAAAGTTAATTGACGCAAAAACTTGACGCCTGTTGGCGCATGCGCGGGCGCCTTGATTTATAACTTAATATTCAATCGTAAACCTAATCGAGCTCTTGAATAGGCAGTAAAACCAGGCAATGGAGGGCGACTGCGTAAATTGTAACTACGAGTACCTAGTTGTAACTAGAACTTGTTCGCCCTAATGATACCACTGCCCGTAAAAGGGTGCCATTTAAAATAAACTGGTATATCGGTCAATCAGTAAAATATATCAGAAACTAGCTTACCGGTAAGACAGCCATTTATAGATAAATATTATTATTTATAGAGCCGCTTTTGCAACCACTAAACCGAGTAGTTACACATAATCCAATTACTTTAGTAGATGCGGTTTTTACTTATGTTTTAAAATATTCAGTAAAGTGAAGAAGTTCAAGCCGGGGGCCTGTCTGGTTTGATAAATCAAAAGTTAAAGACAAGCAAATATTGGGCCCGCCTTCTGAAGTTCTGATTAATCACAGGCGCATAGAGGATGTTGGTATAATGCCAGCAGAATTCAATAGATTCTCAAGCACTACTGAATATTATTCTACCTTGGTACGTGTTGAATACTTAGAAAGTTTAGTTTCTGCTACTCCATCTACTAGACAAGTTTATACGTCTTTTTGTAGCAGGTAAAGCGTAACTTAGTTAAGGAGTTCTAATGTTAATATCTTGACAGTAGGTTACATGCTAAGCGTGCGCTTTGAAAATTTGTAATACTTTAAACCTGTGAAACTTCAATCACTTCACAAAGCCTATCTAATAAGCGTTGACATTAAGTATTCCTCAACACCTCTGCGCGTAAAAGTGTCCCCTAATAATCACTTCGTCATACTCGTCCGTCATTTGCTCAGTACTCCCAATTTTTATGTGGCCATTGTTCGCGACGGTCTGTTTTATTGGCCGGTAGCCTCCCAGGACGACAGCGGAACAAAGGGAATACCGCTACGTGTGAGTTTTAAACTCGTACCAAATCGCACGTTAAATGTTACCCGGCCGGTGTTTGAGTTCCGTGCCTCCGCTCATATTGGTTCTTTCGTCAAGCTTCATTAAAGGTAATAAGCGGCGCACTGTACACACGCGTATTGTATGTAGGCTACTGCTAGTGGTAAAGGTTACTATACAAATCACTGGGCTTTGATTTATAATGCAATGACAGTTCTTGAAACCCTATATTACAACTGAGGTATAATATTATTTAAATTAAACAATAGTATTTAGACACTATCTCATCTAAAATAAAATATTGTAGGTGATTAAGATTGTTTAGTATTGTACAACGTGCTAATAAATATAATCGTAATTATGGCAAAACACAGGAATGCTCCCGATACTGATCTTAACGATGCGAAGATCTCCAATGTGTGCTACGGTTACATTCCGATGAAACATATTCATATATCAAGAAAATAATCATTGCGAACATTGGAGCTCGCGAGATTCGAATAAATTAACTATAAAATACAAATATGTCGTAAAATATCTATATTTATTTAGTGTCAATACACTTTCCATAAAAATGGACATTGAAATCGTTTTCAAACAATTAATTAGCGATTAGACTATTAAAATGCCGTAGACAAACCGTGCCGGGCTAATAACAGACCACCTACGACCGATTACAACACTCATAAAGGCTCTCCCACACAGGTGCGATGCGATATTAAAATAATTATTTCATAAAACAACACGCGAGGCACAGAGAACAGTGTTAATGGAATTACAATAAAAATAAAAAGCATCTGCGTCACTGCAATATCTCGAGTAAAATCACGTGAGCTTACATACAACAAACGTAAAATTACACGCTTCCTATTTCGCAGAACCATTCAATACGCTATGCTCACATCAGATAATATTATCACCTAAGTGTGGGAGTATCGCAAGTCCAATTATCGCTGTACGACTGGCGACCATATCGCACATTATATCGCGCACGTGTAGGAGGGCCTTTATAAAAATTCAAAAAACAGGCACACATAAAAACAATTATGTTTGACCGCGTTGCCATAAAAGAGAGTAACATGACCAATCTCAGAGCAATTAAGGACTCTAATAACAGGAAAGGATAGTATGGACGTGAGCGACGCGCGACGGCGCGGCCCACCGCTGATTAACCCTCATGATTATTCTACGATCCTAGAGATCATTAATATTTACGTAAGCTTTCCATTTTTGAATATAGGTTTCAATTGTCCCATTAGGCTTCCTTTCGGGGCTTAGAACTAAGCTATCAGGTCACACAGTTTTGGCGCTACACTATGTCTAGATATTAATGGTAATCTCTATGCTCTATTATTTTTAATTGTTATCGCTACTTACTATAAGTCATTAAATAAAATGATTATTATAATTTACTATCTACTACTACTACTACTAATCGTTTGTACCTTATTTACTTCTTTTGTTTCTTCTTTTGTACCTAAATTTTAAAAGATGTTAATAAAGGAGATGAATGAAATTGTAATCTGATCTTGATATATTTATCATTTTTTTTTAATTTATCAAACTGTCTCGTACAGTGGCTGATGCCGAGTTTCAGGCAGTAATTAGTCTTACACATGTATACTCGGCTCGTACGTACTCAATATGATCACCAACAGAATCATCTTTCAATGTATGACATTTCAATGGTCGCAAATTGCAGCTAGCTGTAATGCCGTGCTCACAATAGCTCGAGTTGCTCGTAGCTCACAATGCAGTTGCATCAGAACGTCGTGGGTGGCCGGCTGTCACTCAGCGCGCTGTAATCAATTTGTACGGCCTTCGGCGCGGGCGCACGCTGCACCCCGACGCTTGCGACGCACCGTACATGCGCTTTTCGTCACGCATCCTGTACGCATTTGTCTATTAATATGTTTCTAAGGCGAGCCGTGAGAGACTGCCAGCACAATAAGTCTTTATAATGAACCTCTATGGTTAAAGCATTAGCAGACTAGTTAAATTCAAATTAAAACTTACCTGTAGCACTGGATTTTTAACTAAATTCAAAATTAAAGAATAATAAAAACTTCGTTTAAAATACGATTGTAGGCATCCTAGCGATTACAGATAAACAATTGAATGCTCTATTAACAGTTATGTATCGCAGAATATAATAGGGAATGGAGTACAGCAACGTCTAGCTCTAGATAATATTTACAGAAGACCACCCACGTGGAATAGTTTGCGGCTAACTTATGGTCAAGTTTTGCAAACAATGCCATTCCTAGTGTAGAATGACTCAATTAGCAGAACGCACGAGATAAGGCCGGCTACACAATGGGCTGTAAATTGCCGTGGGCAGTACCACCGGCTACGATTATGATCCTAAAAGGAAAAATGTGTACAAATAGTGACAAAAAGTTGAGACTTTAAACAAACTATCTCACGATAAACCAAACAGTGACATTACAAAAATGGAAAGTAAACAGTATAATCAATCATTAACGTATAATTGTGGCGGTGCAGGTCAGCTCTCAGAAAAACTGAAAGTTAATGAAAGGGCAGGATGTCGTCCGTTCCCAGACAATTTTTTTCTTCTTTAGTCAAGGTGGCATTCGGCGGCTGAACAAACTTTGCTTCGAGCGCAACATCGATAATTCACTCTTCAATCTACGCTACATCTCATGCTTGTTTCCATTGTCTGTAGAGGAAGCTCTGCTCTTCAGTCCGTTGACACATATTCTCGTATCTTTAATTTCTTTCAGTTTTTCCTCTCGGCCTTACAGAACGGTTTACAAGATCACCAACGACCAATCGAATATTTCACAATGTTAAAAACGATTAATAAATTAATGTGTAGGTACATTATGGGGTCATATTGCTCTACGCGCAGTCAGTGGTTGAGTGAATTATTACTCTAAAAGCTCGTATTTACGTTTGTAAGTTGATACGTGGGTTACATAATATCTAATATAACATAAATCATTCTAGTTTTGTTTATTTAACGTTGTGAAATACCAGTACGAGGTGAACTTCTAGAGAAAGGAAGATTTAATCGTCTTGAGGAAAAGTAAGCAATCTATATAAAACCGCAAAACCTGAAAACTTAGGTGAGCAATTGCTCACCATCTAAGTTTTCAGGTTTTGCGGTTTATAATAGTTTATTATATATAGTTTTCTAACTAGAAAACTGTTAAGGAAGAGGATTTTTAGGAGCTGACTTATGTATGTCATTCGGAAAGTACTGTCTTGAATTATTTATTGTCAATTCGTATAAATGATTCTTTATCTAATATGGTTAATAATTATAGGTAGTAATGGAAACCCACAGCCGCGTATCGTCCTGACGATAGCCGTGCTTCCTGCGTAAGTCCAGTCAGCGACAGCGGCGGGCGATCACAGCGCGATTATTTACATTAATCCGTCGCGCTGTCGTCGCGTCGCCGACGTTGGACTGATGATGCGCAGGAGTTGCTCTCGAATCCAATCTTTTTATATACTATAAATATAATATAGACATTAAAATAATACATTCCTTTTTCATAATCACACTAATGTAATTTTGGATTCGAAAGCTTGATTCAAAAATTGCTCCATTAGTCCTGGGACATTTGGTAAAATATGTGTTTCCTACTTAGGTTTTACACATTTTTTTTTATTGATACTGTAAGTGATGTTCTGATAATTTTCAGACAAGCAAAATGCGGGTTTCGACATTCATTCTTCTTAACATAGGATCTAGGTCCTTTCGGCGAAGCAACTTTAACCTCAGCCTGCCCCTGTGTCTTTATATCTTAGGATTTCCTGTCGACATTATTAAACAAAATATATTTTGTTTTTAACGAGAGTCTTGTATTTCGCTCCCTAAAACTATATAAATATTTTGATACTTATGTAAACTAAAAGCAAGCTCTTCTCTAGTTCTAATAATTAAAATTTAACAACGTGCGAGCGACAAAAAAAAGAAAGCTCTACCTTAGTTCTAACAAAATTTAACAATGTGCGAGGGACAAAAATTTGCATTCAATGTTTAATCGCGCGTATCTCGGTGAGTGGTTATCGTTAGTTGTGAGAAGTCCTGCTCCTGTATAAATAGTCTGAAAAACTGTTAGCACAAAGGCTACGGGCGAGTATGCGGCGCTGTTTGCGTTCACGTTTAGCGGCCTCTTGTTACTTCGAGTGGCACCGGATAAACAATAAACACGGTAACACGGTGTCAGACCAATTGCTCAAAGGTTTCGCATTGTAGCGCGATGTTGTGCCCAACGATAACGTCCACAATGCGACATACTTGTACATAGCTCTTGAGCATTTATTATTCGAAGAAATCTGCTTACACTAAGCACTTTTGTTAGGGACTCTTCAGAAAGATTATCGCCTGTTACGTCTAAGAAAAGGACTATCGTAGTTAATCTTTAAGACGATGTACGGATGAATAAATTAAACGTTTATTAACCACAGTGGTAGCAACAGAATGAATACATTTTAAAGAACAACTTGTTATCATGTTATTTGCACAGTATGAGTAACAAATATGATTAATTAACGACCTGTTTCCAACTGCAATCATTAATTAAATACATTGTGTTTAACTAACCGTCACTTGTAGGTACCTTCTAGGTAGCTACACACAAGTGCGACATAAAACTATGTTAGGGGTGGATAAACACGCCTAACACGCTATAATACTCTCGGGGTAGGTTGACAACAAGACGAGGGGCTTGTTGTCAACCTACCCCGAGAGTATTGTGTTAGTATTCACGTGTACTGCGTGTGTACTCAGGACGGAGTACAGTAGCTGTTTGTGCTACCTGTGCTACGCTCTACCTGCGCAACACTACACAATGCACACAATCCTTATCATTCTATAAAATACAACAAAATCCTTGAGTAAATACGGTAAGAAGGATTTTGAAATCAAACAAACCGAATGCGATAAAAAACATCATTTTGAGGATCACAGTAAGAACGAGTGGGTAGACTTTAGTTCCATTCTATTTTAAATTAATCCCTCCGAAGTATTACGTTCACTTGACCACAAGTTAATGTCGAAGACGAACTAAAACATAAATCTTACCCAGAGACGTGTTTAAAGCGAAAAAACGTAACACATGTCCAAACCATGTTTTAGAGGGACTAATTTCCTTTGGGGATTTAAATTTTTTTTCTTTGTTTTTGTGAGAAAACAAGAGCGAGATACCACCCACGACGATTTCACGAAGGCTTCGCATTAATGTGAGTTATATAGTCAAATAAAAGCATTAGCGTTAACACTGTTGTTTCTGTAAGACACTGACTAAGACAGATATTATGTACTGCGTCAAATAAAAGCTCTTCGTACAGGCACGAACTTAAATGAAATCTAAGCTTAATAGAACTTCTTAAAAGCCATGTTATTTATTCATATTTTGTAAATTCCGCGCACATGACAATATAACCAGTTTGTATAGGTATCGGTAGTAGTATCGATACGATTGAGATATCTCACTTTTCTCTTAACCTAATTTGACGAGATTTTCAAAGGCTGTATCTGTTCTTTTAAGAAGGTTGGTATTGGTATGAAATGACCTCCATAAAGTACAATCCCACCAACACGTACTTTTTGAAATAGTAATACAATTAAAGTGTTTGATTATATTTTGAACCGTGTTTGACCTAGGCTCCTAGATTACTTTTATTATATTCGTAGGTACGGTGCTAGAATATATTCCATGATTCTGGAACACGACCAAAATGATTAATCATCGAATAATGTGAAATGTTTTCGCATTGACTGTACAATGTGTCACGCGACGCTGTGACCGTGATAAGGGAAGTGAAGCGAGCTGTATGTGTGACGGACTGACGGCACCACACTCAAACCTGTGCTCAATGTTCTTTAACTACACCTGGCACGAAGAAGAACGCATACTTCATTACGTACATAAAAGAAAGCTCCCGTATACTAGCTTCTACTAGTAATTCTTTTTGTCAACAAAACAACATCAGATCAACACACACACAGGTCATTCGAATAATAAATAATAATTCAAGATACATTCCAATTTATCAACGAAATTAACAAATTAATAAAATATTTTATTGTTGAATATTTTATTTTATCATTCGGCTATGTTCTCAATCAAAAATTCCAGCGGTTTGACCGTATAACAAGAGACCGCGACCGCGATCCCCTTTGACCAGACATCGTGAAATATGACGGTCGCTACACAACCATGCAAAAAATAAAAGCAAATTTAACAACCAGATTCAAATTTACAAAACGTCGTAGTACCTATATATATAGATACCTACAGCCTATAGTTAATTTACCTACCGCAACAGCACGACTTAAGGCATACCTCATTTTATTATTCGGGTAAATTAAGTTCTTACGAGCTCATAATAATGAAACGTCTTTAGATTTATTCAGGTCTTATTTACGATGACACGTATTTTTATTGATCCCAAGAGTGGATATTATAAAGTGATTATCAAGTTTTATAATCATTTGAAATGACTAATGTCACTATGAACATGCCAAAAAAACAGCATACTCATTTAGTTCGCTTCACGATCTGAAAATACGAATACGAGTGTAGGGCGATAATAAAACGAATGGGCTGACATTCATCTCGGATTTCGTTATTCTTGTATCTGTTGGTATCGTTTAGTATAAACAGATAGATAGACAGACGCTATGTTTAGGAGTGGTTGAGAATCGTCTTGGGTGGTCCGAGGTTGCGCGCGGCGGGCCGCGAGCGCTGGCAGGCGGACAGAGTAAGACCGAGATTTGTACGATATCGCGCGCTCCAATGAAATTGAAATAGATAGCGAGTTGAGATTTATCTCGCGTCACATCGAATCTAGTGCACCGGTGCGCCTAGATAATATGTCACCTCGGACCATTTAACGCGCCATATCTCCGCCGCCATTATGGACCGGTGCGAACAACCAACAAGCCGTGACGAAATCGTATAAGATTACAATTTAGATTTACTTTTATGTTCACCAGCTACTATATTGCGGGCAGAACTACCATTAAAATAAATTTAACATTTGTCAACCACCTGATAATTTCTTAAGAATGGTAAGTATTTAGATCAACTTGCAGCTTTGTCGAAACTGTATCACGAAAGGAGTTTAATTGAATTCCATTTCATGATCATTACACCTACGCAAACGTTTTATACCAAAATTAGTAGGACTGAACAAACGCCGCCGCCACTACCTATTCAAGCTCTTTATTATATTTTCAATAAACAGAACACCAAGGTGATAATAACATTACCATTTTGCTTTACGGCATGTTATACATAGTTGACACTTAAATACCTGCAAATTAAATTTTAATTAGTACCTAGCTTTTTATTTACCTAGACAGCGTCATGTCAATAAACATTATTTAAAAATAAAGATTTAAAATTCTTTAGACTTAAAGGAAAAAGTCTAAAAGCGGGGTTATGATAATAATTACAAATTACTATTGAAATTAGTATCAAACAAATTATAGGAGTGCGCATCTAACTTTTTTCACCGACTGAACTAATTTTACCGCATAAACCGGAATCCGGAACTCATAACCGTATAATACCTAGAGGGTGATAGGATTGCAAGATCGGAGCAAAAAGAAAACCAAATCACCGAAATTATACCTAAAGTAAGTATAAATATCTAGGTTAAATAACAATAATTCCCTATCTAGGTTCTGTTAAACATTACTCAAAAGTTAAACGTTTCCCGGTACATTTCAAACAATCATTAGGGTTGTCCGTCCTTCGAGACCTTCCTCATATGCCTGCGAAGAGTTCCGCATACGTAATTATAGGCCGAAGAGTTCCTGGGACGAGCTTCTAGCCCAAGTAGCCCGGAGGCCCTCGGTGACCTTCCAAGAAGTGTATCACTCGCACAATGTCCGCGACCACCCGCGATGTATTGTTGTGTTGCCAGCCTTTGTACAAGACATTTGATGCTATTATTTCAGTGAACGTCACACTAACAATACAATTAAGCCGTCTCATCTATTTATTTGTTAGGATTTACTTGCGACGTTTGTTTTGCGTATCTTCAAGTGTCTGCTTTTATGCAATTTACTAAACTAACAGTACTGTAGATATATTGTCTCCACTTAGGACTCTACATAAGCAGTTTCGAATTTACTTTTCATTTCATGTCAAACCTTGTTCATGTTGTAAATCATTATTGTTCTTGTAGGTATTTATATCATTGTCTATAGTTGAGTTAGTTATATCTTCTATACATATAAATTACGTAAAGCCATCGGATCCCATAAACCTTCCTAGCCGGCAGGTTTGCAAAAATGTGAGAGTTATACCTACAAACGCGATTTAATTTCCATGTGACATTTCAGTAAATTCTTATTCAGACCCCGAATACTTCGTAACTTTCCATGGTTGCAGTTTGGTGAACAATGTTGCAAATTAAATGGGCGTCCGTTGAATTCGCGCGACAATCGGCACGGACGCGCATGCGTGACCTGCTTGCTAAGTGCCAGCGCTCGCGTCCAGCCTTTATGACGGCTATCCGAGTTTGAAAGTCGTTGAGGTTAATCTTGAGTGCATCGAACACTAACAATGTAATGCCAAGTTAACCACAACAGTAGTTTTGAGAACACATTGTAATAACGAACAGCATTCATCGTGAAATGAGTCATGCAAATTACCTACAACTTCGATAGAATGTAGGTAATAGGGCAGCGAACTGGAATGTATCTCTAGATTTGTAACTCCTCTGCTTAATCATTTGCTTCATTACCAATATGTATAAACTATACATATGATTGCTTAAGTGATTGCATGAAGAAATCAGACTATTGAGTAATATATGGAGCGGTAATTTAATTCACATTAGGTTCGAGTCGGCTGACGGACAGTCGTTTAATCTTTTCATTGGCAGAGAATGAGCCGAGCGCGGTGGCCCGAGGTGACTCACGCCAACGACTGTCAGCTCAATCCCTCATCTTCAAGAACTATACGACAAAGACTGATGCAGACAGCAGACATAGAAATATTAGGGCTGCAACCGGGTTTAAAGGTTTGCAGAACAAAATACTTGTACCTACCTACATTAAGTATTCTTTAAAACATTTTTACGTTACCACGCATGTGGTAAGGTATAGAAACATTAGAAACATTGGTTTACTTTCCGCATTTATTTTGAATTGCTTTCACAACAAATAAGGACAGAAATAAGCTATAAACCTTTAACCTACTAACTACTTAATGTAATCTCCAACCTACGCTTTCAATTAGGATTCTAAATGCTTATAAGGGGAGATTAATACTAAGAACTTATACGGTGGAATAGCATGTCTAAATACAGTTTTGAAATCAAAACATCAGAGTGGTTTATAGTTTTTTGTGTGCACGGCTACCGCACACGGGCTCGACTCGCGAACCTCATTCATCAGCTCTGATTGATTGCAACTGTCAAAACGGTAATGGCGGCGAGTGCGGCCATATTCCTGAGTCCCGATGAATGCACCTAAGCCAATAATGCTCGTTATTGATGGGCCACAGCTAAGTTCACGGTTACTTATTAGAAGTGTAATTTATTAAACTTTGTACAGGCACCTATGTGTTTAGAACGAGGTAAATGAGCCAACTATAATATCTCGTTAACGAGGGTGTACAGTCGGTATCAATGTAAGTAGATTCCTCTATGCAGATTATTGATTAATTATAATTCAGTATAAGGATTTATTGGACCATAACTCACATTTTGCTAAACACTTTAAACGCCCTACTAGCACCTTGTCCATCACCCATAAAATCTCTTTGAATTAAGAAGACACTGCTAGCTTAGTGTTGGCACCTATTACTAAATCGTTCTTTATATTTTTAGCCTTTTCCTTCAGAGTGTTTAACCCTAAGTTACCGCCCATCTACCACTTGATGATCTGTCTACCTTTACAAATATACCTCGCCCTGTCCTATTAACCCTGGTTGTTTGTTTCTTTTTTTATAGAATGTTGTTTTATTTTCACAAGATTAGCTAAATCTTTCTTTGTTTAATAGTCTAATGAGTCATTTAAAGTAGCTGCCTACTTTAATCACTTTCCAGTTAATTTCATTTTGCTTACAACTGTACCTACTTAAGAAAATACGACGTTAGCAGTCACGTAAAACTGATTGTAGCAATCAATCTTTAATTGAATCCGTATCGCCTGTTCAATCTAAGAGAAAGAAATCCTATGCTGGAAATAAATACGAACGTTCGGAACAACACATGACGGATTGGAATATTTTTAATAAAACTTCAATAAAATATTTTGTATACAGGGGGCATCAATCTTGTCACTTTAAAAAGGTGGCATTCAATGTTCCGGTAATATAAATTACGACAATCAATAAAGTGGCGTGCGTCAATCAAAGCATTGTGTGCGCCATAGGTAGCTTTGAGTTGTAAAATTGATAGGTATTAGGGCTCCATGGTTGTGCGGTGACGTGTTCTTGGCCGGTGGTCGCGCGCTGGTATCGCGCGTCACATCGCCGGCCCGCACTGACAACTTGTCTGGTTATCATGATTATCTTTACACTTACGCTGCGCTACGACACTGCCGCTATGTGTGCTGTACGAGTGTACGTGCCCCAGTCACGATACTCATCAACTTGCATAATAGTTATTCATCAGTTACTCATCAACTTGCATAATAGTATAAAGAAGCCTCCCGTATTGTTACAGTATGACCGACCAAATGGTTCAAAATGCAAAAAATAAAATAAAAACAGAATATAAGATTCAGATAACTTTATTCAATAGGTACTAAAATATAAAGTCCCAAATTTGACACGACTGAATAGTTTTTTGTACAAGATTCCCGGACACACAGCACAATAACCAATGGGAACAGAATGCGCCCATCACATGTATTCGGACATTTACAAACTTCAATAAAATAAAAATATTATTTCTCTTTTACACATCCCTATGTACCTAATCTAGAACAACTAGTGTATAAATTCGATACAATATTTTTTTTTATTTACATTTAACAACATTGCACTAACATTTTATTATTGAACTTCAACACACCCCAAGCTCCATAAATTAAATAATACCAATTTAGAAAAAATGAGTCATTGTTATAAATAAATAATTTAATGTGAATAAAAGTTGAGTACATTAGAATACATAAGATATGTTTCTTAAACACATTAGAACTCGAGAAAATAACTAACGGTAACATTTATTTACAGAGACCACTTCGACAATAGTTTTCAAATATAAAGTATATTAGGATATTCTATTATCACAAGAAATGCGATTTATTGTGTTATGTGAACAACTATAGTGGAAAAATAAAACTAACAATATAATTATCTAAATAGTAGATAACTACCTAAATATATATGGTCTTCATGATTATACCTGGAAATAATATTTTATATATTAGAAATAAATAAACACATACTTTATGAATGAGTGGTTAATCAATCAACATTATACTTATAAAGATTAAATTTTCATATGGAAAAACAAGAGTTGCTAATTGCTTTATAAATAAAGTTGCTGCAGTAAGGCTTATGCATAATGTCATACAAATCGATCATCCTTGGAGGAGATTATCCAACCTTAGTCATTTGGCTTATATAAAAAATGGTTAAAGGGCCAGTAATTGAAGCGTTTATTGGTCGAAGGAATTAAGAAAAAACTTTTAAAACTACATGACATAGCAGATTCTATTTTAATTATAAGTAAATCGATATCATTCGCGTATTGAAAAGCCCATTTTGCTTTTAAAAGATCGAATCCGTAGATTTTAAAAAAGGACACCTGTATTTGTAACCGACTTTAAAAAAAAGGAGGAGGTTCTCAATTCGGTAGTACGTTTTATATTTTTCATAACAATGGCGCTAGTAAGGATTGCGTTTTTTAACGATCAATATACGGCAAATTTAAGCATACCTGTAGTAAAAGTATACAAAATACATAAGAACTGTATAAGACTCACTCTAGCTAAGTTCGAAGCCGGCGCCGGCCTGTATGGCGTACAGCAGTTTCTCCGCCAGCAGCTCCTCCGTGTTGAACTCGGGCAGCTTGAGCAGGTTCATGCACGTGGACGACGACGGCAGCCGGTCCGACGCGCCCGCCGACTGGATGCAGAACGGGGGCTGCAGGTCCTGGGAGACCAAGTAGCTCGATTTAAATTACGTCACAACGGAAGATGGGGTAAGGTATAAAGTTCATACGGTCGATTGTTAATCGTCTGTGCCGGTGCGCATGCGCAGGCGACTGAAATGATATTTAATGATTGCGCAATAACTGAAATAATTAAATTGCGCAATAACTGAAATAATTAAATTGCGCAATAAAGGTAGCTGAGTCAGACTGGATGCGGAAGGCGGAGGACCGGGGTTTGTGGCGCAAGTAGGGAGAGGCCTATGCCCAGCAGTGGACCGCGATAGGCTGAGAGAGAGAGAGATTGCGCAATAATGTTGATATTCATTGAGCATACAAAATTCATCTGTTTAAAGTAGCGTTAAAGTGTGAAACTAAAATGATTTTATTCTTTTAGATTCAGGGCAGTGTACCTTAAATCCAAGCAGCGGTGGTCTCGAGCAGCTGGTGACAAACTTGAGCAATTGCCGCCGCTGGTCGTCCGTGAAGTTCTCCAGAACCTTCCAGAAGCACTGCACTGTCGGGTGCGCCGCGGAAAACCCACCTATATATATAAGCAAGATAATGTCAACTATCCCTAAGATTTTCAGTGTCACTTCAGTATGGTGATTGTAGACAGCGAGTTGTACCTACTAAAGTGATAAAAGTACAGGTTAATACAATGTGCAATGTAATCATACAAAAAGTAAGGATACACTATTTTTTTAATAGCTTATATGTCTTTTTATAACGTTTGTATAATGCTTAATTGTCCTACTGCACTATGTAGCTTTATTATAAAAATAAAATAACAAACATGAGAAAAACCGGCATATCGACGGTGAACTGCGAATATCTTATCTAACATTTTTTTGCAAAAACGAGTTAAGTATTTTATATAAAGTATAGTTTTGCATGTACTAGCAAAATTTCTAAGTGATAGGAATAAGAATAACGGGTCAAAAATATTGCAGAAATACCACCTAAATTAACTTGAAAATTATTAGTAAATAAGTAAACAATCTTTTTTCGTTATTTAAAAGACATTTATTCATAGCTTACCACTACTTTACTATCTCTCTCTCTCTCTCTCATAGTAATTAAGTGGGATGTATATAATATATATATTCTTTTTTTAGTTATAAAATTGTCTTCAATATTCGACATAATGTAAAAATTGTTTTGAATTAATAAAAAAAAAATTTTTTTTATCCCTAGTAAGTTTTGTTTTTTGTTGGATAGGAGAGATTCTCAATTTACCGACAGTATTTAGTAAATAATATAGCTGTGAGACTACGTAAGTATGAAGCTGGAGCCACACTGACCGGCATACTGCGTGTACCGCTTCATGTCTTCAATGTCAATGGGTACTTCAGCCCCGGAGATCAGCAGCTGCAGCTCGCGGCACGAGAACATCCGCAACCACTCCGCGCTCACCACGGATGTCAGGCCGCGCTTGAAGGCGTTACATTGGGACCGGATTTGCCTGTACGAAAGTAACTGGTTAACAAGCTTCTGACAATGTAAGTTGGCTGATCAGTATACCTACTGTACAATATGATATTATGTATACAATAAACATAATTTTATTATACTTTAAATTTAACTTGTTTTCCAGAGAGAAAGGCGAAGACCACAGATTTTGATTTGCTTTGATCCTGATATACTCCTTTCGCCTTATTCACTCTAATCAATTTTTTTTAATGAAAAATATCCATTCACACTTTCATAAAAGTAAACGCTAGTTAATTTTAGGTATATTTACTTACTTATTTAATTTGTAGTCGGCAACTAGATGAATGTATTCTATTCTATTTTCTGCAGTCACAGGAATGTTGGCGCCGCCCGGTTTTAGCTCTTCTATCTATGGAACAAAATCAAGAAAAACTGTTATGGTTGTCAAATTACTGTAAAACAGCCAAAAAAAAACTAATTTGCCAAGGAGGTAATGTTGATTGATGGTTAATTAACCTCGTACAACTAATCTATTTACTAACTGTCACGTGCCTAAGTAAAGGTTCTTGAATCTTGATGTAGGACGTTGCGGAACAGGCAAAGAAAGTAATAATACCCCTCCGCCCTTGATATTTTTGCGCACCCCCCCCCCCCCTCTTTCAAGCCTCACGTGATCTATGGGCAACCCCCTACGTATAATCTACCTCACAGGAAAGGGTACAACCGGGTAGTGAGGTAGGTACATAAGCTACGCACCCTCTGCTCGCCCAGGTCGTCGGTGAGCACGATGAAGTCCAGGCCCAGCTCGGGCAAGTCGTGGCGGGCGTGGTAACATAGGTCCTGCCGGGTAGTGAGGTAGGTACATAAGCTACGCACCCTCTGCTCGGCCAGGTCGTCGGTGAGCACGGTGAAGTCCAGGCCCAGCTCGGGCACGTCGCGGCGGGCGTGGTAACATAGGTCCTGCCGGGTAGTGAGGTAGGTACATAAGCTACGCACCCTCTGCTCGGCCAGGTCGTCGGTGAGCACGGTGAAGTCCAGGCCCAGCTCGGGCACGTCGCGGCGGGCGTGGTAACATAGGTCCTGCCGGGTAGTGAGGTAGGTACATAAGCTACGCACCCTCTGCTCGCCCAGGTCGTCGGTGAGCACGGTGAAGTCCAGGCCCAGCTCGGGCACGTCGCGGCGGGCGTGGTAACATACATAGGTCCTGCCGGGTAGTGAGGTAGGTACATAAGCTACGCACCCTCTGCTCGCCCAGGTCGTCGGTGAGCATGGTGAAGTCCAGGCCCAGCTCGGGCACGTCGCGGCGGGCGTGGTAACATAAGTCCTGCCGGGTAGTGAGGTAGGTACATAAGCTACGCACCCTCTGCTCGCCCAGGTCGTCGGTGAGCACGGTGAAGTCCAGGCCCAGCTCGGGCACGTCGCGGCGGGCGTGGTAACATAGGTCCTGCCGGGTAGTGAGGTAGGTACATAAGCTACGCACCCTCTGCTCGCCCAGGTCGTCGGTGAGCACGGTGAAGTCCAGGCCCAGCTCGGGCACGTCGCGGCGGGCGTGTTAACATACATAGGTCCTGCCGGGTAGTGAGGTAGGTACATAAGCTACGCACCCTCTGCTCGCCCAGGTCGTCGGTGAGCACGGTGAAGTCCAGGCCCAGCTCGGGCACGTCGCGGCGGGCGTGGTAACATAGGTCCTGCCGGGTAGTGAGGTAGGTACATAAGCTACGCACCCTCTGCTCGCCCAGGTCGTCGGTGAGCACGGTGAAGTCCAGGCCCAGCTCGGGCACGTCGCGGCGGGCGTGTTAACATACATAGGTCCTGCCGGGTAGTGAGGTAGGTACATAAGCTACGCACCCTCTGCTCGCCCAGGTCGTCGGTGAGCACGGTGAAGTCCAGGCCCAGCTCGGGCACGTCGCGGCGGGCGTGGTAACATACATAGGTCCTGCCGGGTAGTGAGGTAGGTACATAAGCTACGCACCCTCTGCTCGCCCAGGTCGTCGGTGAGAACGGTGAAGTCCAGGCCCAGCTCGGGCACGTCGCGGCGGGCGTGCGCGCGCAGCAGCAGCAGGCCGCGGTGCAGCGCGGGGTCGAGCGAGGCCAGCGCGTGCACGTCGGCCTCGCCGCCGCCGCACAGCTTGCCCAGGAAGAACTCCGCCAGCGGCAGCTCCACCAGCAGGCTCTCGTACAGGGCCTGCACGCACGGTACGTACTCAA
Source organism: Abrostola tripartita (assembly GCA_905340225.1). Lineage (NCBI taxonomy): Eukaryota > Metazoa > Arthropoda > Insecta > Lepidoptera > Noctuidae > Abrostola > Abrostola tripartita. Next base: position 4,955,193 of record HG996487.1, on the reverse strand, counting down.
TATTCTACTACTTATGAATATATCAATAACATAGCTAGTGGTGGCCCTTCGAGGAATGCAGGCGTGGTTTTATGAATTTTTAGGTTTATTTCAGTTCATATTAACATACTTGGAACCGTATATGTGTATAGTCTGTCTAAACAAAAATAACTTTAAAACATAAACATCAGAACCTTGACATATAAATCGTAGTTCAACATCACTCGACTCACAATGTTGTGAAATAATTAGTAACAGTGGCCAGATGCTTATAAAGCAACAACTGTTCCATGTGCTAATTTATAAACATCTGCCGAAACTTCGTCACATAGGTAAATTAGTTAATTTTTAGTAGGTATTATTATTTTATTTACCTTTCCTAACATTCTGCCAACGAAGTAGTAATGCATAGGGAAGTCGTCGTAGAGCAGATGTACGGCGGGATTTGGGTACAGCATGTTGTCTATGGTAAGACGGAACAAACCTCTGTTGGGATCGAATGCTGACCTGAAAGTACATAAACATAATTTAAAAAAATAAACAAACATATGACGTCATGTAAATTTTATGCGATCTGCAAGGATTTTTTCTTACTTTCCAATACTTACTTGATTAGCTCAGATATAAATTCTCTAAACAAGCCGCCGCCGTCCACACCGGCCTCCTCGGCTCCTGCCTGGTTAACTAGCTGTACTCGCAGTTTTAGTTTTAAATCTGGCTCTAAAAACGAAACAACTATTGTTAATGATAGATAAAAAACATAATACAAAAAGGTATACTGGGCGTTCCAAAAACCTTATTTTTTATATTGTCTATACAATAACATCATCTTGACGTGAATTTTGAACGGAGTTCATCAATAAAGTCAAACCAAAGTTTACACCCTGTTTATTATAATAAAAACATATTTACCGTTATCAGGACTAAGTTTATCAAAAGCGTCTTCATATAAATGCGTCCGTCGAACACTGATGTTTATTGAGGGACCCTCGTTGAAATTCGTCATTTCGTACCAATGATCATTCTTTTCTCTAAAAACATACAATAGTTAGATTAATTAAATAATATACAAGAATAATATGCAATACTTTACATTAAAACGAACGACCCAATATGTAGAAAATGGCCATCGATTAAGACTAGAAACTATAATATAAATAAGCAATTTTAACAACCGATTTTGAATTTTATCTCGTTGGCATTAGGATAACAATTAAAGTAAAAACTATTTACCAACTGTTTACTGGCATATGTCATGTCACAATTATACAATTATTATTCAGCCTTAACTAATTTAAGTCCTTACATAATTTCCAGAAATGTTGTAAATAACCTATACAATATACATAATTATATGTAACAATACCTGGCCAGTAGTCCTTGGAATATGAGCACTCGCGTAGAGAATGGCACTACAAACGGGATTTCTCTGAGAATGGTGACCGTCCTCAGTTCCTTAATTGTTAAAGGTGGGCCGTCATCTAAAACCAAACAAAAATATTCATTGAATAAAGTCCTTTTAATTCGATACGCTGATTTAAAAAAAATAAGAATTGACAGGTGACTATTGTTTTTTACACGACTAACCAAAAAAAGGAGTATAATGTTTTCGGGATTCATGTATACATGTATGTGAGTTTCTTTATTCCACCAGAACTTGTGAATGCCTGAACCGATTTTGATGTATGGAGTGTCGTCAGTAACGACAACTCTAACGACACTCCATAAATCAAAATCGTTTCAGACATTCAGAAGTTATGGTAGAATAAAGAAACTCACATACATACATACATACTTACATACATACATATATGAACCCTAAAAACATTACACTCCTTTTTTGGGCAGTCGTGTAAAAAAACAAGTTCCATCGCAGTGGGGGGACCGTTCTGTGGAACACTGTCTTATTTAAGAGGGTTCGTTTTGTCATGGCAGTCGTGTTTTTTAATTATTATTTTTTATTTGTTTTATGTAAATCTTATTTAGTTTCTAGAATTCTCAATTTCATTTGTAACGATTTTTGTTATTTATCTTTTTATAACTTGAAGTCATACAGTTAAATGCACCAAAATATCATGCATTATTTCTAGATGGGGTATCATCATCAGCCCATTGCAGTCCACTGCTGGACATGGGCCTCTCCCAAGGTACGCCACACAGCCCAGTCTGATGCTTTATGCATCAAGTCAGTGCGGGCCCTCATAAGCAAGTCGTCCCGCCATCTGGCCAGAGGGCAACCCACGCCTCGTTTGCCAAGACGTTGTCTCCACTCCAGAACACGCTTACTTCAGCGGTTATCGGTTCTGCGACATATGTGGCCAGCCGATTGCCACTGCAACCTACTCACTTTCAGAGCTATTTCGGTCACCTTGGTTCTCTGACGGATCACTGCCCAGCCTAACTGAATCGTCCTAATGGCTTCATTGTCGAAGTTGTATCTGCCCAACTGCATTAGTTGCCCGAGAGAGACATATTCCTTGACAACTTCGAGAGGCGTGCCATCGATGATTACTGGTCCTGGAGCGACGAGGTCATTAGATATGACCTTCGCCTTGTCCAGGTTCATCCGGAGACCAATTCGTTGGGAGGCTTCATTTAGGCTATGCAGGATGTCTTGAACTTTCTGCAGCGATTCCGCCATAACTACGATATCATCGGCAAACCTTAAGTGCGAGAAGTACATGCCGTTTACATTGATGCCCCGCCCGTTCCGGTTTAAAAAACTTGAAAACGTCTTGTAATGCATTTGTAAACAGTTTCAGGGATATCACATCCCCCTGTCTTACTCCTCGATGCAATAAAATCGGTCTTGTTTGACTGTTCTGTACTTGGACGGACATAGTTGCAGCGTCATACAGGCTTCTCAACTTGGCACCGCTGCAGGGAGTCCAGAACAGACCAGGTTTCGACGGAGTCAAAGGCCAAGAAAACGAGACACAGAGGCTGATTATATTTTTGGGTCTTCTGTATAATCTGCCTCACAGTGTGTATGTGATCTATGGTGCCAAATTTCCGCGAAACCGGGTTTGCTCCGGTGGTTAGAAGTCGTTCAACCATCGCGTCAGTCAATTTGTGATAACCTTCGAAAACAATTTTTATTCATGGCTCAGGAGCGATATCGAGCGGTAAATCTTAAGAATGGTATTGTGGGGGATAAGACCCTTCTTAAGATTTAGCGCTCTACCGCTTCTTGAAGAATAAAACTACTATGCTCCTGCTCCACGCTCTTGGAGTTCTCCCTTCGTGTAGAACGGAGTTAAATTTATGCGCTAGCGGCTGCCTAAGGACAGGAGTTCCCCCTGTTACACCCGCCACCAGCAGCACGGCCGCGCCGCCCTCGCTAGACAGAGCGTGTAGCACTATACATGTACCTAGTGAGAGCGCGAGCGCGGCGGAGAGGTCGGGCGGGCGCCGCAGGTGGCGGGTGGTGGGGCGCGCGCGCTCGCCCGCCACCAGCAGCACGGCCGCGCCGCCCTCGCTAGACAGAGCGTGTAGCACTATACATGTACCTAGTGAGAGCGCGAGCGCGGCGGAGAGGTCGGGCGGGCGCCGCAGGTGGCGGGTGGTGGGGCGCGCGCGCTCGCCCGCCACCAGCAGCACGGCCGCGCCGCCCTCGCTAGACAGAGCGTGTAGCACTATACATGTACCTAGTGAGAGCGCGAGCGCGGCGGAGAGGTCGGGCGGGCGCCGCAGGTGGCGGGTGGTGGGGCGCGCGCGCTCGCCCGCCACCAGCAGCACGGCCGCGCCGCCCTCGCTAGACAGAGCGTGTAGCACTATACATGTACCTAGTGAGAGCGCGAGCGCGGCGGAGAGGTCGGGCGGGCGCCGCAGGTGGCGGGTGGTGGGGCGCGCGCGCTCGCCCGCCACCAGCAGCACGGCCGCGCCGCCCTCGCTAGACAGAGCGTGTAGCACTATACATGTACCTAGTGAGAGCGCGAGCGCGGCGGAGAGGTCGGGCGGGCGCCGCAGGTGGCGGGTGGTGGGGCGCGCGCGCTCGCCCGCCACCAGCAGCACGGCCGCGCCGCCCTCGCTAGACAGAGCGTGTAGCACTATACATGTACCTAGTGAGAGCGCGAGCGCGGCGGAGAGGTCGGGCGGGCGCCGCAGGTGGCGGGTGGTGGGGCGCGCGCGCTCGCCCGCCACCAGCAGCACGGCCGCGCCGCCCTCGCTAGACAGAGCGTGTAGCACTATACATGTACCTAGTGAGAGCGCGAGCGCGGCGGAGAGGTCGGGCGGGCGCCGCAGGTGGCGGGTGGTGGGGCGCGCGCGCTCGCCCGCCACCAGCAGCACGGCCGCGCCGCCCTCGCTAGACAGAGCGTGTAGCACTATACATGTACCTAGTGAGAGCGCGAGCGCGGCGGAGAGGTCGGGCGGGCGCCGCAGGTGGCGGGTGGTGGGGCGCGCGCGCTCGCCCGCCACCAGCAGCACGGCCGCGCCGCCCTCGCTAGACAGAGCGTGTAGCACTATACATGTACCTAGTGAGAGCGCGAGCGCGGCGGAGAGGTCGGGCGGGCGCCGCAGGTGGCGGGTGGTGGGGCGCGCGCGCTCGCCCGCCACCAGCAGCACGGCCGCGCCGCCCTCGCTAGACAGAGCGTGTAGCACTATACATGTACCTAGTGAGAGCGCGAGCGCGGCGGAGAGGTCGGGCGGGCGCCGCAGGTGGCGGGTGGTGGGGCGCGCGCGCTCGCCCGCCACCAGCAGCACGGCCGCGCCGCCCTCGCTAGACAGAGCGTGTAGCACTATACATGTACCTAGTGAGAGCGCGAGCGCGGCGGAGAGGTCGGGCGGGCGCCGCAGGTGGCGGGTGGTGGGGCGCGCGCGCTCGCCCGCCACCAGCAGCACGGCCGCGCCGCCCTCGCTAGACAGAGCGTGTAGCACTATACATGTACCTAGTGAGAGCGCGAGCGCGGCGGAGAGGTCGGGCGGGCGCCGCAGGTGGCGGGTGGTGGGGCGCGCGCGCTCGCCCGCCACCAGCAGCACGGCCGCGCCGCCCTCGCTAGACAGAGCGTGTAGCACTATACATGTACCTAGTGAGAGCGCGAGCGCGGCGGAGAGGTCGGGCGGGCGCCGCAGGTGGCGGGTGGTGGGGCGCGCGCGCTCGCCCGCCACCAGCAGCACGGCCGCGCCGCCCTCAGGCACGGCACCCGCAGCCGGCCACGCGCCTGCGCCCGCGAACTGCAGCCGCCCGTCCCGCGCGTACAGCGCGCGCAGCAGGGACGTGCACACCTGCACCACACATCGTACACCATGTTATATTATGCTTATGGGATTTGTTGCCCTACTAAGATTTTAATTTAGTAATAAGCATGATTTTAAATTAATCAAATCGCTATCACTACATATTGAGATTAAAACAAGCAGTAATACCTTGAAGAGATGCGACCAGGCAGGCGTCTGGTTCTTGCCGGAGATCTGTATGTGGTCGGCGTGCACGGCGCCGCGGTAGTGGCCGGTGACGGCGGGGCGCGACTCGGGGTAGGCCAGCTCCACCAGCCCCAGGCACACGGTGCGCAGCGTGCGGCACAGCGCGCCCAGCTCGCCGAACTCGAACGCGTGCACGCGCCCGCCGCCCGCGCCTATGCCGCCGGGGCTCGACACGCCCACTGAACAAACATCAATAAATAGTTAAAATACACACTCCACGCATCCGCCACCTATGCCTTCGACGCGCGCCGCCCGGGCTCGATACGCCCACTGTTAAGGTTCCTACACTATATACCGGCGGCCCGGCCGGCGGCATTCCCGACGGGTATTTAAGCCACCAGTCTTGTTGCACAAGCGAGCCGCTAGCATGGTATGCTGGCGGGTCGCGCGGGGTGCCGCTGTTGCGTGTTACCCGGCTGTCACAACTGAAATGATGCTCTGCGGCCGCTTGAGGCAAGTGCCGGCGGTCTGATTATGCATACCAGCGCGTCAAAAATCCGCCGGCTGTGCCGCCGGTATAGTGTGCAGAAGTACACTATTCAAGTATAGTTTTAAATTAAACATTATAAAAATCAACAAAACTTCGCAAACTGGTCGAAAAAGTGACTTACTGCTAATCTTCTTTTCATCTTCGGGGTCTCTACAGAACTCTGTATCATGGAGCGTGCCTATGAGCAGCGAGAAGAGCGCGCAGAAGACGGCGAGCGGCGCCAGCAGGCGGTGCACGTTGAGCGCGTAGGCGTCGGCCCCCAGCCCGCGGGACAGCGCGGCCAGCAGCGGGGTGGCCGGCCCGCCGAACGACGACAGGTGCGACATGCCCGACACCCACACCCACAGCCCGCGCAGGAACATCGGCTTGAAGGCCAGCGTGTACAGTAACCTGCGCAGTTACATACTCACAATGGCACATCTCCCCATTTTTTTGGACATTTGTACATATAAAATATATGTTTTCATAACTCACAATTTTACGACAAAAATGTATAAAAATTTGTAACTGAGTAAACTAGTGTGTTTAAAATCGTAAAGAAATTCAGGCTCGACAAGAAACAAACGTGAATCAAAAAGCTAATAATAATTAAGTAATGACTAACCTGTACTTGTGTAACGCCATTCTGTGACTGAGCAACAAGTTGTGACATATCTCGGACACACTGTCAAGGAACTCTTCACTCAGGTCAGCCTCGGTGATCTGCGAGCACGTGGCCATGACGCACCGGTCGGGCTCGTTCAGCAGCTCTATGCAGCGCGTGAGCAGCGTCTGCTCCCTCACCGACGTGGGGTTAGGCTCGTGCTCACTGTCACTGTCGTCGTCCTTAGCCGCCACCGTCTCCTGGCTATACAACGAGTCCTCATACTCATAGCTTATTTGCTTATTACAAACATTTACAGTTAACTTAGCAATAATTTTAAAGTAGTCTAAAACGATAGAATTTTTCGGCAGTCTTGTGTTATCCATGTTACGTACGACGTTGACTGAAACAAATAAATTAAGATTAGACTTATTTTTACGACACCTACAATCATGAATCGGCATAAATATTTAAAGTGAATGAAATCTTACCAAAGTCTGGTGGTTCTAACCCCAGCACAGAGTGTAACAGCCACGAGTCGTAGGTAATAGATTTACTAGTGAAGTTGGCTTCGTCTCGGAGGGCTTGTACTAGAGCTAGGAAGGGGAACTTTCTGTTGGGGTCGCTGGATAGCGCCGGTATTATGTACATCTCAACGGGCTCAGGGTACGGGTTGCACAGGAAGGCCGACGCGAACTCTGTCATGATGCAGGTGCTGCAAGTTACATGATACAAACATTAACACCTATAGCATTAATCATACGAGAATATTAACAAAATTGAAAGATATTAAATAATAGTCCTGTGCCCATATCTTTTAAATATACAAAAAATACAAAATTTAAATTATATAAAAATACAAATATAAATTGCACTAATTTTAGTTTTCATAAAATAAGTTAAGAATATTTAGGTTAATAATAAGTTAATTAACTCACTTGTAATGTGGGACATTTACTCGCGAGATGAGATTGAGTGGTCGCTGTATAAGATCTAGTAAGGCCCCACTGAGAGGTGTTGGAGGGTTCGGCGACGGCCCATACAAAGGGGGTGTCTTCTGACAAACAAGCTTACACAGATCCTGGAAATAACCTACAAAATACAAATAATGAATCATCTTATTTTATAAAATACCTTATATTTTATATATACCCATGATAACTCTTATGAGAAAAAATCATAAATGTCGAGTATTTTATATAAATAACTAAAAAGACATGCAGTTCCTAAAATAGTCAAATAAATGAAAATACAATAGGGTATAGCATGTAATCTTTCATACCTCGTTTGATAAGATATAAGAATGTGCTGCCCACAATACTGAAGGTTTCCTCACAATTAATAGAAACCTCCGCAGAGTTTGTGGATGTGAACACCTCAAACATTCTTAGTGGTACCGCTAAAGGTACCTGAAAAGTAAACAATTTATAATTTAGATTGTGTATCAAAATAAGAATTTGTTAGAGTTTAAACATGCGAACAACACTTACGCCTTTGTTAGTTACATATTTTAAAGGAAAGAAACCTAACAAGCTCTTTAAGCTTAATATTCATGAAAAGTATAAAAGGGCCCAAATAAAGTATAATTGCAGCATTCCCAGGAGAGCCTTTAGAATCTAAATGACTATAACTCTTTGTTTTAAATTCCTCCATTTATAATAGATAAACAAGTGATTTAAACCAGCCTTCCATTATAATTATTGCTTTGAAAATAAGCCAATCTCACTAGTTTTATAAGAATGATTACAAAATACCTCAGTATTATCTCTCAACAAACGTAGATGAAGGGCCAATAATCTTCTGATCTGCACACACACTCCACAAATTTGGTATATTTTCTTCCATTGTTTAAGTAGTAATTGTGATATTGCTACCTAAAATTTTCAAAAATTGTTATTTACAAGTAAAAAGCCTCCTAATAAGGATCTTAACCTAATAATCATATACAGAATGTCTGCTGAGGATAGTGACTAGCTAATAATTGTATTACTTTACAACTATCAGTTGCTGGGGGCCACACAATAATCTATCTTTGTTCAGGAAGTTAATAAAATAGCCACTCTGTTTTTAAGTTCTATTTTTAAATTAATAAAATATTATTCCAATTCACAAGAGTGTTTACTGGCTGTGTGTTTGGTTTAACTGATAAAAAATACCCAGTGATACAAGAGAGAATTACTGATAACAGTGATTGGTATTCATATAAAAAACCCAAACTTATACAAGGATAGAGTGGGTTATAAATTGAGATCTAGTATAGAGACTACTAGTGTATGAAATCTATATTTCCTTCAGCTTTTTATGAAATCCTTATACCTACACATTCAATTTAAAAATCTCTTAAATCCTGTAATTAGATTTGTTTGTTAGCCCAAATATTCGTTGAACATTCAGTTTTAAATTCAAATATCTTACCAATCTAGTTAAATCCTGATGGTCATCATAGAAAAATAATATTTTTGCAACAAGGGAACATAACATCAGCTGGTCATCAGGGTTGACCCTTGGGAATAAGCTATCAAACAAGACTCTTTCATATTCTTTACAATGTTTCCTAGTTAAATAGCTTCTGACATATGCTTGAATTTTAACTGTACTATTCAAACGCTTTCTGTGTTCCTGAAAAACATTAGGAAATATTTTTAGTTAATTTTATGGTGACATAATATACTGAACTCTAATTAAAATAAGGATACAAGAATAAGTATGTTAAAACAATGGTTTTGGAAAATTACAGTATTTCAACAATAGTGGTAACATAAACAAAATTTAGCTGAGTCATTGCTTAAATCATTATAATGACTTGACAAAACCTTGTTGTTTTACTATGCAATTTATTAAAAGTAATTTGTGATTTATGTGACTTCAGATGACAGTTATCATAAGTTGAAACATGATAAACAAATAGCAGTCATCACCAACAACTAATATAAAGGTATAAATCTTACTCAATATTAAGAACTTTATGCAACTCATTTAACATTAAAAATATTATGTATCTTAAGTTAATTGTTAATATTTTAATTATAAATTACTAGACCTATTCATAACTAAGAAAAGTGAAAGTATGAAAATAATGAAAGCATAATGTAACCTCTCTTTTCTGTCTTTGTTGTTGTGACTGAAGTATCAAGGTGTCCCTGTCTGTCTTGCGTTGTGCGCTTGCACCTGCCAGGTTCTGCTGGGGCTTTCGCCTAAAGTCTCCCTCGAAGGAATACATACCTAAAATGTTTTACAGGACCTTTACAGATATTATCTAAAAACATTTTGTAAACAACAATCAGCTGAACATTTCAAGACAAATTTGTCAATAATGCTTACCTTATATAAACTCAAATAACTATTTATATTTCATAAATAAAAAAGTACATAATAGAATTGTATGAATTTAATTCACTCTACATAAAATTACACCAAATTGATAAAATGCAACTTTTTATTGGTTTTGTTCATACGCAATGAGTAAAAAGTATTATTTCGGCTTTGACAGCAAACAATACAAGTGTTACCATACTACTTTACTTGTGCCGATCCCTAGATTAATAAACTATTATAGTGCATCATTCATGTCTCAACAAAATTCAGTAATAAAAATACAAATCCACATTTTCAGTCAGTTTTTAGCTAGCTAGGTAGCTATGTCCAATTATTTTAAGTTAGTGAAAATTGACTTTAGCTCCTATCGATGGCACGTCCTAGCATAGCGTCTCCATCTTAGAGACATTCTTAATTATGATTCCATAACAAAATCTCCACGGTAAAAAATTAAAAGGTCCCACGTATGCAACGTAATATGAAATCTGGACGCTTGATTTAGACATTTAACTATGCAATCGATCCACACTTGTCGTATGCAACGTTGCATACATCATTATGCTTTGCGTACGTTGAGGAATGAGTACGTGATCCCAGTATATCTTTGCCTTACGGCTTACGGCTGTCACTGTCAGTTAGATCGAAAGACAAGGGAAATGTTTGAAGTTTGACAACTTTAAATCTGACGATACGTAAAATGTAAAGCTTGAATTCAAGCATAAACGTGTGATATATTGAAACATTTTCGTATTTTTTAGAGTTCTTGAATGAAAAGTTTAACCTTGTTCTAATCAGTATCCAGGGATAGTCTTATATAATTGTGTTATATTTTATTTGTAATTATGTCTGATATTTTATTAGACGACGCCGATATTGCTGAAAACTCTGGTCGTGTAAGTTTATTTTTTTAGTATTATTTTTATTTATATTGGAAGTTATAAACGTACGTAAATATATATACTTTAATTTCCATAAATAAACCACTACAATCTAATTGATTGAAAATATCCTATATGCAAAACCTCAATTAATTCCAATGAAGTGTTTTTAAATATATATAATTGTATGAAAATTATAGATGCCTTATATTCTTGCTGAGTGCCTCATCAATAAATTGACATTCTGTCTGTGAGTTTGATGCTTTCACTATATTTAAATTTATGACTTTCTTCATACATGTTTATTGAGATTTATGGTTTCTCCTCTTACCTTGCACAACCACAATGTCTCTGAATTGTTTTCTGCTAGCAGAAAATTTGATTTTAAACATTCTTTTTTAGGTGTCCAGACCAACATTAGCTCAAGTAAGAGCAGTTATATCCTTCATGGAGAAACACCCAGACTTGGCACACAGAAGGCTAAGAGTAGGCATGGGCCATGGCAAGTTTAAAAAACTATGGATTGAACTCACCAACATTGCCAACTCAATGGATGGAGCCATAAAATCCACAAAAGGTTGGATCAAGGTAATCATTTATAATGTTATGAAAAAGTATTGATTACCCTCTAATGTAAGAAAATAGTTAACTGTTTACAGGGCTGAGAGGAGTAATGTGATGCAGGCTGAGATGTGCCCTTTAAATAGGTACAAAAATAAAGTGTTTGTTTGTTATAGTTTTGGTCAGATAAAAGGCGAAGTATTGTTATCAAACAAAAGCAAATTGAACAAGGGAAACTTCAAGGTCACCTTACACCACTAGAACAACAGATTTTAGATCTATGTGATGATAAGACTCCTATAACTAGTAAGTAGCATTCTATTATTTTATCTAAGTGTTTCACGGATAATTTATATATCCCATGTGTCACTTTAAATAAAACTTTGTTCTTTTTAACACATTAACTGCTACACTGGGGCTTGTAGCTTTGTGGCTACTGTGCAGATCATGCGATCTGTAAGGTTCAGCCGTGCTACGCGTCAGTCTTGTGATGGGTTACGATGGGTTTTTCACATCTCGAGACCCCCGTTTTTCGGAAGGCATGTTAAGCCATTGGTCCTGTGCCTGATCTCTCTCCGGTCATGTAGGTTTACTGTCCCATCACACTATGAGAGAGAGGAAATAGGGAGCGCACCTGGGTTAGAGTGTAGCCTTAGGGGCGCTATGAAGCAAGGACTTCAAATTTTCAATTTTTTTTATTTTTTATCTTATATAAGACGCCTACGGAAATGGTGCATTTCCGTGTCCTCTCAGAACCTAAATAGTTTTTATGGTCAAGGTTAACTTGATACTGAAATAAAATTGGTACATTACAGAAAAAATTACGAAAAATTTAAGTGCCAAATTTATTTATATTTTGTTTTTTGCTGCTCATAGAGTATAAGCTCCTAAACGTATACTCCAACTCTTACAACTCCGTCTCTAAGATGAGCCACTGACTGATAAAATTACATTGCCACACAGCATACACAATAATAAACTTTTGTTCATGGTACCGACTGTGGTGGTTTTCATAGTTAACTCTCATTACCATTCTCTATATGTTAATTTGTCAGGTTTTATAGCTTTTTTCTCTGAAATCATATTTTTTTGTTAAAATTTAATATCCATTTTAGGAAAAAAGAAGGCAGTGAAACAAGAACCTTTTAATGGTGATGATGATGAAGATTCATTTGACGAAAAATTCTCTAAAGATGGTGACTATAGCCAAATGGATGGCAGCAGACTATACCCCACAGAAGTTGAGGAGCGGCAGTTAAATATGATTGACAAGCTGGTAGGTACTTTCAGATTAAGGGTTATTATTATCAAATCCCACACATTTTATGTGTTATATTTGGAAATAGTTATAACTAGCTCATATTGTTCTACTGCATGGCATAGGTCTTCCTACCCTTCCACTAATGCCAGTCTACCGCCAATTCATGTCAGTGTTTTAGATAAGGTCCAGTTAATAGTTATCTGTCAAATAATTATGCCAGAGTTTTTCAACATTAATCTTAGTTTTTTATTACATAAAAATTAACTCTAATCTTATATTTAATAGTTATAGTAACGGTTTGTTTTTGTTGACTACTTCTTTTACTTGGTTTTCGTTATGCTGTACTTTACTCATCTATTAAACCCAATTATAATTTGTATGGAATTAATACCAAAATGCAGTTAATAAGACTGAACCGAAACTCTAGTTCATAATTTCTCCTACAGAATAAAACCTTCTTTGTGCTTGTGACTTATATGGCTAATACACAAATAACTCTTTATTTACACCAACAGTAATGCCTAATAATAATAATATATTTATTTATTCAAGTTACCATGACTCATAATTGTTAGTGTAACTTACAAACTAAGTTAGTGAGACATAAAAAACAATACAAATATTTTTTAATTTGGCCTGCACCGTGACTTACCGCTGTACCATTCCGTGAGAGATGGCACCACAGCGATTCACGTACATGCAATCCAGCCAACTAGCTATCATGTTTAGAATGCTATTGGAGCTACCCCGATGCTGCGAGCCAGCATATTCGCTCTTACCGACAACGCCCTCCGCTCGCGTTCAATGCTAGTAAATGTTAGTAAAAGAGTTTGACAAACAAACCATATCCCACACAGGTTTTTTGTCGAACTCTTACTGACATTTACTGCTGTCAGAACTGTATCTGTGTGTGTACTGATCTGTATTAATAACGTATCCTTGTCCATTCTAAGGTTGAAGTAATGGATCAGCAGTCAGCAGCCCTGAATCAAATGGCTCAAGCGTCACTTAGTAATTCAAAAGCCCTTGAAAGGGTTGCAGAAGCGTCGCATATACAAGTAAGTAATCATTATCTTACTGAGAGGACGATTCTTTAGTACATAGACTAGCTTCCCCATTTAGAAACGGGGCAACTTCTGGATCTTTAACTCGGTTTTCAGAGCCTGAATTAAAAAAACTGCAACAAATAATTGTTAGCTTAAGTACAGAGAGGTACCCGCCTAGGTCCTAAGATTCGCGATTTCGATTTAATATTGTAATCGTTCGCAGAAATTCGCGATTACATTGAATCGATACCCATATCCTACAATAATCAGTTTTTTAGTGTGGCCCTAAATTATTGCTTATAATGGGTGACTGACCGGACACTTACCGGTCATTAATCAAACTTGGTTTTTGACTTCGAATTATGTAGGATATGTGACGACGACGAGAGCAAAAAATTCGGTTACGACTTAAATAAATAAATTAGGAATGTTGATCCAACTTTCGTTTTCGTAGGCCTTGGCAGTTGACAGACTGGCTGCGACCTTCGAGACCATTAGTGCATCAGTTCACGACGTCAGAAATGCTATCATAGGAATTGATTACACCATGAAACGGTGCTACCCGGCTAATGCAACACAACAGAGGCAAAACTCAAACATATTTAGTTAATGGTTTTTTTTATTGATCTCTTGTAATTTATTAATAGCAATAAATATTGCAATAAGTATCATGCCATTGTAAACCTTAAGTTGTAGCGATTTGAATTTAATGTCAGATTGAGTGTTTTTATTTAATCTGACCTGTACATAGCGTACGTAACCTTGATGAATGAATATGTATGAGTAAAATGTATTTTATGAATAAGATACCTACTACTTTACTTACACAGTGATGTTGTCTTTTATTTTCCTCGTGAAAACTGCATTCATCCTGATCGAGCTATAGGACCAGTCTTGTTTATAAAGTGAAAGATTACATTCTACATAGTTATCTTATCTGCGCAACTGATAGTGATTGTTTTATCAATCGCGTATCGTTGCTCCATTTTTCATATGAAACATAACTTGCGACAGTGCAATCGTATAATTTGAAAGAAAATATTAAAACAATAATGCGAAGACTTTCTTTTCGGTGCGTCAAACGATTAAAAAGATGGAGCTCAAATATTTGTTTGCTTTAATATTGTGTTGTGTGTGTGTCAGAAGTGAGAAGTGCCCGAAGCAATGTGACTGTGATATGGACAATGGGTTGAACAGAGCGATGTGCGTTGATCAAAACATTATCAATATAGAGGTGGGAGTGTCTAAAGCAGTGCAAGTGTATAGTCTGAGTCATAACGCCATCAGCGAATTAGACAACTTTTGTTTTAAGGTAAATTATTGTTATTTTGTTATGTGACGGGGCAGTTTTATTTGTTGACACTAAAATCTTATTTGTTCAAATTACAATGGGTTACCGTACCAAGCACTCAAGGGGAATCAACTCAAGGGAGTTACAAAACCTTGTTGTACATTCATTATTATTGTTTGCTATTTCCATCATGTGTGTCCATATTTTCTTTGGTTTCATTAAGGATTATAAACAAGTCGTCATCAAATAAAAGAATTTTGCATCAACATTTTTGATAATCGATATGACCAAGAAAAATCATACGACTTTTGACCAAGACGTGACCACTTATTGTGGCTATTACGTACCTTTCTACTATCACTCGTTAAGTAGCTATGTACTTAAATGAGAATGAATCCTACTTCACATGTACCTTCCTACTGTTACTATCGTTACATTTTTTTAAATTTAAATCTTTTAGCAACCTAATAAGTTTAACACAATACAAAAGGAGCTCTGTCTCCTGAACTAGGAAGCCTGTATCTCAGGAAACAGTGCCTTTCGGTTACTTTATTCTACATTCCAATAGACGTTATATTTCTTATTAACCAACTTTCTTCACGCTTTTCTTTCAGGAGAGTGGCTACACGTCGCTGGAAGCTTTAGATTTATCTTTCAATTTGATATTTTGGATTGGCTTGCACGCTTTTTCAGGATTAGACAAATTAAGCCATTTGGACTTGAGCAGCAACCGACTGAGATTTATCCCATCGGATCTCTTCTGGGATACTCCACAGCTGGACACACTCGATCTGTCTTCAAATGTTTTTGAGAGCCTTAAAAATGAACCTTTCATTATGCATTCGTATTTAAAGGTAAACTTATCTTACCTACTTCGTTAATATTTATATTCGGCTTAGAAATATATCTATCTATCTATCATAATATACTTATCTAATAAATAATTATCTAGCTATAACCTATATTTCACTTTTCTCTTATTTACCTACGTAACTAACATTAAGCTTTTTTCATCTTTCAGATACTTAACCTGAACAATTGTCGAATAAAAACTCTACCGAATCGCTTGTTCAGTAGGCTACCAAATTTAAGAAAACTTGACTTGAGTGAAAACTACGTAGTGACTCTAAATACTGAACTTCTACTGCCGTTACGGAGATTAGAGAGAATAGAGCTTCGTAATGAATATTGGCAATGCAATCCTGCATTCATTGCTGTTGAAACTTGGATATCTGCTCGAGGTATAACTTATGAGAAGCAATGCAAGAAAAGGGGCCCTAACATGTCTGAGAAAATGATGTCTATAGTACCGAGCATAGAAAAAGTACCGGTAGATTTAAGCGAAGTTTGGAATATAACAACAGAGAAAAATGAAACAGCATCAGAAAAACCCACAAAACAACTGACGCCGTTTGAGAAATTCGACAAAGAATTTTCATCATTACAAGCTTTTGTCATAGGAATCGAAATCGGATTGGCCATAGGAATAGTGGGAACTTATATTTGGTTGAATAAATTTTGTACATGTGGTGCACTGAGATGCGTTCCGCCGCAAAATCGGAGACAAAGGAGGCGAAGAATGCAGAGGTTGGAAGGAGATATGAGGAGTAATTTACTGTGGAGTACGATTGTGAACCCGGACTTAGAGACTCCGCCGTTGTATCGCAGAGAGTTGTCTCTCCCTGACCGAAGTCCCCCTTATCCGACGTATGGTCTGCCGGGCGTTACAGAGGCCTCATTACAAATAGACGCGATCCGTTTGCCAGATCGTAGCGAAACCCCACCGCCGCCTTATAACGATTGCCGCATCAATATATAGATGACAGGATATAGGATCGTGCTCTAATGTGTGTGGTATTTCTTTTTTGTGATATTTCGGATTAAGGAAGCTAGTAGTGATAGTGCTAGTAGTGTGTGTGTGTGTTGCAAGTTTTAAAACGTTTAGTTAATGCTCATGCTCAAATTTTTACGATGTTTGTTATGATTCACGAATCTGTAATCACTCATGGACCGTCAAGATAAGAATGGGGTGACAAATTTTGAAAATATGCAATGTAGTGCAGTGTATCAAGCAAAGACGAGAAAAGATTTAGCCGTAAGTTAGTGTGTAAAATAATAAGATTCTTTCATACAAAATTGTTATTTATTTTATAAATACCATTATCACATTTGATTCATTAACATAATTATATGATCTGTCATAATATAAAAGTTATAATATAATATGCTAAGTCAGACTCATAGAATTTAATATAAATTCTCTAAATTAAAATAGATATAATTTGGGTAACTATAGAATTTTGTACATAATATAACACAACCTTGTGGCAATTTAATATTTGTTAACTATGGCATTACCATGGCATTTGATCCCAAACAGATTATCACTGGTAAAATTAAATATTGAACTGTTTCAGGCGCCCAAGTGGTTGTTAGTAAAAATTTACATGAATTAAAATAAATTCAGATTAAACAAAAATTTGTTAAAAAGCATCACATAGACAACACTAGTTATCGAACCATCTATTATAAATAAATTGTAGGTATATTTGTAAGACATTGGAATGTACAGTTCATTTAAATACATTTAAAAAGACAATAAACAATAATATTTAAGGTTTTATATACATTAATTTTGGCTATAAAAGGAACATGAACTGGAAATGCACGATTTGTGTAAAGTACTCCAAAAAATAGAAATAATTATGTGAAAACAATTTACCCTAACAAATGCTATTCCAATATACTACCAGACAAAATTTTAGTCATAATGACGAATTTTTATAACTATAAACAAAGTACATTATAAAACTATCTTATTTACAATACTTATGGCTACTTCTAAATAATACGTAATCAGGCATATCATGGCATGTCATTTCTGATTATCACCCAATTATTTCCATTATTCAAATCGATATTAATTGTATGTCGTTGTATACACGTTAGTGCTATGAATATAGAAGTGTAGTATACTAATAGAGAGGTATAAACATACTGTCAGAAACATGTTACAAACAAACTATCGTAACAAAAGTATCGATATCTGATTTTTGATCAGTATGGAAAAGCTCCACGCATTTAATCGTTTTCAAACTCCTATTTTAATAGTTACACGTCTTTTTTCTACCAAGGCGTAGTTGTATTTTTTTTAATGAAAAGTTATTTCTATTGTTGACTGCTTCATTACTTTTCACTACGTTCGCGTTCCCACTACAGCAAACTAGCGCGGCGATTAGAACTATTTACAGTTGACAAAACGCAGATATCGAAATTTACCAAGGACACGTCGTGTTGTTCGTAGAATACAAATACATTACGCCTACGTATAAATAACATTTAAATACTGTCAAACGGAGTAATAACTAGAGAATAGAGGCAAAACTTTGACAAAAGTTCTAACTTTGAAATAATTACAGTTAACTTCCAAAAAGGACTACACTGTTTAGTATGATAAAGTTAAATAATGTCCTTGATGGCAACAATTCATATTTATTCAATATTGAAATCCCTATTAAAATTTGGTCCTTATTCTCCCCGTTTGACTGTAGCTTCTCTTATACATTAAAGTCCTCGTTCTCAAGCGCCAGTTGGCTAATGTTCACGTAGTCGGGGTGTTGGGAGAACTCCTCTACCAGTTGGCTGAACGTGGGGCGCGAGTCAGGGCTGTAACCCCAGCAGTCGAGCATTACCTTGTAGATCTCGTCAGGACAGTCCTGTGGTCGTTCCAGACGATTGCCGCTTTCTACCACTTGTATGGCCTGTAGAAAATCGTAACGTTATCTTGTACCTACGTCTTGTAGCTCTAGTTTTTTTTCACTGTCGATAAAAGGAGTATTTTTTTAAATATAAGTTGAGACATTTCTAATATATCAATATTCATGCGGAAAGTGATTCCTTAAACCAAAAACTTCACAAAGCTATTTCGTTGTTGATTTTTTTCTCCAAGCCTTGCCCATTTTGGCATATTTTCCCACTTCGAAGTTGCAATAAAACACTTAATTGTTTTCTTTAAATACACCAACCTCAATGCCTCTCATGTCCCCGTAGGGCTGCTTCCCATAGGAGAACATCTCCCACAGCGTGACGCCGTAGCTCCAGACGTCGCTGGCGTGGCTGAAGGTGCCGTAGTTGTAGGACTCGGGCGCGTACCACTTGATGGGCCACTTGCCGCCCTGGCTCGCCTTGTAGTACGAACTGTCCGTCGACAGCGCACGCGATAGACCGAAGTCGCTTATCTTAGCTTGGTGTCTGGAACAAAATTTTAGTTAGACGCTACCTGTGACTCTACTATATGAGGCTAATACTTCCTACATAATTTAACATAATATCTTTCATATTATGAATTCTTTAAGTTTCTAAAAGAAGGTTGGGGTGCTAATAATGATATTTTTATTATAGTATCCTTTTATTTATCGTTATACCTGCTAGCAAGCAGAATGTTCCTCGCAGCTAAATCGCGGTGCACGAAGCGCAGCCTCTCCAAGTGTCGCATGCCCGCGGCCACCTGGCACGCCCACAGCCGCAGCTCGTAGCCCGGGGACGCTTTCTCCGGGTGACGCAGCAGGAACTCCAGTAGCGAGCCCAACGGTACTAGTTCTTGAACCATCGCTAACGGCGGGCCCTGAATCAAAATAACGTCAATTATGGTTAAGGTACTAAGTAAAAAGACCTAAATAAGTAGTGTAGCGATGGCGTACAATAAAAATATCTAAAGGCTTTCTAATCTCAAAGATATTTTTGAAGCTTAATCTAAATTCTATTTTGATTATTGAGCCAGATAAAAAATGTTTTAAATATAGTACGAATTTGATATAAAGTTAGCACAAATATCAATAATATAATCGGACAGATGTGTGTTAGTGGTGTAGGTCAATCACTGATACTGATGATAAGTCTTAAGAAGTTGTGTTTGTTACTACTTAGATACCGAAGATGCCAAGCGGCGTGAGACCGGTGCTTTACTGTCGATCTCTACTAAATTACATGTATATAACTTGGCGTGAAATACACTACTAGGGAGTTTAGTAAATTCATGTAGATCAGATTCGTTCTCAAGGCATACTAAGACACAAAACCAGAGTATTTTTTACAAGCCAATTAATGTCTCAGTGATGGGCAATAACCTCTCCTTTGAGCTATGAAATACTCCTTTATCTTCGACCATAGATCATATTATAATATGCAGGAAGAGTTATGAGTTGCTTATAGTTTATCAACTTACATATAGCCTTCCCAGAGGGGTAGACGAGAGGCCATGGATTTATATTTGCTATTATCTTGGCATCCTTGTAGGGTCACATAATAAAATAAACATAAAAATGTAACATTTATAAACGATACACTAGGGAAGAATGATTGTACTAACCAGTGAGACGCCGATAAGTCGCACGATGCAGCGATGCCGCACAGCCATCATGAGCTTGGCCTCGGCCAGGAAGTCGTCCTTGTTGGTGTCGGTGTGCTGCACGTGCAGCGTCTTCACGGCCACAGGCTGCGCCGCGCCGCCCGCGCCGCCCGCGCCCAGCGAGCCGCGCAGCACGGAGCCGAACTCGCCCGAGCCCAGCACCGCGCCCAGCGTCAGCTCGCTCATCGGGATGAACTCTGATCATGGCATTCACAGGTTAATATCAAGACACTGGCTGCTTTTGAGATAGTTTTAGCAACAACTATCGTAACTCTCATTTTTAATACTATTAGAAAGTACCTAGCACTCTTTTAGTTACCCTTATAATGAAGGCATAAAAACTTATTTATTTATTACATAACATTGACAGGTCCATTACTTATTTCTTCCATGGGAAACCGTGTGGCGACTGTCAGCATTAGTTAACATAACTCAGTTATGCCTTAACTAATAAGGATTGCCGTATCTTAAATGTACTACCGTAAAAACTTCACACATACAACATAAGGTCACGCCTCTTAAGGAGGGTAGCAAAGAGATACTATACATATCATAATATTAAAAACATCCGTTAGATTTTTGTTTATTAGATACATGATTTTTTTAAATAAAATAACATATACCTACTTAAATAATTAATTTGCCATTTACTTACCCTGCAGTGTGGATAGCTGGCCATCGGAGTCAATAGATATTTCGTTGTAGTTCTCAGCTAGCGTGACCACTGCACTATTATTCGCAGGCACTTTATACGTGTCGTTGTCTTCGGCCGGTTCTTCGTTGTTATTCAAACTGTCGTTGTTGAAGTCCGATGAGAACGAGAGGTTTCTAGTAAGGAGTTCGAACATGTTGTTGTTCTGTATGGACGAGGGCGGCGAAGTTTGTGCGGACAGCTGCTTGTCGCTCAGGATGTCGTGCTTGACTAGCGAGAGCGTCTGGTTCACGGCCGCGCGGCTTGACGCCAGCTTTTTGGTACGCGGCATTGTAGAGAACTGAAATAATTTGATTATTGTATATACAGAAATATCGAACTGAATACTGAATTATGAGGGTAGTTTTAGCTAAATCATTAGAAATATAGTGCATTTTTAATATTACGTTAGCCACATTGGAATGGGAAATTGATTATTTTCTATCTTAGATAAAAATATATCTACGCTATGCTAAAATCACGATAATTCCTCTGAAAGTCAAGTAATTGCGATTTAGAGAACCAAGTTGGAACAAAGAAAATAACTTTTATGCAGATGTTTACTGGTCTCAAGTATGTCATGCCGGGCGGAGCTTATTTATTATTTAGTCAGATAGTGAGCATATTTTTGCAATTGTTATAATATGTTTAATTTCCTTTAAAAACGTTTTCTTACTTCAGGTAGTGGCGGTTTAGGTTTCGGCGGTACGGCCGTTGTGAGTCTGGTAGGAAGACCGTCGGGAACTGTACTGTAGTGCTCTATCAGTCTCTCCAGAGATTCCAAGTAAGGACCATCGTCTATAAACAGCCAGCTATTCTGTAATAATAATAATAATGATATTATTATACTTATTTATTTCATAGACATTGGCGGTAATGACATTATGTAATACTTATAGTCCCCTTTTATTTTTTGTCTCACAAAATAATTGTTATAAGTTGTCATGGTAATCTTCTCTGACTTCTCTGTTTTACCGTCGTATCGTTGACAAAGTCAAAATAAAATTCTTAAGGGCGGCTTGCGTAACATAATATAAATACATTTAAGACGTACTAAACGCGTTTAAAATAGTTAAACATGATAAGCGTCTTGCACAACGACAAATTTGTCGCTAAACATGTTTAAGAAATGGCAAAAGTTAAGTACCGAAAATCTGCTGTTTAATGGCGCTAAACGTGTTTAAGAACAGTGTATCTGTCAGTTTTGAATTCGATTTTAGGTTATGTTTATTTTATTGATAACTTGCGCAGTGTCGATACGTCATAATAATTAATACGTATTTTATCACAAAATATATGATTTGGATTTGATGGATTTGTTTACTGACGATGATGAAGAAATTGTAGATTACAAAAATAGGTCCATCATAGTACTGCAAGTTTTTCCCCGGACCGATTTATTACACTCTCTGAAGATAAATTTATGCGAAGATTTCGTTTGAGCAAAGCGACAACTATATATGTACCTATGATTGAACTTTCATTCATGGTATTTTTGGCGTTTGTTACTAAACAATAACAACGAGTTTCGTTTTATGCAAAATTATGCGTATGTCATCGTGATAATCATAAGTATAATAACAAAATAATCGTCATGATGTGGAACAGAACGTAAAAAACTGTTTTACCGGCTTCCTAAACATGTTTAGCTAAATAAGCCTTCCGTCGTCGTTGTGCAAGACGGCGTAAATATGTTTAAGTTAAACATGTTTAAGCATTTAATTGTGTTTAACTAATTTCATTTAAGGAGCTATTTAAGTCAAACGTTGCGCAAGTCGCCCTTAGTACTGTTCACTTAGTGGTAAAATCAACTCTGAACTAACTAACTAAAATACCTAAACTATCCTAAAGAATGACTAAAAAATAACTAAAATATCCTAAAGAATGAGACATAAAAGGGCAAGTTACCTCTTTCCTAATGATGAAGTTATAAGGCGTATTTTCGCTCAGCATGGTGAGCACGTAGGCACCGGTGTGTCTCTCGCTGTACCGCACCAGGTACACGCCGTCAGACGCCTTGCCCTCCACCTTATACTGTTTGCAATATTCCTCTAACGTTTTGACGGCTTCCTCGCGATTCAATGTACCATGGTACCATAAACTCTTTGATGTTTTTGGTAATTCCGGTTGATAGTTTTCTGAGAAATATGACATTAGATGGTTAATTATTTAATATATTAATATTATTTTAAAGCAATGCAACTACAGGGTGTACTTGAAAATGCGACATCTATTCTAAAGTTTAGTTTGTTATAATAACCACAAGAAAACAAATTATTTTTTGGTAATAAAATAGCAAACTACAAAAATTTATAAATAAATTGTATTTGGTTACCCATTTAAATCGATGTTCAGTTTTCATATTAGGTTAACCCCAATATTTGACTAAATATAAATACACTCTTTAATGTTTACTCACTCAGTAACTGATAGCATTCTGTATGTCCATAATGTTTTGCTAAGTCCGCGGGGGTGTCGTGAGCCAGTGTTCTTGCATGGGCTGGAGCCCTAAGCTTTAGGAGTACCTGCAAAAAATTACATTTAAACTCAAATCAATAGTTATAGTAGGTACACAGTACAGAATATTCGTTTGTATTTTGCGGGAAGCAGCTCGAAAACCGAATGCCTTATTTACAAAATAAATCATATATTTGTACATAAACGTGTATTAATTTAGATTTACTGTTTTATTTGTTAAGAGTTCTTTTTTATATACTCATCTGGCTGGTTATCCCGTTCCGGGTTAATTATATCTTAAATCCGGAAATGTTATAGCTCTTATACAAATAAAAAAAAAGAATGATCTCTGACTAAACTGACGCAAGTCTGAAGTCTTCATAATAACAGGTGTTATGCCTGTAATAGACTTAGGCATGAGAGTCCTATCTTACAGCCAGTTACCGTTTTCATAATATTGAAAGTTCACTACATAAACATGCTGCTTCATTTACTTCATGAATGACATTTGGAATGGACAAATAGTCATTGCTATTCGTCACCGCTTATAAATGATTTTGTTCAACAAAAGAGTAGGCTATATTACAATTTCTTGCTTCAGTTATCACACATATGACTTATTACGAAAATCATTTAGAATTTGACTTCCCCTATCAGGGCTAAAGACCAGTTTTTGGGTAAGTATACATTATACAGGTCAAGTCTCTTGCTACATACTATTTATTCTATGCCATCGTATAATCTACCTAATTTTACGAACGGACAAACAGTTCAATATTCATCTCCATAATCGTCATCAGCCGGAAGACGTCCTCTGTTTAACAAAGGCCTCCCCCTTAGGAGGGGGGGGGGGGCATAATCTCCTCGCTTGGCAAGCAGCTTGGGGATCGCAGTATTGGTGGTCAAGTTACAGACGCACGGGAGGGAAGGGGTGGTTAATTCTAGGCCAGATACCACACGGCGATTCATCTCTATACTAATCCCTGTATTAAGTGTTTTTGGAGGTATCTATATAAGTTGAGAAGATTATCCTACCTTGATACATTCGATGTGTCCCCTCTGCGCGGCATCGTGTAGCGGCACCTTCCCGGTGGGCGCGTGCCGCATCTGGTAGTTGGCGTTGCCCTTTGTTATCAGCAGCTCCGTCGTGCTCGGCAAGTTGTTCTGGCATGTATACTGTAAATATATCGTTAGGTTAATCTACAGCCTGGCTAGAAGTGGATTATGACTAGGCTCTTAGGTGTTTAGGTATATAAATTATTCCAATTATCAATATGTTTGGGCCATTGATTTAAAAATAACTTAAGTTATTTATTATGTTTGTAACTATGTGCATTGATGACAATTATCTAGTGAGTCAGTCAGTCAAAAACAATAGAGAAACAAAGTTTAAGCCTATGCACAGTGTGCATCAATTCAAAATGTTGTGGCTCTCACAAAGAATATGTTTCTGACCATTGGTTATTGTTTCAGAATTACAAAGTAATTGATTTGGGAATCACCCCTAATATTGGCACAATAAACATCTTTTTCGGCTGAAAACATGCTGGCTATATAGTTCCCAGAGCAAGAAAAACTAACATACATGTAAAGGCGTATATCCAAAGGAGTCCCTGACGTTGACGGTGGCGCCGCTCTCAATCAGCTTGGCAAGTATATTGTCGCGGCCGGCCCTCGCCGCGATGTGCACGGCCGTCTGTCCGTCCTGGTTCTTAGCGTCGCGACTGCGGTAGCCGCACGCTAGCATCTGAGAAACGATGTTATAGTCGCCAGCTTCTGTCGCCCTGTAAATGTATTAAATGAAAAAAATCTGTTTACGTATGTTCGTGCTAACTTGCTAAGTTTTTTTTTTTCTCCTTAAGGTTCAATGGCTGGACCGGTTTTGATTTTGACGAAATTTGTATGAAAGTATGTTTGAACCAAAAGTAAGGACACAAGGTATCTTTTTATCCAGGAAATAATATTTTATAGCATTTAATTTTTTCCATGTGGACAAGATCGCAAACTAAAGTTTGAATAGGTATCACTACATAGTATAAAACAAAGTCGCTTTCTCTGTCCCTATATCCCTATGTATGCTTAAATCTTTAAAACTACGCAACGGATTTTGATGCGGTTTTTTTAAATAGATAGAGTGATTGAAGAGGAAGGTTTATATGTATAATAACATCAATTAAATAGTGGAGAAATACTTATAATATATATTTTATACCCGTGCAAAGCCGGAGCGGGCCGCTAGTTATATATATTTATTAAATAATTCGTTTAACAGTATCATAGTTTGAAGCCTAGCCCAAACAGGCAATCTAATAAACATGCATTACCATAGCTAATGACAGCATAATTAAGACAATGTAATCATTAATAGCTCGCAAGAAAAATTTAAATATCAATAAGGAACAATGTGCGCGACAGTGAATCATGAACGTAAACAATGATTCATCATTGCCAAACACAGATGTATCTGAAACGAATAGTTGTCATATCATACACCATCAAACATTCCCTACGTATGACTAATATCAGCTTTAATGGTACTATAAGTTACTTAACACTTGAGTTAATATTGATTAGAAGTTGTTAATGCAAACAATACATACAATTATTTAAGCTACAAGACAGTTTTACCTAATGTATTGAAACAATTTAATTTGAATGTTTCAAATGAATTAACACACACTATTTTGAAATTAAATAAAAAAACTATTATCAAAAACCGAGAACACAAGCAATCATAAAAGTATTCAAAAAGTGTTTACATAAGAATGTGGTAACAAAAGTAAGCATGACATGTAAGCTGTTGGCTCAATTATTTCGGACCACATTTGGTATTCCAATCAGAGTTCATTGCATACACATCTTGACATAAAACATGCAAAGAATTTAGATGTAATACACATAGCATCATGCTGTAGTCATTGTGACACAGCCTGATGTGGCTAGCAACTGGCCTTCTCTTGATATTTATTGAATAAACATATTGAACAATGCTCTCAACAGGAAATTGTCAATAAACTTGTCAGCACTTGTATCAAATTACAAGCACTATAAAGTGCATATACGTAAATCAAGGTGCAATAACCCCTTCCATGGTTGATCCATTATTTAATTCAAACCACATAAAAATGTAACTGTGGATTATTATTGTTCTGTAAAATATTGTTGTATTGCGAGGAGTGGGTTAAAATGTTTAGCTTCACAAAAAGTTTGATATCATAAATAATATACTTGTTAAATTTGTATATTTTAAACAATCCTACAAGCTGTCTCAGAACAATAGAGTGATGAGTTAAACAAATAAACAACAAATCATTGTGGGTAAAAGAATGCTACAACACTAGCAATTTAACCAAGTAATAAAACAAGAGGGATAAATTAAGGGCAATTTAGGTGGCTCTCATCCTAATAGAACTTCCTTCTTCAACTAGATATAATCTCTAATTGCCATTGCATGTTGTAATCAATTATTTTGTTTTTATGTTTTTCTTACTCTTGTAAGAAGAAAGATTATTGGATTCTTAAATAATCATTAAAGAAGATTTTATGTTTCAAGATTGTACCTTTGAAAGTCACTTTTTTTGGTAAAATCTGTATGCTAATGCAGCATGTTAGTGTTTAGTTCTTGGTTTTGTACAATTGTCACTTTATTATTATACTGATATATTTAAGTTATTAATAATATGTTTAATGTTTTGAACTGTATATGTACTGTAGTTCAGAGTGTAATCACACTAATGTTATAAAGTCGAAAGTTTGTGAGTGTGTTTGTATGTTTGTTACCTCTTCATGTTCAAACGGTTGGACCAATTTTGATAAGATCTGGTATGAGGGTAGCTGACACCTTTGATTAGGAATATCACAAAGGCTACTTTTTTTGAAAAAATGTAGCAGGTATCAACCTGCTACATTTTTTCTGGATAAAAATTATATTATTTAGTACATATTAGGAAATAATAATTTATTATTAAATATATTATTATTTCCTAATATGTACTAAATAATATAATTTCAAATAAGGATACTAAACAAATTAACTATTTTCCTACATAAGTTGATTAGAATATCACATATTAGTAATGATGACAATAATATTCATTCATTTTCCATAGAAATTTTTACTGTATCTATCCAGAATAATATTAGCCTATGTCTTTCCTGACGGTTAAAGTTTCTATGTCTGTTAAAATTTTAATATGATTGGTGCATTAGTTTACCAAAATGTCTTTTTATTAAATAAAAAAAGTAAGAAGGTAGGCAGGCAGTCTTAATTATTTTCTTATATATTTACTTAATTCTGATCATAAACTAAGATCTTTCCGAGGGGTAAAAGAAACATACCTGTTGAAAATTTGTTGGCAGTGAGTTATGAGTATTGTAGTGATTGCAAATAGCTTATTGATCCTAGGATATTGTAAGTCTTAATAATGTTCAGCATCGGATGCTGATGCTGAACATTGTTTAGACTATTAAGTATTGTCATAGAGAAAAATTTGGTCTATGGTATTGTTATTTATGGATATTCTTCTATACAATATATATAATTTATTAACCTTTGGATCACCATGGCCATAGATAGAAAACTTCAACTCAATATAATCTTCACCCTAAGATTATATTGAGAGACAATATCTAATCATAATATTTATTATGTTTGTAATAACAAACAATAATTGTATTATGGCATGGACAGCACGGAAACTTTTGTCTTCTATACAAGAAGTGGCGCTCAAAAGGTTAAATTGATATACAATGACTTACCGGTGTAACAGATTGGTGGTGCCTTGGGTGCGAGATTCATGGGGTGGCGGCTGGCCTTTGCACACAACGGAAAGCCTGGTAACAAGTCCATTAGAGTCTCCTCGGTAATGCTGAATGAGTGTGTCTAGGCCATGCACTGTTGTGTGCTCTTCAATTGAGAAGAATGCATCTTCACCGTGCCTCCGAATCTGATAATGCACTACTTCACCCTGTAACAGAGAAGTAGGATTGTTTAAAATAACTATTTATAAATGCATTTGAGCCAGTTTGCTTAGGTCAACAATAAATAAATAAAAGTAAAAATAAGTTAAATAAATGAATTTGTTCAAACAACTGTTATTTTGATTTTGAAGTAGAAAAACAATATGAGACATGAAACTTTATTTTTTGAGGTTAAAACAAACTTTTGAATACTAACCTGATGCAGAACTGAGAGCACATAGTCTCCCGGGGAAGTGTTACTTTCACGTACCAAGAAAACACCATCCTCACCTTCTGCAAATGTCAACATACCACAACTTTATCAATAACACAAAACACTGGCTTAACAATAACAACATACAATAAAATTATAATTTTAACCAACCTTCCTTCAACAGTTTCTCAGCAGTGTCTCGTGATATTTTCCCATGAAACCAGTTGACATTATCTTCTCTGTTCATTCTCAACAAAAAAGAGTTTGTCTGAAAAGTTAATTTAAACTTGTTCAACAAGTATTTTTACAGACGACACAAAACTTTTCTTGAACATTTCTCATAAAAGCCTGTAGTGTGTACACACGATCTTTTAATTCAATTAATATAATAAATATATCATTATCAAAATATGAAATAATCAATTCATAGTTTAGTTATTTAAATTAATACACAAGACCTCTGTACGTTTCGACATAAACTTTTACAAACTGTTCGCCATATTTCTCTCTATTTCTTTCTTACACAGCACAAATCACATAAAAGCAAGCGAACAAATTCAAAATGCATGTACAAAGCTGCTTTACTCTCTTTCTATGCCTACATTATTTCAGTTTGCGCGACAGAGATCGCTATACAACACTACAGTTTCCTTAATTGTGTACAATATATTGTAAACGTCAGACAAACTACAATGGTCAAATAAGAAACTGATAAGAATTTTTAGGATGATTCATACTCATTTTAAATCGTATTTAATTTTCCATTATTTTACATGAAGACTTAAATATATATCATAAATAAATATTTCTTACCTTCAACAGTATGAATGACGTCATGGTTGTTATCATGATATCCAACTTTAGAAACACAAAAATATTTACAAATATTCGTCAGAAGAATTTTTAATTAAATCTTCTTCGTTTCTTTAGAACACACATATTTAGCACTAATATAACTTATTATTTAGTTAACACAAATATTCCGTAAAAAGCGCAGCTCAGTGAGCGGAGTGCGTCTAGCAAGCAGCCGGCAGACAGGCGCGGTATCCCCGACTCTGCCTTCCAGCGAATGACTCATAGCAAGGTCAATTCCGAGAAATGAATCACCAATGTACTCAGTTCTACAATGCTTTATGTAGTACGCATTCCCCCACAACACTGCTTCATTATTGTAATTTGTAAATAAAGACATAAATTAGCTTTACTAGAAATACGTATAGGTGTAATAGGTAGATGATACTTACCTGTCTTGCATATTAGCTAATGCATCTAACAATTTTAGTAGTAAACTTTCTCAACAAGTAATTTTTTAATGTATCAAGGTAAGTGAAATTGGTTTAAAATTTTACATACCTAATAATCTAGGTCCTCAGTTATAGGTGAGTTCTTAAATAGGTTATAGGTAGTCTACCTAACAATATATGTAAGTAGATTACAGTTATTTACAAAATTATTTATTATCAGCCCTAAATCGATCCCAGTAGGGAACTGAACTTATCTGTTGGGTACCTAAACGTGAGGATGTATGGATGATTCAGATATTAGAACCAAATAAGTATGTAAACCTATGAAACTTGTAGTTCTCACAATGCTATGCGATAACGTGGCAATACAAATACATTACAATTTCTTCGTTATCAGTTCAGAATACCAATATGACAACCCTATATTTGCAGAGCTGATCCGCAATAAAACGCCGATGAGTCACATGATCTGCAAATACTACAGTGTACCGACCTACCTACATCTGCGGTGTTAATCAAAATCAAAACTACATTTATCTACTAAGCTCTAGCTCATCGAAATTGTAATAGGCACCCCGGTAATGTCATAATTAAATGGTAGCTGGTGATAGGTATCTACAAGTTTATTTAGCATTCATCATGAATGTTTGTTGTTGTGGTCTCGCCTGGTCAACAGAGTTGTGACATAAACATTTCATACATGCCGATATCTTTAGTCATAATGATTGCAACTGCATGTTTTAATTTAATTGACGATGAAACATTGGAAAATACTGCGTAAATAAGTAACTAGTTACCTACTAAGTACACTTTGGTAATATCTCTCTTGATTCCACATATCGTTGTCTGTGTTTCATCGCCAGTGCTCCTCTGCACTAGTACTTACCTAGTAAAAGCTTGCTTTTTTTTATTTTGTTTACGTAAATTAATGTAGCTGTTATGTCAACTATCTAAAGGAATTGATAGTTTAACTGTCTTTACAATATAGGTAGAGTTCGCAGTTGTACGTGACTTCGTCTTTCTTATGATTACAACATTATTGCAACAACGTTGTAATGTCCTATGAGTATTATTCTTTCCCCTTACATCAGACTATTGCAGTCCATTGCTGGACGTAGGTCACGTAGGGTACGTCACAAGGCCCGCTCTCCCGTTTTCGCCAACCACAGACGGGAACTGGGGGCCGTTTTCTTTAGCTACTCTTCATAGGTGGTTTTGCCCATAGACGCCACGATGCAATGAATAATGCCTACACAGGGGAACGCTGCTGCCCATCACCCCGGAAATATCTTTAAGTCGCCTCTTAAGACACCCACGGGACTAAAGGGGGTGGTATATTCTAGGCCGGAAACCACACGGCACTTCTTTTTTCCGCTATTACATAAAAATAGGTCACAAGTCGTAAGCCGTGATGTAGAGATAAGACAGCTGTCTGCCAAGGATGCACCGGACTCAGCTACATGGGGAGGCTTATGTACTAATTGCACCCAAATAAGCATTAAAAGGCCCGTACACGTTTTAAATATGATCAAGACCTCAATACATAGTCAGCGCTGTTAAATTGTTAAATTGTAACTTGCATGATAGATCGTTTGTTTTCAACAAACGCAGTTAATCTGATTGCTTACCTACTGTATAATGAACCTTTTTTCTAGTTAATGGAAAAAGTTGTGTCATGATGCTAGTTGCAGTAAGTGTTAAAAAAAATAATCTAAGGAAATAAGACTTGAATAGTGATTTAATCACAACATATGATCACATATTCATCGTATGCCGTCATGGCTTAGAAGTATAGGCAACTTTATTAGATAGGAAATATAATAATGCAATGATTCTAATAAGAGTGCATTAACCGCCGAACTCTTCTCTCTTAGTGTCAGTTTAACCGAGTTCGGCGGTAAGGGCGGTATTTAAAGAGCCTATGCCTGTTCGCCTAGGGTTTGTTAATTAAAACTGCAGGGAGTATGTAAGAACTTAAACATACATTGACCAAATTTCGAATGTTTTGGGTAAAACAAACGAAACCATAGGGTTGAATGAACTGGTATGAAAGAACGAATTATTGTATGTAATTTTCCTAAAAATATTAATGATATCAAAGTAGGTGATTTGTAATGTAACTAAACTATTTTAAATAAAGTGGACTTATGTTAGACCAGCCGAGTACAAATGTACCGAATGGTTCATATTGATAGCTTCGCTCCTATTTGAGTTAGATAATAATTTTGTTATGGTTAGATAGCGCTGTTGGTGATATCTAGTAATTTTATAACAGTAATTCCGAAAAAGAGTGCCAATTTTTTTGTAATATCTTGTAAAATTGGGTGCGTTGGCACTTAAAGGCTACTTTTGAATATTATGAGCTCCTACTTATCATGTAATTAAAGCTTAATTTATTTTTAAAGCCGTATTCTGATTTTACCAAAACTCTCGGCGTCTCTCTTCCACATCGTAAACTGTCGTGCTTTAAGAGTTCATGGTAAGGGGGCTGAATATAACTACCTAGTTCATAGAAAGTACATACTAACTACATAAGTATGTATAACAATTATTATTGTTTCAGTAAATAAAATAATACATCTCGTTCTTACTTTGATTTCGGATAAAGCTATTTATTAATTAGTTTAAATACTTTAGATAGACAAAAGGGCTCAACATAATTCAACGTGATGACAATTTTTCCGTGCACTCCGGCAGTGATTAGATAAACGCTCCGGTACCTAAGTATTTAGAAAGCACTCGCTATGCCTAGAGCATCGAGTGGACTAACCAGTCTCAAAGTTTGTTTACCTCACGAATGCAATGTTTATTTACTTTCATTCGTCGCCCGTCTCCTTGCAACCTGTCTACATTCTGCGTAGAATACCTTATAGCCCACCATTGTATTGTAATAAAATGTAAGTATTTCATTGCAAGAAACATTATTGACTGAGACCCTAGTAATGCTGCTCGTATCACCTTGTTAATGCTCCGTATTTAGTATTTTTAATGCATACTGAAAGGTTGGTCTACAGAATAAAGTAGTGCGAAACATAAAAACAATTGGACATCGTAGACTAGTGTTTGCTGTAAATCGTTAGTGTGTTTACCTACCAATGTGCTGTGCGATATTTATATTTTATTAGGTACATTAGCATCGTAGAGCTGTGCAATAGAACAACACAAACCATACCCGTGCAAGCATATCTTAGCGGTCAAAGTTTCGCTTGACATTTCTGCTTGGTATCTGACAAGCAAGGCAATGTGGCATGACTCTACCAGTAACCCAGTCTGAAATGACTACACAACTTTTAGCTTGAGTCTCCTGCTTAGGACAGGTTCCCTACCTTTGGAGACATAATGCAACGTTTTAGAACGCACAGCGCAAACCAGCTAGGACAGAGTAAAAACTGCACATTGTTTCAGCGAGTATGTTTTGTAACGGCCGTTTGAAGGATTGACTTAAACACTGACTATCGCATTGTCAATCATTGTATATGATATGTTACTTCCGCAGGAAGGATGTCACAATTTAATCAATAATAGTCGCAGGTTGTGCCATGTGCCATATGTGTCGTATCGTGCTACACATAAATAGAACGATTTTGTCTATCAACATGACCATATAATCTCAAATTTCGTTGTGCCTTTTATATACAACCTTTGGGCCAAATATACCAATTACAGAATTCGTTATTTGACAGAACATTAAATAAGTTAAGTAAGATACTTCATGAGTATTAATTAGCACTTCAGGGTGTAATGTACATGCTTTATTGACCACCGCACAACATAGCTGTTTCGTCAAGGCAGCCTGGACAGGCAGCCACGCGCGCTCGCTGGGCCACGGGTGACTCACTCCGCTTTCTACCAGCACTCAGCCAGTGGGTAGCGGTCGATGACACTGGGCCTGTTTATTCCCCATTCGTACTAGACCTATTGTGCTAAAATTATATTGTTGCATAGCAAGTTACTAAGAAATATTTTACGGTCAGTGGGTGGACTAAGGGGTTTGCTTAATAAACTGGGTGACCTGCCTGGGATTAACTTCGTTTAAGATTCATGTAAGATGCTGTGGTAACATCTAAAGACGACCTAATCTAAAATTCTAACATGATCAGAATTTTATTTTACTGAAAAAATATTTCGATTTGCTGTTACCACCTGATCACAAAACTATATTTTTCTAGCATCTTTCGCTAGAAGTTATTTATTCTAATTTCATTAATAAGTTTAGTGGACAGCAGCCCTATGTATAAGGAAACGCCGCAGAGCCGGCCGACCTCAAAAACAAGTGCGGAATGACTAATGCAAAACGAACACGATGGCCGAAACTGAACGGTAGCGCCGCCGCCGCGCGCCGATGAGGTAATCACACTATGAATGAAAAAATATATAAAAAATCTAAAGTAAACTAACTGTAAGGTCGTCGAGGAAACCTTACAAACCACTTGGAAACCAACCTTAATGTCGTAGCAACAGATGCCATTTTAGAATGAAAAGAGCGTGTGGATATTTTGAGCCAAAGCGCCATTGAATAGATGTAGCAGATACAGAACGTGACTCATCTATGACTAGGAGATCACCAAGCGTGAACTTTAGGTATTTAAGTAGCGTTTAAGTTCTCCGTATACTATTTCAGTGGCTATATTTAGAATTTCCACGAAATGGTGACACGGAATAGATTTCCGTCGGTTGGGACAGGTCGACTCACATCTTCTATGACCATAATCACTAAAAGCTAATCGAAAATGCTGTTCCTATTGTTCTCTTTATTTTATCACATTTTCTGACGGTTGCATGTAGCCTCTGTAGGTAGTATGAAAGCAGACGCGTCAAGTATTCTTTTTGGACTTAGTTTTTTGCAGCAACTCTGGGGGAGTCATGACCGCTAAACCGGACTTTAGGCGAGACCTGACTAAAGGCCTCCGGGCAGGAGGCGTCAGTAACTGTGAAAAAATACAGTTTACAAGTAAATGTACTTTACGAAGACATTAAACGTGACCCATAATATAGGATGTCAAGTCATTCTCAGTGCTCAAGTACGTAACTGAAGCAAAATTTATTTATTTGTAAAATAATTGTTAATGTATTTTCGTCGGTATTTTCGCCTGCTTAAGAATTTTGTGCGGCCTACTCAATTATACTATAAATAGCACCTCCCCATTTCGTTCCGTGGATGTCGTAGGAGGTACTTACAAAACGTCAAACTAGTTGCACGGTTCCAAAAAGTCGTTTCTATGGAGAAGAACCGGCAAGAAACTCCATAGTTACTCTTTTAAAAATATGTTGTAGGAGTGTTTAACAATCATTTCAAGTATGAGATAATAATGACCTACACAATATACCTAAAATGAGAATACGAGTAGCATCATAGTCAAATAAAAAATATTAATATAGATCGGTTATTCTCTCATTTACAATTTGGGTAAAATACATAACGGTGAAAAGGTTCAATATAATCAGTAAACAATATTAAATATCAAATTATGGTTGATTGGCAGTATGCCAGGGAAGCCACAAATGCAGGAAAAATCAGTGCCACACGTCCCTATCGTTAATATAACTATATTAATAATATAGTAGGCTTTCTTAATTAGTACTTGTTTCACATAGGATTTTAACTTGCCTTCTGTAAGGTCAGTTATGGAATTTGGAATTTTATTATAAAACCGAACACAGTTTCATATGAATGACTTGTTGCTTTTTGTTAGTTTAAATCTCGGTACAACTATCTTAAGTTTGTTTCTAGTAATTTTTTTAAAGGTAATCGCTTCTTATTTTAAACTTCTGCAGATTTTTCCGGGAATTCATAATATTTCCAAAAATGTAAAGCGACGGCAGCGTTATATTAATCTCTTTGAAAAAGTCTCTAAGAGATTCACGAGGGCCTAGGTTGTAGATCGCGCGTACGGCTCTTTTTTGTAGAATAAATATCCAGCCAACGTCAGCTGCTGATCCCCACAGCAGAATGCCATAAGACATTAGACTGTGAAAATATGCGAAGTATACTAGTCTCGCTGTTGGTATATCAGTTAATTGTCTAATTTTCCTAACCGCAAATGCCGCGGAACTTAACTTGCCAGACAGTGCAGTGATGTGAGCACTCCATTGCAATTTGGAGTCAATAATAATCCCTAGAAAAGTTGTTTCATTTATAAAATCAAGTCGACTCTCATTAAGAATTACATTTCGATCAACATTCGTTACATTAGGCAAGGAAAACTTAAGGCATTTAGTTTTGTTACAGTTAAGTGAGAGATTATTAGCCGCGAACCATTTGCAAAGGACTTTAAGGCTATCATTAATGTGAAAAATTTCGGTATCCCTCCTATTTATTTTAAAAATAAGTGACGTATCAGTCAGCAAATAAGATTATGTTCGACAACTCGGCCATCGCGTATGGAAGGTCATTAATGTAAGCCAGAAATAGGAAAGGACCAAGAATTGATCCTTGTTGAACACCCATTTTGACCAAAGCCCCCGCAGAGGTAGCGCCATTTACGTTAACTTTTTGCGTTCTCTGCGAGAGATAAGATGAGATAAGGTCAGCTGCCCGTTCACGAATTCCGTAGTGGTGTAGCTTACGGATAAGTGTATTGTGGTCGACGCAGTCGAAGGCTTTGGAAAGATCGCAGAAGATTCCAATAGCGTCCTGCGAGTCTTCCCAAGAATCTAAAATATGAGTTGTAAGTTGGGTGCCTGCATCAATAGTAGAACTTCCCTTCGTGAAACAAAACTGTCGACTGTGGAGAACTTTATATAAATGAAAATGTGCCATCATCTGATCAAGCATAGTTTTTTCATAGATTTTGCTAAGTGCTGGAAGTACAGAATGTGCTGGAAGTACATGGTAAGGGGGCTGTTTGCCTTACACTACACAATTATTATTTTTACATAAACCTGCACAACAGGTACCGGATGGGCTTGTTCATAATTAGTAAATAATTAGTAGATACTCATATTTCCCTAAGCTTCACTCCCATGTCTTATTTACAGAGACTGCGAATTATCTTGAGATATATTGTGTGGCCTATGTTACTCAATTTTTGCATAGAGATAGTTTAAAATTCAGAACGAGAACGAGCTAGCAAAAATCATGTGTATCCATTACTTTACCACTGCGCAGAAAAAAGGATAAAAAAACCAGTTGCATTGTGCATTGAATTGATGTACTAGTAAGGTGTCGTAGAAATGCTGGCTAGTTACAACGTGTCACCTGCATGCAGTTAAACTTTTTCATTTAGTCAAGAAATACCGGGCCTATTAAAATAACTCGGATACTTGCCGAGTCAAGAGAAACCGTTAAGATGATAGACTCAGTGAGTT
Source organism: Abrostola tripartita (assembly GCA_905340225.1). Classification (NCBI taxonomy): domain Eukaryota; kingdom Metazoa; phylum Arthropoda; class Insecta; order Lepidoptera; family Noctuidae; genus Abrostola; species Abrostola tripartita. Next base: position 4,918,085 of record HG996487.1, on the reverse strand, counting down.
TTCATTGTATGTTCTTCCGTAACAGAAACAAAGAATTGCTAGAAAAAAATGGCAAATACATTAATTTCGAAGCACTGCCCCCATACCATGAACTTTTAAAGCAGGACAGTTTACGTTGTAGAAGCGAGACGCAGCATTACACTGCACGTAGCGGCGTCCTGCTTTCAAATCTTAAACTGCCTTGTTTTAAGAGTTCATGGTAAGGGGGCTGTTTACTGAAAATTGATCGGGGTTTCAGAGCTAAAATTTAAATTGTTGAAAATATTTTTATTTTACGTAAAATACTAATGTGGTAAGGTGCTTGGGACGTCAATACTAATTGCACGATTCAAAAATGGCAAAGGTGACCTGAAACAAAACTCCAAAGGATTTTGAATATATTTTAATGAATACAAATTGGGAAAAGTGGGCAAATAAAACAAATGATAACTAACATGGCATAGTATTTAGTATCATAAAAATGATAACTTATATTAAGTATAGTTACAGTAAAAAACAATACATAACTTACGTAATCTGGTTTACAATTTTATTAATACATTCTTATAACAATTAGTTACTATTAGAATAATTGATAGACAAGAGAAAATCCTTACAGCGTCTAGGTTACTCGGGAAATACATTTTATTATGACATTACTTTGGACAATACGAAGCAATAAACTACATTAACCTAGATTAAAAACATAAGGACGGATAACTTAGCAATTATATTCTACTTTTATCGTGTCGACAAAAGCCTTGCTATAAGCTCATGGCATGTAAAAATAATCAGCCAGTCAGTAGCACCCCTAGATAAGAGGCACGGATGCTAGACACATACAATATAATAAAATGGTAAATGTGTAGGGTTGGCAATCAGTCGCTATTTTATTCTATTCGTCTAGCGTTCGTAGCACTTGTCTCGGGGGGCAGGTTTGTAGCGGGCTGACTTATTAACTATGACTTATACACTGTACAGGGTGCGTCGTACGATCAATTGTAGTATATCGTCACTCGTAAGGATTATATTTAATGTGTATCTCCTAATCTAAGCTATACGCCTGATTTTTCACATCAATGTAGGATAAGAGAGAGCAGTTTGGTTTAAACTGTCTAGTAAAATATTGTTTTGGTCGCATGATTTACAAAAAATATTCAATAAGTTTTCTCTTAAAGAAATTTTTCCTTTAGGTGCAATTTATTTCTGTTAACTGAAGAATTTAACGGGAATATACATCCTAATCATTCGTTAACATTAAACGTATCTACCTCATTAATTATCATCTAATACATCGTACAGTGTAGGTACATCCCTATGGCTAAATAATGATAAACACGATAAAACATGATAAATTCGTTATCGAGGGTTTTATGTAGATTAAACATGATCTTGTATATACAGGCTACGAATACATACCCTAGGTTTTGAATCTTACATACCTACGTCTAGCTCTAAACAAATTCATAAAATTTAAAATCCATTTAAGATAGGCGTCCGAACTATAAAACAGCGGATTTTAACCGATTTAAAAAAAGGAACAGGTTAGGTTTTCCGGGTGTATTTATACTAGTAGGTTTGTTATTCGTTCCAATATCTGCGACACATGGCTAGAGTGTCCGTACTTTTGAGTACAGAAGAGACCTCGTGTTATTAAGAAAAAATACCTATATTTAAAACAACCAGCAAAAGCAAAGTACTGTCTCGTCGCGTTGATAGAATTTCCATTCAAGACAGACTACTAAAAAAAAATTAGTTGTTGTTTTACTAGTTAAATAGCTAGTTTTGAAGTTGGTGTACCTAATTACTACAGACATAAGATGACAAGAGCAATTTAAATATGTTTACACACTTCGCACGCGGTACTTGCTCATACGTCTATAAACCACTTCAGAGTTGTGCTCTTACAAGTAAAAACCTAACCAAACTGTTATCTTGTTTGTCGGTCAATTTAAGCATAACTTTAAAAAAAATGTTTCAACATCAAGCATATAAAAGAACATTACAATTGCAATGCATTATCATTAATTTAAACTCTAATGATTACAGTTAACTATGGATATAAATACTTATCATTAATTAATAAAATTCATCGTTAATCCTATTTACAAATGCGTATCACTACTATTATATGGAATAAGCAAATGTGGAGAACATGATAAAATACATTAACGAATATGAAATGACGAATGCATGTTAATATAATTAATTTTAATACATCAACAATTCAAAACTTGGCTTCATAGTGAAAAGTATTTACAACATATTAGTATTAATTAAGATCTTAATTAAGAATATTAAAAATTAAACATCATTACTTAGTTTATAGTTAAATTAAAATCATTATCGTTGAGATTCATAGTATAATTTAAACTAAATTTAAAATGAATATACCTAATAACGACTCTACATTTTTTAATGATTTCAATTCGTTTTGTGTCTGTAGCAACAAAATCGATAGAAAATATAATGGCTTGGTTGAATTAGGGATTACATTTGATAGACAGTTCATCGAAGATTAGAATTGATAATAATTTTCTAAAATGTAATAATTAAGACATAAGGTAAGGATGATTAAGATTAATAAACATGAATCGTCATACAGATTTTCTAACTACAATCATAACGTAATTTGATCTACAGATATCTACTAGGTCCATTATCATAATCAAGAACGGACGGCGATGTGAGAGTAACTACAGTATCTAGCTGGGTGAATAACTATTTCACCGTAATCATGCATTGCTTTATCACAGCGTATACTATTATAACATATCTTAAGTACGTTGCTATACTCGGAATTCATAGTCCGTATGGTTTTAGAGCCGGGAAGGCTTACATGATACATGATTTAATCGATGGTAGGAGTCAACTCAATTTCATATGACAATAACGGCAAGAACCGGCAGAAATTTAAACGTAGGTCCCTACTACTACTCGGACTCTCTAAAATAAATGAGTATTTAAATAAATTGTTTATCACCTACATTTTCATAATAATTTATTTTGAGAATCAGATGAGTTCTCGAGTATTCTTGCAGTCATTGTCACTGATCAGTCTCTCCCCAAAATCACTGGAATATCGACAACATTCGAGTGAATAACGCTTAACTACTTGCCTGCTAAGGGTGAGGGATCACGTGTAGCAGTTGTCTTCGTCGGCGTGGTCGGAGCAGTCGATGGTGCCGTCGCAGAGCTGCGCGAGCGTGATGCAGCGGCCGTCCACGCAGCGCAGCTCGCCGCTCGGGCAGGGCGAGGCGTGCGCGCGCGCCCAGTCGGGCTTGCCGTAGCTGATGCTGGCGGGCGGCGAGGGCGCGCGGTCACCCGGCGGCCTCGGCCTACCGGTATTAAATTCAACCGGTGCCAGCTCGGTGGCAAGAGCTGGCATATCGTCCTTCTCAGTGTAGTTTGCGTTCATTTCTGCCATTTCATCTGCAGCCTCTGCAGCCTGCTCCGCCGCTGCTTTCTGTAAAATTATTTTTGGTATGACCATTTTAGTGGTCTATTTACTATAATTGTAGCCATTTGGAGTGAAATACAGTGTAGCTTAATTCTGAGGGTATTTAAATGCAGAAAAACATGACAACCCTTTTCACAAATAGTAGGCGTTGGGTACTTAATGAATCAACCACGTAAGCTATTATTTTTGTTACCTGCCTACATGTGAAATATACGAGTATTTTTGCATTTACGTTTACTCATTAATCATGATTGAATTACCGATGATCAAGTAACGACTTAAATAAACCCTTATTTAAATGGTAACAGTTACGTATTATTATAATTGATATGTACCCTAAGTAATGCTGCGCCGTCGATGACCCTGTCCAATTTGTTAGCACTTTTATCAAGTCGTGTGGTCTGTGTGGGTGGCATCGGCACCATGGCCACTGTTCTGGGTGAAGGCACTCCGCCGAGCTTGGGCTTCAAGCGCTGTGGCGCTGGCTGATGACCTGTAGTTTCTTTTCCTTCCTTTTCAAATTCTTCGAAAAACCCAAGGTCTCCCATATTTACATCTTCAATAGATTCGTTTTCTAACACATTTTTGGGAGTTGTCCTTTCTCCTTCGTGTTTCTTCGGCTCAGACTTCTTAGTATCATGGTCGGTTGTTTCTTCTTTGACATATTCAGAGTTCATAACGCGTGATTGCTGACGATTGTACGGGGACAATCGGGGCGGTAGCGGTCGGCGCGTATAATTCCTTTTTAAGGCATTGTTGCTATCGCTTGTCACAAGAAGCTCCTTGCTGCTTTCGTTTTCTCCTGTGATAGGACAAAACGAAGACAATGAATACTCTTATACGTTGCGTCTTAGCTTTATGTCCGTTATTAGGTAGGTACTCTTTTGTACAATGCAAAAAAGAATAATGAAAAGCTCTCAACATTGAACTTACCAGCTCTGTGGTGAGAGCCCTTGCGTCCTGTTGGCACCCTGTTGGGGCGCCGCACGGCGGGAGCGGGCGCGGAGCCGGCAGACTCCTCGCCCGGCTCGTGCGTGTCGCCCGCGGCGTGCACGTCGGGCGTGTCGGCCGCCACGTGCAGCGGGCGCGTGCCACAGTTCAGTTCGTACTCGTCCTCGCCGCCCGGGCAGTCTGCGTAGCCGTCGCATAACCAACGCTTCAGGATGCAGCCGCCAGAACTACAACTATACAACGAATACAGCATCAATTTCGAATCTCTCGATTTTAGTTACATATTGGTAAGTATATTTTATTCGAGATATAGCAACATAACAATAAAAAAAAAAGTTATACACTTTTTGCAGAACAAGTCCGGTGTTCCAATTAAAACACACGATCACCTAAATCTTAAAAACACGCTTTCATATTAGAGCCTACTAGATTACTGATAGACAATAGGTAAATTCAATAAAATTACCGGTACTCAGTTTGTTCGCACTGAATGCAAGTAGCTTCGTCCTCTCCAGCGGGGCAATCCTTGGTGCCATCACAGATCCAATCCCTGGGCACGCACGACCCGTCACTGCAGGTGAACTCTCGGGGATAACATGGAGTCCTTGCACCAACGCAGTTGGAGCGCGTATACTGCTTGCAGTTGAAAGCCGGCGTCAGCTCGCTAGGAATGTGGCCGTCACAGTTGTCCACGATTGCTAACATAAAAATGAGGAGTCAAGAAGGTTAGGTACATAATGAAGATCTTTTTTGAAAAGTCTAAATATTAATGTAAATATTTAATACCTTTGCATAGACTATAGCAAGGCATCTTGGGAGGGTAAGGTGGAGGGTTGCACTCAGGCTCAAGCAGAGCGCACATGAAATGCCTGACACGATCGCTGCAATTAGTTGCCACTAGGTAGTCGATCTGCGAGAGTAGAGACGTAATCTCTACATTTCCAACCTTCACGGACGCCCCTGCCAAGTCGTACGGCAGTACACCTCGGCAAATAGCCATGCGAGTTGAACGACATTGCACTGAAAATATTTGTACAGATATATTATTAAAATAAACATTATTTTTATTGATACTTATCTAACTTAGTTACCTTGTTAGGGCCAAAAGTCATTTATTTGATTAGTTACACCCTTTTCCCCACTTAATGTCATACCGTATGTGTTAATAGTTATCAAAGCACAAAGTGTAAATGTAGTGATAAATGAGAGCCATATACGTACCATTTCCCATTAGCGTTTTTGGTGAAACCGCATGCCCCAATATAAGTGTGCTAAAACTTACCCTCTGAGTAGATATTAGTGGGATATTTTTTTGTAGTTGTGTCATCACCATCACGCCAAGTCGGCAGCGTGGGGGACACTCTTGTATTATACAAAGAGCTTTGAGTAGTTGATTGCATTTTCTCTGCATCTTCTATAGAAATACCGAAAAGCTTTGAATGACCTGATGTGAAGTTGGCGTTGACATTGGTGGGGCGGCGACCAAAATACTCTTGCACTTCAAGCGGCACACGCGCTTCTCCTCCATGATTGTAATCACTGACCACACGGTGCCCGGGTTGAGAGTGCGTTTTGTATTCTTTGTTCACTAATTCCTTATGAGACCACGGATGATTCTTGAGTCGTATTGCTTCGTTTTGCTTCGTGTTGTAATTTGTAAAATCATTTATTGTTTCTGCTCTCGTTATTGCTTCGATAGTGGTTACTTCATTGGCGTCTTTAAAGAAAATTGCTAAAGGTTTTTCCGGTGTTTGGGTAATATGTGGTTTTATTGTAGAATCGTTAGTATCAGCGTCGTGTAATATCTTGGGTGTTCTTAAATTGTCTGCATCAGCTTTTTCGTTGCCGTATTGGACTTCGGGTGTGAGATGGGTTGGGAAGACTGGAGGTATGGGCAGTTTTCTCTGGGGATTTGATTCTGTTGTCGTATCAACAACAGAGGTTAAATCGTAGTTTTTATCGTTTTCGCCAGCGTAGAAATCTATTTCCGACGTTTTCGTACCTGCAATTATGTGTTTGCAACAATATACGTAGGAAATGTGATTTGTTTAGTTATTTCACGGACACATGCAAACTTAAATGACCCAAACTTTGAACATGAAGTGTATCGTGTAAAACATAAACATATAAATATGAGTAAAATGTGACAATGAACAGTAATTTTCCCAGTATTGCCAGTAGGAGTTCTAGTGCTTGTTTTACCTAGATTAGGAGTCACGGTGTAGTTGGTGATTTGTGATATGACTTAACTTATTCATCTTAGTATAGCCATACTATTTGTATAAATTTACTAACTATTGTGTACCTAAGAAAGACATTCAACATACATGCGTTAATTTTACTTCGAAATTTCAAGAATTTTATATACTTTTAACACACTATCAACAACTAACAATAATATCACAGCAGTGATTAGTTATAAAACAATAAAGTTTTCTAAGCTGACTACCAAAACAATTCATTTTTACATACAAATAGCACATATATGCTAAAATCGACAGTCTACGCTAACGAAGATTAAAGAACACATTTACATTATACTTTCGTCTAACGTATCTAAGTGTAATCAAGAAACATAAACGGTTCTAACAAAGGATATAAAAGGAACTTTTTATTTAATCTTCTTGTTGCTACTGTTGTATACCATACCATGTTCTTGGTTGTTATCCATTTTCTTGGTGTAGTGCTCGTGCGGTCGTCCGGCGGCATACGGCCTGTGTCCGGCCGCAATGATCGGCTCCCAGTATGTCCCGTTCTCGTTGTCCGACCTCGACTCCAAGTTGTCTGGAATAAGGGGTTAATGACCGTTTAAGTATCATCCTTCGCTGTATCTAGAAAATTTCTTAGAAGGCAAACATGTTCTCTTTGCTATTTAGTTTTATTTTTACTATGAATACACAGACAGTCGAGTATAACTAGTTACATTCTTATTTTCTTAAGGCAGTAGTTAAAATGGTAATCATTGGGCTTTTTATAGAAGTCTACAGTGATAAAGATGATTTGAGCACGGAGAGTTACGTTTATACAATTTGAAAAACATGAAAATCCCTTAGCGGTTGAATATAATAAACAATTGAAGTTCAGGTAGCTACTACTAGCTACTACTAGCATCTCCTTGTTATGTTAAGCCTATTGTTAGGAAATTCGAGTCGTAAGAAAATATGACTTATGCACCATGTTTAAGTTTTTAGTGACAGAACTGCGACTGTAAATTTATTGCTATCGTTTTTTATTAGGCGCGGACGTTATGATCACACGTGCGTACTACTTACAAAACTAAGTACTTGAAGATCATGGGACGTGGTTTTTAGCTATAGACGATGTAAAGATTAAGACTATAAATTTTAATTATCTTAGAGCGGGAAAATCAGAAATAATTACGATCACTTTGTATATCGTGATGTGATTACTACAGGAAGCCGTAAGTAACCCAGCGAAGCCAAGCCAATTTCAGACGTAATTAATATAATAGAAAGATATAATGCAGATGAGAAAATATTACGTTAGAAAACGAAGAATTGCAAACTGTTTTGACACGGCTTGCTGAAAAACGATTATTATGTATTGTTGATACAGTGCTCTAGAGGAATCTCTTGTGTTCTGATACAAACATGTTACCCAAATTCGAAACATTGATTTGGAATAAGTACCAAATACTTTATGGGAAACTCTTTGCTTCACACACAGTGGACTCTGTCAGCTGTCTGTACTTTATTCGGCTCCTTAACATAATCTAGTTCATTTCAGAACGAACAAAGCTGATAGAGGATTAGTGTGGAAGGTTACGTGTCTACAAGAAAGTGTAGTAGGAAGCACGGCCAGTGTCGAGGCAGTTGAGAGCGAAGCCGCGGCCGGTGAAAGCTTAGTTCAAGATGTCACGCCACTCCTCCGACCGTGTCAGCACCGTATCGCCATTAATCCTTATCGCGGTTGCACAACTTGTATACATAACTAATGTGACGATAGTAGGTAACTAGACACGCTCCCGTTTTGCCTCGTGTCAGTGTCAAAGGTGAAGATTGACTTCCTATGACAGCTCATGTTTTACAATTTATTCAGTTACGAAGCGATGCGCGATGTTTGATTCCGGATTTCGTTTTGTTGCTATTGTGTTTATTTATTGTTTTATTGCGTTCATGTTTATTTTAATTACAAATTTTGACTGCTATGGAAATGTAGGCCGATCATAAATATTTCACAGTTTTGCTTTAGTGACGGCATTCTTATTGTTGATAATATATACCTACTTAGAGTCCAATTTATGTCCTTGAATGTAATAGGTATATAAAGACATTTCGAGAAAGGGGACTGCATTTACATTTGGTCATTTTGCTTAAAAAGGTGATATCACTATTTGTTATTTGTCTTAAAATAATTACTCTATGTACCTCTTGGTATACTAATAGCTACTAACAGTTCTGAATAATAAGTCAAGATTCCTTTTGCCTTAACTCATCATTCTGTATTTATGTCTTGGTCCAAAGCACAGAGGTTTACTGTGGCAAAATTTAACCAGTCTGTAAGCTCTTAGTGAAGCATGTTACCCCATTTTACATATTTTGTCTGAAATCTGTCCCAAGACTTACGTTCCACAGTCAATTTGTAGATAGACTGCTTACTTGTAACTAACTAACTTTTATGCAATTTAACAGAGAGATTAAAGAGACGCGGAAACAAAGTGATTTTTGAACTTACGACACGCTTCTGCACATACCTTTGTGTTCATATTGATAATCTCGTATTAATGTAATTACAACGAAACAAGCCGATGTTTCAGCATTCTCGTAAGGTATTCAATTCCACGCTTAGTTTCTTGCAAGTTACACGGTTGCACGGAACAGTTTCGCAGAATTGTGACCTAACGTGTACGGGATGTAGTTTACAGGCTCCCTGTTCCAAATAAGTGCTGTGTAAGTAATTAAGATGATTATACGTTACATAACGACTTGAGCCGTGCGCCAAATGAAATGCAATTTGTGAACGAGTGGCGCGGTCGCTGCAGGAGACTATTAACGTATCTACTGAGGAGTCATTAGGTAATTTAGATAACCACTCCTCAGTCTACACATGAGATAACCGCCGCAAAGCTATAGGCGACCACACCTCGCCAAAACATATCAACTGTCGCGGTTAGGCCCTTAATTACAACAGTTTATTATAATTTCCAGCAAGATAAATTGAATAAAACGTGTTCGATTTGGAATCTGAAGGTCTACAGTATTTGGTACATGCGGTCAACCTCTGGCGCTGACTTTATGGAGTCTGGAACACGCATTCTTTTGAGCAAACGTAATTATTGGGAATTGTATCCTAGCCTTCACTTTCACTCGCTAGGGACAGGCATAATAAAGTTTAAGTATTTCCGAACTTTATGCGTTGGCATACACCCGAACCCCAAAAAGTAAGCATTGGAATCTGAATGCAGTACAGGCGCACATGTTTATCGCAATTTCATAAAAATTTCATAAAAACAGAATTCATAATATTTCTGTTGTGATAGTTTCTTTCTATATCATAATACCCCTTATATAATTTAACGTGCAGGGTTGTAACACATGTTCTTTGCTTCCTACTTTAGTATAACAATCGTGTCTTCGCGATGCTCACGTACTAGACTGATAAAGTTTTCTTATTTATAACCGTGGGAAAAGGAAGATATTTAGATTAAGTCAGTTTTTAATAGTCGTAGTTCGAACTAGACATCATATCGCATTATCTTTATTCAATTCTATTTCGTTCTTTCCTACTTCCATTTATTTCAATAAAATTATAAAATGTTATACGAACTTTATTAGGTATTTAAATAAAATAAGTTTACCTTTAACCTCGGTATACCTAATTAGTAAAATATAGATTAATTATCACATTTATTGCTAATATGCAGTCATGACTGCAAATTAACAATAAATTCACTAAACACTACTATTTTACTAATATGAAAGTAGAATATATTTCCATAAACTTAAATGACGTCAGAATATTGGTAAATTAAAAAGAAGCAACACCTATCAATTGTTTTTAGGGGCACGTATAAACGAGACGGTTTTTTTCTTCGTATCGAGAAACGTTATTTGCATTTGTATTGCGGTGAATTGATTTCGCGTGTTTTCATAAGTGATTATACTTAAATATATCTCTACGTTTGCATACTGTAATTAAGTGCTCACTGACGTATTTTAATGGCACTATAATCACAGTTTTATGAGTTAGGTACCTAATTGTTTTCGTACAGATGGAAAGTAAGGTCAAGAGGTCAGATTTTATGCTAATGTTTCTCTTAACACATGCTTGTTAGCACCTATTGTTATTTCTGATAGAAAAAATATGTTATAAAAACACACACATTCTTGATAGAAAAATGATGGAATGTCTTTGTAAAGATAAAATATTTAGTCCGTCAATAATTTTATATAAAGACTTTCAATTTGTAAGACGAAAGATTTAGTGATCTTATTTATTATTATTATAAGCCCGTATTGTCCCACTGCAGTGCAATCTTATTTATGGGATGACTTTATCCACATCATTATGATGATACAGAATGAAACTGGTTCCATAAACATCATGCAACATCATGTTTTCACATTCATGTTACTCGTATCTATCATAAAAGGAAAAGAAATGCTAAGAAGCGGAGCATGTGTAAAAATAAACCCGCCTACATCCTATATGGATGCACAAAACCATTCGCGAGGTCAACTTTCGTTTTTACGTATCCTTCGTAAATAAAAACAATATGAGAGCAACAAAGGAGACTGGATCGCATCCGGTCACATGGACCGCACGGCACGCATGCGCATCATGGCGGGCGTACCGGGACACCCCACGTAACTGATTGCTGTACTACCATTTTATTCACCATTTAAAAATCAGTTATTAAAAAATCTCTTTGCGTGTGAGATGTGAAAGCGGCTGAATATTTATGAAGAGATCAAAAGTTTCGAGAGCCTTGTGCTCTTATCACGTCACAATTTGCACATGAAAAGGACTATAATTGCATTGAAAGTTATTTTACGATGTATTTCAGCTTCCGTTTGTAGGGCAATTACTTGATTTAATCCAAAATTAATTAACATTGCAGACTTTCTATATGCAAATTCTTAATTTTTAGATCAGGTCGTGCAAATGAAATAATTAAAAATAACTAGGTATCGGATAAAAATATAACATAGGTATTGTAACCAAATGTTCAGTTAACTTGTATTCAATTACATTTATTAAGTGTTAAGTAATAAAATCTACTAGCGGTCAATAAATCTGAATTAAATATAGATAAATATTATGTGTCTGAATAATATTTGAGCACGTGATCATCGATAGTGTTGATTGTTGATATAACAAGGCTATTTATCACAGCCATCTATACGAAACGGTCTTTTGTACGTGTGTCGTTGCGTTACGTATGGAATTAACCTCCGTGCTTATGAATAAAATGGCAATTTAATCAATTTTCATCTCTTTTCATTCCCATGCAAACGATAAGGACGGTTGTTGGACAAAGCATTCGTAAACTTCAGAATGTCTCTAAATTTGACTGTTAACCTCTGATACCGCTCGTGCCGACCGTCGCTTCTCCGCCGACGACGTTTGGGCAGTCTCTATCACATTACAATAACGACTTTCGATCAAGAATGTTGAATAGCTTCTGATATAATCGACGCGGTGTCAACAATCAACTTGAGAAATGTTAGTTATTTTGTTGGTGAATTAAAATGAGTTTTATTAATTCAACAACGACGCGGTATCTAACACGTTTTGTAGTTTGCATAATACTTAGATGCAATGAAAAATCTTTAGTAATAAAAACCAATAAATTGAAGCAGTTCGGTGTCTTGAATTATCTAACGATGGAATTTATTGCATTTCAGATATGTACTGGGAAATTAAAACTTCTACCAATTTCTATCCAATTTTGCAACATTTTACTTGTCTCATGAAATAGCGTGATAAGCGATCACGATAAATCACATGACACTACAAACCAGACCGCTGAGTTTGTTATCATCATCATCAACCGAAAGACGTCCACTGTTGAGTTTGTTATACACATTAAAAATTCTAGATATACATACACAATACACATTCCTTTATCATTGTCTCCGGGCTATTTGAGCCTGTGCTTGTCTACGTAAGTCTCCCTAATAAATACTTTTAACAGTGTACCTGTGAGAACTGGGCACATCCAGTTGTAAACTTGCCAACAATGGTGTCAATAACAGCTTTCGAGCGATACCCACGATACAAATACGCCCGGTATGATGCAAAGCTGCAGATATTGGGGCATTATGTTTGGGAAATTGAAAGTTCGCGACGTGACCAATCCAACAAAGCCTTGTGTGAACCATATATGAACATACTCATAGAATAACTACGCTTTATCAGAAATATCGGAATTCAATTCCTTTTATGGTCACACAGTTTTGATAACTAGTAATTACATACTATTATTATCTGTCGAATAAAAAATATAGTATCATTTGTACTGCTAATCAGCCTACCCTTTTTAGTACCTAGCCTGTTAACTTAAGTTTCTCGTTAACAAAATAAACTAATAATATAAACTTACATAGATAAAATCGAACGAGAAAAGTAAAAGGAGAGTATACAAGATCGTAAATAGGTAAACGGGTGAAAGGTATAGAAAGGCGATAATTTACAAAAACGGTGTACTTACTTGTAACAAAAAGATAGAGCTTTGTGATAACAACAGCTTTGGTAAACCGAAGCTAGTAAAAAATGTCGACACTATTGTGCTTCGATTAGATGTAACGAATTAACTATACGATCTAGCTTTTAACACCAATATTAATATTTTTAATTAATATGAATCAGATGCGAAGAGATACAGTTCTAGGCCCTAAAAAGAAAAGAAGCTAGGTAGACTTTACATGGCATCTTTCATATTCTTTGTTTCTACAATGTAAAGATTACTACAGCCCAATAGAAACTGTAATTAGATAATAATATATTTGACAATTAACTCAAACGATTGTCAAAACCATCTTCTTTCTTTCACCAACTGCAGTTAAAATATGCTACCTTCGAAATGACCTATGTTCTTCACATTGATTGTGAAGAAACAGAATTATATCACCAAGTCTGCGTATGCGCTGCTATCAAAGGAACAGGTAAGCAAGTGGCAGTCCTTACCAGGCATAAGGAAGTAAACGAACACCGCCAGCGCGACGCACACGGCGACCAGTGCTACGGGCCATCGTAACACACGCAGCACGCGGGTCACCTTGCCTGCGCCTGCGCCGCTGTCCGCCGCCACGCGATACAGGCTGTCCGGGTGGGAGCCCTGCCAACAAAAAACATTGTATTTATTAGTATTGTATTTATAAAGACAGGTTGACTCCACCTGCAAAACACGCCAAGTATGTGATACCAAATTAACCTGGTTTTTAAAATTTCTAACTTCCTACTAACTATTTTAGTACGAATTCTTTAGTTGCTGTTCTATTTTGTTAAATACAAAATTATGTTTACAAACCACTCTATACACCCGAAGCCGTCTAGCACAATACATTGTAACTTCAAACCGTAAGAGTAGAAAAATAAAAATAAACTTCGCCTTAACAGTTACATTTGTCTTAAAATTCGCACAATCGTAACACAACACAAACACACAACACACATGCGCGCTGTTATTTAGAATGACTTAATAGCTGTAACGAATTCAAAAAGATTACAATAAAAAATTAGGATGCGTATATCATAACAGACGGTCTGCCCACGTCTCAAGCAGATTGTATGCAATATTTATTCAAAACAAAACACATATTGTATTCTTCTCAGTAGAGTTACGTGATGGTCGTATAAACATTTTATTATGTCATTTAAATGAAAGAAAGCTGCCTGCCGAGTGGCGCACATAACTTTAGTGAAGTACCAACTATAAAGTTTGGCATAATGTATGCAAGCCAAGGAGCCACACCGCTGTGACTTATCTAAAGATTATAAGACCGACACACTTATTCGAAATTCATCAAATTTGTTATTATCTAATTCGTATTCCAATCATATTTTTAGAAAGTTTCATAATTCACGCAGATATCTTCAAATAAGTCAATTATGAAACTTAGTAGGCACAGTGTGTCGAAATTGGAGAAATATCGGAAGCGTCAGTTAATATTACCCTTACACGTTATGGGCCAAGAGCTTATTTATTTCACATTATTATCATAAAGAACGCCCGGGAATGTGGGCGATATTTAAATTTTTCTAATCGATTGTAATTCGATACTGATTTATGATGGTGCTTAATTTTTTGTTGATCGAACGCATTTTGAATTGTTAGCTAGATGCTATTAAAGAAAGTTTGTTTTTAGACGCAATTTAAAATGTTTTAAGTAAACATGATATTAGTTTAGTTTTAGTGTACCATAGAATTATTATTGGTAATAAAGTTTAATCTTGAGTAGAAACTTCATGTAACACACAAGCTCCCGCTGCGCTGCATCGTCTTAATCCATACAAATTAGGTATTAACTATCTAAGCTCGAATAGTTTTATTATTTATGTTTTAACGTAATGTTTTCTGATAATGTATGCGTGTCAGCTACCGGGCTTCGCTTTAAACACGGTTTTAAATTACTTAAAGCAAACTAATGCCATAAACATTAAAGAATTTAATGTGAAGCAATGGTCCGATATGAATCGTACAGAATATTTTAAACTTGAGAACTTTTATTGTATTAGTCATTTGTTTTTGATTATCTACCTTCATTATTGATTGGCTCAAATATTCTTTTGGTCTACTAATATTTGGTTCCTTTTGGTTTTAATTAAAACGTCTAAGCCTTAAAAAAGTCTATAATGATAGTTTGCAATTTTCTATATAATTAGGTTGATGTGACACTGAGAATAACTAACATAATTATTCAATTTAAAAGAATCTTTTTTTTTAGACGTCACAATTAACGTGCCTTTCACAAACATAAAATATCACATACACAAACACCCAGACTCAAGACAAACATCTGCGGATCACATAAATTTTTGTCCCGTGCGGGAATAGAACCCGTAACCCTTAGTGCTGCCATAAGGTCGTCAATTTATGATGAATATATATAATTGAGTGCCTTCGCTTGATGTCTACATGACAATAGGTCAAAGACTGGGTCAGGTACTAGGTAGGTGTTGTCATCTATTTATAAACATATTGCCAATCGCTCTACCTTGCTTACATCTAGTATTCAAATGGGTTTCAATAAATAATGAGTATTATTGTTATTATAGATACCACTTCTAATATTTATAGTCAATATTCTTGTCCCTATAAGGTCAGGTTTAAACAGAATTCATTGTCTAAAAATGTTTTCTATTTTGACCTATGACCCGTGATAGATGCATATTGGTACAAATGTTTCTATATACATAGATCATGACACGTAGAGTATGAAGGAGTTGATCGCCATAAACAGATATAATTTACTTATGATCTGAAGCCGTGATTGCTGAGATTTGAGACGAAATCCATGAGGTCGCCATTAACTACGAGAAATTATACTTAATATATTTCATGCGACGCTCAGTCACTGCGTATCCAGGTCACCCGTTTATAATTCCAATTACGTAAACCACAAATATTTTTCCTTAATAAATTGGCGATTTATTGTTACCAGCGGTCGCTTAGTGGTCAAAATTCGAAGAAAAATGCTTTTCGCTCTTTTTACCCATATAAACTATACTAAAACCACTATCTTACAGTCTTCTGTGTGCAAAATATTCTAAAAACATAACCCTTCCGAGGCAACCAGTCGGGTAAAAAGGTATCCGAAGTTTTCGTCTTACGTTTTCATATAAATCTAGAGGTAGATAATTATAAATCATTCTCCAATGTCTAAAATCTATAAATAATCTAGAATAAGAAGATTTGCGCCCGTTTTATTAGTGAATTTTTAATCAATCCTTGGAAGGCTAGCCTAGAAAATACAAATCGACTGCTTTGCATAGCTTTTTCATGGTTAATAATTATAAAACTTTTGATTGCATAAATTATGATTATGTTTAGTGTTTCCTGCCCAAAATGGTATAAACGTAACACTTATGGAATCTTTTCGATGTCCGCTTATCAGCATGTCTGTCACAGTCGTTTTTCGAAGATATTAAATAACGAATTTATGACAAAAAATTAACATAATTATAAGACAGGGTAAGAGGGTTAATTTTATACCATGACGCCTGTAATTTCCTATGAGTAAGGTAGATACGTTAATGCACATTTACACCTCAACTTTTACATTAAACAAACGAAGCTGATTGATTCAAAATTAGGATGCCTTCATGAAATTGTTGCATAGATTTAACGTTGTCAGCAAGTTCATCTTTTTGTTACTAGTATTGAAGGCTGTATTGATGTTTTGTTTTATTTGCGCTGAACTTAAAAACATCCGCATGCTCATCAAGGATTAATGGAATGAAACAAAAAATGAGTGTTATTTTAAAGTTTGTTTGTTTTGCGCACGATTACCGACCGGACCTCGATATGAATAAAAACTGTAACTACATTTACTAAGCGGAAATAGATTTCTAACATCAATATTATTTAATGCTGATTGTAGAAATCTATTTCAGCTTGTGCTAGTTATATTTTTTGTGTTTTTGATGTATGAAGAACGGTATCACCCATACAATGTTTGGTAGCAGCTATCTATCTGGCTACGTGACACTAAATCATCTATAGCCATACAGTCCGTTTAATAATACAACAGGCACTTGTTTTAAGTTTAGGAAGATAATGTTTTACACGCTTCAAAGTTGCCTGTAGGTGAAGACACAAAAAATTCAGGAATCACAAGGAAATTTTTGATACAAAATTAACGGTTTGATTAAAAAACTAAATATAAATAAAGAAGTGGTTCTTTGGCAGGTAACATGATTATAAATTAAAGGTACATAGGTACAAACGTTTTAGATAACCATTTGAATTCAGCATGCAAATTTTACCAACGCGGAAGGCATACCTGCTATGCTATGCTGACACTTTATCAACGCACTACATATGTTCCAGTTTCAGTCCGATATCACTATCATAATTAGTTTATAGGCAAGCCGCGTATAAAATGTGGTATTTGATACTTAAACAACATTAAAAGCCGGTATATGAGATACTTTAATTAACTGGCTTAGTTATTACTACACACATGCATGTGTAATGATCGCGGATGTGAAAAGCTTGGGTTTTAATAACTAGTTAATTATTAAAAGGTTCCCGTTTAACATAAACGCTAAATTCAACAACTAGCGCAGTTAATCCTGTTTTCATTAAAATATTGTTAACAGTTTAAGTTGTGTATCAACAGAGCTATTCGTAATGCGTTTATCAAAGATCTACGAAATCTAAACGAGATGATTTAGTATTAGTCAGTCTGTGATATTTATGTAATTATAGAAATTCCAAACCAAATTGTTGACACAAAACTCTTTTCGAATGGTTATAATAATAAAATATTCCTCTTTTAGATAATCTCTTAAGAATATTTGGTCTAGCGGATAAGACGATTTGATAGAGTCATTCCACTTAATTAAACACGCGAATTAACTTTGTTTTACACCTATTTTTATAGTCAGAAGAGTTTCAGACACGATGATAAATATTAATATTATTAAAGATTTACGAGTAGATTAATATTTCGCAGTAACTTCGTGATCCACAAGATGCGATCTCAAATACTGTTACTGATACAGACGGGACTCAAGTATATATTTACATAATGATTCTATTAGATAACACATTCTTGTCTATCACATCAAAATAAATAAATTAGTGTTTACATGAATATAAATGGAATGAAAGAATTTCACAGTACATAAATTAACTTTTACATAATTAATGCTTATTAGTTTCTTCAATGTAATAAATTATTAAGTAAAGTAAGCACGATTGAGTTAAAAAATGTAAAGCTGTTATGATTATCTAATTATGCAATGTGAGCACATCTTTAGATACATTCGAAAAAATACGCGCACTGTGTAATAAAAATTTTGGACTTACAGTGTAGCCTACCTTGGCAGCGAATGGCTTGACTTCTCTAGGCTTGGAGAAATATTTGTCAAGCTTGGTGTCGTAGCCGGCGATGAGATCGTTGACGGCGGGGCTGGGCATCGCGCGCGTCCGGTACGACCCGTACTGCTCGCCGTGCTCCGATATCGTCGGCAAGTTGCCGTTCGGCGAGCTACAGCTGCTGCTCGAGCGTGAGTAAGCGTAATTTACAGACCCGTCGGCCGGATTCTTAGGTTTCTTCGTAAATGCGTATCGTCTCGGTCGCTCCTCTGTCGGCTTTAAGTCGTATGTTTCGAACTTTTCCGTCACAAAATTTTCCTCTACGTCGGTAGTGGGCACGTAGCGTAGTAGCCTCGGCTCTTTGATTTTCTTTTCATATTTAATAGAGTCTGTCTCGTTATCCAGTTGCGCGAGGTTCAACGAGTGCTGCAGTTCGTTGGCAGTTCTGTTTGTTTTACGTTTGTTCTTGCGGTCATTGGATCGGCAGTGTACATGGTCATCGACTATTTCCGATTCTGAAGATGGTCTGTCTCCGTACAAAACGTAGTTTCCGTTCACCATTTTATTTATTTGATGAGACTGCTTACTTTGGGCGTTTTTCCCTTCGAACAATCATGGTGCAAAGTACCACTTCACTTTAAAATCATTTTTTTCAGTTTGATTTCATACATGAAACTTGAACCGGTGTACTTATCCAGTACAATGATGTCAGTCCGTCAACCACACTCTTGTCACTGAGCTTGAATGAAGCCACTAATTGGTAATGTTGATTGTTTGTTTGTTTCGTAGTGTTTGTTGAAACAGTGAAATTCTTTAACTGTAAAATATGTGTCAATTAAAGAGAATATGCAGATAATTGCAGGATGGCAAGTGTTCTGTTACTTTTGTTTGTCAACACAATTAAGTGAGTCAATAGCGCCTTTGTTTCACAAAGTATAATATTACAGTCTGAATACGATGGGTTCTTAATTTATTAATGTACGTGTAAGCCGCAGCAGTGTAACTAATTCGTATAAACAGTGCATTTATAAACCGTTTTATTTTGCAGGCACTTAAGTAACGTAAGTAATGAGCTACTGCATTGAAACAAGCAATGAGAACATTCGCTATGTTGTAAACGGCAAGTACGTACATACCGGTGACAGATAACATTCGTAGCGTTATGTCGGCCATTATTGTTTGGGCGCAGTTCCCGCGCTTTTTGCCCCGTTTACGCGGGAACGTTCTCAGTAAAGCGCGTGCGCGACAATGGCGGCCGCGGGACACGCAACGAGAGTGAATTGCTGTGATTGTGCAACCGGCCCCAGTACTTTATGCAACTGATGTGCCGTTAATGGTGCAGATGCACTGATAACTCGGTTCATCTATTACAAGACTAGAATTTCCTGATGCATACCATCGCGAAATAGTTTCTTGTCTTCGCTAGAAATCGTTATGTAACACGAAATAGAGGCTAACTGCACTTACAAACTTAGTAGACTTACCCTAGTATGTTATTAGGCTACGCAATCTGTCTTCTTAAATATTAACAGTAGCTCTAGACGTGAATGCACGCACGCACTCGCAAGACTAACTCACACAAGCATTTGCGAAAATGGTTCCTTAATGAACACATAGTCAAAGTTGCAAGCAAGTTTTCGGGGCAATGTCTAGCAACATATAAATAAAATTGTTATACAAAGCATGGCCACAACATGCTTAGAATATTAAAATCTTACGAATCGTTATTGTTCTATTTCTAAACCACGTGAAACAGGTAAGTGTATAGCATAATTAGCTGTGCACTATAACTTATAAGATTCCCACACTCGAGTTACAAATCACACAAAAACGCGAAGTGTGCGCGCAAATACCTGAGTTTTGATACACTGTTACTACGACTTATAAACGGCATACACTTGAAGTAGAAAAGATTTATCAAAACATTAAAATAATTCTGTGACTCTCAATTACAGTCATGTATATTTGTTTCGTAAGTGTCAAATTAGAATTGATTAAAGATGATATTTAACTATAAACGTTCGTCGTCAAATCAGATATGAGAGGAAGTTTGTACTGCAGGTACTACTGCGCAAGTCTAAACAAGAATAAATTAAATTGCACATTGAACGACGATTATTAAATTACTAAAGACAAGCCCCTACAATTCATATAATCGTTCGCATTGTAACATCAGTAATGACGAACGTAGTCCTTGATCTATGTGTAGGCAGGCGTTTCGTAACGTGCTATTATTATAATACAAATCCGACCCGAAGTTCGTCGGATCGTCTCATGGTATTTTATCATTGTATCTGTGACCTAACCCTACACACCATTGTAAATTCAAATATCATAAAGTTCATTCCTTTGTTCACATTTGAATGGTATTTTGAACTATAATTTGGTTAAACGTGCATAGTTTGGATTTAATAAAAAACCGTGATCGGCATTAAGATACGATAAAACGATTTTTTCTAAATGTTAAGGTGTATTGGAGGTCAGGCGAAGTTATGATTTGTCAATTGAAGTGTGAAAAATGGTAGACGACAAGGACTGATGTGCGATTTGCACCGTTAGCAGTCCTAACAGCATAATGTAAATATTTCACGCCTAATGAATGTGAAGATAAAAAATACAATAGAATTCCATTCAGTCTCAATGCCGCGTCGATTTGTTTTCAAAACGTATATCTCATCAAGGTGGGTGCGCTGAATCAGACGATGATGATTAGTAACTAACTAAATCTAATAACTAATTATTTGTTGCGCTGTAATGAGATTTACTCGCAAGTCTTAGATTTTACTAGGGTAGACACGTGTCATGTATTATGTAGGTAGATAGGTATTTATATCGTATTGTATAGACCGTACCGAGGCACTGATTTCTTCTATCATATCTTTTAGTGTCATTATTCATTACTAATCTAAATCATAATAGTAATAAGTAATCACTTTGTTTAACTTCTATTCTAAATACAGAAAAAAAAGGGTAAAATACGGGGTCAAATCTTTTTGTGTCTTAAACAAACTTATATGCACCAACTGCGCTTACAGTTTCTAGGGCTTTATTCAATGTATATATACCATACCATAAATATATATAATTAATAATAAAATACTATTTTTTAGTAAAATGTTCACTTAGTTCAGTGCGGTAGAGCAAGCTCTAAATGTACTCATTAATGTCAATCAGAAAGCAAAAAGCACGATTGCGCACCATCGAAAACATTGAGATTCCAATCTCGGTTAAATCTGTATATTTATAGGTAATAGATTGTTCGTAGGTAATTGATTATTTACTAAACAACCATCTATAAATCAGCTTATGCACGATTACACACTTGAGATTGGATTTTGTCATTTGTATGTTGTCTAATGAAAACGAGGATTCTTGTAAAATAATAATAAATAAAAAAGGCACGCATTTTCAACAACACACTACTATAATGTTTGATCTCATTTTAGCATGTTCTCTATGCTAAGCTTAATTTCAAGTTGATATTAAGTTAATATAGATGGTTCATTTGGAGGTCAAGCGAAGATATGATATGTCAATTGAATTTTGAGTAATGATGGATACGAGCGGGAGTCGAATGCGCGATCTTCACAAATTCGTGGCCCAGCACTGCCAACTGCCTGCCAACAACAACTACCAACACGGTAGCTCAGTTGAACACACAGCTCCATCACAACAACTGTATAATCCATTGTTAAAACATAACATCAAAGTATATTCTGGTAAGTACCATAAATATCATCATACTACTACGCTGTTACCACGTTAGCTCGCTTATTGCAAAGCAAATGTTAAATTGTGTGGCAAGCGACAGTAATGATAGGTTTATTGTCTTTAACGGGTTGATAAAGAGTACACTAGGCGTCAAATAGCCCATAATGCGTAGCGGGATCCATACAGTAAAGTCGTCACAAGCGAGCGAGCACCGCGGTCGTGAGTGTGCCCAGCAATGCATTGTACTGTAAATACTGAGCCTAATTGGAAATTAAAATACTAATGAAACGTTTTATTTGTAGTGGCTTATGTAGACTAGATAATTGACTTAATAAATGTTGTCGATACTGCCTATTACATGTCTCGCATACTTGAAGATATGGTTTCATTAATTTATATTGTAATAAACAGATATTTTGTAACGTTTACAAAACTTTAATCAATCTTCCTTGCTTCAGTTAACATAGAATTGTTTCAGCACTACCTTCCTACAAGGACGCACAAGTATTAATGCATAACTGTGTACCTTATATATTTAGAAAATTGTATTAGGTAAGTATATATATATATATAGTATAAGTATATAGTACTAGGTAAATACGTAGGTATACCAAACATATCACCAACAGGAATGGTTGAATATGCCAACTAAAAACTGATGTGAGTTACGCAACATTTGCGCCAATGTTTGTCGCAGCATATGGGGTAGTTCACTAGTAATTTGCGTACACTGACTGTACGCACAAAGTTATTAGAGCATTGAACTGTGACACGTGTAATTAGCATTCCAATTGACCGTTAGCGGTAATTAGGTAAGTTTCAGGAGAAATCGCTCGGTCAATGACTCTACGCAAATATGTTTAAGTACTTAAACGTAAAGGAGAAATCGTGGCGTAGATACTAGAAATATTGTTTAAAATTCATAAGGCCGCATTAAGTAGTTTACATTTAACTTACAGGCTTATTTAAAGGCTACCATTACCACTGTTTAGTTAACAGAGTTATCTACTTAATAACTGCTGAATGCTTTTAAGTTTTGGAACCTATAACACAAAAAGTAATCCGACATGCCATAAAATGATGTCATAATTCGAATGTATAAAATCTCCGCCCAACACGGTTGGCCCGCCCATCGTAGAAGCGACAAGGCCGCCAATAGGAAAGCTTTCACGTCACGAGATAAACCGCATTTGCTATTGATCGCACTGAAGAAATTAACACATCAACGTAGTAACGAAGTAAATAGAATATTATACTTTGGATACAGAGGTTTCATTGACAAGAATGAAAAACAAACAAACATCATTCAATAATATTAGCTGCCAAACGCACCGCGACACTCCACAACACCGTCCGAAAACAACAGATAACGACACTTTTTGTTTGTTTTGAAACCCGCAGCGTACTGAGCAACGTTCTAGCACTGTGGCTGGCTTGCAATCGATTCAAGCCAAGCGTGAAATATTGGCATGTGGAGTTGACAGTGCAAGACTGCGCGTACGACTGAGCCGCTCCACCAGATGAGAGACTCACCACCGTTGCACCACCTCGCATTGTCAACACAACCGTGGAAACCCGCTAACAACACTTTACGCAATCTATTATATCCAGAAGATACTAGATAATTTTAACCGCGATTATTATTGCCCACTGTGCCTGAGTTTAATAGTATAAAACAATACTCTGAATTTAACATAAAGAAAATCAGGTGGGAACTTGATTTGATTGGCGCGGGACCATAAGGTGAGCTTAGATAGACAGATATCTCTTGATTGTACACAAATGACGAAACATATTGCATATTATTAAACAATTGGTACTTACAACAGCAAGAATCGCACCATCTGCCCTTACAAACACCTTTACAAAAACAAAACCTGGAAACTAATAGCAAGAACCCTACATTTTGATAAGCCAACTTAGTGATTAACAAGTTGGCAATTAAGTCTAGAAAAGATGTATCAAATGTACAAATAAATAAATTCTACATCAACTCATGTAACATCATTATAATAATGCATAACATCAATTAAAGATACAACTATAAATATAGACACGGACATTATATATAACAGCAATAATTACTCGAAAAAAATGTTCTTACAATTCTCAAGACGCCAATTCTCAGAAGATATGTGCTAGTTCCCATGGGGGAGCGAGACAAGTGTCCATTGCACACCGGCTTCCGTTCCGAACAATTAATGAAAGAGAATTTAATTTGACAAAAACTTGACGTTTATTCTCAAAGAGAATTTATGCTCAGTTTTATCGTACCTGAGTGTTACTGTCTCCTTGGTTTTGTAATTGTATGCTAAGCAACTGTCCTTTATGTTGTAAGAAACACAGTAAGATTAAGATCTAAGGACAAATGATCTTAGTAATGATGTCTTAACCCTTTCCTTGTCCAGTCCACACATGATACATGACGATTGTTTAACTATGGTGTCTACCGTCTGGATAGACTACCTGTTGAGTTCGTGAAACCAACTTCAAAAGAGGTTTCTTAAGAAATATGTTGTTACGCTGCCTCTCACAGACATAATCATATCAGTTCGGTATCGTTCACTGCCGAGTATATGCCTCCCTTTTCTATTGCGAACCTTATCTGTTTTAAGCATTTATTTGTCTTGCGACATGCTTAACACTTAACATAAGCTCACTTCACTCGGTACATATCCTGTACCTATATTAAATTTGTTTATATAGGAGAGAACCAGCTATCCGTCGCACGTTTGCACCATTCATACAAACGAACTAAAATCTACAAAAGTCGTCAACAAATTACACATTCGTCAAAGTGCGAGCGGTGAATAGTAAATCGACATTCAACAAACGCGTTCTTACTTGTGAACAATAATTTTTGAAGCAAATATTTTGATGGATAGTAATAAGCCTATGCAATTGTGAACGTAGATTGCATGTCTTCTATATTATACATATAAACGTGTAGATAAAACTCTATATGTAACACAAATATATCAAATTATAATTATAAGAAAAAGCTGAATGCCTAAGTTGCAACTTAAAGTTTCTGCCGCTAGTATTATCAATCCCATTCGTTAATATGAACCTTCTAAGGTAACTCGATGACAAAAACTTGATTACAGCGGCACGTATAGTACGGCAAAGGTAGCAGGTTGAAGTACTGCTCGTGTTCATCATTTTTCAAATTTCCTTTATCAATTTAGATTTCAATGACTAAATGTAAAAAAAACTGAAAAGCAATAGGTATACTCGTTCATTTTTTCAGCTCTGTAGCACATGTAGAATACACCACAAGTGTTTGTTATTATTAATTGTTTTTGTATCAAAAATAATAATACAGAGTTAAAAATGTAATGTGAAGTGGAAACGCGTGTTAATAGATAATGGGCGCATGCGCAGACGCGTGTACAACAGATGAATAAAACAGCGCTACCGCTTGTGAAACCATAGTATATCTTGTACACACAGACAGAGAGTTTGAAGAGCTTTTTATTATAAAAGTAATTAACAATACAAACAATATTCATGTTTTGCAATTATAATCCTTCGGTTACAAGAAATAAAACACAATCTGTATTAATTTGTTACAGACTAAATAAAATAAAGAGAAAAGGTATAAGCTTTAGAAACAAGAAAACAAATCGAAATAAATTTTACTAAACTTTATGTAAGTGTAGGTGTGTACGTACATAATTGGCTGTAACAGCACATCCCGCCGAACACACGTTTACCAAACACAATGCTCGACACATTCTCAATAGTAAAACATTTAGCTATAAACTATTCAGAAACTGTTAGGCGTAAACACGTGTTTGCATAATTATTGGGAAAACACAAGTCGATTATAGCAGAGTCCGACATAATATATACATATATAGTTGTACTGCGACAAGTACATTATGTTCTGTGTGATTGAACACGAACTTTCAACCAACATTTTAAATACACGCATGCGCAGCAAGTACTGCTTAAGAGTTACTGCGCTCAACGTGTGAACGTTCAAAAGACATCAACGCGCTCAGCACCTCTAGCTACGTAAATACATTTCTCAAAACATGTGCGGAGATTGTCTTAGGGAATTTAGAAAACCTACTTATTGTTTGTAATTTGCTTTTTTTAATGAAAAACGTCGCCCTACACTAGAAATCTCACCTGTATCGTGGGTGCGTTTCACACACATGAAATACGTATACCAACACCCAGACTCAGGACAAAAGTCTGCGGATCACACAAATTTTTGTACCGCGCGGGAATCGAACCCGCAAATCCGATCGTTATAGAGTTCTTCTAGGTAACTAATTATATGTATTCTGATATTGAGTATTAGACGGTTTAATGTATGCCTACACTTGTGACCCTTACACAATGTTGTAACGCAATCGGGTCGAAAGTAAATACGTGAATAACTATTGTCTCACACAAAACCATGAATAATGCTATCTGATCTGAAGTAATTAATTGCTATTTTAATTATAGTTTGCACTTTTGACATAGGTATTTTCTAAATGAAGAATTTGTGTGCAACCACGATTGCAGTATTAATTTGTTTGAATATCATTCCTTACTTAAAATGAAAATTAATTTTAATCACATCAGACTATCTTCAGATATAATAATAGTAATGATGCGTCTCGCTTCTACAGCGAAAAAAGTCCTGCTTTAAGCGTTCATGGTTGGAGGGCTGATGTTTAACGATAACATACCGATTTACCAAACGTTCTGACTCTGCGGTTTGCGGGCTAGATTCTTATGCATAAGATGACAGGTTTAAACCCAGCTAAGTAACATGGAGAGTGAAAGGGAGGCCTTTGCCCTGCAGTGGGACAATACAGGCTGAGAAAAAAAGAAAAAAAAAGTAACATGACTTTTCTTAACATCATTAATGATTGTCATATGTATACTTTCTTGGTACTGTAAGATTACCTTGACTAATAACTATACTACGTGCAATAGACTCAATCTAACTCTGCCCCACCCGTAGGACAATTCTCATAACTTAAGCCGTTCTCAAGCTGTTCTTAAGCAGTACAATAGCGATGTGCTTTTGATAAAAACGATTTTCGTATTGATTATCGTTGGTTTTTATCGAAAGCGTGTTCTGTGTATGTACACCTACAGTTCGTGTATTATCTGCCTACCACTTCGAAAATAGGAGCATGATGACGTAACAATGGAGTATGAATACAGCCTTCAACACAGAATATACAAATAAAAATAAACCAAAGAATAAGCTAAACTCACGCTTTTACTTTGGCATGTTTTGATAGCGCCGTGAAAGGTATTGTAGGGGACTGGCAGACACATTATAATAAACGCACGTAAATATATTTTAAAATAGTTTACCAACGTTCTATTATTCTATTTGATAATAATGATTAGTGGCCAGTGCTTTATGCTTTTTTTGTACAACCACAGTATAAACCTTCGAGCCTAGTTCCATATTATCTCGGCAACAAGGTTTACTTATAATTTATTTATTTATCAAGGTCACGTTATATTAGGTATACAAATTTAATTAATGTTATACAAAAAAACGTCTGTAGAACTCCACAAATCAACAAATTAGGTGTCTATCTATCTATTAGTGATGACTTTCATACGACTTCATTCTTAGTTCCAAAGCATGGTCGTGTTGTCACCATAGAAAAACAAAGACATTAATATTTCACAATATGATATTTTCTTTTTAATATAGTCATCCGGTAACAAGTACAATATTATGACATCAAACTACCGTATAATTTGTATCGTTAGTTAATTATAATCAAAACATATAAATAAGCGAAACAGTTGGGGGTCGTTACGTAAACTTAATAATTGATTGGGAGATTCTAATGATGCGCTATAAATGTGTGAATTAACCTTGTATTACGTCCGAAGGCAATTAATCTTGCACCTGCGATATATCACGGGCTGATAGCAGAGACAGGCGACCGGTTACATCTGCGTGTTGCAAAAGATAAAAGCCCGGTTCACACGACATGGTACGGTGGTCCTGATGTGATTGATTATGCTTGGTTTCGCTACTGTAAATAAGTGCAAGCCTCGTACGCACTAGCGGTTGACCGCCTAAACGGCTAAACGTGAGGTCAGCCGCTTTATCATCTTAATATGCAACTGCTTAAATAAGCACTCATAGGCTACAAAATATTCACCGACCGCTAGTGCGTATAGGCAAGATAGTGGCTTTCCTAGGCCTAGGCGGTATACCGCTAGGTTGTATGAGAGCTTAGGGTAGTGCAAAACCTGCAATTTCCTCAAGCCTTATCTGCGATGTTAATCAAAGAAGCTCTAACGACCGATGGCTGGATAAGAAAACAAAAGAAAACTATCTACGAACGACATAATACCTGATACTTATCTGTTTAGGAAAGTAATTTGCAACACTTACCACATAAGGCTTGATAATATTAGTGGAGACTTTGTTATAAATATACAAAACATACCGAAATGAGCCCAAAGATAAAAATTAGTGCATAAATTGTTCTTCACAGAATTTAAAAAATATTTAGAATCAATTCTACTGAATATTACACTATTATCAATTTTTTATCATGAATTAATGGCAGCATCAAAACTTTATTTACTGGAAACGGCGCCAGCGCAAAAAGCCTCAACGCATCACTGACTCTTTTTTCTTTGTTTATGATCACTTAGCCTCAAGTGACGTTCGCCTCTTAATATAAAAAGTAAACTAAACTTTTATACGGTCTTAAAATTATATTTTTTGTTGTTTAAATAACAATTTAACAGTAAAAAGTGCAATGTGACGCCGGCTTTATTAAGTGAAAACTTTCAGTCGTCCATTATTATAACCTTCCAGTTGTTGCTATCGCACTCACGCGATTATACCTTCTACAAGAAAAGTGTTTAAAAATAAACCTGCTACCGTAAGTGTTCTGTTCACACTCCGTGTAATTTCGTGATTATTGACATTATATTGGCCGAGGAGTTTAAAGCTTTACATAATGATGTGTTTTTAAAGTCTGTACTTACTACTTAATACAAAATGTTTTCACGTTTTTATATTTAAAAGTCGCCATCCTAAACTAGAACGCTTAAGTATGAGTTAAATGAGTACACGATAATAAAATGACAACTCTGGGAGATTACAAAACGTTTGAAAACAGATAATTCGTATCAACATCTCGTTAAACTGAATGCAAATACGACATTTCAAGCACAAAGTTCAAATTACTGTCTACTTAATGTTAGGTATATATGCCGACGTGTCGCAATCGATGGCTGTGACACGGAATAGAAAATCTAGCGAACATAAAACAGACGACAATGTCAAAAGTCAAATATTCATTACCGTACCGGACTAGAATGTTGTTGTTACGAAATTTATGTAATCGGAAGCTGCGCGGGAGTTTGAGCGACGATTTTCACTACAAACACGCGATTATTAAATTACTACGTATTAAAATGTCATGCTAATCATATTGTAATTTTTTACTCGTCACCTGAGTTATGTCGAGTCGCGTGGCTGCGGCGAGTTATTTATAAGCTTATAACGAGCCGGAACATTAGTAATGTTATTTATTACAACGTTATATCTATGATAGAAATTAGGTAATTTGTCTTATGAGCAAGATAACATTTTAGGCGGCGGAACATATTATTTGTATGTTGTTAAATATATCAATAATAACACAATCATAGAATTTCGTAGTGATTACTAGTTTACTACTATGTATATTTTGTCAAGAAATATAATAGCAATTCTAGCATATTGTTCGCATATTCCTAGACGCGGAAACCTATAAATTAGATGGAGGTGTTAGTTGTCGCGCTGCAATAACAATAAACAGTTTAACTACACTTTACAAACAACAAAATAATATTAAACATGGTTACGTGTTTTTCACACTAATTAATTCATAAAAGCTTTTTGTGCATTAACACATCCTAGAAGTAACTATCTAGATATTTAACGAAAACGTAAACGTACGTAACGTAACGTAATTAAACGTAATAGTGGCTTGTTTATGTTATCTTCATAACGTGCTTTTCTCTGTATAGTGTAAACAAATGAAATGCTATGATGACGTCACGGCTCGACGCTGATCACAGTATTAAAGTAGTTACTGATTTTATAAACAATACGGTAATGCTGTACTTTGATCAACGTGTTATCAGTGGGCGCTAAGTTTGACACACGTCAGACGTCAGGTCACGCGAATAAAAACAAATTACGAGCAACTAAGGTCACATCTTTCTAAATCAATAAGGACGATGCAACCATAAATTCCAATAAATGACTTACAACCTCATAATTTGCTTTTGACTTTGAAATTTTAATTAATAAATTGCACCTCCAGTTTAGTAATGACATCAGAGTCATCAGATATTCGTTACTGGAACAGATAGATGAATAAATTAAGTTTTAATCGTTCGATCTCGATTGTTTAGCTCGACGGGTCACGATGTTATTCTAATAACCCGCTACGTTACAATATACCTATCTATATAATACTAAGTACGTAGGTACACCACGACAATAGCACCCGCGATCATCCAATCGACCTTTGCCTGACATTTGTGCTACACACGAATTCTTTGGTTAAGCTTGAACTTTGGTGTAGACGAAAATGTGACACGAACCCTGTCCGCATTGCTGCGGGGTCGATTCCTGACTCACTCGAACTTGATGAACATCTAAATTATCTTGTGCATTATACCGAGTAAATGTCACATTATAATTTGGTAAAATAGGTAAACCTCAGAAGGCATTAAATTGTAAGCAACATTGGTCATTTGTCAGCCCCCCTAGACAAGCGGCAAAACGATTGAAGAATAGAAATTGAATAGAATAATAAATGTATGGGGATGACATAATGTTTCGACTATGTTATCGATGACATAATATGTCAAACCCATATATTTTTCGTGCGCGTTATGCGTTTGCTATTTGTCTAGGGGGCAGAATACAGATGTTGTTGTCTTGATGTTGATTGCTAATTAGCCGTCACAAATATTCAATGAACACGTGGGTTTCGATGGGCTCCATTTCCCACGCCACATTGCATTGTGTTTTCATGTTCCAGCTGATTATCATCACAAAAATATACCTATAGTGACATAATTACACCGCCGCTCTTATAACCCTATAACGAGTTCAAAACTAATAATCGAAGTCTGATAATATTGATTTTTTTAAGTAAAGCTTCTAAAATAAGAAAATTGAGGATTATCCATTCCTCGTTTTTGTTACATCAAATATGACTTTCTTACTGCGCGATAAAATTTTAACAACCACAAGAAGCCGTTAGTACAAAGGTGCTTCTGAGCAATTTTTTCAATCAAAACTTTTACTTTTTTAATTGTTTATATTATTCATTTCCTTTGCTGGAATTGGTTTTAAACTGTAGACTCGACCACGATTTACCGCACAAGTCGTGTTCGGTAATTAAACACAAAGTATAAAACGAATACTATGTAGATATATACTATATAGATTTTTAACAGGAATTACTAATAACGAAAATAAGTAGCGCAGTTTAAGAATACACGAATTCACTACTTTATTTTTTTCTTAACACACTGTTCAAGGCCATTGGCACATCTTACTTGCAGTCATATTACTGTTTCTGAAAAGATTTATTTGAAATGTCATTGGCGCAATCATGATTCATGCCAACGACAGTAATTTCAGTATGCACTATCCCGATGGCACAAGAAATGCCAATTTAGAAACCTTACATCGTCATTACGCCATCTAGTTTCTTATATTTAAAATCTGATGTGTAAAAAAGTTTTGTTCTCTATGATAACCGTCAAATTGCATCTATTCAAAAGTAAGAATGAACAAAACGATGGTACATAACTCCAAAAACACGCAATCAATTTCGAAAAGCATCCGTGATCTTGTCAACGGAATTTACTTTTTGTAGACAATTGATCTCTTACATTAAATTTTTGTTTCATCATCGTCATGGTACGCTTGATGCACTAAACCCATTTGTTGTTCCATTTATAGGAGCTTATCACTCTGAGGTGATTAATTGAAATATATAATCACGAAACGCTTATATTTTACATAATTTTAATTAATGCAGCAGTCAATTAATGTTCGTAGCTCTTTGTTGTCGGAAATCTGTATTCGAGATAAAATCATCTATTGTAGCTCTTTTTGCATAAATCATTGTGAATAATGAAAAGTTGTTAATGATTCAATGAAAGTCACAAGAAAAGGGTACAATTAGAACACATCAGCAACATCAATTTAACTGTATGGGTTATTTAGTTCCATAAAATAGGCATAATAAAAGTAGTAATAGTAATGGAAAATAACCGATTTAAAAAAGCAACTACTCCCGTTACTAACTACGTGTCGGTGATAAGGCGAAGATACATAAAAATATACAAAAATATCTTTAGTTGCGATATCAGGCCATAAACTGCTGATCTTACTTTATCGACTTTTTTACTTCGATCACGATATACAGATTTCATTTGCATGAATGGAATGGACAAAGAGTCGTGATTTACAATATAAATGAGAGCAAAGCATGATGACTCGTGAGGTCAACTTGTTATAACATCCGGCTAGCACCGACACAGGCAATGTAATTCGATAAATATGTATAAATTACTGCAGGCTTTTATGAACCCTGTACCATTAACATTGATAACACGCTGTATAAAATCTGACAAAACTGCATTACGTCAGACGTAAAAAATGATTAAGACATTGAAGGCGAATAACTTGACCTAACAAGGAGGCTAGACTGCGGAATTTGCCTTAAGTATCAATTGACAGTTTATGATAACGCGAAAATACATATAGGGTGTTTGTTGTTTGCATACCTGTATTAAAATTTATTGTACTCTAAAATAAATCGTTTGAGATTAAATATTAAAATAAACATGTAAATCCTTTACCCACTTACAATAAGTACCTACATAATTTAATTGCCAGCAATTGACATAAAATTATATAACTTATTTGTAATCTGCAAGGAGTCCTTCAGATGTAAGAACTATTATTATATCATCGGTTAACATAATAGCTTTTATTGTTATTTCAAGGCGTGTTACTGTAAAATATACAAAGGAGGCGATAATAGCGTCATCATTAGACTCGTTGGCTGCTATTTTTGCAAGTAGATAGATACATTATTATGATAACAACTATGAGTATGCTATTTTGCAGACTATTCACGTCGGTGTTGGATGCTTCAACAATCAGCAAATTAACCTTCACATGCCCATTTAGCTGCCAATATTTTAGATGACAATATAATAGCTGACAGGTAGGAATGATGCCACGCGACTGCATTGTGGTATCTGAATATTACTTACATAATATTGTGGTAATCATGCATATTGTTTGCAAATTTTCGATATTAAACTCATCACTGTGTGTGTCAAAATGTAACAAGTTTATAGTTTTCATTGCTTGTAAGCAGAACTAGTCCAGTTTACAATAAAAATAAAAGATCAATGATGATTATCGATCGTTACAGCTATCATTACATTTCAGTCGGTTTGATGACTCACCTAAGTAAAAAAAACCTAACTCACAAAAAGGCTGAGTTGCTTTTGCATTAATAAGTAAATTATTTGTGGCAAATTCCCGGGTAAAGAAAGGGATAAACATTACGATAAGCCAACGTAACAGCGCCAATCACAAAATAATTTTAAAACTTATGTTCATACATGTGTTTGTTGATACGTGTTCCTATTTAGTTAAATAAGACCATCATGTATAGACTTGAAGTTACGATAGTTTTAACACATGTCGACATGATGTGAATTGTAATAGTAATTTAGATTCCCGTGTGGTCGCGCTTCTGGCAAACCGTATTGAGGCTATTCTGATGTACACTCCATTCTTACATGCAACGCCACATAACCACAAACTACATTACACTATAAAGGACGTGTTCCATTGTAAATAATACCGCGTTTTTGCAGTATTACTCAATGCTACGCTGTAGCCGAAAACATGACCTCAGGCTCCAAAATCAAATAAATAAATATTATAAATTCACAAGGTGATTATTACTTCCACTTTGACATATACCTACAGATATAAAAAGCAGCAATCAATAATACTATACGGAAAATTTAACTTAAAGTTCCCTTAAGTACCGATCATAAACCTGCCTAAGTAAAGGACACTACAACATAATAAAAATCCCACAATATGCGTGTGGCGTAAACAGTAGGACGAATGTTCCTTATCAGCAACACAAGATCATACCGTACAGCTTAAGATAAAGGCTTTATACGTGTATCTTATTTCCTTACACCATGTTACACAAGCAATTAAAATAACATCGTCGACGTTTTTACGTTCTTTGCTTCAACACGTTTGCGGCTTCTCTGTGCGCTTGCGCAAAAGTGTATAGACCCTGACACGACACAGGTGATCCGATCCACGACGATGTGTCGACGTGATGCACCACACAAACACATCTCGTATAAACAACGAGACATTCAACAGCAGTTTATGACAAATAAACAACGATAAAAGCTTCTGGATACAAGTTATTTTATTTAATATTCATGACATTGGTTTTAATTGTTGTCAACCGCGCCCATATTGAAATTTTGATAACCTTCATGTACAAGTTCCTATATATTGCGTAGCTGAAGGTAGTTCGACAACCTCACAATGCTATGGAATGCACAGATTGCTACAGAGGTTGTTCAGCTTAACTCTACCTACATACATCACTATAATCGCAATTTTGTTCACTTGAAAAACCAACTA
The DNA here is from genome assembly GCA_905340225.1 of Abrostola tripartita. NCBI lineage: Eukaryota > Metazoa > Arthropoda > Insecta > Lepidoptera > Noctuidae > Abrostola > Abrostola tripartita. The sequence goes on along the minus strand of HG996487.1, from coordinate 4,883,267 downwards.
TTCGCATAGATCGAAATGTTGTTTCTTCAGATATTGTGAAACTACAACAATACGCATTTTGCATGCAAATTGCCTGTAACGCAGCCGTGAGTAATGTGTACTGCGACACCTTCAGAATTCTTGCGGTAACATACCTACTGGAAATTCTGCATCATTAATAACTAAGTATGAGACCTGCGACATCTCGTACACGATCACATTAATCCGTGTGCGTGGCCGAGCATGAACGCCGCCGTTATTAATTTATTACATGAATGTGTACTCCTTACAAGGAGGAGTGTCTGTGCTACGAACAATTAACGTCTAAACAGCATGAGTCCGACGTAACCTCCGGGTCATAGGACGTCTTGTTAGAGTAAGTCTCTATAGTAATATTGATAGCGGATTTAAATTCTTGAAACAAGTTTTAATTTAATTTGTGTTTATAGTAACGTTGCACAATACAAACAAGGTGAAATCCTTGATTATAAGATAGAACACCGCTTATTACGTGTAGTTTCATGATTTGTGTTATTTTACTACAAGCAGATAGATTGTTTGGATAGCTCTTTACGAATGCTGCAAAAGCACTTGGCTCAGATTTTACATCACGATTTGAATAATAAGTTACTAGACTCAGCCAAACAAGAACATTTAGGTATGTATAAGAGTGTCTTACCAAAATGCGTGTAGTAACTTCTCAATGAAGTTGCTATTATACATTAACATTATCACAAACGTAATGTTCATTACATAAGCGAACACAACAAACACATCGACCCAGTTCATTCGGAACGCCGTAACAAATACGGACGAATATCTAGTTCACATAGGACAAAGCAGGTTCAATTATATCTACTTACCTAAGTTTACATTTAGTGCCGCCTGAGAAAATGATTCTGCAAATGACAAACGTGTGTAATATCACGCACATTAAACTTTGCGACACAGCTCTGTATTGACAGGTTAGATTAAATTATTTGCAACTCTTTATGCTTATTTACTATCGATATTACGAAGACAATATAAGTAGGTAGATAGTACCCCAGCAACTACGTAACGATTTTTTTATAAAATTGTCTTTGTCCAGCAGTTTTATCGACTGATGTAGAAGTAGAGTCGTAAATACCTCAGAGAATAATTCTCTACTCTTAAAATACGTTAGGAAAACATTACACGCTAAAGCTACAATTACCGATATTGCATTTGCAAATAGTAGTCTGTAAATCATCAATCACATAGTTACACAAATTGTGAGATAGAAGAAATATACTAGTTGAGAAAACATTAAATGTACATAATTTCGTTCCGTACCTATTTCTCTAATGAGGCAGCAGTAATTGTTGGAATTATGTTGAATTACCTAATAATTGTGCAGTCATCCGTGCAGATATTCTCACATTCTTAATGGTGTGGTGTGGCTTGCAGCGTAATTGGTAATGCGTGAGTTTGACGATTCCACGCGTTCACAGAACGTGTCGCTATGGACTTTTTGCCAATTTGCGTCGCAAACTTAAATCAATTACAGTTCAATAGGCCACTGACTGCTGTGTAATCGTATTGCTCATTACAGCGTCTGCAGTGAAGGTCTAGTTGACTAGCTCAGTGCTACTAGTATGTGTATTAGTAAACCAATCGATACCAGCTAATGTAGCAATGTTAAATAATAGTGTGATGTTTTTTCAAAACCAAAGGAGTAAAATTGGGTGCTAGGTTAAAATTTTGTTCAGTTCTGTAGGAGTTAGGAAGATCGGATAATCATACCTACCAACATCAGTACTCAGAAAACTGATGACGATAATAATGTCTGTACTTAATATGCACTGAGGCGTACAAATTCATATTTTGCGATAACTATTGCTATGAGCATTACCATACAGATACTATTAATGATTTCGCAACATTGTAGTGACAGTACTCAGCATCTAAGCAATGCATGCCCCGAGGCCGCTAGATCTTCAAACAGTGAGATAAGTAACATCAGTGGAATGGTCGTGTCGCGTGGACGGGGGTCACCCGACCCCAGATAACTTCAAACAAAATATATACACTGGAATGTACCCTTGACTAGATGATACGAACATGGGTTACAATTACAACCTACTGACAGTTACATGGCTATTACAGCAAAAGAAAAGTTACATCATACGTTTATATTTCGTTAAAATAAAACATTACACTAGGACATGTTCTGTATTGTGTGTTTGACAGGCATATAATATAACAGCAACAAACGCAGCACTCTGAACTATCGGCGGATCACACATTATTGTGCTTGCAACTGTTGGAGCAGTAGACAAAAAACAGTCTACAAAATCTTGGTAAAAAATCCTTTGGTTAAGGATAAGTAAATATAATTCTTTTTGAGATTACCTATTGTTATTCTAATAAAACAATGTAACTTACTTACCGTTACGTATTAAAAGTACCAAACATTATACTGTGTCGTCGACATTTTATTTCCCTAATGCAAAAATGTCGTAAAATCCTGACATTTCACACTAAGTTAAATGTACAATGTGGCGAAACGTACTTAAAAGGCCCATAAGACTCTTAAACAAATATTCTTACTAACATTGAGGTCAATATTTTTAGTTTGGTATTTCGTCAATGTTTCTGTCATGTACTCAATCTTTCCATTTTTGGGATGGCCTTTTTGAAACATTAGTACCACATGTTATTCTTGCGTACATTTTTGGTGGTTTACTCATGAGCTTGGTGGTGAGTACAGGCTTGAGTAGGAGGATGCATATAATAAAGTACACCTGCCAAAATTTACTGACAATAGGTGTTATTGTGTAGCCCACGCCACGGGATGAGTCAGTGGCGCACCGGCGCAAGCGCAGATCGCGCCAGTATCGCAGCGCCGAGCGAGATTAATGCTCTCACCTTGGCACACTCGCCTAGTCGCGACCAACTAATTACTGATACAAAATAAACAATAATTAGTTGCGTTTGTGTGATGCTTATTGTGGACGTGTGAATGAATATTTAGCGTGTCATTAATTAATTTTATTCGTCTTTACATAGTAACACTGTATTTGAAACCGAGCTATATTTGTGTACAAAAGTTCAGGGTTGTGATTTATTTATACCACGCTGTAGGTATCACGTTAAATAACAATGACTTTTTAAGGCTAAGTTGCACGATAAAGAATATAAAGATATTTAATCAAATTCACACAAAACTGGAGATTAACAGATGTTTTGACGGTAACTTACTATCAAGTCAGGGAAAAAAATATTGAAAGAAGAAGTAAAATTACAGAATAACAAAATACAAGTCAATGAAAAACGTGGCCTGCCGTGGAATCAAATCAGGCCAGGAGGTTGATCTAGTGGCATACCAGAACTTTGAATGCCAGCCGTGGCTCGTGAACACTTAGCATTTATGTTTCTATTAGGCAACGAGCAAGGTAATGGCGATAAAATTCATACAAGGAGTAGTCATTAACACATAAGGAGGTGCAAAGTTCCGGTTTATTAATTTATATGGAAAGATGTAGGTAACAATCATCGATCCTTTGTACAAACTGTAAACGAATAAATAATATATTTACTGTATAATATATCTGTAGGTTCAACTGCCCCCTTACAATGAACTCTTAAAGCAGGACATTTTCTTTTGTGGAAGCGAGAAGCTGCTACGTGTAGTTTAGTGAGGCGTCTTGCTTCCACAACGGAAAATCTCCTGCTCGTGGTAAGAGGGCTCGTGGGTAAAAATGCGCCCCACCATGAAAACTAAGAATAAGCTTTGAATATATATTTAAAACTTAAAGTTTAGAATAAGCTTTTACAATATACTTAAAACTTAAAGTTTCCGTCAACTTTTTATAGGTAGTATTGCTAGTTCAAAAATTATATTGCATGCAAAATACTATGTACTTAAATATGTATTTATCGCAGAGTAGAAGATAGCTTCACACACTTTGTTTTTATATCACTGTGTCACATTAAGATAACCTCCACAGTGAAGAATACAGTGCTAATTCCGGTTCCGATAAATTTTCTTATTCGTTATTGTGTGTGAAGGATTTCTAAAAAACATGTTTTTTGGCAAGTCAGTCATCAAAGACCTTTTTAGTAATACGTTGACAAGTTTCACAACAAGTTCCTTCAATGGTAATGAAGTATCTAAGAGCCAAAGCACGTACGCTACATGAACATAAGCGATTGGTTATTTCACGACTGCGTTTACCTTCAGAATGTTTTGGCAACTTTGGAATCTAACGCGATTTTCAATAGCTGCAGAGGCAAGTCCAACACTGCGAGTACCTGACGAAACCTTCGACCCTATGTAGGGCAAGGGTTCCATTACATATCATCAAGTTACTATGTATAAAATTAATTCATGAGGACCCTTAAAAATGTAAATTGCATGAATCTAACAATTGTAACAAGGCTTCCATTACTCTGACTGTATCAAGTTATTGTGTGTAAGATTACTTAGTTAATGTAGAGCCTTAAAAATGTCAACTACATAAATCGTACAATCGTAAGGCTGTTTTTTTATAAACGTTACTTATAGCTAGTAGTGCTCTACATCTGTCTACGACGTTTTTCCTTGAAACTATCTTTATCTGCTAAATACCATTGCTTGATACGCTAACTTGTAGGAAAATGAAAACGACGAAGAATTTCTACTATATATAATTATATACTCATAGGTACCCACTATATAAAGTCCATGTTCCAACTCGGCCCAATAATTTCTGTTAAACAAACTTCCGGGGGAAAGGTAAAGCACTCGTCATCACTAATTATAAATCAGGTTTGAGTGATTACAGGTTACAAATCGCACAAACATATGAGTATCTTTTTATAATTAACCATGATGCCATTGTTGACTCTCATTACCAAAATTATCGTAAATAGTTTTAATAACTACTTAGTATTGGAATATTCCCGGCGTTGATAAGTAATTGTACCGAGTAAACACATAGAGGGGCGTCCAATATACCTACCTATCTTATTTGTGTAGGTACCCAAAATAGATTATTTACGATCAACTTTATTTGTGTTTTTACTTCAATGTACAAAACAAAGATTACTACTGAGTTTAAAGATGTTTTTAGTAGTTTTTTTAATGTCCAATTTAACTTTGTACTAGATAACCTTACGTTTATATTCCCCAAAGGAGTAAAAAGGTTGGTTACTCACAGTCGTTTCGTAGCTATTCTGACTAACTACGAAAGTTCGTAGACGAGAGACGTTGAACACGAAACTTTGGTGACTGTTCTGTAGCTTTTAGCTATTTAAAAATCATTCATCTGAACTACTATGACCAATTATCATTTGTTATGTGGTATCATCTAACATTAACTATACATTTAAAACTTCCTTGGACTTCCACGATATTTCAAAACCAAAATTTGCCAAATTGGTCAGCCATTCTCGAGTTTTCGGGAGACTAACGAACAGCAATTCATTTTTTTAATCCCTTAATAAATATATAGAAAAATAAATATACATAATCTGTTGAAGTACCACACACTAAGTCCTTATTAAAGAAACTCAGTGGTTAAATACTTATCTGTCTCTACAAACCGATGCTTATTATAATTGGCCTACCTTGCATATCACGTATTTGCGTAAGACCCCCGCGGCCAACGCGTCAACAACTTTATCTATCAAAACAATGAATGTGTACTGCGGTCAAAGGTACCTCCCGTCCAATATCTTTGGTACCTACATACTTTTTTGTCGTCCTCGGTAACTGTATCTTAATATTCTTAATGCACTTTTAATTAGCATCGGTTTTAAGACGTAAATATTTGTGATCTGCATTTTATCGTGCTACAACGAACTGTCTTATCTTGCGAGGTTTCTATTTTTACTCCATATTGTTGTGAGTAGCTCGTGCCTATTTATCACATATTTCGAGAGTGTCATTATCACACGCACATTGTGTGGACGTTCAAGAAAATCTGCATCACAACACATATTGGCTACATGTAAGTTAGTACTTAGTTTAATCATGCACAGCGCTAGTAAGTTTACTTAACGATCAATCGACAAATATAGCAATGCCTGACATAATACACTGATGCGTCCATGTTTGTAGGGATTCCACTCGTCTAGGTCTCATTGGAGAAAACGGTTCAAATAACCTTTTGATTCTTCATATAAGGTATATTCCTTACTTACCTTACCAGTCTATTAAATAATGACTTTATGCTCAAAGTACAATTTCTATGTAGTACACTAAGCGGTAATCTTCGTTATGAAACTGACTGGCAAGATTTTATGAACATAAAATATAAAAACGGGTCCCACGCAATGAAATTAGCGTATACCGTTTACATATTTCTTTATGAAGAAATTGAAATAGAACTGCGAATAAAACTCTATTTCATCACTTTAAGTACTGGTCATAAGTCCTACACAATTGACGTCTAATGAGTTCCCACATACGCAGGCCAGCTATCTGGTACAACTGTACAGACCAGCCTAATGTACAGTGACGAAAAGTATCATCACATTTGTCTGCATAACTTACGTAACTTGTATGTTTTCGCTTTTATGCTGCACGCTTTTTCATAAAATCTTCATCCATGAAATCCTCATTCGTCACACTGTCGTGAGCGCGCTTCCGTAGCGACCAGTTTTATCGCTACGAGTAAATCATCGAGTTTAAATACCTCATAAACATCAACTAGGTAATCATTTCCTTTCGTATATTATGCGAATTCATGCACCAATATTCGTTTTCATCGTTGATTAAAATAGAAATATCGCTGTGCCTCCGACATTTTCGATACGATACTACAAATATGAATCGTTTTTAGTGTTGACTAGTAAACGTCTACGCATGTATTACAAACGATAACATATTGAAAATATTTTATACCTTAACATTCTAATTTAAATAAAGTCATACATTAACTAAGAATGACCTAAAACAAGTATTAGCTGTTTACACCTGTCACATACGCTCATGGCCTACAATATATCGAAACGAACACAAATATGAGTCAGGTGACATGACAGGAATGCTTCTAGTTACTTATATGCTAGATAACTAACAATAACACAATCATGGCTCTATGATGGACACATCAAGGCTCCCGTATTGGTATTTGAATTAGGCTAGTGGCTAAGAGGCGGGGCCAGTACGCACATGCGAAGTGACGTACGCCAGGTGGCGCCTGCGCACAATAGATCATTTCGCAACATCACCCCGTGAGCCGACATCGACATGCTCTTACATATCATGTTTAATAGATATTCAAATGGCAAATGTTTTAACACCTATGGTACTTGTAGAAATGTAGACCATACGTATGGCTCACGACACAAATGTCATGCTTTGTTTGATGTAAATCCTGCTTGTATTATAATGCAAAAGTTATTTGTTACTCAATCTTACTGTAACTTAATCTAAATACAGTTTCGCACAAGAAGCTTAACAGCATGCTAAGCTAACGAAGTCAGGTATACACAAACTATTGTTTATCTAATGTCCTGATTAATATGGATTTAAAATAAAAACCAACTACTTAACTTTTGAATACAAAGTACAATACAAACATTACTCAAATTATAATCAACAATAAACCATATAATTATAAGCCTAATCTAAGGCAGGATTATCTACATTTTATCACTTTTTTTTAATCCGCGAGTGAAACATTCTTCGGGGGCTGCTTATCTCTCTTAGTTCCGGATACCTATGCAATTTCAGATTATAACAGATAACAGTATGATTCAAATAAGCTGTGAACTATAATGTAATTTTCTTACGATTACAGAAAATGCATCTGTCTGTGAATAATACCAAGCATTCGTAAATTATATAGAGTCCGTACAAGAAAGTGCTTCGTTAGATGTGACATTTTTACTTTAAAAAACACACCTTTACCTACCCTCACGAAAATTACAGGTGTGATAGAAGGTATGTATGTTTTGGCAAATGTTTATAAAAAGCATACTATTATGCTTTTTATAAACATTTGCCAAAACATCAGTACCATTCAAAAATGTATATCATACATACATAATTATATTACCTTCTACCTATTCCTTAACGTTCAATGACGTTATCATATGAATTTACCAGAATCCGCATACGTAGACTGATTTAATCTGAAACAAATCGGTGCTATCTCGATCATGAGGTTCAACGCTCGAGACCCGGCACCCGTCACCGACCGCCATCATGTCTTGTGATAAAGGCATCACGCTGTGCCGTAACCACCTCAGATCATGACAAAAATCAATTTTATGTCAATGCACCAGGGTTCATTATCCTTTAATTGCCATGCCGCGCCGCCGCCGTCGTCCCTGGGCCCTCAGCTCATTGACAGATAGCATACATTTCGCCTCGTCAACAGTGTAATTACGTCAGCAGGCCTAAACGATAAGATTAATTGGAAGTATCGAGAAAGGAGATAGGATACTGACGTACGCTGCAGTAAGGAATACGTGGCTGAAAGATATGCTAGAATAGTAGACAGTGGGACTGTAAATAAATGGTAACAGGCTCATCTCCGATCATATGGACCCTATGCCTAATTTTACTGACTCGTTTTTTTTTGTATTTTTGGTTTAAAAAACGTCGCCCATACTAGTAATTTGGCCTGTATCGTGGGTGCATTTCACAAACAAGTAATAAAGGATACACAAACACCCAGACTCGAGACAAATATCTGCGTATCGCACAAAATGTACATAATATGTCTGCCTCGTTGGTCTAGTGGTCGCTAAGCGCGACTGCTGAGCAAGAGGTCCCGGGTTCAAATCCCGGGTCGGGCAAAGTGTTACTGAGTTTTCCATTAGGTAATTCTCAGTAGCAGCACGGAGTCTGGATTTGTGCCCGGTTGATGGCAATAGGCTCGCCCCCTATTACATTGGGACTTACAACATAACTGGCGAAATGTGGGTGTACTATATGTTCACCTCTGCCTACCCCTTCGGGGAATACAGGCGTGATGTTATGTTATGTTATGTTTTTTTTATGTCCCGTGCGGGAATCGAAACCGCGAGCCTTAGCGCAGCAGTCCAATCGCTTAGCCGCTGCACCAATTGGGTTTGAAGATAGAGAATATGCTGCATTACAAATCTGTCTGCCTCCTTGCGTAATAAATATCAAAATATATGACTATGTCGATACAAATAGCTAAGTAACATTTACCGGTCATTACATAGAACGTACTACTTCATACACCCACAGCTTTAATTTACGCTTATACGTCTATAAAGAAAATACCGCTTTAATATAAACGAGCTAATAGACAGTACATGGACAAGGTAATTAAGCACAGGCACCATTTAATTACTCATGCTTCACACATTACGTGTGCAGGTGTGGATGTGAAGCCGGCCTCATCTCCGAGCAGTGACGCCGTCGTCCTTAACACCACCTCGACATAGGCCCGTCTGATGATGCTTATTAAATAATAAATTACCTTGACACGACACCTACAGGCATTCTCATGCACAAAGCAAATTAATTAGGAGCTTTTGAGTTATAAATGGTAAACAATATTAACCTTCTTACCGTTGAGCACAAATAAATCTAACGCATCCATAACTACCTCTACATGCATTGAAGAAAACAAATGATTTTCGAACCTTCGTAAAAAAACCTTCCGTTTTGTATGTCATACAATAAATCGACATTGAAAGTAATAAATTCGCTCTTAAAGGTATAAATTCGGTTTCAAACAAGATCAACGGCCTCTAAACTATTAAACGTTACTTCTTCCTAGTATTGCACAATTAAGTGCACAATATTGAATATAGCTAAGCGAGGTCAAGAGTAAAGTGAAGAGTTCATCCGATAAACTTACAGCCTAGGTAATTACGTTCGCTATCTATGGCACTGATTTACTACCATAGACAGCGGATTACAGGAATAGAGGGACTGCTACTACTACTAGTTTACTTTATCTTTGCAAAAACGATTATGCTGTCTACATACAAAAAAAACTCATTAGTGTCCTGTCGTGTGTATATGACGAACGACACTTCAGTTCTCTAAATGCAATACAACTGGTAAGTAGACACAGTGCTAATAGACTAGACAGCTCGAAGTCTAGATTCGGATGTAACGTGGGAAATTCAGGACCTTTACCCACCGGTAGCCGATACCCAGCTTGTGATGCAAGAGTCGCGGTCACGGGCAACCGCCGCCGGCCGCAATGCGATTGTTTTCGTCGTGACATGCCATCAAGTAATCATCGTTAGCCAAATCACCGGATTCGGTGAAGAGATACGGAAGCTGTGTGGTTGCGCAAAATGTTATTATCTATTTCGAAAGACGAAAACTTATGGATATTTATAAACTCTAACTTTTTCTCAGGTTATTATTGTGTCATTGACCTTATTGAAGATCCGTAGAATATGTAGGCGAATGATTGAAAATGCCTTCTTTTGAACAGAGTATGTGCTTCGTTATATATGACTTTGAATAATACAAAAAATAAATTAGTTATCTACATTACAAGAGAAATATAATATTCCTAACATCGTACTTCTATGTACTAATTCACGTTTGTAAGAATTTCATTCCAGCGTATTTTACAATAGCAAATAGTCATTTGTCACGGTTCTAATTATTAAACAACATTATTTACCGAAATTACATTACATAAGGCATATCATCACTGTATAATTTGAGTACATAACTCATACATCATGCACATCTTCCGCAGAAATCATCACTAGATGCCATTAGGTCGTAAACATACTTTATGACCTCTATAAACATAGATAATAACAAGCTATGCAGCCAATAGAATTTAATATTACCTGCATTAGATTAACATTATGTCTGTGGTACCGAATAACGCACTAGAACACATTATGCTGTAATACATACATAGGTACAATACATGCACAAAGTCACACCTTATTCTCAAAGAGGTAGACCGAGACCACGGATTTCCTTTTGCTACGATCCTGGCAAATCACTGTCACCCCACATTATTTACACATGCCCAATGATTTTCGTATTGACTATCGTTGGTTTTTATCGAAAGCACATCGCTATTATACTACTCAAGAACGTCTTAAGTTACGAGAATTGACTCTCTAGTCTTTTGGCAGAACATCTCCATTCGGTCCAAATATGCTTGGGGAAGTCTTCCCCTTCCAGCTAATTCATAAACACTCGTCTTATAATACTGCCTTTTTTTCACTTCTTTAATCAATCGCTGGTGTAATATATTTTTTAATAAAAAGTTAAATACAAGAATTTAGTTAATTCACGATTTACGATTATAAGTTGATTCAAATTAAATAGCAATCTCTGTATTTAAATCTAGACTTCAATAATATATTCTCTAGATAAGTATAATAGCTTTCGTGAGTGTTATCCAAATTATGTGCCATATATACCGGTTTTTACTCACGTCAATATTCGGGAATAAACTCCGTTAGAGTCCGAAACTAGTCGGGCATAAGCAAACTACTCATGATCAAGGGCTCCGTAATCCGTGAGAGTCCAAAACTAGTCGGGCATTCCCGAATATTGACGTGAGTAAGAACCGGTATATACAGCAAATAATCTAGATAAGTAATTTACCGTAGTGCATTAATTTCATAGACATAATGATCATTGACTCGTGTAATTTTTTACATAAATAAAAAATAAATATTAAAAATTGAAAATTAGGTATCGTGAACGAGCGAGCACAATGAAATTCTCAGTAAACTACAAAAACTTTGGTTTACTTCACAACACCTACCTAATACCTACTTCACTGTTGCATACGCCATAAACTCCCCGACTGTTACTGTATTTTGAATTGAATATTTTTCCTGATTTTTCCGGGTTGAAAAACCAACACAAATACTACTGTCCAACGTAAAGGTCCATTCTAAATCTGCTAAAAGAATTTTCGAAATCGGATGGATAGCCCGGAGATTATTACTTTTGTTTTCCGGAGATTATTATTACTCTAAACTTACAAACCATCAAATTGTACCCATTGAAACATTAGTATAGAAGTATAGACAACAAATTCAAGTAGACTCATAAACCGCTTTTGGTGGTACCTAGCAATCTGGGTAGGACATAAATTACTGTACCCGAATCGATATAACTTGCTTTAATGACTTACAAGTCACGGGAGGTCGCTGGTGTCATTGTGTGCTATATTCCTCAACACAACGCAGCACCACACGACACAGCCGCGTGCGCAGCCAATGATTATAAATATTAGATAAGACTACATTAGTTATCATTATCTGTATCTTTGTAGCTTTCCATTATTAACCTCTTTTGACTAATAATATAAACAAACGTCAACTATGCCACTGTGTGTCTACGTGGACACAATGTTTTGATTATATTCATTTACGTAGTGGCATGATGCCCTCTACACAATCCTTTATCTCCAAGATTCATGAGCTCTTCTAATAACGTGGATATATTCGTTATTCAAGCTAGTGCATTCTTGACATCACACTATAATGATAGTCGTAATCGGTTATCTTACATGCCAAACCATAGGTCCTTAATGCATAGGTTTAATACCTTTGCAATTCAAATATACAAGGTCCTTGTAAATTGCCTATTATTATTGTATGTTATACAATAATTCGCTTCTAATGTAATTATTAAATTCATATAGGATTTTGTCTATCATATTATATTCCCGACAATGCTCTATGAACAGCTTTTATCTTGCGCATGCGCAGGTTGGGCCCGTTCTTAACAGAAATGTCATGACATTCATACCCACAAGGGCGAGACCGTTTGATTTATCCTCATGTTTTGTAATTGTTACCAAATGAAGGCTTGAATACTTTGTTTGTTGTGTATAATAAATACACCTGAATACAGCATACCTTATTGATTGATGAATTTGATTATAATTGCCTTTACATGGGTCGTCTGACCAAAATTTATAACTGAACCATAGCATGACATCAGCGTGTAATTGGCGGCTAGCGAGGCGTACAAATGGAACTGAACTAAAGTATCTTGAACAAAACCAGCCAAAGACAATCGATTGGAGACGCGCCCACCGACGAAATGATTAATTGCATACTTGTGTAATATTATAACGTAAATGCGTTCTGGTTTCTGATTATTGCACCTGTTGTAATTAGGTGCAGCTGATTCCACAGGTGGAGCGCGAATGTCCTAACTGGTCATGTAGTAATCGATAACAGTTATTACAGGCTACATAGGTCTTTCTTTCGTGGGGAAATCTATTACATGTAGGGCTCAGCATTATGTCAGCCAATTGAAACTGTAAGTAAAACAACCAGAACACACGAAGGGGACATCAAATGGCAATCCATTTTCCAGTTCGACATTCAAATGTCACTTGGGGTCTCACCGAAAGTAAAGAAAGCCATTAGAAAGCTTAATTTGATTTGCGTCGTGACGGTTGGACGGCGTTAGGGTCGTGGTTTTAAGACCCGCACGGCTAGTATAATAAAATAATAGCTTGACCTTTACTTTTGACTCTAGTTCTGACTCTAGAATTTAATATATATTTAAGATTCCAACAGTCAGGCAGGCTGGTAGGTTATGCAACATTAAACAATAGAATGACTGAAAAATAAATCACATTAACAAAAAAACTTATGAATAATGTACAAGCAATCATTGTAAACAATTAAACGTTTGTTATTAATTACTCGGAATTCTACATTGTACAAACTACAGATTTCGAAATCTTACATACTGCTAAATGTATGGTCAATCTATCATATTGATCCATATCATTCATATTCGTTGAGACAGATAGGCGACGATTAATTTCTCGACCTGTACTCGATCCCATTGTTCTGTACCCACTTTCACGTGTTACAGATGTCTGTGAAGATAAATACAGCGGTCCGGAACTCCTAATAACAATGACATTTCCAATGTAATAGATACTTAAAGTAAATCACGTCCGAGAAGAGGAGCCATCTCGTTACGTTACGTAATAAGACAAACAAAGCCGCCCCGGTTTTGTTTTTACAACCGAAATGCGGCCTACTCTAATGAGATCGATTTCGTTTTGTTACGACTAAGAACTCACGTACATATGTAAAGGTGATCTTAGTATTAAATTAATTTTCTAATCACACTAATCTTATAAGGGCGAAAGTTTGTGAGTTTGTTTGTATGTTTGTTACTTCTTCACGTTCAAACGGCTGGACCCATTTTGGTACAAATTGGTATGGAGGTAGCGGATACCCTGTATATAGAGCATAGGCTACTTTTTATCCCGAAAAATAGCGGGAAACACCGTAGGGCGCGGTTAGTGTTTAATAATTAATATACTGTAACGTCAGTAGTAATCAACCTTTGCGTGTGTGATCTTATTATTTTAAAATATTAAATAGCAAGTAACATGTACCTACGTAATAAATGAATAATATTTCCAATGACGTCAGGCAATTTATGGTAAGTAAGTGTTGCTACAGGCCGTAGTAACAAGACATCCCTCCCCGCGAGTAGAAGTCCGCGGAAAATTCTTAAGGTCAGTAAGTTTCCCGATAGCCTTAACAATGAACCATGAAGACAAATGACGGGCGCGCTTATCTACCATATGTGTGTGATGTCACACGATAATCAATATGCCGCGTATTGGTTCGCTTGAAACTCCAACGATTATGACAACTTATAATTTCTACTGCTCTATCCAGACGTACCGGCTTTCTAATTGTTTTATCGTTAATTGCTTATCATTACGTTTATGTCATCCAGAAGATGGGCAGCAGCGTCTTCTGTAACTCCGCCACCAATACTGCGATCCCCAAGCCGCTTGCCAAGCGTGGGGATTATGGCAAACCCCCCCGCTTAAACGGGGAGGCCTATGTTCAACAGTGGACGTCTTTTGGCTGATGATGACGTTTATGTATTAGGTTAGTTGCATAATTTAGAACCGTTAATTCACTTTATAATTATAAGTTTACTGCAGTATTTATCAAAGCGAGCAAATTCATCAAGTTCTCACGAAACATATATATACCCATATGATATCTATGTAGATTTCGAGCTTGCGCAATTCGGGGTCTTACCAACAAACCTCGGTCTGTTCAACAAGTATTTTAAATGTTAAAAATAGTACTTATGCAGCGGCGTTCTGTACAATACTGGTTTGTGTCCAACCGCTTATCATTTATCATCTCAGATGATTATTTAAGATGCTATCTTCAAGGATCCATTTCATACGATTACCGTACGCTATGGTTATGTGTTCAGCGAGTGCTTTCACGTGATTAATGGTGCCTCATACTTATAACTTCATAACTTGTTATTTCGATAATTGATTTATTAAAGTGAACGATATGGATGTAGGTACACATTATTAATGATCACGCTATTAGTACGTAGTGGTGAGTGCGTGTTTCAGAATGAGATACTACAATCAACGTTAAAAACATTATTGATGTTGACGTACGATGCACTAAAATAACAATACTTCAAGACGAACAAAATCGTAGAAGCGCATTAAATGCTTTGGCAAGAGGAGATGTGAACACGAACTTTATTCTAATAACAATTGCGTTTTAAAACAATCAATTAATTGTACAGTAGTTAGAAGCGTCAGTAATTACAGCGTTTTGAACATTTGGTAGTGTCGCAAACTGGTGGCTGGTTTCGTGACATATGACATCGGCGTTTAATCCCCGTGGCGAATCGCGGCAGTTACAAAGGGTGCTGTGTCGAGCCCGGGTCACGCGCGTGGCGCAACGCGACCTCATTAATAATTTAAAAAACATTTCACGATATTATGCATGTGAGCCATCTTTATATTCACTATATGCAAATGTAGTATCGTATTAAAAGCAACATCCTGAAGGTCTTCACCGACGCCCGAGTTAGGTGCCCAACATGTCAAGGTTCGGACCTTGTCATTACTGTTACTAATGAACTCGTCTCTGAATAATATTAATACGATATTTTCTTAAGTATTACTTTGTTATTCCACTTAAACGTAAAGAGAACTTTTTGCAGATCAAACAGTAATAATCGCGAAATCTTAGCAAGAAATACATACGTATCATCCAAATCTGTTCATCAATTACGGTGATGTTGAGTAACATACAGCCAAACATTCATGTTGCACCGAAAGACGGTCATGTTATATCACGGCTTGTTCTACATAGCTCTAATTACACTCGGAACATTTAACCCATAAACTCAGCTAGAAGTAGAGACTTTTAATTGTATATTGCGTGCAGCTAATAAGCTAATTGAGTGGTTTAAAGATCTAGCCGAAGAGCAAACTAGTAACTAGAGGTCAGGCAAAGTTCAGCGAGTTTGTGCCCCGCCCAGCCGACAGATCGCGCCAGCATCTTACAACACGCACCAAGAATGCCGTTAATATCAAACACATATCATACAAACATAAACTCTAAACTGCACAATGGTTGGAGCTATTTCGAAAAATACAAATGGCAATTAAATACAGTCAGAGTTCGTGGAGTCAGGTATCTGAAGGCCGACCACTGAACGCGGTCTTTTGTCATTTTTGTTACTAAGATACCTCAATGTATATGTACATTACGTACCTACTACGGTAAGTACTCAGTTCTATGCATACATTGAACTGAATATCCGTGTAACGAACACATTTTTAAGCAGACTCGACTTTCAACGTGCATAATCTCATTTTATTAGTTTCGAGATTGTACCTAAGCGCACTGCACTGCTTTGAAAAATGTGAACTGAACCTTCTCATTATCAAGGCTCTTAAAGTATGACTCGTGTTTTAATGCAAAGTATACCTACAGGTTTTGATACCCAGTACGCCTCTTCATAATTCTAAGCAGGAAAAAGGCGAATATTCATCAAACATTTTATATCAGTCACAATTCTTCTAAACATTCCCGAAGCCTTCTAAGGCTGACCTAGGAGGAAAATAAATAATTTTAACTCTTATCAACAATATATTAATTGCAAATTTAAAACTATAAAGATACGCTCAAACAGAACACGATTAAAAATAAAAACAAACCGATTACCGCATGGTAACTGTTGATAATTGTCTGAATATCTTAGTAAAGGTTTTTTGGAGACATATCAAAATATACTGCCCCCACTTACCATGACCTCTAAAAGCAGGACAGTTTATGATGCGGAAGCGAGACAACGCTACGTGCAGTGTAATGCGGCGTCTCGCTTCCACAGCGTAAACTGTCCTGCATTAAGAATTCATGGTAAGGAGGCTGGCCTTATAACATTGCTAAGGTTTAGATTGACACGATATTGGTAATTATTCATTTATATCTACGATCTGTGATGTCTATCCTTACCTGTGGAAGTTGGTGGTTTGATATAATACTTTGAGTTAGTAAGGATGACTCTTGGAACAATATCGCATGGAGCTACGTGCGACCGTTCGTGTAGATATGCACGGCTGTAACCAGCTCAGGGTATGTGAGTCACTCGCCCTCTCATAATATGATAAACTAGCCTGCCCGCCTCCTAGCGTGTTATTTAAATGGTGTACTAATCCGTGAGGATAGGAGAACTAAGTATCTATATTTGTAAACCTAGTTTTGTAAATGTGCTTGTAGGTCCTTCTTTCACTTAGCAAGGGAGCTCCGTGCTCTAAGCGTAAAATATGAAATGTTTTAATAGATGTAGGTACTATTGTCAGTTCCATACAGAAGTTTCTAGAGTTATGTACATTATACCATAGTAGACGTATCAATAAAAGATAACGAATTAATTATATCTTAAGACCAAAAATTGTATATTGTATTGTAATATATTATCTGCGATCAATAGGTACTCGCTAATTGTAGACCGTCTCCAGATAAAGATTGAATAAATAAATTGTTTTCGCACTAAATACTCTGTGCACGCGCCGCGATAGTGAAAGATACCAATGAAGGTAGCTCTTTTGTGCACACCAATCACCTATCAAGATGACTACACGTCTAAAAATGTTAATTATTATGACCTACTTATTAATTACTCTTTTGGAGAAACACCACTTCTTTGTGTAGGTACACTTTCAAATACAAAATGCTGAATGATAAATTGCAATATTGCGTGGATTGCGGTTTCTATATGTGTGCACTTAGCCGCTTTGTCTAACAGAGAGGACCGTTTTTCAAAACACACTTAACATGACGCAGAAGTTCGTCCTAATACACGAAGAAACTACAAACCCATCTGTTTGAATTGTAATTTATACAAATTAGTAACTTTTTTGCATGCCAGATGAATAGTTCAGATAGCCATTTCAATTCAGCTGATTTCCGAATATGTATTCTGAATACGTAATTATTTGTTATAAAGTTCTTAAATGATCCCAACCTAAACTCACTGTTTATTAATAGTTTCTTAATAAATAATCTAGTGAAATAATTACTACTTGGTCTGAGGGATGTACCTTTCTTACAGGAAAAGTCTTAAGGGAAGACGAACCCGACATGAACGCAATGGGTGGCATAAGGCTCGCCCTCTATTCATATAACTCATGATATCAACTCAATATCTAGATGAATGAGAGACTTCAGATTTGGCACAACACTTCAGGCTACCCTTTTAGGGGTTACAGGGATGATTATAATTATGTAAGTTACTTATTGCCACTTGATGCCTGAAATCTTCCTACGCTTGTAGTGATGCAAGCTAGGTCCTGGTCCCATAGAGTGTATATTTTAAATAGACTGGTAACTCTCATAGGGTGTATAGTTTATTTGCGTGTCCATTGTAATGCATGACATTTTGCGCGGTCTCTGTGGTCAATAGCATGTTATCGGCACTAGCTATCGTTGTGCAAGCCATCGTTGAGCAAGCGCACGTTACGTGATCGAGCCCATCATGTGAACATCAATTACATTTTTTGCTTACCAATTCATGTGCGGCAATAGAATATTTTCAATTAGGTCTTTGCAGCCCTATATTAGATTTAATTATCTCATTAGTAAATGCATTAGTATATAAGATTATTGACTTTTTTTTCAGTCGCCAGATACCTTTATTCAGTAGAATAATTTTGACGTTTTGACATATTTTCCATACATTATCTGTCAAATTGACAGAGTTAATAAATAGTTAAACAGTCTTCAAAGCACCGTAGAAACTAGCATAAATTACGGGAAGCCTATACCAATGAGTTGATAGAGTCGGGCTGTAAATAATAATAGTACTAACTCTATGAAATAAATTCTTAATGCTGAAAAAAACTATCAAAAAAATATTTGGTGTACCAACCGGACCCTGAAACAGAACTAAGCTAAGCCACTAGACACCTATGTACGTCAATCAACTTATCATGTTGTTATCTCACCCCATGTATAAATAGGTAATTACATATCCCTGTACTATCGCAAATATTCGTTAATACAATAAGCTTGTTTGTAGATTCGTCCAATTCTTCGAGAACGAAATAGTTATTTGTAGATTGTGCTATCTTGCAACGGGCAATATGTTGTTGAAAGTGAGACTCTGAGAGTGATGGGTCTGATTGCCTAATCACTGTAGACCATGGTTTTATTTTGCCGCGGGCTCAATCTCATCGTGACGGGCATCTAACTGTTGATTTATAAACCCCAATCG
Organism: Abrostola tripartita; assembly: GCA_905340225.1. Classification (NCBI taxonomy): domain Eukaryota; kingdom Metazoa; phylum Arthropoda; class Insecta; order Lepidoptera; family Noctuidae; genus Abrostola; species Abrostola tripartita. Next base: position 4,863,817 of record HG996487.1, on the reverse strand, counting down.
TACCAATTATAACTCCAAGAGCGTGCCGATGTAACAAACAAAACAAAGTGTGTCGTCCCACTAAATGTTAGACATTGCCTAAAACGTTACATAAACGCTGTTAACATTATCTACTAATTCTGATATAATTTCGGTTATCTGATAAATTGAAAAGTAACGTGGGGGTACTAGCTGTAATAGGTGTTCACTGCTTACGCGACTCTACCAAACTACTCTGAATTAATCTCCTTTGCGTCGCGCAGTCAGGTAAAAACAATTTCCATCTGTCTAACCGGTCATGGATTTTTACAAAATGCTATGATCAACGTGCTCTGGCAAGTGTTCATAAACATTGAACATATATAATCAGACTAATGAACAATAGCTCTGCGAAAAGTTGGCAACAATGTTATCATCACAAAGTCGACGCCTGACTGACCTTAGACGTGGAAAGATTGGAAACATTTTGTACCGGACTTTCTTTACGAACTCTGGACCGAAATAATTAACAACAGACAATTCATAATGTCTTAAAATAACTGTAGGTATATTATATATTCCATCGTATCTTATAATAAGCTACATTATTATGTAGGACGGCAGTCGCGACCAGTGATTGGCCGGCTGGCGGGGGCGCTTTTATCGGGACCCTGATAACCCCACGGAGGAGGCCGGGTCTTGACTTATATCTCGTTGATACAAACGTTCATAGAGTTAGAAAACTATTAACTAGCATATACACTTTAAATGAACAAAGTACGTAGAATATTTTACTAAGTACATACTATATTTCCCGGTACAAAAATCTGATCTCTTCATAGAAGATTTCATTGCTTTATTTCTACATCGCAATTATGTCACACACGTCTATTTAACTAAGGTGTGTTAAAGCATGTTATTACTCTACTGACTCGTTGGTTTAGTGGTCGCTAAGCGCTGACTGCAGACTGCTGAGCATGAGCTCCTGGATTTGAATCCCGGGCCGGGCAAAGTGATACTGGGTTTTCTATTAGGAAAATCTTAGTAGCAGCACGGTGTTTGGCTTTGTGCCCAGTTGATGGCAATAGGCTCGCCACCTATTACATTGGGACCTATATCATAACTGGCGAAATGTGGGTGTACTATATGTGTACCACTGCCCTGCCCTTCGGGGAATACAGGTGTGATATTTTGTTATGATTTATAATATCTCTACATTTTGATTATTTCCATAAATGCGACTTTATATGACGCCCATCTACAATTTAACACCGAAAGTGTGCAGGTGTATCTTAATGATTCTTGTCAAACGAACTGAACCGCGCAAACAACTAGTATTATAGCAATATCATTAACATCTCTTTCATATGGCGCGTAATTAACGTAAGTAGATAAGTTTTAAATAAAACTTTAATGCGCAGTAGCAAAATGATAATATTGGCTATCACATACGAAATTGTTCAACAACATTTGAATGTACCTATAGAAATTATAGTACCGATCTGGTTTAATATTAATTGGAAATGTTGTTGTTAAAAGTACAGCATTTACGTACTACAAGATAACCATGTTATAAATATGATTATTCCCATTCATCTCTACGTAAAACCCGCTATAAAAACCTATGAATTGATCGTATGATAATCGTTTTCAGAGAATACCTTTGCTTTTTAATTAGCATTGAATTAATTAATAAGGTGCAAGAAAACGTACCAAATACCAGTTATATCTCAATCAAAAGAACTGATTGGCTCAGATCAACATTCTTAACGAAATATCAGTTTCCAATGTTTAAGGCCAATTAGTGATTAACAAATAACATGCCGTTATTATGTACTTGTTATTCAATATTTATATAATTACTACTAGAAATATTACAAAAATATGTAGATAAAAAGATAAAAACTTTTGAATTCAAACAGCATCCGCTATTGAACTGGTATTGACCATACGAGTAAATATGAGTAGGTATGCCAGCGGGTAATTGATAGATATGATTAGATGTTGGCGACAGATGTAATTGAGACATTATCACATTCCCATACGTTGCGGTGTAGGAAAAGTGACCGGACAGGCGGCCAGACGAGTCAATCAAGCGCATGCGTAAGATCTAGAAGAAAGTGTATCGTGAAGCACAGACTAGTTCTGTGGCTTATCATTTGTCAGCCGCTTTTGATGTATTAGGTAATTCATGGCTAGATCACGTGGTCACAAATGAGGAACGTGAAAAATTGCGCGGACGTACTTTCTTGAAGACTAGCAAGTCGGGCTTACTACTTCAGCAATAGAATATACTGTTGCAGTCTGACTAATAATATAAAACCTGGTGCTTTATATCATCGTGAGAAGGAATTTTATACGGAAGTGATATGTTGTTTACGGAAAAAATGTGACTATTTGTTCAGTGTCTGGTACTAGCAGACACTGTTGTAGCGAGGGCCTGCTCTACCGTAACAACTTGCATAGATAATTGTATAAGGACCGTGATTAGGACTCATTAATAAACTTTTGTTTTTCTACAATAATGAACTTGTGAAAAGTATTAGTTTTATTACAATTTCAGGAAAACGCATCTTGTCGAAACAAAAGTCTACGCCGCACTAAACGCTTCTTACCCAGCCAACATATTAGGTAGAGAAAGAAATTAAACACACAGACACGTTCTATAAAATCACTGTAACTAAATAAACTTCCTGAAACATACAGAACAGAAACTAAATCAAGTTTTATTGGGTCAATAATATTGTCGATTGGTTAATTTAAATGATATGTCGCAGCTAATGGGCAGTTAAGAAACAGGAACGTTTCATAATGTGTATTGTACAATGTTGTCCCCGAGTGTTCCACGATAAATTATAGCAAGACTTGGCCAGGTGGCAATTGCACACACCTACATAAAACGATTTATGACGACATTGCATTCAAAAATGGAATAATCAGGATTGAATTAGATAAAGAATAGGGATCTTAATGTACATAGGTTCTTTTGTTGTTATTGTGTCTCTTGAATAATACTAGACTCTCGTAAAATACTAGATAGAATCAATAAGTAAAAATTTTTGTGACTTATTTAAATAGAATTTTATACTAAAATATTCTAATCGACGAAATTAACATAAAACCGACATTATCAATACAATCGCCTACCAAATTTTAAAACATGATAAAATACGAAACGACAAACTGGTATTATCTCGCACTCGCAAATCTATCTTTCCGATAAGCATTTAGGTTAATTAAAAGAATCTATATAATCGGTTTATATAACTGTGCTCCTAAAAACACTTGGTATCGCGGCACAGTCTACAAATCGGTATAAACAGGCCGGTATCTGATAAGACCGTCTCCTGCAAGTAGGACGCGCTGATACCAAACATGTGATCTGGTTGACCGACCGACGTGATTTCCGAAGTATTCAATGTATGAAAGTTATCAGTTGCTAAAAACGGTGAAGGAAAATATCATGAGGAAACCGGCGCACCTGAGAGATTTTTTAACTGTGTGTAAAGCTGTCAGAGGCTTACAGGCGGTTTAAACTCTGACACCAAGTTGTTCATCAACTGTACGGTGAGAAGAAGAAGAAGAATGTATGAAACATACTGTATACAGGGCTAGTTTTTAGGGTATTAAATATTATTGATATGAATGAATTACGAAAGGGAAATCCTTTCGTAATTCATTCATATCAATAAAATTTAACAGTGACAGCTGTAATCGCGCTTTAGACTACTAAATAAAATTGTACCTAGGTTCTACGCGATTATATAGCATTTAATAATATCCTTGTAAATGATTAAGCGCAACATAATGACATTACTGCAATCTTTATACTGGTAATCTGTTTGACAATTACATAAATTGCAAAAATACCATTCGCGTTTAATTATAATTAAACAAAAAATATAATTCTAACGATCTTACAATTACAGATAACAAACTGTAATTCCATGTGAGGAAACATGAATGAATACACACAAAGATATAATATAAGTGTTTCTTTTTAAGGAGATAATAAAAAATAACTAAACATAGATATGATTGTTACATAATAACATTAATAACTGACAAAGGGGTCAAATTAAATGTAGATTTACATATTGGTTGAACAGTTCTTGACTCGAGCAATGAATAAAGACGTATAGGCGTGTACTATGTATAATTCATGAAGGCTGTAGATTGTTACAATCATATCGGTAATCATGATACAAAAAGGAAATCATCAGCAGTGAATGCACTATCTGTTTAAGTCTCTAATATATAACACGTCCGTAGTTCGCAACAAAGGAGCGGAAAATACCGATCTCCCAGGAGATTCTCTTATCAATGTATTATTATGTTGCAACCGTCGCGTTGCGCGTCGCAGCGTCAATGAAAGTTAATGTTACATTACGAACTTTGCGTCTAAACAAAGTCCAAATGATATCAAGGAAATGCAATGTGAAAAAATTCGTCTCGATAGCTAATTGTCTCATGGCCGTGGTAGCGAGGTTTACCGCCCAGGGTGCTACAGACCTACTTAGCTATCTCACTCAAGTTATGCACCCTATTTCATACAGTTTTTAAAACACTATGCTCTATTTTGAAGGAAAATTTAAAAGGAAAACTCTTCTATCCCTATTTAAGAGGCATTCCTTATGAAAGGAACAACCTAGAGTTACCTAATTATTGATCCGAATAACTAAAAAAACTTTACTTTAGATACAAAAGTTATATATACGACTTCGGTTAATTGAAATAGGAACTGCGATGAGCCAATCTATAGGGACTTACGCTTTTGGCTGGTGTTTCAGGCATTTAATTTGTCAAGATCACAATCAAATCAGACATCTCTTAAAAAGGGCGGGCAATTCTCAGAACAATTTGATACGTAAAACTACCTAAACTGAACTTAAATGTCAGGGTTAAACGTAAAGATTCCATTGTGATCTCGCGAGGAATCCGTAAATATGAACCGAACTTACCAATCTATTATGTTCTGACATTGAAACGTATAATAGCAGAAACGTGACTTGTTCCGATTCGTAAACAGATTTGACAGACATTTGACGAAATCAAGTCTTCACGGGCTGTTGACTAGGTACTTGTTCTGGAAACTATACTTTACATTTATACTCACAGATGTAACGTTCTTCTTTATATAACATTTTATATTCTGTGAACACTAGTATTTAAATGTATATCTAATTACATCGCAATAATTTCCCATTTTTTACTCTATATCAAAGAGTTAAATAGGGAACTATCTTATAATCAGAATATTCGTTTTAGGGAGAATTAGAATTCATATTCAACGTTAGTTAAAGGATATTAAAATACACATTTAAAAGTGAAAGGACATTAAGTATCGTGTATATAGCCACTTACCTAAGATACAAATGACTCTATTACCTCTTACCCGGCAGGAAGAAAAACATCCGTTAAAATAATTTTATTTACATAACTCACCAGCTACATCGCCATAATATTGCGAATTCGTAAAATACACCCCTGATTAAGACGTAACAGTACGTAACAAATGTTCTGTTTTGTAATATAGTGCCTAATTAAGTGTTATAACTTGAAAGGCAATTCTGCTGCGGAAACACTTATAAATATTAACACCTAATAGATTATTATCTAAGAACATATGAGTTATTAAATAAGTGAGTCTGATTCATCCATCATATTCGTTTATTAGTAGCTGATCCGACTTTATCTAGCTTTGTCTTCAAGATGTGGTCGTGACAAGATCAGCCTTCGTGTTGACAAACAGGCTAGATAAATTAGAATACAATAGACTAATACACCTCACAAGTAATTAATATGCGAATGTATTGAAACCTATACGCGGCTGTCCCAAAACCTGTCACATGAACTTTGGTAGCTCATTGGTATATGATGACTATTGAAAAAAATATTGCTTGCGATTTAACAGTGTAACGTCAGTTGCGTTGGCTAACTATTGCAACGTGCAACTTAGGCTAGGTCATAGGTATCGTTTAAGAAACGATCAATGGCATGCTATCGAAATAATACATTAAATTAATAAACTGATTGATTGCATGAATAACCAATAATAATTAATTTCTACACACAAAAATGTATTCGTATATTAACAACGGTTTATTAAATAAATATAATTAATATCGAGCTATCAACATCCCACGCTAACGCCACTTTAAGAGACCATAATATTAAACTTGATATCTCCGGTTACCATGTCATCTTGAATACGTCAAAGTTGAGTGCAGTCGTAGTGTCGGCTCCGTTACATCGTGATACACTCTTTACTATTGAACAAATCGGATTATGTACTGCCATCGATAATGCCTCGCTTGACCAACCACACCCTGTATTACACGGCACAAGTTACGATCAACCAGCAAAAACATCCTGTCGGAACTAAGCGATCCAGTCAATCATACGCTCTTTTTGCGCAATGACGTGATTTATTATAGTTAGTAGATTAAATTATTTCATGTAGATTTAATACATTATCTTGTTAGGCAACTTGGTTTGACAAAAAAGTACCGGTAGAGCCCACCGCTAGTGAGAAATAAGTGATTGAAAATCTTTGTGGCAGTCATTTAAACATTGATTAATTTATATCAACAAAATTTTAATAATTGGAGAGTTTAACTATATCTGTGTTATATTAGTAATTTTCTCCGATGCACTCGTGACCTTCTTTCCAGCAAACTTGTATTTGGGATTGGTGCCTGATTACGGACACCTTGACCCACGACGACAGCCGTGACATCGAACCTGTTTTGATCTCTCCACCATACATCGAGCCGATCACCAAGGCGACGTCACAAGTGTGCAACTGTGGTACAGCCCACCACACTGACGTGACGCTTGTTCGATCCAACGTAAGCAAAAACTAATGGGGACAAATACCTTTCCCAGCAATCATGGCGTATCTAGTTTATGAAACAAAAAAGTGAGAAACAAATTAATCTGCTTGCCGCTCACCAGCACGACACTAGTATTGCTGATTGCAGGTTAAACGTAGACGATGATTGCGCTCTAGACTAACACAATACTGATGACGGATGACTGAGCCTGCGCTGTCGAAAAGCCGGTGCTTCGCCGCGGAGGCCTGTTTCCATCGGTGAAGGTTAGTGACATTAGGGTAAATACGCATGAAGGCGAGCACAGGACCTGGTAGGAACGACAATAGTGAACGCGAAGCCTTGGTGGACGACTAATGAGTAGGTACGGCATGAGTGGAATGTCACAGGCGCACGACATGCGCTACTATGACACACCACGATGGATTGAGGAATTCAACACAAGTCGCATATGTATTTAGCTTTATGAACAAAATCTTTACTTAGGAAGTAAAAGAGAGGCCAGATGTCGCCAGTCAGCACAAATAAAAAGTAACTATTTAACTTGAAAAAGTGTCGAAACATTTTCATCGTCGGTGCGCTAATAGAGTCGGCCTTTGTGATCCGTCGGTCACACGCAGACTACAGACGTTAGATTATTGCAACAACCGACATTGCCTGTGATTACTGACCACAGCCAGGTGTACGTACATTTATACAATTTCCATAAATAAAATACCAGATACAAGATAAAATGTACGATCACGAAAACGCATACCTACACGGTTGAATTATTATCTATGAAATTATTTACGCAATCTAATTTGCATAGAAACTGCGCCATTGTTTATGTTGTTCATAAAAGTTTATTTACACCGTATTAAACCAACTATTATTAAAAGATTCTTAAAAATATATTATGCAATCAGATATTGATAAATACTGACCTAAATACCAGTTTTCCAACCAAAACCAAAAGAGAGTAACTTTCCAGACAACCGAGAAAAAAGAAAAATAACATCACAAAGTTGCAGATGAAAACAGTGGAGTGGTTCGTCCCAATCAAGACCCGTGTTCGGGCGACTGGTTCAGTGTGAATGGGACAATAAGAATAAAACTTTTCGAAACGGATGTTTACCGGTTTCACACGTTTCTGAATAACTTGTTACACGAAAAAATCACATAAAAATAACTTTGTCGAAACTAGAATAGGTACACGTGAGGTGTAAAGCTAAGCGTGCTTAAAATAGACTTACCTTGAAAACAATTTTGTCCTTTTCCATTTCCATCTTCATTTCTTAGACTAGCAGCAGCAGTTCTGTAACAATACAAAATATATACTTAAATAACTTTTGGCGTGATTGAACTTAGGCCTGTTGGGCTGTTGACTAGTAATACAGTAAACAGGATCAGCGCGTCTTCAGTATATACCAGGATCCCATAGCCTGTTACTTAGTTAGTTTATAATTAGTCTAAAAGCTTAAATTTTCAAAATGGATTTAAGAGTAATTGATAAGTGGAGTTTGTTAGGAAATTCTTCATTACTTATATCCAGCGAATATTAAATAGCCTGCTACAGCGGACAAGATAATTCGTGGAAACTAATGAAACAATTAATTTATTTAAGCATTATTTCTCAATATTTGTTTGTAACAATATCTACTTATTAAAATGTATCATATGTTAATTTAATTTATTATAACGAACCATAAAAAACTGAATATTTAATTATTTGATAGGTATTTTAATTGGCGTATGATCAATGATGTAGTCAATAGATACACATCTACGAATTTAATTAGATTAGGACCTTTTAATTCGTCCTATTAATTCCTCATATGTCAACTGGGTCTCCAATTAAAAACCAAACATATAAATAGTGTATACATATAGAGTAGATATAAAATACTAGTTTCAATATTAAGAGTCAATTCTACACGCATTACGACAACACTTAATGCACTAAACACTTCGACTCTACCTCCGACTCTTCAAGAATATTTTTTCTTCTCAACAATATAATAAAATAAATTATAAGGTCATTCTTTGTCGTAATTATTTCGCAATTTTGTTTGTTGTGGCGAGACTTAATAAAAAGAAGAAGGTCCATTAGTCCCGTTAGTTGTTTCGGTTGGGTTACGACAAATAAATATGTCTGAGTAGGTGAGCAGCCCCCTCTCGGACATAATTTTCTTGTACACTGTCTTGTTCGTATTTTGTAGTGCAGAACTTGACGCCCCACCCTTTTCTAATACCTACTACAATATTAATATCATACTAAGGAATCCCACTGTGTCGTGATGGAGCTGGCCTAGAATTGACCAGCCCCTTTCCTCCCGTAGCTGTCGTAAGAGGCGACTAGGGAAAATTCAGAAGATGGGCTGCAGCGTCTTCTGTAACTTGACCACCAACACTGCGATCCCCAAGCCGCTTGCCAAGCGTGGGGATTATGGCAACCCCCCCTTTTAAAAGGAGGAGGCCTTTGTTCAACAGTGGACGTCCTCCGGCTGATGATGATAACTAAGGACTCCAACAACATTAATTTTCCTACCAATGAAATTAAAATGAATGAAGCTATCCGAGTATTTATACAACATAAACATACACGTTTAGGAAAGCTTTTCTGCGTTTGGAATCATAACCATGAAGCCAATATTACCTATATACTATATGCTACCAAATTAAGTTTCACGGGTTAATAACCAATTTTAGTGCCCATATAAAAACAGTGATGATTGCATATTGCCATATACTCAGTGGGCCATATTAACAAGACCTGTTTAGATGTTACTCTTACGTATACTGATTCGAATGTAAGTAACATTGAACTTTGACCAAAGCTTCATTAAAAAATCTAACATTTTACTTGTAGCGTTTTATTGATATATGCGTGATATTACCGATTCGTATTAGTAAAAACAAATATATATTTACATTTTATTACTTCTAAACTTGGTTGTTAATTTGATATGTTATACGCAATGGTTTAAGTTTTTGGAATAATTAGAAATGTAGGTAGGTAAACAATACCTTAAATGAACAGATATATGAAATAGGTGGCTTAGTCTAGGTTTAATAATAGAATAGCATAGGTACTAGAATAGGTATAGGTAAACGATGCAGGTACTAATACTTACATTGTTTTACATTTAAACAATCTTTACCATATAGTTAAGTAATTGCTTCAAATTAAATAGGTACTATAATTAGGAGGACGAAACTTCACCCATTAAAATTCTAATTTGCCTGTTACTGGCACCTACGGGGATTTCATAAGACTTATTAATAGAATGCCTATAAATTGGCTAATAGACATGCGCGTGACCTGAGAAAAATATATTGCTCAATAATACCGATGACGAGCGAATACCTACTCTTGTTATGTTAATTGCTTTTTGTGGACCATAAAAACTAATTCTGAACTTGAGCCTCGGGTTAGGTTATGCCATCGTTACTGATGAAACTGGTGACCGTTGCAGGTTTCATTAAATCGTAGCCAACATTAGATGTAGAGTTTAAACTTGTCTATGCAATTATTAGTAACACCTAGATACATCAATAAGATAACCTACCTATACTCGAAAAGTAAGAAATTACTTTACATTATAACCTCAAATTCCAAAATGCTGCCCCTGGAACGGAAAAAGCCAATTTCAAAATATAACTCCGCCTCTGTTTTGGAATCAAGTAAGTCATGACATTGCGAAACAATTCTCGGTAGCATAAATGTGAATAATAACTATTAAAATATTTTTCATTTATCACATTATTACTTTTTGAGCACCCACTTAAGTGCGTACCTACTTAGCGCGTCAAAAAACTTGTTAATATTATATTTTATGCTGCAGTAGCGGTCAAAGTTAAAGCATTATGTTACCTATACAGGGTGTTTGGAAATACGATACATTCCTTACCTGGATAAAAGTAGAGCGCATATGCAGCAAATTTTGTCATAATATGCCATGTATTTGGTTATTCGGGATATATACATATGTAAATCCGTCACTACCGACCGTAAAAATCACTAGTCCCTGAGACCGAATACGGTCGGGATGTACATACATAAATATATATTTATACAAAATAATACGACGACCTGATTGGCGTAGTGGCAAAGCGATTAGACTGCTGCGCTAAGGGTTCGATCCCCGCGCGGGGCAAAAATTTGTGCGATTCACATTTGATTGTCCCGAGTCTGGGTGTTTGTGTAGGTATGTGATATTCCATGTTTGTGAAACGCACCCACGACACAGGAGAAATTCCTAGTGTGGGCGACGTTTTAAAAAAAATAGATCGTATTTCTGAACATTCTGTACAAACAGGAGTTTTAAAAATAAAATTAATGGGGCAACTTGCCTGCATACGTTAAAAGAAAAGTAAATATAATTTATAACAAAACGGTAAATGTTCTACGAAGATGTTGCACGGTGAAAGTAAATTGTGCACATTCTTCCTGCAAGTTTCTAACGACTTGAATATGTGCACTTATACACTTATACAGGTTTACCTACCAATAATAATATCAAAGCTAACAAGCGGCAGGTTTGTTAAAATAAATAAATTCTGTAAATTTAATCTTAGTTAGGTATTTTATACAGGTACTGAATGCATTACCTACTCCCTACTTATTTTAATTCAGTAGGTACCTACTATATAATATTTACTTTGGAAGGTCTGCAACGAAGTGTTGAAAGTTGAATAGGTGAATCTAGCTCCCTGCAATTATCGAAGGATATTTATAGTCGAAATCAACGCGGACGTAGCTACGTGCCCAAACTAGTATTGAATATTGATTACTATACATCGGAATCTGGTTACGTAAAGTAGCGATTCCCAAAAAAGGAGTTTGACTTTGACTACCACTTAAAACCACAATATTAAAATTTCAGACACTTTTATGTGTCAGTTTAACGATCTTTATTTAGAACAACGTGTACGGGTATTAAATATTAAATAAAGTCAATAAATCTGTAAGTTGTTCAATTAGTTTTTGAAATCCCTTCGTTTGTTTGGATTGTTACACACCCACAATGCGCCGAAGGAGCTACTTAGTCCCGTGGGCGAACCTGTTAGCCATTCCTTAGGAACGATCCTTTACCAACCTTCCTAGGGTTACTACAGATTATCCAAACCTAACTGTGTTGTACCTGCACATTCAAAGTAAATTACCTAGGTACTTATACTTAATATGCAGGTGTCCAGTAGGTTTTGCGTATATTCAAGAAGATATAACTTACCACTCAATACCAAATAACAGTCGATTTTATGTGTTTTAATCACATGAAACATCTCTTTCAATTATTTTGCTATCGGCAAGTTACACAATGTAGGCTTGTCCTAGACTAGTCAAACAAACCGATCTTATGGAGTTAGGCGTGGTCTTGGCTCGTTTTATTATTAGCAGTGCGCAATTGCGCAGATGAATTCTGCAGCTTTTCGTCCTTAAACAAACATCTACTTATTGCATACCTACGTAGAGCAGAAATTCTAACACGTACCTACTTTTTAAGAGCTTACTTATTTAGAAAGTCTTAAATAACCTTAATCACTGTATGTGTTAGGCTCAGAATGCAGATCAAACGTCTTAAGTATTCAAACTAACTATTATCTGTTTCTAAGCAAAATCTCTCCTGAATTCATATTGTAGCTCCGATTTTTTTTTCTTCGTCCTTACGAGCTCATTATATGTTCGCCACACTTTCGCACTACAATTGAAACTAATGAGATTTAGATTGTGCTTTAGAAGATTAGAAGAAGTACTTAAACAGTGTGTTTTTACATAGGTAAGCTGCAAGTAGTGTTTTAGAAGTTTAGAACATTACAAATAGTTTACGGCTGGCTTACATAGATAAACCATTTGATATAAGTCATAGAATTTAAAGCTCTATACATAAAGACAATATATCTTGGCTACCGTTTGAACTTACATCTTACTTTTTATTGCTTTTGCTAACATGTTTCATCGGTAGGTACGGAAGAAAATAGTTGTATATATCTGTGTCAGATAGGTACTCAGTATTGTCCTCGGTGACCGGTGTACTAAGACATCTGCAGGCGGTCGCACAAAGACCCCACAATGCCCAGTATTACGTAATACGATGTTACCGACAACAATTGTGCAATACATTCCTATATTGGTACTGATGTTAGTTACTAACAATCGGCTAATCTCGCCGCCTATATCAAGAGGTCATCGTTAATATCATACCTAATATACATAGGTAACATTTAGTGCACGAATACACAATAGATGGCTCGGTGAGTATGTTGCGAGAGGATTGCGGAGGATAGGTACCTACATTTTAATATCTAACGATTTACTTAGTTTGATTGATTTGAAGTTACGCAACTTACGAACCGACGGAAACTTAAGCTATATATATCAACTTATCACCATACAATGTTTAGAGTCTTGTACCTATTTATTAAAGGGTCTTTTAGACCTTTTGTCCGTTGTCATTTTTTAAGGACACAAGCCAACCACTCGTGCCCATCTCTGTAACTCCTGTAAGCAAGATCTACAATGATTACCAATAGGAACCATCAAGTAATGAAGCTCGAGGCGTCCCAAAGAAATGAGCTGATGTCAGCCACACTATATCTGAATCACAAATAACATCTATAGAAGTTATTTATAGGTAGATACCATGTGCAAGACTGCGATATGTACTACTACCATATGCTGCCAACAGCCCAACCTCTTTAACGTGCTTATGTTATAAGAGATTTAAATTAAAATAATTATCTTCTGTTTTAATATTTTTATCTACAAGAGAGCACTATTGCTCATAATTATAAGCGATATCTAGTGCATATTGTTAAAGTTAATCATATTCAGGTGCAAAATACATAGCATTTATATTCCACTTAAGGTCAAGTTGCATCAAATATTGCCTACTACGTGCTACTACTTACTGTCTTCATATTGTTAGCGATCAATGAACTCAGAAACATTCAATTGATGCTACTTACAAGCTCAACTAGGTACTTTTTATGTAACGTTTAGTCGATACAAAGTTGGTCAATTTTGACGGAGTCAAGCCATTAGGCCTGTTGGCAAGCTCTTTGGCATACTTAACGTGTAAAAGGTTAAATATTAGTACATCTGTTGAACTGTTATTAAAGATTTATTAAAGCCCCATAACGAACCCCAAACGGAGTCTTGTGGTGGCGATGTAATTAACAGGCAAAATTTATTGACACAGGGTTGCGAATTCTAGCTTGGACAAATAGAACCTACCTTACCTAATACCTAAGTCATATGTAGATACTACGTGATGACTGTATTCTTTCTTATTTACTTTAAATAAGAACTAAATTAGTTCTTATTTATATTGAAATTATTAAATAAACAGCAATAATACATAGAATAGATCTGCCATATAATTATGCCATAGCCATGGTAATCCTAGTGCCATACAAGACCAAGCTCTTGTAATTCCCAACCTCAGTCGTACATCGCTGTCAAACGAACAGACAGCCAAGTACCAGTTGATTGATGATGCGCGACTACTAGCTCGCGTTCCACGAACCTCAAAAGGGCTATTTGTTTAAAAGCTGATATTTTATATGCAATTACCTTTTAATCGTTTTTACAGTTTTATAATTGATATGCAATTAATAACGATACACTGTGTTTTGCAATCCCTATGAAATCCTTTAGTCTGCGTGATATTGATTCGACGGAATAAAACGGACGCATGTTTTCTAGCGGAACAGCGGCTAATTCATACTCCAAGGTCATTAGGTTTGGCATGAACCACTATAGCTCTATGTACATACATGATTCTCATACATAAGTTAAGTAAATGTAGTAAAAAAAGACTTACGAACCTGGCTTAGCCTAGTAGACTTTGCAATAATACCTATGCAACTATCCATAACAAGGATTTTGTACTTTGTAATTGTATGTTTTGTCTTATATATTTTTAATAAACCTGTAAAACTACATGATATCAAGGTTTTTATTTTATTTTTTATTATCTAGTTAGTAGTTACCTATATTTTATCTAAATCACTTTTTGTTTCTAATTCACTGCGAAACAATTGGTTCCTAAAGTCCTTAATTCATAAAAAAAGCTAAAATGTAGGTACCTATGCTTTTTCTGCATGGCATAGCATAAATTAGGAAGGTACCTAGGTGTATATCTAACGTACATCGATAAGCAAGTATAAATAATGAGATGAGAGGGAAAAAATAATAAGAATGAAAGTAGGGTGCAAGAAACGTCATAGGAAATGGAAAATGCGACGTGTTCCTAACTCTCTAAGAAACAGACGTGACTTGGCAGATATTTGGTAGGTAGTAATAATAGTAACCTTCCTACTTATTAATTATGAACATCTTGATTAGCGCAGTGGCTTATAACTTTGAGCTTATTATGCTGATTCTATTCCCGATCGAGAAAGATATTTCAATGGCCTATAAGACATCAAATGGCGTTGTTTGTTTCACACGTCTACAAACGCACCTAGGAACCTATTTTTAACTATTTACCGAGGGTTTGATGAGACTAAATCACGCCCGCCACAAATCCATAATCTTCAAGGTATGGGACCCGGGTCTTAGAATGCCAATAACATAAATAAATGACTATTTTACAATATTTCTTAGCCTCGGACTGCCTTGTATTTTCCTATCCATATTTATAAATATCTCCCTTCCTAATCGCTATTATAAAGTAGGTACAAAGGATAATTGCGAGGTATTAATCTATCTAAGTACCTACTTCTAATTTCTTAATAAATGCAGATTGGATGCAAGCTTTTTTTTTTTCTTTTAACTCACCACGTCGATTTTATTTTTGTTAAAACACGTCGCCCCACACTAGGAATTACTCCTGTGTCGTGGATACGTTTCACAAACATGAAATATCACATACAATTAAATATAGTTGGTACCTAAATTGTATGTAAAATACTTGTAAAAAAATTAGGTTTCTATATCTATCTAAAGAAATCTTGTGTACCTATGTAGGTATATACATCTGATCTAGTATACCTATATGCTACCTCACTTAGTATCTGAATCATAACGCGCAATACGTCTTTGATATTTAACGGGAAAACATTAAAATTCTGACGAAGTCACCCTTAATTAAAAAGGTTCATCATATTATATATCTACATAATTTCCACCGACAAGAGCAAAGCTCTTCAATTTAAGAAGATATTCGTTCATTCCATGAAAACAACAAGAGAGTATTTTCGTTCTTAGAGTGTTTAGAATACAGGTAAATGACGGAGAGCTGAAGTCAAAAAAATTTGACGCTAATAAACCTTACATTGCTTGTACTACCACCTTTTGAACTCTGTTAAAAGGTAGTAGTAGAAGCAATGTTATTATTTATATATTTTTGAGCTGAACTTTTCCTGTTCTTGAGTAGGACAACATTAAAGCCTTTTTTCTTCGCTCCCTAAATCATAAAACAATTGAACTCAATGTAGGAACATACAACAAGAATTACGTCTTTTTGAAGCTCTTAACCACACTAAGAATTTCTCTTACGTCGTTTCCTACGTCGACCAAACAAATCCAGTCTCGAAAATTAATCAGCAAACCACACAAATATTACGGGCATTGAACCAACTACCCCGCAGATAGCCTAACATTTAGGTACAAAGTGTCAATCGTATGGCGAAATTAGACCCAATGATAAAAACGAGTAGCATAATATAAACAAAGACGGTACTTACTTTAATTCGTATAAAACTACAGGTAAAACATGAAATGAAGCTTATTGACTCACAACACTTAAAGTTTGACAAAATATTGTAAACCAAACTCATACGCCGAAAAAGTTCAGTCAAAGGTTAGATCGTGTTTACGCGGTTGTCATGGTAACGTGTGTAAATACAATATGGCGCTGAATGCGCGCACGCCTCTGTGAACGAACGCAGACTGGCTGCGCCTGCGCCGGCCACCGACCACCACCGCGGTTCTTCAGAAAGCGAGAGGAAGAGCCCAGGCTCAAAGCGAGTTTTGTTGTGCGAGGACAAGTGCATGTTTCCATTAGTATAGCATTGATTTGTATGCATACATAATGCGCCCACGGCGATCTTCTATAGCTAGTTAGCGAGACGTCTCTAAATTATTTCGAAGCAATTAGATTTAGGTACTTAAAGTATTGGTTCATGATTGAGATAATAAATCAATAAATTAGTGATTGATTTAAAGAAATTTAATTTATAAATATTTAATCTTGATGGTGTTATAACCTTGAGCTTTGCTGATAGACTATCTGTATTTAAAGTTTAAACTCTAAGTAAGTAGTTTTAAAATCCTTGACATATTTTGAGAAAGTGTCAATTGTGAACAAGTTTATAATCAGGTACTGATTATTCGTTCAAGGGTAAGTTTCGAATTCAAAGAAATCCAAAGGAGAACAATCAGTGTAAAAAAAGATAGTACGTTCATCATACATTTTTATTTACATACAAATAAACTTTTAATCCAATCTCCCATTAAATAATAATAATAACAAAACTGTGTACAATTTTTTAAGCCATAGTCTATTATAAAATACACATGATAGTTTATGGTTTTACATGGCGTAGCAAACTAGGTATGTTGTTATTATTACAAAGCAAACTTTCTGAATACAATTAAATATAACATAAATGTAAACATTACAACTAAAATTATTCTACGTCCATTTCATACAAAAAAGTTCCCGTTTCAGACTAACTTAAAACATTGCGCGGGTTATGAAATGGGCAAATTAGTCAAAGTCTACATAATTATTAAAATACAGCAATTAATACATGCTACATGAAATGTTTGATAAGTAACATTACGTGGGTACGTTAATTCTGTAACAAAATTATAATTTAATTAATTAAAACAAATGATATGATGCATTCTTGTAGCGATCGGCACAAAGGTGCAATTCGCGTGATTTGACTCTAGCTGGTAGCGTAATATTGCCGTAGCATGATCATGTGGAGGCCGTCATAACTGATTAGCTAAGAGATTCATTAGTAATCCTTAAAAAGCACCAACAATATTACGCTAAACGCAGAGATTTAAAAATATTATACTAAACAAAAAACATATAAGTAATGTAAAAAGCAGGCAAGAGATTAATAAAGATAAGAAGCATAGAAGTCACAAGAAGCTCAAAAGTAGATAGGTATAGCGCTTATCAGTCGGGTAAAGTATTATTACTACATACAAACTAATTACATTACAAGTTACCACTTTTATTTGATCATTAATCACTACACAATCATAATCAACTAATAAAGCATGACTAATTAATAGTTTTCTGCATGTTTTTCTATGATGATACTTATACTAACATAAAGTTTTCATAGCACCTATAGGATAAAATACGCAATAATCCCAGACTTACACTGTATTTACAACTTGATCAAAGCACTTGGCGACAAACTGTTCTTTATCGTCCAACTTCCTGACGTCATTGGTCAAGTGACGGGTTAACATGGCGTCTTGCAACGCGCTGAGAGCTTCCGAAGTGAACCTTTTTCCTTTTAGATGTGTAATGACGGAAGCTTCACCATGGAACCCAGACTCCACCAGCCCTGGCGGGATGTTGAGAGTCACGTCATCGATGAGACCTTTCTCGACAGTCATGTTGATGACCAGCTCCTGTGTCGCCGAGTAAACCTTTGACGGAGCGAGCAGCTCCGCCGGGACAGGGAAGGAGCGACTCACGGTGAAGACAGGTGTTCTGCCGTAACACCAGTCCCAAGTCTGGAGCTCGTTTCTTAACTCCGCAAGACCTGTCGAAATGTTATAATTAGTTACGTGGATAATGTAAAAATAATCAAGATGTTATAATTGCTATTTGATTTCTTATAATAAAAACTTCGTAATTAAGCTTTTTGTGATATATCTTACCTGGGAACCATTCATCAGTAGGGTTAATGAACTGGAAGCCTCGTTGCTTTGAGATCTGGCCCTGCCCACCGTCTTGTAGCTGCAGGGCGGTAGTGCGCAGGAACTCGTAACCGATCGCCGTCTGCAGGCTGTCTACGGTGACGCGGTTGTCCATCTCCGACAGGTTGGCCACATCGGAGCGCGTGGATGCAGTCGCCTTAGTCTGTATGCCATGCTAAATAGAATTAAAATGTCCTTAACTTATGATGTGAAGGGCAGTCAAGTCAAGGTCAGTAGAAAACAAACGAGTTAGTCGAAAAAGAAGCCCAACAACAAAAGGTTAATAAAGAATAATTAATGTTATGACTACAATTGTTTTCAGTAAACATTGTGATTTATGTAGAATATTGCTGAACATGAGCACACTATGCTTGCTTTTGTTTGCTCACAGAAACTGATGATTCACACGTAAACAATGAAATGCAACGTGTGCGACCTGTGACATTACTGAATATGTAAAAAAGCACACTGTGCCTCTGTTTAATACTAGCATACTAAACACTTAGTTACAGCCCTATTTCACTTGCATAATGCACGATCCGTTAAAAGAAGTATGTTAATTTTGGTTAGTATAGCTAGGGCTCAAAACGGAAATTTTGGAGTTCGTTTTATTGTTACACTTACCTAATAATTATATGGGACAGTTCAGTAAAAGTTTTAGGAATATATTATCACAACAAAGAAGTTAAACGTAACACACACAAATAAAATCAAACTAAACAGTAACTTATCACAATTCCAGCATAAGCAGGACATACCTAAGTTAGATTATATCTATGAAAGTAAATAATTACTGCGAAGGGTCCATAATGTTATAAGAATGCAGTGATATTCAAAGTACATAACTCTATAATTATGAAATAACTCAATTATCATTATAATAAAATAAACTCATAAACAATATGGTCCCCTTATCCACAAAATAGTGCAGTTTTAGTAAAATATGTATTGTTCCAGTCTTGAATGGAAAATATTACTCACCTCACGTTTAGCTAGGGCTTTGCTGAGATCTGCCTTATTGGCATTGACTAGAAGGGTGCAGTGGTGGTAGGCTGCAAGACGGCCTAGCTTAGCTGCTGTTCCAGATACCTGATAATAGTGTTGCTAAGGAAACTAGAGATGTTTAACTCATTGTCATGATTTTAGTAACATTATATAATGTAAAGATTCAATTAAGTAAATATGTTATTATGTAACATAAAAATATTATGTCAACAGGACAGGAGGTATATTTTTTTTTCTACAAACATGCCACTGAATGCCAGTACTTAGTAATGTTCAGTTCTTCTCTGTATAAAGAAAAGGCTATTGTGCCATAGTGGAACAATCAAAGGCCAGTATTATTTTAAAGTATAGGTTGCATTGAAAAGGATACTTTGTATTTATCTCGAACAATAATGTCTTGACGTTCATTTATGGTTGACTTGACTTCAAATCCTCTGAAGAGTGCTCTCTGAATCAGCTCCAAGTTGTACTTTCTATTGTATCTTTCACGAGGAGTGAAGAATGTTACATTGAGGTTACCACGGTCGTGGTACACAGTGCCACCTCCACTGTTACGCCTAGCCAAAGCAATATCTTTCTCACTCAATAGAGGTACATTGGCTTCCAGCCATGGATTCTGATGTCTTCCAATCACAACACATGGCTCATTACGCCAAACCATCATGACATGATGGTTAGTGAAATCCATGTTTCGGTACATCCAGTCTTCCAGGGCCAAGTTTGTATATATATCAGTTGATTGGGACATGAAGACTGACTTGGTGATCTCCCCCTCATTCGGAAGCTCACGTTCTTTTTTCACATTTAAATTTTTGCTTGTGGTAACCAAGCTGCGAGAGCTTGTTCTTCTTGTTAGTCCAACCACAAGGCAGGCGCTGCTTGCAACAATCTTCTTCATCATTGTTTGAGCCATCTTTAAATATTATATTATCAAATTTATAGTTAAACGGATACTTTTCTGTATGAACTTTAAAACACAGTCTATTAAATGTTAATTATATAATATCAGTTCTAATCCCTAAATAAATTGACTAATAACAGTTCGAATAGTCTTTATAACCTAGTGCATAGAGCAACAGGCGTCAGTATCAGCCGAAGAGAGGGAGATCAGATATTCGTGAAGGGCGATGGTTTGATGCAGCCACTTCCAGGTTTGGTGCAGGGTATTAATTCGATAACGAATTCCCAAACAGTCTCGACAGTCACTTGGCATTCCTCTTCTTGAATGCAGGATGAACAAAAAAATCACTACACAATTATGTACACAAGATAGAACTCCGAGTGGTTGAAAATTATAACAAAGTTTTACGCGTGCGAGAGACGAGTGTCTTGTAATAGAATAACCGAGAACAGTATGTGTTCGCGCCACGATATCTGATGAATTAAATGAATTACCTTCCGCCGTCTCATTTTATTCGTACTGATAATGATAAGCGGACCGAGGAACTAGGAGGTCGAGCGAGGTCATTCGAAGTTCACTCCAAGACAAGAAAACAAACAACTTGATAAGAAGCACGAACCAGCCACGCGCAACGCAACCTTATCATACTTGTCTTGGATACTTGGACGCGTATATTAATTTATAAGATATAGCATTCGTTGCTTAAAACCTTTCTTATAAACGTACCATTTCCGTTTCATTATCTTATATTTCGCTAGAAGACCAGACGTTCATTTGGGTGCAAAATTAGTCGGCAAGGTAACTTATTATTTTTATTGATAACCTTAAAGCAAATTATCACAAACCACATCCAACAAAATAAAATATTTCATTTTAAATTACATTTTTATCTGGCCTTTGTTATTGTTTTTTATTTATTATTTATCAGTCGGCAGTCATGCCAGTTACCAAAGAAAAGAAACTAACCAAAAAATTATGAAATACAATTTACGTCTTTACGAAG
The DNA here is from genome assembly GCA_905340225.1 of Abrostola tripartita. Lineage (NCBI taxonomy): Eukaryota > Metazoa > Arthropoda > Insecta > Lepidoptera > Noctuidae > Abrostola > Abrostola tripartita. The sequence continues at coordinate 4,842,236 of HG996487.1, read as the reverse complement.
ACTAAAGACGTCATAAGTCATTTCTTTTTTTTTTGTGTTGTAATGACTTACTTCATTTCTCGAAATCTCGACTATAAACTACTACCTATATAGTGTTGGAATCTATTTTTTACAGACGCTTCAAAATTGAATCCAACAGGCTGTGTTGGAGTGGCAGTCTACTTCCAAAATTCAAAAATTTCCCTCTTACTTCAGTGTCCACCACAGTCATCGGTGTTCACTGGAGAAAGTTTAGGTATCCTAGAATCTTTAAAATTTATAAAAGCTCACAATATTAAAAATTCTGTAATTTTTTCAGACTCGCGTAGTAGTCTTCAGGCATTGATGCAATATCCACTGCATAGTCAAAATTTTAGTAATATTCTAATGGATACTAAAATTATGTTAAATGATTGTTATAAAAACAACTTTAATATATAAATTGTTTGGATCCCTGGTCATTCGGGTATTGCAGGCAATGAATGTGCGGATTCGTTGGCTCGATTTGCCTCCTCGAACCAGGTTGAGCAAAAATACTATTTCATTCAGAATAATGACCTTAAAAATGACTCGAAGCCAAAGTTGTTTCTTTCCTGGTCGAAAATGTGGTTAGAAAGTTCGAAGCACAAGGGGTTTTATTACGCAGGTGTGCAACCAGACATCCGGACTAAACCGTGGTTCAGCAAGTTTCCATCTGTTCCAAAAAAAAATTGTCAAAATCCTATGTAGACTGAGATTGGGGCACTGTTGCAGCTTGCAGCCCGGTCTTTTTGAACAACATCAATGTCCGAGACAACTCTCTCTGTGATTGTGGTCTTGACTATGGATCCCTTGATCATATATTTTTCGCCTGTCCATTAAATTGGAAGTCGTTTGACTTGTATTTAAAACTTACGCAAATTAAAATTCCTGTCCTTCTATTCCTGTCCTTCTATTCCTGTCCTTCTATTCCTGTCCTTCTATTCCTGTCCTTCTATTATTAAAACTCTCTCTAAATTTATCAGACAAAATAATATTAAATTGTAGCTCTTTAGGTTTTAATAACGATTAAATAAAAATAGACCCACAAAAATGTCTAACTGCAAACGTTGCAGTCTAGCTCGAATCTGGCATAATAGTTGGAAGTCGACTCAATTGACACAAGAAGAAAAAAAAATACTATATAGTGATGATAAAAATAGGAATTTGGCGTACAATTTTTTTGCCGAATATATGCGAATATTCAGTATTCAGATAAAATTTTGCAAATGGAATATTTTTTAGCTGAATAATATTTTAAAGCATAGATAAATACTTCAAATCATGATTAATTGCAAATAAAGATTTCTATTTATATTATTTTACTACATACATGACTGAAAACGACGAAATAAGACACTCACAAACTTTACAAAATGGTTTGAAATCCTCATGTTAATAAAATATATATATATAACTTATATACTTATTAACTTATTTATTATACACTCTCAGAATAGAGAACAAACATAGTACAATCGTCGAAAAAAAAACTAAAGGCAAAGTCAGGTGAATTTGTGATATGCCGAAAAGTAATAAGCCCATCTCTAATTACTACCGAACTCAAAACTACTAAGATTCTACCGAATATATAAAAACGATACAATTTCAATAATTTAATGACCTCCTTACATTATAATAAATATCGATAGAAATCTATTATAACCAACATAACTTTTTAGTTTACTGAGATGGTTAGTAAAGCCTATTTTTCTCAATGGTACAGCAAGGGTACAGTTTTTAGTAAGTCAAACTAACCAAAGACTGAAACCGGCCATAGCCAATCAATCAATTGTAAATTTATTAATCAATGTCATTTTGACATACCTTTTTGGATTGAAAAAGTAAGTGCGCTGCGATCGAGTGTTCTACGTTCGGATTGTGAATTTCTTGAATCTTCACAAATAAGATTGAAGGGTTATCAAAATGGCTTTCAGGACCTCAGCAGTTGCCCTAAGTAAGTGAAACACATAAAGCTTATAATACTTGTTACAAATTTTATTTCTTACATTATTGTTATGTAACTGTGTATTTATTTCCAGACAACATGAAGAGATGGGCCTACAAAATGGCAGGATTTAACAAATACGGTACGTTACCTATCTAACATTATGTAAAAAGTGCCGCTTAGAAGCTCAGTATCTTGAGTAATCTCTATCATTTGTGAGCACTGCAACATTGAATGACGAAAACATAACTATAACCTATATGTACAATTAGTAATAATATGTTAAAGTAATAACACCCAAGTATGTATTAGCCTTCATCGGTTTTATTATTCCTATCGTAGTTAGCGAGTTGTTTATTTTTATCTCATATTTAAAATAGTTCTTGATCAAATCACTAAAAGCCAATAAAAATAAATTCAATAGTTTAGTTTCGGTTCCATCATCGTCATTAGCCTATCTTAGTCCACTGCTGGACATAGGTCTCACCTATGTTTTGGTTTGATTTGCTTTAAAGAATACTACTTATGTGTTTTGGCTGCATTTTTTTACATTTAAAACATAAACATCACATGCACATCTCCTATAACTAACAAAGATTAGACCACAGTATGTATATCATATTAGTCTAACACTTTTTTTATGTCATGTATGTAAACTAGCTATCCTTTGCTGTAGGTTTATGCCATATGTCAGAGCTGATATGAACATGGGTAGGCCTATGAAATTTATACTAGATGTAAGTTACTTTTTAAAAATAATAGCTTATGTTGCAAACTAAACATGCCTGTTTTTCTGAGAGCCTGATCTTATTATTCTTCTATGTTGGTTTAGGATAAGCCTAACATATACATATACATTTCTTCAGATCATCTTCTCTAATCTGGTCAGTGTCTTCACAAGCTGTTTACAAATGCAGCTATTTGATTCATAAAATGGGATTATAATGTATTTTTTTTACTCTGTGTTCAAGGTTTACTTCGTGACGACTGCCTCCATGAAACGGAAGATGTCACCGAGGCTCTCCGCCGTCTCCCACAAAATGTGATTGACGAGCGTAACTTCCGTATGGTGCGCGCAATTCAGCTTTCGGTAACCAAAACTGTTTTGCCCAAGGAAGAGTGGACCAAACTGGAAGAGGATGTCCTATACCTTACACCTATTGTTGATCAAGTAAAGAAAGAGAGAGAGGAGCGAGAAAACTGGGAGAAGAATTATTAAATAGTAACTGTTTCACGTTTGGTGTATTATAATTTAAATAAATTTAGCAAAGTTCAAGTTGTACATAATGTTTTAATCATTTTTATTATTTTGTTCATAAAGATTTAGCTTACCTATTTATTTTATTGTAAACCATAAAATGGAATTCTTGTGACATCATATACACATTATATACAATTGAAAACGAAAATACCAATAAAACGATTATATTATAAACAATTTTATTAAATTTACAAAGTACAAAATAATAGTGTAAAATACAGAATATGAATAGCAGAATCATCAAAAGTATGGCAACAATAAATTATGGCCACCAATAAAAAGAGGATTAATGGTCCCTTTAAAAAGACACGAATTTTTATAACAATAATAATATAATTTACCTTGTCAAGTCAACAATTGGAATTATTTAGGTATATAAATATAGGTAGATTAAGATACAATCAGTGGCCTATTATATTAAATGGCATCTACTACGTATTGTAAATGGTCTAATGCCTTAAACATAATAAAATAATATTAAAAAGCATGTTGAAGGTAATAAAATATACTAAAAGATGACCAGAATATTAATTTGTTCAATTAAAAAAGTAATAAATAATGATGAATTACAAACGGGTAACATTTCGTAAAATAAAACACTTTTAATATAAACTAAGGCACGATTTTTAACATTAGACAGTCATCATTTTAACACTTTACTAAAACAGTTACCAATCATTTATATCAGAGAGACTACAAAAATTCGAATAAATATGCAAATTTGCTGCCTTAGTCAATATTAAGAAACGACTAATATACTTGTATACATATACTTACTCCTAAAGCCTATTGCGCACAATGTTTTTAGATTACTAAAACTATGTTTCAGAAGTATTATTATATTTTAGTTTTAAAAAGAGTACCTACATGTTACATTTCAAGGAGAACAAACATTTTAACTGTATCTTGATACTATTGCGGATCCCGTTTTAGTCTTTCTTTTTATTTTGAATGCATTGGTTTTCAATAGCAACTATTCTACATGATATTCGAAAAAACTCTAAAATGGTCCAGATCATTTTATTACCTATACAGAATGGAAACCTATGTGATTTACAATAATAAATGATACCTAAAGGATTTTCAAACACCCATGGCGAGTGTATTAGTAGTTGAAGAGAAAGAAGGAAATCCTAGTGATTTCAGCAATCGTAAAACTTGTAAATACCAGTACTATCTGAACGCAAATAAATGCTATTAAAATTCGACAAGTTTAAATTTCCGAAAAACATTTTACCATTAATACAAAGTCTATATTTATAGTATTATATACAAATATACAGCTAATACATGAGATAGGGGGCAACAATAATTGTGACCGAAGATCTGACAGGCAACAAATACATGGCCATTATCGATAACATTCAATAAAAAATAGAACCAACGATAGGCCAGATTGCCGCTAGAGAGAATAATGGATATATTCTATACATTGACGTGTAAATATACCGTGGATAAACATAATTCTTAATACAAATAAATAATAAAATCATAAAGTAACTTTTTCAAACAAAGGAAATACGAATAAGATACAATGAAGTCTTTTTGTAAATACAATAAAAAAGTTAAAAAAGATATGATTATTACATTTAAATAATGTACTTATTCGATATTTTTATGATAAATTTTTCTGTGTCACATAGGACGGACTGCCATATTTTCTGCAATATTTTGTAAATTCATCTAGGAAAAGTCAAAAATTGTATCACAGAAACCTAAAATGAAGAAAATTTATTGGGAAAACACAACAAAACAACTTCATAGTAAGAAAATAAATCATCAGCAATTCACAATAAATTGTTACTTAGTAACTAGATACACTTACATAATATGGCAAGTAGACTGTTCAGTAATATTTATAATGATATGACGCACAATTTGATATAAAACAGTAATCATAGCCAAGTATTTTCTTATATATTTGATATAATGTAAAATCTATCTATCAAGAAAATTAGATAAAAAAATATTCTGTACAAATACGAAAATGCAAATGTATACAGTTTATGTAGTACATGTAGTTATATACATTATTGGCAACTTTGTTTCCGAGTAATATTTTTTTCTTTGGAAAACATTATTCAAGTTAAATTCGTGGGAGGAGAAGCTCTTATAGTTCTTCATCTCCTATTGCTTCGAACGCATTGTTTTCCACGCATTCTCTACCGGACTTGAAAGAGACGGTGGCGAACTTTTCCGTTAGCTTTTGTACGGAAAATATTTCTCTTGAGCTACCTGAATTGTATGAATCTCCATTCTGAAACAATAGTGTAATAAGTACACGTAATAAATCGGGACTTATCGGTATATAACCGAACGTTTGCATCTCCATGAAAAACTGGTGATTTCTATCAACAAAAACTATTGAGCTGTGTAAGTATAGTGAGTTTGAATAGGCAAACTTACCGTAGAACTGAGCGTGTCGCTGGAGGAGGAGGGTGTAATGAGTTGGCTGGAGCCGTCGCGGCGCAGGTACGTGAGGCTGCCGCGCTTGCTGCAGCGCGGGGACGCCGGGCCCGCGCCTGCCTTCTGCCGCATCAGCTCGTCCACTATCGACTGGAACAGTCACCGAATATAAACTGACACCGTCATATAAACATTGATACGTCAAGCGAAAACTTTAAATTCCTTTAAAGCATATTGCGTGCATGAATCGGCTTCAGATTTAGCATAGTCTAAGTTCAGGTGGAGGAGTGCAGAGAGCTAAAAGTATTTGTATTTATTTGTTACAAATACATAATTAACTGTCGACTTGCGAGTTGCGACCATTGATAGAACAGTAGTTACCTATATAAAATAACGAACAGAATGATATCTGTCATGGCCATACTGTTGACAAATGCTTCAACGAAATACGTAAAATTATACGTAGTTAGGACTTCCCTATAAACACAATAAGGATAGTCAGTTACAAGGATGTTGCATTTAAAGAATGCTATTTCTATAGTTATTTTACTTTGCCAATTATATTTATTAGTATTGTCCCTGTATTCTTAACAATCTGGAAGTCCTGACGCTTCTGCCTTTCCTAAGGCAATATTACTAGGTATATTTTATTGCTTTGTTGATACTTGCGTGTAAATGTCAGTGTCTACTTAAAATCAAATAAAATTACCTGTAAACAAACACTGATGAAGGTTGCATGCTCTGTTCTCAAGGTTACCCATTTCAAGTTGTCTTTGCTTATAAGATATTCAAATGACAGCTCAAAGTTTTTGTTAGAATCTTCTAAGAGGGCTCCGTGACCGTTTGGAGTTTGCGACCTCTCAATCTGTAACAATATAAGGTCAAGTGAATGACAGTCGAAAAATAATGATGCATTGTTTAGTTATAAAAAATGGCTCACCGATGTGAAGGGCGCACAATTATAAAAAGATTTTTGGTTGTTTATTTTAAATTAATATAATATTAGTCGTCTGTGTTAAAAAAATAAAATGAGACTATGATTGCATCAGGATTAAAGCATTTATCATAAAATCGGTTTAGCCGTAACAAACAGGCAGACGAATTTCTTTTTAACGTACCTACATACGCACATAATTCTCAATCAAATAAATCATATAATTGAGAATTATGTGTATAATTTTTTGTGAAACCATTTTTCACACTAGTGGGTTATCACAAATCTAATCACACTACGACATTTATATTGTTTTTAATTCTGTATATATAAGAAACCTCGTGTTTTTATATAGCCTATAAATTGTCCCACTGCTGGTCAAAGGCCTCTTTCCTGATTTTCCAATACACCCTATTCTCGGCAAGCTCTGGCCAGTTGTTTCGTTTTTGATTTAACAATATAGTATAATAGGTACTGTAGGTAAGTAGAATATAAACGCTTAACTACAGATAACAATATATTTAATTAGTCAAAACCTAGAAGTAGGTTATTCTAGTGGTTCTATAAGGATGTACTCACAGCATGCAGGGTGATGATCCGCCAGCACCTCATACGCGTGACCTTGTACCGCTGCTCACGCGGCGGCTGCGACAGGCTGAGCAGCGTGAGCTCCTTGGAGGCGAGCGACACGCGCACGCGGCACGTGGCCTCGGGCCCCGCGCCTGCGCTGCACACGTTGGTCCACTCAGTCACTGCCTCGCCCGCTGGTATCCTTCCATAGTGACGCAATGTTTTCGCTAGTTCTACGTACTGTAACGATACATTTTAGATAAGTATATTATTTTTGTATATTAATAGCCCGCTTGACGTGTCATCATGACCAATTTTATTACAAGCTTTAATGTTTAACTGGTTTGCAATGTTTGTATGTGTGGTTTCTTTAGGTCAAATCTTGCAATCTAAATTGAACCAATTCTTGACATCCGATTCAAATGAAATTTTGCATACTTGTAAAGGTACAATACAATATATAATATTTTATAATATAATATTATGGTACTTTTGAGCTGGTTTGATGATGGAGTCAGAAGGTGGTCATAGGAACTCTGGAACGATTTGACGTAATCCCATCGTGTTTGGGTATCTTCACTTCGTCTTTTCTAGTACTTTGAGCCTAGCTAATTTAAAAGCTTGTGTTTAAAAAAATATTTTTAGTATAAACTTATTGCAAATAATGGAAGTTTAGTATTTTGCCCCTTACATCCAAACATACAAACTTTACGTCTTCATAATATTAACATGGAAGTCTTATTATTATCTTATTATTTTATATAGCTTATGTGACGTAGGTAATTAGCTAGTCAACAAGATCGTAATGGGGTTGACTGCTCAGTACGCACTACGTACTATCACGTATAGTTCTCCGCAGTTCCTGTCACGTGAAAAGAACGCTGAGCGTCTGTCAGCGACTATGATTACATTCGAGTATAGTCGCTTCCTATGGAACTAGGCTATTGGTTTAATGTATATGTATATTTTATGTAGAATCATTATAGGTACTTTACTAGTAAAGTAACACTTTGAATAGACTGGAATTCAAAAAATGATGTAAACGGCCAGCGTTCTTTTTACGTGACGGAAACTATACTATCGATGTCGGTCGGAAAGGTTCTCTAGTTGCAGGTATGCTATGCATACTAGTTTTACAAGATTTTAAAAAACATTTAAAATATGTTAGCCAAAATTTTACATTTTAGTTATTATTCTATGACCATTTATAATGGCAGAATAGTTCGTAGTAACAAATCAATAGTTTACTATAACTTTCATACAATACAGTGTATATATTTCTATGTATATTATAAAATGTTACAGTGTTTTTATACAAAAAAATAACTATTCAATAATAGATATAGCAGTATTGTTATGATATGTATACACATATAGATTAATAATTTTTCCTGTGTTAATTAGCAGTACATCAGGTACAGAAAATGTATGCAATATAATCTAGATTTATGATTCTACTTGAATGTATAGTGGAATATGCAAATGCCTGCATAGTTTTGATTATTTTTTAAGTGAATAACTTTACAAACCAGTTTAAGTTTAAAAGATTTTTTTAATCTTTCAGGAAGCAATCTTTAATTAATTAACAACTATGACTCAGTTGCGAATTTATAGCTCATAATATCTAGTATTTTTATGATATCAGATATTGATGACATAATCTTACCTAGTATTATGACTAATCTAGGTATAGCTAACAACGTTGAAAACATGATAGGACTTGAATGCACAAATTGAATGCAACACATAACACATTAAATATATATTTTTATGAATGCTGTGATCATCATTTGATGATTTTAGGAGCTTTTTTAACCCTCCCCTTTCCGTCTAATGGTACTTGGTGAAGTTTTAGACTAACTCTACTGTTTAGACATCGCGTGTTCAACGGAAAAATAAATACAAGTGATATCTCACTACACCCCCCTTCCCCACTTGTGATATTTCATTATTTGATTTTTTCTTAAATCCCCTCCCTCCTCCCTCTTTTAAGCCCCACGTGATAAATGGACGATCCCTAAGCTAAATAATTTTAATCTCATGAATAAACAGTTACTTGAGCATTGTTAAAGGTCTTTATTTATATTATGTATGATACAAAACCCAATGCTCTCCATTGACCCAACATTCTTTGTTGATAAAGATGTTTATATTAGCTACACATTGTATCCTCATGTCAGTGTTAAAACACAGATGAGTACATTCATACATAAAGACATGCTGCTTTCCTTGAAAGGTAGATTGGAGAAATAAAAGAATAAACCATACTCGTTTCTAATTATTAATTAAAAGTGATGAAAAGTAAACAAACTTTACGTGTTTTGTTTTGAAAAAACATCTAGCATAAAATTATTACATAATGCCAATAGAAATATAATTGCAGCAGAGTATGAAATTAATTATATAAAGCAACCATATTAACATTAATAATAATAAAAAATCATAAGGGAAATTTGTAAAACGCTGGACAGCAGCAGTATTGAACCAGCAACCTTTGCCATTCTAAGGCGCAGTTCTGCCAACTGAGCTATTGTGTCGCTATTAATACTAATCATAATAAAGAATAATTTATTTGTAATATATTCAATTATATACAAAAATGATAAGCTCACCTACCTCTTTCTTTTGTTTCTTCAATTCATATTTTGAAAGCATTTCTTTTGTTTGTGGATCAGCTGTTAGCCACCCCAAGTCCAAGTCTTCTATTGTTTGCAAGTATAATAAATCTAAAGACATTCTGTCTATCATTAAATTAACATCATAACATGGGTCCCAGTAACTGTAAGTAGTTAACATTGTGCTATAAATAAAAATCAATCATAATTATGCAATTTAAAAAAGTAATTTTTATTTTTATTTACCTTTTTCTTAAAACAATTTTATCTTCAGGCCTGACATACTTTTGGGATATATAAGGAGATTCATATTCTTCCAATTTTTTTAATGCAGGTTGCCCATCTTTTGCACAGCTCCAGTTAAAGAGATATAGTGAAAAATATTTCACCAATTCCTTTGGTAAGTTAAGGTGATTACATGCAATATCTAATATTGTGTTTGATGAATCAGTAGATGACACAGATAGTGGTATTCTATAACCATTCATCAATGATATTTCAATTTCTACTTCATGCATTTTAACACAGTGTGTTTCTTGTTGTGCCGAAAACAGGAATGTCATCAATAGGTCAGAGGTTGTAAACAGGGGATTTTGGCCAACTGCAATAGAGGTTGTATCATTTTATCGAACACTTTATCCTTAACAAAAAGGTTTTACATCATTTTCCTTATCTAAAGTTATGAAACTAAACAAGTAGAGTAGGTAAATAAAAGTAGCATTGTTGTATTCTGTTCCTCTTCTTAGCGAGTCAAAGGCAAATTTTATCTTCTGTTAAAATTTATTCTTGAACCAGTTAACTGGTAACAATAAATAATTATCAACAAAGTTAAAAGCTGTGAGTAAGCATACTGAGACACACTGAGATTAAATTGGTATAATATATAAAGATATTCAGCAATACAGTTCATTGTTAATATCACTGACTATTCTTCCATACCCATTGCATTGTAATATAACCAAATGGTTTAATTAATTAATCACTACACACTTACCCAGTTGCATGTACTTTTCCAATAAGATTCTTCTTTCTTCTAGTTGAGAACTGGTTAGGAACAATTTCTTGGGTGGAAACTGTGGTAGTTTAACATAAGGATTTTGTGCTTGTAACTGCTCATGGAGGCTGAGCAGTTGTTTGTACCGAGCGGTGCAATGGAAGACGCCGTCAATGTGAATATTGTAGCCCTACAAAACAAAATCTGGTTATTGCTAACCTATAGGCTTTTTCCATTATCTATTCCATTATAATTACTATTACTGTTCACTAGTAAAGAAAATAATTACTTGTCACTTGTTTGTTTGTTTATTATTGAAAATTTAACAAATAATAATAAACTCGTAAGAATACATTAGTTTGTTTCTTGAAACAGGTAAGTATTTACTTTTAACAATTATATATTATATAAAGATCACTATATTCAATAAATTATACGAAGGAAGTACACTTTTTAAGCTGTAATAAACAAAAACAATAAATTCAATATAATATTACCGTGTATGAGATCCCATTGTCATCGTGAAATTGTTGCGAATCAGGAATAGAAAAATGCATTTTTATTATTACAGCTGATGCATAGTATTTCTTATAAAATGACGGCTTCTAAAGTTGCTAAGTAAAAATATTTTTTTCTGCAATATTTACAAACTTTAGGAAATCGCCCACTTTTTATTTAACGCTTTTATACAAAACACTGACTTTCCCATTCCACTTCAGTTAGGGACTGGCAATTTCTGACGTGACAAACACTATCGATACTTCTATAGAACATAGAACTAAACTCCCTAAAAAGTCATAGTGTTGTAAATTTCTGTATAAAAGAAATTATTACTGAAGGTAGAACCAAACTGGTCCCACGCGATGTACGCAACGCATTATCATAATTTACTACTGACATCTAATAAATTTTTCATTAAAGGTCAGTTTACAGAGTACTGATATCATAATGCATTGCGTACGTTGCGTCCGTGGGACTAGTGTTAAGTGTGTCTTTCACTCTCTACCACATTAAAATGTTTATTGTCGATAAGTAATATTATTTATAGTTGAACCATGGACGTAATCACGTAATATACGTCAATGAACTCTGTGAGCTAAATTATATAAAAAGTTGACTCTATTTCACTGACTGTGAGTTATTGCAACGTCTGCAACGAGTATTACAAATAAAGATTTCTATTTCTATTCTATCTACAGATAGAGGACCGATTAAGCAGTCAAAGCAGTATAGTCGATAGAAATGGAACAATATTAATTCATTCACACCACTATGGTTTTCACGTCAGTCAGCTGTACTTTTATTTTGATAATTTGATTCATAATTTTAGCAAATCATCAACTTGCTTTGCATTCAGAATATTTTTGTTGAATGTAGTTATTTACTCATTCGGACAATATTTCCTATGTTTGACTAATCTAATCAGTTGCGTACTATTGTTACAATATCATTAAAAACAGTACTATAAAAATGTCTACTAAAACGCCGGTTATTACCATCCAATGCGATTGGAACGATGTTATAAGGTAAATGAAATTAATTATTAGAATTAAACATTTCATTATTAATAAGTCCAGTGCTGCTTTCGATATTGTACCCAGTCTACTAAGATTTATAGAAGTTTTATTTTGCACTTTTCTTCACCTTTTCTATATTAATACAGATTGCCTAAAGGTGAAGCTTGGATATCATCAAAACTACTCAACGAAACTAGTATTCATGATAAGCTACTAACTACAGTCAGTGATGGGAAAATTAAAATAAAATTTTCTGACAACTATCAGTATATATCCCACGGTCCACTAAGCTTGGTAGTGAAGCATGTTGCTTCTGATCTAAAAGTGGCATTTGTGGCGCCAAGTAAAGCTTACAAAATACACAAGAAAGCAGTCATGTCTGTTGCTGTTTCTGAGACTGCATTGGCTGTTTCTTCTTGTGAAGAGGATAAACTTTTAGTATGGGATAGCAGAACCAGTAAGTGGCTGTACTATTATTGGATTTGTTATAATTATGTATGAGAATTTTGTATTCCCTGAAAGTGTTTCTTAGGTAATAATTAATGTTTCCTGACCTGTGTTTTGTTGCTACTTATTATAATAGCTGTTTCTGTATGAGCATATTATTAAATGTTTCTGTAACTTTGTAAACAAATCCACCTTGTTTAATAGACACCCTATTAGGTTACACACTTTTTTACACTGAGTGTACACTATATTGAGTCACAAAATAAACTGTAACTCGTAAAAAATCAAATGTTACGGAAAAAAAATCTAGTTATAAAATCCAAATATACAATATGTTTGATAAATAACTTAGATCATTTTTTTTTTAATCTTAAAGGTGTAACCAGGTTCACAGAAAATGCAAAAAAGACATTTTACAGTAACAAGACTTTACAATTTTATTCATGAGGGTGTAATATATCTTTAAAGTTCTAAGCAGATACTCTTAAATAGGTACTTTATGTTTTCAGGTGAAGTGAGTTTGGATTTGAAAGGCCATGGTGGTCCGGTATATAAATGCAGATTCTTTCCTTCTGGTATAGTGGTCTTGTCGGCTGGAGCTGATGGTTCCTGCAGGATTTGGTCTGCGGAGTCTGGTATAAACCCAGTCACTCTGAAAGGCCACTCCATGGCTGTCACTGATATTTGTATCATTGAGAAAGGAAGAAATGTTGTATCAGTGAGCAAGTAAGATTTATTTATACAAAGTTCAGACTGTTACGGCTCTTGTCAATTTGCCTGCAAAAGTCGTCCGGCTGCTGTATGTCTCATACAAATAGCTAAACGCAAGTCTAATATTTGTAGGAACTAAACGACATCGGCACGAAAATCGCAGGCAACATTTTGACGACCTGATTGGCGTAGTGGCTAAGCGATTAGACTGCTGCGCTAAGGGTAGCGGGTTCGATTCCCGCACGGGGTAAAAATTTGTGCGATCCACATTTGTTTGTCCCGAGTCTGGGTGTTTGTGTATGTGATATTTCATGTTTGTGAAACGCACCCACGATACAGGAGAAATTACTAGTGTGGGGCGACGTTTAAAAAAAAAAAAAGAGCCCTTAGCTGCTAATGTGTATTGCAAAATACTTTACTTATTTGAATAGGAATTTAACTTGGGTGTTATTAAATCCACAGTAAACATTTGTTTTGTTATACTTGGTGCCACCCTAGTTTCTCCTGTATTTTGAGTCTGTTTCACTATGTAAAATATTTTAACTGTTCACAGAGATGGATCGGCGAAACTATGGGATGTTGGCGAATCAAACTGCCTAGCAAATGTCATTGAAGGACACGGCCAAATTAACTGCTGTGCCATCACTGATACTAGCGATGAAGCTGAAGTTGAAAGTGAGAGAGAGGTAACTTTTGACAACATTAAAAAAATATTTACGTATGTAGTGTCTCTGTTTACTGTGACCTTTTCGTTATACCACTAAATCAAATAAATTGGTATGAAGATAGCTATCCCAGTAGACAAAAGCTGAGACGCCATGATAAAGTTTCAAACATAGACTAAGCTTCATCCAAGCTAGTCATTTATGAATTAAAACACTTTACTATATATAAAATAAAAGTTTATTACTTAGACAATGTTATGTTCAAGATTGGCACCACTAACAAGTTGTTAGTCGTTGGGTGTGAGAGTGGACTCATTGTTGGCGCACACGTAGCCAGGCGAGCACAGACATTCGCCAAGAAGATAGACGGTGCTTGCAACGCGATCACCGTTTTAGATCAAACTGTTCTTGTGGGCTGCAGCAATGGAAAGGTATATCCATATATTTTGTGGCTTCGATTGTAGCTAGTAGGTCACACTTCGTCCAAACTCATTAACAGCAATCAGCATGAAAGCCATATTTTGTTCAAGTGCTACCAAACATTAACATTACAAAACACATTCTTAATTTACTAATACAAACGAATCAATAAGTATTGCCGGAAGGATTATAAAACATCCAAAAAGATTTTCGTCTGATTTTATACTTTTGGTGATCTTCTATCTCTTGAATTTATTATTTTGTCATATTAATCTCTTTTGCATTTCAACAAAATAATTTTCAAAATTTCAGATAACACAGCTAAAAATTCAAGACGGCTCTGTAATGAAAGAATGGCATGAATCTGCTAACCCTGTACTGAGCATGGCAGTATTGTCGAGCCATATGTTCGTGGTCGGGCGGCAAGACGGAACCTGCACGGTATTGTCACTGCAGGAGGGTTTCTCTAAACTCAGAGTACAGCTGACAGGCGCAGACTGTGATGGCATCCGAGACTTATCCTTCAATGGCAAGTGGGTATTCGCTGGTTGTCGAGATTGTAATGTGCGGAAATATGACTTCAATCAAATCAATGTCCATTATAAGTGATCATTGGTGTAACATTATTAATTAAGAGTATTTATGCATAAGATTAATATACCTGTCTATTGGATACATGTTAGTTTCACTATGTATATTTTGCGCAGGAATGTATTATCCTAATTTCGAAATTGTGTATTTTGCATATTGTGCCTCATACATTTTTTATTTAATGTTACATAGGTATTCGGTATTTATATTTTTCCTGGTTTTATGACAAGTACACATAGCACAGTATTCTGCTGACACTATCTGCAAAATATAAAAATGTTGTTATGTTTTGACAAGTTAGGTAAACAGTAAAAAGAAAATTAAACTTCCAACATACCATTCGATGTAACATCCCACATAAGTTGTCGAATTCATGCATTGCGTTAAACACAATATTACAAGCAGAATTTTTTGCATACTTCAAAAAAATAATAAAAAACAATTATTTCGTATATAAAAAAATCCAAAACAATGATTTCCTACTAAAAAAAAACAAGTTTTCAGAGTTACAAAAAATAAGCAATTTTCAACCATATTTAAATTCTAAATTGATAAAGGAAATTTGAAAAATGATGGACACGAGCGGGACTTGAACCCGCGACCTTCGCCGACCCGTGGCGTTTCCTTTATCAATTTAGATTCAAGCTTAGCATGGGCAACATGCTAAAATGGCATCAAAAGTCATACATATTTAAATTGTTTGATTTTATTGATTGAAGTACCAATCAATATTAATATAATTAATTAATTATATAACTTACCTCAACATTATTATATTTCCTTTTCAAACGTTTGAAATTATCTTCTGTACGTTGGTACAATTTGGTCCAAAGAACTGCATCTTTGTTAATATTCTTTTTAAGCCTAATCCAATCTGAGGTACTTTTTTTATTCAAACTGACACATGTAGTCCCTGCAATGCAATTCTGATTAACTACGTAACTATAGCGAGTGGAAGATAAAAACTAGGTACTCTACAATAATGATAACGGATACGCTACTTTAAAAAAATGAAAGGAACGGTGGCTGAAGTTGTGTGTTGCCAACAGTTCTATACTTTTAGAGAATTGCTGGCAACACACACACCATCACTGCATTACGTCAAAACTACTTACCTTTTCGTTTCAATAAGAAAACTGTTTCCTTGCATGTGTTATCGATCCAATCACTCCACATAGCCAGATTTATAAACGCCTTTTCCAAATTTTTGCACCAGTTGCGCATGTCGCTCTCGCTCACCTTGGTAGGCTTTCCTGAAATTGTAGGTACTAAAACAACTTGAGTCACACACAGATTTTATATCTATCTAAGAAAATGTTAGAAGATAATACTACATATAACGTAAAAGTGGGCCTTGTGGTGTACTCTGGGGGAGGTCTATGTCCAGCAGTGGGCTGTAATAGGCTGATGTGTGTGTGCATTTTTTAGTATCCATATAAAATCTGGAGATCCACACTGACGTCAGTCAACGGCGTCCCCTGCAGATGTGTTGTGCGTTGAATTAGATAAAGGAGAAATTATTTGTGTGCTTTGACTAATGCTAGTATTTGCTTAGCAACTAGCAACTGCTCTTACCATAGCGAGAACTTTAATTAATAATTTTGATGTACATACTTAAATTATGTAACGAATCTTCGCTGGGCTCACCGCGACCTTGTCCCCAGGAAATCACCCATGATGGAGCTGTCTTGGGATGAACCTCTGCAAAATTATATTTATTTGAGACAAAACCTAGCTTTAAATGCTTGTGGTGTGCTTTGTAATGGTTGTGGTGTGATATATCCTATCGTATTTGCTTTTATAGTGTCCATAAAAGCTATACAAAAATAGCTCATGCCGTAAAAAACAAAACCAGTTAGTCAGTTGATAGCAAGACTGAGTGCCTAGGGCGCACCAAAAGATTAATTAAGTATTCTTAGTCATACTCGTGGGGTTTCATCTAATGCTGGCATGAAATGTGAATTACTAACGCTATTTGAAACTCTTGACACAGCTAAAAACGAGCTTACTTCATTTGATACTTACTCCAACTATAATCTACTTGTGATTGGGATTTGTGACTTCGTTTTCTTTCGTCTTCAGATCTCACAGACAAACTTGTTGTACTTCCAGTTTTGATACGAGAGATTTCTTTGTTTCCTTTTTTATATTTATCGTATTTAACATACGCATCAACAGTTTTGTCAGCAAATGTTTTAGAATCGATTAAAGATTTGATATGATTTTTGTTAAACGGTTTTGAATCAATCGAATCAACAGTTGTGGTCGAATCTGTAGTGGTTTCTTTAGTTGATTCCATAAAAATATTCTTTGTTTGTCTACCAGTATTGTATTTATCGGTACTTAATAAATCGCTTGAATGATCTTTTGCGTCGTCTTCAAGTAATTTTGTTTCGCCCGGCTTTTGTTTCTCTATTAGCTTACGTTTGTCTGTTGGCGATGACTGTATCTCATCACTTTCAAAGATATTTCCTAGTGATGTGACCGACTTACTGATGCTGTCACTGAGTTTTAACATAGGTCTGTCTGATAATTCCATTGGCCATCCCTCATCTGCGTCACCTGAATTTATGGAATTCGTAATTATAAAGTATAAAAATTTAATAGATTATGTAACGTGCAGTTAGTTACTCACTAAGTAAATATTTATTAGGTTCGGCAAAAATTATGTTGTGCTTGAAGGTGTCATTATTAGTTTGCCACAGTTTTTGTTCCTGCTCCTCATTTTCAGGGATTTCCATGGTCCTATAAATAGTAACACATTTTATACCTGTAGTATTATGTGTATTTTGTGTTATGTTGATATTTTACAAAAAGAAAGTTGGTGCAATAAAAAAGTTTGGATATCATACCAGGCTTTGATTTTCTGGGAAGTAAAGTCTTGGTTCACTGAAATAAAAAATGTGCTACTGTAAATTACAAAATATGCTACAAATTACGAATCAAACAAATGTATTATGTTCCGTTAATGTTATAAATAGGAATGAATATTAACTCCCTATTACATGGGACATAACTGGCGAAATGTGGGTGTACTAGACACCTATGCCTATCCCTTCTAGGGGTCCAGGCGTGTTGTTTTGTTTTTATAAATCACAATGGCAAACCATTTTAAACAAAAAATAAAATTAGATAAATAAAAAAATTACCCAAGTCTGTTACAGAAAACTTTACTTTTTTGCTGTTCTTGTCATCACCCGAGTCTTCGTTAAAAATTTCAAATACTTCACTCACGTTTGAATCATATTTTTCTTCGTTATTGATATTGTCAGCTTCAATTACTTCATTTTGTTGCGTACTTGTCATATTGACATCTTGTTTATCAGTAGATTCGTCATTTTCACCGTTATCCAACTCTGCTGTTGCATTTTTTGACATTTCTTCATTCTCATCGTTATATCCATCCTTTGTTTCTCTCTCAATATCATCCGCTGTTATTTTGTAAACATCATCCCCCGTTTCTTTGTCAACATCATCCCCTGTATTTTTGTCAACGTCACCCCTCGTTTCTATTCCAATATCATCCCCCGCTTGTTTGACAATATCATCCCCTGTTTCTTTGTCAATATCATCGCCCGTATACTTCTCATCATTATCTTCCAATTCTATATTGATGTCATCCCTAGATTCTTTACTTATATTATCCTCAATTTCTTTATCTCCGTCATCTGCAGATTCTTGACTAATATTATCATCAAATTTTTGAGTAATATTCTTAATTATTTTATAAATTTCATTTCTAAAATATTCTGTGTCCGATAATATTTTATTGGGTTTTTGAGAATCTTTGACTGCGTTTGAATCCCCAGTGTCGTTTAAGTGATCTAAAACGGCCATAACGGTATCTGTAGACTCATTAGCTGTTGCAGGTTTCTCTGACTCTTCTGCTAATATTTCTTCTTTGGAAGAGAAAGACGAATCCGATTCTTCGTAAACCGGAGGTGGTTCGCAGATATTCTAAAAATGAAAGGTATTTCTAAAATACAAAATAAACGTTTAAGATGAACAAAAATGTGTTGGTACAGCCGTGGTACAGTTCAGTTGCATTTAACAATAACGCATTAAATTGTAGCCGCGCTAGCCTTAGGCTTAAACTAAGAAATTTAAATGCAGTATTATTTTAGTTCTTAACTTACCATTACATTGTCTACTAAACCATCGATAAAGTCTAGTACAGGCCCTTCTTCCTCTTCTAATTCTGCAAAGAAAAATTGTCATTTTTTTTTCTATTCGTGTATTTCATTAAAGTATTAATTCAGAACACGACAAAATAATATTAAAAAACCTGTCGTTTTGACCCTCTGTTCTTGTCGTAATATTTTTTCTATAATAGTCACTAACTGCTCAGAAGTATGTGCCTTGGCTTCGTCTTCCATTTTAACTAAAATAAAAAAAGAAATAAAGAAATAAAATTCTTAAAAGAAAATAAAAATAAGTTCGTATCTGAGTGAAGTTCGCAATATTTTTGACCATGTTCGTAAAAGCATGCGGATCGTTTGAAAACAGATGAGGATGGATGATGTTTGTTATTAAAAAAAAACACTTACCACTGCTGTGTTTTGGACTACGGTTACATGGCAATCCAAAATTAAAAAAAAAACACATTTTATCGATACATAATTTTAGAAGATGTGTAGTATAAGTATAGAAAATGTAATGTATTAAATTTACACATAACTAACCTTTTAAATCTTCTTCCAAGAGCTTGAAAGATAAATCTTCTAGAATACCCGCAATCCAGACAGTTACCTTTGAAATACGGCAATACAATTAGCTATGTAACAGGATGGGATCAAAAATAGCATTTTTCAAATAGAGATGTTCCTGTTAATGAGTAAATACTATCCGGAGGCTACTAAAGGATCCCTAGCTCAAATATTTCTAAGGGCGTCACACTAATTTAGAAGGTGGATGTGTTATAAAAAAATGTCGTATTAGGTACATGTGGAAGACTTACTTTATTGGCTATGTCATTGTTAATGTTTATAGTCTCTTCAAAATCCATATTAAGCCTAGGAGTTCTTAAAATCTGTGCAATGTCATTGGCAACAATTTGCGACAAACGTTGCAAACTAAAAAGGTTTTGATTAAAATTAGTAATATATACCTAAGTCGCATAATTTTATATCATAAACAACTATACAACAAGCTTTAGTTGATAAACAACGGATAGAAAGGCGTATACGGATAGAATATTGTCGTACGAATAAGTATACTAAGGTGGTTAAAAATACCATAATAATATGCCTCAAACAGAAAAAAGGAAACTACTTACCTTGTTCATCACAAAGAAACTAAATAGTTATAGGTACTATCTACTATCTCTCATATGGGACAAATATAGGGAATGATTGATAACGTACCTAGAGTTTAATGTTAGATTCAATGGTGTCGATAAAATTTTTGCTATTTTATTCCCAAATATTATGCACAACGCCTTCGTGTCCATTTGACGCAGGGGCTTTGAAACTTCGCGGTATAGATCATGTTTATGCTGTGAAGATCTAAAAAAATGACACGCGATATGTAGGCATTAGGTACAGTACAGCATCAAGGAGAATTACTGAGAAGTAACTGAAAAGACTGTTGATTTTTGACTTTACTTTTCTTGGCACTGATGCAGAACAAAATATTAGAATACAAAATATAATTTCGTGAAAAGGCGTAGGGCGACGTAAATAGGTGAAATGATTATTACTTTTTCGATGAAAACCTTCGTTTTTGAAAACAGTATATCGCCTCTGGTATTTGCACAATTGGTCGCTGATCCATAACATGTTGTTTTAATCTGTCCACCTGAAATAATACACAAAAATAGCTAGGTATGTAGGTATGATATTCATTTGCTAAAACTTATCAGAAATTGTGTATCTTAAATTGTGTCTAGAAGATAAAGAGTCAATATCGGCTTGTTATGAATCTTGATTAATATCTAAATTAAATCAATAAGCTTTCTTCTCGTTCTTTTGCGATAAGTACTAGGTACCTACTGCGGGTGTTCTTGTCATTCTACTTATAATAAAATTAAAAGAACCGATTCGTACCATGAGTCCAGGTAGTATGTAAGATTTATGTCTCCAAGTATCAATGCATTGCCGTTTGGTCGGTACAGCCAATTCAGCTATTCTCATAGAACATTTATTTAAGTGCTTAGGCTTTTTTCGTGTTGTGCTCGTCCTCTCAATCCTGACATTTGAAGCATACGCACTTGAAGCAGACGACGGTCTTTGAGAAGGAGATATGGATCTAGGGGTATTTGGGTTTGTTTTGACTTTGTGTTTGCGATGTATTTTCCTGTAAATTAAACATTTGCTTTACCCAAGCTGTGATAAACGTGACAGAATAGAATGCTTATAAAAAGGATTTTGGTTGGTCTATTTTGCATCAGATTCTCCATAAAATTTACATTGCTAGGCGCCATCTTTGTCGACGTTAGTAGGTAGGTAGATACATATACCTAATAAGCGAAACAATTAAAACCTCATTAAGCATCAAGAACATTTTGTGTCTTCCAAAATTACTGACAGAAGGGCTTGTTGTTGTTGCAAGTTGTTGAGGTGAGGATTACTTGTCAAGATTAGATGCCTAATGTAGTTTGTTAAATGCGTTCAAGACAGGACTGAAAGTATGTTAATAGGTAAGGTATAATAAAATATAAGTACATACATATTTTCATGTAAATAACGCTGCTTTACCTTGATAACAAAAAGATAACGAAAATTTGCTAAATCCTTACTCCAGCATTTGACTGGTTATTATAAAATATTAAGAGCTACCTTTTACGTCGAAGGTTTTCATTGCAAAGCGATCCGAAAAAATCAATATTAACGACTTCGCATTCTTCCTTTAGTTTACTCGGTAGTGGTTTTTCTTCACGAAGTTTTTTACCCCGCCAAACTTCATGTTCAACGGATACATCAATCCAGTTATTTATAAAATCTAATTCCTTATTTTTCAATTTACTAAATTCGGGGTCAATAGATTTTATTAGAAATTCGGAATCTGTAATAATAATAGGTATCCAGTAAATAAATAAAAAAATAAACTACAAGGCTTAATACTAGGTATAACTCCTAGATATTACAGATTAAAATAAATATAGGTAAATATTTAGAATATTGGATTCCACACCCACAAAAGTGGATAAACAGGTACTTTTTATGCATGTAGAATCAATCTTAATATATTTCTTTTTTTATATTGCCTCGACTGCCTCGTTGGTCTAGTGGTTGTTAAGCGCGACTGCTGAGCACGGTCCTGCCGTCCTGGGTTCGAATTTTGGGTTGGGCAAAGTGTTACTGGGTTTTTCCATTTGGTAATTCTCAATAGCAGCACGGAGTCTAGTTAGTTAGCCGTGTTAGTAACAATAGGCTCGCCCCCTATTACATTAGGACCTATAACATATTTTGCGAAATGTGGGTGTACTCTATATGTGCACCTCTGCACAACCCCTCGGGGAAAACAGGCGTGATGTTATGTTTATGTTATGTTATACTGCCGTACAGGAAACAGCGAACAGAGTTGTGACGTAACTTGGTCGTAACTTCATTCGTCATGGATAACTATCTACTACTATACTATTTTTATGAAACAAGCACTCATGGATCTCTTTCACCAAGGGCGGAAGAGAGGTTTAGCCTCTGTACTTAGAAATGCGGAATTATACTGAAATTTATTTCCATAAATGCTTGTAAATTGATGGCGGGCCTTATGGCTTGGCTCGTCATCAATATTCTTTTTTGTTAAATATACACGCTTCGTTGTCTAGTCTTTGTGTGCACGCTGGATAGTGTAGCCAAATTTGTACTTGACAACCGCGCGCTTAAACGAATACACTTTTGAAAAGTTGGCACCTAGAAATCTAGGGTCTCAAATCGTTACACGATGTAAGGCTCCTGCAAACGGGCCTACTCGCGGCTGTAGGGAATAATTTACATACCATACATGAAGTCGACAAGTCTTATACGAACCTTTATAAGCCATGATGTTTGACTTAATTGTAATGTAGGTACTACTTTATAAACTCTTTAATTTTGTTAAAATCAAGTCACGATGATATTTAATCAGACATAAATACCTATACAATAAATAAGGGTTATCTGACAGACAATTTGTAAATTGTTAACTATGGAAAATGTCACAGTCCAAAGTGTTTGGATTTTTAAATAGATCTATTTGGCCGCGAAAATGGTTTATAGCACATGATAGCACTGCCTGTCGCAGTTATGTAGGATCTGAATATATATTATTTTATGGAGGTGTAGCGAACAGACTAAATCTCCAGATCTCATCATATTTTAAACTTAAAAATTAACGTAATGTGTGTAAGTGGTGTAAGTGACGTAAGAAGTTAGGTAGGAACTTATAGGAAATGAATACAAAATTACCTGCGTAATTTTACTTGTGTCTCATTCATAAATTCATTCCTTCTTACATGATTCCTACCATGGATGAAAAAAGATTTTCCTGAGAAGAAAAAGCTGTATGTACGTGTACAGTTCCATGGTAACTATTGGCTATGCTATTGGTAACCATGATGATAATCATGGAGGAAAAATGATGCTAATTTATGATTGCCAAACTTGTTTGTTTTATTCAGGAAGTGTTACCACCATTATTAAATTGTCACTTGCTGACAAGTGTCAGACTCATCGAGGTTTTCTGTGGTCACACTACATAGAGTTTATAGATTTTACATGTCAGTAGACTTGGACATAGTAGTTCGCGACTAAAATCGCTCCTTCTAGTTCGCCGCTTCTAAACGAAGTAGATCGCTCTTCTAGTTCGTCAGCTCCCGAATCGGATCAGAAGAAGGCAGATCTTTCGCTCATTCGTTCGATCTTATGTCACATTTACATTTAACTAAACGAGCACACTTTGTAGTGTTGATTGACGTGTTAATTAATTATTTCCGTGTCACCTACAGAGCGGCTCATTCAACTGACGTTGGGACAAAAGTTTGTCGGGTAAATCCGCATTCGGGCAAGCTATTTTCCAAGCATTCACTGCCTCAGTCATGCTAGAATATTTCTGGTTAATTTTTCAGTACTGTGGACCGATGACAGAAAAGCTGGAAAACTTAAACTGCTAACTTTACGGACACCCAAACCACCTAATCTAATTGGAGGTACCAATTAGATTAGGTGGTTTGGGTGTCCGTAAAGTTATCAGTTTAAGTTTTCCAGCTTTTGTTTTGTTGATAGTGGCTTGAGACCACGTTCGGTCGTCTAAAGCTACATTAAGAATTCTAACAACGGTGTTCCGTATAATTTGGTGTTTTTTTTTCCAAAAGGTTTGCATGTCTCCATATTTGGGAAGAGCAAAGATAATATGTAAATTTTGGGCCAAAACAACAATAACGAATTAAAGTAATGGCCGCATGTATGCTAATTTCAGAAAATCTTTCTGTAATTGCATTAAAATTTTGAATTTTTCTTCAACAAAATGTTCATAAGAGTTTTCTAATATTGGGGACCCTAGGAGGCGCAAAGATGATTTGTTTTTATTCTGAATTTGTGGAGCAACTGAAAGAAATTTGTTTTAAGTCGATAGTCTGTCTGTAATGTCCGGTCTGTAAATTTTGCATTTGGAATAATTTAAATCTAAACCAATAGAGATAAATTTCTCTTTTAAATTTTAAAATCTTCAATAACCGTGTTTACGTCGCCTTCAGAGTTCCATCATAATTTACATTTTATATTTTTACCTTTACTTTTGACGCGCATCAAACGAACTAAAGAGCATAAGCGCGACAGAACTGAAAACTAGTTCGCGTAGTTCGTCTTGGTCTGTGGGAGCGGTCTTACGAACTAGTTCGTTCGCGATTTACACAAGACTAAACGTCAGATGTCAAACGAAGTCCGAACAGTCAGCTGTCAGACTCAGCACAAGTAATATTGTTTGTACGTCAATGTGCTAAGCGGATAGACGTGTATTGGTATTGCGCGCAAACAAAATTTTCGTAATCCGTATCGTTATTAAACAATTATATATTTTAAGGAGAATATAAAGTACTAACGCCTGTATTGTATATCGTCTCTTTTACGATTTTTTCTATTTAAACATATAACGAGGAACCTTTATATGCGTAATATTTTTTGAAAGATCGTAAACAAAGAAGAATACAACAAACAAGATGTGGTCTCACTTAGAACGTGGAAGTTCACCAGTAGACTGGTGTGAATCTAATTATTCTATTTCGCCAGTTATAGCAGAATTTGTAAACACTGTAAGTATTTCTCTTATTTTAGGAATGTACCTACCTAGTTATACAGACAAAGGGTTTCATTGTATATATACCTACGTGATAAAGTGTTGTTTGATAATTAATGTGATATAAATTAATGAATTAAAGTTTGTATTCTCTCCAAGATGAACAAGTTCCTTTTAAATTGTCATGCATGCTTGCCTAAAATGGTCAATAAACTTAGACCTCAACTCACCTTAGCTCACAAAACAATGCATAATAAATTAAGGTGTTGTACCTAATTTGTTTTTAGATTAGCAACATCCTGTTCTTCTTGTTCCCACCTGTGCTAATTCATCTATTCCAAGAGTATTCTAAGTTCTTCAACCCAGCAATCAATGTTCTGTGGGTTCTCTTGATGGTGGTTGGTGTAAGCTCTGCCTATTTCCATGCAACCTTGAGTTTGGTTGGTAAGTAAATTGTATATTTTAATCAGCAAAAAAGGTAAGTACCTATTTTGTTTTATATATTTTTTCTTATTAAAATGTGTAAAATTAGAGATTCTTCTATTGTTATTACACTATTAATAATTATTAACAAAAAATAATTAATCTATTGTTGTAGTCATAACTCAGAAATATATAGGTACATATAAAGCACCTACCTAAGTAACACATATTACCAAATAAAATAAATTATACCATACACTTGGGATTTATGGCTTTGACTGATTAAAAAGGTTTATATACTTTATACCCAGTTGGTAACATAACCTTGGTAAACAAACAAAATTATCTCATAAGTCTTATTCACTTGCATAATAAACTTGGCAAGTATTCTTATCAGCTTGGCTCGGTCAATAGCTAGTAAGAATGTTTCTTTAGCTGAACAAGAAGATGCTGATTTTATGAAAAGAAAATTCTCCTAATCTCAAGTACATTCTGCGATACTTATTGCATAAATACACACTCATAAATAAACATAGATAGATGTAGCTGGTAGATACTTTGTCCAGAGTCTGTAAGATATAACTACACACAATAATTGTGTTGACATGTCAGACATCACTAGTCACATATTGTGGTGCAGAGCCTATTTACATATACTTCGGATTCACCACCTCTTAAAACCAGCTTTCCCAATAAAAAAGAATTGAACTCTTGATAAATTTATCCTACATATTAAATGGGGCTCAATTTTAATAACATGATATAAATAAATATTATATTATGAGGAAGCCAAGGAAAGTATATTTTTAACAGCGATATAAAACAAAGCCACTGTTCTAGTATTGATAATATCTTCCACAATATTTATAGTGGCTTCAACAATGCTATTTACAATTTCAGGGCAGCTAATGGATGAGTTGGCTATACTCTGGGTGTTTGCAGCAGCTTTTGCTATGTTCTTGCCAAAGAGATACTTCCCAACATTCTTAGGTGGCAACAGGTGAGTAGTGTTATTCCAATAAAATGAAATACTAGACTAGGTATACAATACATAATACTATTATGCTACAACATTTATCAAAGGACAGTGTCACATGGCATCTTATAGATTAGTGCTATATTATATAAAAATAGATTACATCCCCAGGCTGGTACTTAAAATATCCGAACCAAAAATACAACTAACACTGCCCAACCTAGTAATCCCACCTTGCTAGCTGCTCTCGTGGTTACAGGGCAATGAATAACTTATTTAAATACACGTAATATAATTAAATGCGGCAGTTGGATCATTAAATTAAAATGTTGTCCCACAGTGGTAATTTCTGATCTATCGCCGGTGTCGCGGGTGCGGTTTAATGACAGGAAGTGAGCTCATGCACTAGCGCCCAGACTTGGAAAATTATTTGCAAATCACGCAAACATCATTATTACTGATTATGTCCCGTGCGGGAATGGATTTCGAACCGCAACCTTTCGTACAGTTTACAGAAGTCAAGTCGCTTAGCCACTCATGTTGTTTGTTATTTCCTACGTATTACCAAATACATAATAGGTATATTTAGCGCGAATTAACACTTAAATTTACGATGCCATCATAAGAATGTAAATTTGATAATGTGAATTACAAAACATACAAACACGCTCTACTTTTTGCGCATATTGCATCATACATCGCGTACCTAACGTAAAAATGGAAATTTTAAATTTTTTCATTTCCATAATCTTTACACCTCTAAAACGTTATAATACTCTACCTACTCTTGAATCGTTAGTTTGATAAAATGTATACTTACGCGATATCATAAAAGTTATTCTTTGTATGTATTAGGTGAACTGGTGGTTTGTCTTTCATTTACTAAGAAAATACGGGCTTCCTCCGTCCTGTGGCGGACAAGGGTTTAGGTCGCGGGATGTGACGCCGCCACATCACGGCGGGTTCCGCTAACTAGTGTTGGTTTGCCGTCGTCCTAGGAAAAAATAATGATGTCAAGTATTCATGTATATATAATTAGTTCACCTAGATATTGAATTAAGCCTGTAAGAAAAGTATTTTTAGGTATCTAATAGTAAACGACGTAATATGGATAGAGCTTAGAATAACAATCTTCTCAATCACTGTAACTGAGCAAGCTAAATCGATTAAAAACATATTTGCGTCAGTAAGTACGTACCTACTCTAAACGGGTTTGTAGGGCACGATAAACGCGTGAGTAATACTCACTGATTACTCGTAAATATGTTACCAGGGTAATAACATTAACAAATGAATCCTTTATAATTTTCAGACGACGACTGGCCATCTACTCATGCGTCGCGTCAGTGATATCGACCGGTTTCTTAGTCATGCACCCGGCAGCTAACGCATTCGCTCTGATGACTCTCGCATTACCTGCTCTCGGGTTTCTATACAAGGAACTAAACCTGTACGTGTTTATTGTCAGTAAATTCAAGGTAATTATTTTAATTTATCGAGCTGAGTCTTAAATTATTTCATTGTTACAGAGTGAAGTGCCCACGCGTGTACCGTCTCGGAGTACGTTGCGTCGCTGTCTCTTTACTTGCCATGTTCTGCTGGATCATGGATCGTATGTTCTGCGACGCTTGGCTGTCCATCGATTTCCCCTATATGCATGGAGTATGGCACGTGCTCATCTTCATTGCCAGCTATACTGCTCTCGTACTATTCGCGTTTTTCAATGTAACAGAAGAGAGACCTGAACAGAAGCCTCAACTGAAGTACTGGCCTATAAACGATTTTGAATTAGGAGTTCCATACATAACAATTAAACATCCGTGCAAAAACGATAAAGATCTAGCCATTTAGTCTTGTTGATTTAAATGATTTGGGGATCTGAATACATTACAAACGCGGTTTTAAAAGGCTGATTAACTTGTTAACCTTGTCTAATGACCTTATTAAAATGTATAGGGTCACACCACGCGTATTTCTTATCAAACCGAAAGCTGGGTAAGACAAAGAAAAGACAAGTAAATCGATCATTGTCGAGTGTTTATAAAAGTTTATTTAAATGACGCCATAAATGTTGTTGACTTCTCATGAAATTTAGTGAGTATGTGTATGTACTAAAACTTACGGTGTTTGGAAATAGCATATCCCATGTGTTGATACTAAACTGTATTACACGAGTTATTAGGAATTAATATCTCGAAGAAAACACTATTGTTCCACGCAAATATTATCATTATTGGGGCTAGGTAGGTCCACTCTATTCTAATAGACATTGACCTACGTATAATTTCGACTGTGATTGTTATTTTTTATATTGTATTTATATTTTATTTCTTATATTTTTTACTTTAGATGTTTTTTGACATTTTATTATACAGCTATTATTTACCTTTAATTTTTATTTATGAAATCGGATTGATGATCTGTTTAATGGTAGTCAAAAAATATCAATTATATTATTTATCGACTAAATTTATAATATTTAATGCTAGCCTAATAACTGTCTCACTGAAGGTCCAAGGCCCTTCACAAACAGAGAAAGAACGAGTCTATATATATCTTCTTAATGAGCCAAATATTTTCAATAAATAATGTATATTATAAATATTATGCTACCTCTAATGTGCAAAAACCTGTAGAAGTGCAGCCATTGATGTTTGGCCTACCCTATATAAACTATAAACCCTGTGCTCTGAGTTTTCAATTGATACAGTAGGTAACCAAATCTTGCATTGAACCTTTAGGCTGATTGGCGCCTCTTTCATAAAGTCTGTACGTCGTCAATCCTTCAGAATTTACTAACTTTTAAACTACCGCGTTCCATGATAATTAGAACTACAACACGGGAATTAATGCGAACACAATTGTTTAATTTTTGCTTGACGTTACGACCGAGTTGCATCGGCCGTGGTCACAAGCAGACTTCTGCATATGTAATGCAATAAATAAGTTTTGGACCATGTATTGAACATGTATTAGTAGACATGCTCAATACATGGTTTCTTTTAACTGGTTCTTGCACATTAGTGGTAAAATATAGATACAGTAAATAGCTTCCAAAGCCATCTATTTATTAACTAACATTTTGTGATGTCAAATATATCTGAGATATTAATATAGAATAGCATAAGCGTGTAGCTACTTATTTTGTATACTGTTAGATTATAAAATTGTATTGATGGGTAGTACAAAACATCAGTGATATCATTGTGTGTGTTACGACGAAGTGTAGCAAATTATTATCCATTTTTGGATTTTTAATAATGTGTTGTTAAATTGTACTTTGTATTCAAAGTGAGAGCAGGATCACCTACCTCTGATGAGGTTGGTAAGAAAGCTAGGAGAACTTTATACTACGAAAGCTAGTATCAAAAATCAATAAGTAAATCAACTTATACAAATGTCATTGCTCTAAATTCTATGGACGCGATTCTAGTCTGCATACAGCCGTACTCAAAGTTCTCCTATGAAATCATTTCAATTTCTGTAAAATCTTTAGTGTCAGTGCATATGCTAAGTTAATCCATTAAACCCGATATTTATATTGCGTATCTAAGTAGATACGCAATATAAATTGCGTATCTACTTAGATACGCAATTACAATTACAAATACACAGGAGCCTTTTTGGTACAATAAGTAAGTACTTATTGTACCAAAAAGGCTCCTGTAAATAAATTATTACAAAAGTAGCGGTTACTTTTCGTGCTTTTATATGGTTACTAAAATGTAGTTGAACAGCTACTGTAATTATATACCTACATGGTTAATAGGAGTTTTAAGGTAACCAGCGCTTTGTTTGAATATTTCTGTTATATTATATTTTGGTTTTACTTGATAAATATAGATTTCTAATGTTAATTTTACCTAAGAATGTGAAGAGTGAAAAATAAATAAATGGCTACCTAATTTGGTTTTGCATTACACCTTAAATTAGACTATAAGTAAGCAATTTGGAATGTTTAATTGTAACAAGTTTACATTAATATAAAATATAGAATATCTTAAAATGTTTCTTTTTCATGGACATTAACCTTTTGTGCGCCACAACTTCTATAGAAGACAAATGTTTCCGTGCTCTCCACACCATAACTTTATTATTATCAGTCTTGTGTAATGTAATAACAAACAATAATCGTAATAAATGTTAAGATTACATATTGTCTTTTAGTATAATCATAGCGTGGAGGGCACGAAACCCTTAGTTTTCTATCTATGGCCGTGGCACTCAAAAGGTTAATAATCACAATACATTGTACATAAATATCAATTTAGACAAGCATGTATAAATGTACTTTAGTCAGAGTCAGAAGATACATTGTGGTGGTTGGGGTGGAGACTGGTGGAGTCAAACTTCTTCCTAGGATAGGTGCTCCCCCCACGGTACACCACATGGTTCTTCTCAGTCTCTAATATCTTAACTTCATGTAACAACTGTGGCTTCTCCATCACCTTTTGAAGTTGATCCCAAATGTATATTGCTACATTTTCAGTAGTGCTCACCTAGAAGAAAACAAACAATTTAATTGAGATATTTACACAAATGTTTAATATGAGGTTTTTTTGTATATTTCTCAAGATAATAATAAATATAATGTTGAGAATCTCAATACCAAATACATAAAACTCATAAAAGTAAATAACTGTTTAGACACTCAAGATAAAAGATAAGTATTGATCTCTAACCTTATTTCACAACTTGACACAATAATTAAAAGTATATTACACTAGTTGTGATTAATTACACAATATTAGAATCATTTAATGGGATATTAATTTCGAGTAATTACCGCAGCTTTGAAGTATGGTACATCATGATCCAAGTTTTTGTGGTCTAGTGGGTCCATGATAGCTACCTGCATGTACTCTTTAAGTTCATGCACATTCATAACCATGCCTGTGTGAGGGTCCACTGGACCTTTCACCGTCACCAACACTGTAACAAAAATAGATTGATATTTTAAAGTATTTTTAAACATTTATTCTAATTTTAAATTGTTTTTTTTTAAAGCTGATTTAAACCTACCAACATAATTGTGTCCATGTCCGTTAGGGTTGTTGCACTTTCCATACAGCTTTTTGTTTTCCTCATCAGTTAAAAATGGACTGGAATATAATATGATTCTTATAAATATGATCAATCATGTATTAGAAAAAAAACTGACGTAATATTTATTGAAAAAGATGTGAGACATTTAATAGGAATAAGGGTCTTACAACGAGGGTTTAAAAAGTTAGCACGTTTAGAGCAGCGAGAACACTTGCCATATTGGTTCGTATCAAATATTTTTATAACTTAGACGAAGCACCTTTTAATTCCTTATTAAGCTAACCGAATTAATTACCCTTGCATACCTGTGTAAGCGATGGCAAGAACTAAAGGTTTCGCGTCTGGTTATTGATACTATAGGTAACGGGGTCATATTTTATAGAAAATATTTATGTCGTAGTCTTGAAAAAATTAACCGCACTATTCAGTTACAACAAGACAATTAACTACGGTACTGATCTCGTGGAACAATGTAAACGAACTAACTTAAAGTGAATGAATAATCGAATTTTTAAGTCACGAATACAACAAGTGTTTCAGTTTCACTTTTATTTTCAAAAGTTATGTTATGTTGTCATTGCATTGTCAATTAGTTGTCAAAATTACATTTCCGAATTCCGGGACTACCAACCTACTAACTTACCAAGCAATACAATAACCCCTTTTTACCCGACTACGGCAAAGTCTACAGGCAGGGTTATGATTTTTTATAATGAGCTTTTGGAATAATATAAATAAATAATACAATTATTGTAAGCCTAAGCCCATTATAGAGTAGGTAGATAGTACCCCGTAACCGTCAGCGTGTATATATTCTGTGGATAATACACCCAAATTAAATAATATAAAATATGGACTACTCAATTCGTTTAAATTTTAATATACTTTTAATAAAAATGTGGACTATTGAATTTTAAATATTAATACTATTTTATATACCTTTGAGTAATGGCATTAATACGTACCGATTAGTAAAGTTTCACCGTTTTTATTTCATGATATTGATAATTTAAAATGTATCGATGCTTTCATCACTAAAAATAATATCGAGTCAGATAAAATTTTAGTTTGTTTGATCCTTTAGCCTCACTTACGTTATTGAGTATAGCTTTGTTCCTTTCTCATTAGTAGACTAGATGAAAAGTGCGACTGCAAGGGTACCGGAATGAGTTTGTAACTGTCATTGAATGTCTGTCAATGTCACTAATGCGAGTCGCCAAGTGGAATTTATCGAACTACATAAAGCATAGTACTAGTAGTAAAGTACAGTGATTTGGACTTTGTAACCTTTTAGAAAAACTTTGTAATTGTAAATAGTGTATTAATAAAAAGGTTTATACTATTATTAAAAATGTTTTCTCCGTGCACGAGACATGTATTTTTTTCCACGCAGGTTGGTTTATATAATTTCATTTTATTTTAACATAATAACAAGGTTAAGATTAATTGATAAGTATGATAATCATACTTTTCAATTATAGTGTAATGCAGACAAAGTAAACTTTTAACTCTTTACTAGGGCACTTGCAAACTAATTAAATAGACAGTAATTGGGTTATTATTAAGGTATCTGACATTACTCACATAGTAACAAGTATTTATCTTAAGTTCTGCCAGAATAACGGTGTCATTCTGTCCTCATAATCTTCTAAACCTTGTCTTAATTTAGTATCTTTTTAGTTTTAATTAGTATCTTTTTTCTTTTTAATCATTCTGTGTAGGTATATAATGACAAAATTGACTGTGCACTGATGCTCTCTTTGCATTTACAAGAGGAAAACTACAGTACTGTTATCTTTGGATCTATTCAAAATCATCTTTTATTTTATTGGTAGTTAATATAATTACATATATCTATTAATACATGACATATTACTTTCCAGTTGAGGCGATTGCAGAGCACTTTAGTAGTGGCTGAGCACAACAATGAGGTGCTGTCAGCTGCCACACAAAACACCCTGAGTGCTGCCAAGAAGATAGGGGGTGATGTGTCTGTGTTGGTAGCCGGCACTAAGTGTGGCCCTGTAAGTTAATGCCTTTAGCTCCATTTGTAAAAAGTACCTACCAATTTTACTTGCCAAAATATTTTGAATTAAGACTGGCTTGAATTATAAAAAAACAAGAATCTGTACTTAAAACTTAAGATTCCATTTTTAAATATTTACTGTGAATCCTTATAAAAGAGTATGTTTTCATTCTTAATATTGTCTATATAAAGATGCATAGGTCTAATAATAAAATCATGATACTTACTACTATTCTCCATTTCAGGCTGCTGAGGCGATTGCCAAGGCAAATGGCATTTCCAAGGTCCTTGTGGCTGAAAGTGATGCATTCAAGGGCTTCACTGCCGAGTCTCTAACCCCTCTCATCATTGCTACACAAAAGCAGTTTAATTTCACACACATCCTGGCCCCTGCTACTGCCTTTGGTAAAGCTGTGTTGCCCAGGGTAGCGGCTAAGCTTGATGTGTCACCCATCACAGATATCATTGGGGTTAAGGATCCTAACACCTTCATCAGGACTATCTATGCAGGTAACTACAGTCTTAATAACTATTTTTAACCCCCCAACACAAAAAGAGGGGTGTTATAAGTTCGTCCCTTCCTCCCTGTGTCTGTCTGTGGCACTGTAGCTCTTAAACGGGTAAATCTATTTGGATGGTTTTTTAAATACCTTTATTAGTTAATTGTGCCAATGTCAAAGTGATGACCTAGCTAATTTGATATCTGCATACTATAAGTACAAGGAAAATAATTATATTTCCTGTATGTAAGCTATTATAATTTATTTATTTACATCAATATTTATACAGAAGCTAAAATTTGTATTTCAGGAATAGTAAAAATATTTGAAAATTTTCTTATCACATGATGGGCATCAGAACAAAAATTACGTATTAAGAGACCACATCACATCTAAAAAACGTATTATATTCTTTTCAGGTAACGCAGTCCTTACATTAGAAGCAAAGGATGCGATCAAGGTGATCACGGTCCGCAGCACAGCTTTCCCGCCCGAGCCACTGGAGGGAGGCTCCGCTGCCGTCGAGAAGGCGCCCGAGGGCGACTACAAGTCTGACCTCGTTCAGTTTGTCTCTCAAGAACTCACAAAGTCCGACAGACCTGAACTCACCAGTGCTAAGAACATCATTTCTGGAGGTAAACATAATTAAAAACTTATATATCTTTTAAATACGTTAAAATCTGGATATTTGTTTTGGACAGCTCAATAGTGCTAATCTCTTAATTGTTCAAGTCTATATTTGCAATATAAAATAGTTTAAAAGGTCTTTTATATAAATCATTTATATTTATTTTTATAAGCATTCTAATTGGATAGAACTGTAATTAAAATTTATTGTAAGAATAGAATCTAAACACCAGTATAGTGTTCACTTATTAACAGATTTAAGCAAAAAGAAAATGAACTGTTTTAAGCACATAACAACTGCTCATAAATTAATACTATATACGGTTTTCATTTTACGTCTGCAACTTTTATATTTAATTGATTCAATCGGAATATTTTTGGTTTGAATCAGTGATTGACTACAATTATTTGCTACCTAGGTCGCGGGTTGAAGTCGGGCGATAACTTCAAGCTGCTGTACGCGCTGGCCGACAAGCTGAACGCTGCGGTGGGCGCGTCGCGGGCGGCCGTCGACGCCGGCTTCGTGGCCAACGACCTGCAGATCGGACAGACCGGCAAGATCGTCGCCCCTGTACGTACACATCTAAAATAATATTTATAAAACATTATAATATATTTATAAAGATTTAGTATTTATTAGTATGTATGTATATCTTCCACTGCACGTACAATAAGGGCAGGAAAGAAAACAATGCACTGTCTTTTATTCATTTTTTTGACCTTTTCCTAATTTAATCTCTTGAATTAATACCTATTATTTTACCGTAATAAATGATTAACGACTAATATAATATTTTCTTTATAGGACCTATACATCGCTGTAGGCATCAGCGGTGCCATCCAGCATCTGGCTGGTATGAAAGACTCCAAAACCATCGTCGCAATCAACAAAGACCCTGAAGCACCTATTTTCCAGGTATGAACTATACATTCTTAATAACACAAATTAAACTGGCCACCTCTAAAGTAAAAAAACGAACGTCCGCCATAACTTAGTTTAAAAAAACTAGTAATTCCAATCATGCTCAAAAAGTGCATTTTTTTTTCAACATTAATAGTTGTCAACACCTTGTATCTCTTTCTATTAATTCTTCTTTCTTTTAGTTTAAAAAACTAGTGCTAGGTATGTCCATGTAAGCCATAGATGTAGAGTATATTATGGAACGCGTCAAATTCCGAATTAGCTACTTTAGTTACGAGTGCCAAGTCCTAACAAGTCAAGGTTGTGTGACTCTTATCAGTTTCTTATCTTATATGTACCAACAACGGAGATTAATATCCGCTATAGTTATCTAAATTGTTATTTGATTTTTGTAATAGCGAAATTTTATCGATCTTGCATAACAACACATCAATTTTGTCAGTTTGATTTATCTATAAATTCATATTTGAATAGGTTAACTTAGTCTTAGCGACCTTGTCCCTTCAGTTTGTTTGGGCATTTCTTTTCAGAGGTAGTCAATTAAGAAATATCGACACCACTTAATTTAGAAAAAAAAATACGTTTGTCTTTTTGCTTCGGGGGTTAAAAAACGTTTATCATTTACCAATTAAGTAAAAAGGAATCAGTATTGGGATTTTGAAATCTCTTAATGTCCCAAATGAGTGGCGTGAATACCTAATAACAATTGAATTAATAGTTTTCATAATTTAGTGTTATATTTTATTTGGCAAATAATAACAGCAACATGAAACATGGAAGTAGTACATTGTTGCGTAACGCAGATAGCGTCTATTATTATTATATCATATCGCTCACAGCTTAAGTTAATATTGCTGATTACTAATTAATTAAATTCCTTTTTCAGGTAAGTGACTATGGTCTGGTTGCCGACTTGTTCAAGGCAGTTCCCGAGCTCACCTCCAAGTTGTGAACGCATAGATAATATAGAGTGATACAGAGAGAATCAAGTACATTGTTGAACCTTTTTAGATGAAAGTTTTTATTCTTATAAACTTTTATACCTTTTCTTCGAGATTTATGAACTTTTATTGTTGTTCAGAGTAATTTATCACGTGTAAATGATTTATGTATGTATAATAAAGTTTGTTAAAAGATGGCTTGTTTTTATTTTATGCAACGATTTCTTCCTTCTTTTATTACAGTAAGTAAGCACTTGAATTATTTTACGTAAATATATTACGCTTTTAAAGTAGGTACAATATTGGTATGCCTGAAATTTAAGCTTTCCTGTGTAGCCCCATATACCGTACGATACGTTACAGTAAACTTCGTTATCGGATAATATCGCAAAAAAATTGTATGCAATTTTGAATATCGAAACAATACATCGCGAGTGTATGGTTTTTTGCAATCGAAAGTCACGATTTTCTCCAGACTGCCCCCTTAGACATGTGGCAAAACGCTTGACCTATATAAATGGAATAGAATGTAAAATGTATGGGGATGACACATGTCATCGCTAACTTATTCGAAACATGATGTCATCCCCATACATTTATCCTTTGATTATAGATAATCTTTCTATTCTATTTCTATTCGTCAAGCGTAAAGCCACTTGCCTAAGGGGGCTGGTCGAAATTATCTACTACTAATCTACATAAATGTTTTATTGTCTAGCAATATTTTGTACTTTATTGATTTATTCATTTGAAATTACTTTAATTAGATTAGGCCACGCGCGACGGATAGCACAATCCGTGGTGTAGTGCAATTTTTTAATTATAATACTTTTGAATACCTACAGTACTTTACACATACATCCTACTAGCCTGAATATTAATATTTATAACAAAACATAAAAAACGATTCTACGCCTGTATTCCCCGAAGGGGTAGGCAGATGTGTATAGTACACCCACATTTCAAATATAGAAGATATGTTAAAGGTTCTAATGGAATAGGGGGCGAGTCAAATCCGGACTCCGTGTTACTACTAATTACCTCTAATTACTTAATCGAAAAACCCAATAACAATTTTCCTTACCCGGTATTCGAACCCAGGACCTTATGCTTAGTAGTCTAAATTATTTGACTTAAGTTATTTAACATTTAAAATAAAATGAACCTTAATCATTTTCCTTTAAATTGCGGAAACTACCTAAGAAACTTACTTTGAGATGAAATAAAAAACGGTAAAAATTAGTTTGTAAAATGTTCACGTTATAACATTCCGAAATGAATTGAGTATGATTTAAACTACAAATTAAGCGTAACTGTTTAGGAATAGGAACAGCTTAGGATCTGTTGGTAATTAGGACAAAATTCTGAACTTCATAGGAATTTTGCGAATTGTCATATTGTGTTACATTATGCCTCTACCTTAGACTATAAAATAATATAGACGAAGCGTCAGGAACAAGCAAAGTGAAGCATAAAAAGAGGTGCCGGTTTGTGTAGTACACGCAAATTACACACACATAGACAAGCAAGAGGTGCCGAAACGTTCAGTGTCACGCAGACCGCTAGAATTGTCAGTGCCGTTTTATGTACAAAAATAAAACTAAAATGCCGTCGTGTGTCGTTAAACAATGTAAAAGCTATAGCACAGCTCATAAAAAGGCCAATGGAGAGACTTTCCACGAGAAAGTAATGAATTTTAATCGTATTTGTATGATTTTATAATAAGCAATCGGAACATGATTAGGTGACGTGGAACATCTGTGTTGCATGGTAATAAAATGTAAGTTTCCCAAAAAACGGGGTAAACTTCCAAATGGGTGTGATTCCTGGTGGCTGCTATGCTTTTTTGCTTTTAGATTTCCAAGAGACTTAGAAGTACAAAGTTAGTGGATTAATATTATAAGAAAATACAGAAATGACGTTAATTGGACCCAGACATTATATTCGGTCGTTTGTAGCAATCATTTCGACGAAAATGATTTGAAATTATCAAAATGTGGACGAGATAAATGATTTACGTTATTTCTGAATATTATATACATATAACACGCGTAATATGTTGAAAATAATTAATTGTTTTTCAGGGTAAAATGATTTTATCTGGCAACATTCCTTTGCTGTCAAAGTCACTCACACATATTCACGACCATGGCCATGCTTCACTTCAATGTTCCGTGAGGCTTTGTCTATATTATTTTATAGTCTAAGGCCTCTACACGAAACATGTTAAAGTTTGGTGTCCAATACCTAATCTGTTCCTGAGCAGAGTATTGGGTACCTACCTACATTCCTGCAATGTCTACAGTAATTCCTGATATGTTGCTTTAACAAAATAAAAAAACTTTTCACCAGCTCTAACAATAAATTAATTAAAATTATTAATTAATTACAGTAAATTATCCCGAAAATGAAACAAAACCGCGCTCGTTTGAATTAGTTCTGCTATTCCATAATAGATGGCGCTGCTAACGCATTTGTAATATACAGAACACTTTAAATTAAAATTTGTTGGGCCTGTTGAAGTAGCTTTATACGCGAAGAAGCATATTATAGGGTGAGTAAGGCATTTATTTAGAATATAAAAAAATATATTACCTACATGTTTAAATAGTAGGTAGGTATCTTATACCTAACCAATTTTGCAGCAGAAGCACTTTAGACTATTTTATTGTAATGACCATTAAACAATATTTAGGTAGCTAGTCTCAATACTAAATAGGTAGGTAGTGAAGATACCTAAACATAGGTTTAGGTAACTAATCTGAGACATCAAGTCAATATACCTATATATACTTAATTCATAGTCATCTGAGTATAATCTACCTAAGTAGTAGATTATAACTATGTCTCCAGTTATGCGTAGAAATGTCTATTTAGCGTTATGCCAGTATAAACCAACAGGAGGTAAGTGCACAGTCAATCACGACAGTAATGATAGTCCCAGGGGGAGATGTGGTTTGTACGCCGAGTGGCTTTCTCGTTATCATATCTGAGGGCGCGGGCGCGGGCGGCGGGGCGGGGCCTCGCGACGCCCCGCCCACCGGCGCCACGCCCGCGCCTCGCCCGCCCCGACACATATCATTAGCATTTAGCACTATCGAACATGCCGCGGCCGCCGCGCGATTCCTACGGCGACCAGAAGCCCCCGTACTCGTACATCTCCTTGACGGCGATGGCGATCTGGAGCTC
This sequence comes from Abrostola tripartita, assembly GCA_905340225.1. Lineage (NCBI taxonomy): Eukaryota > Metazoa > Arthropoda > Insecta > Lepidoptera > Noctuidae > Abrostola > Abrostola tripartita. Next base: position 4,802,298 of record HG996487.1, on the reverse strand, counting down.
CCCGGAGCGCATGCTGCCGCTGTCGGAGATCTACCGGTTCATCACGGACCGCTTCCCGTACTACCGGCGCAACACGCAGCGCTGGCAGAACTCGCTGCGACACAACCTCTCCTTCAACGACTGCTTCGTGAAGGTGCCGCGCCGCCCGGACCGGCCCGGCAAGGGCGCCTACTGGACGCTGCACCCGCAGGCCTTCGACATGTTCGAGAACGGCTCGCTGCTAAGGAGGCGCAAGAGGTTCAAGCTGCACGGGGATCAGAAGGAGAGCTTCAGGTCGGAGCTGACGGTGCTGGCGAGCTTCAACCAGCAGTTCCTGGCGGGGCAGCTGAACATGAGGGTGCCTTCGCTGCAGGCGTTCGATGCTCCTGCAGTTCATAATACAGACCGACGAATGACCGAGACTAAGGACAACTGGAGGAAGTCGTTCTCTATAGACAGTTTGTTGGCCAGTGACACAGTGGACAAGTCTAGTGTGTATAGGGACTCGAGTGTTGCGCGTGCGCCGATGCCGGTGGTGCCTTACCGGCCGGACGTGGTGGCACTGGCCGCAGCCATGTGGCCCCCCTTCGTGCCCCCCTCATCTCTGGAACATCTCCAGCTTAGATTTAATCTGCAAAGTATTGTTGATAATCTGCATTTATATTTTCAACAACCATTGAATTCTGTATGAAATATTTAGATAGGTGTTTACTTAAAAATGTAGATATAAATAGGTAAGGTAGGTGCATATTTATTACCTACTTTATTGGATAGACTGGAAAGTGAAAGATAAAAGTTAAACAGGTGACAAGGAGTTCGGATAGGATATCTTCCACTTGGAACCGGAACGGATCAAAACTTTATCAGCCAGTGGAAAACTAAACGACGCTCTTGAGAAATACATGTCAGAATCGTTATGACTAGTAAATTCATTTGTATATCACGTCTTTTACCATCGCATCTTTACATCTGTATTCATGAAAGGGCAAGAAGAGATTAATACGTACCTATAAAATGTCTAAGTTCTGTATCTACTTATCTGAGCTTACTTTTAGCTGAAGTCTATAAAATACGAGTGTTCTATTCATATTTATCAGGCATTTCACTCAGATCTAAACCTGGACTACATAGGGGAATTAATTGATCCGATCTTGAAGTCGAAGCTACGTTACAAATAAGAAGGCATAACAAGGGGTCACAATAATATTGTCTACTGTTCTGACAATTTCTTATTGGAGAAATATATAATTTGATAAAATAATAATTATAGGTACATAAATAACACGTAAAACCTTGGCAAAATACAGTTCACCGATACGGTTTATCAATTTTAGAAGATAGAGAAATCATCATTATCATCATCAGCCAAAAGACGTCCACTGTTGGACATAGGCCTCCCCGTTTATGCGTTTAAAGAAATATCTAAAATAAATTATGAGGTATTTATTAGATATTTTGTCCCTTAGTAAGCCACACTGGTTGCTTATCCGTACCTAACTACAAAAAAATAATGTACGGAAAATTATTGTTGATTATCTAGATATAAAATATTTTAATCGGAAAATCTAATTAGGTGCCTTGCCATGTAAGTATGTAGTCTATATAAACCGTAACATTAAAGAATGTATGATATAAATATGGACTTTGTAAATTATATAATATTATCTACCGAAGCCCGTCTCGTCCTTATATTAGGGTTGCATAATATTCGAAGTCCGCAGAAGTCAAATAAGTTCATAATTTGTGAGATCCATAGTGTGGGGAAGATTGAAACAAAATTGTTTCTAATTACCCCACACCAGGAATTTACAAAATCGAATTTACAAAGTTATTTATAATTCGTAGGTCATTTGGAAGGTAGATAGATATACCTATTACATTTTATGTTAAAAATATTATTGATTCGAAATTGTTAAAGGTAAGTAAGGGGAGGGGAATTTTATAAAATAATTGTCTGTAACTCAAATGTATTTAATTAGAAAAGTGGTCAATATACATAGAAGTTGAAATTTCTTAAGTCACGGTCGGAGCGATAAGATCGATTGCGAAAAACTTAGTTTTCAGGAAAAATACGTATAAATTGTTTAAAATACTCCGAGTTTTAGTGAGTGTCCATTACTTTGTATAAGTGCTTTTTGTTGTTAATTGTGTCATATTCTATATTGTTTCCAGCTGTGTAATGTGTATAAATAAAATACTTATATTAACATTATCATTTGTCTTATCATTTAATGTTTAATTCCGTAGTTGTCTTCTTAAATGTGACTCTGGGCTAGTCGGTTTATTTTGTATTACTGCTCTCCTTAACAAAGACGCTTTCAATGACTCTAAACATAGAAGAACTACCTAACAATCTACGAAGGTATAAATCTAGCTAACTAGCAAAAAAGCCCGTAAAAATACTATCATATTATACTACGCTAGCAAAAATAAACCTAGAATTACCAAGCTTGTCTAAGGATTCCGAGCTCAATTCCTATACATACATAAGAATAACAACAGCACGGGACAGGTGATGTCTATGAAGCACTTTTATGGATTTTACACAATTGATACGCGAGGTTAATTTTTAAACGTGTGATAAATCGCCTCCCTTAAACTCGTTTAAGCTTCAGAGGGGATGCTAATGCAATCGGGGTCGGCCGGCGTGACGTACACGTCATTTTTTGTTATTTATGCCCCGCGCAACGGCCAAGGGCTGTTTTGGTAATTAATATAGAGAAATGGGTAAATTGAGTGCCGTTTACCCCCCGGCGCCGGCTCGCTGCCTCCGATTGAACACCTTTTGTGAGCCACGGAATACCGTCGGTGTCACGAGGGTAGATTATGATGATGTCGCGGAGGGGAAGTTATCCAGATTGGTTGGAGAGATAACAAAAGATTATCTGCATTGAGGTTATGTGACAAAATTTTAATGTTTCTGTTATTGGTGTTTACAGCAATGTTAAAATATACATTACGGTGTATTGAGTTAAATGGTAATTTTATGACTAAAAAGTTATTTAGGAGCATGGAATAAAAATTTAAGGTGAGGAGCACCATTAAAAATAAGAAAGAAAGTGCTCATGTACCTGCCTAAAGGTATTATAATAAAATACAATAACTTATTATCATATAGGTATGAAGAAGTGTTATTTAAATATACATCAAGACAACCCAAAATATATAGAACCAATATACATAGATAGAAGTAAAAGAAACCCAAGCGCTTGTTCACTGCGGTATCTGGTAGTGAACGCAATAAGATGCGGAGCTAACCAATTCGCGAGACGTGGCGTATGAGCTTGTTGTTAAGTTACACGTGTGACATATACAGCACGCTCTCAAATATGTCATAACTTCACCAGGCCTCTACTGTCACGATCCTATGTCCTATTCCACGATCAATGGGGGCCCTTTTGTTCTCAGATTACAAACCAATTACCCATATTTATTCGACGAATTAATGTCATAGGAAAGTCCAAAGCAATAAAAATAAAAAGAATAAAATAATACATTTTATTTGAAATTTTTAGCCTCCAGTTGGTTAAAGACGGCTTCGAACTTGACGCTGTTACTTGACGGTGCTCCCTGAAGTATATTGTTATGGGCTTATCTAATCTTACAACGATGTAGGAGCTAGATGCTAGTAGAAAGCATCTCCAAGCAACAGCTCATTTTACGGCTGGTGCACTCTGGACAGTCAGCCGCATAAGTTCTTGCTGACCGGCTAATATCTATACCATTTTTAACCAACTTCAAAAATAAGGAGGAGGTTCTCAATACGTCGGAACCTTTCTTTTGTGTGATAATTTATCACATTCACATTTATACATCGCAAGTTATATAAATCTGAGACCCTGATGGTAAGACGATATTTGGGATATGATCTACAGATTTTAGGTAGAGCACTTCAAACCTATTGTTTACCTGAAAAGTTACTGAAGGTAATTTACTATAGAACAAATTCTGACTACGGGAATAGCATCATATGTTAGCCACCCATTTGAACAGCAGTATAATGGATTGGAAAATGCATGTAGCATATACATTATACAGTGTAAGTATTTTCGGTTTAAGAACAACCCTTGACCATTTCACTGTTCAGTGCACTACATATAGTACACATCGATTGTTTAACTATTGTGTCTACTTAGCGGACAGTTAACGTGTTAAGAAACATTAAATAATGTCCAGCGCACCCTGTAGTTAACAGATCGGGGGCTAAACGTATAACGAGTGTCGAGTGTTGAGCACAATGGGTAGTTGCGGCGAGGCGACCTATAACAAATATTGGACGACAGCCCGCTGATTGAACTCCTTTACAACTGGCACTTGACGCCGTTTACTGCCTCGCTACACTGTCCCCGCAGTATTGAAACCACTTTTAAATTAGTTCTACGCTGATCTGCGAGTGAGAAATAACTCGGTGTTAACTTGCATTAGGTGTGAGAAATATTAAGTCCTATTTGAACGTATTAATTAAGTGGCTTGTCGAATGTCTGCTACGGCTACGAAAACAGCTACGACAAACTAATTAATTTGTGATTGTATTGAGAATATTAACTGCGATAATGTTTGTATTAAGTAGTTCTAATACTTAGAAGTAGTATCTAGGTACTTATCTAGTATACTATCGATGACTAACACTATAAAACTCCAGCCACTGATTAACCCTCTGCAAGGCATAAAAATGTTTCCGTCGTAGCGTAGCGTAGACATAGGAACTAAATCCACCTTTAAACGAAATAAACGAAAAGTACAGTTCACTCTTTTTGTTGTTTTTCAACAATAATTACCAATTGCTTAGAATGTCATATTGTGACATCTGACAACTGACGAGCGCAATACCAACAAGCTGTCATACCGCAGATTACAGATCTAACAAAACATCGACACTCAGAACTGCAAACGTATTTTCACGGTTGGGTTAGGCTACGTGATTCAGTAAAGCTTTATTTATTGGTAATGGTACTTTCACAGTGAATTCTGGACAGCGTCGGCTTGGTCGACGGTCTACCGTTAGACGGTGCTGAAAATGGCAGCGGTGGAAATCGGTTCTCACGCACACGCGCTGTGTCGCCGTACCGAAGTAAAAAACCTTTGGAAGACGGTAGCGGCGCGTATTAATCAGCTACGACCACCCGACTGGAGGAACTGACTGGCAGATACGTACAGTCAGCGACAGATTGTAGGCACTCGAGGGATATGGCTGGGGTTCTCCCAGTTTCCTATCTTTTGGAAGGAAATGACAAAAATTGTTCATTAAACAGAAAATGATTGCTTATTTCGAGGTAATAGTAATATGCGTTACTGTTAACCTATTTTATATGGAAGTACATCATAATTAAGTATATTTATTAGACTTATTATTTTGTATCTATGTGTGTACTTAATTATTACGTTGGTAAGCTCCCGGCAAGCTTCCAAGCCCCTAAGCAAGTCGGCACGTTTCTTACTTAGGTAACTGCGGTGCTAATTGAGTCGTACCTACTTAAGTACTTTTATTTCATTTTATAACTATTGGTCGTTTTGCACTCTATAAAGTAGGTAATACCGATACTCACGTAGTTACCAACAGTCTTTAACTTTTGGAATAACTTTGGGGAAAATATTAAGTACCTACGCAATCACAATAAATTAATTATAATCATTAAGAGTGCATTTACCTGTTAAATAAAATAATCATGGAAATTGGTTTTCCTTGTACACATACATTTCCTTGTACAAAACCTATTTCCTGAATTATTTTATTTAACAGGTAAATGCACCTTTTCCTGAATTCACACATCTGCACATCTTCCTTCATCACGATGAAAGAAGATGTGCTCGGTAGTACTAAGCAAGCGGCGCGGGCGCAGCGATCGCAGTGTCCGTGCGTGACGGATCCACTCAGCGTCAAATTCACGGCAAGTCAAATGTTTAATTTGCTCTATAAATCACGCTATTAAAAGCATTTCAAGGGTGTCATCGCGGCACCGATCTCATTGGAAACGTGACGACGCGCAAGCTGTGTGGTCGGCACCCCGGCACCTCACCCGGGTCCTCGCTCGGCGGCCCGGTAGCCGGTGTTGGTATTCGGCCTTTCATTGTTGGTATACTCATTGTACGAACAAGAATGTAGACTCACATCGTAGAACAAATTCAATTTGTTGAGATGAAATTGAATTAGCCATTGAGTGTCTTATTATTGTGTCGGTACTGTTAGCTTATAATGAAGCGCAAAATGATGGTATGATGGTATATCCAGCCGGCACTGGGAAGGTTTAATTCGTGATAGTAATTTATTTTGTAACATGTATCTAAATAAGTGTTCTGTGTACGTATCTATACATTGATTGATGTGGGAACGACACGGCGATGTGTTCTGTGCTACTGTTGTTTCTTTTGTGTTTGTTTTGATCTTTTATTCAGTAGTTTGCATAGAGCACTAGGTTTGTAGCTCTATATATGCAAAGATGGTTTGTTCCTGATTTTCCTGTTAAATAAGGTGAACGGTGTTAACCATGTTACTAAGAATACTAACAGATTTAGGCTTTTGTAGCAAGGTATGTACCGATGTTTGAGAACCAAGTAAGCCTCGACTAACAGTCGTTGATCTAAGAAAACTTGTTGTAAATACTAAGAAAGCAAGGAGCATTCATTTTAAGGGCCACACGCTTCTAAAATGGAAAAATCAACTTTTCCAATTATTCTATAATATACGAAAATTAAAGTTTATTTATTTAATTAAATAATAACCTTACCTATTCATAAACTAGATATCACAATGCATTGCCTAGGTTACTTGAAGTGTTCAAAAACATTATATAGGTTGCGTGACTCTACAAAACGATCGTCCGGAGGAAGCCTGGCTCAAATTAAATTAGATCAAATTGATTTATTGGTGGAGGAGCGTGAGCCGAGTCCTCCTCGACTCGCTTCGTTCCGCCGCACTCCCGCGCAACTTTAATTAATGCTATTCGATTCGGAAACACACCGGAAAAATTGCCGCTCGGAGAACTCGCGAGACTGAGATTTAGGATGCAAGAAAGTATGGACTCAGATAGATGAAGACTTTTTGTGTTTTTTTTTAATGTCCCCCCAGTCTAGGTCTTTCTCCAGTATCGTATGTCATCATCATCATCATCAGCCGGAAGACGTCCACTGTTAGAGAAAGGCCTCCCCCTGTATTGTAGGTGAAATATCACATACCTACACAAACACCCAGACTCGGTACTAACATCTGCGGATCGCACGAATTTTTGTTCATTTGTCGAACCCTCACTGCGCCAATCAGGTCATTTTAGAGCTTTTATTGACTGCCCTAACATAGTCCGCGTGGATTACGCGTCTTTTGTCTTTTTCGAGTAAAAAGCAGCCCATGTCCTGTATGGGGTCAAGCTTACTTCGCACCTTCCATCAAACAGTCAGACAGGTACCTCGAGTTGCTTTTGCGTTTAAGTACAATGTTAAAGTATGGATTGTGACAAGTATTCACACTATATTCTTATTTTTCATGTAAAGATATAATGCGATCATCCCTCTAGGTGAGTTTTTACCTACAAGAAACCCAGATGTGGTAATTTGGTAGTCTTCATGTTCATTTTGTGATAATGATTGTCATCACATTAATAATTAGGTATGTCTAAACACTGAAAATGTAACTTAAGATAACTTAATCTGCTTGTATTTCTAAATAGTAGTTATAATTCTAAAGTTTTTTCGTAGCTGAGCTTAATAAGTTCGAGTTAAGAAGTAGGTAATAGCTTTCGGCTAAAACATTAAACGCTGATATAAATTTTGAAGGTTTCTTCATTACCCTAATATATAAGAATAACGCCTGATATTTAGAGAACAATGTTGGGATTCACAAGATGAATTGAAATTCTGACTACTATTGTTTACTGAGAATGGTTGATTATGTATTGTTTGTGGTAATAGGCTCATAAAGTTAATTAGTTATGTGTTCTAATGGAATATAATTAATTACCATGTTATACGCTGGTAGGTATTGTGACGCAAGTCGGGTACTCTCAAGTTTCTTTTCTTGTACTCACTTTTATTATGTAACAAGCTGGTTAACTGGATTAAACTTCAAAATATTCCAAATTATTAAACCCATGAATAACTTATAGATTGTAACACGTAGCGACCACACCAATTAACTCACGGTTAAATAACGACCCATACCGAGGTTAATTAGTCATTATTTATTATAACTACCAATTAGTACCTACTTTTATAAAGTTATATACTTAATTTAATAAATTAAAGCCAACGTAGGCATAACTCACGGAGTTACCACAAAATTTGATAACAAAACCGCGAATCAAACATTGACTTACATGCAAGTGTGGAGTTGTTTAAAAGCGATTTATACACGATAATTCCGATACATAAAACATTTCATTATAGGCAGCGAGGCCCCATTATTCAAAGATATTTATTCATGTCGAATGATTGCCTTTCTTTTGTGTATCGACAATGGCGTCGCCGGCGTATTCCATTTGCGCGGCATCGTTCTTGTTCACTCGTTCATTGTGCACGCAAGTTTTGTTTCGCCGTCGACGGAGCTTTTCACGCGCCGCGCGCCGCTCGCCCGCGCACCGACGAACGTATTCTAAAATTAAATGGAGTCAAGATTGATGAGTTTAGACACGACCTGTGACACGCACTACCGAATGTAGCATGTACGGCTCGCTAGCTCGGTTTGTTTGGAATGCGCTTTATTTCACCCTTTATAATAAACGGTAATTATTGGTAGCGGCCCGCCGTGTTTATGTAGCCGATGTCGGTCAGTTTTTGTCTAATGTTTGGCCTTACTCGGCCGGCTAATAGGATTTTTTGTATGTATATCGTGCCTGTTATATGGGAGTAGGTATTAAAATGACGTTAATTTATCTTTTAGTTTAGACCGCTTCGTGAACATTAATCATCGGGTTTCGGTGTACAAGCTAAATTGATGTAAATTAAGCTTGAATAGTAAGTATGAGATTGACGGGGAATCACTAACGGTAGGGTCTAATCCATATAATATTATAATGATTATTAACTGTAATCGATCTTACGATTCCTAAAACAAAAATGTAGCAAAAATATACTTGTAGGTATGTCCTCTTTGACAAAATGTAGGTTTGAAAAAACAAATGTTTTCCTTATACCGTGAGATAAGGTAGGTATGTCTGAAAATAATAGATAGTAAGTGCCAACTTACATAAATATTGCCATGCAATTCTTCATAACATAAGAAGGTCTTTATCTTTATTCTTTGAGTGAACCTTGAATTAGAATGTGAAAGTCGGTGCGCCTGGTAAGGGGAGGCAAACTACTAGGTGCATGGGAGTCATTACATCTAATTCGATTGTTTGGGCAGCGTAGATTTGGGCCAAGCGCGGTGGTTCTGCCCCTGTAATTTAGTCGCCGCGCCGCAACGCGATACAACCTTCTCGGAAACTATTTTTAACTATGACACGCTGCGTAAATATATAGTATAGATATAACTATAATTAATTCTGCTAATTAAAATTGATGTCGTACAGTCGCCATGCAAAATACCTGTACTACATACAGATTGGAGTGCAAGTAGGCCGGCGCACCCTGGACGGTCAACCTCGCTACCATCCTTGTTGACTGACCAATCTTTTCACCACGGCATTACCTATTTCAATATTGGCAATTTGCTCATATCGATACGAAGAAGAAGACATACAGGTTAAAGGTACTAGCTAATGTTAGTAGTACGATAACATGGATAACAGAACAATATAGGGAAACTGGACTATAAAGCCTACGTCAGTTTATTTAATGAGGTCAGTGACGTCAATTGATTAAATTAGGTTATTTCCTTCCTTCCTTTAGCTGACTTCGATTCGTTTGTCAGATATCACATGACGTAATACCCAAATCGTACAGTCGCTATGCAAACTATATGACGTACAGGTAAATGATAATTATCAATGTAGGTTGCATGTTAACACATATTACATAAAAATATAGGGAAACTGCATCAGTATACTACTTCCTCGCAGGTTACTACCAGCGTACATGAGGAAACGTATAAACCTAACGCGGCGGTAACACAGCAGCGCACTATCTAGAGGTTCTTCTAAAATTTAAGCAAGAAAATAATTGTAAAGAAGTGCAGTATCGTAATAGTTTCATTCGGGTGAGAGTTCACATGGACTTGACGTAGCTGAGGGGACCTTTTTCGTGGATTCGGTCGGTTCAAATGTGTGAAAAACGACATGCTTGTAGGCACTACCCATTTGGCAAATGGCTCAGTGATTGGACTGATGCGCTGAAGTTTCGAGTTTCATCACCGCGTAGGATAAAATATATTGTGAGCTACGCTGATATTTTCTCGAGGCATTTAAGAGTAAGGTTAACGATTAAAATGACGAAAGATTCACAATCTTAGGAGGGTATCAACACGGTGATTACCGAAGCTATAATTATGTACAACGATAATACTTCGACGAGGTCTTAAGAGTGTGATTGTAAACCGTGAACATTGACCGAGTGCAACACATGTAATCGTAACACAATAATATCGCTTGGATCCGTGTAAAACAAAACGTTTGGTTGATCATAACAAAATAAATGTTTATGTTGTTTGTACGAAAGGCCGCAATTACTGAGGGCGGCGGTAGGAACGGCGCGCCGGCCGCGGCTGGCCCACTACGATTTTTATCTCAAACGGTGAGCCGACGTTTCCATCCGCGTAATTACAGAGTTTAGGCCATAGAGTGAATTATTAGACGCAGCGCGGTGCGGTAATCAACACAATAATTGTTATTCATGGCGCTAGTGGTTGGTGGCGGTGGCGAGCGGCCCCAGCACTACAAATTGAATTTCGTACAATTGCCGTGTAACGGGCCCGCTTTGTTACCTTTTTATGTGCCCATCACGTGAGTCACTTTTTGTTTAGCTTAATAAAGAGCAATTTAATACGTTTTTTTAGTGCAAATTTAATTTATAACTTCATAAAAAGACAAGTCTTAATCCAAGATAACATAAATCAGATCAGGGGTCTCCGACAAAAAATTATGAAGTAAGTACTTTGCAGATTAATTTCTGTTTGCGATTATGAGCTTTATTCAAAGTTAATACGTTTGATGATTGCTGCATTGATTGTACAATCCGATAAGAAATCTATATTTAAAGTTAAAATTTAATTTAACATCGATTTATAATAAAAGGTTATATATATTAGATTATTATAAGATTTTAGTTCATGTAACAATAGAATGAGGTCTGACTTTCACTGAAGTTCTCGGCGTTTGTAAGAGCACACACGGCTCCATTATTCATTCAAGTTAACTAAAGCTTTTAAAACAAAACAAGGAAACTATGCGGCAATTTATTTTCCTAGGGCGGCGCCCGCCCGCGCAAATTCATTACCAGCACAACCTGGCGCTTCCGTTTCCGCCATCCTGTATTGCAAACTTGGGGTGAAGGAAGAATTATTTCTGTTTCACATACATTGCTGGTTGATTACGAAATGTGTTGGTGTATATGTTTGAAGGTTACGCAATGTATGTTTGGCTTTTAGATAGAGTTTGCGGGCAGGAGCTAGATGGTATGTATGTGGTAGTGTGTTTAGATCGCGATTGCATCGCCATGACGTGACTTCGGCTTCGTTTGCTCAGCCGCCGCTTTGAGGAAAACTAACATAAACTTCCACCGTATTGTTTTTCATGTGTTTCGTAATTTTGTGTTGTAGGTACACTAATACAATTAGCTTCACAAAAAGTGGCTCTGTATGCCTTTATTAAATCTGACGGTTTAATAAGAGTAGAGTGTAAAACCTTTTTGTTTTTATCAATTTGTTTATTATTGCATTCTTGTTAGACAGTGTGATTTTAACCGACTTCAAAAAGAAGGAGGTTTTCATGGCGATTGTCTTTTTGGATGGATTCCCCGATGTCTTTATAAATAGTTACGGTTTTTCTTTCGGAAAAATAAAATAGATAGGTAGACAATTGGAGTGGCCAGCTTTTAGAATCTTGAGGTATATATCGTATATCGTAAAACCTACCTATGCGCATGATACGATGACGACCAACATTCTACCAACTAATACAGTTTAGGTCATAATACCTACTTGTATACTCTAATCCTGTTTTAGTAGACTAGATGTCGTAAGAATACACTAAATCTATTATTATTTATCCTTAATCATAAACAATTGAGCATCGAATCATCGACAGTAACGTTTTCATTAAATATGATAGTAGTTGCAGCTACGGCAGAAATACTCTCATACATAACGTATTGGATAATAGACAAAGGTTATAAGTTATAACAGCTATAGCAGTATATGAGACTATTTCTCAAAGGTCGCTATAAATAAATAACGTGTGTCCGTCTGTCCCGGCTAGGCACGTCGCAGGTGGAACTGCGCCACGCGGCCTACCCACGCTCTAGGGACACAGAGTAGAGATATACAGTAGGTTAAAATCAGAATAAGATCCGTAAAAATATTTTATAAGTAGTTCTTTAAATCTTTTTCAACCGTTTTTTATATAGAGATTAGTCTGTATAAGTGTATTATTAGTATTATTACTATCTTAGTCTAGAATGGAACAATAAAATTGGTAGTTGAAATTATGAATAACTCTATTTAATAGGTACAATACCTGTTGAAAGATAACATATATTTAAAGAGGCAACATACCTTGTGGATAATGCAGATTTAGTTATAGAGCATATTATATGTATAGATTCAAACTAGAGGGCGTCCTGCGGCCAAAATTTAACTGTAATTATAAGTTTTCTCCACTTCTTCTCCATATAAACTTTAATATACAAATACTAATTTTCATCAGTACAGTTACAGTGGATGTGGTTTCTATCTACGAAATCTACTGCCTACTATTATATATTTGACATTGACAAAATTTGGTCTGCCGAATCTCAGTATCTTCAGCTTCAGTAAGCATTGTTCATTAGCTGTAATGAAACATTTTTATTTACAAAATGTATTTAGATTACCAAAGTGCTACTTATAAACTAATATGAATTATGAACACAACTTCTATGCCGTGATAATATATCACATTCAAAAGCTATTTAGCATTAACTTACTTGCCAAATAGAATAGTATCACTGGCAGGTCAGCCCATAAATAACGTATAGAAATACAATTGATCGGCAGATAACAATAAATCATTGTACTAATTTGATAAGCTATTAATTACTCGTAGAGTTGAGTAATTGGACCTTTTTATACTGTGCCCCGGTACACGCAATCTCTTGGTATGTAATTCAATAACAATAATCGGATTCTCTTTAACGCCGACATGCGGCATATGCCTTACAGCGAATATATCAACTCACTTCTTCTTCATGCGATTTTGAATTACATGCGGCAGTTTTAAAGTTCAAACTCGCTTAAAAAGCTCTCGGCGTTTACGTTATGTGGGCGGGTAGTCTATTTGGTAATGGGATGGTTTGGTTGAGCTTTCAAATAACAAGACGTTACGTGATTGCTCCATAGTTCGTACTCTCAGTTCCATTGTTTCACCGCACTGTTTATGTCATTTATGGTGGGTAAGCGTTGAAATAGAGTTGGAGATTTTTATTAAATTTGTCTAATATTTTTCGTTTCGTATTCCACCCTTTATTTCCTAGATCGAATAGTAGAACTATTTTGGTAATAGGATATTCCTAAAGCATTTTAATACCTACATGTAAGGTACCAAGTAATCAGTCAGTATGTTAAAGTTAATAATTTAAAGTTTAGGGAAATATTATTTTATATATTTAAAATTTAATATGAGGTACACACCTGTGTAATAATTTAAATCTATATTATATGGGTTGTGTTGCGCTAAACCGCGACTGGTCCGCGCTAAGTTCCGCTACGCCGCGCTGTAGGCGTACACAAGCGTACACTTGCACCCAGTTATACATACAAATTGTGATCTCGTCGATTTGCAGATACAAGATAAGAAGCAATTAAGCTCGCATGAATATACGACGCTGCGTCATAGCACCCCACATATATTACACTTTCCCGAGGTCGATTAATAAATAAAATCTCATATTTGCGCTCGCTCTGCCAATGATATATAACGTTTGTTAATTAGGTTATCTCACCGTCGGCATCTACAAGGGCCAAGGCTTAAAAGGCTCGTTGATATTAAAAATGCCGCTTATAACTTTTATCATAAATCACCCCGTGGCAAAATTGAGAGGGCGCGCGAAAAAATTCGATCTACTTGGAACAAAAAATATGCAAGTAATGACGAACGCACCCTGAGAGCGTTTTTGAGTAGCTGCGGACTTGCTTAGAATTAATTGTGTTGCGTCCGCCGCAAAGCCGACCTGTCACTAATGTATTTGGTGAGCAGTGCCAACACTTGTTCATACCAAAAAATCTTGACAGGTTTTTTAGGAATTGTATTATACTAACGCAGTGATATTGACCGATCCAAAAATATAGCAGAAACATCTAAGATGAGTTGACTTCAAAAAACATTAAATCGTTCGTATTAGGATAACGATTCAGACTCACCGTCAAACAGTTTAATGAGTCCCACGAGATCTCGTCGAAGGCAGAGTGTGGGCTCGTGATTACCACGGGCCCCTGTAATAATAAAACATCGACAGGCCGCCTTTATCGACTGCCTTCTCGATAAGCATCCGTGACGAATTCGCACCACTCGAGCACTCGGACCTACGAGACTCGTAAGGCCGCGTAAACACATGTCACAATAAGTCTTAAATTTAATGTTGTAAGATTTATTTTTCCGTAGCCGATGGTCAGTTTTTAAGTCCATGAATTCCTTTTTAAGGGAAAATGTACGAGATATTAGTATCGATACAAATTTAATTCCAATTATAATATTACCTTAACAGCTTATCAGTTTCATATTTTTAAGAAGTTTTTGGGGCCGCGTAATTTTTATCCTTTATGTAACTTCACGGTTTTTACAGATTTGAGTTCAGATGAGTTGAACGTTTCAAAATATGTAATTGCAATTTTGATGAGAAATAAAGCAGAAAAATATCGAGTTGATTAAAGTAAATCGATTTAAAATATATTGCAAAGCGTAGATTAGAGCTGAGGAAGACCATTGCTAATCAATTACGATTAAAAAATGATCTATAAGTTATAATTTCTATGAAGCTGACATTTCTGAGGTTTGCTGTTAAAATCGTGGTGCTTACATAAAGAGAGGAAATTTAAAATGAAAAGTATGAACAGAAGGTACAACAGTTATAGATTGAAAATGATTGGTTTTGAAAATGTTTAATGATTTTGCTTTTTTTAATCGTGTGCTAATTAATGTAGATAACATATTTGTAGGCTGTAGCCGGTAAGACATAGCGTTCATACTAATGTTTAAGCATTATATCTGTACTCTACCTATATAAGTTTATACAAATAAAGATTTTGATTTGATTTCGTAAGTATAGCTACATAAATCTTGTAACAACAGAAATCGGTATTTTACTTTGTAAGACAAAGTTGAATTTTAACTATTTTAGCATTATAGAAAAGATTCCAAGGTAGAGTGAAACTGAATTCTGTTTTACGGGAGCTTTCCATCACATATTGCTTTGAGTGCCCGATTTGCTATTGAACTAACATTGTAGTTATTTGTAGTATAGAACTTATTATCATCCCTAGCCCGTCTTCACTCACAGTTATAGGCCTTTCTTTTTGTGCCGGTCTCCAAAACTGAACCAGTAACACCTCATCCCATTTGAACCTAGCGTTATTGGTTTACCTTTTGCTATGTTTTAGGTCCATACTGGGTTCGTTACTCTTACGACCTTTTTTTTGGCGTATTTTAATTCTCCCCCATCGTCAAATCCGCCCCCCCCGGTCAAATCTGTCCTCCCACGGACAGTTTCGTCCCTTTATGGACAAATAGTGTTTAACATAACATCGGGCCTATTTTCCCCGTAGGAGTAGGCAGTACCTTCATCCACATTTCGCATGTTATAATTACCAACATAGAAGGCAGCAAGCCTATTGCCATTAACCGGGAATAAATCCAAACTCCGTTCTTTCACTGGGCATTATCTAATCTAACTCAATAGGGATCACTTTTCTCGAACTGTAAATTTAATCCAGGACCTCACGCTCAGCATTTACTCGCGATAAAAGAGTCTCAATATTGTTTATTCAGTAATAAATACTTTTTGTAAGAAAACGGTCTCGCTGCCGCGGGTACGTAGTGCTCACGTTGACGAATGTCACAGCCGACACAAGCGTGTTTTTGTGGCAGATCGTTCACCTCCACGAATTGGGAAAACGGTATAACAATAAAAAAGATACTTCGTGATCGATGCGTCTATTAGCGTTTTTGCTTTCTAAAAGTAAATACTGTTTCTAATCGGAGGATACAATTTGGGTTAGATTAGCATTCGAGAACTCCTATCCGACCACGCAATGATTCTAAATATCCATTTAATTATATATTCAATTAACGCTTTATGGTTGCTTAGCTTCTTAACTTTTTATTGCGATTATGGTAATATTTTTAACGATGTTGAGGAAGGGAAAATGTAGAGCCGCTAGAAAGTACGGGATTATGCCAATGTTGCAATGGATTTTACGTGCGTAGGTAAGGAAAGTCCATCTTTGGAATATGATACTTATTGGCAAAACTGACTAAAAATAGTCCATCTTTGATTATATAAAATTTTACTTAATGGCAAACTAATTTAAGATAACATCACGCGTGTATTTCACAAAGGTGTAGATAATGGTTTAGTTGCTATAAGCGGTATAGTAACAGTTATCACCGACATTTCGCCAGTTATGTAATAAGTCCCAATGTGATAGAGGGCGAGCCTTTTGCCATCAACCGAGAACAAACCCAGACTCCGTGCTGCGATTGTGATTTGCCTAACGGAAAATTGGCATATTAATTTAGTATAAGTACAGCCTCTACAGTGTACGGTCACCATTGGATACGCTTGTCTACACTTTAGTATCTGTATGAATGAAATCAATACAAATACTTAGTAAATTAGAACTAGTATACCAAA
The DNA here is from genome assembly GCA_905340225.1 of Abrostola tripartita. NCBI lineage: Eukaryota > Metazoa > Arthropoda > Insecta > Lepidoptera > Noctuidae > Abrostola > Abrostola tripartita. Next base: position 4,785,351 of record HG996487.1, on the reverse strand, counting down.
ATGTCCAGCAGTGGACGTCTTCCGGCTGATGATGATGATGAGGATACCAAAATGAAGCAAGAACCCATAACTATTTGACTTCCAAGCAGCGAACTAAGTTAATTTTGTTAAGAAGTAGGTTAACAAGACTGGCTCATTAGCTAACAATTCCCTATCAATACTAAATCAGTGAAATAATTTGTTATTGTAACTATTCGTTTATTAGGCTAATATAACCAAAGTCTCGTAGACGTAACGATTGCCTGTTACAGGCCAGTATAGACTGTAATATGCCCTTGACCTTTGCTGTAAGGGGATATCGATGGGGGCCTATTATCAAACCTAGCTCCATGTTTACGGCTCTAGGTTACGACTGCGAAGGCTTTACCGCAGCTACTAAGGAGTTTGGATAGAGTTGGAACTTTTTTTTTAATTGGAATGTGTTTTTAATTATGAAGTTTTAAATGACTTACCTATTTTACCTAAAACTTTTTGGTGCGTAGGTACGTCTTTTATATTAGTACCTACTCCGTTAAAAGTTAACGTTAAAATCATGTTGTATAGGTAGGTGCTTAATGTCCCTTGTACAATTGTTACACCCATGAAATCATAATACCTATAGATATATATTATCTAATCACGATTTTTTAAATTACAATGCCTTAGCGTTTAATAATACTTATTCATCGAATCAGTATATAATTCAAATCTCTTTTTTTGTATCATCGTAATTTACATATGCTAAATAAAAAGCGGTGTCATCACAAAAGATATTTGGAGGCAATATAAACATAATATCAATTTAAATTCCTTGTTAGTGGAGCGAAAGCCGACATCATACCTGAAAGTGGTCGGCTGTGATTGGTGGAGGAGCGCACCAATAGCGTGCGCGCAGTGCTTCCCGCCGCATCCGGTCGGCAGCGGGCGGGCGGGCCGAGTGTCGCATACTTGCACTCACCCCGCTTCAGTTCCTCTCCACACTTCGTACCGGACTGACGTGCTCGTACACACGTGTGTTTTAACATTTGATTTTACTAACATTGACTTGTCCTCCCGTCGGGGGAAGTGACAATGCCACGACCCTCGCGTGAATCTTACGGCGACCAGAAGCCCCCGTACTCGTACATCTCCCTGACGGCGATGGCGATCTGGAGCTCCCCGGAGCGCATGCTGCCGCTGTCGGAGATCTACCGGTTCATCACGGACCGCTTCCCGTACTACCGGCGCAACACGCAGCGCTGGCAGAACTCGCTGCGACACAACCTCTCCTTCAACGACTGCTTCGTGAAGGTGCCGCGCCGCCCGGACCGGCCCGGCAAGGGCGCCTACTGGACGCTGCACCCGCAGGCCTTCGACATGTTCGAGAACGGCTCGCTGCTAAGGAGGCGCAAGAGGTTCAAGCTGCAAAAAGGTGAAAAAGATAACTTGAACGCAGAGCTAGCGGCCCTTGCCAGTTTCAACAGAGCATTTTTGGCGAGACAAGCAGGTGCTCCACCACCTCCACCGACCATGCCGACTGCCGGCTTGTACACACCACCACTATGTCCGCAACTGAGTCCGGAGCCCGCGGAACTCCCAGAAACGGCCACTATGACCATGATACCTCGTGAGCGGCCGCGGAGGGCGTTCACGATCGAGGCGCTGCTGGAGCCGGACTCTCCGCGGCTGTCGCCGTCGCCGCCGCAGCCCGTGCTGGTGCCGGTGCCGCGCCTGGAGCTGTCCTACGTGGCGGCGGCGCAGCGCTACCACGCCGAGCTGCTGGCTGCGGCGCACGCGCTGCGCCCCTGCTACCTGCCGCCGCCGCCGCTTCCCGTCGCGTGACACAGCGCACACTCTAGCTGTCCCAATGTTTCGTGCAATGTTAGATTGTAAGTACACAACTAGTATTCATAATTAATTATAGTGTATTAATTTTTATTTGAAACAGTTTAGTAGTTTTTAATTGTTAAAGTTTTAAATTCTGCACTTGTAGCCATGTTAGGGATCCTAACATGAATTGGTGTCCTGGATTTCATCAAAACCGCTAGGTACGAATAGAGGAGTAATGCCTACAATGCATTTAGTGTTATAACTATTTATTACATTAACACGAGTTACATAGAGGCTAAATAATAATTGGCCTACTATTAAATAATGTACAGATGATTCATCTCTACGCAGAGCATCATCAAGTGATCTCACTTATAAGGTTTATGTAACTATTGATTAGATAAATTAGAGATGTGAATTATAGATAAACTTATGTACTATTGTGAAGATATACCGTGTGAATACCAAAAACTTAATTTAATACAAAGAGAGCATTACAATGACTAATTTTACAACGACATGTAACATTTTTTTTATAAACCCGTACAAATTATACCTGTTGTCAATAACATTACTATTCACACTCTTTTTTTCTTATCAGACTTAAATTATATATGTAATTTGTAGTAGTAAATGTATATAGTATATTGTTATATTATAGGTATGTAGCGAGCGTACAATAAGATTGTTATTTATTTTAGTGATGAGAACTGAGTATATCATTTCCTGTTTATAGTGTAGAACTATTATCTCTGTAAATATTGTTTAAATTGTTATAACTATTGAGTAGGAGCGAATATTAAATGGAATTCAATTTTACTTACTGGTTTTATTTAAGAAACATATTTTACGCATAGAATGATTTCATTCTTGATCTCATCAGAGTCGGTATAAGAAGTTTACAAGCACAAACAAAAGATTTGATCAGTGGGTCATCTTAGCAAAAACAAATGAAGACTGTTAATTTTTAACTACTGCAATTTATTTTACCATTTGTAATTGAGATGGGATCAATTAAAAGTATGAAGTAAACACGCCTACTAGAATTCGGTAGCCAATGCTTCGTGTGGGGTAGACGAAAAAAGTGGTGGTAAATTTTAAAATAGGGTATTGTTGGTGGTCTTTTTCACGGTGTAACGCGGCGCGTCGGCCGCGACTGTGTCCTAATAGCTGGTGGTATTGGCCTGAAACTCTGCTGACTCACCCACCGGCTTGTTACACACTATAATGCGCATTATAGGCTTGATCAACATTTTGACCTTTTTTTTACAACCTTAATCTAATGATAGCGCGTACAATAGAGCGGCTCGATTCCTTTATTACTTTTTGTGGGTTCAATTTACTTGATTAGGATTAAACGCGTTTTGGTTTATGTGGCTTAGCGTCAAAATATGTTAAATATTAGTTTTATATGGACTTTTTTTATACAAATTTTTTCATATGGACAAATAATTTGTTATATTGATTTCTGCAAAAATATTTGTTCATGTCTTCCTTAATCAAATGATGCTTTCTACCATTCTAAAGACAAGAAGTCATTTCTTAGTTGATACAGTCGAAACCGACAGATTATTTAATTTGTAAAAAATCGAGATAACTAAAGATAACGCTGCTTGTATTCTAAACTGAAAACTTGAAAATCGAACGGCTATCGTGTTTTAAAGTTATTTTTTTAGAAGAAAGAGTAAGGAAAGAGTCTTCGCTTACGCCTACGCCTGGCTTAGAAGTGGTTCCAAAAACATAAGTTCTTATGGTTTATTCGACTTACAAGACATCAAACCAATAACAAACAAGGTATCGAAGCATTGGCTTTATGAACAATGAAATCAACAAAACTTTGGTCGTTTTACAATCTTTTTGAATATTAAGAGCAACAGAGTATTTATTTATTTATTAAGGTTTACCAACAGCTTCTGTGTACAGTAATGCTTATGTACATTAATAACTATGTCTAGGTAAAATAACTAATAATAATTAAGCAAGTCTGTCAATATTACTTGTAAGTATTACTTGTTAGTTTTTTATTGAATATTTAGATAAGGAAGAGTGTAGATAATAATATTGATACTAATAAATAATTATATTATCTTAACTTTCCGCAAGGCAGCAGTTATTTATTCACAAGGAACCATTCTGTATTTGAGTTAGAAATTATGTTATACATTCTTATAACATTCAGTTGTAAGTTCAAGTAACAAACCATTGTTATCCACAAAAGAAGGTATACGTTAGCACTTATTAGGATTTTTTAAACAACGCCCGTTTTACATATTATTAAAAGGTTGAGCTCACTTTGCCAAAGGTATTTTGGATTTATTTATAAGACATTTATATGATTTTTGATGTTGCGTTTGCAACGTATTTTTTCTTATAATTTAGTAGATCTATAGCTTCTGTTTTAATGTTTGATCAAAGACCTAGACAGTTGTAAAGAACTTTTGTAAGAAGTTTGTGACACACGCATTAACTCGAAATCATGGAAATAATTATTAATTATATTGGGACCTCTACGTTCCGAAAATACCAAATTCTAAGCTTAAATTGATTACTTGTAGTGTAATGGAAAGGAACTCCATTGTTTCCGGCAAATATACAGTAATTATAATATTATGAATGTGACAACATAAAAAGATAGAACACCGCCAAGCTGTCGGCGATCAAATAATAAAATGATGTTGACAATTGTTTTTTTATTGATTAGCAAATTGTGTGCAACATTACAACAATACCAGTGAGAATTCCTGCAACAGTTTATTAACATGCACTATTTGAACAAGTGTCTGAGTGCCTGTAGATTGACGCCATACACACGCACATACCTAAATACCTACCTATGTTTACTATGCGCTTGCGGCACACGCATATAATTACCTATGTATATTTTTTTAATTGTTCTCTACCTATTTGTGCTAGACATATTTGTTGTCTAACTCCTGGACCCATCACCAATATAATCCTACCCACCATCAGCATTCCTCCTTCTTCTGGGAAAGGATTCTTCCTAAAAATAACGATAGCTTTCCCCTTCCATATACCTACTTAGGTTTGACAACAAGCTTTTGCTACGGGATGTCTGAATATTTCTTTTGTATGTACAATGAAATAAAATATATTTTATAATATATTGCTTTAAGAGTTTACGGTAAGGGGGCTTCCTTTTTTCCATAGATGATGTTCATTTGATTAGGAGCTAAGACTGGCATGTAATCCAAACTGATAAGGTTAGATATTCATATTTTAAATTGTTAGTTACACTTATCCGTATTTTATTATTATAAGATCTTGCCGATATCTACATACATATATCCGGAAGGTACCAGTTGTTATTTTAGTAGAAGGTATCAGTAGTTGAAAGTTAAAGTCCGTACTGCCCATTAGATGGTGAATTGGGTCTGATGTGTTTTAGGAATTACGGTGTTAAGATGTTGAATATGTAAAAGGATAGTCATCTACATTTACTACATACATTCGTGTGCTTCGAGCCCTCTACCCTAAGCACAGACAAGGCCAAGGCTACTGCAAAACAAGCCGATAGTTTGGATAGTAACTAGGGCGCATGGGCGTCGTGTCCGCGTCCACGTCACTACGTAGTACCTACGTATATGTATATCTAATTACTTATCAATGACGCACTAAAATCCCACCAAGTATTTTACTCAAGTGCTTTAATAAAACTACTAATTAATTCGAGATAACTAACGGTTCCCAATTGAGTCACAAATGAGTAAGGAAAAAATGTAGGCACATTTAATGTAAATTTGATAGCACGTTTTCCTCATTTGAGTACGAAGAGTTTACCTTAAAGTTTTACAGACAATGCAAATCAAAAAACCAACAATAAATATTTGTAGAGGCAGCTGTTCGGGACAGATTATTACACAAACCTAAAATAATAATCGTCCTCTCTTAGCACTTCTGTTGATGTTTTTGCCCCGAACACCTTTGCAAGCCACGCTAGCCTATAATTTCGAAATTAATATCTAACACATTGTGCCTATCCGTCCGTCCCTCGATTTGCCGTTTTTATAGCTTTCCCGACACCATAACTGCTAATTATATCTGCCGCGGCATCGCCTCGAATCTTTCCCGAATTTATTAGCGAATTAAATTTGAACTTAAATCCCTGGAAATAGGGTTCAAGTTTCGACCTGGAAAATGTTTTAATCAGCAATCGAGGCTAAATGTGAATTAGCTACGGAATTTTGGTCCTATACCTAACGATATCCGCTTCGTTAGTATGCCCGTTGGCAGTGGTGATATTCTTGGTTTCCGTTTGCTAGCAAAATTGTTTTGAGTGTAATAGGTAGTAATAGCAACTGGAAAGAGTAAGGAGCACTGCTAAGTATGTCTGACATCTGACTATTCACTTAGCTTGCCTATATACCATCTCGACTGTTTAGTTTATATAAGCGTCTCATTATATCATAACAAGATGCATATCAAAACAGTAGAAGAGATTGCTGTCTGACTTATTTTTCGAAATGTTTTCAGCATGGTGTCCAACTCTTTACTCTATGAAGGCATTTAAAGCATCTTACGCCATCATCAATTGAATCTGGCTGTATTTTAAATCGTTCTGAGTATCCTCTCTTTAAATAGTTAGGTATCTACTATAAGTACCACATTTACACATATACGAATAGGTACCGCCATTCTTCCCTTTAATGTAAAATGATTAAGCTAATTAACTGTATTACAGGAACATTTAAATATAAAATACATTTTATTATAACGAAACATTCTACTATTTATCGTATTTATTATTTTAATATAATTAATATTTAAACATGCACTAACATTTTCATATCTAGAACAGGTACCTAGTTTATGGTAATAACAGATTTATGAATCTTGTACTTGTCATTATAAGTATAGTTGTATTTTACATTTTAATAATCAGCCGATCTTTTACACTCGGTGTAATGACAAAATGATAATATGCTGTATTGTTTAAATATTATTTGTGTTTAAAATGTTTATGTTGAAGCATTTTCCTACTTTTGTTAGCACTGTCCCTGAAACGTGTCTGATGGCTACTTCCATTTTATTTGAGAGACGTGCTGCAGTGATTAGAAACTGTTGTGGTTTACTGTTTATACTGACCAGTGTCTTGAAAGTTATTAAGTCCGTACATGAATGGTAATGTTATTTTAGAATAGGAAATTTATGTAGGGAAATTGCGAAAGGCGCAATGTGAAATTGGTACCATTTATGTATGCCTAGCTTCACAAAATTTCATTTATTACATGAGTAAACTTTTAATTAATTAATAGTATGATTTGCATTTTCGTTGCTGACTGTCCACATTATGCAACAGCGGATGTATACTCGCGTACAAACTCATTATTCATCCTCATTCATCTATCAAGTTAATATCAACAGATCTGTGTCACATCGTCCGTACCAATGGTCCAATAGAGAATAAGAACAATGTCGTCATGGTGATCAAGGTGTTAGCGTATTGTCACCGTCGTCGGTGTGTGTCGGTGAATGGGAGAGTGTCGGCGAAGTGTCGGTGTAGTGTCGGCGAATGTCGGCGTCATGGCGTGGCGTCCCGCGGTGTGGTTCCGGCGATTGTATCGGAGGGCACGCCCCCAACCCTGCGCGCTCTTGGCCGAACTTGATTTACACTCACCTATTCATGGTGTGTCCTTGTTTAGGTCGTGTTGTCTTAGTGTGAGTTTGATAGATGTTATTCACAACTTTTTTTGGAGACCCCCGCTATTTTGTTATTTTTGTTCGCTATTCAATAGATTGGCGGATTAGGCGGTTACGTCATTATCCGCTATTAGTCCCAAATCAGCGATGGTATTCTTATTAAATAGATATTGGTAATATATACTTTTAATATGAAACAGGTTGCCATTTCATGTGGTATTCTACTATTATTATCTTATTTTGGCTGAACCTGAGAAGGTTGATAATGATCTTAGTATTTTAACACCTAATCATGGATACTGGAATGCAATAAAGTATTGAGACAATTGAGAGAGAAATTCATGTAGAAAAAAGCACCCATCTGGGCGCTTTCCTGAAAATTTTAACGTTTAAGTACATAGGTTCCTATTCAACATAAATATAAAATAGAGTAATCTCTCTATCTTCTGTTTAAAATAAAACGCTTAACCACGTTTCTTTTTGTAATCTTAATTAAAATTAGTAGAAGTCATAATAGACAATTTCATTGACTGATTTATTGGTTGATCTTCAATGAATAAGTAGAGTACCTACAATCGTTTGCTGCCACGAGACCAGTGAAGCAGGTAATCCAATATAAGTAATCGTCGGTACAACAGGCTTTTCTACTTGTACGGAACAGATGCTACTTCTCTTTCCCATATAAATATCCTTGCACGCTACCTTTAATTTAATTTGAATTCGAACTGAAATTATGTTTTGAATGTCAAATAAAACAATCTTCTTCTTCTTATCATATGGTTGATGAACAACCTGGTGTCAGAGTTTAAACCGCCTGTAGGCCTCTGACATGGCTTAACACACAATTGAAAAATATCTCAGGTGTGCCGGTTTCCTCACGATGTTTTCCTTCACCGTTTTTAGCAACTGATAACTAATTTATAGTACGCACATGAATTCGAAAAAACATTGGTGCGTGCCGGGATTTGAACTTTCGACCTTTGACTTGGCAGTCCAACGGTCATACCACTCGGCTATCAGTGCATATAATAAAACAATAAAGAGAAAATAATATATGATGATATCCTTACTAAGTAATGCGTAACTAACACTTGTCTTACTGTGCCTCAGTCGGTGGGTAACGTTTTTGCCTAAATTGTTCAACATGATTTAGATGGAATTTAAAATGACTTGAACCCAAGATTTCGTAGGTATTACCTATGTTTCTGATACTGGAAAAGTCTTGGTAAAATTTTCGTAGTAGGTATAAACGACTTTATAATACAACAAAAGGATATGAATCTCAATAATTTAATTCCTTCCTTTGGCTCTGTACACTTATGCTATTTATCGAACTCAACCAAGCATATCAGACATTGATTCTTTTAGGGTGTTACTACACCAATCGAGCGATCGTCGATCGATGCCATCGATCGATGGTAGAATGGATTAGTCGACGTCGATCAATAGTTTCCACTAGACCAATCGATCGATTGTCGATCGATAAGTTAGTTGACCGGTATCCGTCGACCGATGCCATCGACCGGCAATCGATCGTTTGGTTAGTCTACCGGTGTCCGTCGACCGATGCCATCGACCGGCAATCGATCGATTGGTTAGTCGACCGGTATCCGTCGATCAATTAAAGCTACCACACCAATCGATCAACGTCGACCGATGTCGATCGATGGCATCGATCGACTATCGATCGATTGGTGTGGTAACACCCTTAGAAACAAATAGATGTCACAAAATAATTGTTAATAATCAACATCAAACTACAACTTGATGAAAATCGGTAAGTACCTAGTAGTCTTGATAAATACCTGGTTGTGACGAAGCTACAATGGTGACGTTCAACGAAGCGTTATTCCTCTAGTCAGCGAGTTTCCGTCAACAGACGTCTCACGCTTGACGCTGCACGCTCTTTAACCATTCAGCTAACTTTACGGTACATAATACACTATTTTATTACCTAATTATCTGTTTACAAGTACTTTGTGGCCAGCATCGCCGCTTTCCGTGAAAAATCTATTCTTTTTGGAAACCTTCAAAGATATCCGGTTTGTTAGTAGGTAGGTAGTTACTAGATACCTCATTAACAATTATAGCCCTCTGTTTTATACAGTGATTAGTACTTACCTATATATTATTGCGAGATCAAGGATTCCCACAGTTATCACGCATGACTGAAATCTAATAACGTCAATCAACCAATGACTCTACATTGTTGTTCTGTAATAAGAGCCAGTGTGTATCAGAATTTTTTAAGACAACAATACAAAATAGGCATACGAAGATCGGCAGGTAATTACGAATTTATTAACAAAATCATTATTTAAGGTGATTGGTGAAAATATAATTATGTTATTACATTGAATCGCTTTACTGCGGAAACAGTTGAGAATTTAGTACTAACAGTGATAACTCAAAAACATCAATAATTACTTGAGTACAAGATAAATATTAAATATTTTTTATAAATTGAGGATACTTTCGTATACTCACAGAAGGTTGTTGTGCTACGAAACTCTAAAGTACGGATTACAAAACCACTTAGTTTTTCTAACTGAAAAGTTCTTACGACTATAAACTGCTAATTGTTTGCTAAACACACTTTGCACAAATCCGGCATTGTCTTCTCTATTATTAAGCAAATTGTGCAATACGGCCTAACTGTGGATTGCTGAGACGGTAATTACAGCTCTGTACCGTTGCGGATAGAGTCCACATTATTGCGTGTTATGTCCATCGTTTGCGTGATATATTGTGGTCGAGTTGTCATTAGGTCACGTATGGCAGGGTAGAAGATGGCTTGCCGGCGGCCGGCTGATGGTGTGAAATGAGTGGTCGCCGGCTCTTTTGAAGTCACCGCCCGATACCGTTTTGTACGTCGTAGTTTTTGTGGCGTGCGTTTAGGACGCGACCTCTTTTTTGTACCATGTTTGTAATGCCGAGTGTGTGGGACTTGACACGTAGGTAACTATTGTTAATTCATTCCTGTTTGTTATTGTTGCATTCCTAGCTTGTAATGAGCCATTTTGGAAAGCAATGGCACCTCTTCGGTTGGTCATGTTTTGTTCGATTTTTATTCAAAGATCAAGGCTTATTTTCATACTTTCTACACATATGCAAACGTTACAACACAAAGCCTTCTTTTTATTACTCGGTACAGAGCAGTATCATGACATGTGTTTAGTAATATTACACGTAGTTTCACTTGTTGTGATATTTTTTGTTCCGACATTGTTTCTTTAACAATTGTTTATAATTGTTTCGTGATTAAAGTTCTCAGAACGGTAATAGTTGCATGTAAGGAAGTGAGTATCGATATCCATTAGACAAATGGTTGGTAACTTTATGCTAGTCACTGGTAAGCGATTTATTTAATGTTTGCACGCGAACTAATAAATGGTGTCTATCAATTAGTTGAAAGAAACATTTGCATAAATTTAAGTGCTTATCATTAGTAAATTGCGTGTAATTGTGTAAGTTATTTTGGATTTCTACAAAAGTGATAAAGTGTAGATTTTATTAGTTTTTATTGCAATTAATTAACGGATCTATAAACGTTTAATAAATATGTTAACTACCGTTTCTGCTGTTTATAATTAGCGAACTCTGCGATGTTGATTGCTTTTTATTTTGTTAACTACCGGATTAATAGAAGGATCCATTAGTGCGGCGGCATGAATACTTTTGGCATCGCCATTTTGAAGATCTTATATGCATATAATGTACACATCGATTAGGTTGTTCTTTCCTTTTCCAATTGGGGAATAAATCCGTAGTTATTAGCTGCTAATTTTCTCGCGTAATCTGTAGGTAAGAAAGTGATGCTTACCTGTTTGTATGTCGGTGACGACACGAAGCTCAAATCTGACGTCACGTTATTGTTAAACATGAGTAATCCAGTGTGAAAATAACCTCATAGGTGCCGCTGAACGATTTGGTGCAACAAAAAACGTAGCAAAAAGCGAAAGGATGCGCTCCTAAATATATGAGCTCGTCTACTTATGGCACTTTGATTATACGTCTGAGGACAGCAGATGACGATTTGTTTAAAGTAGAATATAATTTGTTATTTATACTACGTAGCGCGGCGTTAAAGATAGAGTTAATGCATAAAAAGGTTTACTTGTATACAGTGTGAATTATTTTAGGATGCCTTCCACTAGTAAATTTTTAATACGAAATTAAAGTCGTATTATAGGTATAACATTTTATAATATCCTTTGACTTTTAGTCCCTGTCTCCGAAGATCTTTATCAGAGCCTTCCTTAATCAACCATTTCGGAAGAATGCTCGTAACAAATACATATTCAAAACCCCGTAACTCCTGGAAAATTTTCCTGGACATACATACAGAAAAACATACAGCCGAATCAAGAATCTCTTTCTGTTTTTACCTTCATATAGCAAAAAGTTGCCTAACGCACTCTATAGTAGTGAACACGATTTTTTTATAAAAATAATGTAAAAACTATTAGCAGTATGTAAAAATCTTAATAAGCAGTGAGCAGTGTTACATTGATACTCAAGACTTTCTAAACTTAGGGAGTTATGTCAAAAGTGTTAAGAACTTTAACAAACATTGCCCTGTGTCAATAATATAATCCCATAATAAAGTATTGACGTTTGTAACCCCCTGTATAAGCTTGACTCTAACAAATATTGACAAACGGACTAGAAAACAGGTTGGTTGACAAACGGCGCGCGCCGGTCTCAGAGCCGCTCGCACCCTGTCTTTATTTGCACATTACGCCTTCAGCGGCGCCCGCGTACCTTCGCGCCGCCTCTACAAATTAGTTTCTAAGTAATCACTGATGATTGCGAGCATTACCGCAAAAACCTGCCAGCATTTAAGAGTCCTAATAGAAACTTGTACTTTTAATTTTATAGTTATTTTGTTGGCTTGTTTAGGTACGAGGTTTATTTAAACCGGCAGGTGGGGTACATTTTATGACTACAGTCTCGTACCTAAGCATTAAGTATTCATTTGGCGTAGTCCGCATTCCCTGAAGACCGCTTTTTCCCGTGTTTAGGTCGGGTATTATGATATCTTTGACTTGTTTGCCGCATAATACCTTCTTAAGCTGAAATGCTTTCTTTAGATACTTCTCCCAGTGACTGGTGTTGTTCACAAAACATTGCTGGCCAGTCATCAGGTAGCATAAACTACGTCAGTAACTACCTAGCTACATTAAGAATAACGCTGTTACTAGTAAGAGGTTGTTAATATGCCTGGTACATCACAATAAATATTGATAGCGATTTATCTGAGTGCGTACTATTTGCGTCTTGAGGAGTGATTAAATCAATTACTAATCGTTAAGTTATTAAATTTAATGTCTGATGCTTCTGTACACTGAGAAGCTATACGTTGTCATTAAGATTATCCTGTCAATGTTGAGACTAGAGGTAATGTACTTACATAAATTATTATCAAGAATAAGTAGGATACAAGCCAAAGCGCAAGCATTAACTGGTTTGTATAAAACGAAGGCTTACTGTATTATTATCTCTTATTAATAGTAATCAACTGCATTATGAATGTTTAACTTAAAGTAAAATAGTATACGACACCGTGAAATTCTTATTCAATAACACTCCGTGGGTAAAAAAACGAATGAACGAACATTAGCGGCAGCTTCTTTCTTTGTCATTCAGTGGAACCGATTTTGCATCATTACAAGCGACGTAAGATTGATTCCCGCACAAAGGCGCTGTCAGCTCAGCGGTTGAATAAAACGCAAAACGCGTTCTTTCATTGTTGTTATAACAAAATGAAGCCGTAATGAGTAGGAGTGCTCGCCGCGACCGCGGAACGCCTTATTGTGAACGAAATGTCGCGCGATTCAATTAAATTTTCTTCAATAATGTGGCTTTAAAAATGTTGACATTTGACAAGCGTTGCTGACGCCTGTCGCTGTTGACGAGCCCGGCGCAGGCGCAGCGACAAGCTCCGACTACGCACATAAGTGCATAATTATTGTAGATCAACTTTTTGATTATGCATTTGTTACGTGTACCTACTGATATTTATATATTGTATTAATATTGTTATCACTCGAAAAAACATGGATAGTTTATTAGCTGGTTTATGTTTGTCCTAGTAATTTATATATGTATGCAATAAGTTGTTATATTATTCATAAAAGCCGTCGTAAACATATTCTACTATGTAGACAAATATATAAATTCTTCCAAAGAGAAGAAACAAACAAATCTAATTAATTCAGTGTTATTTAATGGCTCGCGCAATCTGCTTTCCTTTTATTTTATTAATATTAAATGCGCAGTCACTAAAACATTTCAAGTTTTATTTGTATAACACGTCTCTCGGTCACATTAACTAAGTGTTCTGAGTAAACTGCCTGTTATGTCGATGTCAGCGTACTTTATTTATTACACCTATATATTTAATCTAGTCAAGATTTATTCTGTTTAACATAAATTGTGTCCAACATAAAACAAATTAAATTAAGAGATCGCTCAGGACGGGACAACAGTAACTAATTGCATAAAATCACGGTAAATTTTGCTAAACAAAAACTGGTATCGAAATCATAAAAGATTATGTTTAGTTAGATTAAAAGCGGGCTATTATGATGGACGAGAATCAAGTTTTTGTCTGTTCTATGTAAATTACTGGTAGCTCCGGTAGTCGGAACTCACAACTAAGTATTAGTTTAGCCTCGTAAAGAATGGAGTGGCTACGTCAAACAACAATGTTTTGTGTGTTTGTTTGGTTTTGTACTTATTAGTTAGGTATTTTTAGTTCACTGTAATATTTTCGTATGTTAAAATTCATTACGGTATTTGTTTCTCTTAAAAACAGTGTCGCCTCATTCTATTTTCTTCGGTGAGAAGCTATTGTGGATGCGTTTACATTAGCCAACCTCATGTGCATAATCGTTTCGATTTGGTATTACCTACTATGTAGGTCATACGAATTGCATCTATAATGCATAGGTATTTGAATTGAAGTCATCTTTGCTTTGTTTACGGACTGGGTCAAATGGACCGTCTAATTTATAGTTCATTTATTGAGAATAGGTATGCTAAATTAAGTTAATGCAATGTTAAATTCAATATATAATAACACACCAACATGATTAATTGATTTAGGACTCATGACTTGGGTCTCTACATTACCTACAAATATTACGAGAACATGTTTTCACATCGTACGTATTCTAAGTACGGATTTATCAATGTTATACCAGCCAGGCAGCCATCTAATTACAAATCAATGATACAATTGTAATTTCTTTAAATACCTATATAAGAGTTTAAATTTCATTAAATGACACCCCACTAAATAGTTTTTACCGTTCAGCGAAAAAATACACCAGTGACGTCTTAAAAAGGAAATTTATTTTCATTTCAAAATAAGAATGTTGTTCGCAAAGAATATGAAAGCGCACGAGTGTATAACTATTGATACTCACGAGCTTTATAAATATTATAAACCTGGCTGCCGTATCATAGAAGGTATATCGACAATCGTTGCACGATTCTGACATATGATATAGGTTACGATACGAACGACGTAGACGATAAGTTCAAGTATCATTTCATCAGAATATCAAATTAAATGTCAACGTATTTATATACCACATAGCTTTAGCGATCTGATTTTAAATTAATACAATCTATAATTTAGAGGCAGCAATAAATATTGATTTGAGGGTTATGTAAATAGGTAGCTAATATGCATACTAGCTACAGTCAGACACCGGTCGATGTTTACTTTAATATCAACTTGAATCTTGTAGTATCGTGTACTTGAATAACTCAAATATGCCCATTTATGTATAGACAATTTATAAAACTATATAATTACTTATGTATGTGTATATGGATAGCAAAAGACAAGGAGTTTGGCTTGATTTTTTGGATTAAAAATCAGTTGGTAGTACAAAATATCTGTATCGCATATAAATTAACCCTGAGTTAATAGTCGCACATTTCGAAGTCGTTAAAGCATCATTATATCTGTTCACTTTTACGAGTTGCCAAGATGACAAACGGCTGATACACTCCATATGGCAATAAAAGAACAAATACACATTCATACGCAAATATCGAACGCTTCAAAAGGCAAGACTACGAAAGCATAAACAAGCTCGATAGGCAGTTTAAAACTGTTTAAGCAATCTTCGTGCCAATGAGAGACGTGGAGGACAAGGCACATCATATTTCCATGCGTTATCGGGGTGTCGGCGTCGGCACAACGCGATGTAGAGAAACGTGTGTAGTTAGCGGCGAGACTTTTGTCTTGTTTGTTATTAACAACAATGAGCAGGCACGCACGGCTACGAGAAAGTGGCGCGCTGAAATCTGTCGTAGCGCTGACCACAAATGGAAGCTTGCATGAACAATACTGTAGCGTACTCGTTAATGAATACTGATGACTTTCATTTATTTGGAAATCAACTATTTCCAAATAAATGAAAGTCATCAGTATTCATTAACGAGCAGTCTCATTTATTGTTGATTAATTGAAAATTGACGTTATTATCATAGAAATTCTGACTTTGTTGTTGCAAAATGGTTTTAGTCAGTACATTGAAAACAAACTGGCGTAATGTGTAGGTAGTTGATTTTCGGCCAGCCGTACAAGCTAGTATATCGTTCGGGCCGTGTTGCTGGAGTGATTAGCTGTGCACAGCCCTGTAATCACGCCTCTGTTGCCCGTGCGTCTGCGCCGACGCGAACCATGCCCTCCTCCGCGCACCCTGCTCGCGCCCCGCTCCGCCCCGGGGCGAATATCTCCAGAGCAAACAGAAAAAAACACAAACAACGTTCGGCTCGGCGTGCGTACACTGTTAACGACCCGACCTGTTTTCGATGCCGTGTGGGAAGATTTAGCGAATTTGAATTTCGATTGCCGGAGTCGGGTCCAATGGTCCATCCATCACGAGAATTGATGGATTCGGGGCCAAAAAGACGCGAAAAACTTTATGAGATGAAAGCGGGCTATTTTGTGATCGATATTTGTAAGCGAAGCTATTACGATCAGCTATTGCTTTTCCACTTTGGTCCGGATTAATAACTTGCACTCAATGGTCGCTCAAAAAAGTAAAAATACCACCTTAAGTTGCTGCCAAAATGTAAAGTTCATACATGTGTCAACTTTTATTAATCATATCGGCATTTCGAGTCTTCAAGATATGTAATATAATGAGGATCAATCTAAGCAGGAGAGCTCGTTCGAGACTTGTATTTTTGTTTTGTTTTTATGCTGTAATCGTTAACTGATTAAGAGGGTTCGTATTTTTTCACGTTTACAAGTTTTTTAGGAGCGAAGCATTTTCCTTGTTATGGTACCTAAAAGCTGTCCTGAAAATATCCATATAAGAATATTAACAGTAAGATATGTTTCATACAGACTTTTTATTTAAAGGTTCTTTAGTGTGAGTATTCACCCTTTAGTTGTACTTATACAGAGAGGCAGCGGCCGGTGCCTGCTCGTCTGGCCACGACCACGAGTGGTCCCTCGCCGCCATGTCTGCCGACCCCGCGCTGTTTTTATTACCACACGCGCATCAGCACAGATATCAAATAAATTACCATTAAACAAAAGAAACTCAACAACCGACCCTGGTAGTATTGTTTTTATTAAAAGTTCCTTGCGATCGATCCGATCTTACTGAGATATTAATCGTTAAGGCATTTGTATCTATCGTGCATGATACGCATAAAGCATGAGACAGGTTCAGATGTACCTGTAGGTACCTTAGGTAGGTCTTAGGTACCTACTACTAAAATGAACATTAAAATAGTTTACGACATCATTTAAATTGCACTTTTCATACGAAATGTTGGAGCTAATTTGTTAATTAAGCTGACAGCTTCAGTATAATAATGATCGTCGCAAGTAAAATAACATTTGGACCTAACTATATTGTTTGTATCGTATAGCTTATTTGTGATCGCCGCCAGAATGATGACGTAACAGTCTTGTGAGATTTGGGGTGGCGTCAAAAGCGCCGAACAAAGGATCACACATCATATCGGTTACCTGGCTGGATTCTATTGATGGTCATTTAAGAGATAGGGATTGGGTAATATGGAAAGTGAATTGCTTAATTTTGGGTTAAGATAAAGAAAGAACTTTGATAGTTTTGATTTGTGGACTTATTGTAAGTAGATAGGAACTTTATTCCTTAATTTTTCTGAAATTTAAATAGCTACGTAGAGGGTAATATTTGCTATTTTAATATGCAAAATTATCTTTATTTTTAAATATGCAATCTCTACGTGTTTGACTAAAAACTATGCGTCTGACATAAACTAATATTGTTTTATAGCTCTAGCATGCATAATCTAAAAAATATTTTATTGCAATATTTAATGAATGTTGCATTGGTTGATTGGTTGATAATGCAAGAATAGAATTATCATGACAAGTCGTGGGCAAATACTAATTTGGCTAATTCAATTTGTGGTGTATTTATTTTATTCAACAGACCTTGTACATGATTGAACTAATATCTACTTAATTAAGCAATACGAGTATTAACATATTCATATTGATTAATACTCATTATAGAATACATATCATTATGTTATAATGATGTATTTCTGTGATATGGATGGACCACATAATACGTGATTTGTGGATATTTTATTTTTGATGAAACTGTAAATGTTGGTTTTTAACATTTTACAATACCTACGTAAGTATGTGGTGGTGTAAAGTCGAGTAAAACGAGGTAACGAAATAATGTATCAATGATTGATAAAGAATCTAAAATTCAAAAGCTCTTTTTACTTTGTACGTACGTAATATACCTATTGATAAAATACTATTAAGGGTTGTAATATATAAATGTGAATTTGTTGATAAAAAAAAATACATACAGACCAACATAGAGCCTCCTCCTTCTTGAAGTCGGTTTAAAAAATAAATGCTGATGACTTACCATATTCAGTAATTGGTACACTTGACTGTGAGGCAAATGATTAAGGGGATGCTGACATTTAACCTCATAATATAGTCCTCAGTTACATCTCCTGCACGTTGTTAAGGGGTACCTACCCATCCCATATACAAACGACACAACATTGCATTCGTATATTGTGTGTTGTCTTTAATTTATCCTGACAGCTTATTTTATGATGTCGAAGTCATAAATGTCTATAAATATACTAACGAAAAATAATAAAAAATTGTCGTATATTTGTCAGGTGCTGCACTCAACCGTGCACATGGACTCGTTTCACAGACACTTTTTAATAATTGCTGCGACTGCGTAGCATCAACAACGTAAATCATAATACACGTCAAATATTTTTTATTACGGTTTATGTTAACATATCTAATAAGTTGTCGCGGACTTATGTAACGAACTTTAAATCGCGTTGCGCAATTTTGACGCAAGCAAACTTATACTAATTATGATAATATTTTATTATTTTTAATTAATAATATCCGGGTAATAAAACTAGAGTGAATATCATAAAAGGAGGCTCAATATAATGTAAAGCTACTGTTTAATGTATGTGTATTATAAAATTGAAATTAAATATACATAAGATTTTATTGCCTATTTGTCACCCAGTTTCTGTTGAATATTAATTATTTTTTATGTCTTCTCATCCGAATGTGGCCGGAGATTAACAGTCCGGAGTTCTAAACAAGAAAAGATTAATGTCACTTTCTTGATGTTGCATAAACTAATGTTAACAGTTGTTGAAATATTTTTAAACGATATTGTATCCGTAAAACACTACATCAATGGTTAGTACAGCCAATGGGATTTTACCTTACAGTCAAAGTGACGGTTGCAGACTGATATTATTATTTTCTCGGCAAATTATTATCTATTGACTGTCGTCTGTAAACTTACACCATCGTGCGAGTGCGTATGTAGAATTACGCATATAAGGGCCAAACGTCAGTTTTATGACAACGCATCTGCCACATTTCACGCTTACCTTTCCAATTTTCCATCGGCTCTTTCTTATGTCGCTATAAAAATTTATGTTTTCGAAAAGAGCGCTATTCAACTCTGAATCCACACACTGTGACATTGGTCATGCCGTCCGTCCATGTTTACGTATCTGCACGTGCAAAACTGTATACTAAAACGGTACCTAGGCACGTGTAATTTGGGGCGACATCTGCGTGAGGAATAGGTGAGTTCGTAGTGAGGGTACGCAGGTGGTGTCCGCAGTGCTATGCGACAAGCGACGGCTCTGTGTGTCACGCATGTACTCGTAACGAAGCGTTCAACAATTCTTTAGAGCTGGTTATTAAAATATTTGTTGTTCCGATGTTATTTATTTGTATATGTGGAGAGGCTTTGTGGCTTGCCGACAGACGTTCTCGGTGATGTAGGTGGTTCGCCCGACCTGTGTATGGCTGCCATTGTTGACGACTGTGACCAATCCCTCTGTGAGAGATAATAACATCGCGAAATTCACTTTATTTTTTTATTTACAGAATGTAATATGATTCAAACATTAATTTAAAATTCTAAATGTATACCTAAATTACATCTGGTATATTACTGTGTACTCTGCCTCGTTGGTCTAGTGGTCGCTAAGCGCGACTGCTGAGCAAGAGCGACCCGGGATTTGAACCCAGGACGGTTCAAATCCCGGGTCGGGCAAAGTGTTACTGAGTTTTCCATTAGGTAATTCTCAGTAGCAGCACGGAGTCTGGATTTGTGCCCGGTTGATGGCAATAGGCTCGCCCCGTATTACATTGGGACTTACAACATAATTGGCGAAATGTGGGTGTACTGTATGTTCACCTTTGCCTACCCCTTCGGGGAATACAGGCGTGATGTTATGTTATGTTTATATTACTGTGTAAGTACGTAGTTTTGCTTCGATACACCTTCACTATAATTTAATTGATTCCAATTAATATTTCTAATATCTAACGAATGCCTTATGTATCACTGTGTTATGTGTAAATTATGAAAACGTACATTGGTTATGAATAATAGTAGATTGGTTTTTGATTAATAGACACTTTACTTGGGTATGTACTACACATATTACCAGATGTGAGAGTCGAAATAATCAATTAAGAGGAATCGATTACGTAGGACTGAAGCAGACGCGTCGGCTTCTGCGCTGACTTCTCGCCGCATAGAACGAATCGACTCAATTATTACTAACCCGAGGATGAAAATTAAATTGGACCTCGGCTTGATGCGCTCAAACGATGAGACTGTTAAAACATTATGAGCCATACAATTTTTATCTCCCTCTCAGATCTTTAAACAGAGAGGTGCGTGGAGCCCGCAGACGCTCCGGCGCAGTACGAGCGAGATGTAGCGCACGCGCACGACAGAGAGGCCCGATCGACCGGCCGGCAGAGGTCGAATATAAATGTGGAATGTTTATGGTTCTACCGTTTTATTTTATTCCTGGGCCGGCAAAGCATTAAATATTGTTTCAATTGAAAGCGGGCAGATCAGACGGTAGTGTCTAATGAAGAATAGATTAATAAAACCCGACAGTTGATTGAGTTCGATTCGCAATTGCTTCGACGCTGCATCAACAGATCGTGTTTCGTACGGGTACTACTTGTGTTACGAGTGTTGATACAAATCTATCTAATTGATGCAACGAAGGCTGCTACATGTGTACCACTTGGAAGCTGCACTAGTTTATTGTTTGAGCGCTAGAGTCGTAGCGGTAGAGCTAGGCAGAGTGTCGTGCGTGCGAGCTGGTGCGACCGCCCGCGCACAAAGGCTTTGTCGCCACCGCTTGGCTTTGATCGCTCGGTGCGGTATAGCGGGCCAGCGCGGCGGTATTGTCGCGCGATTAGTCGCGGCGCCGCGGCCGCCACATTTGTGTGTTGCGAGTGTTGTGACACTGGCACAGAGCATCACAAGCGCCGACACAGACGCCGACTGTTTGCATTGTACTACGTGCCGTGACATATCGTTTGTCGGAGGGCCGCCGACGATGCTGAGGCATGACTTACGATGTTTTATGGAGCTGAGCTTTGTTGCCATTGAATAAGTTGGATGTTAAGGAGGGTCGCGTTAACAATTACACAACACCTAGGCATTACCTACGACCATTGTTCGTGTATTTTATGTAAGGATGGGCTGAAATGACACTTCTAAGTAGACGCGTGATGTTGCAATACTTACAAAAAGCTAAACTCATTAAGTTATGACTTTTAAAATGTGTTTAATATACATTTAAATAACGGCTGACGTGGTCAGCTGCATCTTTGTCTGTAAACAAATGAATACATTTATGTAATGATCTTCTATTATTATAATTTCGTATTTATTTTAGAGGTAATAATTGTTTAATTACCTAATATCTATATTTTTAATTAAAAAATCCAGCTTATAAACACTGTTCTGTAATTCATTAAAACTTTGAATTATACCTATGTATATTGATATCATTGGAGATTTTACAAAAAATAAATACATAAGCAGTGTTTTGCCTTTGGCGGTAATAAGAAAATTAATTATATACCAACCCAGTACCTACTTTCGCAGATCGTGCTGCTTCGAATGAAAGGTAAAGGTTTCTATTTCCGACTATATTTAAATATAGAGAATGTTCTGGTATTGTCACATTGTAAAACGTGTGAATCGAACTAAAGAAGAAACTTCAGAAATCACGGGGTCATGAATTACCCTGAGTGGTAATTATATGGATTAGCTGGAAGGGACATACCTCAGCGAACGTATTATGAATAGATTGCAGATGCTTCTAGCATTAACACTCGCTCCATGTACCAGTTTTTCCGCTCTCCTTTCATTCATATTTTCGCAATGCTCAAATTATCCTTAGAAAGGTTCGCTTACGTAAAAAAAAAGAGATAGGTACCTCTTTTTCGACATCACATTAAATTTGTGTCTTAAACCCATTCCCAACATCACTTTAAACTATATGTATTTTTAAAAGCTCGCATCTCGAATCATTTCATATTCGGCCTTTGCGTCAATTACAGCCGATTTAAGCTGTGTCATGTGTCGGGCACATACGCATCTCTAATACCACATTAATGTAAATTCATTATCCTGTTAAATATACTTGAATTAGGTACATGGATTAATTAAATTAAAGTAATCATTAATATAATTAAAAGAAAATAATTGTGTTCATAATCCTCCTCATTCCTCCTTATCATAATTTGACTCACAATGTGACGTAATTGCTTTAAGTTCATTAGGATGAATTTATATATTATATTTCCTATCCTGTTCAACAGGATGTGGTGTGATAATAGATAGATGAATAAGAAATTTTAGAAAAAGCAGAAATTTTAATAAATTAAATAAACAGCATGATTTTGATCCTTTTAATACAAGTGTGGTCGCGGCGAGAAGGTGTATCAGCCTTAATTTTTTTAAAGGTTAATTTGAGTTTCTAGCAGCAATTCACGGTATACAACTGTGTATGAGCATAGAATATTTACTTAGTTATAATAAATATAGTTATGTTTTATTATATAAATATATTATAGAATTAGTTAATGTCACTTTAATGATACTGCCTATGTTTAAAGTGACGATCGGACGGTTTATTTCAGTGCAAATAATTGTTGTAAGTTCACGGTTTTATGTCATTTACTCTAAATTTAGACGTGAAGACTTTTAATTGGCTCTCAGATTTAATTACTCTCACTATTCTGTTAATTTTAGCTGTAAGTCTTCCATGTAAATTAAATAAATAAATAAAAAAGAAAATGGTTACTTTATATACGTAGTTGTATAATATAGTATAATTCGATCGATGATTGGTTAAAAGTCAGTATTCAACGCAAAAATGACAATTGACTGGCGGATTGTCAAATATGTCGACTTTTTTGAGTTAATAACAAGTTTTATTTTTTACGTTAAGTTTTCCTTTTAAATTGTCATTTCTTATTTTTTATCTTATTGTTTTTATACGAGCATAAGCAAGTTAATCCTAATGCTTACACTATGCTACTCTGAATTCTGTTGCAATGTAGACCAAAATATAATATATGATAGAGCCCTGGCACGCATAACACAAGTTGAATCTTAGCTTCGATGCCAGAAGTCCGTACCCAGTGGTGTTTTACAAAACATTATAAATGCATAATATCATAATTTTGTACTATTTCAGTTAGTCATATGTTTGTGCTGAATAAAAGATTTTTTTTTAATATTAATTTATCTTAATATTTTTGATGTTTATCTTATTCACAAACGTCTCTATTACCGCCATCATCATCATCATCCGTTTAATTTAACCGCAGGAGAATGTGGAAATATGATCGGCTACGAAACTCGTAGACAATGGTTACGCGCGTAGCTTTAATTAAAGGGATTTCAATGTAATGGCAAAATGAAAACTACCTAATATTAAGGAATTTTGATAAGTATCTAGTGACTGATTTGGATACTAATAAGACATTGACAATAATTAATTATGTTTCAAGCTTCAAGTTCATAACGTGTTTTTATGTACCTAAACCAATTTCAGTGCAGGTCAACACACATAAGAGGCGAAACCAGCCCCCCTAGACAAGTGGTAAGACGCTTGACGAAAAGAAATCGAATAGAATGAAAAATATGTGGGTTTAACATAAGTCATCGATAACATAGTCGAAACATTATGTCATCCCCATACATTTATCATTCTATTCTATTTATATTCGTCAAGCGTTTTGCCACTTGTCTCAGGGTCAGGTGTAAACTCGATAGTCGTCGGGTAAGGTATGCCAGGCAATATTTCATGGGAATGTCTAGAAGAATAAAGAAGAACACCTCTACCTACATTAAATAACTTCGAGAAGAGAGAAATAAAATTCATTATTCAGTACAAGCACAAGAGAGGCACGATTCTGTATATGAATGTGTATTTTCAAATCAGGACTAGCTCATGACTCGTGACCATCATTGTAACTCCTGTAAGCCAGGATCTACAATGATAACCATTAAGAGCTATCGAGGCATCGAAGCTCGAGGCGTCCCAGAGAAATGACTCGACTGTCTTGGAACCCGCAACGAAATTCATCATAAAGGGATATATAGGAAGAGTAGGAATATATAATTTAGTTCCCACTTCCCTTGGTAGCAAGCGAGAGAAACAAAGACTAATATGCTTCAAGCATAATAGAAATACACAACTGAGATAAGTCAGAAATAATATGAGTGTGTATGTAAACTTATATCGGATTCTATTTTGAGCAGCGGAAAAAGTAGTTATAAAATCTTCATTAAGGAAGCTAGTGATCAAAAGAATTTATCGTCAAATGATTCATACAAACAACTGCAACACCGGATATGTTTCACTCGACGTTCCCACATGAATTAACACAATCATGTTACCATTTCTTTGGTAATTAATATGTGTTAAAGTAGGTTAACTAGTCTTGCAATCAGATTAGTTTAGACGACTAACAGTGCGATAATTCTGTATTTTTAAATCCTTATGAAAAAATAAGGAAGTAAGGAGGTCAAATTGTTTTGAGTTAAATAAGGTATTAACAACGATTTCTTAGGTATCTTTTGTATTGTAATCATGTACCGAGGGTAACAAGTAAGTTACAGTAAGTTGATTAGTATCGGTACGCTTGTGTAATGGGTTTGTATTTTTCATAAAAAGATATTAAAAACTTATATTTGCTTCAATTTCATAATACTTAATACTATTTGAATTTGTGGTGGTTCTGAAGTTTACCGTGTTTCTAACCATTAAGTTGGCAAAGGAAGTTAAGTCGTTATACTATATTATCTTTAATTTATTAACAATTGCTATAATAGGCAAATAGTAGCAGTATACTCATTAGATACTTTGTAAGTTTGGACCTATGTCCCACATTTTTGCATAAAGCTCCAGGACACTTCTGCTTTTCCCTACCTATATGTATAACTACCACTAGCTGCGCCCCGCGGAACCCGCTAATTTTTTTTGGGTTAAAAAGTAGCCTTTGTGTCAATCCAAGGTGTCAGCTACCTCAATACTAAATTTTATCAAAATCGGTCCAGCCGTTTGGGCTTGAAGAGGTAACAAAGATACAAACACACACACTCACAAAACTTTCGCCTGTATAATATTAGTGTCATTGTATAAATTAAATGCAAAAATATACTGTGAAATTCAGTAGAAAAGGCAGAATGAAATTGCAAAAAAAATGCATGGCAGGCTTGCGTCAATAACTGCGGTCTTTTATCGGTCAAGAGGTTAATGTGACTCAGGTGTCAATGACG
The DNA here is from genome assembly GCA_905340225.1 of Abrostola tripartita. Classification (NCBI taxonomy): domain Eukaryota; kingdom Metazoa; phylum Arthropoda; class Insecta; order Lepidoptera; family Noctuidae; genus Abrostola; species Abrostola tripartita. The sequence continues at coordinate 4,759,744 of HG996487.1, read as the reverse complement.
TTATTAGTTAGCAATTCATTAATTCTCGTCCTTTTATGGCTTATTATTTAAATCCGTGGATTAATTATATGGGTATGTACTATATTCTCTTACTAAAATACTGATACTAAAATAACGATTGTATTACAACATTGTGGTAGAATTCGTAAATATTTATTGAATATAGGTAATTCTCAGTATTAGTATAGATTAGACCCCGGTTAATGCCAATAGGATCGCCCCCTCTCATATGGGTCCTACATTATGACTGGGGGAACGTAGGTGTACGCTAATAAACTCAACAAATAAATCTCTCTTCGTCTCTCTCTTAATTGTTAAAGTAATTAAAATAGCATTACCTATTGCCTCATTTGGAGTTCGAATGCTACCGGAAAACCCATTCAGGCTGGAAATTTAGGTGAGTTTTAACAAAAGAGAAACATAATACCTTTGCCTATCTATTCAGAACGATTTGTATGAATGGAATGAATGAACGTTGAGCGAACGTTCAAATTCTTTTAATTTCTTTCGTCAGCTCTACTACTGAATTGCAAGAGAAAAAAACGATATAGATGAATAACATGGCCTATATAACTTTTTCTTGGTTGACTTTTATAATCAGGCGTTTACACTGGTGTTCAGAGAAATCATTGAACCAACTTTTAAAGTTAGCTGGCACCAAAAAGACGAGGTATTTTCAAGTTGCGTATCTGCATAAAATAAGTTGAATTAACCGGATATGTAACAGTGCATTCTTCTTATTCTTCAGTTCATTCGGAGAACAGAAGAGAACAGAAGCAGAGGATTCAGCGAGTTAGTAACTTTTTATTCGATGTTTGTTTCAGTTTTAGTAATCGTTTATGTTACGTTAGTAATCAAGATAGTATGATACTAATGTACGACATTTCAACTCAGGTTTAGAATTAAATATTTGAGGTTTTCACTACTGCTTCTTCTATTATTATTATTTTACCAACCGTCGAACTCGGAGACATTTAATGATTACTTAAACTATCACTAAGTATAGGTATTATTTGTGAAATCTTTACTTAGTATCAGTTTAAGTAATCATTAATGTCTCTGTGTGCGGCCGTAAGTAATTTATCTTTAATCGTTATAGTTGTAGAAAATCAACAGTAACAATGGGTATTGTAATCTAAGACAAAATACATTGAAATAAAACACTTAAAAACAGTAAACACAGTTTTCTATATTTTCTTCCACTACTGTTTATAGCAATAAATTATAATTGTTATTTCTATATAATAATTGAATCTGTACATATTTACAAACATTTCGTACCTATCCTATATCACAGTTAACACAGTTATACCTACATAGCAAATGTTACGAGGGAGTCTTTCTTCTTGACTTCAAATCAATCTGGAATTTTGTCACGTGGCTATACCTGAAAAAAACAAAAACGTGTCATTACAATTTGTAACATTATTTTAAAATTGAATACTGCGATATTATTATCACTATAGGTAACATGCTATGAGGAGACCCTCAAGCGGCGAAAATACAAAAATGTGATTGGCAATTGTATTATTTTATTATTGAGCCATTTGGGGTCAGACATTTGGGCCGTGAGGTCCGAGCGCCCGAGCCTTGTGCAAAGACTTAGCAAAACGGTTAGTCGACTCTTCGCGTACTCAGAGGGCTGGTTATTTTTTGGGTCAAAGAACCAACATTGCCATTCAACGTGGCAATGCTGCTAGTCTTCAGGGCACGTTATCGTTTGACAACGATAAGGAAGAATACTTTGATGCTTTTTATTTGTATATATTGTTATTAATGCATTTTAGATATTTAACAGTTTTATAGTAGGTAGTATTTACTGTAGGTTTGATTTATAAAGATTGTTTGATAATTTTATGCGTCAATGTACGTGAACTCCTAAGACGCTGACAAAAGGTATTATTTCAGGAAAACAACGTTTGATTTCACTGTTACCGTTACCTTTCAGTAGGAAAACTCACCTTGACATTATTTATGTGGTAATATCAAATAAACTCTAGGTAGTTTACTCCTCATTTAAGCAACAACATAGTGGTTATACTTCGATTTTGATTATTATAATAAATATTTGGTTTTATTTAATTTAACTTAATAACCTAATGCATTATATTTTATATAATACAACACATTTAATATATTTAATTTCCATAAATGGTTTAACGTTGTTAAAATAAAAACTTATTTTTATTGCCAATTAAAGTTAGTGCCAAGTTAGATTAATAATATAAACCCATGTTGGTGAGTCACCCTTTGCGGAAAATCTTTTAATTTAATCAGATATAGTAAAGCATTCATGACTTATTTTCTACTTTAAATGTTCAAAATGCAGAGTTAAACTTCTTATCGTACAGTTGAAGGATAACCGGGTGTCATGGTTTAAACCGCCCGTTGGCCTCTGACATGGCTTTACACAACGTTGAAAAATCGCTCAGGTATGCCGGTTTCCTCGCGATGTTTTCCTTCACCGTTTTTAGCAACTGATAACTAATTTTTAGTACGCTCATGATTTCGAAAAGACATTGGTGCGTGCCGAGATTTGAACTTGCGACCTTTGACTTGGCAGTCCAATGGTCATACCACTCGGCTATCAGTGCTGTTAGCTTAGCGTTTAGCTTCCAGGTAGAGATACTGTATCCAAGATATCGACCAATCGAAAATGGTCGTCAGACGCAGGTTTAACGGCGATCAACAGTCCAACAACACATCTGGAGCTTGATATTTAAGTACCCTTCTTAAGTGTAGGACTACCAATTTTTAGTGTCCAAAATATTCGGGTCACCATTCGGTTAACAACCAAAACCGCCAATACCACATAGTTTTGAGCCCTTCCTAATTAAATTTCAGTTTCTCACCTTTTATATCTCTAAATGAAATGTCGGATTCATTTATAAATTTATTAAAATCATCCTGTTACAAATTAATTTAGTAAGATTGCGGTATTAATAGGAAACTTCAAACATATTTTTGCTTATCAGCTATGTGGTTGTGAGTTAGTTATGAACATAAATTAACATGAGCCATTTATCCCAGAACTATGGTAATTCCCTGAAAAGATAGACAGAGGTGTGCAGTACTCATATTTCGCCCGTTAGGTATGTGTTGCTGTGCTGTGTTATCGGGGAAGAGTTTATTTTTACCGCGGACAAATCTAGACTCCCTGCTACTACTGAGACTTCTCAAATAAAAAAAAACTAAAAACCTTTTCTCAACCCAGGAATCGGATATTGCCCTCAACCGATCGCCACATGACCACATTACCAATTAGGTAGTTACGCTATTTATAAATACAAAGGTTATGACAATAATAAAACTGTAATATATTGCTAATATCATGGTGGTTACTGTAGGTAGGAACTACACGCTGTAAATATATTTGGTTTGAACTTTTAATTATTTTTTTATTGTAAGTATTTGTTAATACTACTTTATAGTACCTATATACGAGTCAATGTTTGTAATAGTAAGTACTCAACTGTATATTTATAAACAGTATAAAAATCTGTTCAAAAGTTTTAAAACTGTATATTTATGAACAGATTTTTATAGTTAATTATTACAGTTACCGTCGAACTCAGAGACATTCAATGATTACTTAAACTATAACTAAGTAAAGGTTTTTTTGTGAAATATTTACCTAGTGTCAGTTTAAGTAATCATTAACGTCTCTGAGTGCGGCAGTTAGTTGTCAAAAATGACTATAATGTTGACTATAATTTATCTACAATAAAGTATAGGCTCCTTAATGGTAATAATCTATACTCCTTTTACTATATAACCAGTTCTAAAGTTTTGTTTCTATTCACCTTTGAGTTTCGATACATGGCGTTTTACCGGTACCTACCTACATGTTTACAACTCGACTCGACTCGAGTTAAGTTTGCAACTCGCTGAAAATTTTATTAACCTAGCTAAAACTAAATACTACATATTACGTCAAATACTACAAGTTATCATAGCCGACACACATACGCTTTTATTTTCCTTAAATTATAGTTATCCCTCCCTAGTGACATATCGGAACGAGGTGCAAACTTAATGCGATTGAGTTGTTATAATAGTAACCTTTAAAACCATCTCGGAGTTAGTTTTATATTGGTTCAAGTTAGGTAAATTATGAAGGTATCATAAAGCTTACCTTTAAGAGTTCTTTACGGTAACAGCCATCACTTCAGGTGTCTCGCGTACACATAACCCCCGCGGTCACTAATGTCTGCCATCACTAATCATCTAACTATTTTACTTGCATACATTAGCTGTCTCTAGACATTTTCTTATAACTAGAGCTACCCCTGAGATCTGTCTTTACACCGACGCGACACCTGTCGACAAAGAAAATAAACATTTTAATAACAAATAAAATATTAAACTAACAAGATGTCTGTATGCTATGCCACAAAACATAAACAGAGGGCTGTACAATAACAAAATCACGTTTGATCAGTTATGTTATAGATGGCCATCACATGGGCATAAATCCATGTTGCTATTGGTAATTACTCAGTTGAAAACCCAACATTTTGCCCAACCCAGAAATCGAATCCAGGACCACATAATCAGCAATCGCGCTTGCGACTTTTAGACCAACGACATATTCATAATTATAATAACATGACACATTTTTGCAACAATAGCCAAAATATAAATTGTTAAAGCAACGGTAGTATTATCTATCAAATGAATAAGAAACGGAGGCTCCAAAGAAGTTTTATCTGATATTAATATCGAAATTTGTAGTTGCTCTTAAAGATCATTGTAAAGTCATTTAGCATTATAAAGGCTCCGCGCGCATTGTGTAGCGAGCTTTGACGCCGCGTTTCATTTCACTTCACACTAGGTATTGAGAAACACAAAAACATCAGACGTTGGTGGTCAGTGCCTGCTCCGGCATTATTCAACGATACCAGTTTAATCTACATCCTTAATATTAGGTTTTATTCTTAGGTATAGGTATATATTCTTAATTACTTAATGTACATAATGTTGATTTTGACATAAACTTTAAAGTGTAGTTGTAGTTCAACTTAAAATGGTGTCCTTTCACAGCAAACCTTTGAACACAGAGCTTTGACAGAGAGCAGGAAAATCAAATAATACTCGTTAGCAATTAACTTTATGTAACAAATACATAATTCAATCTATATTTATGTAGATTTTACAAACAAAGAAATGTTATAGATTAAGATTGTAAACAGTCTTCTTATCCATAGAGATTTTACAGACAGGATCGCACTATAGCAGTCATGAGAGACTAATGCTGTTTCTAGTCATAGCAGACTTAAAAGAGAAGGACAAGTACAGTATTCTTGAATTATTGCGACAGCATCTGGAGTCGGTGACTTATTACTTACCGGTGTATTATGAGTATTGAGTATAAACCATTAGGTACAAAACGATTTTAATTTCGCAAGTTAAATTGCTATTATTAATAATCAAATTATGTCAATGTTTTTCTAAACATAAATAACACTTTCCTAATTTAGTAATTAAGAGAAATAAAATTTTATAACTGCCGACATAAAATTGGTGATTCTTGTGTTAATAGACATTTGATGGTCGCAATCAAAACTTAGATAAAATTTCGCAAATATAAAGTGTTTTATTACAAATAATTCATTTAAACATAGCGATGGAATCCCAAGGTTTATTAACATGGATTAGAGTTTGGTTCAAGACGAAATCTATCCAGTTTGGATTCGCCGTTAATTTGATTGATTGTGTTTAATTATGTGCTTGCTGTATAGATAAGTAGTTATAGTTGTATTTGCGGTCGTCTAGGGCTAGTTACAGTATTTACGGGACGATTGCGTACATGAGATTAGGAGTCGCGAATCGAGATCCTGAATACTGGAATATCGGGTCGTAATCACCAAAATACCGGACATATACCGGGATTTTACGTATTTTTGCGACCCCTACATGAGATAATATGTATAATTGTATATATGAACATCTTTTGACCTATTTATCTTAAAACATTGTAAAAATACGTTATCCATTCCAAAAGTTTAAAAAGACAGTTATCTGTGTTTGGACGAAGAAAAGGGAGGCCTTAGGCCTTCAGTAAGACGATTATGGCTGAAATATTTTTTTTTGTATAGTCTAAATAGAGTCCCACTTCTGGGCCGAGGTATCTTTCCTGATCTTATAATAATACTATTATGTTTATTGATATAAAATTAACCAAGATCTTCTTCACGCAATCAAGTTAATCTAATTTATTATTAGCAAAATAGACGACTGAATAGAGCACGTTTATGAAAAACTAATGTTAGTCGGTGTCTAAAGAGTCGATGCATCTACTAGTAGGTAAGGGTACTTATTTATATTTCATCTCAACATTCTCATCAGTATGCAGGGAGCTTGACGGGCAGGTTCGGCTTGCCATAGACCGCCTATCAATAGGTAGACCGATTTTTATAGACATGATATTTAATATTCTGCTATAAATACAGTCTACTGCTTCCAAATCATAGGTAAATGATTTCCAAATAAGCTCTACTTGTAAAAAAAAGATTCTAACTTTTAACCACGCACTGACAAGGAAATTTTCTTTGGTTGATGATGAAGCAAAAAAACCTTGTTAAAAAGCGATATATAACTAATTTTCTTAAGATAAAACGTCACATAGGTAGACACGTTGTGTTTACGGTGCAGTAGTACAAAGAATACAATAAAAAATATCCTTAATCTACCTGGGACATGATATTTAATATAATTTTAGCGTGTTGTCCACGTTAAGCTTAAATCGAGATCCCATTCAAGTCGATCATTTTTTTAATTTATTTTAACAATGAATGTCTTGGTCTTAGTGGTCCAGCGGTCTAGTTATCTTGGTCCAGAAAGATATTGCTGGGTTGATTGCCCTGAGAGTACTGAACATAAAGCCAAGATTCAAACTAGATAGTGTTAACACCGGAATTCAACATTTACGATTAGCTTTACTTTTCTTTTTTATACAACGGTCAGACAGGAAAAACCGATATATCAAGGGCTAGAGGAATTTTAAAGGGAAGTCTATTCTTCGTTTCTGTATGGATGATGATTCATTTTGCGCGTCTATGCTCAGTAGAATATGTAGAGTTGTCTCTTCTGAGGCCTCAGACTAGCGGCAAAACCGTTGACGAATAGACATCGAATAGAATGATAAATGTATGGGGGTTATATTATGTTTCGACTATGTATTCTATTACATATACATATGTCATTCACATTTCTTGGTCATTCTATTCGATATGCATTTGTCAAGCGTTTTGCCACTTGGCAAAAGCCTCTGTAGAGTTGTGAAAACATTCACAATTTGACTTTTATTCCTCTAATTCTTAAACGAGGATAATACCTGTCTTAACTCTTCCCTTCTTAAGTCTATTGATGTTTCTTTTCTTAAACGATAGTGACAGGAATAATTTAGTCCATGGTTTAAAAATGTAGTTTTTTATTAATAAGGCGGCGAAAGTCCTATGGATTGAACTAATAGCCACTTGTGTCTTACGTTTCAAATATTTATATCTACAAATTGCATTATATGTCGTTCAAATTAAAAAATCATTAGTAGGAGTACTTTCCTGATACTGCTAGGCTACCATAATATAAATATATACCTACATTTTGTTAAGCTTACCGACAGTTTTCGGTAGTTAAAAATAAATATTTAAATAATTCTAAAATATATTACCCCATTAAATTTTTTGCTGAACTTTAGTATGAACTATAAACACACTAGAGTGCCATTTCATTTAAAACGTAATTACGCAAATAAAAATGTGTATGAGTAGGTAATTAATTTTGTGTGTTATTAAAAATTATAGGTATTAAATGCATTCCCCTTAACTGAAATACAAATTTAAATTTTATGATTAGGCCGCTGTGTTCGTACTTACTCGTTAAAGTAAAAGCGCTTTAGAACAGTTATGAAATGCCGCCATGTTTTTTTGCTGAGAAGCGATTTCTTATTTTTGTATATTTTTTCAAGCAGCTTTCAGATCCTTGCATCCTTTTGTATGTGTCTATATGTAGGTGCTCATATAGTTAAATTTTGCTTCATTAAAATTTGTATGTTTTGTATTTGTAACTTTGTGAGATAAATAAATGATATATTATTATAGTTAATTATGCACCGGTGATTTAGTGTTTTTTTTAGGTGTTTTTTTTAGTACCTATTTAAGGATAGAGGAGACGTAAAATAAATTAATATTGTTAGTTACTTAATCTAAACTAACAAAATGGTCCGTACTTATTGTATAATGCGTGTATTGACTTAAAAAGTATATAAGCTACAAAATACTTTAAATTATAGGTAGGTATAGGTGTGTAGTAGAGTATATAACATACATAACAATAGGACTAATTTTATAAAACATAACCCTTCCTTGGCAGTCGGGTAAAACAGAATACTTGTTTGTTGAAAAACTTTGTATTATCCACATTGAAACTAGTTTACTACAGGGACAATGGCGGCATCTAGCGGCGGGACTTTGGAACAGTACGATTTTTATATTTTGTTTTTAATAATGTTTACTTGAATATATACACGTAAGTCGGAAAATTAAATACGTCGTACCTAATTTGAGGTCTGCAACTGGCCTCCGTAACTACCGCACCTAAGGAACAAGGCCTAACTAGGGAAGGACTTCAGGAACGAACTATGAATACAAAGCTTGCTTATTGTATTCGAATTTAGACTTTATAGTTAAGATATCCTTTCTGAAAAATAGGTGACTAAAGAGGACTATGCAAATACGCTGAAAACCCCGCATTTGTAGTAGCTAGTTTTGGAACTTAAAAGCTAATTTACACCGTAATCGTAAAGGACAATAGAGATGAAAATGTCATGCTTATCCTCTAAATAAAGATGTAACGATTGAAAACTTGGCTTGAACATCACTAAATAGCTTATTTATATAAAATTTAAACTGATACCAATTTTATCGCAGTTTTGAAGTAAGACTTTAATAATACAAGCTCTCATATTTATCTTTTCCAGTATTGCTTATGAACAAATAATATATTTTGTGCCCTGATATTAAACCTGTGGAAAGTGGTCATATAACGAGCCTTGGTCTCGAATCCCGCAGCGCTCGTATAATTACAGGCTTCCTAATAAAAGTCATGGCTTTTACTTCATACTGTCTCCGAGACCGCTTAACGATTTCATGCTTAACTTAAATTCTGGAGTTGATAACATTTTGTAGTAAGTGGTAATCACGTTGCTTATTTAGGTACTAGTAGCCCCAGACAGTCCCCTAAGTTGACTTTTACGACCTGTGGAAAGCTATTAACAGCTGTAATCTCTTTTTATCTTTCTTGCTTAGATAGCGTGGAAGCTCTTTTGTTTTTCATAACACTCTTTTATTTTTATGGGTGTTTTTCAGGCGTAAGTTGATTTACATTTGGATATAAGCGTATCAGATTCTTATTGGTCAAGATGTTTTTATGTCAGTATCTACTTTTATCTTGTCTGTAAAAACTATCGTTACTTTACAAAACACTACCTATTTTGTTTGTTCAGCTTATTAAGTTAACAAATAGTTGAGAATAGGGTTATTGTGGTGTGTATTATGTCGATATGTACCTATCATATACTAAGAACAACAAAACACTTACCATTCATGAATTAAGCGTATAATGTGAGAATTGACTTGTATCTCGCCACGTCCACAGCGGAGGTAAGCAGGACTGTTGCAAGCCGGCCAGCAGCTCGGCGTGGTACCTCTGCGCGGCGAGCAGGTAGGGCGGTGGCAACGGCAGCGGGCAGTGTGGCTGCAGGGGCGGCAGGGGTGGCGGTGGGCTCGGGGGGGAAGGGGACGAGCGCCGCGGCTCCGGCTCCAGCAGCGCGTCTATCGTGAAGGCTCGCCGCGGCCGCGGGCCCTGCGGCAGCAGCGCCGCCGTGTCCACCGCCTCCACCGGCTCGGGACTCGGGCGCGAGATGAACGTCGACGGGTTGTACAGACTACCATTAGGCATAGACGCCGGGGGAGGAGGAGCACCCGCTTGCCGCGCCAGAAATGCTCTATTGAAGCTGGCCAGAGCCGCTAATTCCGCATTCAAACTGTCCTTCTCTCCTTTATGCAGCTTGAACCTCTTGCGCCTCCTTAGCAGCGAGCCATTCTCGAACATGTCGAAGGCCTGCGGGTGCAGCGTCCAGTAGGCGCCCTTGCCGGGCCGGTCCGGGCGGCGCGGCACCTTCACGAAGCAGTCGTTGAAGGAGAGGTTGTGTCGCAGCGAGTTCTGCCAGCGCTGCGTGTTGCGCCGGTAGTACGGGAAGCGGTCCGTGATGAACCGGTAGATCTCCGACAGCGGCAGCATGCGCTCCGGGGAGCTCCAGATCGCCATCGCCGTCAGGGCTATGTAGGAAAAGGGTGGTTTTTGATCGCCATAGGACTCACGTGTCGGCCGAGGCATATTTTCGCACAATACTGTTCTATAATGACAAGTTTGTCACCTCGGTGGGAAACACTTGGAGGCGACACGTCTCTCACAGCGGAGTTGAAGATAAGGACTGGGTGAGTGAGCGAGACTGCGCGCGCGAGGCGGGAGTGGCCGCACGCCGCGGTGCCGCCCTGCCCGCGTGCAGCCAATCGCGTGCCTCTCGGTTTGTTTGTTGTTTTTGTCGGCTCCGGACCCGTTACAGAGGAATTTAAATTGTTATCACGTTTACATTATACAAAATTTATTCGACACCGACAACAGCTTGAGCTTGTTTCGAAATTGCAATGATTAAAGTAGTAGATAGTTATTGATGGCGCGGGAGAGAAAGAGAAAGAAATGATCTTCAGCTCTGATCCCACTAAGACATCCTTTCTTCAAAATAGTGCTTTGATTTTGTTTCAGGATAAGGTACAGTAGGTAGGTATTAGGAAAATCAGTGCATAATATCTAAGTTGTAGTAATAATGGGGCCTCACATCTACGTAACCGAACTTGTAGATTTGCGGATTTGCGACGTTAAGCATGACTTGCTGCAGTCAGACTTTGGATGGGTTACCCTAACCCACACATCGATACCCTTCTATGAGACAGAAGCGCGTTGAGCGTTTTGTCCTGGATATCAAACGAACTTTAATGATGGTTGTTACTGGTGTACTGACTACTTGGTATTCAAAATCTATGGGTGTAAGAAACCTTAAAATCAAAGTTTATTAAAATTCCTTGTCATTTGTGTAAGTTGCCACTTTTTATTTACAAATAGTCAAGACTTTTTATTCCTTCAGGATAGCAAACAATAAAATTTCTCCCTCAAAAAGGCTCTCGAGTAACTCTAGATGCATGTATTTTCATTGTATTGAGAAGAATAGACGACAAGAATGGTCCTTGATCTTTTCACAAAGTAGATATCAGTCTTCCAATAATTGGGTTGCAGTGGCGATGGTAGACCCATGCCAAATACGAATATTCCTTCCACAATATCCTGGTAGGATTTAGACCCGTCTTCAACACAGTAAGGCAAAAGGCTAGGCAGATGATAATGATATCTAATAATAATGTTTCTTGGACCGATCTTCACTCACGGCGGCCTATCTCATCTCAGACTCGCTTTGCAGGAGATATTGAAGTGCACAATTAATAATATTCCCTCACTCTTATAGTACGATGGGATGGTAGACCGACACGAACGGAGAGAGGCCAGGCGCAGGACCAACGGCTTAACGTGCCTTCTGAAGCATGGAGGGTTCTTGACATGTGATAACGGTCACCCATCACAAAACTGACCGCAGCGAGCACGCCTTAACCTCACAAATGAACTGATCTGCGCGGTAGCCTATGTAAATAACTGTAAATAGGATTCGGAACTAACGTTTATGAAATATTTTGTTATATAGAGTTTTGTTTAACATTCCTATTATAACAATGTTTGGTATAAGATTTCATCTAAATGCAAAGCACTATGCAATAAATAAATAGTTACCCTAAATGAGAGAGGAACACTAGACTGTAATCATTAGATAGCTAGCTGTATGCGCGAGCGCAGAGCTTAGCACACTTTGTGCTTAAAGGCTTAGACCACTATACCATAGAGATTTTATTCAGGTCTTATTATAATAGTGTATATGTATAGTGTCTAAGAAAATAAATGTTATACGCCTAACGCTATTCAAATTGTTGTTTAAGCTTCTGAAGAATTTTCGTGCTTTCATCATTTTGTGTAAGTATAATTTTGTTTTAGCAATGCCTGAGATTGGTTCCTAAAAACTCGATAGTTGTGTTAATTACTACTCGTGGTCTTATCTTGAATGTACTAATATATTAAATAATTATGATAGTTTTTAGGAGCTAACACGAGTTAGATACAATTTATTTATTCATTGACTAGCTTCCGCCCGCGACTCCATCCGCGCGCATTTCGAATGTTGTATAGCCTGCTTCGTGCCTTCCTCGATAAATGGGCTATCAAACACTGAAATAATTTTTCAAATCGGACCATTAGTTCCTGAGATTAGCGCGTTCAAGCAAACAAAATAAACGGATGGAGCTATCTATCTAAATGGATGGATGTCTAGTGATCCGCGCATCGCAACGATCTCCGCCATAGCTCGAAGCGGGCTAAAATACCCGGGTTCCGTAATACCGGAGTAGCTACGGGCTCCAAACGAAGTGTGAATGATGACGTGTTGCCTGTATAAATTAAACTGAGACTATACTTAGGTAGCTGCGTGTCATCGGACATTAACGCACTACACTGCATATAGATGGTATCTTAGAAGGAATGTAATAACTCTATCAACTATGCGGAATGAATAATCATATGCATTTTGTTATAGTAATATAATGTTCATAATATACATATTAACTACGGTTATCTATAAGTTTGTGTTATTCGCATATTATTCCAATGTAGCCTGGGTGTGTGAAGTACCTAACGCCTGAAAATGACCTGCAATTATTTAATCATCAGTCCGAGTGTTAGTGCTTTAAAAGCAGTATCCGACTATAAAGTTGTAGAGCTCAGCAACTTTTTACTATAACAATGAATAAAATACCGCATGATATGTAGTTAGACCTTTATAAAGTGAACTTTAGTGCCAGCAACATTGTTGCCGAAAAGTAATAACTGGTGCTGTTAAAATTAAGTCATCTGTATGATAATGACAGTGCTCTTAATAAGTACGTTTTACGAGTGTTTGCAGTACTCCAATTCCATGTTTAATGAGTGGTTAATGAGGCATCATATGTTATGGAATGATAATGCGTATGTAGCTACGAGAATAAGTAGTAGTAATAAGTATTTTTATATATTTTTTGTTTATTGAGTTTTTATGCGAATTCTACAGTCCATAATGCTGATGACTCTTCCTTTATAACCTCCTGACCGAATTCTGATCATGGCGGTCAATATCAGTAATGTCAAGTGTGTGTGCACACTCAGACTAGGAACTCTCCCTATTCTCTTAGGTACAGAGTTCAATGGATAGTAAATATACATATGGCTGGAGGGAGATCAATACTCTTAGAACGAATAATAACCGCTTTCGTCACGTATTCGTATAGAGTAAAATATTCTATTACGTAAACCATTCGATATACAAAAATAAGGCTAAGGCTACAGGTGCAGTATTAAAAAACAATATACAAACCTCAATTTAATTATACATTTATCATCAGGCATACCCAACTTAAGTACGCATCTGAAGGTTTGCACATATTTACCTATTTGAAAGTAAAACTGTGGTGATATCAACTGAAATAGTACTAAGCAGCGAGCCCAAACCCTATGGTTCTGTTGGGCGTTCTATGAAAAGATCAAAAGATGTAGCAAGCTGCATACTCTCGCGCTTATTTTCATTTTTCCATAATGTAATCTGGTCAAATCACGTCATTTGTAAGTAACGTAGGCTTTTATCTTGCCGCCGATAGATGTAATAGGGGCGTACATCGCTGCATCGATCTGCAGGCTAACCACGTCTCGCTAAATTGTCGGCGTCTTCGCAAATAGCTCCATTAAATTCAATCGGTCGCGCAACAACAAGACAGAAGCGTCACTTAAACGTCTCCTATATAATTTAGAGGTATTAAAGTTACACATAAGTTACAGGACCGCAAGGACCCACGGTGCTTTGTATTCCGAATTTGTCTCATAGGTAAGTGAAGTTTTTGTCCAAGCAAAAAGTTACAACTGTAATAAAGACAGAAGTGGCTTTAGGGTTAATAAGAATGCTGAGATCAAGGCGAATTATGATTATTGAAGCATGTCGACATTTGAGTATAAAATACAAATATTTTAGCTATTATCACTATAATGAAGGAAGAAAAATTTTCATGGTCATCATTATTATAAAAGAACTGAGGTAATTTTGAAGAAATCTGTATTTTGTTTAAAGGCAACAAAAGAGGTGAGTGCAAATAGATATTATAACATTTTATCATAGGTATACTATTATTATACTAGTTCTATTTGGTTATGTGCAGTTTTCAGACAAGAACAATTTATGTTCACATAGAAATAACAATATACGGTCGGTTATAAATCATGAATTAAAAAGTTTATAAATGTAACGTCAGAAAACTGTACACAGGGGTTTGGTACAATTACAATACCATTGTACTATCACTTAGTCACGGGTAACGCGAATTATACACACGACACGCATCACAGTTAGACAAATTAAAAAATTAAATAGTTATTTAAAAATGACTACTCACAATAAAATAATTATTAAATGCGGCATTGTTGATTATCGCGAACACCCCTTTTTGCAGCTTAAGACCTTATAGAAGGAACATCAGTATAGGAAAGGATTGATAAAGGACTGTTGTGGTACGTATGGAATATTTCTTTCACATATTTTTTAGGGGTAGAGTTATGGTCACTGTTTCTTGTGCTCTCTTAATTTGATTTCCGGAATGACGGAAACGGAAGAAAAATATGGAATAAAAATAGAATAAGAGTTTGGGACAGACTTGAAAATACCTTTTCCCAGCAAAGCAAAAAAAGTCTTGTCATATTGCCGTTGAGTGGCGCCTGAAATAAGGAAACGTGCAAAATAACAATCCTAGTTATAGATTTTACGTGCCATGTTTTCCGGCCTAGAATAGACCACCCCCTTTCCTTCGGTGGGTGTCGTAAGAGGATATTTCCGGGAAGATGGGCAGCAGTGTTCTCCTGTGTAGGTATCGTTCACCATACTGCGGTTGCCATTGTTACCAACCCACCTGCCCAGCGTGGTGACTATCGGTAAAACCCCCCGTGAAAAGTAGCCAAAGAAGACGGCCGCCAGCTCTCGGCCGCCTACTATTCCAGGTAAATGGTAGCGGCTGGATGGCGAAAACGGGAGAACGGGCTTATGGCGTACTCTAGGGGAGGCCAACGTCTAGCAGTGGACTAAAATAGGCTGATGTGATGACGATGATGATGAGGTTTTATTGGTATACATAAGTATAAGGATTGATTGTGTAAAAATATTTTATTTTCAGATATTTAATCGCCATCATCGTATCAGCTCGGAATCACCAACTGCTAGGTAGGCTTCCCTCTACCCCTTTCTGTTTATCTTCTGATTCTGATAGTCGCTGGTAAAAGATAATATTAAACGTGAGGAGCTTTACCTAATTGAAAAACTTTAGTAAGTGTCTTTAAATATTTATCTTTTAGGAAATATTATTTCAAAATGAGCACTCTTGTATAAGAGTGGAGCACATATAAGGTGTAGGCACCTATGCCCCGCACAGGAAGGTTTGAGCATAAGTAGAACTCAATTACCCATTGTATGTGACTCACGCCAAATAGGTACCATTTATATGCAATAATATTGACCGAGACGAAACCGGCGGTGATTTCGTTCCCAGGCTCTAGGTAAAACTACGAACGTCCATTACTTGAACTACAATAACCATTAGAATTCGTTCAGCGGTTTTGAGTGACGTGCGAACAAACAAAGGAGTCGACAAAAAATCTCATAAAAATCAATTGATTTTGTTTCCTCTATAATATCTCTGGTTAATATAGCATACCATGTACACGTCGTAAGATAGCAACTAGTACCAAATATTAGAAGGTCGATTTTTAATGTTATCGTGTAATCTGCGCATAAGAGGATTGAGCCAAGAACTTGGACAACATTTGGAAAAATAAGGAAGTTCTATGTTCGTCTTCAGTATGATGTTTGAAGTCAGTTTGGTGCCCGATTTATGGTAATGGCCTCGCCCTTTATTACATAGGGCCTATGACTTAACTGGCAAAATGTGGGTGTCGGTATTATACACATCCTATACCTACCCTTACGGGGAATACACGCGTGAAGTTCTGTTATAAATCGTATTGTACTCTACTTTCTGTACTTATTGGATGCTAAAAGTCAATTGTCAACTTCTTCTTTCTGGATGTTTCCCTTGTGTGTATTTTGTTAAAATGTATCTGAATATTCATTTAGGTAACTAAAAATCTAGAAGATTTATATTTAAGCTCTATAAGCTAAAACAAATTGACCCACCTATCAATAAAATGTTTTCAGTTTTTTTCAGTTTGTTTAAAAAAACATATAAGGACGTTGAATATTATCTCGGCAATGGCTGTCACCTGTTGCAATATCCCATGGAGTCAATCATAGCACCTCGCTCTCTACACCCTAATGATGATCCTTTGTAGGCCGCCGCTTGGACACACGGCGAAAAAAATTAAACACCTCCTTGTTATTAAGTGTGAATTCTACAAATTGTTCACAAATATTTGCGCCTACCTGGGCTTTTTACTAACATTTGTTACATTTGCCGTGACCGAATCAAGGACGCCATAAAAGCTCTATATGATTAAGCACGGTGAATTAAGAATGGTGCGTATTCCACACGGATTATAACACGGGTGGTTTAAAATATTATGAGGAACATTCTTGAAATACACTTCATCCACTGTTAGATATATAGAGATAGATATAGGTACTTCTTCTAGAGGCATAAACAATATGTTCTTTGTTATTATTTATATCAGTAATGTGCAATATGCACATATACTATATGTGCAATATGCAATACATTGATGTATCTTGGGTTAATTCTAACAATTTAGGCATATTCGGTTCTTCTTCTTGGTGGTAGGCAGTCAGTCGTGCATATTTCCAACGACTTAATTTCTATATATTCGGTTAATTAGCTTTAAATGATTATTTTTGTAGAGTATAGGAATACCTTTATTTATAGACCTCAGCAATTTCTTACCTCGTAACTGGCAGGCTGACTGTTTAGCAGGTTATTTTCTAATACTCGTATAACGTCCTTTTTATTGAGTGTAAATAATTGAGTTTGTATCAACGCCGCGCCGCCATCTGCTCGCCTGAGTTTTAACACTCCTTTTCGGATTTCCCACTTAACTTTAATGTACCCATAAAATTTTACGTTTTTCGAGTTCACATACAAATTTATTTCTTATTATGTTTGATCAAAATTGAGATTTGCTTGCGACGACAAATTGTATATCACTTCGTTGGGATTTAAAGAAACTTTATTCTGGTTAGCGTTAAGTGTAACACGACATTAGTCCTTAAACGCCCCACTGCTTGGACACATTTTGATTTGGTTGGTCTCGGGCTGTATCATTTCATGCGTCGCCCCGCGAGCTCGGTTATTACAATATTTGTTGTTGAAGGTTATTTATTTGACTAGTTGTCAGGGCTTACGTCGTCGGCACCGACTGTTGTGGAGTCGGTGGCATTGATCTCCCTGCAATGCTATTGAGATTGTAAATCTCACGCGCATTCAGTTAGCTGCTTGGTTGGATTACTTTTCCTAAATAAGAATTAAACTCGTATGTTTGTCTTGTTAGATTTGTGTGAGCTTTGTCCGCAAAACGAGTGATCGCGACTCCTCATAAAGCCTGTCAGTATTAGTTTTTCACGCTGGTCGAGGTATTAATCCAATTTTCATTACCCATCCTATATACAAATTCAATATTTAAGATAATTTACTGTTCGTTCAGCTGTGTATTTTTTAGGTTTTATACATTTGTACCAACAGGCGACACATTTTATGACCCCATTTGTGTTGGTGTGGGGAATAATGAAATCTCTTTGAGTCCATATTTACGATTTAATGCAAGGTCATTTTGCATTAAAATATTTTGAGATCGTTATGATTTATAAAGGTTTGTTATTTATTGCGTTTTCAATAAATCATTGGTTGTAGTTCTACGTTACCAGTAGCTCTCGGATGTTTCATTCGTAAAGATAAGAAATTTTATACATCATAAGAAATGCCTTTTTATTTTGGCCAGTTAATGCATTCATCTTTGCTTGTGTGGTCAATATATTAACAGTCACATAATGGACGCAATCATGTCGTTGATTAATAAACGGGCGGACACAATGGCCTGACAATCGGCCCAATCAGCCCGAGGGCGATTACCATTATTATTTGATATTATTGTAGTTACTTAAACACAATTCAGTCCTACTGGCTGACCAGAACCACATGGTGCTGTCGCTCGGGGCCACGCAGCTTTACACTCACCGCAAAATTAATTTTATATTCTATCACTCAAACAATACAACAATGGTGGATGTGAAACGGACGAAATTAGAGGTTTTATAAGAACGTGTGTTAAAAGACAAACGGCCGCAACATAAGAAGCACTATTCAAATGGAAACGAGTTATTTAACAATCAACAAGTTTTACAGCGTATTAAATTAAATAATGTTGGTACTTTAGTTAGTGTAAGTTTAAACTGTGTAAACAATGCCTGTCGTGAGACATCGAGCCGGATACGCGGACACAACAAGGGCGCATGGCGAGCGATATCTCGATCTCAAGATTGTTACATTACGCTACACAAAAGTGCGATAATCTTCTAAAAGGTGTTCGTAGTGTTGTAGATAATTAATATTTAGAGTCGGCGCGGCGCCCCGCGGCGCGCGCGCACCTCGCCGCTTTGTGCCGCGCCGCCGACACCCGCATTTGTCATGTTAGCGCGCACCAAGGTGTGAATGACTTTTTTTAAACTATTATTAATGACAATGATAGAAAATATTGTTTTTTGTTGCTACAGTGTTGATTGTTGTCAATTAGTTTTTTGTTGCATCACAGAGTTTTGATTATGAGCGTGGCCGATCGATTCAATCGGATTTGAATTGAATGTTTGGATTAAAATATGGCGAGCTTCATTAAAGCCTTTGATATGATTGAATACCAACACTTTTGTATCAAAAGAGTTAAACAATGGGTTAAATATATCGAGAACCTTTTGAGGTGGTGGGAATCGAATCATCATTTAATCATTTTGTATTTCGTCATATCACAAATAATATTTGTTAGCTACGGGGTTTGAATAAACCAATGTCACATTGTCCATTATTCTTTTTCACAAAGCGCATTACTTTGAACAGGGTCGGTTACTTGTTTTGTTACTTAAAAAATGAGCTAAATCACGGAGCCAAGAAAAGCTCTCAGCCCTCGCGCCCTCCGCACTCCGATTGAACAATGAATAATAAGTAGCAACATCATCTATCCATTTTCCTTTTCACCCCAACAATAACAGGGACGCTAAAAGAATGGAAACAATCGAAATTTAAATATTTCAAGAAAAATACGTTTCGGAGCGAGAAAATATTAGACGAAGTGAGTTGTATAATAGGGCGGGATGCTGGAGTGGGTACCTACCTACCTACTGGCGGGCCTCTAGTACGCTCGCGTGAGATCGCTCTAAGCATCTATTCAAGCAACTAGTTTATAATTTTTATATTTGCTCGCATGATTATACGTTTACCCATACGTATAAACATAATTATTAAAGTGTATAAGCTATTTATGATTTCATTGTCAACATTACTGGTTCACCTTTGCTTGGATGTTAGAACGCTATTCACTGGCATGCAAGGTTTAAAATGCCCGGAAGGCGTTTTTTGTACGAATTCATTACAGAGAAACATTGTGAATTAACCAAGGAAGAACTTAATAGGTACTTTGAAAAATAGCTCTAACATACATATATAAAAAATATTCGAACACAGATTGTCACTTGGAGTTTTGCAGAAAATTATAAAAATGGCATCGTCAAGTTTACTCAAACATGTTGATAAGTGTTCTAAGTTTAAAATAAAACATTACTCCGATCTCTTACCGTATAGATACCACAATAAATCAACACGTCGTGATTATATTTTGGAGCATTTTAGAACAATAGCTATTATATTCCAAACAAATGGATTCTTTTGTGCTATAACAGTAAAACATTGCTTCCGGCTAGTAGAGGCGATTTGATATAACTCTGACACGTTAGCCCAATTTAGGAGCGATAATAAATAATAATGGGCGGTGTTTTAATAATAATTAAATACTCTGTGCTCATGTTGTATTTATTGCCTGTGTGTTTATAACCCCCTTTACCCTTTAGTACAGCTGCAGAAACATAAAAAAAGCGTACCGGAATTAAATAATACTTGTGCGATCTGATAATAGTCTTCTGCGTAAACCGGGACTCGATTTCTGCACAAGACTTATATTGTGCTTGTGTTATGATTATTTCTAGCCGTCTTGGCTGTTGGTTATTAATGCGTGGCTTGCATCCTCGATACAAGAAATAAAAAATGATGTTTAAAGAAAAAGAGAAACATTTTCTTGAGGAAATTACCTATAGCTATAGTTAACCTAATTATAAGTTGATCTATTTAATTTGTTCCTTATTTGAGTGTTTACTTAGTATTGTATAATTTATTATTAAGAAATCATCCACGTCACATATTTAATATCTACTTTAAAAATAGTTCGACCGTCGATTTAATCACAAAGAAAAATTGTAATAAATGAATCCCACAAACGATTGTCCTATAAAGCAGTGTTTTAAGTGCTCCACATAAAATCCATATCATACCTTCTTCATACATTTCATGTGACAAACGTAACACATTTTAGAATAAATACATACTTATCCGGGCCCTAATCATGAGTAAGCGTGGCTCAAGAGCTGAGCGCTGCAGAGGCGTTGGTACTATTAACGCGTGTTTAGAGATAACATCGGCCGACAAACTCGATTAGCGGCTCCACCGACTCTCACAGATTGGGCAACAAGTGACGAGCGACCGGCGACCGAATATTTTATTCATAGCGGTAGCAAATTATTTTGTAAGTTTTTAGCATAGTAGAGAGTGACTAACGTTTCGATTGTTGCAGTGTAACATGTAATAAGTAATCAAGATACCACAGTGAAATATGTGACGTTTTGTTTCAAAATAGTTTTGTTAAATAACTGTTGGTACATGTATGGATAAAGAGATGATCCAACAAAAAAGAAATCCTGCCTTCTTACGTTTGATACTCACAGCAGTGCATTCAATAACCTAAAATACTGTTATATACTTGAAACTGATCCTTACATTGTTAAGAAATAATTATTTCTGAAAGAAAGGCCAAGTTTAGGTACTTACTTACTTTTCACTGCAGTATGTTTTTTGTTCGACGTAAATTAAATTAATTTATTTTTGGACCACACCATATATCATACATGAATTATCTGTCCGTATCAACTTCTCATAATAAGTATTGAACATTAACCGGTTCGACTGATAAAATAAACCAATGCCAAATCAATAATAAACTTTCGCGATCTTGGCTTGTTGACAATTGCTACGTTGTAGGCTACAACCTGTAGCGTTGTGCTACGCGCTACGAAACATTTTAAATTTTGGAGAACTTCAAGATAACTTCAAAGCCATAATGTTAACTAAGTCGAAGTTAATTACTTTGGTTCTCTCAAACAAGGCTTTGGCGGTAACGCGGCTGGCTCATAATTCATCGAGGCGCGCATCCTCCTTGGTAATATGGTACGCGTAGACGCGCCGGCGCAACCCGAGCGGGACGCCGCTACGTGCGAGCAGAAGATGCAACCACCTCGACTCACATAATACCCCATGTTTATAGCCTGAGAACTTCCTTTTAATTTTTTTGGGAGCACTATTTCAAATATTGTTTTAATTGATTGCTGGCAGACCATTTGGCGGCGCGGCGGCGCGGGATGAGCGCTAATTACAGGGGTTAACTCGGTTTTATATTATCTCCGATTTAAAAAGACAGTTTAGGTACGGTACTTTACTGACAACTGTAATTTAGAAAAACTTATCATGTTGATTCTTGTCGGACCGTTTGTTCTCTATGAATAATTATTAAAAAAATATGAGAGGTAGATATGTGGATGAAGTATAAGAGATGTGTGTATAACGAACCTTTATAAACATTGGTTAGATTACGTGGAGAGTAACGAAGTTTAAGGGTGCCTCTACATAATTATTAAGTATGGTGACAATCACAAGAAGCATGGTGATGGTGACACAAACAGTAGAGACAATGTTTACTAAATACGCGGCGCGCGATGTAAAAATAGCGATAAACCGTAATTGGCGGCAGTAAAGCCACAAGGAGCGGCACCCGCATTGTGGAGTGCGCGCGCGCCGGCCCGCCCGCCATTGTGACGGCACAAGCTCGCCACTATAAATTTTACTTCAACTCCACATTTGCATATCAACAATAATTTTATCAGTTTTCGTGGTCACGTCGTGTCCGCAATTTCATTACCTAATTGTTCATTGTCTCTTAGGATTTCAACAATGGACATCAGTTTTAAAATGAATACATATAAAAGCTTTAAGAATCGTCAATGTAATAATATCCGATAAACAAAAGCTAAGCAAGTTAATGTTTCGAGGAAATAGTTGTAGTGTTCAGTTTTATTGTTTCTCTGTACTACCGCGTGCCTGTCATGGCCGCTTGTAGAGATTTTCTAACATTTTCATAACGCTCTTTAGCTGGAAGCGGACGGACGTGTGTCGCATCGCGCTGTGAATATTTGCTTTCTTGTGACTTGTAGTGCAGTGATTGGTTGCTGTTGCCATTTTGGATTCCTTGTTGCTCCTGCGGTGTTGTTACCTGTGGTCTACGCCCACTGGGAGGAGTTAGGGTGAGACAGAACACTTTTGTCAGCTCCTACATTGAGAGGGTGTTCAAATATATTTGAAAAACCCATTCTAATAAACACAAAAAGTTTTGCGTTTGGCTGGGCTCGAACCTGCGGCGCTGGAACGTCGGGCGGCGCGTGTGCGCGCTGAGCTAGGGTAACATCTGACCGCACGCGCGAAATAACCAAGCTCTATTGACTGCAAGGAGTACCATTAATATTCTACTCGTACTGTGTAGTAATTGCGAAGATCGGCAATGCCTCGCGCTATGCGGACGCCCCCTTCGAAGTCTTCTATCCCGTTGCATGAGACACATTCAGAGCCTAATTTGTCCTCTGCTGCATCTATACCTGATTTAACTATCAGTGATAAAATGGATAACGTCACAACACGGCAGAGCAAGAAGCGCTTCAGAGGTGACGACGACTGCGCGGAGCCTGACAATTTCGAAGAGTTGTAGAACATGCTGCAATCATGGAAAAATGATCAAGATGTTGTCCTCAGCAAAATAGTCGCGGAAGTTACAGAATTGAAACAACAAAATCTCAATATCCAAAACTCATATTCTGAGATTGAAAAGTCCATTAATTTTTTCAACTCGAACTACGAGGAGATGAAGTCTCGCCTGGAAAGACTGGAAGTTGCACATAGAGAGAATGTTAAGCGCTTGTATGACACCACTAACAGTGTAAATGCACAAGCTGTGGCTTCACTCGAGGCTAAGATTGAAGCAATGGAGCAGCAGGCGCGTTCATGTAACATTGAAATTTGTAATTTACCGGAAAAGCGAAATGAAAATTTGTTCGCCATAGTTGACTCCATAAGTTGTGCTACTAACTTACCTGTGTCTCATAATGACATCTTATCGATACACAGAGTACCACACGCTAAACAACAAGATCAGAAACCCAAAAATATTATAGTCAAATTCAGAACACGTATTATACGTGATAACTTTCTTAGTGCCTGTCGTCAAAAGAGGGGCCTAAAGTCTGATCAGTTGGGGATCTCTGGTGCATCGGTACCCGTTTATTTTAATGAACATTTAACCTTAAATAATAAAGCTTTATTTCGAGAAGCTAAGAAGATTGCCACTGAAATCGGTTTTAAATACGTTTGGGTCAAGAATGGGACAGTTCTTGTACGTGAGCGGGATGGACTGTCATCATTTGCTATACGATCTAGTGAAGATCTTAAAAGGATTGTTACTAGTGCGAAGAAGTGTACTGAAAACCCAGTTTCTTAGCTATATCTATACTCACACAGTTTGTTTGTATACTTATATAAAGCTTTGTCCATATACTGACGTCCTTTTGCGTTTGCGTTCTATACAATTATTTTATGGGTTTATAAGTTTTAATATTATGTATGTCAGTCTCCTACATAATTATGTCTTGTCCACTAGCTTGTACCGCTTGTTGTTATTGCTTACATTTCCAATATTCTTATATTTTATTCCAGCTTTATTTTTATATTACACGCGATTATGTCTTCTTGTGCTATTTCAACTTTTATGTATAATGATGGAAGCTACCTTGGAGTACAAATACTGCTGCAAACTCAAACTAATTTGTGATTCTGGTTTATCCATTACTTATCATATAATTGTAGACAACGGCCTTGAGTATTATATATTGGGTGGTAAGCGTTACATATTATATACATATGATAATAATGCTACTTATGGCTACTAACAACATTACATTTTACTACCAGAATTGTAGAGGTACTCGTACAAAGTTGCAAACGCTTTATATGAACATATTGAGTAATTCTTATGACGTCATCGTTCTTACCGAAACTTGGCTTATTCCTGATATTCGTGATGGTGAATTTATTGATGAGAGATATGTTGTTTTTAGATGTGATCGTGACCGTATCGCGACAAATAAAAAAGATGGAGGTGGTGTTTTAATTGCTGTGCTTCGTGAATCGCGGGCGACAATACTGTTAACTCAATTATTTAACTCTGAAATTGAACAAGTATTAGTACAGATGCCTGCCACGCAGCAACACACACGTCATATCATTGGTGTGGTGTATATACCTCCGGCGACTCGTGCTGAACTATATGAGCAATACTTTGACATGCTTCAAGGCTTAGTTAATAATCCTAATTGCAATGCGTATCATTTCTTTGGTGACTATAACTTACCTGAGATTGACTGGGTACAACAAGGCAACCATGCCACTGCGCGTCACACGGACTCTATGGGACGTATATTACTTAATTTTATAAATATAATCAATGGTTTACAATTTAATTACACTAAAAATAGTTTAGGTCGTGTCCTAGACTTGATAATCTCTAATGTGGACCCTCAAATGATACCCTGTAATATTTTGGTGAATCCTGATAGCCTCCACCCCCCTTTCTCTATGTTAACTCACCTAGATATGAGTTTCAAACCAATGAAATGCCATCCGGTTCTCAGGTATAACTTTTACAAAGCAAACTATGATTGCATTAAACATGACTTAGGCAATGTAGATTGGGTAAAGTTACTCTCTCACCATTCTTCTGAGATAGCTGTTGATTTATTTTATGAATCTCTCTATAAAGTTATCAGGTCACATATTCCACGAACTATTAATAAAAACCCAAGATTTCCGATCTGGTTTTCACCTTCTTTAATAAAAACATTTAAAACTAAAGAACATGCTTGGATTAAGTGGAAGAAATATGGTAATCACTCTGATTATGTGAATTTTTCAAATTATCGCAAATTATTTCATAGTGAGTCCGCTAAATGTTATAAGAGATATATGACATCAGTTGAAGACAGTATTCCTAAATCTATTAAGTATTTTTGGTCATATGTCTCTTCTAAGAAAAACAAAGCCAAGTACCCTGCTACTATGTTTTATAAAAATGTTTCTTCCGATGACCCTAAGAAAATATGTAATTTGTTTTCAACTTTCTTTTTATCGGTATACGAACCCTCTACCTTTGACCCAGACCGATGGCAACCGTCTAATTGCTACGAAGACAATTCGCCATGTATCTCCGACATTTACTTGCCAGAGGAATCAATACGTACAGCATTGAAGTCACTGGATTCTTCGAAGGGAGCCGGACCCGATGGCATACCACCTTCCTTCTTCCTAAGTACATCTGACCACGTGTCTTCCGCCTTACATATAATTTTTAATAAATGTCTGAAGGAAGGGGTATTTCCTACAGTTTGGAAACGAGCCTCTATCACTCCTGTGTATAAGAGTGGCGATAAAAATAACGTAGAGAATTATCGACCCATTTCCATTCTTTCCACTTTGTCAAAGGTCTTTGAACGACTTGTGCACAGTGCGCTATATCAACATATCCGACATCTTATCATACCCGAACAGCATGGATTTGTCAAACGTCGCTCTACCACCACTAACCTCATGACTTTTGTGAACTTTCTCTTTGAAAATATGGACCGCCGGGTACAGGTTGACGCTGTTTACACGGATTTTCAGAAGGCCTTTGACAAGGTGGACCACACCCTGCTTATGGAAAAAATTGCCTTTAATGGTATACGCGGCAACTTACTCAGATGGTTTGCTTCATATATTTTCAACAGGACTCAAAAGATCGTCATTAATGGGCATGAATCTGACTCTATAGTCGTTAAATCTGGTGTTCCACAGGGATCAGTATTGGGTCCTTTTCTATTTGTGTTGTTTGTTAATGATATTAAACATTGTTTTGTCAACTCACATTTCTTGATGTATGCAGACGATATGAAAATTTATATCACATGTAAAAATATTCGTGACTGCTGTTATTTGCAACAAGATCTTGATAGACTTTATGAATACTGCCTCAAAAATAAACTCTTTCTTAGCCTTCCCAAATGTCACAAAATTTCTTTTACTAAAAATAAGAATCTGATAAAATTTAATTATTCAATAGATAATGTCGGTCTTAAGGAAGTTTAATCAGTCCGCGACTTGGGTGTTACGCTTGACTCTAGTCTGCATTTTGATATTCATATTGATAATATATTAAAAAAAGCCTTTCAGATGTACGGATTCGTGATGAGATCTTCAAGTAGCTTTGTGCGACCCTCTACATTCTTAATACTTTATAAAACACTGATTCGATCACAATTAGAATACGCTGTCCAAATTTGGGATCCTCTATATGATAAGTACAAGGATATGCTAGAAATTGTGCAGAAGAAATATTTACGAACTATGAATTATAGATGTCATCGTCCTAAAGTCTCCTATGAACAATTACTGAAACACTATAATATTCTTAGTTTGGAATCTAGACGATTTCTTCTGGGTGTAATGATGCTGCACGGTATATGTAATAATAGATTCGACTGCATTCCACTATCAAATAGTCTATATTATATAGTACCTAGATCTGTCATGCTTCGTGGGGTACGTGTGCCTCGGCTATTCCACACAAATTCGTGCAGGACTAACGCCGGGGTGCGCGTGCCTCTTCGTCGTCTCGTTGATTTGTACAACACTTACTTTATGGAGCTTGATATATTTACTCTTGCCAAACATTATTTTAAGGTGAAAGCAATAGAGATACTGAATTCTTAAGTATTCTTTTTTGTTTTTCTTGTTTTCTGCGCGCTTGTCTTCTCTTAACTGTCTTAGATGCACACTGTACGTCAGTTCTCTTTTAACTTGTTTTTTTCTTTTTTGTGAAATCGTGGACAATGGTGTGGGTTACATGTGTAGTAACATAAATATAGAATAGATTTTATATAAATGTATTTCTAAGTATTGTATTAATTTAAGAATTTTCGGTTAAGCTTGGCATGTAACTGTTTTTTGTCCCCAATAAATAAAATAAAATAAAATAAAATAACGACTTAGAAAAAACTTTCGGGGAATTTACAGACATGACAATTTTTTATAGCAACCTTTAACCCTTGGACCACCGATCCCTGACTGTAGTTCGATAATCAAGAATGATACTGCGTTTTCTTTGAATCTATACTCTGATAACAACTCTGGCAACTCTGGGACTCTGAGATAAAGTCCTATACATGAAACGACCCAAATTAGATTTGTGATATCCATTTCGGGAGACGACGAAAAATAATACTTAAAGTTTATGGAGACCGATTTTGATTAAATCTAAAAATAGCATAATAGTATTATATGTATAGTATATAAGATGTAAAAAAAAAACATTATTAGCCCATGACTGTAGGTATACTATTATATTATCGCACCAGCCGATAGTGCCACTACAAACGATCGATTTCTGGGAACTATATAATTACAACATAGCATATCACCACGCCTGTATTCCCCGAAGTGCTAGGCAGAGGTGTGCCGTACACCCACATAATTATATACGGAAAATTAAAGGAAAGTGTTGAATTCTAATAAATTGATTCATATTTTCAAGTATTCATATTTTATTCTGTATAAGCATGTTAACGTCGATTAGTATAATAAGCGGTATTTCTTACAGAACGTTGGTCACATGGGAATAGTTATAATCACTAGGCCTGGCAGGTAGAGTGCTGGTCGCAGCAATTTTATTACTGAGCTAGGTACTGACTGAAAGATATTATCCCTTTTCTCTATTTTTTGTCCATTTTCTCTAAGTTTTTTCGCCATTAGCTGTGTTCCAGGGTCCAGTTGCGATAAAGGACTAAGCATTTTTCCACGCCAAGTGCTTATTCTCTTGACTTAACATTAATCGGTGAACCAAACTGCCTTCGCCACTTGACTTACGCCACGTGACGACACTTACTTACATCCAGTGTACTTTGGTGGGCCACTTCGCTACCATCCTTGTTAGGTTAGTTAAGTTATTTTCATATTAGTTCTATATTTCAATTAGTTCAGATACAAAGGAAAATAAGAGAATAATGCTTGGTTTTGATATTCACGGAACGTTCCTGTTCCCATGGAACGACACGGCAATTCTATGAAAAGCGTGATTATCTGAAATACGCATCGGCTGTAGGTTTATCGCATATTCAGCCGTAGGTAGGTACAGGTACCCAGCGCATAGAGTAATAAAATATAATAGTCGAGTTAAAGCGTGCGCGGTGAAAGTTTATTGAAAACAAACGAGCGTCGCTCACACGAGGTGGTCCGTCGTTAATCTTTTATCTAACGCGTTGTGTGCTCTTTGCGGCAATGTCACGGATGTCTCCACGCGACGGCGGCGCGGGCGGCGGGCGGCGGGCGGCGGGCGGCGGGCGGCGGGCGGCGGGCGTGCCGAATCAAGTGTTTTCATCCACAACCTTCATCGCACACTTTTATACTTTACACATTAACTTTCGTACTACCTAATGTGTATCGTCATTAACTTAAATGCTTTCGAATATTCGTCATTTCGTGTTTTCGCTTCGCTTTTTATGTGTTTTTGATGATTACAATTTTTCGTGTTACAATAAAGCGATTCGAAAGTGCAGGTCGTACAAAGGTTAATAAAGATTTATGCGTTCAATAAAGTTAAAGTCGTATAAACACTTAGAGGTGGAAGTTACAGGTTCAATAGAATATGCACAAAAGAAATGACATTTTTTGAAATTATACTAATTAGGTTTGAGGTTCTTTTTAAAGAGGAGGACGAGAAGTGTGGAAAAAAAAAATAAGCAGGTATTTCATTTTATGCTGCCCTACTTAATCTGACCTAGACAGCTTCACCGCTGATAACAATGTTCCACGAAACACCACGAAATATATAATAAAAACAGTGAAAAGTGCAATTGTCAGAAAACTGTACAATTTGGTATCAACGATCTTGCTCTTTCGACGAAAACTGCGGCACGCCACTTTTTTAACCTACATATAAAGGTCATGTGTTGTGTGAAAATTATAACTACTTACGATTTATAAAATTCGCTATAGGTATACTCATACATAATATATGTTGGCAGAGGTGTAGTAACTACACCCAAATTTTGCCAGTTATGTTATAGGTCCCTATTAGGGAGAAAGCCTATTTAGTACGTTGTTAAGTGGGCTCAAACCAAATACGATATTAAATAAATGCATTTATAGTTAATATGTTGTTAACAGGAAATTCCTTGAAAAGCAATTAATTATATAAAATTAAACAAATCCCATGTTAAAAAACAGTGGAACAATGGAAGAGGTAACTGACGGCTTTTGTGCATTATTTTTCCTCATGCCTTGTTTGTTTAGTAATAAAACAAATATTGTGGTTACCAGGGTTTGTTTGTGTAGCTTTGCTTTGGTTAAATTATATCAATAATAATTATAAAATAAAGTAAGGTACTTACTATTGACATATGTCTGTTTGTCTGCTTATATTGCGGGGCTTTTGATGAAGTTTTTCGAGGGGATTTGTTCTGGAAAACGGAATTTTAATCAACCTTTCAGAAAGCTAAATTTATTTTGACCGAACTTTCAGAAACCGGGCCTTGAGTACAGATAGAACACACCTGCGACAGAAGAGTTTGGTTTTAAGGCGCAAGATAATTGGGACGTTCTTCGTAGGAGGTCGTTATTACGGTATTATTGTAAAGGTTATAAATGTCAACTTGACGAAAGGAGACTATTCGCATACACTGTCCAGCTTACTACCATGTGCACTCGACGATTATCCTAAGTTTTAATGTATTACTAACACTCTATGGACAACCTAGTCTGAAATAAATTATTATTATTATTAGTGCGACGTGATGACTTCAACTAAGGAGAGAAGAAATTCTGATGGCAATTTAAAGACTGCCCTTTAGATATTACAGTTCTGATTGTAGTGAATGGAGATGCAAATAATACAGATTTCTAGTAGAGTTACCTATATAGGTACCTTTTAATAAATAGACCATGGTACCTACTGATTCATTAATAACATATAACTAAAATTCCATTTGATTTCTTAAATGAAATATATAAATCCCACTAAACGCATGAGATCATCATTATATCACACTACAACGCACAGAAACTCGGATCAAATCACTTTAAAGACCTCCGAAAACGACCGAATATTATTTTAATTTGGTATCTACGACCTCCGTCTATCATTGGTATATAAATTGAAAAGGCACTAGTGGAGTGCCGCTGCGCCGACCCCGGCTTGATACTTTAGAACCACTATTTGCTTACCACGATTCATTCGATTAAAACTTTGAATAAACTCATTATAGCTGAATGCGACTACCCGCCGAAAGGATCCTTTCAAACGATATTAAACCGCATTATCCGCGTTTATTCCCGGCCTTGATTAGTACCGTATCATTTAGTCCTGTGTTGTAATTATTTATGAACAACCGGGAATGCACCTTATGCAATGCATATTAGAATATAAATTTATCTGACGTCTGTCGCTGGCGGCGCCTTTGACCGTAGGAGATGAAAAGCACCGCGCGCGACCATTTATCATTGACAAACACAATTGTATTGGGTCCCATCTCGAGAAATTGGTGGATAAACAATCTTAGAACTGAGGTTTACGTGACGTAACTGTTTGGAATCTGCCTGATTATAGGGAGACCGACGATCCTGCTGCGGCGTGGAATTGAGATGATGGGAGCGGTAATAAGCGTACGTTCTCTGTGGTGTATTTGCAAGATTATGCAGAAATGGTATTTGTATAAGGATTTATTGAATTTGTGATTTCTTAATATTTAATACATCTTTTTACACAATGTAGTGACGTATAACTAATTTTGTACCCTGTTTACGAAGATAGTAAATGTGCTCCTTATTTTATTTACCTAAATAGCTAATGTTATTCATATATTTGTGAAATTAAAAGTAAAAGTAGGAAAGCAACACCTTTAAATGTTGTCACTATATTAAATAAAAATACCTAGAATACATACATAGAAGGAAAATAAATTAAATGTCATGTGAATGATCAAAAAGGCAGTATTCTCTTCACGCACTCGATTATGCACTTTACTGCGACCACCAACGATCTTTACGCTAAGTGTAGTGATTTACTTAATGATCTCCTGGCGACATTCGATTGTAGCAATCGATTGGCAGTTAAACCGAATACCCATAGGTATTAGGTAATATAACATCGCCTTTTCGCTTGATAGACATTTTTAAAGTAAAAATCTTAATATCGGTACAAGTTTTAATCAGTCGTACAGGACTACAAGATTTATTAACTTATCAGAATCGATATCACGAAATAGAATTTAAAGGTTGTAAACATTGATAAGGTTTAAATATTTCAATGACAATTGATATAAAATTGTAGTAACGCGATAAGTACTTTAATGTTCAACGTCATCCTAATTCCTTCTTAGGAATTAATAATATTTTACGAGTTCATTTATTAATATCTGTAACCTGATACCTATGTAGTACCCACGTTTGTTAGGGGCGCGTAGCTACATGGCTGCCGCGCAGATCAGTCGATCTGCGAAGTTAAGCCGTTCTCACCGCGGTCAGTCTTGTGATGGGTAACCGTTTTCATATTTCGAGACCCCTCCGTGATTCGGTAGGCACGTTAAGCCGTTAGTCCTGCGCCTGATCTCTCTCCGGTTGTGTCGGTCTACCGTCCCATCGGACTACGAGAGTAAGGGAATAGGGAGTGCACCTGTGTTTGCGCGCATACTTGCGCACTATAATATCTCCTGCGTAGTTGGCTAGTCTCAGCTGAGAAAGGCCGCCGTGACTGAAATTCGGTCAGGAGGACATTACCGACGTTAAAAAGCTACGTTATTTATATTTAAAGAACTTTAATAGTCGTCTTGTAAACATAATAAATTATATTATTCTCATTATCTATGTACCTAAAAAGAAATGTTTTGTGACCAGTACTTTGTTCGAGAATAACAGGACGCAATTAAACTCTAGGAACCTACGAGAACTACCCAATGAATAATCACTCAGTATCAATTAAGATTCGTAATCTGGTTATTATGGACGGTATGACATTCATACAATCTCACATGTCATGTAATTCCCGAAGGGGTAGACAATTAGGCATGTAAAGAGAAGCAGACAGGTAGGCATACGTCCATATCCAAAGACTAACATTTTAATCATCTCGCTCTATTGTTGAGAACATAATCAATTAGTTTACTATACTATTATTAGTTACTCTTTAGTTTAGCGACTGTACCGTTTATGTACTAGCTACGAATTCAGAATGATCGCTTTAAAATAACATTGTTTACAAACATTAAACAAAGAACAAAGTGTACTACATTCATACATAATGTAGCCTGTCTGCCTGTTTCCCAGAGGGTTAGGCAGAGACTACGTTTATCCTTTTGCTACGAGCCTGGCATACTTATTTCGCAGTCACAAATTATAATTCGTGTAGTTATCTGTGCTAAAGACTGACAACACTTTGCTCCACTCTAATTTCTCTATAATCGTAAATTAACAGAAAATGGTAGATTGTATGCACAAACGCTAAGGGTCAGCGCATACGAAGAGGAAGAATCATCGCGCGGTCTCGGGCATGCTCGCGTATTCGAAAAAATATATAGAAATAATATTCCGCGGCCTCGAGGCTGCGCGAATATTTTTTGTCATGTTCAAACATGTTTGCACTTTATAGCAATAGTTGTAAAGTGCATTTTCGAGTGTCTTAAAAAAATCCTCTCTCCTGCGCTCCTTTTGGTCTGTGCTGACCCTAAGACGACGATGCTGCATGCTGTCTTATGCGCACCAACCACCAATCAAAACTTAGCTAATGTAAAATTCTTTCAATTTCTTTTTATTTGAAAAAATCCGTATGTGTATATACTCGAAAAATATTCGATAACTACTTAAAGAACCTACTTAGATATATAGGTTTTTTTAACTTTTAGTAGGAGTATTTCCAGAAATCATTTTTTTAATTAACTCAATTCATGAAGTTGGTACTGAAGTAAGTCTTCTTTAGCATATTATTAAGCGGATTTTAATACTACGTTTGCTTATTATATGTTGACGATATCAGACCTTCGAGCCCTGGTTATCTCATGGAAGTGCTAAATACAAGAATAGTGTTAAATTGCAGCATTTTGTCTACCTAACTGACAATTTGAATCACTTTGCCTTGATTGTAGGTAGACTGTAGACTCATTAAATGACAAGCGCATACGATAACATGCTGTTATGTTGTGAATACAATTTAATTTAAGGTGTCATACAAGGTTATGGAAAATAGCATCTTCATTATTAAAGTGGCGAATCGTTTAGATGTCTCACACAAATCCAATTTTCGTAGACATTATGAAAACTGTGAGAAGACATTTATTCCAAGCTTTGAAGCATTCTCGATAAAGAAAAGGCTAGTTTTAGGTTCACTTTACAGAGTCATACAGTTTATTAATTTATCACCGTTTAATTTATTTACAGTTTAGTGTTCCTGAGTGAGTAGTGAGTAAGAATACTGATACGGATATATGTCTGGGTGCTACGGGGATAACACACATTTAATAATGTTAATGAACTCTAATTGGGAACTGTAAGAATTGTAAATCGATACAGCAAATTAGTCTCTAGTCTAGTCGGTTCAAAACATTTGCGTCTATGAAAGCCCGTTAAAATTAAACAAGGATGGATTCACGACGAGCATTAGCGTGTCGGATGCTGCAGCTTGCATATTTCATCACATCTTATGAGATAATGTTCCCTTTAACAAAACATTAATCTAGTAGTTCCAGAGAAGAGGCGTGGGGCGGAGCGCCCGGGCGCGGGCCAATGGCGGCGCTCCGAGCCCGGCGCCCCGCGCACCTGTCCCACCATCGATTGTCTTACAAGCTTTTGCCATCGAATTAGGGGACCATCTCCTTATGATGAAATGTTTTTACAGTCCTCTGGAATGTAGCGTATTATAATTGCGTGTAGTTTCAGAAAGATATTATCCTATTATTGCTTTATAGTTTTCATGTTGTTTGAGATCTTGTCCAAATTAATATTTCAGTAAATAGGTGGGATAGAATAAAACATGATTACGTTTACCTGAATATTTTGAAATTGTAAGTGTGATTCTGTGACAGACTTTCTGAAAACATCTCGTTTTAAAAGTAATATCAAACAATAATAATACAAAACAATTTCAAAACTTCTGAATTGTAGTGTTTGTACCAATATTATTTACTATCAATACTTAGTTCCTAGAAGTACCTAACTGGGTAAAAAAAATATAGGTACATATATCATAAAATAATCATTAATTAGTTTCGGATCCTTTAAAATTTTGACACTACGAATCAATGACCACGTCAAGACACCTGAAAAAAGCAACAAATAAAAGTTTAAGGAAATTCAACAAACAATTGTTTATTTTCAACGTCCATTAAGTAGCTGTCACTTACAAAATAATAACACTATTCATCGTTATTTGCGTTATAATTTAAAAAACAAGAATGCTCCCATTTAATTGTTTATTTTCTCGTCGAGCGAACGTATTATTACGAGTGTATGACGGGTTGTTTGTAAGAACATTAATTGGCTGATAAAAATTGGATTCCATCGAAATTGGCGTTTGATCTTTTTTAATAATAAATATTTATACAGGTAGCAGCTGCACTAAAATCCTCGCTCTGATACCCAAATAATAATTAGCCTGCCCTTAGCACCTCAGTCGGCGTCCGAGAAAAAAAGAGCCGGTCGAGTCTCGCTCGCGAACCAACATAACCTGTAATTTGGAAATTATTATCTAACACATTGTGCCTTTCTGGTTATCCCGCCGGTCAATTTGCCGTTTTTATGGCTCCCACAGAGCCGCGGCCTCTAATTATCTCCACCACGATCTCGGCCCGAGGCGCGAGCGCAATCGCGGCAAGCGCACACTCAATATTTACTTTCGCTCCACCACGTAAGGTTCAAAATCTAACGCCTACTAGCCTGTCGACGCAAGCTTAGAAACATGGGAAAATAAATAGATACCTATGTGTTTTGAAAGGGTAACACGTCTGCGCGAATACTATTTGTTTTACTGCGAATTCCTCTAATAGTTTCAAATTATTTTACCACTAATGTGTGTATGTGTATTCCACATACATAGATCCGACGCAGATATATAGTGGTAATAAATTAGTGCTTTGACTCTAAAGCGAGCAATAAAATTATGTTAATGTTAATGAAGCTAAAGTGATGGTGGGTAAGTAGTAGTTTTGATAAAATAATTTTAATGAAATGAAATTATAGTTAGAGTCATTAAGGTGTGCTCAGATATGTACCTTGTTAGTGATGCCCCACTATAATGCGTCACAATTTCCTTTTTATATGCCTTTATATTATTCATAATGTC
This sequence comes from Abrostola tripartita, assembly GCA_905340225.1. Taxonomy (NCBI): domain Eukaryota; kingdom Metazoa; phylum Arthropoda; class Insecta; order Lepidoptera; family Noctuidae; genus Abrostola; species Abrostola tripartita. The sequence goes on along the minus strand of HG996487.1, from coordinate 4,723,723 downwards.
ATAAATTTAAATTATAATCGGTGAGTTTTAACGCCCAATTTTTAAATTAGAGAAACGTAACGAACCGGGAAAACACGGTATCGTTGAAGTGGTTTGGGAGCGACTCGGCCCTTGACGTTCGTATTCTATTAGGAAGGACTACTAATAAAATTAATTTATTTCTCGATTACAACAGTAACGCGAGTTCAAAAACGCGCCGCTGCGCTGCCTCGGCTCATTAATCATATTAATTAAGACGAGGCGTAAGCGCTTTTGTTCGTGGCTCTCTCGATAAACGAGCGCCTTCTTTACGCTCGTACAAATTACGGTAAAGTCGTGCGAGGCGGCAATAACATGCGGCAAATGGTGCGGAGTGACATGGAGCGCGGAGCCGCGCGGGCCGCGAGTGCCGCGCGGCCGCCGTGCGTGACGCCGGCACTAACCCGCGCCCGCGCCGATTGGTCAGAGACAATATTGTTAAATGGTCCTGTTTCAGACACCACCTTGTTATTAGAGTGTTATGTGTGTAATCGGATAATCGCACTGTAGCCAAGTTTTTATTGGCGGCACGCGGTCACGATTTGTTGCGCTAGTGTAATTATTTAATTCCATTGTTTTGATGAGATTGATGAATCGAAAGTGCGCTATGAACACTTTGTTATTAACAAAGCCGTCTCGCGGGCAATCAATAAAGCGGCAGTCGTTAGTCATCAACCTCACTCGCATACAAGACATTCATTTAATTGAATTCAATCTCAAGAACACAACACTGAATTGATAGTTTAATTGATTACAGTAACTGACAACTGCTCATCATGCCATGGCTCTATGTTGGTAGTTCTATTTTTTGTTGTAATTGCATGAATCATGCTATTGGACCATGTTGTTTAAAACAGAGTACAGCCTGTCTTACCATAACCAATGTTATCCTTTGGCTCTGCCACTGACCGATGATACATTTTTAGTAAGCTTATGAAACTGGAGTTAGAACATAATAGCACCGAATACCTGCACCGATCTTCTCTTCTTAACATATTGGCTATCTTACAAAACTAACTTTAGGACAGAGATGTGATGATCGTTATATATAACCATCACAATTTAAAATCAATTAGTGGATGGACATTTCATTAATTACTGAGGGTTCTGAACTTGAGCGTTCTGTTATGATCTTTTAAATATACATATTAGCAGAAGCTTTGAGGACAGCAACTAAGAGCCTTGCACTAACAAGTATCAATATAATAATAATACATTTATTTGTTAGAATATTGTTGTTACATAGGAGTTACAAATATATATAATGATCATAATATTCTGCCGTAATCAGCGTACAAATTTTTCGAGGAATTAAAAGGTTAAGATAACTTTAATTAATAAAATAATATTTAAACAATAAATGACAAGGATAAAATCAGTTCTATGTACCTATAGCAATGGGTATTTATTTAAAATATAAAGCTGGAATTTCAGTCCGCGGGAGCATGTTTAATGGATGAATGTGACCCAAAGAATGTTCCACAGTTCAGTTAGTACAGAACCTTCAGAGCCAAGAGCTAACGGTTCGATCCCCATCCGAAGGAAATGTGTGATCTGCGTATTTGTCCATAGTCTAAATCAGTAGTTCCCAAACTTATTTTTCTCGTGCACCACTTTCAAAATTAAACTGGTGTCGGTGGACCCCCTGCTGCTACATTCCTACCACATTGTTAAAGTCGACAAAAAATAAAAATTGTGTCGCTTCTGAGTTCCGTCCCTATATTCTGATAGGTTAAAATTTTAAATTTTAAATAAAAACGAAAAATGGTACATTTTATAACATTTTATTAATTAAAAGAAAAGAATTACAAAAAAATAATAATAAGGTAATACTTATAGGTTGTGGACATAATTTTAATTAATGGGAAGGATGTATTTGATGGAGTGTCAGCAAACGATCAATGTTTGGCTTTATTTTTGTGAGCAATAACCGCAAATCCCCCCGCTCTGTGATGTTTAGTTTGCTCCTTTTTTTTGTTAAGAGGTTTGTAACGGCACTAAAACTTCTTTCGACAAGGTATGATGAGGGAAAAGCTATCAAAAATTTCCTTGCGATTTCCCACAGTCCAGGATATTTTTCGTGTATTTCTGCTTGCAGCCAAAATGTTTGGTAGCCTTTTCTAAATTTCACCTTCAGCTCCTCATTGGTGCTTAGCTCAAGCAGCTCCTCTTGTAATAATACATTGGCCACTTCAGTTTCATCAAATGGATTTACGATCCATGGTGGTATATCCATCGTCAGCATATCTTCAAACCTGGTTTTGAAGTCATCATGCAGGGCACTTAAATGTTGACTGTAGGTATGGATATCCTCATCAATAGTTTCTACCTGCGACAAGTTTGGAAATTGAGATAATTCGCGCCGACTAATGTTTTGCTTCATAAATTTCAATTTCCCAAGAAAAGCCGAAATTATCCCCTTTGTTTTTATTAAATTCAGGCTGTCCCCTTGTAACTGCAAGTTAATATCATTAAATTTTTTAAACAAATCTGTCAAATACGCAATGTCTCCTTTGAATTTGATCAAGTTTTCTTTTAAATCTGGATCTCTACTTTCTAAGAACTCTAATACGGAATCGAAAACAGAGTAAAATCTCGTTAAGCATGCACCTTTCGACAACCAGCGTACTTCAGTATGTAAGAGCAGTCGTTGGAAGTCTTCGTCATTTTCGTCGCACAATTGAGCAAATAAACGCGTATTCAATGCATTGCTTCTAATTTTGTTGACAGCGTTTATTATAAAATGAAGAGATTGGTACAACCTGTCACTTAAATGTTTCGCCACAAGATGTTGTCGGTGGATTACGCAATGAATAGCTGTAAGTCCTGGTATAATTCTTTTGAGATGACTTATAAACCCACGATATCGCCCTACCATTGCAGGAGCTCCGTCTGTTGCCACTGAAATAATGTTTGTAAATGGAATCGATTTTTCCGTAAAAAAATTACTCAGGACATTAAATATTGATTCGCCTTTAGTGTCAGTCTCCAAAGTTCTGGCAAATAGCAATTCTTCGTGAATTTCTTCCTCCATGATAAATCGGACATATGCTAATAATAATGCTTCATTACCGGGTAACGTTGACTCGTCCAGTTGTATAGAAAAATGACTTTTTTGCAGATGATTGCACAAAAAACTTTCGATGTCAGAGCTCATTTCATCAATGCGTCTTTGTACAGTATTGTTACTTAATGGAATTCTTTTTAGTACGTCAAATGGAGATTTGTGCAAAACAGTTTTTAAAACCTCTTCAACAGCGGGTAAAATTAATTGTTCTCCGATAGTGTGCGGTTTTCCAGATTTTGCTATTAGTAATGAGATATTGTAAGATGCCCGCAAGCCATCATCGTTACTTTGAGATGTTGAAGCGAACATGCTGTGCATGGTGGGTCTCTTTTCATATTTTTCCTTCAATGTTTGAAAATATTTTAAATCTTTACCCATTTTATCAGTATGACACCTTTTTAGATGATCTTCGAGCTTTGATGGTTTCATAGAGTCATTGCTTAAAACTTTATTGCATATTAGGCACATGGGCAAGTGTTTATCTGCCTCTGATGGAACAAAACCATATTTCAAATAATCGACACTGTATTGTCGACATTTTTTCTTTGCTGTAGCCATGTTTTGTATCAGTTACCTTCCCTGTAAAAAAAATGTTATAGTAACCAAGTTTTTATTTGAATATAGGTAGCACAACGCAGCCTTTGTCAGCTTTATATTATTATGATTATCATTATATTGAAAAAGTATTACGGCTTGTAAAGGGACCAACTAATAAACCGCTAAGACAAGTACAGACTTTTTCACGAAGCGATATCAATGTTAAATACCTAATTTACCACAATTTTTTAATAGTAGAAATAAAAATTAGTTTACTCAGTATCGAATATTGATCATATTTGTGTAGGAAAAAATAAAAGTCGAAATCCCAAATTGACCAAAAAAGTGACCATAAAAACAATAACTAAAATTTCATTAAATCAATGAGTTCACGCGCTAGTAGTTTTATAAAACAGTAATTGCTCTGCAATATTGATTTTTCGGCCTTTTTAGAGAGGCAGTCCTCTCGTGAAAAAACAATTGAATAAAACGTGCTGTGTTTGTCTTCAAATCGAAAGAGGACAATTAAAATATCTGTAAGTTACTAAGTTAGCTATATACAATGTGTCCGAGCGATAAGACCGCCCGGCGTTTTTTGAATATTTGTACGAAATCATTAATAATTATATTTACATTTGTGACTTAGCGGCCTTAGTGATTTTATATAAGTAATTTTTTTACTACATTTTAGTTTTGTCTAATGATTTTAATTGATAAATTATGATGTCGGCTAGTCAGTAAACAAAAATAATGGAAAAAGATGAACAAACTTAGGAAATATCGTAAAAAAACTGCAGCACGTCACGCGTCTTTACTTAATTTAATTTTGTACAAATATTCTAAATACGCCGGGCGGTCACTTATCCCTAGGACACATTGTATACAAGCATTTGTTATCAACCGACCAGTACACGAAACAAAATACTTAAGAACTAGGTACAACAAAAAAAAGGTACGTACTTACTTTTCTCCGGCACTAGGAACACTAATATAAATTTTCTCACACCTTCTTTTTCGAAATTCCGGAAACAAATAAATGAGCATGCCTTTGGCATCGAGTATTTATAGTCTTGATCAAGATCATGTCTAAACAAGCACTAAGCATTGTCGGACGGATTGCGCTTTGCAAGTCTGTACACGAAATTGTAATATCGAATACGCAAGTTTGGACAAGTAAGAGTCGCTTGCCAGATTAAAATGTTATCTGCTTAGTTAGGTACTTAAAACAATATAGGTAGGCCCTTATAAAAACTATATGCAGATAAATTTTCGTGGACCCCTATTAACATCTTATGGACCCCCATTTTTTATTGACGCCTACGTAGACCCCCAGCAAGGCTCCCGTGGACCCCTGGGGGTCCACCTGGACCACTTTGGGAATCACTGGTCTAAATGTTTGTAGATAAGTATTTTAGCAAGTCATAAAAAAGCAAGTTCCTCTAGTGACTTGGCGTTCGCAAATATTTTTACATCAGCTTTATCAGCAGATATCTTTACGCTTTGTTGTCGAACTACGAAAGGTGCGAACTAGACACTACCTTTCTATTCATTACATGCTCCTCGTCTTTCAGCCCTTTTTTGCTATAGGAATTCTACCCTGTATTGTATATGTATCTACTTTTTTACACTATTTTTGTTAGAGTAATATTTCTAAGGGGGTGGCCTTTGTTCAACAGTGTACGTCTTCGGGCTGATGATGATGAACACTTATAATCATAACATCATTTACTACTATTAGATTTAACGTTGAAGCACTAAATTAATTTTGCGTTCAACTTTCTGTATAATAATAAATATATCTATATACATACCAAAAACAATAAAAGATGAAAAGAAAACAAATCTATTTATAAACCAATTAAAAAAATTCCTTCACTCCAAATGCTACTATACCATAAAAGAGTACTACGATGATAAATCAATAAAAAGATAGTGCAAACAATTCAAATAAATTAATATCTATAGGGATAAGCCCCTCTACCTATACGATATATACATAAACACATATAAACACACACACACACATACACACACATACCTACTCACACACGCACACATTCAAAACATTGTTATTTTATATTATTATAACTACTTAGTAGTTTTACCAAAATAGTATTTTAGATATAATAATTATAATTTTAGTATTAAGCTGCATATCTCTCCAACTTTAAGCTGTGCCCTACCGGGTCCATAATGATTCTATCTCATATGTAACACCTGTATTTGACTTATGGAATGCTAATAAAGTATTGAGTATTGAGTACATGTATATGCATAACTACATACGTAGTAAGTAGGTAGGTACTGTATTAAGTACTTAATAGGAGCAATAAGTATATTATATTTTGAATTCTCATAATATCTGTTTTTTAGCCTTGCTCTTATAACCTTTACGTATCTACCCATAATAAAAATCACCATTTCGTCTGATTGTGATTTCGTATTAGAACTTTGGAACATAAAGCTCTGTCTAAACAGTAATAGCGGTTCAAATAAAGCAAATTAACATAGATATTAATAACGCATTCGAATTAAATGTCAATATTTCAATACCAAACGTTGAAGGATTACACCTCACTTTATAATCAAATTAATAGACATATCAATCAATGTGTTTTTATGACTCTTGCTATTTTGACTTCGCAAGTTCGATTTGTACCTGTACGTCATTAAAACAATTAAAGTAATGAATAAAACATGTTACATTGGCTCTATTACGAAATTATGTTTATTTTTGATTAGCTGTGTATTGGCCTGCCAATAAAACTTGATTAGATTTTGTACCATCCAATTAAAGTTTTTGATACCTGCATCGACAATTTTTGTTTATAACGCGCTTTATAAGGTCGTTACCACGTTAATGTGTTGCCTACTTGTGGGGTTTCAATTCTTTTTGAAGAAATTTTCGTCTGGTTTGGTGTTATGTATTGACAGTGCTCATGGCGGTATTTAAAGTGAACTGGTTTCTGTATTGCTACTAGATTGCCATTCATTCATCCCGTGTTAGATTATAATTAGAAGTATTATAAATGAGAATCAATAAATCCCAATATACCTTTCTACATGCTCGTTGGTTTGATATTTACTTAGAAGTGTCAATATGGACTGTTACTATAAGTAATTCTTAACAGCGTCTTCTAGTTAGGATTAGGTACCAAATCTAAAAGTAACGTTCTGTGCAAATAGTTTAGATTAAAATAGTCTTGATACAATCACAAATACGGGCACTGACATAGCCACGTATTGATTTAACGTCATTTAAATAAACTAAGAGATTGAACAAAACCTGAGGTACAAAAAATAACTGAACGTTTTGTTTTCTAAATAAATATAAATAAGTTGATTGTAGAAATATTGTAAATGATTTTTCTGTTATTTTCTGTCATTTTTATAATATTGTGTGTGTAAAGTCATGTTAGAGGCCTACAGGTGACTTAAACTCTGACACTAGGTTGTTCACCAAATTATACCATAAGAAGAAGATAATAATATCATAGTAGAAAAAGAAACCACTATAGTCGCACGTTTCCACATTTTCTATGGGCGCTGATGAGCTATTTACATATGTATATACTTTGGACCTATGTATTTATGTAGGAACGCGCACTTGCTTGGCTATACATGGTGTTGCGACAGAATAGGTAATATTTGATTAACTTTCAACTAGTAGAACCTGTATTCATTACGAAGAATATAAGCGCGATGTCCGCGTATAGATAACGTGTTGTCAAAGCATCGGAAAACTTATTAGTTCGGACCGGTCCGCCTTATGTGAACACCATTTATATCTCGACGTACTTCACACTTGCAGTGAACCTGTTAATTATTTTTATTTATTCGTTTAGTATTATGTTGGTGATTTATCTTCTCTGTGTACATTTATACGATGCGTAGTAGGCGGTTTAGATTTACATTTTCATTTTATGCTCAAGCTTGACTAACTTATTTCACTTCACTAGGTATATATTAAACCGTCTCACATGTACCTAATCACTATTTTCTTCATTATAAGACTAAAACTATATACATTTTCTATTTGAATAGGGTTCAAAAGTCAAGCTTGCTTTGTTGCTGAAACATCTAAACTCAGGTTACAGGCTACAAACACCAACGAGATAAAGCAGTTTTACTCAAAGTTTGTTAAAACAAAGAGGAATCTTCTCCGATGTTATAAGGCAGCGTGCAATTCCTTTACGATTTCTTACTATTGAAACAATTTATCACACAGACCAGCATTGTATTACCTCAACTAAGAATTTAAAAGGCTGCGAGCGTCGCAACAAGCTTCGATTAATATATGTTACAAGTACCGTTTAGTCTTAATATCTCCCGCATAATTTTATAAAAATAATAATACCTAATTCATATAAATTACAAAATAATAATATATTCGCGGATAAATATGTACTTTTAACCCTAACCTTTTCGTCCACATATTGCATTTTTATGCTCAATTAAAATCGATAAAATCGGAATTTGCTCTCTGGCATCATAATTACAACGAAGCTAGAACACGACCAGTGTAAACAAGTTTGTCCGTCATACTGATCCCCTGATGGATGAGCTCCGCTCTCCACTCGCTTATTTTCGCCAACTAATTAAAATTTCGACGTCGCCGGTAAAGCGGCAATTACCGGCGAGATTGCGCGATACACTGCAAAAGGGCCCGCTTAATAACTAATGCAGGTAACTTGAGAACATCCAGGGCTGGTAAACACTGATGTTGTAAACAATATTATGACAATGTGAACCTTATCAAATGATTCGTACCTTTGTTTTCTCTGCACATTCTAACCAAGAAATTGTTCATTACGTTGGCAAAATAGCGCCAAGTGTGAGATAAATGGCTGTTTTACATTGAATAATTTCTTAGCTTTTGAAAATATGAGATGGTGTATACTGCTTGTTATCTGCCGTAAGCTGCAATTAAGAGTCAACCAAGGAAACGAGTTGTTATAATGCTCGCGGCGGCCGATAACCAACCCGTCGTTATCCGTGCACGATGAGATGCGACTTTGAAGCCTAATGAACAGTTGCTGTGACTTTGAGCAATAGATAGGCATCGTACACACCTACTAACTGTACGTCGTTGCAAGCTTAGGTGCAACTTTTTGCCGTAGGTACGCATCTATTACAGAGCTTCGAAGCTTTGTTTACTAACATGAATCATTAGCGCAAACAGCTGTATTAGAAAATTATGCCTGTATTATATAATGTATTTCTAGAACACTAGATATTAAATTAAACTATTATTGTCATCATAATATATCTTCCTCTGAATATCGTACGTAGATAAAACCCGCATTCTTTAGCGCAGACTGTCAAATACTAATCGGGTCATAAAAACTAGTTTCAATCTAAGTTATGGTATATGGACTGATATTTATGACACGTTAATTGAACTATTAATATAATTGATCATTGAATGTGATTGACATATAGATACTCAGCGTTCATCAGAGAGTCAATATATCAATCCGCAACACAGATGAGATGCTGCCCTACCGAGCTTTATTGACTTTCTCTTAATTACGCATTCAACCAGTAGCTGTCGTGTGAGAATACTAAAGTAGAACATGGAAAACGTAAGTACTACCTCCAACAAATTGATTTTAATAATGTACTACGTCGCGCGTCGGTGTAAATAACGCAACGATTAGAATTCTAATTTACGTTCACAAATTTACTGTTGTAATGCTGCTACGAAAAATTAGTGCAAGTTGTTCAAAAGTTTAAATAAGGATGTTAATCTATCTATTTCTCATCAGTTAGTACCTATAGTACTCTTAATTAGTAAGGAACTTTAAATACTTATAAACTTTTAATTATATCAAAAACATAACAATGTGTCGTAGTAAACTTTGGTTTCAATAAAATATCTGCCCCCAAGACAAGTGGCAAAACGCTTGACGAATAGAAATAGAGTGAATAGAATAGAATTAAAAATATATAGGTTTTTTTTACTATAATAACTTCCGTGAGTGTTATCCATATTATTTACTATATATCCCGGTTATACTCACGTGTGTATTCGGGAATGCCCGACTGCGAGCCGAACTGCAAGTTCGGCTCGCGACTCCGCCGCGTAACCAGCTCATGAATAAGGGCTCCGTTCGAGTTCGAAACTAGTCGGGCATTCCCGAATACACACGTGAGTATAACCGGGATATATAGTAAATAATATATAGGTTTTACATTAATTCATCGATAACATAGTAGAAACTTAATGTTAACCCCATATATTTATCATTATATTCTTATATTTCTATTCGTCAAGCGTTTTGCCACTTGTCTAGGGGGTGTTAAGATTTAGTTCATACATAATTTAAACTGGTTAAAGAACTTTCAATTTTGCCGATCAGCTCAGAAGTGGTAAGTGGAGGTATCCTCCGTTATCCGACGTTATTACGTTTCATCCACATTTTGACGCTCATCATATATGCAAAAAGGTGGTTAGCCTATTGTCATAAATCGGACTTACATTGGATTTGCTTTGCTTAAGAAGAAAGGAAATACTGTGCTCCATCTTTCCTGCCACTATTGTTAAACGCCTGAACTATTGTCCTTAGTCTATAATTATAAAAGACAATCCAGTTTTTTCAATTACGCAGGTACACCTCTGTTAACCTGGAAAGTTATGGCTATTGCAGAACTATTGTCCTTTATATGGAAAAAGATAGAGAGAAAAGAGAATATTGCTGCAATAGCAATAACTTTCCAGGGCAGAGGTGTACCTACCTAATTGAGAATTGGCTCTAATTGTTCAACATTTACACTTTCGTGATTGTCGCGACGACCAAGGCTTGGTCTCTATACCCGTTGTTACGTATATTGTTTACGGTAACATTTAAATCCGTAATTATAATGTTTCCAGACTTTAGGTTAGCCCTGTAACCTGTATGTATGTATATTGTAAGGTAATTTATTTGCCAGTACGATAATATATTACTTTAATGTTAAGAATCGTGTTTGTTACTAGTTTAATAACACGTTGCTATTATTTATGTGCTGAAGGTATAACAGAAAACATCCAAGATAGTATATAATTATATGCACATAAATATTAACTTAAGCTGTTAAAGTAAGCAAGTCTTGGCAATATGGTAAATATGTAGTTTTTGTCTGCTGCGTTAAGCGATAATGAGATGTATTAAGTAATTATTAATTGAATTTATTTAGGTATATTTAATGTTTAGTACACTTATGAATACAAAGCCGAAGCATCTAAGTATATTTATTTATGAACAAATTATAATAAAACCAAACAGAAGAGTCTACAATCGACTGTTTAATTTCAATAGGCTTCTTTATAATTTCTATAACGAATCTTCATTTTTTTTTTAAATATATGAAAGAGGAGATTAATCGTATAGGTTAATCGTATTATTTTAATTGACGTTAAATTCTACTAGTGCGACCGTGTGTATGTGTAACATTACAAAAAAATGGGTTTTAATGAAGAGCCGATAAGAACTTTTTAACTCTCCTAACCTTAGTATAGGTACGGTACGTACCTATATAAAGGTTTACTAAACGCAACTTAGACGCATGTTGGTCTTACCTACGGTACTTTACTCATACCGAAAACAAAGTAAAAAGCGTAATTTATGGACATTAATTAAGTTACCTACTTCATATACAGAACTACATAGTTAATTTGAATTATGAAATGGGTGAAAAAAATCGTTCGGTCGTTCCACATACCTCTACATTCGTAATTATTGTAAGAACTCGTCATTCACAATGACAAGACCGTTTAAATAAGTTAGCTCCTCGGTTATCAAGTTCCTGCCTACTAAAAATTAAAATGTACGTAAAGCATGTACGTGCTACCGAGCCATAAATGATACAATGTGTATTCAATTAGCGGAATCACATCGCATGCAACAAATTGTGAACGCTCGGAGCTATCAAATAGCACCACTTATGTACTACCAAGCAGTAAGTGAAGTAGAGGCAGCGCTGAGTTCCCGAGTGATTGCCGCGCGTTGAGCGCACACCAACGCAGGCGTCTAACTGCGCTGCGTAGCGTACGTAGTACATGGTAGTACGTAGTACGTACGCCGCACGACAAACTGATGTATCACGCACGACGCCCTCATTAATTCAACGAAGAATTATATCTTCATCGACTACTGTGAGCCAGCGAGCTTCCTCTCTGTAATTATCTCGTATTAGGGACTATTATCGTATACGATGCACTATCAATTTAATGCGTCGCCATTTAAATAAACGGCCTTAGACAATAGCCACCGGATTGCACACACATTATAGCAGAATGTGAATTTCGCAAATATCCGCGGCATGCATGATGCATGAGCACGCTAACCATACCTTACGCGGAGTCCTTGTGTAATAACTGGAAATGCTATGAATTTATCATTAAACATGACTTCGCTTCCACGTCGGAGCACTGGGGTGACGACGCGCCGCGTGTAGGCATTTCAATAATTTATATATTAATGAAACGCTTCTGTGAAGAAAAATATATTTAATTTATTTGCAATACTTCAATGCCCTTTTCAATTCAGGTAGACGGGCCCGCCCTCGAGGCACTCGAAAGCTATTTGCGATTATTTCCGAATTTCATTATTGCGTTATCATTTCGTTAATCACTAAATTGTGCTGTGGGGTTTTCTGCCTTACTTCAGTTCATTATGGTTGATATTGAAGTGTGGATATATCGAAAAAGTAAGGAGATGAAAGATGCCGCCACCATTTGTCACTACTTTGGAACGAGGTGGCGCGGTAAAGTACCGGCCCGCCCTGTTTGCACCTCGGGCCGCGGTACTTTTCTTTTTCTCCGCGACGTCCGCCGGAATGCGAAGTTAATGGTTTCGGTTTTGAGACCATAACCAATCACTCCGTCATCAAAATTATGGAAACATTACGCGTGGCCTGTTTGGAGAAAATCACAGGGACCGATGTGGAAAAAGTGGATTAATGTAAAAAGCCATCGGCATAATGTTTTGATAACGGTGTTCGTATAATATAAGGAGCGCAGTGTAAAATGTTTACAAAGTCATGATGATTATCTTTTAATTAAATTTATTCTGTAACACTCTAGGTGTAGCAATTACTGTAATTGGGTAAATAATAACCAGTTTGATGTTGAACCTGTATCTTATTTACGCTATTAAATTCACAATTATTACACGCCGAACTCATTATTTTCATTTTAAAACTTAAATGTTAGACTTAAAATTTATATTTTTAACTATTCACGTTGACTATTCATAAAGTATAGAGCCGAGGTTTACGTGTAAACAGAGCGACGTTATAAATAGCAATTAAATAATTTGTGGCACTAATATGTAGATTCGGCTGCGTGGATCTGACCGTCGTCGGCCGCCCGGCCATTAGACGCAAAACGCCAAATCATTTACAAGAAAGCGAGAACCCGCCTCATACTATTTACATAATTTATTCATTACGACGTCCAAGCGTTGTAACTTGTAAATTTAAAATTCGTGTAAGTTACCAAGATCAAAGTAAGATGGCAAAACCAAAACCAGAAAGGTAGCTATTGGGTAAGCAATATGTAGCATATCAATAATTAATTAGGTACTGCAATCATAATATAACAATTTAAATAAAAGCTCGAAATAAAAGCTTACCGACTATGAAGACAACTTAATCAAGATAAGATAAAACATTTTCTTTCGAGTTATAAAAACCAAATAATTAAACTAACTGAAAATCAAATAATTGCTTTAGCTATCGCATTTTTTGTTCAACATGGTAACGTCTAGCTAAACAAGTTACAACGCTGCTCTACTGCGGCCGTGATACAATCTCCCAAATATTAAACTAATATTTAGGCAACGCTTTGGCCGCCGCCGCCTCATTTGCATAAGGTGCGGTCTCAACACAGTACTATAGCTTTTCATAACAACCGCTACTCTCACGGTTACTGTTCACTTTAATCCCGAAATCAAGAAGGCGTAAAAATATAAGTGCTAATCTAATGCGAGTTTGTAAAACAGATTTGTCCAAATTAAAAGTACAATCTTGGACGAACTCACTTCAGTACCATAGGCTATTAAATTTTACAAATAATATTATTGATAGAATAATTATTAGCAATGGTTCCAAATTGGATTAGAAAAACATGCCTTTAGATAAACGTATGATTGAAAATAAATTGTAGAGCCGAATACCAAGTTCGTTTTCCACATCTGCTTATAGCAAAAAGTAGCGGTCCCATACTCATAGACACGACATTTACCTCCAGTTTGATGACAGGACCTTAAAGTCACAATTAAAAGCTTCATAAAATTCAATATCGCACATTTCATACGAACAGCTGTTAATCGTTCGTATTTAGTAACAAGTTTCTATTACCGCGGCGGCCGGGGCCGTAAACGCGCCGGTGGGACCTCGGCTTAAGGCGGCCGCATGTAGCTGTAAATATCATAATCATAACCCATTAGTCTGTTAATGTTATGTCCCTGCCGGCGGGCTTTGACTCGTGTTTTATTACGCCGCTATTAATTGTGTACGATCCTCTGAAGAATTTCATAAATAAGCCTTTGTTTTCAGCGGTACTTGATAAGGAGTTTGTGTGAATTGCGTTTTTAATTAAAGTTTGATTTGTGTTGTTTTATTATTATTTGTAGTTTTAGTTGTACAGTGATTTAATTGGAATGGTTGCTAGAGGTGAGGTGCTTTGTAAATTGTAAAATCGCCTTGGAATACCTACTTGCGAAAAGGTTAGGTTAGGTATTTATATGCGTTATATCACAATCACAGAGACTTTTATTTACTGAGTATTTTATTTTGACCCAAACAAACGGTTCAATTTTTCAATGATTAAAAAACTAATGACGTTAATGATTACTTAAACTGACACTTAGTAAAGATTATACAAGGAAAACCATTATTAGTGATAGTTTAAGTAGTCATTAAATGTTTCTGAGTTCGGCGGTAAGGGTTTTAAACTTCTGAGTTGTAGTTTTACACACATTTTATATTTTATACATCTATATAATTATAATGTGCCATCGAACCCTAAGGAATCGGTCTCTATGCACAATTGCACACCCGTGAGCCGTGGGTTTGGCAATGACTTATGATGAATGAAAAAGTTTTAAGATATTATAAAACCTAACTTATAAATGTCTAGTTACTGGTCTTCTTCTTAATTACTGGTAAGTACTACCTATTACTAATAATGATTTTGTAGATAATCAGATTATTTTGTGGTATAAAAAGACCTGTAACTTGCTCTAACGACGATGTTTGTTTTAGTCAGCAGAGTAACCTTTGCAGTTTCTTGCCGGTCCTTCACCATAAGAATGGAACTGTCGAACCGAACAACCAGTAAATTGACGTTTCATAAGGGTTCAAGAAGAGAGCCTCCACAAGTGACGATACTTAAGTACGTCCGGCACACCCTGGACGGTCAACCTCGCTACCATCCTTGTTGGTATACATCTTTACACCACGGCATGACCTACTCCTCATGCCGATACGAAGAAGAAGAAGATAAGTGGCTAACGTGAAATAAAAACATTTTGAATTTTGTTTTACACAATTATGCGTCTGTATATTTTAGTTTTAACTTCAAATGTTGAATAAAATTGATGTCTTAATTACACGAATTAGTAATTCTATGTACTTAGATCTTAACAATGCCGCAGAAACAAATTGTCTTCCCGGTTTTAATTTGTTGTGAATGATAATGAAGCAATTCGTTTTTTGATCATCTACAAACAGACACAAAAGATCATTTATTAAAGCATCAAGACCTCCGAAGGTTGTGAGTATAAAACAATAGTTAACAATGTTAACAATAGTGATATGAACTGAACAAAAAACCTCATTACTGTGTTTAATAAGCATCGCTCTCAATCAGCACAATCCACATTATTTAACTTTCAAATAAACTTAATCGCATTATTTGTAATTATTTAGATATAATAATTAGATACTTCCGTTAGTTTTCAATAAAGTTAATTAAGTATTAATTTGTGGTAGAGAGCAAGTTATCTATATTTTATGGTTAGTCTAGCTTGTATCGAAAGCTCTCGATACTGTAAGGTCAATCACACGAATGTTTACAGTGAAGCTGTTAATCGGCTCGTAAAATGAGTGAAAATGTAATTGAATTAGGATTAGCAACTATGTAGGATATGCAGTGTCAAGGCACAGATATAACAGAAACTCCACTTTGAAAAATTTGCTGTAACTAGCTGATGCATCTGAAGTTTATTAACTTCGGACTGCTACGTTGGTCTAAATCTTAAGCATTAGGTGGAATCTGACGACCTGATTGGGGCAGTGGCTAAGCGATTGGACTGCTGAGCTAAGGGTTGCGGGTTTGATTCCCGCACGGGGCAAAAATTTGTGCGAACCGCAGATGTTTGTCCGGAGTCTGGGTGCTTGTGTATGTGATATTTTATGTTTGTAAAACGCACCCACGACATAGGAGGAATTCCTTGTGTGGGCGACGTTTTTATTTTTTTTATAAAAAAAAATTATTTCCAACAAATGAAATTATCTGCCTGAATGATCAAGTTCTAGAGAAATGGTAAGCATCACAGATATTCTGCCAACATTTATTATTCAAAGGAATTCAAGTAAATAATTTGCATGTTAAAGGTTTGAAATCCTAGGTATATAAGATGGCATGCCAAATTAACAATAAAATCGCCTATTTACGCATCGGGTTTAAAATGTTTCAGCAAACTAATAGGAGAGAACACTTTGGGTAGATAAAGTTTTTATGACAGGACCATTTTGTCTGTTTCAAGGAATGTGTCCATTATGTGTGTTTGAAGGTCTCCTTGTCGAGTATTGTCATAAGTGAATCTTCTGCAGCTTGTTGTTTTCTGGCGGAGTTTTAGAGAGTGTCTACGAGGCGGTCGCGGCGTGTGCGGAGGGCCGCCCCTTTCTCCTCCGCCAATGGGACGCGCGCGCCGTGTCTCCGTGAGATCAGCGAGGCGCCTCGCCCGCTCAGATAACCTGCGCACGACACGAGCGACCAGCGACAAGGTAAACAGAGACTCTTGCGCAGAATAAACATTGGAGAGGTTTCGGGTAGGTACCTGGTTCTTACAAGGCGGAAATTTGCATAATAGATTTTCTAAAGAGCTTATAGTTAGAGCTTATTTATAGTTAAGTTGCAATTTGGGATTAAATACCTACCTACTTGTAGTTTTAGTGTAAAAAAGTGAGATGAGACTTCCAAGCCAATATTTTTTCTATTATGGCCTCGATCATTAATTCATTACCCTTTTTATATCTGTCTCTATGTATTTTTATTACTAAGAATCTTGTTGATATCGTGTTCAGTAAGTTTAAGAAAGTGTTATTTTCAGCAGTAGACTTCTCACCGTTAATTTCTTTCCCAATATCCGCTCGTCGTTCTCAGTTTAAGCCCACCACGACAGCGTACACCGCTTTCATAATCCAATTAAGAATAATTGTCGATAAACTGACAGGCGAGATAGCGATTTATGTGGTGATATTTCAGCATCGTTAATAAATTTATGCTTGTTCTTGCCGTTTGATTGCACGCCGTGTTTCCATTAAGTTTATTCGATTCGCGTTCCGAATGCCTCGCAGTATTGACAGCTTGTAATCTAACTGAAATTTACACTGGTTCATGTCAAAATACCCGAGTAGGTACTTAAGTACAGTTATGTTAATTATTGCCCCGTCGATTGAGACTACTGTTTCTACAGATTGTGATTTAAGGCCGACTTTTACGTCAGAGAAAATATTTATGGCAAACTAGTGTAAAACGTGTATGGGAAACATCACAATCTGCTTCTGTTCACTTTAAATTCAGTTCGATTACATAGACTTGACAGCTCCATAAAAGACTTGAATGCGGCTACAAATAATACAGGGTGGCAGTTTTTCCGTACACGACGGTCGTATTGTCAGCTCTATTGATTTCGCGGCACATTGCGCGCGTGAGTTACGGTCTCTGTGGTGAACCCTTACTTACGGCCGCATCCTCCCGATTTATTAGATCGTTATACCGCATCGGGGCAAAATAAATTCAATTCCGTTCCGTTCTGTGCTTCGTATTTCACGGCGTGACAAATTTCTCGACGTCGCACCGCCATGCGGGTAACGTCTTGCGGTTTTGTTATGTTTGGTTTTGATGTTTGTACTTGAGAGGTGGCTTGTAGGCACCTATGTTTCTGTTACGACGGTTAAGCTATATCTAAATGATATACTTAAATTTCGAAAATGTATTCTACACTGCTATACGAAAATATTTTTTCAAAAGCTCCATTTTTAATAGTTTTTTGTACAGCGGTTTGAAAGCGTAAGATGCTTTAAAAAATTGATATATGTAGGTACATGGTATACCCAACTGGAATATTACGCTCAAACCCTGAGAACTGAACGAATATGACATGTAAGCTTTCTTATTCTTGATAATGCATGCAACATGACACACGCAACTACATACTGAACTGTAGGAAGAGTTGACACAGACAGCGCATGTCTTTAAGGGTAATTTCTACTGTGTACCACGGTCATTAAACTGATATTTACTACATTGTTATCTGAAATAAATGGGCCCGTTTTGTCATGCGGGAAGCGCTGTCACAACAAACATTATTTCATTTTACTTTATGATTTTGTAACGCACCGTGAACAAGACTGGCATTTTGGAAAAAGCGATTTGGGTACAACACAATTGGTAAAATGATTGTCAGCAATACTGCAAGGGTAGAATATTGTGTGCAATGTTTTGTTATTAATGTCCTAAATGTTACACTTTAAGCTACGGTTATAAAAGATATCTGTAAAATAATAATACAACATCACGATCTATATACCACACAGTTACAATACAATTCTCCCTAGCAACTCTCTAGAAACACAATGTTACATATTGTCGGTAACAGACACGGAATAATCTCATAGTATGTTGATAGGCAATTAAGAAAACCTCTATCAAAATTGTAAAGTATAGTGTGAAATTCAGCTAACTTGGAAGACACACCGTGAATCAATAAACACATCGAGCACTCCCGTCGCATGATAGAGCACAATAAAAACCGTAAATAAGACGAGCCGAGGAATAACAACAGTACCTATTCAAATTTTCGATTCGTCTCGGATTTAAACAAAAACGTTCTATTTAATAGTGGAATGTGCACGGCACGGGTGTCGGTAATGGTGTGTGTACGGATCTCGGTGTGTGCCGCTCGAATCGATTTGGTTGGTAATCGAGAACGCGTGCTTGATCGGAACTATCTGTGGATATCCACCGCTCTGTTCCGGTTGATTTTGGTCAATCGTCGGTAATCGAAATTCGATCGTTGAGTTCGCGTGCGCACACCACCCGCGTCCACAGTCCTCTGCAATCAACGATTCGTTAGACCCAATGTATTGTTATACACATTACATGCATGTTAAAATATCGCGTTTTGGAATGATCAAATGTAGAATAAAGTGCAGTTTAAATAAAGTGAATGCGTCATTAAATTCTTTACCTTTATTACCTACATACAGCACCTTCCATTTCCATTCAATAATCTATCTCTTATTCATTCATATATAAAATGTAATTAAACTTTATATTAATTATTTTTAATTAAGATCATCCGAAAATAATTTAATGTATTTTAATAATTATCATTAACTTATCACCTAAACCGGTCATAACCATTTAACGAATATGATTGACAGATGTATTTAAAATAAAGCATCAATTACATTAACATTTCCATGTGGCCTGCCCCTTATTCGCGTCGTATTCTCCCCCAAATTGTACAAAACGCGACCGGATGTAGGGAACAGGCAGAACGACACAAAACGTATGGGCGGACACAATGTAAGCCACACTAATGATATTATTATGCCAATTGATATTTATAGATACAACTTACGTACGTTATATCAAACTTGTTGGTGTAAGATGGAAACAAGGGAGGGTGCTTCGAGTAAAGTTGTAGAGGCAACTACGTGTTTCATACGAACAAATGCTTTTACGAAACAAACTTGAACAATAAATACAGTTTAATAGTACGTTATTATATCTACTTATTGTCTTGTAATACTACTTAATACTTAAAATCAATTTATAGGAACATGTTTGAAAAACTTTGTCCGATGTTACCGAACACGGAACGAAAATAGGTTTCAAATTACCCACAAATTCGTGGACGATGTTGTGTCCGCACAATAATAAATATTTAAAGAGGTTAGCAGGTGCAATACGCCTCAAATTGATGCCCAAATAACAGAGTACGGCCGAGCTCAAATAATAATAAAAAACAGGCTCGGCTTTGAGAGCGGCGAACCTGCAATTTGAGAATTAATTCTATCACATTTCGCCCGCATCTCGGCCAATTCGCCGCTTTATGGCTTTCCTGACACCGCAACAGCTGATTAAGTATAAAACAATCTCGCCGCCCGCAATCTCGTGATATTATCGGGTTAATCAACAACCTTCAGCTTTTTATCATTATTTATATACGGTGTTTGTTTCGTTTGTAAGTTAAACGCTGCGGACCTCATGACACTCGCGATGATATGTCTAATTGGCGGACACACGTTTATGTTTGGTAACATGACATCAAAACCCACCGCGGATTGTGCCTCGATGTATCTGATATTTATTATGAATAGAGAATAGATTGGCCTTGAATCTTACTATTTAAAGATCGTTAATTTATATTGGATTGTTTCGGATTAATCCGACGTAAACTGAGCAATAAAACCACATAGGAGCTGGCGGTCGTAGGTGTTATAAGTGTCGAACAGTGTAATTTTTATTTTGATAGCGACTCGACATCCGGGAGCACACTCACCATAGATTCATATCGCATAAATTAATATTCCGAAGGCGTCGGAATGTAACTTACTCCGTTTGTCCTCCAACTGATTTATTAGCTATTGATTTATAAACTTGCAAAGCTTATCAAGGTTAATAGTACGATAATTGATGATAGATGAATGTATGTATGAGCCTAATTGGAGTAATAAGGTAAGTAGAACGAAGTAATGACAGCGCCTAATAAGCATTTGATATGTACGTTCATATATGATTACTGGTGAGTATCATAGATAATTTGTGTTGCGGAATCTAGTTGCGAACATTTTTCTTCAGGACTTTTTGTTTTATTATTTTTAAGCATATAACGCGCTATATATTGATTTTATCATTATAGCTTCATAGTTCTGCCTATCACATTTGCACTTAAACTTCATATTACACAACTCAACTCAAGGCTTGATAAGTTTTCTAACTTACACTGGACAAAAATATTTCAGAGCGAGATATGATGAGAAGAATGAGTGAAATTAAAAAGTTAACATTCCTAAGTAATCCAAGCAACCCCGATACCCACTGGTTTATTCACGGCATTCCTTTCGACGTGCTTTTCATTAGATATCCAATCAGTTTACAGCGTGTCTAACCCGCGATTCGTCACGAAGGATTAAACTCACCGACCCCTCAGCATCCCACCGAGGTCAAGGTCGGCGTAAAACACTCGGACACGACAGGATCCGATACCTATAAACACAGCTTGTAAATTACATCATTTGATTGGTTCCAATCAAGCATGGTCTCGATTAAAAGTATTCGAGACTCTGGGCCGAATTATAAACTTGCCACGCTCAATTTAAGTCAACACTTACGATTTTTTTGTTCATTACTAATCGAGGTGTGTAATGTGTTGACATGCTGGGTTATCCGTTCTTCTGAAACTTCAATACGCCATTGGTAATTGAATTAAAGCGAGGTAGAACAAATGGACATACTTTTTATTTATTTATTATGTTTCTTCTTTAAGATTCTGGATGGATTTATTCTGTCTAACATTAGATAGTCAACAAGTCTCATCTAAGCTATTTTGAGAAGAGCACCAGTTACAAAAAATATATTCATACGTTTCTGTAGAGAGACACTAACAAACATTCAGTTGATAATAATACCGTTGCAATGTAATTGTTACTTCGGACTTACACAAACATAAAAGCTGTTGGACTGCCGACCGACCAGTACTTCTATTCATCCCATATGTGTTCTATTACACCCAATAATTATGTATAACAATGAAGCACAGAAAACAACGGAAGCTATGGAAGTGCTAATTCGAAAAATATAAACCGCAGCGAACATCAACCGCAGTGAATATTATTATTATAATGAGCACAAAGACGTCCCTCGTACTGAGCGATGAAATGACTACTAAGGGCCTGCAATTAGTGTACGAAGCAAAATGGCTGACCAGCTGACCACTGTAAAGAGAACTACCCTGTTCCTGAGGTAGAGGCGTCCGGGATACAAATGCGGGGACAAACCGATGATATTTGAAGGCCATGTTTACTTGGTCGTTTGTCCTCCCCCAAGTTACCCGACGTGCGTGTGTGTTAATTTAATTTTCTACTCGCAATAATTGCAGTTAGCCCCGGGACAGACAGGCGAGGGTTCAACACGACATACTAGAGTTGTCTTTACATACATCGAGCGGACACTTGCGTGTATACGCTGGACGGTCGCGCGCACGTACTACCACTTATGCGATTAAAAGTTTATTAAGAAAGATAAAGTATTTATCGAAATTAAGAATAAAAACTTGTTGAAAACAATACTTTTAAAGTACGGTTTATAATGATTTAAAAACAAACGTGTAATTTTTAATTAATCTATAGCCACGACATAATTACAATCAATATGACCTTCGTAAGCTTTATCGAACATGCTAGCAGCTGTCGCGAAGTGAAAGTCAAACTTTAATTTGTGAAATAATACAAACCTAGCACTCAGTAAAGTACACAAGCCGAAGAGCAAGTATAACGAATTCTAAAGCGCCGATCTGTGTGGTAAGGTGTAAATGATAATGGTGCGCGTAGCGGGGCGCCGCGCCCGCGCGGCTTTGTGAGCACCGCTGCATTTGTCATGTTAACACTGAACGTGTGAAGAGCCCTTATTAATGACGAACAGATTACGCCGGCTCAAGCCGCGGCCGTATTGTTGCCATTGTCAGCGCGGCCTCGGTGTGGCCACATTGAAAAACGCTTTTTCTTCTATTTGCTTTGGCTTTCATTCAAATAATAGGATTTTCGGTTTGTAAAGGTAATAAAGCAGCAAAAAACCTTTTGAGTAAGCAGGTAGGTAAACATAAGCCGATTGACAACAAAGTCAAACGTGTGGGTGCGGTTAATTCGGATCGAGGTGACGCAACTAAAGCGATACTTTATCTAATGATACGTATCTCTTCTACCTATTTGTGGCGGTATAATAGAGCAACACGAGGTAATTTAACTATTTGTATCTAATAATACGCGATCAATGTTTTTGACTAATAAACCGTTCGTTTATGGGGCTTTCATGGAGCAATTACCAGCGGGGGTCTATCCTAAGCCGCGAGGTGTAATGCAATAAACTCATAAACTGCCGGCCGATGCACAGGTGTGTGAAACCATTTATGATTCCCAGCTAACGGCGATTCTTTTTAGTGTTAGAGTTACCATTGCTTGTTGTTTTAAAGGACTCGCCCAACACTGATTTCTAAGCGAGCAATGAATCACAAACCGGCGTTGGTAAAGTTGCGGGACGATTTTAAGTTTCGTTTTTTCTTCACACAGAAGTTTTGTGGTATCGTTTACAAATTTATTGTACTTAATTCTGGGAACACTGTGTCGTGCGCGCTCATTGAGTTTTGTTGTAAAACGCACCAATTATATAGTAAAACCTTTTGTGATTTAGGTTGAATGAACGCGTTTAGAGGAGGCCGAAATTAGATCACGGCTAATTTGTTTTTGTGAGTGCTTCTTAGAGATCTATGTTTTATTGTTGGTATACTCCAATTATAATTTTAGTGTTATGCAGTTATTATAATTAGGATTTTATCATTTTAATATCATGCTATGTAAAGCATACGTCATGATTAAAAGTTGTATTGTGCAGGGATTAGCGTTAGTTTTTGTACTATATTCAACTCGAACTTGGTAAATTATGTTTAGTTAAGATAAACAGCTACTATCTAATATTCATACCGAAGAAGTTATTATGATTCCTGAAGCTATACCTACAGACCTACTCAGAAAACCTAAACACTTGTACACCAATGGTTAATAGTTTGACTTTTAACTATTTTCCTGTAAATTAATGGAGTATTAAGCAGAATAATGTAAAACAATATAATTTGCATCGTCATAAACTTCAAACGACGCCGGCATACAGTGATTTAAATTGGTTGTCGCCAACTAAGATTTTATAGGTTTTCAGACGTCAATGACTTTTAACGACCAACCCTTTGGCCCTTCAAAGAATAACTAGTTCAGAGAATGATGCCATAATCCCCAAGCAAGCGGCTTGGAGAGCGCAGTATTGGTTTTGAAGTTACTGAAGACGCTGCTGCCCTTCTGAATTTTCCCTTAGTCGCCTCTTACGACACCCACGGGAGGAAAGGAGGTGGTCAATTCTAGGCCGGATACCACGCGGCAAACAACACAATAGCTTAAAAGATGTCAACTACAGTTTAGTTACAACAAATATGTTTTACGACCACCTTTGATACGACTTATTTCGACTCATTTGTTTTAGCCCGGCGACTGCCTTTACCGACCGGACAGTTTACGTTGAGGAAGCGAGACGCCGCATTACACTGCACGTAGCGGCGTCTTGCTTCCACAACGCAAACTGCCCTGCTTTAAGAGTTCATGGTAAGGGGACTGAAACAACAACAAAAGGTATCATCAATGTGCAGGTGGCTGATGCTTATCCAGGTCAATACTGTATTTAGCAATACTTTTACGGTCAATTTCCAATTCCGTGATGCAAATTAAATTATTAGCAAACGACACTGGCCGACTATTTGCCCTTTTGTGGAGCTGAACTTTCTTCAATACTTTAATATCAGAAGTTATTACTTTTCACGCTTATTGGTACATTATTAACATAAGATTATCATAAAGTAATGTGCAGGTTTTTTGTTGTTGTTAATGTCTTGGCGGAAATAGGCATACCATTATAACATACATACATAATAATGCAGTCCACACTCTATGTATTTATTAATTTATAATAGGTTGTTTTAAAAGTAAACTTTGTTGTTTTCTACGAGGTCGTGGGTCTCAAAGAAATACGGATTAATTCTTAAATTTCTTAAATTTTTGAGTATCCACACATTCGGTGCTATTTTGCCAGCTGTAGCTGGCAGATGCCGCTCATGGTATCCAACATTTAGGCTTTGTTTTATCGGTTTATGGCCAGGACCTGGTAACGACATACTTTTTAGGGCTCGTATTCATCTTAGAACGTCAATACCCTACCAGAAAATTGCAAATTGTAATGATATTTAATCAATACGAGCAAAGAGCACATATACCTTACAATTACAGGTTAACAGCGCACCAAACCTCTAAAACAACGTCTCGTTTACCACGAGCGAGAGGCGCCTAAAGGTCGAATAGAGATACATTAACGCAGCGTGAAAATAAAGAGCAAGTATCCGACACAAATACGTATCATAACACAGACGGATCTAGTATTTCGTGATCGGGGCGTGCCCCTTGCGTATTAATGTGCCCGCGGAACGATAACCATCGCCTCGCTTTGTGCTCCGCCGCCCCATTGTGCGAGCCGCCCGCCAGAAAAGTAATTCTTAATAGACAATGAGCCCGGCGTTTAGCGGTTTTATTTATGTAACACAATGCTACGGTTTGCGAGAGATATATGGATCAGTTATCGGACGAGCTCTACCACTTAATGTGCCCGCCGAATGGTCTCGTCTTTTTGCAAGCTTTAATGATCCCTAATGCGGTATTTAACAAACATTCGTGTTTGAGGAAAAGGTTTATGCAATTGCACTCAAGCTGAGTCATTATAAGTAATCATGTTCGAAAATGATGTGAAAAGGTTTATTGAAAAAATAAAGGATGATATATTAATCGTGTATGACTTTGAATTAGGTAAACGCCCGATTGATTATAGTGCGGACTGAGTGTTTGATTTCCTAAGAGAATCAAAATGTGTGGTCGACGGAGATTTCATTAAATAAATTTAAAGTAGTTACTTAGCTTACGCTATATAATATTAATATTACCGTAGCATTACTTCTCTTATTACCCTTTTCTTATATTTGAATTGTGACTTTTAGAAATAAGCAGGGATGGAAGACAAGACTTATTTACAGCATTAATTAGGTCATTGACCTCAAGTTGTTCAGGCTCATTTACTCTCTGATTTCTTCAGAAATATAACAGTGGAATTATAAACCTAAGACTAGATATTTTAGGCGATTCATTAAAATAAACATTTCAGAAGCCAATCAAACCACCGCACCGGCACCCGTGCTTAACAACCACCGGCATCCATTCTATATTAAATATGAATCCTCTATTATTTTTTAATTTATTATTTAATTTACTCATACTTATTCGTAGAACCTAGAAAATTTCCGATGCAACTTGAACCTTAAACTTAAATTCCATGTACCGTTCACTTGTTTCTGCATCAAAATTGGCTGTGTAAACGCCGTAATAGGGTAATTGTGGAAATGTGAGTTTTATGGTAACCCTATAATCACTGTGTGAGTAACCTGATAGTCCCCATGGCGTACGTCAACTGTCACTCACACCGGTGGTTTGTCAGCTATTTATTACCGAACGCGGTAAATCAATTTATAACCGACGACTAAACGTTAGTGATTATATACTCTTTGGCTTCGAATGTCACGTGCTGACAGAAGCTTTGTTCATGTTATACAGTACACTCCAATCATAATTCATTGCACTTGACAAAGCTGGGTATTACCGCTAATGCGTCTGCTCTGCTTGCGGCAAGTTGTTGCAACGTTGTGATGCACGTTTGTAGGGTTAGACACTCAGATTAACCGATTTCTTCATTGCACTCTACTTAGGGATTTTATAATCATCATGGGTAAATAAAGGATTGTAGAACAACTCTGCCTCTCACTCCAAAGAATTTACTTTATATCTAACAATCATTCTATAACAGTAACCTAACTCAAAACCCATAACGTACGCTTTTGCTTTCTTGCCCTCAGTTCAAGGAACTTATAAATGAACAAATATTTCTTTAGCAGCACAATAAATATTATGATGACTAAAGTACTAGGCCATCATCAAGCACAGGGTTGTTTTGTTTATCCCTATGATATACACGCGTAGTATCACTAACAAGTCAGAGTTAGCTCTACGTTATCCGTGGGTAAATTAGCCGGTGAGCTGCCGCCGCTAATTGCAGCACAACACAAATATTTAATAACAATCCCAGATCCTCCGAGATGACCACTTATCTGTTCAATTGGAACAGAGACAAGAGTGCAGTCGCTGTTTCACCTCAAATAATAATGATGTTTTTTTGTAAAGGGTTTGTATTTGTTATTTTATTACTTGAAATACGAACGTAGCGAATTATTATATTAAAATTTATATTATTAAAAACTAAATGTCATAAAAAAGTGTAAGTAATTCATCAGTCAGAGGATACAGCCACTCAGGCTTCAGTGACCAGAGTGCCGAAATATTTAGGTTTTTGAACTTTATGATAAAACGCAGAAATTTGTTTTCATGAACCTATAAACAGAAACATTAAACTGTTCTTACTCATTAAATACATCTCACATCAAAAAAATTGGATAGCTCAGGTTGACTCTACAGTCTTTTGTGTTCAAATTATCGCTGCACGATTGTTAAACATTATTACGTCGGGTGTTGTTTAATAGAAACAAAAATATCTGGCGGCGCGCCTCGTGTTTGATCTCGAGGTGTTCGCCCGTCGAGCGCGATTAGCCCTCTCTCAACGTATAATCAAATGTGCCTCGGGCCGCCTCTACCAACAACAGAGCCGATACAATCTCTCATGCCAACTATCCATTGCCTGCTTCTTACCAAAATAACAGCCATCTTTTTCAACAAATATTCCATTGTACCTCGTTTTTTTCGATATGACCGTACTTTCGTTTTAAAAAAGCGGCCAGTCGTATTGAACAGCGGCCGGCATCGGCGGACGAAGCCTCTCATTTGGCCGCCATTTGTCGGCCATTTCGGTGCACCGATCATAAATGGAGCCCACTCCGGGTCACGTTAGCATCTCGGGAGAAAACGTGAAAAATCACACTTTGACGCGTGAAATTACTATCGATATATGGGCCTGGTATCACTTTACATATTATATTTTAACGAGATTAAGCATAGGTAATAAAAGTAAAATTTAAGATGGACACCAGATAAATAATTTTAACCAAATTATGAGCCCTATTTACGTTCTTACGACGAGCTGCTATAAAAACTAGCCTATCTTAATTGAAACTAGCGTGTAATTTAAAAACTAAGTAATACAAACCAGTCAACAGCCATAGAATTTTAGTACGCATAATTGGCTAAATAAACACAGGACGACCTAGCAACAAGAAGCGCGTAATTATACTCTACATTGTCCTTTGGCAACCTTGTTTTGTTAATGACGGCTCTAGTACAGTCACAGCAGAGAAGTGCAAGAGTGAAGAGTGCCACTTAGTGCTCATCCAGTCGGCGTCATTTAGAGCAGGCTTCATGAAGGCCTGGTTATCCCGCGCTCGGGGCACATTGTACATCAAGCGGCTCCAACGAGACTCGCTCAAAAATTATATAGCGCCGTACCAACGTAAAGTACTTGTAGCTCAGGACTGTAGTGTAGCGATTTATTTATTTCACTTAAAGTGCGTCGTAAACGCTCGCTGTGAGCGGCATCCACTGAAGACAGACGACGCCGCTAAATTCATTTATCCCCGATAAATGAATTTACTAAGAAGTATGAATTCTCGCAATATTATTTGCTTGTTATTTGTTTTTTAAATTGGTTAGTTATTTATTTTGAATCACAGAGATCTTGAAGCTATCTATTTTCTGGAACAGGTTTTATGATGATGATAATGTAAATTTAAAATAACGAATACAATAAATTGTCGAGCAGAACTCATTTTAGTGTTTGGGGTAAAAAGTATGTATGGGGTAAACAGTACTT
This sequence comes from Abrostola tripartita, assembly GCA_905340225.1. Lineage (NCBI taxonomy): Eukaryota > Metazoa > Arthropoda > Insecta > Lepidoptera > Noctuidae > Abrostola > Abrostola tripartita. Next base: position 4,695,146 of record HG996487.1, on the reverse strand, counting down.
TTCTTCCTATTATAGACTTAGCAAATTTATATCAGGACCAATTTAAAAACGATCATCTTAAAAATACTTCATACCGCTTCAGCCCATCGAGCACGTAATTAGAAGTTCAATAAAAGATACAAAAAGCCCACCACACTCAAGATTCCAAATTAGCAAGATGTGCATTCCTGTGATTGCTACAGGGATGATGCATTTATTGTTCAAATGCGCCGACGCATCGTCCTCGCAGACGATCCGGCGCAGAGAGAATGAGACGGAAACTACAGTCAGACTGAGATGGGAGTCTTTCGAAAATACTAATAATTGTATCCTTCGCAGTTGTAAGTGAAGGTGGTCGTAAATATAACACTTCGATTCCTATTGACCTTATTTGATTCATAATTAAGTAACCATATGAAAAATTAATTTTTATTTTTAAAGTGGGAAAACATCTGTAGTTTGCGATACTCTAATAACTATTTGTACATGTAATTTAAATAACTAAAGCTATGAATTATTACTATTATGAAAGCCATACATACTGCATATAATTGATTTAGTTGCACCTGCGGACCGCATATATAACATTAGTTGATTATGCCACAGATAAAATAAGAATTCGTTTTGCCCTGTATGAGTTGAAATAAGAAATGTGGCGCATTTCAGCTGCTTTTGCAATTGAAGAAAATATTATGATTCTGAAACACTTGGCAAGTCAATTATTTGAATAACATGTTACATGTAGGAAAAAAATAATAAAGATAAAAGTTAGTGTTTAAAAATCGTTGAACTGTTTAGGTACCTATAACATCCCTATTTAATACGACGTGTATGATAAAGATTTACTTTTGTACAATGAAGCTCATAAGCTCTATGCCTTTGTAGGTTTATATTGTTATCAACTAATTAAATCCTCTAGACGGCTACCATTACCAGTCGACCATATTCTACAGTTTCGTATCTTCGACTTCTTCGACGATAGAATCATCAAAATACGGCTGATTAAGACATTACAGCAGAGCTTCATACAAAACCGCTCTACCATATAAATAATAATATGGTACAATCGTATAAAGGTGCAGTACTCTCTATAAAAGTAAACGAGCATAAAATATAACAGATGGGTACAGAAAGATAAGGCAGGCGAATGATAGTGGTGTGCCCGCGTATTAGCCTGATAGCCGCCGCCCGCCCCGCGTTTACAGCCTCGCAGGCTAATGAGCTTCTTCATTTGACGTGATGGATGAGCTCCCAAACCTCAGCTGAACACTTTAGCCGCCACACTCATTTTGATTTGAGTTTTAGGCGTTGCTCGCACTGGAAGGCTTTTGTTTTGCCACTTCCAGGTTCTCCAAAATAAGTCAAAGTTGCCTGCAAAAAAATTTCACTGGGCGAAATACATCAATGTTTTTGTTCATCAGAACATTTTCGGGTTGAAATTATTTATTTTTACTATCTACTTGTGAAAGTCAACTGCTAAGACAATACATGAGGTAAAACTTTTTGCTGCTCTTACAATGACTACAAAATTACGTTTACATAAAATAACAAACACTGCATAGTTCCAAATTCTTGAGGTAGTACCCATGGTAGGTGATTCTTCCTCTGGAGGATACAGGCTTGATTCTGATGGAGAGCAGAAAGGAGCAATATTTTAGTAAGGGTGATGCTCAATAGATGCCTATAGCTGATTTATTTTTGGCAAATCGTAATCATCATTTTATCCTGCATTGTTAGGCAGTGTCGAAAATGTAGAGTGCTGACGACATCGAAAACTATAGAATTTGAACTAAACAGATTTGTTTTTTGAAGTTAAAACGTCTTGCTCTTACGGTTCGTATACAAAACTAAGATCAGTGCATCAAAATGGCCTGTCCAGTGTGCGCTAACCCTAAGTGTGTCTATTCAAGTTGGGCTCTTATTTGTTTTTGTTATATCTCGTTATCTGACCGCTGGTGTTTGGACAACAGACGAAATATAATTTGATTTTTTTACGAATGTTTTCTAATGTTCATTATTTGCACCTTTATTTGACTTTAGTTTTGTCGCTCTTTACACAGGTCAGCTTCACCCAGTAAGACTGGAAGCCGACTCCAACATCTTCGGGAAACGGTTATTATGCTTTGGTTTCTAACACTTACTTTAACGGTTACTGATAATCTTATGGGTATTTTCATGCCCTTATACGTGACTACAAAATAGGAAAATAGGATAGGGGGAATTGGAAAATCAGGGGAGAGGCCTTTGCCTAGCAGTGGGAAACAATATAGGCTATTAAAAAAAAATACGTGACTACATTGGCCTATTGTTGGCAACAAGTTCCTATGTTTCTGATTAATTTAATAGGCAAGAATGTCCAACGTCACCCCACAAACGCACCTAGCGCCATCTGTTATTAAGTAGTAAATTTAAAGGAGCTACAATGTTTAAATGTATAATTTTAATTTACCGTTTAGCCATTAAAGTAATCAACTAGAAATACCTATCGAAAATTTTCAAATGTCTGTATTTTTACCAATAGATATGTAGTGTAGGAACCTAATGTAGAGCGTACGTAAAGTTTTCTAACCAAGTCATGATAACAATGTCTCTCTAAAGGCTTATATTTTATTTTAAAAGCCGTCCTATCCATTCAATAGAACCACTACATTAATATTTTCTTCATAAATTATCAGTGGTCACACATTAATAAAATTAAAACGCCCAAAACGTTTCGGCTAAATTAAATTCGCTTTACAATGTTGTACAACAGCAAATTACAATCAATTTGCCACGTTGCGTCTATTCACCCCTTTAACATTGTGGCTTCCCCCAAACACAAGAGACAATATGGCAACGCTGAGTCTGCGTCACGGCGACTTCTCGCCTCCTCGCGACACCGTAATCGAGGGGGACGAACGTTTGTCATCCTACCCCGCACACAAACTCCCAAGCAACAACCTACCCTAGCCCCTCTTATCACAGTACGTATTCTCCTGTCAAAAATTCTGCAAGCATCATAAATTTTATAGCATTTTAATACAGCCATAACAACATAACAATAATAGGGTAAATGTTTTGGTAAGCTATAAATAAATTGATATACGTCCCGCTGAGAGAGGACAAATTTGGCGACACAATAACTGTATGTCGTTAACAAAACATATTTGTGGCTATCTCCAGGAAGAAGGCAATTAAATAATTGTGCACGGGCATGTCCAGGTGACTTTTCACACTTTTGTGCGTTCCTCGGTATCTCTCTCTTTCGATTTATTAACGGTTTTATTTGAGGTTTAAATTGAAAATAAACGCTGGAATGTTTAACCTAGAAGCTTGAATTGATTCTTATTGTTGGAATAATACCTACATGTGGAAATTTTTCTTTATTTCTCTACGAAAATCAACGTTAAAATATTTCATTGGCGTGATTCAACGCATTTACTTTTTTGCGTAAGTTTTTTACGTAATGTTTAAAGTTTATTTGCATAGAACATTAAACATAGAACATGGTTAGAGCAGCGCCACGGATCGGCGAAGGTGGCGCGGGTTCGAATCCCACTCGTGTCCATCATTTTTCAAATTTCCTTTATCAATTTAGATTCAAGCTTAGCATGGGCAACATGCTAAAATGGCACCAAAAGTCACATAGAACATAGATCTTCAAAATTATATAAAGGTTGCGTTCATCAAGTTCGAAATTATAATTCTCGATGTGCTTGGTTTTCTCTGTAGGTAATGTAAATCGTTGACATCTGAATTCGGTGGTGCAAAGAGAAAATTTCACCACTAGGTATATTTAACTAGACTTTTAAATCCTACGTAGAGTTTTCACAATATAACGGCCAGATTTCATTTCCCGTCAATTATACACCGTAGTTAATGAACCCGGGAAGTTGAGGTGTTTGCGACAACGAGACCCACCACGCGACAAAACTACCCAATAAAACAGCCGAAGAACAAACCTTAATCAAAAGTTATAATAGGTATGGAATTTCAACGGAAAATCTAAAATTCAACGTGCTACGTCGCTTCAGAACGAACGGCCGGGCGAGGCACGACAGAAAACAATCGCAGTGTTTGCTTGCCTCAGCTAATGGCCCATTAGCCGGCCGTACACGCAAGCTAAACTTTGCTTTACTTGACACTTAACAATATAGAATTAAAAGCAATTATTGCGTGCACTTTACTATCGGTCTTACTACGAGTATATTATGTCTGTAGGTTTTTCTTTATCTTTGTTTTTCAATAACGAAGTAGAGAATGTGGATTCAGGAAATAAAATACTCAGCGTGCTAAATGAGTGATACTCAGAACTCATACTATAGGTTGGTAAATATTTGTCACATATTGAATTACTGTAAACCATCTTGTTAAAGTCTGCCTGTCTTGGTTTCGGGACTCATTGATAAAGATCTTATCGGTGTTTCGGTGAAAATTATGGAAAGCTATGACAGTGTCGCTGTAAATATACGTAAGTACCTACTTACTGATGTTTCCCATTCCATACTTTATTTTGCGCGATAATTTTAAACAACAACACTACACAATTACACCCGTCTACCCGGTTACACATAACAAAACAAAGGCATATTTATTTTCACAAAGCAACCATAAAAGGAACTGTAAAAGTTTAAATATTACTTGTAGGTGAAACAATAAATCGACGCGATTTATGCGGGTGCTATAAATGTCTTCCCGAGTAAAAGTAAAGTGTGAAGTGTTGTTAGCGGTTATACTGCTCAAACGTGGGATATTTATTTAAGAGGCAGTGAGTGAGGATTGCGGACTACGCAAACTGAGCACTCCCAACGGAAATGGCCCAAGACTAATGTGGACGTTGTGGAGCACACCCGGCCGCCCTTCGCCCCTCGACTCGATGCTGGAGTTAAGCGGATTGTGGATGACGAAAACTTTATTTTTCTTATGAAATTAATTTGTTCGCACACCGCAAAAAAAAATTCAGGAGGTAAAGGCTAGCCATATTACGTGTATATTTCGTGAAGATCTTCTTTCCATAGGATAATTGTATAACTGTCTGTACGTCTGTCTGTCTTTATGGCAGTTGTCTTGGACAGTTCGTGGCTTCAAATTTGGCCTGGTTTGAAAGTTATACAATTAAGTAGCTGTAGGACCTCTTTCTATTTTTTTAGGAAAACTACGTTCAACTTCGGCGGCTTAAGTAGCCAGTATTATTCTATTTAGTGGTAAATTTTATAGAATCTGCTGCGTATATAGGTATAACTACTGTAGGTAGATACCAAAGCATCCGCACGAATCGCGCATCGTAAACCCGTTTAGTAATTTTTTTTTAATAATTAAAGAATTAAAAGTATAAACTTTATAACAACCATCTTCAATAGCTACTATCTACTCAACGGCTCGTAAAATCAAATTGAGCGTTATCTACATTCTGAAGGAAATTCACGTAAATCGGGCTGTGGATCGTTTCGATCGAAGCTTTTACGAGCTTGGAGCTCGGAGTGAGTTTAGTGAGCCAATATTTACCGGGCTCGGGTGAATGTTGCCACTTCTCCCAGCAAATGTAGTGGAACCCTCCGGAAATAAAGCGCACGGCAATTTGCTCGATTACTTACTTAAGATGAAATATTTGTGCGTTCGGAACGCTCGGTGATTTGTGCGGAATTGATACGAATAGTTTGGGGGAAGTGTGTTGGTAAAGTTCTGTAAATGTTAACTGATTTGTAGCTACATACTGCACATAAAAATGTGCGGATATTTGAATGATTTGTTCCGTAGTGGTTAACTATCTTAAATGAATATATTCCAAAATTATCTGTTCATAAAATAAAAACTATGTAACTATCGAAATACGACCAAATGATAGCTTTAGAAACAGCGTTTTCTGATACTAAGTACGAGAAACAATCAATTTAGACAAAAGTCTCGTCTTAAGTGCAAAATATCCATCTCGTCTAGATTTGTTCCTTAGTGGTTTTTATTATTCTCATTTTTAATACCGTTCTTATTACCCATGGGTGTTCATTTCTTATACTTTCTATATAAGTACTGGAATTATAGAATGCTACAACAGACCATATAATATCATGTTGTCACACACACATAAGTCGGGCTACGTCGGGTTGTTCACGGCTTTCGTTAAGTTGACATGTTCCACCTTGATCTTAGTCAACATAGTATATACCTACAGGTTTGCCAGAGCTGCCGAAGTGGAAACAAATGATTACCATACAAATACGTACAAAACTGTTAGGCTCTAAATATTTGGACATAACTCGCGTTACAACACAAGACACTACCTCATACATTCGTACTTTCGTTACGGTTTAATTTATATGTATATTTTATACATTATATTACTATAATTATGAATAATGGAATAACACAAACCATTTTTTATTCTTGTACATAAACTTAAATGTAAAGCCGCTATTATACTGTCAAGAGAAATACTTAATCGTATTTAATATACACCGCTTCTGTAGACTGGGGAATTACTTTATCGTGGTAAGAAAAGGTTACATGTACTTGAAATACAATGATCTTGTATTCGCTAGTGTAAAACAAGACCCACACATGCGTGCAGTTTTAATTAACGACGTGTGTATGTGTGCTATGATGTGTTTATTCATTAATGTAATGAATGAGCGCGGCTACACTGTACGGGAGCTCACGGTAATTACGTTGCATTAGCTAACATTATCGCTTACTGTACGCTATCAATTTAATTCAATGCCGTTTGAGCAAACTGCTGTTGAAGCTACTGCGATGCTCGCTACATTACAATTTATATACCTTCCTACATGTAGGTACTGGATAAACGTGTTATGTTATTCCAGCCCCCTTAGACAAGTGGCAAAACGCTTGACGAATAGAAATCGAATAGAATGATAAATGTATGGGGATGACATTATGTTGCGACTATGTAATCGAAGACTTATGTCAATCCCATAGACATGAAGGTACCTATTATTTTCTGGTAGCATCGTAGAAACTACATATAGATACCTACGTGCTAATAGTGACTCTACCTTGCCTTATATAGTATGCTTTACAATAGGTAGGTACCGTCAAGTCCAGCATTGACTACTGACTAGAACCTTACTTGTTCCTCTAGGGCTGCCCGGAGGTACTGCAACTAAGAAAGTCTCGCGTTCTTACTAATTGGGTTCAATGGCTCACCTCCTTCAAGGATAGGAGGCAGGAGGTAAACCAGTGTAATTTTAGAATTTCAACATCCACCTCTAGTTTTTCAACAAGTTGTTTTATTTTCATGAATGCGTTCTAGTGCCTACATAGTAAATTTTCTTCTTTTTCTTTGTCTCTCATGCATTAATATCATCATAATCATTTCTATCAATAGGAAGTACCTAAATCTAAGGAAAATTTATTTTTCGATTTTGTATCTGATGACCCTAATGTCTCACAGGCCACAAATGGCTGCGATTAGATTGGTTGTATTTTAAGCAACTTTTTATATTCTAGTAGGTACTAGTGTATACTAGGTACTCTAAATATGTAGGAAGGTCGATTTAAGTATCTACTTCCATTGTACTTTTTCAAGTCACAGTTAAGTCGTTAAAATAATGACAAGAATCTTACTCTCAGTTTACGGTCATTCAGTAATAATAATAATTTTGTAAGGTAGGTTCTACCCTATGCTAGAGTAGCGCTAATGACCACTTGCAAAATGAAAATCGCAGATATTTAGTTGACATGTCGCTTTATTTTTGCTAAAGCAATAAACCATTCATCTTCGTCAAATCGTCACTATCTACCGTAGGCAGTTTAGCGCTAGGTACATGAGCACAATATCTACCACAGCCGATGAAACAAAGGAAGCTACGTGTGGTTGCGCCGTCCGTCTGTCCGTCGTCATTAGCACTAATAACTCCATACGAGTAAGAACGTACAATGAGTGAAGTGACGTCGTTGCGGTTGGCAGAGGAAACTCCCTGTGAGACTCCTAATAATTCTATCAATAGGCGCATCGCTGCGGTCAATGTGGTAATCGTGCATCTAGAATATGTTTGGAATGCAGCCATTTTGAACGTCTATAACAATTGACACAGGAAGAGGTTTTAGCCGACAGACAGGCTATTTCAATGCGGTTAGTGTCGGTTAGCGTGTGTAATTTCCTCCTTGCTGTTTAGCTTTTAAATTTTAATAATTTTATTTCTTTAGATTGATAATAATTACTTCCTTTGTTATATTTTACCCTGAAATTAAAAACTAGAAATTGGGAGCGACCAGCACCTTTCATAAGTACCTACCGGCTCATACTCGTGCAGTTGGAATAGGTATTTATTTATTTATTCAGTAACAATAAACATTGTGTATGAATGTAGAAAGTAACATGAAACATAATAGCATGCAAAACGAATTGAGCCTGTATACAGTGTGCTTTTTAATTCTAATGGCAACTTATTAAATATTTTAACAGCCTGATATTGCGGACCATGTTTAAAAATGTTAAATTGTGGAATGATTTTACTTTCAAAGTCCTTTCTTCTCGTATTTTCCCTAATCAGTCTGTCCTTATCTTTCTCATATTCATGTAGGTGTTTTTTAAATGTGCTTAAAAGTACTAAAATGTAGAGGCCCGGTATTGTAAGAATACCAAGTTCTACAAAATGAGGTCTACAACTTTCATGTTGTGGAATACGAACGAGGGTACGAACGGCCCTTTTTTGGAGAATGAATGCCCTTTGGTAGTTGTAGTTGTAGCTATTTCCCCAAAACTGTATGCTATACCTTAATTTTGACTCAATTAACGCGAAATATACCATTTTTAAATGTTTTATGCTAACCTCATCCCTAAGAGTTCTCAAGGCATAGCACGCTGATGATATACAAGCGTCCAGTGATAGGTAGATACTTACCTACTAAATTACCTACAGTGAACTCTGGCCAGTCTGGCCTAGATGAATGTTGAGACTGGAAATTAGAAGATTGTAACTAAATACCTACCCTAGATAACCTATTATTACTAAAACTTTAAAAAAAAGGAATTCGTAAAAATAACATAATAATATAAACAAGTTTGAAAATATTACGTGAATCCGAACGCCATCTGTACAATACTATGCACATCAAATGATGTAATATAAAATTCTATTCGATAATAGATGGCGTTTATTTACCAAACTTACTTGCTAATGTTAAAATTAATTCTCTAAATTAAGATATTAAAAAAATACAAAACGTAACCTTAGGTATTATTTGCATACAAATAGTGCTATAGGTTTTAGAGGGTCTAAAATAATAACGGATTTTACAATTAATGCACAGATTAAATAAATTAAAATATCAACGATGTCAAACTTGACATAAGAAAGAATTAGAAAAAGAATAATACAAAATCTATGAACAGTCAGCTGTTCTATAACCTGAAAATATTATCTAAATCTGAATTTATTGTGTGACAAAAGTTTAAATTATCTATTCGGATTTTTCGGCTTGGATTTTATAGTGATCTTATATTATAAACAGCAACGATGTCATTTTCTAGAGCGTTATTCTTTCGGCAACTGTTTACAGTTAAAACACCGCAGTTATTTTGTAGATGTTATGCTCAAAGTAGTATAAATTTAACCGACAATGCGATTCAACGTTACTTAAAAAGCTTAATAGTAGAACATGAGAACCTCTACACTAAAGTTAAAAGAACGGTTGATGAAAGCAAGCGACTCACTGAAATAAAACCAATCGTTACTGTGTTGGAGCAAAGAGTCGCTTTGTACGAGAGCATCGAGTCGCTCAAAGACCTTAATAAGAAGCCAACGAACGATGACGTGATGAAGAAAATGATAAAAGAAGAAGCGGAGCTATATTTAAAACGTATCAGGGAAGTAGATGGTGAGTTAGAGTCAATTCTTCTCGAGCCGCGGCTGACAGACGGCGGTGTGATGGTGGAGGTGACGGCGGGCGCTGGTGGCCAAGAGGCTATGCTGTTCGCGAGAGAACTGTTTGAAATGTACGAGTCGTACGCCATATACAAAGACTGGGAAGTCAATGTTTCATCTGTTGAAAAATCTGACCTCGGTGGTATTCGAAAGGGTTCAATGTTCCTTGAGGGTCTTGGCGTGCCTGAACTCATGAAGATGGAAGGTGGTGTTCACCGAGTTCAAAGGATCCCAGCTACTGAGAAGAGTGGCCGCATTCACACAAGCACTGTATCCGTAGCTGTCCTCCCACAGCCTGTTGATGTGGAAATAGATATTTCTGACAAAGATCTTCTAATTGAAACTAAAAGAGCCAGCGGTGCAGGTGGCCAGCATGTCAATACCACAGACAGTGCTGTCCGCATTGTTCACACTCCTACAGGGACAGTGGTAGAATGTCAAGAAGACAGATCACAAATAAAGAACAAAGAGATTGCTTTACAAAAGTTAAAAACAGTTTTATTGGAGAAGAAATTCAAGGAACAATCTTCCATGATCGATAATGAAAGGAAATCACAGGTTAGTTAAATATTACACAACCATAACTAATACAATACTTATTAGGTGGCAGAAAAGCTATAGACTAAATGATGAGGGATTTAGGTAAATTGTATGTTTAATAATTCCAGGTTGGTTCGAGCAATAGAAATGAGAAGATACGAACATACAACTATCCTCAGGACAGAGTTACAGAGCACCGTGAGGGAGGTGGTACCGTACACAATTTGAAGACCTTCATGGAGGGTGGAGAAGAATTAGAGAAACTTCAAGAGAACCTTATTAGACAACAGAAACATCAAGCATTAATGCAAGAAATCAATATGTTTATTGAGAAAAATAAGGTAGAAACTGCTGAGAAAAACTAACAACCACCTGGAAGTGGAACTAGGAAATTGTTTGGGTAACTATCCCTGGTTAATATTGTAAATTCAAAAACGTGAAATTATTTATATAATCATTTATTTTGTACCAAACAAACAATCACAAATTCAGGTAGACAGTTCACATCTAAGAAGTTGACATAAATGACAAAGATTCAAAAGACTAAATTCTAATAATAGTAATACTGTACCAATGTTATTTGAACACAGTAAAGATTTGTTTCAAATGTTTTACTTAATTGTTTCTTCTTGTGGATCTTGTAAAAAGATTTCATCCCTTTTAATTTACCAATAGGACGGAGCAATTATAACATACAGTTAAAGTATAACAACATAGAGAAACTGACAAATTATTGACAGGAGACATTAAGTCATGCAAAAAGCCAATGCATTATAAAAGCTATAATAGTATTTTACTCAATTAATTCTTTCATAACATTTATTTATTTTTACTTTACAATTTTTAATAATGCCCCACATCACATCATGAGCATAATTTGATTTTCTGATATGAATATTTTTATTGCTTCCTGTTGTGGCACAAAGGGAGCGTACTCTATTTAAAATTTGATATGTGGTAATGACATGTAATTTTATAAATATCTACTTACTCTAAAAGCGGAGATCATAAAATGGTAATTATTAACATTGACATAAAATATAGACTATTTGAAGTGTTAATACACTTAATTCATTGTTTGTAACTTTTTTCTTGCTACAAACAAAAATGATTTTGATAAACTATGACAGCATTAACAAATTATTAAATATCTATTTTATTATTTGAAAAAGTTCAAACCCATCACTGAAACCATAAATGTATATATATTTAATAGCACTATGTTTGCATTGCATATTTTCTATTCCATGGTGACATTAAAAGAGTCATCCATCCTTACCCAGCTCGATTCGAAATCCTGAGTGAATTTACTATACGTCATTGTACTAAAAATTGGTTGCCACAGCCCTAGCTCTCTTATTTGTTTAAATATTTACGCCAAATAGTATCTTAAAATTAGCAGGACGCTCAACGATGCCCAAATCTTACTGTTGCCAGGTAAACTGCCGCGTCCACACATATCGATATTGCTCTCCTGTAAAGATAGGATTCTTGTAATTAATTAAGTAAACTGCCAATACATATTATTGTATAGACTCCAAGTCTCTATACAACACAGATAAAATCATATTTAATAAAAAATACAAACTGCAAAGAAATCATACTTACTTCGGTGTGATTCCTAATACACGAAGTAGGTTGCTTCCTATATAAGGGGTGCATATGTTTCAAGCAGGGTAGAGACTCATTGTAGTTGACCTCTGTCGCATCGATAGTCATGGAAGCGACCTCTTCGCGGGGGCAGTTGGCATCCACTACTATCATCAGCATATTGGTGTAGTTCACATGCTGGGCGTAGAACGGGCGCGCGCACTCCGTGACCGGTTTGTTCAGCTTCTCGTCCAAGTTGTTATAATCGAGTTGGTATAAGAACATCTCCCTATCGCAAGGAGTTGGCCGGGTTCGGTTGATCAGTACTAGCTTTTCGAAGTCCCTCTCCACCACTCGCATGTTTGGAGGCTTCGACATATAGAGGTCGTCGGTCTCCTCGTCGTTCTCGTAGCTCTGGTACGCCACTGTACCGAAAACCATTGTATTAGTCGCTGGTAGAAATTGGTCAAAAATTCCATGCAAGAGCAAAGATGAGAAATAAAATAATAAAGAAGAAACCGCTAGAGACATGCGGAAGCATAAAATATTATATTTGGATGAGGAAGTATCAGTAGAGATAAACTAAAACATTTATAAGTTAAGTAAGTAGGTAAAATAAACACTTATGTGAAAAGACTAAACGATAACGGAAAAATATGTGAAAATGACTAGTGGAATGTATTTGATAGACATGAACATTATTCAAATAACCTTAAATAAAAATAGACATTTTACTTAAAATACACCTGAAGGGAAAAATACACATGCTTATGTAATTCTACATTTGTATAAATTATGGACCGCCGCGTTATAAGATCAAAGATCGCTTGTCATTTAAGGTTCGGTCAATAACACTACAAAGATTTGATTAGATATTAAAAGGCATATTGATTTATCCATAGTCTAAGAGGTACCTACACTCTATAGTCATGCATTTCCAAAAGGTCCTGCAGCCCATCTACCTAATCATAGACTAGTTTTTGAGACCTGTTAATGAGACCAAAACAAAGCTCAATCGTTGGAACAAATAAGTGTAATTATCTAGGATGGTAAGCTCAAAGGCCTGGTCCTAATGGAACATTAGGTAACCTCGAAAAGCAGAGCTTTGTTTAGGTTCGAACTAGAACTAGAAAAGCATTTTACAAGCGCATATAACAAATATAAATAAATAAATATAAATATCGCGTTAAGTGTTGAGGGTCTGTCTGAGGACACGTGCTACTGTGCTCGCTCTACACGTAACTCACCGGTGGGTGTAACATACTCTGAAAAAAGATGGAGTCATTACTACTTTTAATAGAAAACTATGTCCAATTGTTGACTCCATGAATGAATTTTGCCTTCGCTACAATTTTGTGAGAATCAGCTATGAATAGTAATGTCGGGTGCAGTTCAATTGCGGTGCACACTCTCATGCACCCAAAATAACTTTCGTAGAAACCAAATTCAATAGTGAAGAAGTGTTAAAAGTTTTTTTAATACACACGACTATGATACGTTAATGTCTTCTGTAAAGATATATAAGTAGCTAACATATTATTTTGTTTCACAAGTCAGATCAGTCAAGATTACATGCAAAGAAACATCGACAAGCACAACATTGTCCCTCGCATAAATAAATTCGTTATTCAATTAGACATTGACTTAGTTCTACATAAATATATATTGCGTCGTCTATAAGTGCTCGTTGTCATGCAGATTTGATAGAACATACATACAACGCCCAAGAGCAACATCGAATGCGCATAAAATCCACAACATTTAACCTATTCTGCTGCTCGATTGATTGTCACTTTGTCACTGAGGAATATTTTCGAACTATCCTGATAAATTTATGGACATGACACATTACAATTTGCGAGAGTATTAACAGTGAGAAATACATACCTTCGTCGAAGGTGTAGCTTGACGCTTGTGCTAAACTTGTCGTTATGGAGTTGAAGAACCAGACGGTGGTGGCCAGGAACCATGCCATCATAAGCCGCAGATTTTCTAAAGGCTGTAAATTGACAGAATGTCTAGTAGAATATCTAGTCGCAATTTCGTGACGTTGTAGCATAGTTGTGAGTTAAGTAGAACAGGACTACAATTTTGGACAGATGGTCTGGATGATTGGCTGGTTATCGTATCAGGAATATGAGATGGTTTTATATGTTACCCATCTTCTCAATGATCTTCTGCGAAGCTATAACTGAGAATATCATGCAGTTATATTCGAATCCAACTTAACACATAATTTAAAGAAAAATTATGATTAGGGGAGAAACTGCAATAAACAATCTAATTATGTTACTGTTAGAAGCATTGAGGCCGGGTTGGTGGTTTTCTTCTCTCTAAAGCAGACCGCCTGGTAGTCAACGACGTGGACTGGCTTGTACACCTCGTCATCAATTAATTTCCCCATGATGTCTGGCCGGATCTGCAAGTAAATTTAAACAGTGACTTGAAATTATCTCAATTATATTATGGGTGAAAGTGTCTATTTCTTATACCTATCCAGAAATGGGTGAATACACGCCACAAGACTCATTACGACATGGAAAGTCGAAACAGAGTATGGGGGGATGACGTAGACGTGACGTCTAACATTTTTTTTTTGTAAGATCTAATATGTACTCACCCTTCCGAAGAATTGTCCTGTCTGCGTGGAGTCATTACTGACTACTATCCAGCCGTTATTGTCCACCAGGTAGCAGTCCCAGTTGTCAGACTGACAGGTCGTGCATTCCTTGTTGTGTTCACACTAAAATCAGAGTTATCAATACGTTGTTATAGCAATTGTTACGAGTGGTTATTTATGCAACTATTTGGTTTTCGATGTGTTAGGTCGACCGGCTTAAAGCTCATTTTGGATTTCTTGATATTCCATTAATTTTCATAGTAACCGTAGTTAGGTACTTAGATAATTTATAATATCGCATATTTAGGTTTTACTAAACCTAAATACGCGATCACCGACCAGTCAGAAAGTCAGCAGTCTGTCATTTTGCAGGCTGCTCGACGTAAGGTCAATGTAAAAAAATATATAAAAACAACACATAATACTTACCGAAGATGTAATATTTTCAAACCATTCGCTTAGTCTCTCGTGTTTGAACTGGAAGCCGACCACGGCCGCGGGTGCCTTCCTGTGGCCGTCGCCATGGAACACAGCGTGGGAGGCGGTCACCATGGCCAAGCTGACGTTCAGCGGGAACTTGTCAGTGCTCAGGTCCACGCTGTACACGTAGCTCAGGGGGTCCACGTAGTGCTGTTCTACTGCGCGACGGTACCATACCTCCTCGATAGAGCGCGGCCATTGCTTACCGAAGTCTTGCCTGAAATTCATATTTTCTCAGTTACGACGTATTACTTAGGTATTTTTGATAGTAGTTTAAGTTTAAACGACTTATAGAATGGTAATTACAGTAATCAATGGATAATTTAATCAAGTATTTGTTATACTAGCAACTGCATTTCACTCGCGTCTTGTTGTAATAATGGTCTTTATCTACCTCTTTGCCAGCTTCCTTCAGTCAATTCATAATATGATTGGGATTAGTAACTCTCTTACTTGTCATTATCGTGTTCTTTTGGTGGATGTGTCTGCCATCGCGTCAGACCACTGTGTGTGGATAGGAAAGCGACGATGTATCCAAAACGTTGGATGAACTCCACCCTGTTGCAAACATTGATCTAATTAATTATTCTTCTGCATTCTGCAAAGCGTGTGTGTTTTTCGGCATGATTCCTCATGTAGGAAGGTTCTGAAGTGAAATTGATAAGAGGCAGACGATGTTTGTCTCATTCCGAAATAAAATTCTCACTGCCTTCATTACGGAACGTCAAAAAGAGATTGCATGTAAAAGATAGTTGTATATGCCTGATCACAATTGTAGGACTATCCCACTGTAACATGAACAATCAATATAAAGGTACATTAGAATCTTATCTAGCTTCTTTTTTTATCAATATTGAATCATAGTGCTATCACGCATTTCTAATTATACGCTTGACTTGCATACAGTTCAAGGTTAAACCTAAATTGATGAAAAACAAAAAAAAATCCTGTAAAAGTAAACACTTATAATAATACAAACCAATCCAGTGCAGCTAATAGTTAGTCAAAGGGACAATCAAATTGTTATTAAACATAACATGTTACACATAAAGGTAGACTTGTTTGTAATAATCCGTTGGAACCGTTCCAGTTCAGTCTAAATTATGCGATCACTATCCCAAAATCTGTAGAAGCGACACCGTGTGACTGGGCAAAGAACCATTCTTCCTCCAAATTTCAGCTCTTCCCAGACTCGCACTGAATATCAACAGTCGCTCTTCGACTAATTTAGAATCTTAATCATAATTCCTAGACCTTTTATGTTCTTTGTAGGGTATATTTGTAAGTATGTATAGTACCTATGAATTATAGTAGCAACAAAACATGCAAATCATTGATCGTCGTCAATTGTTTACTTTACCTCGGTAACAATCCGATCACTTTTGTCAATGGGCTATCCGGGCGGAATAAGTAAAATGCATTCGAACAGTCAATTATTTAGTTCCTTAAATATGTTTGCCAGAAAAAATAGGTACATTAATTAATACTCAAATATTAGAATGTAAAATACTTACGCCTTCTCGTCGGACGCGGAGTCTGATATGCTCTTGTTGAACCAGGCCGTATTCCTAGCGTCATACACTAAAGCCTGCATCAACCCGTGATCGCCTAAAAGAGGAAAAGTAAAAGATTGATTAAACTAAAAGACACCATGTTCTCGAATGTTGAAAATCCTGTTGTTGTTTGACTGATGTTATATTTTGCAGCATAATTCGCAATATTGTCCGAATTATTAAGCAATTTTTGCATCTGTGGAAGTTTGTATAAGCATAATCATGGGGCTCGTAGCTATGCGGCTACCCGACAGATCAGTCGATATGCTCGCCGCGGTCAGTCTTGTGATGGGTGACCGTTTTCACATATCGAGACCCCACCGTGCTTTGGAAGGCACGTAAAGCCGTTGGTCCTGCGTCTGATCTCTCTCCGGTCGTGTCGGTCTACCGTCCCATCGGATTATGAGAGTGAGGAAATAGGGAGTTCACCTGTGTCTGCGCGCATACTTATGCACTATAATATCGCCTGCGCAGATGGCTAGTCTCAGCTGAGACAGGCCGCCGTGACCCAAATTCGGTCAGGAGGACATTATTCCACGCAATAATTATATTAAGTATACCTTACTCCAGTAATAAAAGTGCAAAACTTACAGTAATATTCATTTTTCGGCGTACTGTTAGACACTTTGTTCCTGTCTCTCGTTTCTGGTGTTCCTGTAAAATTAATATAAATGTTCATTAACATATCTATCGTTTAGTCATCTGCCTACAGCTTTACATTTTTGATTCAGTATCAAGTCATGGACCAGTTGGTTGGTTATTAACTTGGTATTTTGCTTAATGTAATGCTTGCACTTCACTTAGTATGTACAACAGTATTTTAAAGATTGTTTGATATATGCGGTCAATGTTGCCAGAATTTTAATGGCATTTTAAGAAGGTGATTTAAGAACTGCCAAAGCCAAAGCCTTACAACCGTAGTTTAAACTCACACATGGGCTTCATACAATACTAAAATGTAATTACCATTATTGTGTCGGTCATGTCCAAGCTTGTTTTTGTGATGTTCTGGGGGGCGTGGCTTAGCTGGCCAACGCCACCCGGGCTTGGCTACCCGCTCCAGGAAATAAAGCAGCTCTTCTTCAGGGGTAGAAAACGTTCGCTCGTAGTGACGACAGTACATCCTACGGAAATAATTAGGGATTCAATTATATTATTATAGTTGCCATAATTAAATCGCATACAAATATAAATCTTCTACGCATGATGTCAAGCGTAGTTTCAGATCCTTGCCAAACTTGTTATAGGCTACAAAGGCTAAAGTTGACTTAAATGCCATAATATTTATGATAACAACTAGACCTTAGAAAAAATTATTTATGATCTGCAGATGTTTGTTTCGAGTTTGGGTGTTTGTGTATGTTATATTTCATATTTATGTAGCGCACTTACAACACAGGAGATATCTTAGTATATTACGTTTCATGACTATACCTAAGTATATCTTACGTATTAAAAAAAATGTTATTGACACTTACCAGTCAGGGTGAACGCTCCACTTCTCGGATAGATACTGCCTCGCTGAAATGTTCTTGGACGTGAGCGAGAGACGGTGTATGTCGTCAGTGGGTGGTGGCGTGATGCGGTGCCGTCCGTAGTTCTCGGGGATGGCCACTACCAACGTGAAAGGCGAGTCGCTGATGCCCGTCCAGAAGTAATGCCTCTTTGCTCTGGACACCCTTTTCTAATAAAACAAATTTTGGGTTTTACTTGACGCTTATTGTATGTATGATCTTTAAAATATGTCTGTTTGTTAGGTGCATCTTTACCATCAAACTGCTCAACCTATTATTTGAAACACTGGTTTTAAGCTTAAATCAATTGTACGTTATTATTGTTGTCGTTAGCAAAATGCTGGACCATCTTGCAATATTGTGTTGTAGGCTTAAGTAGGTAATAGCAATGCGTCTTCGTGAAACGTATATCTAGTGTAATAATAAATTTCTACCAAACTTACCATATCGTCTAAGTGATATTTGACATTCATCACCTTGTTCCCCGTCTTCTGGTCAATAATTTCTTTTCGGAGCTGAAACAGAGATTTTTTCTAATTAGGTACTTCATGTTCAGAATTGCCTATCTAGAGGCTAAAGTGTCGCTGCCGAGTACTTATTAGATTTTTGGTTGCCTCTTCCATTAGATACACTAAGTTAATTTTGTTTTATTCATAAAACATCTGTCTTGATGGACTAGATATTGTGCTGGAAGCATTTTCTCTTTTATTAAAATACTGCATCCGTTTAATGGTTTCGAATAACGTGATGGGCTCTTTACTTAACTCTTGGTTTACATACTCACCGCAGTTAACTCTTTGCTGAAGTTCCTGGGCCCTCTGTCGTCGTCGAAGAGTTCAACCTCTATCATATCGACACTATTGTAGCTTGGTTTTAGAATTTGTTGAAACTGTGAAAGAAATAGTTACATATTATTGACGTTTCAAACTAATATATCAATCAAAGTTTGTGTGACACTGGGTGTGTATAAATAAAATGTGCTCGTATCATCATTAAAGAATCGTAGCCGAATACTAAAAGATGTTCTAAAGAATAAAAATATAACATACCACGGGCCTCAGGTCAGGATGTATCAAGATGTATCCGTTGTTTGTTACTATGAACGCGTAGCCGTTCACACCGATCTGAAACATTAATTACCGCTCTAAGTTACCGAGCTTAACATAGGGATCTATATGAACTTATATATTGAAGACATTATACCTTATAAGGGGTCATTAGCGCTTGTATTTCGGAAAGAGGTACGTCAGTGCCTGCGACTCCCAATAGTCTAGCTATACGCATCTGAAAATATTCCCATATCAATATGCAATAATGGCAATACAAAATATTATGACATTACATTTTACATTCAAACACATTTTACATTCAATTCATATTATGATTCTATTGATTGATCTTTCTTGTCTCTGCTTTTCTGCAAATCAATATCGCTAATTTCTACGTTACCATTTTAATAATCTACATTCGAAATATAAAAAATATTATATAAATATGCTGTATGTTATTTTTGTAAGTAAACAGTCAAAAATTATTCTAACTACAAGGTATTCCGTATTTGGCGATGTATTGGCCATCAGATTCTACTGTTAAACAACTTATGACAATCTCGTAAAACTAGCAATTAATTACTTATTGTTTAGCATCTAAGCCCCGTTAGGCGCAGTTCTATATATTTTATTTATATAGAACTTTATTAAGGGATTCTAAATTTATTTCCACGGTTACAGGTTCTAGCAAAAACTACTCAAATATTAAATAATTTTATGTTATAAAATTAAAATTCTACACTTTAGATTCTAAAAAACCCACTACCATTTGATTGAAATATACAAATACCCTTTGAAATGTATCCTTGCAAAAATCTGTCGAAATCTTTAATTATAGATATTATATTGACAAGATATAAAACTTTATGTTGCGCTTCAGTTCTTATCCCATTGTAAATACATTGAAACAAACATCGAAAGCAGCGGCACCATCTCTCAAAGTGTCGTGTGTGTGTGTTCACTGTCCACCAGCGGCTCTGGCGCTCTCGGCGCACGCGCACTCAGCGCCCGCGGCCACACAGCACACAGCTCTCGTCCGTCACCTGTCATGCGTCACCTGTCACGTCTCACGGAGGCAGTATGTTCAATGAGCGTTGGCCTACCTCTTTCTGGCCGTTCTCCTCTACGGACTGCGATTGGTTGTGGACGTACGAATGCAATAAAATATAATAACATATAGATAAATGCGTTGTAACAACTTCCGCTAGAAATTAAAATGTCTCCTCACTTGGGAGACTTAATATTTCTAAAATTGGTAATATCAAAAATTGCCATTCTTAAGAAGATAATAGTTAAACTCAACAGATACTTAAGTAACAAAAGCCTCATACTAGTCATGTGTATGTCGGGCTGCACGATACTCTTATCAAAAATATTTACATTTACTTGTAGTCATACAAGTCAATCTTTAAAATTGTCTCTACGAAGACATCACTATATTCAGGCAAAAATACTTTATTTCATTAGATAGTGTGTGTAGTGTAATATAGATCATAACTCTTGCATAGAAAATTAACTTGATGATTGATAGAAAAGTCGTTCATTACACCCTATTGGTCTACACCTACGATCTAGTAGAAACTACATCACTACAGTAAGCCAAAGGGTCGGACAACACATTGGTCAGGCGGACGAGCGGCTGCGCGCGCGCCGCTGGCCGCGCTCACATCTATCGAGGACAGATGCATCGCTAACGGGGCCAAATAACACTGTACCGTTACTGAAATCCAAAAAACTAAATCATAAAAACTCTCTTGTATCTTGCAAAACTTTACAATTAAATCATCAAAACTTTCTAAGTGTAGTACCTCTTTCGTAACCGATACCCAGTAAGCTTCATTTATCAGTACATTCTCTGTGATGTTCTGAGGGGAAACCATCAAACAAAACGGAGTTATTAATAGACATTTACATGTAAAAGAAGGTAGAGAACAGAGTAAAGAGTAAAGTAATCAGAAGAGATAGAGCTTACGTCCAATTAGTAGGAAATATAAAACCAATCTGCAAACATAATGTTTTAAACAGATGTCAGGTTTATTTGGTTCATGCTACATGGAAAATTTAGAATTTGGAAAAGACGTAATGTACAGCTAAATAATAGAAGAGATAAGAGAATAATTTGACTACAAGAAAAAAATAACTTACACAGGAAAAACCAAGTAAAACATTTAAGTAATGCAAAATTATTTAAGGTAGGTAGGTAGGTACGCAAATCATTCTCTTTTCCGATTATTTTAGATATTTTCTCAGACACATTTGGGGACTTAAAAGTTTAGGGCTTAAATATACAACACGACGAAGAACTCACCTCGTTGTGTCGCAGGTCATAGACAGGCATTGACACTGACGTCATTAACTGATAATGAGAATTTCCTAGTTCACTGTACTGGCCCTGTTTCATCTGGAATTTGTATATTTCTTTTTGATCATTTATAACTAATAAATGGTTTATATCTTTATTACATTGGTGTACTCTAGGGAGTATTATTTGAAAAGCTTTTTTGTTTTATTTGCTGTTTCCATTCCAAGACTCATCAGCGGCCGCTTCTGTTAGTTTTTGTTTCTACATAAATAGGTCCAGAACCACTTGGTATTCAAAATATATGATTCCAGACAACCTTTAACATCAATCACACGCAAAACATATCATCCAAAAATATCTTATTAACAAGTTATATATAGGTACCTATATATTATCTAATTATTACGTTATTACTAAAATTCGTTGGACAACATAAAATGATATAACTACCTGTGTTATCCTCCACCGCCTGTCCTGTTCTTTCTCAGAGTTGAATAGGTTCTTGTCGCGACGCTGACTCATGAAGCGTTCCTTCTGCTCAGCTCTCTCGCGTTGCTCCCACAAATAGTCTGCTACTTTAGGGTCCTAAGAATTCCATAAAACATTAGCAGAAATAAAGAAAAACGAATTAATACTTTTGCTGTATATTTAATATCTAGCAATACTCCATAATTGAAGTACTTGTTATATATTTAGGAATTCCAATTTTTTTTGCTTGAATGATACATTTTAGTTTTATTTAGGTAGTAATGTAAAACTGGATACGTGAAAATACTACAAATCCGGGCATATCAATAATGAGGGAGACTTACAGTGACGTTAGCATATACGGGTGTCCAAACGACGGGATGCTTCTCTCTCTGCAGCACGAGCGGGCGCGCGAGCACGTTCACGTGTTCCAGCACGCGCTCGCGCACCTCCGCTAGAGTGCTCAAGTGCACGTAGAAGCCCCGGTTGGCGCACGCCATCCACTTCACCTCCCTTACGTCGGCCACCTACATACAACCCTCCTCGTGTTATTACAGCACCTCACAAGCGACTGTAGCGACGGCCTCGTGTTAGTGCTGCATTCTTTGTCTCCTAACTAAGTGTTGTGAAGTATCAGGAACTTCGTGGTTAAACATTCAACAAATAAATATTTTAAATAATATCCACAAAGCTGCAGTTGTTATACAAAGGTTTTAATAACTTAATCAAAATATAAGAAGTGTTTATACTAAAGAATTACTGGAAGTACAAAGGGTAAGAATATCAAAATGCATAACTGAATATCTATAGTTACCAAAACTATCGTACTAGGCCATTACACATTACTATAACTACATAACCAGTAGCGCTCATCTTCGAGATTGTTCATTTACTAGTAAATTTATAAAAAGCCTTGTTTATTCTCAATTTAAGGAACTTTGTGTTACTTATTTATTGTAACCAAATATGGCTTTTATTGACACTATACAGATTTATGGTAGAAAGGCAAAAAGACATGGTACATGCATTTAAATTCTTATCGCATGTTTCCACCCATGATGTTAGACGATCATCATTTTAAATTCGTAGGCTCTCTGGTTGTGGTTCTATTCTCCAAAATACTCTAAATGATCATCTCGAACTGAGAGCAAAGCGTATCCACAAAAGATAAACGTACGACTATAACACTATCCCAGACTTCACGCACCAGCTCTTTGCTTACGTGTTCATGTATTTAGGTACCCCTTATTAATAAAGTAATATTATGTCTGGTGACGTCATACAAAATAATAGTCCCCTTGTGAAAACGCAACATACAAAAACAATATAAACAAAAATACTACAAGCGTAAGCACAATGATTTGGAAAAGTTGACAAAATACGTACAGACCATGCGACGTACAGATTAATGTACAATAATAGACAGACAGGGTACCACATTCTAGGTGTACTGGCAGATTGGTACGAAGGAAGGCATTATGCAGGTCGCACAATGACTACGACACACAGTAATACCTGAAGTGGTACTACCTTTACCTCGCGCCCTATCAGGTACGTAAACACTCTGACTGGGGTTTCGTACTTCCAATTGTATTTCTCGAATATCTCTTTGTAATTATATGGGACACCGTCTGTAACCAGCATTATTGCCTGAAAATAGAATACGGGAATTGTTGGGTGATAATCACTTATAGGTAGTTACTATATAACATTAATAGATTCATTATAAGTACCTGGTTACAATTGGCTCCACCACTGTTGTTTCTGTATATTTCCAAAAGCTCAAATGCCCGCGTTAGAGCCGCTGAGAAATTTGCTATTTCCATTGTCTCAAAACTGTCCATAGCCAATTTTAACTCCCGAATATTCCCCAATGTGGCCTGATAGAGAAACAAGTACCGTTACGGCGTTCATGGAAGAGCTATTAATAAATCAAAATATTTACCACGATAATTTATATGTTGCACATCAACAAAGCTTATTTTTATAGCACGTGTTCTAAAATTGTACCGAAGTATGTTTACTCCGCAAAATTACAAACATGTGTTACCTGCACAAGAGAATCTTCAAAGCAAGGTACGATTTCCTCAACAGTGTCAGCAAATGTCATGACGTTGACAAAGTCGTTGTTGCCGAGGGTATCCAGAATATTGGTGACGACATGTTTGGCAATGTCCCGCCGCTGGCCAGTCATTGACCCGCTGCGATCTACTAAAATGATTACATCCTTTGGACTCGCAGCGGCTTCCATATACCAAGCTCGTGTCCGGCAATCATAAATATCTACAGGGTCTGCTCTCCATTTTAAGGCTAAAAAGATTTAGGTATAATAGATTTATTTATTATGCTCCTACATCATCATAAATCGACATAAATGAATAGTATGGTAATTAAGTTTTTCGTTTACCAGGATAATGCCTCATGAATCCAGTAGAACTGCCAAAGTATTGCCAAGAGAGTGTCGGGTCACTCTGATAGTTGTTAATGAAATGCGTGTCCAATCCTTCCGACCAATGGATTCCTTTGATAACTTCGGGAGCTGTAATATATGAACCGTTTTTATATTCTGTTCGACCAATATTTATGATTCTTCCCATCGTTGTTTACTTACCCCAGGCATAAACATTTGTCGGAACGTGTACACTGCTAAAATTAGTGTTAACAGGAATGTTTGAAAAGTGTGGGTTTTGTTGCATGTGAGCGTTCTTTGTCGGCGGCCGCTGTATCCAACTTTCCTGACCGAAGTCTGTCTCAGGTGTGGTTGTTATGGAGACCTCGTCCCACGGCTCCTCCATTTCTTTACTGTTGTAGTACTGGAAGTCTTCAGGTACCGGTTCGTTCTGTTTATCAAACGCCATGTTCTCCGCTGCCTCCACTATTCTTTTGACGGCGCTGATCTTTAACTCCATCATCGCACGGATGTCGTCTGACATACTCTGAACTAGTTTTTCTCCATCTCTTGATTCCACTTGAGCCGATTTAAAACTCTGTTACAAATAGAACACAACACAACAATATTACCATGAGCGTTTATAAACATCTGTTATTTATTATGCTTGGAGTACTTACATCTTGAACTTCTTTCTTCCTGGTGATAAACTCTCCAAAATGATACAACTCAGTGCCGAGTTTAACCGCCCATGCTTGCACCCTGCAGAGGTAATTTAAACACGTTAACATAAAACAAATCTATAAATACAAAGAAAATCTTTTTGCACGGTATTTCCGATTGCTCATTCTTTATGGAGTTTTTACGATGTATGTATATCGATATTAATAGATTCTTACCAGTGAAAAACAGTTTACAAACTGAAGTTTAGGTGTTATTTCACTAATTAACTAATAATTACAAGAACTAAGTAATTAATGATGATTATTTGTTTACTGCATACGGATCTTTATATTTTCTATTAAATAACATGATATTTTTCTTCAAAGACGTTAGTCGGTAGAACCAAAATAATACAATTAGGTACGAACGAGCATAACATGAAATAGTGATGTCTTACGAGTTAAGCGATATTTTGCCAGTGGCATCATATTGTGCGCTAGCCGAGCAGTCCCTGGAGTCCAGGAACAAAACCAGCAGAAGTAACACGAAAGCACCGACACACTTGCACATCAGAACCACTGTGTTATTAAGTTCACTGACTAGAATTATAATTGAGCATGATAGGTACCTACTTAATCTAATTACGACATTGACAATGTTTAGAGAATCCGAATGTGTAAGGCGGTCGTGCGGTACTGAGCGGCGAACATTGATAAGGTTGATAGGTGTGCTCGGCAGAGCGCAGGCGCGAGGCGGCGCGGGGCGAGCATGCGCGCTAATTCCCTTGCGCGGCGGGACTGGCAAGAGTGCCGACCTCCGTGTCTGTGTATGTATCGCGCCCGCACATGACGGTGTTAGCGTAACTTGTGGATTCACTCGGCCACCTGACGCATCGATTTGTATCGCCCTCATTACTAGGTCAGCGTGTCTATGGGACACGCCGTGCTTGTGTTGAGCTTTCGCTATGGCTTATATTTTCATATAGGTTTTTCGTGGTTATGCATAGATAAATGGGAAATAGGAACTGCTTATAGCTATACTTATCGTGACTTTGTAAAGTGTAGGTAGTATTGCTATTAATGCTTATGAAGGTATTTGCTTTTTGTCTGGTTCAGTTTAGGCACGAAAACATTTGAGAAAAATCTAGGTTGCTAGGCAATATAAGTAACATATTTACAAGTTGTTTGTCTGCAGCTTAATATTTTGATTATGTTGAACATATTACATACGAGTCCAACGGTTGGACTCGGATTGTTAGATGGGTCTTTGAGTATTTGTAAACATTCTTAAAGCAACTGGGTATATTAATAACTATGTATCTATCGTAACATGTATAACGTCATAATAGTATCTGCAATGTACCCTATCATCATACAATGGATGAAAACCCATACTATGAATCTGTCATCGGCTGAAGGTGTTGGCGGCGTCATTGTTGTACAGCCTAATTGCAATGAGACCACAATAAAATCCCTATGAAATTACATATAATTGATATAGATACAAATAAATACTACTTTAACATGTGCAACAATTTTTATTGCCAAAGTAACAAATGTACAAATATATCGGATGTTTCGCATCACGTAGTGATTCTGGCCATCACAACCATGACTGCGGCGATCAACAGGACGGCCACGTCGACGCGGGCGATGCTGCCGATGCCACACGCCGTGATGTTTCGCTCCTGGAGAGAAATTACTCTAATGAAACAAATATGCTTGTGATATACAACGACAACGATTTAGAGAACAGGCCAGGCCGTCATTTTTTATTGGCGTGATGATTTTGAAATGTCTCAAGGAGCGTTTGCTACCGACATCGTGATTCCCGACAGTGAAGGAAGCAGACAAATAATTTTAATTCTTCTTCTTCTTATCGTATGGTTGATGAACAGACATTTGGTGCGTGCTGGGGATGAACTTGCGACCTTTGACTTGGCGGTCCAATGATCATAGCACTCGGCTATCAATGCTATCGTATTCTAATTCACAGAATGTTATAAAATAAATTAAGCTTCATGGTAAACTTTCTTAAAAATCAGTACCCACGAATACTACAACGTGTACAACACAACCTTTTCGGTTATACATAATATTTTTTTTGTACAAATGAAACTGGCGATAATTTTATACAAACCCCGTCGTGGTAAGTGTAGCATCCCTCAAGTCGTCTCCGGTGTAGCGCTCCCAGGTCCAGCTTGTGGCAGGGCTCCCGATTGGTTCTGGACATAAGCGTCGGCTGCGGCTTCGTGTCTTGAGGCACCGTGCAGTTAGCATCAAAATCATCGTGCTTCTCGACTACCACGAGAAGCATGTTTGTCTTAGGAATGTATGCAGCCCAGTAAGGAGGGCAACACTCCCCCGCTTTATCTTTCTGAACTGTAGGCGAAGCTCCCTCCGCATCCAAAAAATATGTTTGCTTCAGTATGTACAGGGTGATACTATGGTCGCAGGAGAAGGGGCTTTGTTCATCTTTGTTCTCCTGTGTTGGGTTTGATGCGTTGTCCATCGGTGGTGGCGGTGCAGTCGTCGTTGGCGCCTCTGTGTACGCTTGGTGGATTAGATCGATATAGTCTGCGAGCGAGATGACCATGCGGTTACATTAAGCAGAAGAATTAGACGTGCTTACACAATACTTACAGGCTGCGTATTACCATGCAGCGAGTCTATGTCAATTAATTTATAGGACCTTTTCGCAGTAAGCTTTAAAATACTTATTAGATAGATAGGGTACTCATCATTATTTCTCTAAAAGATAAATTTAGTACAAGCCGCTATTAATTGAATGCTTTTACGTTAATCAATGCTGCCGCATTATGTCATTTTCAGAAAGTTAAATAACTATGCAAACGACTACATAGCAACTTAAGCAATCATTACGGCATGTCGGAGTTACTCTACCAGAATTTGAACTTATTATCACAACAAAAGCTATATTTCTGCTAATTTTTATGATTTCATATTTAAGACGAAAAATTGTTATTTACCTATGTTTAACAAATAGATCTAGTTTAGTCAAAGATCAGATGACCAGTATAATGTTCGTAATATATTCGAGATCTAAGCCAAAATCACATAATTATGACATACCTAACATGGTTTATTGTGTAACAAATAAACGAACCTAAGAAATTATAATAATATACTTAGATATATTTTCGATGTAAAAACACCATTCACCAAGCTTTCAGTACCGATTTACATGTCATATAAGGACTTGCCTTCTGAAATTACATTCCATTCGCTATTATAATCAAGGATAACAAATCATAGCTATGTATTAACATTCTGCGCGGCATTTCCTAACAACTGCATTAGGGTCATACTAACTCAATTAAACCTTCGAATAATAATCAAATAGCTCGCTTCTTACAATAACATTGTGTTCTATATTCCATTATATATCTCACCAGGGTTCTCGATGGTAGCGGCATACCCGTAGTCACTCTGGTTGTAAAGGGACGTTATCAGCAAGATCAGTTCAGTCAACAACCAGTGCATGAAGTTGAACGCTAAACTAAAAGGCTAAAACATACAAGACAATTTTAAATAGAAGACAAAAATAACCGGTCAGAAATATAAGGTTCACTGTAGACATTTAGATTAAAGAATTAGTAAATTATAATTAATAGGTAAAATTAATGTCTCGGAATGAAAACACAGTTAACAGAAACAGTAGTCATATTCGAAAATCGGTTAGTAGATAATTATGTCTATTACCATCGCACAAGATTTCACAAATTAAGTTTGAGTTATAGAAAGTGTCCAACTGGTCGTCTAATACTATTGTACAAGATTTCGCAAATTAAGTTTTATTTTCACATGTTGTTCAACTAGTCAGGCGAGGCATAGCGAGCTTTGATTACCAAACCTATCACCTAGGTGAACATCCTACCTTTACCTTTACCCTTATTCATAGCACTAGGCTTCCAAAAAAAGCATCTCTAGCAAAACTTTCCATATCCGATTGATATAATTTACTATACACTACTACACTACACAACTCACCGTCCGCAATGACCACGAACTGCTCTTCTTGATCAACACTGACAGTGGACACAGAGCTTGATAGTTGAACACCTCGACGAAGTCATATATACCCAATTCTATGAACGATTGCAGCACGTGTTTTTGAACTGTGCCAAAGAACTGACCCACTAGCTTCTTATCCTTGGCTAAAACAATGTAGCCAGAACTATCTATGACGTAACAGTCGTATTTTTCTGAACTTTCGTCACAGGTTAGATCCTGGAAAAAAGCAAATATGTTTTGATGTTCGTGAATCCTAAGAGGAAGAACGGAATGGAGGCATTAGAAAAATACTTACGTTTGAACTGTCCAAAGTAGCGTTGGTAATGTGTAAAAATCTCTCATAAAACTTGAGGTAGGAGTATTGGAAACCAACAACAGACGCAGGGGTCTGGGAATTGCCGTCTTTATAGAATATGGCGTAGCTGGCCGTAAGAGTGATGTCCCCATCTTCATTCAACACCTTCGGTGGGTTCTGGATGATATCGTCTAGGATGGGAAGCGGCGTGGCAACCACCAGGGACTCCTTGTTTATCATGTGTTGGAGAACCGCTGCTTTGTACCAAGTCTCCTCGATGGTGTTGCGATGGAAATCTCCAAAAACGCTGTGAATATTATAACCAAATTATTATTATTAGGTTAATACAGAGATTTAACTGAAGAGTAATCCAAAATAATGACTTAATTCTACAGATAACGATTTAGTTTTGAATTGGTTTTTAACAACTATTCACCATACTATCCATTTTGAGACATGAAGCATGTGGTTAGTGCGTTTATATCTGTAAATGTCATATTTTGTTTAATTTATTCTAATCTATACCATTCATCTTAAATTTTGAGTGTTAGATTGTGCTCTTTTTACCTTTTGAAATTTACTAATAAACAAGAAAAATACATTAAATAGAAGCAATTCATCGTAAATAGCAACCAAATTGCTTGCATGCCAATTGCCACTTTATAACACTGTAAAAATAGTAAAACATATCTTACTCTCCATCGTATTCCTTCCTTCTGTTGCCTTGATCATCGACTTCTTCATTCTTATCGGTATCAAAAATATAATGCCAGCGTGTCAACCCACTCGACGTCGCTATGAACCGGACGCTGACGTTGTACTGTCTTGCTAAATCCCATTCATCCTCCGAAGCAATCCAGTTCTCGAAGTACGGTGTAGAGAGTTTTGCATCGAATACCAACTGTTTTACTAAGTCTTCGTTACAATAGTAATCGTCTTTACCCAATGGAGTCATACCGCAGTGGGCTGATACAAAATCACATTAAGTATAAGAAGGAATTCATTAATTAAACTACAACACAGGAATTAACGCGAACACGAGATTTAAATTTTTTTAAACTTGTGTTCCTAAATTCAAAACTTGTGTTTGTGTTAATTCCCGTGTTGTAGTTTAATTGTCATCATGCAACGCGATAGTTTAAAAGTTAGAAATTCATTAAAATCTACGAATCTAGTATGATCTACTTTCTACTCACTGTTAAGGCTAAACGGTTTGGTTTCTTCCTCCTTTGTGTACTGCTGCTTAGTTATATCGATTTCGTTCTTAGATAAACCAACCAAGAACTTCCAAGCTTCCACTTCAGAATTTTCCGATTCATGACCTTCTAAATAATGATATTTGCAATACACCCTGAAAACATTCAAAGGTATTCTGTAGTTACACTATTCACAACTGATATTCGTTAACAATAATAGTCATCTTCAAGTACTTTGCCAAAAAGTTTAACATTGTTTTAGACAGACATTGGATCACATGCTGTTTTTGACGCAATACTACTGAAATTTCAGCGCTGTATAGGTATATGTGCCGATATTTATATATTTGCATATAATATTTATTATTACGAATTACCGATTTGTAAGAATTAAAAAATTTAAATATTTTTTGACGTTAAAAAGTTATCCCTACAGGTCTATTATAAAAGTAAATACAAGCTTTACAAGTAATCTTACCAATCAGGATGTACTCTGTAGCTGAACCTGAAGTAATCGGTGACATTGATTCCAGTTAGTTCCTTTCCTTGTTTCGCCTCTAAGGGATTTTCTTTGAGCATAAGTTCAGTGTCACCGTAACCCTTCGGTAGTGAGATGCCCATAGCGAATGGCGTTCCAATCAGTTTGTTGAAAAAGTAGTCGTGGCTCACTCTGGCTATCCTCCTGTAAGCATATTTATAGTTCATTTAATCATTAATTATGTTATCGTAGCAAATAGAAATCCGTAGTCTCTGCCTACTCATCGTGGAAATAGGCGTGACTTTATGTGTATCAATTATGTTTTTTATGTAGTCGTCATGCATCAAAGCACAAAAAATGTATTTCATTTTATAAGTATATAAATAAAAGCAAACCTCATGTTATCGTAATGATATAGCACTTTGACGTGCGTCATGCTTCCGTCCTCGCCCTCCACTAAACTCTTGCGCAGCAACTTGATCTGGTCTCCGAGCTCTCGTGTCCCCTTGCCGTCATCGACTTGCTCCACCTCCGCGAAGTCCACGCTGTTGTAGTTCTTTTGTAGCTCACCGTTGATCTAACGACATTATTAAATATTATTGTGCCTAGTACGCATAGGTACGCAAGTATTATGAAAGAAATCATTTATTGAATAAATTAAATAGACTGCTTTGAAAAAGTGCTTTTAGATATTATGGCAAATGCCCACTGTTTTCAAGGGCTATTTACATACACATGTTTTGTCATCGTGTTTCAGTCTCATGTATATATTGCAGACAATCATTTTTGGTTGTTGTGTTAATAAGTCAATAATAATAATACTTACAGTGGTGGTTAATAAAGGATGCAGCAGCAAGTAACCGTTGTTGCTTACAATGAATGAGTACCCGTTGACACCGAGCTGAAAATCCAAACAAAACAACATAAACAAATGAAAAAAATATTAGTAGGCTACGAGTTTGGGTTTCCTACGGCGCGTATTACCACGAGTCGCGCCGTGCCGAGCTTTGAAAACCGAGCGAGGCCGAGCTACTATTCTGATGGCGCGGACAAGGCGCATGACGCGGCGGCGGAACTGCTTGGCTCGCGCTGCGGCGGCGTGACTCGAGGTAATACGCGCCACGAGAAGACAACTAATAGTTTATTGTACTTTTTTATTCTGTACAGTTAATGCAACAATTGAATTTTTATATACTCAAGAAAAATATAGAAAATAATCACCTGATGCGGCTGCGCTAATTTGGCGATACTGTCAATGGGCACGTCGGTGCCGGCCACGCCTAACAATAACGCGTCATTGTTCTCCTCATTGTACTTGTAGTCAAACGCCGGGATGGCCACCGACGTCACCAGCTTGTCTTCGTCGGGCTAGAACACCAGTTAATCAGCGCTTAACAATTTGTTGCTACTAATTCGCGCGGATACAACTATCCTACCAGCATCGCCTGGACCAATTAGGGCCTCCCTTTTCTGTCACTTGCAGGTACCATTCATTCAATCACAGAATTCCTTTTTATGTCATCGGCCACTGATTAATTAGATTTCTAATAAAATTTTAATATGAATAAAGCATACCTTATTTATGTCTCCACTCACACCCCATTTGTTTGTGCGCTGTAAAGTTAAGTAAACATTAATCTCGAATACTCACAGTCCAATTTTGAAGTTAGTACATATAATAAGTGCAATTGAAAATTTCATCCTAATTCCTATTGTAACACAATTTAAAGAGAGCTAGCTGGTGGCGTGGGTCACCTACAATCTATGTGTCTACTATGAGTTTCGACTTTTCGAGTACCTAAAGAACAAAAAGGTTTGAGTTCATCGCGTATACTCCAGGGAGCTTCATGCTCGTTGCTATAAAAATAAAAATCGTTTTCGATAGTAAGTAAATAAAAAACGCAAAAGCTCATGGTAGACTGACTATACACTGTTATATTCATTACACTTTTGTAAAGTAAAAATTGTATGAAACGTTCCCCACGAAATACATTGCTCGTTTTAATTAATCATGCCACTTGTTCGACTTGTTATGTAGTAGTGAACTAGTTATGTACTGAATAGATGGTGTGGTTACCGTGTGATCGATGTTGGCGTGCGTCCAGGTGGGCGGCGGCTCCTCGTTCTCAAGGATCATGGGCCGCGCTATCACGTTGATGTACTTTAGGACTTGCTGCTGCACTTCCTCCACCGAATGTATGTGTACGAAGTACCCTAGGAATATTAATGATAGTTTGAAATCGAACACAGTCTTGATTTTGAATGAGACTAAAATGTAATTTTATTCTCTGTTAATTTATTTCTTGCTATGTATCGCAATACAATACAATTATTTAACACAATAATAACATTTAATTACCGAATCAAAATCTAAATCAGAATGCGTTTGGATTTGCCGGAATATCGACAGAGGAAACAAGCCCTTTTATTCATATTGCTAAAAGAATTTTCATAAAATCACACCTACATTTTCTACCTTATAGAAGTACGCATAAGTTTTCGCTTTTATCAGAAGTCTATCTACGTTCTGCCGCTCCCTTGGCTTGGCAATAATAATTCTAACGTCATTTATTGGGCCTTTGTAAAATATAGCCAGGCACAGTCTCGTTAAAAAAAGGAAATTAAACCATGAAAAGTAGTAATAAAGTCACCTCTATTTAAGCACGCCATCCACTGTATCTCGCGAACATTGGTAACTTCTTTTCCTATGAGGTAGGTGAAGACCCTGACCGGCGTGTAGGTCTTCCCGTCCACCACCTCCCGGTTGTACTCCTCGAACACCTCCGTCAGGTTGCCGGGCACGTAGTCCGTGATCACCATCACCAGTTGGTTGCAACCTTGCGTGCTGTTCACGTTGCATTGTGCTCTCCGCTGTACGGTAGAAATTCGACCTCTGATGACCATTGCAAATAATGAAATTGCCCAAATACCTATCTACTTTAATATCTGAATAGGCACTGGGTTATAACATTATTCCAAAACCCTCCTATTTCCATTTTATCAAAAGAGCGTACTTATAATAAACGCGAAAGTCGTTAAAAATTATGACGTGGTTAAAGTTCTCTAACAAAAGCCGCCCCAAACGTAATATAAACATCTCACTTACCGCCTTGAGTGTTGTAAAAGCTTTGATATACGCCGTCGTTAAGTTAGCGTAACCCTCTAGAGGCACTTTATGATTTTTCCCTTTGTCTGTCGGTTCAAGAGTGTCACTGAGAGTCTTTAGGTTCTCAGGAGTGGCTTGAACCAAGTCCACGAAACAGGCCACAACGTACTCAGTCTTATTCTTAAAAGTGTATACGTTAACGTAATCGTTGTTTGATAGAGTATCAAGAATCGAGCCCAGCGTTCTTCTTGCTACGTAGTTCTTGAATCCCGTCATGGATCCCGATACATCGAACAAGATAATCATTTCTTTGGAGCAAGTGGCGGCTTCGATGTACCACGACTTTACTCTGCAATCGTATGTGTCAACTTCTTTTGTGTTCCACGGCATGCCAGGGTAGAAGCGTAGTATTCCATGGGCACTGCCGAAATATTGCCATGACAGCGACGGATCCGAGTTATAGTTTTTTAAAAAGATATCGTTTAATCCCTTTGACCATAAAATTGCATTAAGGGCTTTCTTCTCTGTAAATATAGGCACAAATATATGACAACGAGACAAATTATTCTTTAAAGTGCAGCAAATATAAAATTAACAAAACCTTTCGATTAAGCAACTAATTTCTTACCTTCATCAAATATGTTAGTAGGAACGTGAACACAGCTAGTGTTCGTGTTAACATTGATATTGTAGAAGTGGGAGTCCTTCTCGAGGGACACGTTCATGTAGTGCGTGTTGTTCACTACGTATCTGGGGAGTTGCTCCTCGTCCTGCGAGCCCGGGTCCTCCGCGTCATCCTCATAGAAGAACTTGGAATACTTCGCCGAACAATACTCGAAAGGATACGACTTACTGTATGTGTAGTTAAACGTCCTCGCTAGCTCCTCAGCTGTGGCGTGTATACACTGTAAATATAAATATTGCCTTATGTATATGGCAGGATCCTTTAGTACGGGATTATTTTGCCAAAACTCTGCAACATAGATATAAATATGTTTCAGAGTTTTGACAAAATTATCCCGTCTGCATGATAGGCCTTGTGAAGACTGTTTATTGTATAAGTATAAACTTAAAAACAGTCTACTTGTTTATATATATATATGTATGTTTTCATTGTACTGTACCGACTACCATAAAAAAAGAAATAAAACTAAAATCTGATGGATGGACAAATTACTGAATATTGGACGCTAATGTTTTTTCAATTTGAACGAAAAGATCTCGTCTGGTATGGAATACGTACACAGAAGGGAGAGTTATTAAATGCTACAATGGACCTTTAATGAAATCCCACAGAGAGTGAAAACATCGCCCGTTATTACGGGTAAGGTCAGTTAATATACTCAATAATGAGGCACAACGAAAAAGAGCAAAATTAAAAATATTTTCTTAATCATTATTTGAAGAATATGACTTCTGAAATCTTGAAAGTATTATATTAAGCAAGACTTTAGCTTTAAAGTTTTATAAGTCCGAACGATATAAGGCTTCCATATAATTGTTTTTCCACGGACGCAAAAAGTTAATTGGCGGGCGACCTTTCTCATACTAAGTCAGAAGTTAAGCTGCCCTACTTGTTCATTTAATTTATATCCTACCCTGCCGTTATATAAGGCTTATTAAATAAGTTTTTCTTTTTATGTAATTAACTTTCTATTAATACCTACCTATGTAAATATATTGTAATAATATCGACCACACTTCCTAAAGAAAAGACATGAAAGTTTACGAAGTATTTATGATTTTTTACGTTCGAAAACAGTTGTGCAGATAGGAATTAAAGTATTTTCAGTCCGGTCGGGCCAGCGTGCACAAAGCTATAAGAAGTTACGACTATGGTTTACCTTGACAGCATTGATTTTTCGAGTTAGCATTGTGCTCACAGAACGCAGCGAAGATTCCAATATTTGCTTTCCATCTTTTTTCTTCACGCTCGCATTCATTTGTTTGTATTTCTGTGGAATTTAAATTGTTTCGAATTATTGTGCATTAGTAATAAAATATGAGCGTGCTTTATTTTCTTTTTATTTAATAGCCTGCTATGTGTTTCACTACAGGATTGTGACCTCCTAATAACCTTTTTTTATAATTTAAAGTAAATATATAGATAATAAAAATATAGCAGTATAATATTCTAACTGCATACCATACTAGCTTTTACTAATACCATTTCGTAATCGTATAAAACTTTACTTTACATCCTTAAGTTAATATGGATAAGTTATTAATGGTAGTTTATTTTATTAGGCAGAAAACATCAGAGTCAAAAAAGTTAAATACTCGTAACAAGTTACTTATGAAGTTGACTCACGATTCTTATTTGATCCGATTTGGTTAAAGCTTCATTCAATTTCCATAGTTCATCGCCAAGCGCCCGTGCCCATACTCTAACTCTAAAATAAAAATGAAATGCATATTGTATAGCGTAGTACAATATAATTCTTGCCATTACTTCCCAAACGTTTACTCGTACACGCATAAATCATAAATAGAGGCTGTTTACAACCTCACCGAGTCTACATTACTTTTACAAATAAAAATGATATAATTTCAGGTGTATTGTAACGTCTGCTCATACTGTTGGCACGTACACGCGTCTAGAGTTTGTATCGTAATTCTCTTTTAGTAAAGTAACTTTGTGGCGTACTCGACGCGTACCGCACATGTAAACTTTTGATGTTTGTGTTTTGTCTCTCTCGTGGGTTCGTTACTATGAGGTGGAATAGTATTCCATTAATAAAGATACACCGCGTGCATGTTACACGAGAGAAATAATTCAGAACATGTTCCTATCTTCCAAGTGCGCTTCAGTTTCTAACTCAATAAATTATTCAGAGTATATCAACTAACGGAGTGCTTCGTAAAGTTTGCAGCTGTATAAAAGTTAGTCATAGATAACATAAATAACATAGCGGGCTTACGTGTCAGCCTTCCAGGCTGGGACAGGTTCTGGTACAAACAGTAATGCACAGACAAATGCGAACTTGAAATGTTGCATATCGCCGGCGATGAGTCACGCGCGAACACCAAGTATTTATTGCGATAATCAAGTATTTGTCGTAAATAACGTGAATATTATAGGATAAGGCACATCGTTACTGTGTTTTGTTACTCAAGTAAGGCTTTTAGGATACATCACAAAAATATACCGCTATAACATCTAACAGGCTCTACACGTATCTCTAATAGATAAAGAACAACGAATTAAAAAGGTAACAGAAAGCTTTCCCGGTGTGAGATAACGAACAAGGCCACTACGATTCCGAAGCACAGTAAACATTCAGTCACTAAATACTTTCACGTTAACGAGGTTATTAATAGTTTACGTTGAGTTTCGACGAGAGTTTTAACGTCGTCCTTTTACGCGGGACTGATCACAACACGAATTACACGGTCGTTTTGTATGTGCGCGGGCTGGAGAGAGTTAGTGGCCGCGTCGTGCGGTGTCTCGACACTCTCGACGCTGCCGGTGCGAACGCGAGCGCGGCGGGCGCGGGTCGGCGCGGGTCGTGCGGAGCGGGCGCGGGCGTGTGGCGCGGCCGACGCACGTGCTGCGTCTATTCTGGGCGGGCGCCGGAGAACGCTTCGGGCGGCATCGAGCGGACCCGATCTAGGTCGGCCCGTGTCTGTCCACACACTGCTACCAGCAGTACCAGCGCGCATCGCAGCGTATCGCGGGCTTCTACTTATAAATATATTTATTGAACTTTTTGTCTATACGGGCTTTTCGTCTACATCGGCAGGGACGTGATTTATATTCTAATGGCTTTTTAAGTAATTAGAGCGCTCGTGAGCGCTATATAAATACATTGTCTTTTCATGAAGTT
This sequence comes from Abrostola tripartita, assembly GCA_905340225.1. NCBI lineage: Eukaryota > Metazoa > Arthropoda > Insecta > Lepidoptera > Noctuidae > Abrostola > Abrostola tripartita. The sequence goes on along the minus strand of HG996487.1, from coordinate 4,657,200 downwards.
TGTTAGATTAGTAACTTTTACTAAGATTAAGTATAAATATCCAGGCACCTATTATAATTATTTATTAAATAATAAACTTTTTAAAATTAAATAATTATTAGGTTGTACTTAGTGATATTCTAAAAATAAATGAGAGCAAGAGACATCATCATCATTCATAAATTTTTACGATGCTAATCTATCATGGTTAATTAAGTAACTTCAAAGCTATGTATTGGTGTGATTCGACGATAAGTACCTATAAATTTAATTTCAGCTGGGCTTTCATTTTCATTTTTTAAATACGCTGTATCGGTAGTATACCGCATATGTACTTCCAGATAGCCAATAAAACCGATCATCTGCCGCACACATTTTGTGAATAATGCCTTCCTACATTTCTTTAGAAGTACATAGTACTGACGGTAGGGACCAAGGTATATACATATATTACACTAATTCATGGTTATAGCGTGATTGTAAAACATTTTGAAATAAAACTATGTTTACGGATTTTATCGCAGTTTTATTTAGTTTTTTGGTCCCGACGTTTCGAATCCTTTACAGCATTCATGGTCACGGGCAGACTGTGGTTTTAAACGTCTAATTTGAACAATTACTATTAACTACCTTACATTTTTATTTATTTGTTACAATTTCAATTAGTTATTTCAATGTCTAATATTCGTGTATGTCTATTCGTTCAATGTCTTATAGTGATAGAAATCATTATGTAAAACTTTTGTTCACTTTAATTAACGAAACAATAAAAGCGTTATAGTCTATTTACAACCTAGTGGTTGCTCTCGGTTTTGCCCGCCTCCTAAGAAAACTACTTCTTGTCTTGATGTAATCAATTCCCGGTCTGAATTTATCTGTGTGGCAAGTTTTTTACAAATCCGTAAAGCTGTTAAAACATTGGTTAATATGTCATCAAAATTCATAAACTTAGAATAAACTGTACACACAGGTAAACAGTAAAGTATTATCGTTATATGAAAATTAATAATTATATTATAATAGTTGAAAAACGTCACTTTGTTGCAAGTAGAAATAATGTCTACGACTCGCGTAGCATAGTTCGTAGCACATGTATGTATTAATGCGACCTTAAGTGAAAGCTTGAGTATGTCTGGTTTTTATTCTACCTCTGATGTTTGTACGCCCATCCTAGGTTTACTAGCGGTCTGATTACTTTGATCATTAAAAACAAATTGTCTCATGAGAGTTCTACCGTCATCGTAAAACATGGTATTTATGTAATTCCAAAGAAGTATGAGACGGTAGCATTGTAGGACTTAGTAACGATATTATAGAAATAGTAAACAAGAATAGGGAGGTCTCTAATAGATCTTACTATTTCTGCTGGGTGTATCCAGCAAAGCAATGGGTGACAGCGGGCTGGTATGATAACGATATTAGCATTTTAATCGTCAGTATTACTACCAACCATCATTAAGTATTTTCAGAACTTTACCCGTCTGGTATTCTGTAGCTGGATTCAAATAACAATACGGCAAACATTTTCGATTGAGTTAAATATAACCTGACAGTTTCAGACAGTGCTCCAAGTTTCAAGAACCCATTAATTGATAAGTGAATTAACGATCAAATACGCGAACTGAAATGAGCGAGAAGGTACCATTAGGGCTTCATTACGCCGCGTGAAATAAACCGATTAAATATGCAAAGGGTGGCGAGTGGAGCGTGTAAACATTATCAACATTTCAGTGAGTAAACAACGTGGCCGTAACTACCTGAGACCATAATGGACGCTTCAAAATTACTATAAAACGGAATGGTATATTCACAGACGCGTTTTGTTTAAAACTTAAAAATATTTAAGTAAATATTCAGATTGGTTTAATAGCAGCGACAAAGGATTCTTGTCCTATGATTTAGTATCCTAAAGAGGAAACGTTTATAGGTATTTCACGTAACGATTACCATGGCTAGCTTCATGATATGATTGATTCGTAAAGACATGACAAAGGCTTATGAAGTATAAAGTGATATGGTGTTTATGGATAACATAATAATGTGTAGGTTGCAATTTCATTTGTTTCTTTCTTCGTAAATCAGTGCTTTTTACATATGGGTATTTATAAATGAACTTGTGACGAAACAAACCCGAAATACATGCTCTTTAGTATGATACATTATGGCATAGTATCTATGTATATCAACATATGACGTCATAATACAATAGGCACTCAAGAAACGCGAACTTCACCATCCAAATCGTATTTATTCCGACGCTGAATCAAATGTACAAAGGAAAGAACTGAGATACTCTAAATATACGTGATGTAAGATGAAAAGAAACTGTATACATGTACTTTATGTGTATCTTCTAGTCGCGAAACGCATGGAAATCTTAAAATCGATTATGTAGTCAAGCAATTATATACAGTTAGAAGCGTTAAAACACATAGCAAAACATAACATAACATCACGCTGGTATTCCCTGAAGGAGTAGGCAGAGGTTTATAGTAACACCCTCATTTCACCAGTTATGTAGGTCCCAAACTAATAGGGGGCGAGCCTATTGCCATTAACCGGGCACAACTCCAGACTACTACTAAGAATTACCTAATGGAAAATCCCAATAACACTTTGCCCAACCCGGGTTTCGAACCCAGGACCTCATGCTTAACAGTTGCGCTACTAGACTCTAAATAGACAATCTCAAATAATTTACATGAGTAGAAGGACTTCTGAGTATTCTTCTTTGAGATTAAATTTTATTTAAATTAATTCTAAGCTGTAGCAAACTATTTGGAGTTTTACCCGAAAAATAACAAATAGCTCCCCCAGTTACTTAGACCCTTAGACTTATTGTTATTGGCAAAATGTGAGCATATTTCTGCTTTTCTTTTACTGGAATACAGGCAAGTTCATATACATTTATAGACGATGTACGTCAGCGTGAATAATTTTCAGTAAGTACAGCGGTTCGACTTCAAAGCAGTCGTTATTATTCAGTCACAGCATAATAATGAGACTTGGAAACTGCGCGCAACCTTGACTGCATTCAGAATACATTTAAGGTACATTAATTCTTTCTTTCTTTGGACATATGCGATCATATATGCATGAGTTGGAGAAGCAGTTGATCGTGGGACGGATGCAAGGTAAGCGCTGCAGGGGCCGAATTCCAACACGATGGTGTAAAAGAATTATAGAGGCAACAGGAGAAACTCTATGATAATCTATTAAACTGGTGCAGGACAGAAGCAAATGGAGTCAAATCATATATGGTCACGATCCTCATTAGTGAGGGAACGACAAAGTAGAAGACATACATGAATATCATATCTTTTTGATTCAGGGGTACGCATAGTCGCACAGACTTTTCACTCAAGACGGTTTTATTCAATTATTGTAAGGTTTCAAGACAAGCTTGAATTCATTTAGGTTAACTCGGTACCACTTGGCAAGGAAAATGAATGTTCTGATTGATTGTAAATTGGGTATATTTATGCTTTTATCTCAAAATGTAGGTATTATATTGGTGAGTATGTGAGCAATGAGTGTGCGGTGGGGCTGAGAATTTCCCCGGTTTTTCCACCACTCTCCAGGAGTATTCAATTCGTCATCTCCAAACTTACAACATTATTTACGTCTTTTATCTAACCAATAATTCTATGTAACTTTGTTGTATACATTCACACTTATATTTAAAGTAGTAACTTTTTCTTTATGCGAGTTTTCCAAACACGAGCAAGCTTCTGTCAGCGTGTCGCCGTCGCCGCGTCGATGCATTAATTTAATAGTCCCCCAGCACTCTGCTTGTTTCTTGATGGCGCCATAAATGCTAACAAGGACCTTCACGCTGCAAAACGCGCTTGTGGAATATTGTCACAGAGGTTAAGTATATTGGTTTTTACCGAAAAAAGGTCATGGTGTGCCTTAATAACATAGACTTAATAACTACCACAGAGGTGTTCATGTTTATCAGTAACTTTGAAATGTCGTCATCGATTTTTTGTTAGTGAATGTTATTGACCATTTGGAAAAGTGCCAGCTGAAAGCCTATTTTATTTTTATTCTTAATACCTACCAAAAATACCAATAACACAGCCTGACCTGGATTTTATATGCTCGGTTTTGTTAATGGACCGCACTTACTGCTGTGAACGCGGGACCAAAATAGCAGAATATATAAAACAACTCAATAATACGTTATTGTTCCATCACTAAACTATAAATAAATAGCAATAGTAGTTACGAATGTATCGACCAGTGTATGTCATGCATCTTTAATTTATCAGGCGCTAGCGAAGTATAGTTCCAAGAAGAATATTTTCGAGCTGTCTGAACACTTTTACTGCCAAGCAAATAGCAGCCTTGTGATAAAGTGATATAAGGCACAGTATCTTATTCTCCATACACAAACCTAAACTAAAAAAATATGTTACGCTACACTTATTAATGAAGTTACTTTATAAGGTTCATGGAAATCGGTTGTACCTAGAAGTTGAGTTTCGTTAATCAGATGGAAGGTGCTTATCGGAAATTGTAGATATTTGTAGAACCACGAGGCACGAGAACATAGCAATAAGCGGTATTATTTACAGTATGCACAGAAAATCAACTGAAATCGCCGGAAACCCCGTAATACTTGTTTTGTACTACGTTACGTGCTAGATTAGATTTGACATTGACGTTCAGAGTTATTACACTGGAACCCTACATGTTAGAAAAGTAAATGATTATTTTGTAATAGCTGACTTCCAAAGACTAACCGTAAGATTCTCCATAAATACTAATGTCATTTTAAACTACAGCCTCGGCTCCTTGTAAGGAACTGTTTCTAATTTGGATACGGACTTTTAGATAATATTTACTACGATCGACATAGGTCGCTGACAAAAAGAGAAAACAAGCAAGTTGTGCACACTGTGAAGATTACTTAATTGATTTTACATCAGCTTTTGAAGTACTTACACATCTAGCTAATTCTAAGTGTTTTGGAACATCTTTTGTTATGGCATTTAGCTAGATCGCACTGAAATTCAAGGTCTTTAAAACCGCCGGGGCATAAACACTCCCAATGCTGTGTCTACCGAATATGCATGGAAATAATGACAAAGGGTGCTAGTTAATGTAGCGCGAACTTTTCTTTGTGAACCGGGTCAGCGATGACACGTGCGAAGTCAAAGCTTTCATGCTCTGTAAGCTGTTCGAATATAATTATTCTTGTACATATGCTTTACGCTCTCGTATGTTATTCTTAAAGTGTAAACCATAATCTTTCGTTTGTTTTCAAATGAAAGACGAAAATAAGGAACCTGGAATTGCATTTAGTAGTTTTTGAAAACAGATGTTCAGAGCCTTCAACTGCAGGCGTTTTCCATGCTTAAATAAAGACTCCTCGACAAGCAATGTAAGACAAGTATATTATGAAACAAACTTAAAAAAAAGCTTGTATATAAATTAGTTAATTAGCTATAAATATCAGCAATAAAACAATCAAACACTTTCACTAAAATAATTATGAAAATGGCTCCAAAGCAAACGTTAAATCGTTATACTTAATATTTCCTTAGATAACCACTTGGATGGGGCATAAAAAAATTGGACCAACAATCTTACCGGCAACTTCCAGAATCTTAATTAGCAAGCTTTTCTGAGCTTAAAACAATTTATAGAATGCGGTCCTCATATTTTGCACACTCAAATCCTTATCCACTAAAAGTTAAATCTTCGTTAGAAAGAAACCCGTATGTTGTCTTGTGTACCTAAATGTTGAAACTCATTTATCATACAATCTTCCAAGTGCCGTGTGCACCGGGCATGTATGGTAGTCAAAGAGACTTTATCATAGAGACGAACACGCTAAGGCCCAGCCTGTCAAACTAAAATACAAGTGCTGCCTATAATTTTGCTATGTACAATCGTACATAACCCATAAGTACCCTTTTGTATTAACCTAGCTTCCCGAAAAAGCATATTTACTATAAAGCAGATTTCTATTGAACAAAGGATGTAAATCCAACATCAGCAACAAATCATACTCGACAGTCCAATAACATACATTTTCCTTCTTTTGAGAAAACACAGAGCAATTGCTCCTGGGGCTTTTGCTACGATAAACAGCTCACAGCTGTGTACAACATTGTGTTACATTATTCTCAAAAAACCTGACAGCTCTGACAAGCCCCGTAAGGTTACCCTTACCGGTCTCCTTTGCAGTGATTCGGTAGTAATAAGAGTTTTCCAAAATATAATTAACTAGCTCTGGATCTGATTAACCTAAAACCACGTCAAACCCAGAATAATATATTATTAATAATTTGTGTATTTAATGCGTATATCATGCGTAAAAACAACAATATGCAAAATTTTACAAAATCTTTCCTTGTTTTTCAATAATGCTTAATTGATTTAGCGGTGCTACACTTTGTATAGTAAGAGATAAGGGATCGTAGCGAAAGCGTGCAAGGGCAAATTTATAGATAACCTGTACCCTTATCGCGTTTAATTAAAGGGGGATAAGGGTACGATTTATCCTTAATTAAAGCTGATAAGCCCACTTACCGTGATACCTAATACCATTATTAGGTAACTAGGGGTGTGCATGTACAATTGTACAGTATATACTTACATACTTATTTAAAGTATATTGGACTGACAGATTTTTATTCGACTTTCCATATTTTTATACTGAGTTGGTTCACTTTTGTGAATAGGGTTAGCCTACGAAAAAAGTGACCCCCTAAATAACACTGTTTAAATCGTCTATAATAGACGCAAAAACCAAGATGAGGTTCACTTTTATAGAGATACAAAGTAAACATAGGATTTCTCATATGCGATCGAATCTTTCTAAATCCTCAAAATAACAACTTTGCAAATAAACAAGAGTTTAGTAGGTACAAGCATGAAGAAAGCGTCTTAAAGTCACGAATATGTTCGTTATAAGTACGATAAAGTTCTCTCAAAAACACTTGAAAAGGTTTTGTCAAATCTCCAGAGTCTGCAAGAAGAGTGCTGAAAAGTTTTTGCTTTGTGAGAAAATAAAGGGTCGGTACATTATGAACTGGAAAAGACATTCCGTCATTCATAATGAAATTCTAAGTGTAGCGTAGTTAATTTTGTAATGTATTTTTAGAAATTATATGCTACGACATCAAACTTCTTATAACAAAACTATATAGCTTAAAAACCCAGGGGCAGTTTTGTTCTTATGGTAGTGAGTAAGCGTGGGAAGTCCACAAGGGCAAGACTTCGGCGTCGGGTGGGCGGCAGACCCGTCACCGGGCCGCGCCACGTCACCCCGGCGCCGCGGCGACGAGACGCCACACGGAGCCTTCAACTATGTATTAAGGAATAACACAGAAATTGATTTGTTTTCTTTCAGGCTTGTAGTCAGTCTGCTTCGTACTATAACTTACAGAATAAGCACAGCGTTGAACTGACACCACTGAAAAAGATTTCTTATTTTCCGCTTGATCGTAACTATGATTCATTAATGTAACTTTGCTTATTTCTTTTGTTTTTTTATTCTATAACCTGACTTTTTGACCTGTGCAATAAAAAAACAAAGGAATGTTGTTCAGAACGCTAGTGGTTTTTTACCAGATAGTCAGTAAGCTTTTCGCGTTAGTGCTAGGTGCGAGGGGTAGCCTTTGGCTTAACGCCAAGTAGCACATTCGTTGGGTCGGCGGACTCTTTGGCGCCTCCAAAGTGAGGAAGACACGGTAGTCTAGCTGAACCTGCATTACTGACACTATGCTTAAGTAAATGCTTGTAGGATGGTATTGACCTTGACACTCAGCAGCGACTTTTCTGCAAGGCACTATTTCTTTTGGGAATGTTATATGAAAGAGCCTTTTCAAGACTCAATTTGCTGCGCCCTCGTGTCCGTGCACGTTGCGTTATTATACATTACTCCTAACAACTCTGAGATGATGTCTAGACTTTATGTTCTCGTGAAATTCTGTTATACAAGTATAGTTTTAGATTTTTTTATCGTAATTACAATAATGAGTTACTACCTAAGCCAAAAGGCTGTATATTCGTAGTTATTGTAGTAACTCCTGTTTCACAATGTTACTTTACATTAAGGACAAGTCGTCACGCTCTCATCTCTCTGTCACGGTATTCAAGAATTTACCTTAACATTACAGTCTAAGGATTTAACACCATTGTTAGTGCCGTCAAGACCCTTACAAATAATAACGAGTGAACCGTCAATCTATTTGGAAATAACCTACATTGGCTACATCTGTCATCTACGAGCGACGTAGTAAGAATATTTAAACAAGCTACAATAGTCAAACAATTAAGACATTGAATGGCAATGAATTCGATTGTGAATCATCTACGAGTTTTACCTTGTTAAACTATTATAATCAATACATTTTTAAAACAAACAATATGGCCTCACATTTAGAGATCTACACTCAGTACTCGTGCATTGTTTACACTAAGGAAAGCTTTCAAAGGAATGTTCTTTATGAAATAAATAAGTTATGTTCTACGTTTTAATAAAGCAGACATAATGTTTGTGTTAAAAGTAATAAAAAGAAGAAAAATGCTTTCTCAGTGACTTTCTATTTTAAAACGATTGCTACATTGGCCAATAAGCCGTAGTCACTGACAACGTTGAAATATATCAAATCAGCTAAATAATGTTAATACATTTATTTCAGACTGTTAAAATCCATAAAGTATATTATTATAAGAAACAAGCAAACCAAACATGGAATCAAATAAAACAAAATAACCACTAAGCATATGAATAAAGGCACATAAAAAATCATTTTCTTCAGTTTCGAACATAAGCTTATATTGACTATTTCGATCGTTTAAATTTGGATTATATTTTTAATCTAGCGAAAAATTCTAGTTAGGAACTATGATAATATCAATAATAATTGCGTATCTTTCGGCACTCACAGACCTAATTGCTTAATAGTCCTATAAGTAACAACTAATAATATATCCAATTATCCATATTGTCAGGACTAGGTATATGATAAAGCAATTCTTGGAAGTGGGTCAAAGCTGTATACATATAACCCTATTAAATCTACTCTTGGATGTTTTTCAGAGGTACCAAATTCAGATGGTCAGTTTCTGGCATAGAAGGTTTTATGTGTAAGAAAACTCACAATTATACACAAAACTAATGTTTTCTACAAAGCTTTATACATATTAGATGATAGATTAAACTCTGGAACTAGACTGCAGGTAAATTATGTATTCATGTATTGTATGTTGGTTTATTTATTTATTTCTAAAAGGTACACCAACCAGATCTACATCACACTTTTTATTTATAAATATAAATAGAAACTAATGTATATAATGTGTATATAGGTTTACACAACACTTAAAATTACATAGCAACCATCATAAACTTAATAAACTATAAAAACCAAAAAAAACATAAAGACCGGGGCTAAGTTATACAAAACAGAGACAAATACATCATCACACAAGCTATAACTATTTATTCCTGTTGTTGAATGATTATGGGTGTGTTAGTGACGTTTTTAACAAGTGTGTCCGACGTATTTACCAATGTAGAGAAAATATCTATAACATTATTAGTATATATACTCGTATGTGGGTTTTTGTATTTACTTATATTATTTCCGCATTCAAGTCATCCTGTTAAGCAGGAAGGAAGAAAATAGCGGGAATAATAGAGCGATTGCACATTGTGTAAGACGTTCAGTTAAAGGGGGAAAACAGAGAATTTGAACTAAAAAACTCCTATAACTAGAGACTTATATGTAATTATGTATATATTTAATTCATGTGTTTACGTTACCAACAACATCATAATGCCTGTTTAATGTACATATGTCACAGGAGAACCCGACTCTGGTATAAATGCTCGCGTGGTTACATATACCTACCTAAATCCATACTTTGGTCGCCATAATTAGCGGTGTTGGTCTATTTTCTAGAGCTAACAATGTTCACAGTTCATTATACTTATTAACATTAGTGTGCTGGAGAAGCCAAATCATTAACAAATAAGTTGAACGATACATTGAACTCAAATTTTATAAGTGAAGGGTCATGGTTCGATTTCCAGGTAAATTCTTAGCAGCATAGATATTAGCGGTGTCGCTAGATAAGATTTACAAAATAACAATGTAATGAATATATAATAAGTACCTATTAGTATTTCGAAAAAGACATAAGTAGATCGATATAGATAGCGCTACCACATGTGTAGTACACGGAATTGCTGATAGAGGGTGCCTCCAAAATATATTGCGGCAATAAACAGTTAAGAGAGAAATTGCCTTGATTACTTAGTTCGGATACAATGTCCGACAATTATTTATATTGCACACCATTCTAAAACAGCACACTGATCTCCCTTTTATCCCAATAGCAACAGACAAGAGAAGGAAGGACATAGTCTGTAGCAGACCTCAAACTAATCATGCATTTGTCAACAGATTTTATCTATTCTTGGGACCTTTTGTATATAATAGAATTAATAAAAAACTTAATATATATAGTTTAAATAATAAAAAATGTATGCTCATGTTAACACAATATTTAGGAAAATTGAATTACGCAGATACAGAAAAAATACTAGAAATTGTTAAGTAAGAATGACATCATTATTAATACATAGACATTTTCTATTGTTGATAAGTTTGTAAATGTTTTGTTTTGTAAACGTATACTATGTAGTCTTTAAATTTTATTTTACTTTAATTTTCAATTAATAAAATGAACTATTTATTTAAATATTTAAGTCAAGCGATCGCCTGAAACACAGGTTAACCCTAGTTCAGGCTGGCAGCAATTAAAATATTATGAACCTTATTATACTATTACCTACCAACTTAGGTGTAAAAATGTTATTTTAGTTAAGTCTTACACGTGTAACTTAAGTATTATTGGAACTTCTGTATTTATAAGATCTACTTTAAATCAAAATGTTCTACACTGTAACATATATTTGGTCAAATAAATAAATATTATTATTATTATTAATGGTATAGAGTTCAAAGCGGAGAGAACATATTGCTACTCCTCTTCTGAAATTATCTCGTCATCATCTAGAACACTTACAGAAGAAAACAAATGAATAAAATGTGTTCGTCCCGAGACACAAAAAAAACAAAAGAGCAAAATAGAATTTATATTTAAAATGAAAGTACAAGACTATAATATATAAGGAGGATGACAATAGTAAAAATCCGCAAAAATACACGATTTGCCTGCCAAGGATTTTATTTTAATAATGCTTTTTTACCGTTGAAGGTTGGGTGTCATAATGAATGGATTGAGGAAAATAAAAAGATTAATCAGTTTTCTACCAAAAAAAGTTATATAAAGAAGGTACAGGATATTTCATATATTTTTAATTTGTTTCTACTACATCGTAGCTATAACACTAGGCAACGATATAAAGATGATAAATTATACTTCATTTAAGAGTCGTTTGTCTTCCGTTTACAGTAAAATTGTGGTTTATTAACGAATAATAGGAAATATTTTTTCATAAATTAATCTCATAAAATTGTACGCAGGTGAATAATTATTCCGAAGCCATCAATTTGGCTCAAACTCTGACCCTACACCGCGCCCTGAAGACTACGAGAAGATGAAGAAATATATCAGCTACAGTCAGGTTTCGGACTATTAAGATCAGATACTATCCGAAAAAAAAAATACGATGTTTGTACTAAACCCCTCTTATTCATAAACGAGGATCATACCGGCATTACTACACCACGTATTAAGTGTGTTGACATCTCTATTCTTTGATATGCAATCGACAGGGGCGGGTATAATTTAATCCTTTGTTTAAAAGTGATTTTTTTCGAATTAGGGAGGATTAGTTTAATATTGACGTTTTTTATATACACCAATCAGTACTAACCTCAACCTGTGATGCAATACACGGCATTGTAATCACATTATAATAAAAACAATGGATTCATTAAATAATAATTATTCTCACATAATGGTATGTAAGCATTTTAATCATTAATAAGACATATCATTAATAATATAGTAATAATGATCGGGAAAATATTTTAATCGTGTTTTTGACCTTATCTTTACGTAAGTCAACCTAAGTCAAAAAAACGATTAAAATGTTTCAGGTGAAGGTGACGATAACAATATACATATATTTACCACTAATTCTGTGACACGACGGGATGACGTGTGGTCTGAACGGTCTAGTGGTTCTCGTACCGAATCTGCTGCACAAGGTCGCTAGTATTAACCCAAGCAGGTTAAACGTGGATTTAGTACGCCAAGTAATTTCTTAGTAATTCCATGATGCCACTGACTTTAATTTTTCCCGTTTTATAATACCACTAACTGTGCTCCGCGGTGTTACTCGCTACATTTTATTAGGATAAAAAGCGTATGTGTCAATACAAAGTATCAGCTACCTCCATACCAAATTTTATCTAAATTTTTCCAGCCGTTGCATTGGAGCGAAACACACACAAACTTTCGCCTTTATAATATTAATGTTATTGTTTCGGTAGAAATGAGAAATGTACATCCATAGCACATCTATACGTGTACACTGCGTACAGGGAATACAGGCGTAAAGATATAAAAACTATTTCTTCCTAATCAGCATTAAAGCGTTCTATGCTGTAGGGCAGGGTATGTCTCTCAAGGCATTGTGGAATGGCATCTGATCTGATAGGAATGCAACTGAATTTCAGCATAGAACGCCACGCGACCTGCCCTGACCTCCGCCACTTGTGCGCATAGATACTGATATCTAGGCTATGCTTACATTAACATCTAAGGCTTCTAGCTAACCGTATTTAATCTGTTCATACATTCTTTAGTACCTCTGCATTTTGGTGCATGATACAAAGTTTAAAAGAGGTATATTAAGAAAAGTGTTCAAGATAGTGAAAATTGTGGTAAAATAAAGAAACTCACACACACATGAACCCTGAAAACATAAAATTACTTCACTTCTGTATTCCCCGTAGGGGCACGACGAGGTTTCCACCCAGTACACAAATTTGGCCAGTTATGTTATAGGTCCTAGTATAGTGCGGGTGCGCCTATTCAACCGGGCACAAATCACTCCGTGCTGCTACTGAGAATTACCTAATGGTAAAGCCCTACCCGGGACTGGAACCCAGGACCGTGTTCAGCAGTAGTGCATACCTACTACGAGACCATAAAAAAATGTTTGGCCACTTGTGTAATTAATAGATCATGAATGCAATGGCCTCTCTTATCATATAATCGAATTTATATAATATTATTAATATACACGAAAAGGAAATGGTTTAGTAAATGCCTAAATTCTGTAGATATTAAAAGAGTCGTTTTCTTTCTTTTTGATAATCGGAGAGCTTTATTAAAGAGCGCTCTTCAGAGCGAGAATTCTTGATGACCCTTAACAAAATATAACAAGGATTTAACTTTGTCAGGTAGTAAAATGTTAAAGTAAGAAAGATCGAGTTCCGCTTTTAGATAATGAGATCGTCTCAATTGTTATTTAGAAGTCTTCAAAGAATTTATCAAAAGGTATAATTTTTCACGAGTTTTCCTAGTTCCCTGGGATCAAAAAATCATTACTTATGGCGCAACCAACACAACATAAATATCAAGAACACGGACACGTAAATGAAAACAAAAGAAGACGGTAGTTACCATTGACATAATTACTATTATTCCAAATAGTACACAATACAGATGACTCTATTGTATTATGCACAATGTTTCCAAAAGCATTAAGTACTATTGTTAGTTAAAGAAGAAGTACTGTTTATTGAACTTTTAGGTAGACCAAAGCGCCAAAGCCAGGATGAAAGCGAGCACCTAAAAGCGAACACCTAAATAAATTATTTTTTTAATATATTATTCGACAGAATCCTACTTGTTAAGTCAAAACTTCAAGGCAACGCCGCAAGAAACTCATCAAGCGCCTTAATCTTAACAATAAATATAAACTTCCTCAACTCAAACTGCCCCAATTCCGAACTTGCTGTCAAGTGTCTCCTAATACTTCAATCTGTATCTCTTTTTGCATTTGAAAATTCAATTTCTTATCTTGGAATAGGTAAATATTTATTACGAAATACTAATAATACAACTAATAAATAAAACTAACAGTACAATATTTTGTGTAGACTACAGTTTTACAAACAGACCCACATATATCCTTATTCTTCGGAAAGGTAGACAGGGCCTTTTTATGGTGCGAGTATTTCGCATCTATTGGGCACAATTCCGAAATGAGACTCCTAATAAGAAGTTCCTAACAGCAAAAGCCTTTTCTCTAAAGCTCCGCAATCACGTGTGCTACATCCAGACCAACGAGGCTTACTCTTTAAGTAGGTAATTCGATACCTGTTAGTACCTATAGAGCAGCTGAGGCACTACTATAAGCACCATAACATAACGAATCCCAAGTTCCATCATAAACAATGATATATAGGCATTAATTATCGTAAAAATGTTTATTAGTCTGTTCACTAAAAAAACAATTAATTTAATGGACGCCCTGCTCGCCTTGAGAGCGGACGTTAGATACCTAGGTTAAAGACTTAAATGTTTTAATTAGAGAGATTAACAAGATGGCACTTTTTTATACTTTTTTCAAGAAGCAAATTGAATTTTGTCTGCATAGCATTCTTTAACTCAAGAGTCGAAAGCACTTTAGCGGGAAAAAAGCATCTGTAATTGAATTCCTCCTTCAGTTAAAAGACACCTCTTAGGAGTAAGGCTAAATTTTCAGGGTTTCGTAAACTTCAACGTAGACTGCTTACTACACAAAATAAAGTACATTATATGTAGCTGATTAGCGGTTACGAATCAGGGGTTTCTTAGTTATTTATTGATACTGAGCACTAACTTATAAAGGCGCACCCCGTTTCAAATGGCAAAGAGATGGTGTGTCTGACAAAAATTCTCAGTTTGAAATAAAATATATATGTCCTTGCTACAAACGAGGTTTAAAATCTTAATCAAATTACTTCACCCTCGACTGTTATTATGGTTTAATCAAGTGAAATATATGAACCAACCTTGCCAAATTACCGCCAGGGACAATCAAAATGTATGGTTGTACCAGCAACTGATACTTATTCTCCATTGCCAAAAATGGTAGTTTAATAATGGAGAAATAGCCTTGGCATACAGCCAGGTCTGCCTTTAACCGCACGTTATAGCTTTTGTCACTTTCCATGTTTAAATTATGAGTTCTGTGTTATGGGACAATAATTCAGTGCTTTATTGCATAGAAATATTCTTATATGTATATATTTTATTGTTTGGACCATCCGTTCTACCCCTTAACCTTATGCTGACCTCGAAGATGTCGGTGGCCATTATTATCCGACTACGATGAAGCAAAATTGAGGGTTATTTGACTATTGTCTGCTTCTTCGACTGCACTGGCTTAAGAATTTAACGGATCAAAAGCAGTCAGTACCATCTCCTTTCACCCTAAATCAGCTTCAATATTGGGAGCAACATTTGTGCCCGGTTATTAACAATAGGCTCGCCCCTTATTACATTGGGACCAATAATGTAGCTGGCGTAACTTCCTCGGCCTACACCTTCGGGGAATACAGGAGTGATGTGTGAACATGTTAAGTTCATCTATCAAGGTCCGCATGATTCTCACAATAACAGTTCAGTAAACTTTAAACACAATTTTAAATTAAATTAAATGTATAATTATTTAAACAGTAATCTTAAAGTAATAATTATTTAAAATATTATTTCATAATAACTTAAATTAATTGTCCTGTAATAATAAAGTGTAGAATAGAAGTATACAAGATAATAAATTAACTTTGTTTTGAAATCAAGTTAAAAATCTATGGTTCAACAGAAACTACTCGTGCGGAATGAATTAAAATGTCGTCATGTTTTTTATATTGTAATTAGGCCTTAACTAAACATGTAGGTAGTAGTTAAAAATAAGTTCCTTATTCTAGTTCTTATTCTATTAATAAGTGCCTGTTGATCAAATATCTAGCTCTAGCTTTAAAGTTTCCTTTAATTTCGCGACGTTACGCCGTTACGGAAAGTCCAGTGTTGCTCCTATTACGTCATGTACAAGTTACGTCTACGTCACGCAAGTAAAGTCTACGTTCAAACAGTTCTAGGTCATTGAAACCATCTTTTATCCTATAAAGTCTTGAAAAGGCCATAAGTATAAGTAAGTATAATTGTATATCTAAGTAAAAAATCTCAGTGTGCAAATACGTTCACAGTTTAATTCTAGCGGTAAACTACCTCTGACTCTTTTTTCAGAATTATAGTAGCGAAAGTTAATATTATAATTACACGTACTGCTGGAATAAGGTTCCCGAGCGGCGACCACGAACCGGAACACGCAGTGTTGGCAGGCCTTCCAACAGAAAGACCGACGCGGGCAACCGGTGGATGCAAATGGCAAGTCATTCATTATTGCGTTCTAAGGGTTCAACAGTGGACGTCTTCCGGCTGATGATGATGAAATCGATACTAGAGAAATTTCTTGTGAGGCAACATTGTTTTCCATGTAAACAATGAGCGTCAAATACAAATTCTTGTATTTGACGCTCTAGTCTAATTTACGCCTATAAGCAATTTACCGTACGCTAATGCTAATTAGTATTGACATATTTAATGAGTATTGTAAACGGGTATTATGTCATTTTGTGAGTATTAATATATTTTCCGAAGGCCTCATTCTTCGTAGACTATAATTTAATGAAGTGTAGATCGAAATAGTCTTTTGTACCGCTGTACGCGAATAGTATAGCATGTAAATGCATCAGAATTTACCTGGAAAAGTAATGAGGCAAACAAAAGCTGCCTGAAATTTAAAAAATGACATTTCCGGACCCACATTTTACCTAATTAGACTACTAATCAAGGCACAATTTGATATGGCACCATATCAAACCCAGTTCGTTACTGCAGTAATGTGAACTTACGTCTTGCAGACGCTTCAGTCTTCGTTTTTTGCGAAAAATTCTAGCGTAGTTTCGTTTATCCATGATATACTATATAAAATGGATGCATAAATAGTTTGAGGATATATACAGATATTAAGTACATAGATATTATGTAGTCAAACTTAGAAAAAATTTTAATCATTCATATTTCGTTTTGGATGCTATCCGAAAATATTTCTCATTTTAGTTAATGTATTTTTTTTAAATAAGTAATTGCTCGGCATAATTGTTTTTTTTTTTAAGTATGTATACGAAGACCTTCGATCCACTTTAGAAGGTTAACAGTTTTAGTTTATTTGATGGTAATGGTAGCTATGTGCCTCAGCCCCAGTGTACGGCGGTTGGGAATATAATTGCACTTTCAATCAACCGCACAAATTACACTTTGACTGTCCCTGCAATTAATCACCAGTGCGGTCAAAGTTTAATTGGGTTTTTCGGGTACTAGTCAGGGATCCACAGACCAAATTTAAAATTGATTACTACCAAGCTAATTTTCCGTAAGAAGCTTTATTTTGATAACCTTGTTATCCTTCAAAGTATCGATAACGAGAACGTCAAAAATGATTTCTAATTAGCTGATTTTTTGAATGTTGCTTAGCTTATATTTACCGGTATCGCCAACGTAGTAGAACTGTTTCGTCTGGCGAGGGACAAGAAGAGAAATGCGGAGCTGACGGCCAACCTCCGGTAGTGGAGAGACCGCAAGAAGAAGAAGTTTATACATATTTATTTAAACAGCCACACTGTCCTATTAATGGCGTGGTATGTTATCCCGGTTCTACGTATAAAAGTTGTAGTGTGATGTGCTTCCTCTTTAGCAACCACAATCGAGAATTTTTGTTAGAGAAAAATGTTGGATGTCTCATCAAAATGCAGCTACTCACGGAAAATTTGCTTGATAGTCATGAATTTTAAATTTGCTCCATGGATCCCTGACTATACTGAGAAGAGACGCGAATAAAAATTGTTTAACTTTTTAATAGTTCATTTACGGCCGCTAAGGTTATCAGTAAGTATGATATATAGGCATATTAATATCTACTACTTTATGTCGTAGTGGCCCTTAGATTTACCGACTTCATACGGACGAATTCATATGGTAACTTTCAAACTATCGCGTTGCATGATGATGATAATAATGAGTCTGCTTTTAACTACGGCCGGAGCAACTCGTTCGAGACGTCAAGCCAAAATTAAAAAAATCGCATTATTTCCCGTGTCGTAATTTTATTTTATTATCGAATTCATATGCATTAGGAGGCGGGTTTATATCCATGCAAGTATCAATGTGAATTATTCCATGCCCGAACTGATTTACAAATTTGTGCGCATAAAAATAATATCACGCCTGTATTCCCCGAAGGGGATAGCAGAGGCGCACAAATAGTACACTCACATTTCAGCAGTTATGTTATAGGTCCCAATGTAATAGGGGACGAGCCTATTGCCATTAACCGGGCACAAATCCAGACTCCGTGCTGCTACTGAGAACTACGTAATAGAATAGCCCAAAAAAACTTTGTCCGACCCGGGATTTAAACCCAAGACCAACGAGGCAAATTTGTGCCCTATAATAATAATTAGAACCGACCATCGAAATAGTGACGTCATCATCTTCATATCAGCGCAGTTTTACTCACTGCTTGGTATGTCCCTTGTTTAGGTGTTGCTCGTATCAAAATCGTTGGCTTAAGGCGTAATTGGTGGTTTCTGGCTTCTTTTGTCTATCATGACCACCATTCGGTCAAAGCCTTACGTCATCGGCCATCTCCACACCTTGGCAGCGCTGTGCAACCGCACGTATCCGCTTAGGTCGTGTTCTCTTTCAGAAAATAGAGGCGTAGAATTCATTTCTTCATGCTATGTATAAAATGAATCTCCCTGAAACCGTATAAATTAAGGCAGTAAACTAATCAAATCATATAATTATGATCCGTAAACATTGCAATTACGTATATGCATGGTAACTTAAAAATTATATAAGCACGTGTTTTACATTAGGTATGTAGCTTATCAGATGCGGAGATCGCCCCAAGTTAAGACATATGTATCTCAAACTAAAGTTTTAAATAAGTACTATGAAACTGTAAATGATGTGCAACCTAAATTGATAAAAGAAATTTGAAAAATGATGGACACGAGCGAACGATTTTTCAAATTTCCTTTATCAATTTAGATTCAAGCTTAGCATGGGCAACATGCTAAAATGGCACCAAAAGTCATATGACGTGCAACCTTTTAAATGGGTTTCGGTCTGAAGCTGAATCTCAATTTCTATATAGGGGATAATAAAAATGAGCATTGCTATTTATTTTAACGTGGCAATGCTGCCAGTCTTTTGGGCACGTTACCAGTTGACATCGATGGGGATGAATATTATAATGCTTTTTAAATTTATAATAATTTTTGTATGTAGGGGATAATTAAATTCATATTGATTTTCAATATTTCTGAAATTAAATGAAACATTTATGTAACTCACTAAGTCACTTTACTAAAACGACCAGCTACGTAATCGGTCGTAAAACAATGGTAGTTTATTTCTAAGATAACGTTTGAAGTTGAGAAATTGAATGAACGTTGCTATGCCCGTCATCGCTCACTCCGTAGTATTGTAATAAGTAACGGTCTGTGAATGATTTAAGTAAAATACAGCCGGCTGAGGGGTGCACCACGTGGCCGCACCAGGTAAAGGCACGTGGCCTCCCGGGGCGGCGCGCGGCGC
This sequence comes from Abrostola tripartita, assembly GCA_905340225.1. Classification (NCBI taxonomy): domain Eukaryota; kingdom Metazoa; phylum Arthropoda; class Insecta; order Lepidoptera; family Noctuidae; genus Abrostola; species Abrostola tripartita. Next base: position 4,637,562 of record HG996487.1, on the reverse strand, counting down.
TGTCTGCACGGCTCAGCGACACAAACAGATGGCGTGTAAAGACATTGATTGACATCACTGTGCAAATTACTTTAAGGTAACGTTTCTTTGAATCACTTATTTATTTTTAATTGCATTCAATGTTTTGGTAACTTTTTTCTTATTTTATTTTGTACGGGTTCAAATTTGTGTGTCGGGATTCTTATGTCCAATTTTTGTTGTATTAATATGGTATTTTATTTCAGCTTGGGTCTATCAATGTCAATAAGAGTGAAAGTACTATGCTTGTGTTTATGTAGCGTACACCGTAGAGGGCCGGTGGCGGTGAGGTGAGGCGGCGCGGCCGGCCGGCAGCCGGTGTGCCCTGCAGGCCGTGCGGCGCGCGCCGGCGACAGCGCATGGCTCGCGACCACATGCACGCTGCAGTCGCGGCCACGCGCGCCGGCGACCACACGCACCACCCATGCATAATACACAATACTAAATAACAATACATCTAATACCATTAAGCTAGCCAATCAACAGTTTAAAAAAATAATACTACTTGTTTATTCTCAAGTTGATTTATAAACGTGCATAATATTAGCTGTTAAAATGTGCAAAAATGTTGCGATGGTGCCCATGAAGAAGACCGTGGACTCAGGTAAGTTTGATAAGAATTTAATTTGGGACTTACGTAATGTTATCGCACTAAAAATTAATTAATAGATTAATACATACGTACTGATAGGTTTTATCCTGCTACTAAATTATATGGGAGTTTTATAACTTAGATACTACTTATTACTTGATAATACTTAATAGTGTGTAGTGGTTTTGCTAAAGTAGCAATCATATTTATGGAAAATTTTCCAATATTTTTGTGTATTTTTTTATTATTTAAATAATTTGTTGATCGCATAAACACTTTAATTTTAACATGAAAATAATGAAAACTTTCATTTATTACTCTTTCATAATGGTGCCGTTTTACATTTTAAATAATTTCGTATGTAAGTTTTTTTAGTCATATATGAGGACGAGAGAACATATTTTATGAGGATACATCAAAGATATTGTCCTTCGTGTTGACAACAATAAATTTAAAATTTCATCATTATAGGTCAACGGATAGTTTCGCGGGCTGGCCAATTGTCTTAAATTAGGAACCCATTTGTCCGTATTAAGTGTCATGTGCGACTATTAATCGTCACGTCGATAGTTATGAAGCGTGATGGCATTGATCCGGCGTGATTGTCGATAGGCAGAGTAGGAGCACGGAACAAGCACTTATCGTACGAATTAATTCTAATGGAGATCGTATGAGGACGGTGTTATTACTAATATCGACGACGCGCGCTCCCGCTCGTCCGGGAGCCGAGCCGGCCCGCGCGGCGGCGCTCATCACTCCGCAGTGCTACCTCGTACATGCGCACAGCCGCACATATCAATGCACTGTTTTCCTTTTAAAAACATCGCGATATACGAATCGTACACATTCTTCATCGTTCAAAAACATCGTAATGTGAACTACTTGTAAACGTTTTTAATAGTGTAGTATTTTGATACGCCGACGTATCGTCGTACTTCATTACTGAGACTTGAATCCCGACTCCCGAGCCATAACCAGAAAGATGAAATTGCCGAAATTGGATCTCTGTGAGTCTATACCATGACTTGTATTACACAACAAATATTTTATTCTTATACCTACATGTTTATACAATTGCATATAATGTTATGTTTATGCACGTGTAACGTAATTGTACTTTTACGCACTACTGTAATTAGCAATAATTATAATATATTTGATGTAAGTACCAACGTTTAGTAGGTGCCTATAATATTTCCTAAACCAGCAATCTTTTTATTTCCTGTACAAGTTGAGGCAAAATGAAACATTCTATTGTTACAAGCATGTTACCTGTACCTTTCTTTCATAAACAGGATACAAATTTGGTAAATAGAAGAATTATCTTAGCCGGTTAATAAACTAGATGCGCTAAATGCCAAAATCGTTTGTGGCTCCGTAGCAATGCTCGGTCGTAGAGTTTAGGCAGGACATTTTACGTTTCAGGAAATGTAGACCTTATCAATTACGATAGCACACCTGTCCGATGCGCTTTGCCATAAGACCGATTTATTAGACTGTTTGACTGTTTATGTTTGACGTTAACATCGAGGCCGCGGTGAGATGGTTACGGCGCGAAGCTATGTTCAGCGATAGCTAAGGTTGCCAACCGTATTGATAAAAACAATTAAACAATACTTTGCTTTCATTCGGAGTACTTAGAATGAAGGTCCTATATACTTAAAACTCAGTTTTAAACTTAAAACAACAACTTTATATTTATGTTTTTGCTAAAACACAGTTTTTCTTAAAATTATTTGAATAAAAATAAATTGTCCGCATACTAAATAAAATCTTAGATTGTTTCGTCATAAGAATTTTTAGAATATTCCACTTTAAAACGGAAACAGTTAAAACCATTAAAATGAATAAGAAAGTGGCAACCCTACCGTTAGCTAACAATCGCACCGCAAGTTCAACGTCTGAATTGCTAAATCATTCTTGTAGGGATACTATAATAAAATTTATATATGTAATTATAACAGAAAACTTAACAATACTCCTATGTAGGTTTCGACAAAGAAAGTCCAAAGTTGAATCATTACTGCGGCAGGAATTACTAACGACGACGGACGCATAAGAGGTCACGAGTCCGAACCCCACCCTTACCCTAGGAGTCAATGAACTTTCATGCAGCATATTACCTAACTTATCAGGCATCTCAAAATTCTACGAGGTATTAGTGTAGTCTTTACACCTTTAAAAGGATAGATAATACTTTTTGAGTAATACCCGCTTTTGTGCAAGTTCAAACTTCAAAACTTAAAGGTTTTATATTTTTTTGTTACCTAAAATACTGGATATTAAGAGTTTGAGAAAATAATCTGTACGCCTCTTTTTTCTCGAAGCACTTGATTTCCTGAAAGTAATAATTTAGCTCTTTAAGAATTAGAATGTTTCAAACACGATTGATACGATCTCTCGTACTCTGTGTAGGTACTTGTACTGAAACTAGGCTCCCCATTGATTGTCCACACCTTGAAAATGATTATGCGTAGCGTGAGCGAAGTCAACCTTCTCGCGCCTACTGCATGACGTTCCAAGCATCTAATATATATATATTATGTATTGGCATTCGAAGTGTTGAACTGCTACTGTCTAACCACTGACATTGAAGGTATACCTTCGTAGTTGAGAAAATACTTGCACCAGGTGTTAAATAGATTACCGTACTACGGTAATCTATCGCCACAATCAATAATAATACTTAGCTGGATCTCACCCATGCCGTTTGACAAAAAAGAGATTCGCTTTGCTGTATCTTTTGTAATGCTGGAGTCAGCTTTACATGTAAAGACAGACAGACAGACCGACTTCTTGGTGAAGGTTATTTATATAGTAAGTAACGAGAAGTCTGCTTAACTTTTAAAACTTACTTTATTATGTCTCTATGCCTTTTAGACAGCTATTACAAATTGTATTAACGGTAAAATGCAGGTACCTATTTAATAGCATGTTTTTATGTTTCGTCTTCCAGTTTTAATTGTACCAAGTCTTCTTAACCAAACACGTAGTAAACATAAACGTACGTAGTAACATTTTACTAAAGTATTTTCAAGACCACGTTATACGAAGTGTCATACGTTCGGTCCAGTGAGTGACTATCAGTCAATCAAGTGCATGAGTATTACAATAAGTACCTATAGTTTTCACGTCCTGAAATTATGTAAACAGTAAACAAAAACAAATCCAATCTTGCAATCTTAGTAAAGAGGTCTTGACTCACAATCTCGCACTCTTAACCTGCTGAGATTGCACGAACCTTCCAACTAACTTTGTTTGGACACTCAAATCGTTCCGCCGCTCTTGCAGATTGCGTCGCGCCCTGAAAACTTTGTAAAATACGCTTGCTTTTGTTTTATTTACAGATACCTTATGTTCAAAAAGGTCAGGGTCCAAGTATAAACCGTTGCATGAATGTAGAAGAAGCAAAGTATGGAGAAGTAAGTAAGGGTCGTAGCACTATTACGTTCTTTAGTTGTTACCACCCTCAGAGAAAATAAAATCTAGTTTTATATTTTACTCGTGTAAGCGAATGTCATTATTTTGAGAAATGTAATTGCTGTAATGTGCTAAGCAGGCTAAAGCGGCTGACTGTATAGGGTGATGTCTAATACACAATTTACTTAGGTCACTGCTTTAGCAAGGACTAACAGGTTTTTTTCCAATAGGAGATCATTGACTCGACTTTTTCATAATACTCCTATTAAGATAATAACAGTCTGGGTTACCTGCGTCAATACGCAATGAGGATAATTTATTCACATAGATTCACTACCATTGGTTTATAGTTACGTGTAGCAGTTGGTGATTCATAGGTATTCATGGTTATCGCAAATATTATGCGGAGTTAAAGACCATGATAAATATGAACCCTCATTCTTAAGATGCAGATCTGTTTTTTAAACATTAACATAACACTTAATGTTAATCACGTAATTCTATTTAGATGACAAAATTAAGACTCAGTCTTTATTAGAGTATTTATTCTTTTGAAAACCCAAACTTTACGTGCCACAACAATTTACCACAGAAAATTTCCATACCGCTCAAATCACTCCGTTGAAAAATAGAGTCTTACTCACCTGTCTTTTCTCGGTGCCTCAGATTTTGATGAGTTACCTTTTGCTATCAACGTCCGTCAATAATTTAAATGATATGTTAAAATCAAACCTGCCGTTATAATTTCGCGGCTACAGCTAATGCTACAAGCGGAACGATATCAAACAATGTTGCCCCTGTTAGTTGACAAACATTGACGTTAAGTCACTACATTCAACCGGCGCGGCGCGCGGCATTTAGTTTCTTCGATCCCTTACAATTTCGACATTACAACTGCAAACGATCTTATTATCTAATAGAGCTTAGTTAGACATGGTGGAAACTGTTGTGAAGTAACGCCCGTACTAATATTAGGGCTCCGTACCTGCTATGCTATTCTGAAACACTATCATCGTCTCGAAAGTCGTCTCACACGTCACCTTGCATCATATTTGGTAGCGCTAGTGTCAAAGCTTACCGCGGATATAGAAGTTAGTTCGTCAATGGAAAACGGAATCACTTTGTTGTCCGTCTGTCTGTGTCCTTTTAAGCCTTGTCGTCTTCTTATCAATGCATAAGCCTAATATAAAAAATCTAAACTAATCTGTTTACATGCTAAGGACAAAAAATTCTCGCGGAATATCGTCATAAAAATGTCTCCCGGGCTTATAGTCTGTAAACCGCCGTTCAATTGTTTTAAGTGCCAAACAGCCGTAATATCAGCAATGATTGGTAATGCTTTTTCAATAGGAGACCAACCCCTAGCAACAATCGTTGCGCGTGCAAATATCATAAAGATTTATGACACGTAAATGTTTTTATTATTGACTAGATTATCGCATAGTTCGTAACTTCTTAGAACTTTTAATCAGGTGCGCCATGCCTGCAACCTGAGATCTATGACAATATGAATCAGGTCCCGACACGGTATATGAATATCAAACATTTTATACCAATATTAAGATGCAACTTAAATTCTTAATTTGCGGCGTGAGCGCATCGCAATTTCAAGGCCACTAAACCAGGCATAGATGCGCAGTTCAGTGATTCAGGCAATAATTAAGCTTCGTTCATTAATGTATGGCGTATAAAATTGTTTAGCTAAAACAAGTGTTTACAGTCGGAACATAGACAATATAGACATGCCATGACTGTAAACATATACAAATAAAAATATATTTGTTGGTAAAGGGAAAGGTATTCGTGCTCAATAAACAATTTACATGATGTATGCCTTTATATAATGTATAATGTCGAGTAAAAAGTAAGTCTATCGATCAAAGATCATGTAAATAAAACAAGTCTGCCATCCAAATACAATTCAGTTTATACAACGATTCGGATCGATAGAACGTAAATCAATCGAAAATAATATGTTATTTGGCATTTATGTTCATTTCTGTATTTCTATTTATACTTAAGCCAGTAACATAAGCTAACAAAATACAGAACGGTCTATGTCTAAAGTATAAATTATGTAAACTCTGTTATAACGTCTTGTATTCGCCCGAAAAGGTCCTTGACCTGATTGAAGAAACGTTTTCCTCAATTTGCCACTCTTAATGATAGAAGTCGGTACACATATACAAAATTGATACTCCTAATTCCGTCACTTTGGTTGACCGTTATAGTTCGGTATATTCACATAAAATTGCGTACAAACTTTAGCAGTGCAACTAAGTTTTGCATACCATTGTTGCAGCAAAGCTTGATGGCGACAGTGTATAGAGCAGGGTATGCTGAATAAGATTTTGTTATTTACATTATAATCTCAAGTCAAGGAATTTTAAACTTTACTTCTTATTCTGTAAGATCTAAAATGCAACGTAGAGCCTCACGTTCAAAAGCAATGCAGGCAGCCGAGATAAAATAAAACTTCAAACTTAAAATACAGCTTCTGCCATCATGGAAATTTTGCAAGCCTTTTGAGTGAAAATATTTCCCGCAGCCGCAGCTTTTCAGGGATGAAAAGTAATGCATGCGCTACGTTTATTCATACCCTTACAAAATTAGTTCAGTAGGTTGCTGTAAAAACGCAAGAGGGAGATAGGTCTACTTCAGCGTATAATTCCTACTTACTTTTATACCACCTGCTTTTTCCCTTCATGGAGTAATCATGCGACTGAATGATAAAAAGCAGAAGCTAATATAAGCATATATAAAGGTAGTTTGTTATGCACGGATGGACAACCATTGTTGTGCGTCCAAATGTGTTCGCTTCTCGTTGAGTGTTTTGAACTATTGTCTAATAGTTCACAAATATTTTCGAGGTTAGGTTTAAGTTTTAGTAAAAGTTAGAACCATCGTAGTAGTCTTATTGATGGGTACATATCGTAGGTTTCGGAACAATTCTAAATTAAACGTCAATGGCACTCCCGTTAATTTGCGGGGACTAGAAAATACGATTATCTGTTTACTTCTCAACACGCTTTATGTTAGCTGTGATATGAGCTTAGCACAATAAAGACACCGAGGACACGAGAAAGGTTAATTCGCACGAACCTACAAGACACATTCGTGTATATAATAATAAGCAAAAACTAACTATAAGCCCGATAACTGACGAACTTACGGATTAACGATTATAACTGTAAGTAAAGTCCTGCAATGCAATCGATCATTACTTTCTTAAATAACAATACTTTTACTGATTATAATCCACATAAAAAGTAAATATGGTGACGACCCGATTGGCGCAGTGGTTAAGCAATTGGACTGCTGCGCTTAGGGTTGCGGGTTCGATTCCCGCACGGGACAATAGTTTGTGCGATCCGCAGATGTTTGTCCCGAGTGTGGGTGTTTGTGTATGTGATATTTCATGTTTGTGAAACGCACCCACGATACAGGAGAAAAAAAAAAACAAAACAAAATAAATAAAAGAAGGAATGAAACTACAGACACAATAACTTTTATTTTTCTGCATCAGCTCATAACTGGTATGTAATACATAAACATTCAGTTTATGTAATCTGATTTGTACACAAATACATTCAGAATGTAGAGTATGCAATAACAAGACATTTTGTTTTGTTAGCAGACTACGTAGATATCATAATTATTGTAGCTTGGTTTACCTCTAGCTTAACAATGTTTGTGTCAAACGTGGTCAAAACAACATCAGTCTTGCATCGCAGAAGGTTTCAACTTATAATTCTTTGTTTAAAAAAGATCCCGACGAATTGAGAACCTCCTCCTTTTTTTTGAAGTCGGTTAAAAATCCACCGTTGACGTCGGCGCCTCTGTGCTATATTATTAACAGTTGCAAGTAAATATGTTTATTTGTATACTTACGTAGCATCTGATCCTTTTTCGCTCTGGCTGATGCATTAAATCGTTTGATACCGTAACGCCCGTCATGGCCTCAATCGGTCAATCCTTATTTATTGTTTCTGTATCTTACAGTTCAACAACATCAACGAATGAGATTTCAGTAAAATTTTGCGTATAAAACGCTTTTTTAGTCCTAATTGTAAACAGTTCCTTCTGAAACTTTTACACAGAGTGGAAAAAACTCTTCAGATCTATCCGCATCGTACATATGCATAACGGTAAAACTACAATACATATTATTACAAAATTGATAATGTTTGCATACTCTATAGCTAAGATAGGTCGAACGTATGACTACTCCGGAACTTGAGCTCACTGAATTCTCAACGAGCACGCAAATCTATAACGTGTACATTGACCTCGGTTAAAGCGTTTTGAGAATTCCTGATAAGGTTTCCACTTAGCAGTACTAGGACGATCGTACCATAGGCTGTAGGAAACAACGTTGGATGCATTACAATGACGTGCTTGTGACAAGGTTGCACCGTCTGCCCGCCGTCTAGATAAACATTTGTAGCAACATAGTTGTAGATATAAATATTCATGCTTGTCTGGCCACATTAGTTACGATCGCCATCCATACACGTAATCCGTGACGGTTACACGTTCTTTACATAATATATTCATAAAATCACGGCTATTGTCCTCACTGAGATGTGTGATGATTAATGTTGCAACATTTTGCGACTCAACAGTTCAGTAATCGATTGATACAGTATCTACTACTACTAGTAACCAAGCGCTGATCTCGCGTTAAATGTAACCGTATCGCCTCGGATTCCACGAGGTTGCCATTAAATATTTAATTGGATTTTCAGCGTTTTTTTATTTATTTTTTGTTGAAAATAATTGCTCTTTACTTTACATAACATATTGTTAAAGTAACATTATACACCAGGCTGTTTCGATTTAATCCTCCTCAGTAAATCTCCGTTTTATTAGCTATACTCCCAAATATGATGACCTTTTTTATAACAAATCGAACCATTGACTTAGTCGATCCCCTGAACCCTCCTGAACCTCGAGAGTAAAGATCATGAACGCATCATCAATTGGCATAATTAAGTTCCTCAGTTACCTCAATGTAACCAAATCCAATTGATGACTGCAATCTGCTCCTTTATTTTATTATTTTAAAAATTGGTTGCGCGGTATGTTTAATCTGCTAATTTCGAGCGAGTCCAATTGATGACTAATTGCACTCTCAGCTGCCTTTTGTAATACTAGTAGTACAAATATAAATATTTACCTCTTACTTTCTTTATCTTTTAGATATTTATTGAAGTTCTTTGAATTTCTCTATTTACATGCTCGTTTTAAAAATCGCGTCATGGCCGAAAGAATTGATTCGCCTGAAATATCGTATTTTACAGTTTGTTTACATATAAATAGATGAAATAGGTCAAACACACGTGGCACATAGGTACGTTTCCTACGATCAATAGAAATTAAACCTATACTTCGCATAGGTTTAAAAAATAAAACGTCAAAATTCGTAATCTATGAAATTAGTTTATTTACGTTCTGTCAAATTGAGTCTCATGAAGAATAATATACTTAATACAAGAAATAATATCAATCACAGGTTACATGTGTAAAAATATTTAAGTTAAAGGCAAAGCACTGACTTTTTATTTGAATTGTACCACAATATTCTCTAAGATCAACACATCAAATTGAAACCTGAAATGAATATAAGAAAATATAGACTATTGGGGTTCAGGCGCGCCCACTTCACGCTTTACAGGTACGCCTGTTGTGAATCCCACAGTAGGTATCATAAATCGTAAATAAGAACAACATCATGTAATGGGAGCTGTAATGCGGATGGTCCTGTAGAGGCCAGATCACTATCACAGATGACAGTGACGGCCAGCGGACCGAGACCGGCCCGTCCGTTTTATGATAATGTAACAAGCATGCCTGAAAAAGGTTCCATTGAAAACACCAGAAACTCGCATTCATAATTAGTTCTCATTGAGAAAATACAATTGTTTTATTGAGCTTTGTTTCACTTGCTATCTACATTTTTTCATACTCGCTAAGTCTCGTGTGTATCAAAGCACCGTATCAATTTGGCCCATTCAATGGCCTGTTAACGGCCGGGTACAGTTAGTATGGTCTACTCATCATTCATAATTCTTATAGCACTTATACCTACTTCAACCTAAAAGGGAAAGGAACGGGAGCGTGACAAACATAATATCATGTCGGCGAGAGCCAAAGCCAAGTATCAGGGTCTAGAGATCCTGCAGTATCCCTCAGCGCGGCCTTGTGTACTAATTAGTGATTATTCTGCGAACAGTTGCTGCGCCCACTCGCTACTCCAACCAATCGACGCAGGTGGCTGTCAATTTGTTGTGCGTTGACCTCGCTCGCTAGTAGACCCATTATAGATATCTACATCGATTAATCTTAGACTGTTAATCTTCAGTAATACATTTGTACGAACAAGCTACACATATTTGAATAGACAACAATGTATGTATTCATTGACTCATTGTACTTACCTACGTCAACATTAAAGCGCTTATTTATTGGCTTAAGTATGTCGTTTTGCTGATGCTCATATAAATCTCAAACAACGTAAACGAATGTAACTTTTATTCCGTTATCTGTAAACTTAACTGATTACCAGTCATCAGGAAGACGTTTGATCTGATTTAAACGTTCATGCATTGAAAGGATCGTTGTTGATTGCGCCAAGTATTCCCCTCTGTCGTTATCGTGCCATCGGACCACATAACGTATTCTTAATTAATGCCTTTATTGATCGCGTGCAAAACATAGCTTGTACTGCAACGTCACGTGACCATATGCCGCATACACTAGACTACACTTTTAATATAAATACAATAAACTACCGCGGAAGTTGAATAGTTCAAAATTAACAATTATAATTTTTATTCTAGAAATACTAGTAATTCAACGTGTTTTTTCAGTCATAGCATGCAGTTGCTGGTACCGAAACCGGCTAGATCTTCAGCCTGAGATATATTGTGTTGTGCACTTTCCTTAAATGAATTGAATGGTCAGAATAGCAAATATACTGACGACGTGCCACCACACCATTGTATTTGATAAAATCGATCGGCTATAACTACACACACAGTTTCATTGAACACTGGTACAATTAGAATTTATGTTACTCTGTCGTCAACGTATAAAAAGTGTATTGCTAAGTATAAATTGACACTATGAGGCTTCTTGGAGTACACATCAAAGTCTACAATTTCATACCTAGTATAAGTAAAATGCTCGCGTAAAGCTAAAATAACACAATAATTTATTTAAAGCTCTCATTATTCGGATGTCTACACCTGATACTGTAAACTGACTGGCTGCTCTCTTTTCAACCACATTTTGTTCATCCTTAAAGTAAGTGCGATGGCCGAGTGCAAAGGATGTTATAAATGTAAGATGGGAAAAACTTATTTCTTAATCAGCTGACTGTTCTTCCTTATTATCTGAGAGCAGATTTACTGTCTACACGTCCAATCAAACTCCACATAAATAATACCAGTGTGAGGTAGCCTATATAAAACAAGCCAAGTTAATTGGATAACAGTGTTTTGCTAATTGCCAATTGCCTTCGTAAAGCGAATGATTATGCAAATTGTAAAAGTGTCCATTTTGTTTTGACCTATTTACCATTTTAAATCGTCTAGATCTTCGCAGTGGCTATAAGCTTGGCCTTACGTCTGGCAGGCCCAATTTAGAGTAACGTCCGTATGATTGATGTCTATGAACTCAACCACAACACAAAGAATATCGTAGTAGGTACTTAGTGCTTTTTGAAACAGAAGCAAACTTCAAAAAGGTATTAGGTTTCTTCTACTTACTTATTATCCTTTATTTATTCGTGCATTTGTCCATCAGCTATCCAGAAGTCGTGCAAGCCTGCGATGCTGGGTCGCATGTGGCAGGCCAGCCGGCGCGCGCTGAACCTCGAGCACTCGCCGGCGCACCAGTTTGCCTGCAGCCAGTGGCAGTCCAGCCCTCACCCTTCCACACCTTACATCATATACAGGTTACTACTGGATTGCATCTTATATGGCCACTCTTGTACATTCATCATAAATTATTTCCAGCTACTTGTTCAAAATTAACGATTTGTAAAGAACAGTATGACGACCTATTTTGCTATTCTTTAGTCGGAACGTAAAGAACTCAATTTGTCCTCACAGATGGCTGGTGTTTATCTCGGTGGTGGCCATTGGTGTAGCGAGTTTCGCTTGCCAGCGCCTTCCCCGGTTATACGACGGGCCCATAGTCGAACTTAACTACATGAAATGGTTCATCTACTTTACAAACTGGGGCTTCCTGCTGATAGCGTTGCAGGCTGGCCTCGCCCTCGCCGTCGCGCATCGGTACAGAGCACAAAAATTAAACTCTAGTAAGTTCTGGTTTTTAGTACCTACGTAGGATACAGTTGAACAGTAATGCCGTGTGACTATCAAACCGCTTGCCTTGAGTGACATTAGACCAAACGTTTGTAGTATTATACGGTAGTTTGTATTAAAAACGGAAACATAAGCTAGAGCGGGTTAATCAAAATTGATCCAACATTCCAAACTGCTTAAAATGTTCCCAGTAAATAATTCCCATCGCTGAGACTAACCGTATTTGCTGGGCCGCTGGGCGTCTTTGTCCAGTGTGTAATATTCACAATATGTTGGGATTTCAATGCAACAATGTCGAGTGTATGAATGTATAACTGGATCCTGATGTCGCTACTTAGTACCTATTCTATGCAGGTACAAGTAAATGCAGTTTGTTACAAAGTAAAACACCCTCCACCTACGAGGTTCAATGACATGAGACTTACACTTTGGAGCCTAACTTGAGAGGATACAGCTTCATACATGGATTGCAATTCTATACGCATCAGATTCAAATATGCAACTACAAGAGTTGTGTAACTTAATAAGATATATGTTTTTAATTCATGAGCTCAGTGACCTTTCTACTCAGAACATATTATGAAATGTCTTGAATATCAAGCTAAATAGACAACAACAACAAAAAATGTTGACGTTCATTAATTATAACGTTAATGGACAAAGTGTATATTTCTTAATAATTTTCAAAAAGTTCAGAGGTTTCTGAAACAAAAATCTAGTATTCTACTTTGTATTATTTATTTATTTTAACTTAGGGCGTAAAACAAATAGGTATCCTAATATGAACACTCCAATATTACACTGAACGACGAACGCAAATTATTAATTGTTATGTAATGTAATAATTCTTCTTAAATTCCAACAATAAAATACCAATAAAATTTAAACATATTTGAGCATGAAAATTACCTGTAAAAATCATTGGCATCAATTGACAAGACGTAGGTATTATATAAGACAAACGGATTTTATTCTGTTTCATTGTATTGTGTAAGGTATTGTGTTTGCGGTGTATATTAATACTGTGTGTACAAGTTAGTAACCATGACAACAGTTCGCCATTTCTACACAGAACTAACCCTGTCATATTATGTGGTAGGTAGACTTCTAGGAGCTAAAGGGCGTATGTACAGCTGTGTGGACCTGAATATAAAGTGTAGTTACTACAAAATCATATAACGTTCAAAAAATATTGTATCGGTAGGTAGGTATTACTAAAATCTCTCCCCTATTTCTGGACACAATAAAATATGGTTGTCTCATGCCAGCTTAGCTGATCTATACTTCCATACCTCCATATCCATACATATTATAAATGTGAAAGTAACTCTGTCTGTCTATCTGTCTGTTACACCTTCGCGAATAAACCGTTGGACAGATTTTCATGAAATTTGGCATGTAGAAAGTTTAACACCTGAGAAATGATATAGGCTACTTTTTTTTTATTCAACCTTTTCAGGGGATTAAATAGGGGTAAACCCGGGCGAAGCCGCGGGCAAAAGCTAGTAAGGAATAAAATAATGGACCTGTACAGTGCTACATCTGGTGGACAAATGCAGTGTTTAGTAAACAATTATGTTTTAACTTCCGTTCAACACTTTACAGAATGACTGAAGTTCATTTTTTTGTAATTTGTATTGTGAATTATACACGTGTGTAACTAGATGCCACAGATTCTCTTTATTGTAGGGTTTCGTTTATTATTTCATAAATCGTTATTATTTTACTGGTCCGTGATACACCATGAACCTAGGGTGCAAATAGGAGTCAATTTGGAATGCCCGTTCTTTAAACGATGTTATTTTAGTAAAACAAGTAGTGTTTGCTCTATTGATCGACTAGCAACCTAGAACTAGTCTCAATTCATTCTCAAAGCTATCATAGAAAGTGTGTTCGGTAGACCCGTGGCGACTGCGCAGGTTGAGCTCAATGTCAAGTGCCTCGCGTGGGTGCGTTTATTACACAAAACGGTTTCCTTGGACGACGGAACTCCTCACGCGAATCAATTAATCTGAATCATTGTGTCGCGTGTAGTGGTACACATCAAAGTAATGCTCGCTAAGGATCGATTGAACACGTGTTTTGTCTCTTTTCATCCCACCCATACAGAATGCTTCAGATGTCTAGACTGCTCATCAATTTAGATAAAAACTACTATTAATATTATTACTGTTTCGGTACCAATGTCCACTCCAGCGTATTGGTTCGTATATAGCTGTCAAGGGCATTTTTATTCAAATAAAGACATTTGGATGATATTTTAGTGCACGCTATCGACAGAGGTCACGAACGCTTGATTGGTTACAATTTCGCGTCAATTAAGATCACTGTGGAGCGGGACCGCTGTCCATTGTGCTTCAAATTATCCTTATTGGTTCCTCATTCCAACTGAGCCGAGCCTAGATGAAGTGGGTATTATGCCGCGGCTATTGTTGGAAATTGGAGACGATGACCACTTCAATAGCAAGTGGCAACCAATTGTTGCCACATAAAAGGATTTATACAACGTTTACTTTCTGTAGCCGTTTGTACTCTGATAATAGCTGGAGCTCTGCAAGATGAGAATACAATGTATTTGATAGCACATTGAAGACCTACCTACTCGTAGCGAAGCACGGTTGACTTAAGGTATAAATAAAATGAAATTTTCCCTTTGTCGATCTTTTGTCTCTTTTTTTCAACTAAACTGTTTTGTAATAATTCTGAAGACTGACTAAAAATTAGGTTATATATAAGACCATAACCAAATGAGCTATGTTTACTAACTTTTACTACTACTTACCTGTCTCGTACAGTTAATCTACGTTTTGCAGCATGCGAGGAAGACGAGATCCCCATACCTCTGGGGCGGCGCACACGCACCCCGCTGCTGTGCCGCGCGTACTGGCTGTCGCACAACATCGCCACCGATCTCGCCTTCGTGATCTCACTCGTCTATTGGACGCTGGTTCATGATCCAAGTAAGTTACCCCTTTGTCTATTAATAGGTAACCTACGTTGTCTTTTTCATTACCATAAAAACTCAAGTCACTTGTAAATATCGCAGGCGCCGATCTATTCATCAAACATAAATCTAAGTATATTTATACCTAAATTAAAGAAGATATCCAGATATTTGACTTTTGCGATAAAAAAACCTTTGCAAAAAAGGCCCTACACTATCAAAATCACTTCCTAGAAAATATATCTCCACAGCGCCTTTTGTTTTAAACATAGCATGGTTTAGCGTAACCGCATCACAATAACTATTTTATCGGAAGAGTTCAATTTATGCAATCGTATCGACTTCGACTCGGCCTATCTTGCAAATTATATTCAGCCGACACTAAGATAATATTGGTTTGTACTATAACTTCTTAGAAATAATTTAATCTCGTAAACTTAATCGTTCTCAGAGATACATGAGGTGAACGCCCTAAACGTCTTGGTTCACGGTGGCAACTCAGTGCTGATGCTAGTCGAGCTGGCAGTGACGTCACATCCCGTGCGGGCTGCCCATGCACTATACAGCGCAGGCGCAGGACTCGCATATGGAGTATTTAGCGCCTTTTATTGGGCCGTGGGAGGCACCGACAGGATCGGACTGCCGGCTATATACCCGGCCCTAGACTGGAATAAACCTGGTAAGAATGACTATTCCTGGTGTAAAATACCTCGTAGCACCTCCCGTAGGTCACTGCATACTTGGACCTAGTTATGCAAACAGGAACCAATCCACACTCATGCCAAAATCGAGATATGGACACAGAAGCTTTCTAAAATAAACCTTCTATCAACCTGTAAATATCAAAATGATCAGGCAATTTTGACAAAATAAAATATTAAAAAACATTTTGTCAAAAATCGCTTTTTTTTCAAAACTGTCTTTGTATGGGTTGATTCTGTTTTGCATAACCAGGTCCATTTTACATCAGGCCATAAACTTAATAATTACCATCAGATATATTTACACATACCTAGGCACTCCACAATTACGACCCAAAGACAATTCAATCAGAAAGTTTTGGCAAAACAACCGTCCTGACTAGATAGTGGAATTTCACCAAGATTGTGATAATTTATTGAGAGGATTTAGCGGACCTCTATGATTAACGTTTTTTTTTACTAACCTATTTTGTTTCCCACTGCTGGGCAAAGGCCTCTACTCTGATTTCTTCACTCCTTTGACTCTTCTTTCTTTTGACTCTCTCTATGACTCCTCTGACTTCTGATGCTCAACCTTAAAACAATTTATTTTGGTTTGAGGACATCTCAAAGAGACACCACTTAAATATCTGTATAGTATATTTTCTTTATTTGATAGTATTTGATAGATAGATTTTTGAATGATTACTTCGATCTTGATTCATGTGATCTTACGTAATGTTTATCATGACATTTGTGGTTTGTTTAAATTTCCCGAAACGGATATCAAATTAAAATTTGTACCATAAATGCACGCATCAAAATATTTTACGTGCTTACTGCATACCTATAATAAATATACATATTTACGTAGTCATTTGTCATGTTGGTTGTCTATATACTGGCTACCTGCATGTACACATTGTTTGTTTATTTACCGTATACACACTAGCATAAGAGTGTTTGGAGACGCGGCCTCGGCGTGATATAATACTTAGAAGCTGAGGTCAAAACCAACAGACCTAATAGGATATGTTTGAGAACCTTCGAGAAATGAGGTTCATTATTAAAATGCAGAGCTCATCTGGACTACCGTCTTTGGTTGGACTAAGTCCATCTTGTTTTTGATAAGGTTTTTAAACCACAGAAGCATAACTTAATTTATTATTACCCAAGTTCATGCTGGCTAGTAATGAAGTGCTAGCGACATCCTTTCTTCGTATTTCTTAGAACGACAAACATTATCTACCAGTGTTTGTAGGTGTTAAGTTTTTACATGAACCAAAATGTACTTGTAAAAGTACCTACAAAGTAAAAGTAATACAATATTCGCTCTGTTTTGTCGAACTAAAACTCTGTAGCAAATCTAACGTTTTTCTTTTTATAATCTTCTAACACTGATGTGTGTCACCAGGCTCAGCGTTCGGGTTCGTGTCGCTGTGCGCGGTGGTGATGGTGTTCGCGCACGCGGTGGCGACGTGCGTGGCAGCTGCGCGCACGCGCCTGGCCCTTCGCCTGCGCGCGCGCTCTCACGCTGACAGGCTCACACTGCCCACCCACTGATCACACGGGAAACGCAACTAGATACGAATATTAACCAACCAACGGCGCTTAAAACTGAACTACGTGACGCTAAATTAAAACAAGTGCCGTTTCTTATCTAGCCCAGACGTATTAAACACTATTCTATAAACTACCAGTGACAGTGAATAAATTAAGAAACTAAACTAGGGTGTACACTGTAGGTACACCCGCTGCTGTCCTGGCACATCTTTGGCGTCTACAGATCTGCTCGATTAGATTAATTCTGTTCTATTTTGTTCATTGATATTGTCGGTCAACAATTGGTCAGCACGACCTATGTACTCGAAAAATATAAAATAAACTTATCCATCGATTTTAATTATCCATAAAATGTGTATTCGTAAAACGCAATAATATTGTTGATTAAAGTCGTTAAAATAATCCAGGTTATCTGTAGACATCATACAATTGTAATTAGTTAAAACATCGTTGCTAACTAAATAATTTGCTGGCATGATCCATCAAATGAAGCGTCAAGTGTATTTATCACTTTCCAGTGTAACATGAACTCAAATACGCATAACTAGACTCTTTAAATATCTAAATAAGTAGGTAATTAATGATAAAAACTGTGTTCTGCAAACTGTTTTACGAGTTATCTCTTTATAAGATGATCCATAATTTTCATAACGTATCCAGCTAGTGAGGACGTGGTTTCCATACAAAACTGCGAGCATAATATTAATAATATCATAACTCCCAAAAGAATACGCTACTATATGCTAAGTTATCAGCCTCTAGGACTGTAGAATTACTGTCTCCAATTCTGTAATTTGCGTCACTTCTGTGCCTTATTGCTCAGATTACACATTCCTCACTAAAACCATGATTCTCGTAAAGCAATCGTGTATTTCAATTATTTTGGTTTGTGTTCTATGTATATGAAAAAAGCACCAACTGTGTAAATGCATTTGTTTCACCTGTAACATAATACATTGAGAGTTATGAAGTTAGAAGTGATCACAGTAACTGTATAGACTGCATGCAAGCAATATTATTGAAAACGCATGATATAGTGTGTTTGTGAGTCGCTTTTAGATAAATGTCGACCTTTAGCGAGTAGTTAGTACAATAACTACATATTATTTAAATGTTCGACTTACAAAACATTCCTATTTTTTCCAAAGAAACATAGAAATAAGTGAATAATAAGGATGTAAGAGTAGGTGCACCTGAAGTGTCACTGTGCCTGACTGTACGGCAGGCGCATGCTGTCGAGGGCATGTCAACTATATCGTGTAACTATAAGGAGCTGCAGGTGTTAACCCCACTATGCTAAACGTACTCGGATGCATAATGGATTAAACAGAAAACTCTATACTGAAGAACGCATTTGGAAACAATACTATGCAAATCATGAACGTGCCATAAACTAAACTAACATAAGAAATCACAATATTATGTTCAGAGCGATTCGTTTCATCCATTATGCACGAGAAATGGCAGCGGGCTTAAATAGAAATTCATGCGCAATTATAAACAGTTATTAGTAAATAAAATATTAATGTATTTATATATTTAACATATTTAAATTTATATTATTTAAATGAAATCCTTGAAACCATTTTAAGTGATCCGATAATTTATTCTAAACATGTCAAAACGTATGAGGAGAATAATGCAAGTAGTTTTATAAATCAGTATTATATACGAGACTTTACTAAATCCTCTCAACCCTAGAGGTGCAATAGTCAATTGAAGTAAAGAGTGCCTATACTACTGAAGTATAATATAAAAATAATATGTCTGCACTCTACCTTGACCTGCTAATTTAACATTATCAAATATAATTGAACGATCGTGTTTCTAATGCATTGGATACTATATTATAATTGTTTGCCTTTGTTCGCTGTAGAAGTGTTATTTCTTTTAGAAACGCGAAAACAACCTGACTGTTGCGTTCAGTTAAGAGCAACGCGAGAGCCTGCGGAAAACTAGTAATTTGTTCATTTCTATAGAAATAGCAGATTACGAAACAGCTGTTTGTTGTGCAGAACATTATATTAAATACATTCCTGCCTTGCTCCAAACTTAAGTAAGCTCAGCATTTATGTAAACGAATACCTACGTAGAGACTAACTGTAGGACTTAGTGATATAAATCGTTCCTAGCCTTAATTATTAAAATCGGACAAAATGCTGTGATGCGCTGTTTCCTTAATGTATTACTGTTAATTTATTAAATTAATAAGCAATAATAGACTTGTAATCTCGAAGACATTGTAAGCAATAATTTAATTATTACGAAATCATAATGGACTGTAATCTCTCTCAAAATTATTATTGTATTGTATGTTATAACTAGTATTAATAGAGATCCCCTTAAGTTTCCCGGTCTATTACGAAATATGGCCGTGAATTTATTTATTTTTATCTAGTATTGAATTTTAAATTACATCCCAATTTCACGAACGTGGTCGTAACTATCTATTATGGGATCTGGTCATATCGTATTATAAACAGTGTAATTAATCGTGATAATAAATATTAATTTTCTGAAGCAATGTACTTTTATTTACACCTTGGCTACCTATCTACTGATTAACTATGCATACAATATAGACCATAAGAAATCAAGGCAAGAATAACATGTTGCAACTGTGATCAGAATCATTGATGATGCGTGAAGGATCACTTGAATGGGCAAGTTGAGTTCAATCTGAGAAGCGATGCACGCGACCTTACCTGCGTACGCGCAGCATCCAGTGAGGAGCCGCGGTACACTCAGAACATTAGTAGCGCGGCACTCGCGCGCAGAAACACGCGTACTGCGTGCTTACAACCAATATTGCTATAATATATTTCTTACATAGAACCACGCACACTTATGAATAATCGTAAGAGTGCAACGTTCATTCAAATATTTTATTTAGATTGACAAGTGGTTTTGTGCTGTGAAAATAAAATATAAGCGGTAGGTACCATATTTTATTACTTAATACATATATATTTTCATTTAATCCCATATACGACACATTATTATAGTTATCCTATTCATAATAATTAGAATTATAAATAAAAATGCTAGCGCAATGGCCATGCACTTCGTTATCTGTTCGATCAATCGACTGTTTTCATCCCCGCGCAGGACGATGTTTATAATTTTGACGAGTCTATCGGCTACAGGTCTTTGTTAAGATCAGGGCGATATAAGGTACAAAAATATATGTATGTAGACGAAGTGCAAACAGTTTTGAATTCTTTCAAAATATCCGTACATTATTATGTTTTTAGATTGCCCTGCAAATATCACCTATTTTTATGATCTTAAAAATAGGTGATATTTCCAGGGCAGTGAATTACTTTCGCTTATTTTAAAAATGCAATAAATTTAAAAAATATACTTGGAAAACGTTTAAACAATCGATTAATTCTAAGTATACTTATGGAATAAAGTATATATAAGTATATAGAAGTACCTACTGAAGTAGCACTTAGCCATCATCAAAATATTAGCCAGCCTAGAAAAATCTATGATAGATTCATGAAATATATATATAATCACTATGAATTAAGGTAGATTGACATATAACGCATTTAGTTATATTTTTCGGACCGTCAACAAAATAGTACTTATTCCTTTGGTTACAGACGTGACATGACGTATAGGTATCAATTCAATAAATATTTTTAGTTATCCCGCATTTAATTCACTACTAAATCCAGTCTTTCTCCGCAACATGTTTTTTTATTATTAAGTATATTTTCACACTAACTAATGAATTTACATTCTAACTCTAAAAGGACTAATGATAAAGTCTAGTAATCTACTAAAACTCGCTGTTCAAAGTAAGTACTTACGTGCTATGCTAACGCAAGTTCTTATTTTCCGTTTATGCACAAATATGTTAGCTGGCCATAAAACTGCTGATTAAAACCCAGTAATTACTTGATTAATATTCTAGGTCGTATAAAAATTTACTTCGATCGACTAGCGACCTAATAGGGAAATTCTCGACCTTATCTACATTAAGCTGTGTACTGAGTGGGGTACACGTTATGGCACTTATGGCAAGTGACCCAAAAGGACATGCAAACTGGTTTCATGCGTTATCGATGATAGGCGCTCTATCGATAATAACGTACTAACAATATTTATCTTGTTGGGTCATAAAAGTTGATCTTGATAAAGTAACCAGCCTTTAACTATCCCGCTCCAGAGCAAGAGCCTCTTCTCATATGGAGAAGAAAAGAGCATTCATTACTATACGCCTAAGGCCGAAATGTTTCGAACTGCCAACCTGCAGTTCATGTTTTATCAGGAGTTTTCTTTACCGTCAGACAGAGGTGTCGTGAATCTAAAAAAGAACCTATAGATATATCAAATAATCACAATGATCCCTTGAACTAGCATCCTTAAAAATCGGGTCTGAACAGGCCAGGCTACCACGACATTCCTGGTGGATCTGGGTGATCAAAATAAAATCAAAACGGCACTGCAATTAAACTAAGAAACTGTATAAAACTATAAGTAAAACAACATATAAATGGTTTTTAAAATAGATGTCTGAAGCTAGTCCTGGATACTGCTATTTATTTATTATCCAATAGGATCTTGGCGCATCTCCCACTGACGCGCATAGATATTGGCTGACAGCCCCAAATGCGTTGCAACATTGTTGATACTTGTAATACAACATTTGCACACAGTATCCATGTGTTCCTTCTAAGAATAGACTAAACTATCTCTCGTGAGTATCAAAGACGCCTCCAATCTAAATAAGTGTACTGGTAAAATTTCTTTTGTTTTTATTATTTAATGTAGTAGACCTACTCGCAGACGTAATTAAGAATTTATTTCTTGAAGCAAGCCCTTGTAAGGAAGCCTATTCATATACGATCCATTTTAAATTTTATAGATCTATGAGTTCCTTCTCAGAATAGTCCTATAAGGCCAGTATAACGTGCAAAACCATCTTAAAAAAAAAATGTATAGCGATAAATGTATGCTGTTTTAATAGTTTTTCGCTTAGAAGAAGATTGTAGCGCCCAGCCTCTCGTTAAAATCGTAAAAACGTTTTTACGACACCCGTTAATAGAGAATGGTTGGCCTTTTTGCCGGAAACCACACGGAACGGTAGACACTACCAGCAATAAACTGCAATAACTCAGGGACGGCATCGTCACGGTAAACTTATGTTCTTATTAAGGGCATTATCATGATCTAATCGGTTAGAATTATTATAATAGAAGCAATAAGCCAACCAGTCGGATGTTTAGAAACACGCAAACAGCCGGTAGATGGCTACGTTAGTACCATATCCTTAATGTTATTACAAATCGTTCAGTTATCGTGACTGACTTGCATCCTTAAGGTTAGGATAATGAGCGAGCGTTTTCCTCGGTTTCTAATACCCTTGAAATGATTTTCCACGTAGTGAGCTCCACGGCTGCCTTAAAGGATGTTGTAGGTCGGAGCGAACGTTAAACAATCGGTTAAACATAAATGTATTTATGACGTTTAGACAAGGCGACTAAACAAATTAAGCAGAGTCAGATGTTGACCCACAGTGCGCCCTAGTTGTGGAAGACTACACAATAATACGAGTTCAGTTACATGGTTAAGTTGTATACCGCCGCGACGACGTTCTTTAATTTGACAAGAAATCGATGTTAGATTACCGTTTCAGCGGACGTGAAAACGAATGGTGTGCGTGTTAGAGCCGCGGTCAGTGCGTTTTACTTATTGTAAAAACTGTTTATGTGTGTTTTAATTATCTCGTGATACAGCTAACTCTTAAGTGAAAATCTTAGTGGTGTTTCATAAGTATGTACTATCGTGAATCTAGTGGTTTATTCCCATTGCTGTTCATATTTATGAAATAGATATGGAAGGGTCGGTTCTTATGTTACATGCGAAGGTACGGTGGTGCTAGCACACACTATTATCATTTCAGCGTCCGACGCGTGCTCTGCATATATGTTCGCATAGATCGTCATATTTTCATGAAATTAATAATATTTATTATCCATAATTTTCCTTAACTTTATTAAAGCCCATAAGTAAATAAGTTTTATTTTCGACTACTTGCATGGTATTTTTAATACGTTAAGTTTTGCATTATCTACGTGCTACCGAACATCAATAAACAATTAAATGTACCATACTTGTTACTCTATGCACATCAGCATCTGGTTGGTAGTTTTCTCATCCTTGAAAGCCATTTCGAAAATTCTTCATTGCTCTATGTCACTTCTTAGCTGCAACCTACGTATACGTTCGTTAGTCTCGCAAAAACCCGAGAACGGCTGGACCGATTTGGTCAATTTTTATCTTGAAATATTTTTGGAAGTCCAGGGAAGGTGTAAACGGTGAGAAGGCGATAAGAAGTTATAAATAGTTGGGGTTAACGTTATTCAAACAAAGTGCGATCCAGCTAACACATCAATACCCACTGTTTATATAGGTTGTCGTTTAAATAATGTTTGTTAGAATAGCCACTGAAAATATCAATAGGTTTTATGACTGTGTGTTCAACAAATCCATGGCAACGAGTTGAAAATAACATAATAATACCCTTTGTCCATAGCGGCGGAGATATACGTACCAAGTATTTGAAAACAAATACGCGTTTTAGAATTTAGGACCTTACTCTTACCTACTAAACAATGTAATACAAACATATAAGTTGATATGATATAATAATGATAATTTGTTATTCTAAGAAGAATGTGGATATCGCAGTCAATTGGCACGGGCAAATGTGCCTCACACGATCCATAAAACGTTCAAATATTATTACAACCAAAGTAAACTTAAGCACGTCTTATAAATATATATTACTTACATGTAATTTATTACCTATATTAAATAGAGTCGTGAAATGTTTAGGTAATGATTAAACCTAGCTAGTCACTTTTACGTTTATCATTGCACTTCAAGTTCATTTAACAATAATAAATATTTAGAAATGTGCGTAATAAACTCCTACGTTACGCGAAATTACTTATATTGTGTATAATAGTCGTTCGTTAAATTTCATGGGTAAGTCAATTCGTTCTACGTCATATAGTATGTAGGTCATTAGGTATTTGCGCCTGCGCAACATACTATCAACGTTTCGTTGAACTTGAACTTGGAATGTGTGTTAATATTTTGTTGTACCTCGAGTAAAAAACGTAAACTGTTCGCTTTATACCTGTGTCTGTGTATGTACTGAATAGGCACCATATTTTGATGATTATCTGTATGTCGCCAGCTAGTGGTCAAGTGGTTACCAATTGACACTAACATTAAAATGCGTTTAAGTAAGAAGTTCAGAACACTTGTTTATCGTAACATCGTTTCTGCGCACACTTTGGCTTCATCACGATAGTCATTTGTAAAAAGAAAATTTAGAAAGATTAAGGTTAACGGAACTTGACTAAACTCTTGCTTACAATTTAACGAGTGTAACCAAAAGTTCGTTGTAATACATTAAAAAATTTACTGAGAACAAACCGGAAGAAACACAATTATATGGGGAAAAAGGTGCATGTCCTACATAACATATCATATATTATGCATACCTGTATTATGAAAAAAATATACTAAGAACTACCTTAAGCAGGTGTGCGATCCCACGTCACTGATAAACCTAGATCTGCCCCCTTACCATGAACTCTTAAAGCAGGACGGTTTACGATGAGGAAGCGAGACGCCGCTACGAGCAGTCTAATGTGGCGTCTCGCTTTCTCATCGTAAACTTACCTGCTTTAAGAGTTCATGGTAAGGGGGCTTTACTACAAGGAATTCAGCTTTTATCGTGAATAAACGCGAGACTATTATAATCGTTTCCACCTTTTTATACTTTAAGCCGACAGCTGTATAATGGTCAATTCCGAAATAGATAAATGTTCAGCTATTAAATATTATTGGACGTAAACTTCACCTTGACTTTTTCATTCGTCTGGCTACATGCAATCGATCAACATTTATGATGAGAAATATAATTACTTTCAATTGCTTATGTTTAAATAGCCCTTTACCATTATCCTATTATTTGTTTGCATACGTGTGTTGAGAATAAAATTCAAGATACTTAAATATTTATGTATTGCTAGGAGGTCGGCTGTCGGCACTCGAGGCGGTGAGTCGAGGTGTAGTGCCATAACCATAAACATAGAAGTCCTCTAACGCACCTGTCACGGCCGGTCACATTACTCTCAAATGAGACTTCATTCACTTTTATGGTAATCAGATATAAACCTTGCACATATATACACATATATATACATATTTGAGTAAAAATAACTATTTGATACGTGCTTAAAATTCATATTTTCGTCCTTGTCCACAGCTACTCAAACACACCGGAGGCTCACTCAAGATGTTGTAAACAAACAGACCGAGTATATTTAACTGGTTAACGACACTTCTTCAATTAATCAGACAAAATGATGCAGTGGTCCTGGAGGCAAGCCTTCTATTGCATGACAGGGATCCTCGGAAATGAAGAAAATCAGTCGAGTGAGCCGTTCACCAGATCATGCTGCGGAAGAATTTCCCCCCTCTACTGGAGGGTGCCTATCCTCGTGTGGGCCTTATTCGTCACATTCTGGTCCATAGCATGCTTTTGGGGCCCGAAAGAAATGTTCTTACTGTACATGACTCACTGGGGCCTAGCATTTATAGTGCTAGAATCCATATTTGGAATATTCGTCGCCATAGGACGTAGAGGATTAACAGGTATCTACTTGAATCATAGTATCTGATAATTAAATTGTAATGGTTGTCTTCCGAGCCGGCCAGTGATGCGTCACTAATCAGCAGCAGTTGCTCCACCTATTGTTTCATATAACATCCTGGCTGGCGTGTAGATCGCTGGTGGAAGCAGTGCGCTGCCGGTAGCAGCACTTGTTGGCCTGACACAAACTACATTCTTATGCGCAGGCGACTTGGTCATGCGTGCACCGTTGTTTCGTAAAAAAGAACCACAAAAAAAAATGTATTTTTATATTTTGTTTATTGTTAGTACGAAGAGGACTTTAACAGATAACAATATTAATTACGGCTACATGCCAAACTTTAAGAAGGTAACTTTTAACGTTTATTGTAAATTGAACTGAGATATAACTTGACTACCAACCGTGATGCGATTTTCTACGGACTCAACCTTGACAATTTGACATTATAAAAACTGTTCCACTGCCAACATTTTTTTACACTTATAAAATAACTCAACTTTTAATTGAAAATACAATTGATATAGATACATTTATTAAAT
This sequence comes from Abrostola tripartita, assembly GCA_905340225.1. Lineage (NCBI taxonomy): Eukaryota > Metazoa > Arthropoda > Insecta > Lepidoptera > Noctuidae > Abrostola > Abrostola tripartita. Next base: position 4,610,786 of record HG996487.1, on the reverse strand, counting down.
CAAAATATCTTATATTGTGTCTATAAAGTATACAAGATCAAGTATTTTTCTAAGTGTGTCAAGTAAATATTGGTTGGCATTGGCAATGCAGATCATTCGCATGTAATACACACCCGCAGCTAATAATTTAACTGTCGTTAATCTCACGCAATATAACGCTTTAGTTAACATTTAAGCATCAATTTTTAATATTTGCTAAGTATAAAGAGTTAATACAAAAGAAGTAAAATAAGCGATTAAAATCAGTGTTGCAAGACCTAAACGATTGAATAAGGAACAAGTTCATTACAGACATAGCCTAGTCTTGTTACAAGATCAGGCCTTCCTCACGCTTCACTGCTTGCAGCACATTTTCACTATTTAGTTTATCACTAACTATGTACACGATCGGTCATATTCATTGTTGTAAACAGTGTACATACTGATAAAAGAAAGGTTATCATTGCAATCAATTGAAGGATCTATGCGTTCACGCGTACAACAAAGAACGTTTGGAAATGTAGTTACAAAGTGATTGCCTGTGCAGTGAGAATAAGTGTTCTTTATGCGGTGTTGATGTGCGCGGCGGTCGCTGGTGGAGCACCATGGCGTGCGTCAAATGGGTCAGGAGTCAGTGTCGGTGGCGCATGTGTCACCTGGAGCACCCGTCGCCGAGCAACTTCTACGTGAGCTGTTGGCAAAGCAACCGGTCAGCTGCGCCGCTCCTTCTACTGCGGAGTATCCTGTTCCTGTACTCGACGTGCGTGCTGCTTGCGTCTATGGCCGTGGTGCCCTTGACATTAAACATACATTTTGCCTTCTGGTTCATATACCTAACGCATTGGGGACTTCTACTAATCGTTCTTACTACAGGCTTCTCAACTTCTGTGTCAGCATATGCTTACTTTAATAGGCCGATCGGTACGCACTATGTTTAATTTATTATATTATCTAAGTACATACATATGGGTCGTTGAGATAAAATCGCACGTAGCTCTGTTATCAAAACACAGACTCAAAATATTTATTTATAATGCTTCACATAGGTAGTTTTAGGTAGGTACCTACCAATAGTTGATTGGAACAATTTATTAAATTATTAACTAGGTCTTTAAGGACCTATTTTACTGGTATGGCTGTGTTGGCTGAGCATTGTTCGATGTGAAGTATTATGTCATAACGCAATATAGCACGTGTCTGAAGTGAGGATCACGTCGTCGTCGTCGTCGCTCTGCGTTGGGCTAAGGCCTCGCACGCTGACTTGTAAGGTCTCGTACTAACTGCCTCGACATTTTCTCATCTCTCACCAGCCAACCACATCTACTTTAGCTCATGTGTCTAGTGTCCCATAGTTCATCTAGGCACACTTAGATTTATCATAATGATCGGATTTTATTGAAGGTTAAAAACCAAAGTAAGCGGATGCATGTAGGTTATTCAACGCTGTGCGACCAAAGCTAGCGGAAGACGGGTACTAAATGCTTACATTCACGAAATAATAGATCATTGATCAGCGTGCCTCGCGCAGATGCCGTGTTTCAAAATATAATAGATACTATGACAGGCAACATTTGAAAAAACGCGTTCAATAATTTCTTGACACGCTTAATCAATGCAGACCTTCGGGCAAGCTACCTATCGCCCACCTCTCAAAACTGTTTTAATCTTTTACCAAAAATTCTAATTTAATCCAGTTGTATTCTGACATTGACACAGCTATCGATATTTGAATATCTTTCATAATCTCTACATCCCACAAGGCCACACCGGATTTAATGTTATGATTTACTTACATCGCCAGACGCAACGTTCGGCCTACCATGGTACGTGAAAACCTACTGGATCCTGTACAACATCACCATTCCTGTCGCCTTCCTCATCACAGTATTCTACTGGGGAATCTTGAGGACTTGTGAGTGCAAAACTTGTGATTATATCTACAGATTAATTTTATTGAATTACTATTTTAATAGCCTTTCGGGAACCAAATCAGCTCATGGGATCTGAACAATATTTTACTACACATCTCTATCTGTGAAAAGCTTCCATTATTCGAAATAATAAAATAAAAAATAGCACTTACTACAAAGACCCTGAATCTTCGTTTCCCAATATCAATGTAGATAATCTTCTAAAAACTTTCGCTATAATAACGAAACAAGCATCGATAATTATTGATTAACAGTTACTTAAATAAAACGATTTTTACAATCTGCAATGCTTGCATTACTTGTTTCAGACTGGTATCCCATTTTTATATATATACCCGCAGCCAGCAAAGTTGTGATCTATCCTATATATCTATAAAAGGATAGATCACAACTTTGCTGGCTGCGGGTGACTGTTAAAACCCAGGTTTCGAGAGGTTTTCCTCGAGTAGTAAATGGTGATTTGTAATTTAAAAAGTATTTTGTATTAAAAGTAATATGATATTGCAAAACAATCGCATTTAGGTACTCTTGGTTGGGTTTAAACTAGCAGCCACCTACGAATCTGGTCCATCAACCACCAGTTGTAAAGTAGTTAGGTTATAGGTACCAGTGTAATGGAGGCAAGCCTATTGCCATAAATCGGGCTCAAATCCATACTCTTTTCTGTTACTAAGACTTACCTAATGGAAAATCCATTAACACTTTGCTGAACCCGAGGATCGAACCCAGGAACTCGTACTCAACAGTCTATAATAATGTTATGTCCTTAGCGGCCAACACGGTGAACTTCGCGCCGAACCCGGTGCTGGACGTGATGGTGCACGGCGTGAACTCGCTGGTGATGCTGGTGGAGCTGGTGTGCTCGGCGCACCCCAGCCGCCTGATGCACATCATGCAGCCGCTCTACTTCGCCGGCGCCTTCATGCTCTTCAGCGTCATCTACTACTTCGCTGGCGGACTGGACCCGTGAGTTAACTTGGAATTAAGACATAATATTACGCCTGTAATCCCCGAAGAAGTAGGCCGAGGTATTTCAGCAAGTTATGGATGCCTTAGTTTTTTACGAAGTATTGTAAAGAACTTATTCAATTGATAAAATTGCTTTTTTAAAAGAAAATCGTAGGCTTTGTAACCTAGCACATTAACACGAGGAAGAAGTCGGTTCCAAGGGATAAAACCCCCAGAAAAACTAAAAGCTAATACAAATATTTAAGACGAAGAGACTAAATACATACCAATCAATGTACTTCCAACATAATTATGTATGTCATGTATTCATAATTATTACTATTAATTACATAAATAACATTTAACAGACATGGTTATAACCGGTTACTTTTCAAAACGTGGTTCTTGCATCAACGTAAAAGTTCAAGATCAAAATGCAATGTTCTAATAAATTCTAATTGATTGTTCCGCGGCTCAGAGATTGTGGATATCATGATGTCGTAACATGAGAACCACGTCATATAGTTGACACGTGACCATAAGCCGTAGCTAGAGGTCACTGGTCATTCACTCATGCATAATAATTATTATTCAAGTTCAAAATATTAGTCCATTGCATGACATTGAATTGATGCCAGAAAGATTTAGGTAAACACTCGGTAAATAAATATCGGTTGCCCTGACAGCACCGTAAACAACAAGGCCGGTGGTTGACGTGAGTAGTGAGGAGCCGACACAGATACAACCTCATGTCACCTTAGAAGAGACCTTGATTCGGAATTCGGAGACAATAAAACGAGGAAACTGAGATTAGTATTCAGCTCTTGTACTTTCGTATGACACATTGCGGGAATTTAAGTTCGACTTCTATAAGATAAGGTTACCCTCGAAGACACATAAATCTCTCAGTTTACACAATCCAATTAGAAGAATAGTCCCGAGTACATGAAATAGGACAAAGGTTGTGTCATGAATCTGGTTGAAACATATTATAGCTATTGTAACTATGTACCAGTATTTCGCAACTAATATAATCTGCGAGTGACAGAAACAAGATGCGTGAAATCACACATTCATCATTTCAAGAACTCTACACAGTAAGACTTAGCACAAACTTTATGATAATAATAATCGCTGGAGATGGGCAAACCTTGTTGTTTATTACAGCTTTGTAATCTAAAGATAATAATAATAAACGTACAAATAGGTACGTATAAATATTAACATGCTTTAAGTTGTTTGACAGACTGCTGTTCCTAAAAAACTACACTGACAAAGTACCGTAGATGTTTTTACATTAATTATTACAAAAGTAAGATTAACATTTCTCAAAGTAAAATAAATAGAAATATTATCCAAATTGAAAGCATACTTATCAGTAAATAGAGTTTTTCTTTCATCAGACTAGGACCACAGATTCATTCTAGATAATAGCTGTACAAATTCTACAGAAAATTAAAAAGACAACATGTATTTGGCTTTATTATAAGCATCAAAATATCGTTAAGTAAAGGATATTATAATACAGGTTTGATCGTTGCAATTATCGCAAACGTAAATAAACATGTATAGTTGGTACTTGGTACTTAAATGTGAATGACCGTAGTTAAGTCCTAGCTCTGCACACTTATTGATAAAACCTTGGTTATGTTTAACAAAACATCAAATATGTACTACCAAAGTTGGTAAGTATCCGCAAATGTTGGTTAAACATAAACATCCCTTTCGTAAAAGAGGATGACCAGTGTGTTCACAGTGATGCGGTGGAAGATAATTAAAATAACAATAACTATAAATAATAACAACCTGGGGATGAACTAAATTTTATACTGCGACACATTCCAATAACTTTGAGAAGGATTTACCTACTCATTTTTTCACCGTTTGCTATAGGAAAAAGCCTTCCAAAATAATGAGCTTCCATTTAGCAAAAAAAGTTAAACCTTCGAAAGCTACAAAATCAAATAACATATTTTAGTTCACAACGTCTAAATCTGAAACAGGACACATCACTGATCTGAAATGTATTTGCTTACAAATCTAATCCAGTTGTAGTATTGATATTCATTGCCAAGAAATTCTTACATCGAACGTCAACCGCGGGGGAAAATCTATTTACATTATTAAGTTCTAAGAACATTTATAATTAAAATACCTTTTTTTGCCTAAATGCCTTAAATTTAACTTATTTGACACACACTGAATTTAAAGCAGTTGCCTAGGCAGAATACAAACAACACGAAATAGTTAAAGTAATTCACACGTCGCCTCGCGTCGTGGGAACGACCTTGCTCCACGTTAGAGCTTAGATCCTTACGATAAACAATACATTATAATGGAACAGCCTTTGTTGCAGTCATACTGACTTGTACGAGATTATTATAAGCTATTAAATATCCGAAATTTCTTCATAATTAAGTAAGAAACTCTATTTAAAGACGATAGAGACTAGCACAGGCAAATCTTGTAAATTAGGTATTTAATTAAAATTGGCCTTCAATTTGAAATTAGGAAACTATAAATGGCCTTATACATGCCTTCGTTTATGACACGTAAATAAGATAAATATATTTTATGTGACAAAAGAATTATGATAAGATTATGGAAATAATAGCATATTATAAAACAATTGAAGAGCAATAAAACAAAGTTATCAATTAATATCTAGATTTATTATCTGTAAGGGCAGAGCTCGCTAGCTGTTTTTTTTGTCTTGGCATTGAGATTCTCATTCAACTATATTTATTTCAATTTTTGCACGGATACATGTAAACCCGTGCGTCATCTAGGTTTCTGAGTAGACTTTGACCATAATCGCTAGAAGACTATCGCAAACATTATAATTACGTTGTCAATCATGTGATTTTCTGTTCAAACTAGGTGTTAAGGGGTGTATAAATCTAGAATTCATTACATAATATAACTATTATACTCAATTCTCTTGATCATTTTTTTTGCATTTAAGAATAGAGCCTAACACTTCTCATATTCTCATATCTCATATTTATCTTACTTAATTAATATTCCAGATGGGGTAACCCGTTTATCTACCCCGTGGTGGACTGGTCGAAGCCCGAGCAGACGATGGTGGTGATCACGCTGACGGCGCTGTTCCTGGCGCTGATGCACCTGCTGGTGGTGGGCATAGCCGCGGTGCGGGATGCTATCGCTAGGAAACGTGAGGACGTACCTACAGGAGTCTACAACGATGCATTCGCACCATAAATTATACAATAAGTTTTTATCTACAATCTTAATTTTACCAACACTGCCCTATAGCCATGGCTCGTAATACGTGTATGTCATTTTCCCTTTTTGAAGGTATATAATATGTGTGCTTGTGTTGAGATGTATTTGTACAATTCCGGGTGCAGTAGTGTATGCAAATGTGATATAATTTAACGAACTAAAGTGTAAGAAGACGAACTATTCAAAGACATTGTGCGTGTACTTATAAGCGCTAAACGGATTATTTTTTTGTAAATCATTTTATTGATTTAAGTTAAAATGAGGATGGACTTTTGAACATCCTTTTTACTTGAGGTAAATCTTTATATTTACTTTATAATCAAGCGCACTGTGATTCTAGATTTATCTAATAGTAGGTAGGTACCTAATTCGTAAGTAGAATTATTTTTAAAATGTATGTTAACTATATTATGTAACGTATTAAATACAGTATAAAATATAAACGGATAATTTATTTACCTGTATCTTCTTATTCAAGTGAAGATAAATATATTATTGTGAGTAGCCTATCCCTAAGGCTCAGCATTCCTCGGAGGTTGTAATAACCCGCAATCTGTGATTACGGTATAATTTTTTTGTGATAATAATAATAATAGTTTGTAGGAGGATAACGATGGAGCCTTAGAACATATTATGACGTTTTTTTGCCGTATTTTATCTTATAGGTCCATACTACCGTCCTTACTCCTTTTCATAGCAGTTGATAATTTCATAAAGAACCTTACTTTGTAGCCATAGATACTTTGTAGTCTGCACCTGACCTAAGTAAATCTTAGTCTGTAATGTACCTATCACCTGAATAATATGTAATTTCACACATTTTTTTTAAGTCCACTAGGTTTTTTTTTCAAATATAATAATCTGTTTATTTATTCTTTGTGATCATATTCTTATTAATGAGCCAAATTCTATAAAATTAATTATTGTAGGAAGACCAAATTTTCTCGTTTAGTGAATATATGTACTGCAAATTTATAAAGCCTCTTTTAATGTAATCACTGACTTAATATTGTACTTGTTGTCTATGGACCGAAAGAGACTAGATCCCACGACACAGGGAATCCTAGTGTGGGGTCTAGGGTACTTACCATGTAAAATGTTTTTGAGACAATAAATTATTAATATATCTTTGAAATGAGTAATTCTTCTATGGAATCAGTGGACGTCATTTTTCTACTGTTATCAATAAAATGTATGGATCATCGTCGATGGCACGCAATCACGAATAATCAGAGATAACGGCGACGAGCCGCAGTTGACTGTCGTAACGCGCGCGTAGATATACATACCTACTCACAAGATATAAAATTAAATAATTTACGAATAAAATGGGGGAACAGGTTAAAAAATATTTCATAAAGGAGTTCCAATTAGAAATGTTCTCCTTAGAGCACGACCATTTCTCAGACTTCTACTTAAGTTGTTGGCAAAGGAACCGGTCTAGTCTGCCTTTATTATTTATAAGAAGTCTAATTTTAATAGGATGTGTTGGTACATGGATATCTTCCATGATTATAACCGGGCCTATAATGACGTTCAGCCTCTGGTTTATTTTCATGACACATTGGGGAGTAATGTTTAATACCGTGACATCTGCATTCGCAGTAGTGATATCTCTAGTTGCCCTCATCAAAACACCTTCGGGTAAGTACTTATTACTTTTTGTCAATTGTCTTATCAATCACAACCACCTGAATTGTTGATCATTTTTAAGAAACCGTCATTTTATCTAAGAAATATCAGTTATATTAATAATAAGTGCTAATTAATAGACGTATGGTATAGGCACACCCCCACACTTGCCTGGGTATTAACCCCACTAAGTTACTTTAACTATTTACTGCTATTCCGATCTGTATTGAAGAAATAATGATGACCGGTCCTTGAGTGTACAATTATCTTGGATCATGTACTCGTACCTATTTAATCACCTCATTTTCCTTAACCATTAAGTTATTAGACTTCTGAACAAATATTTATCAGGATAACAGACAGCAAATAATCTGTGTTTATTTAGTTTAGACACTTCCCAGTTGATTTCTGTACGCTCGCACGTAAAAAGAATAAACCTTCCTTAAATCTGTATGAAACAGCCTTACGGTACTAAAGCCATAACCTTGTTATATTCTGCTGAAAACTGGCCTAGGGTCAGGACCAAAGTCACAACAAACGAACAGTAACATAACCTTCGGGATGCACATACGTACGTAAAGTCACTATGTTTCCCAGAAGTGCAGGCAGGGTCTACGAATATCAATTTGCTACAATCTTTGATCCCCCTTCGCCTCATTCACTCTCATTTTCCACTTCACTTCACTTTACACATGCTCACCTGTTTAGACTCCTAAACTGATCTTTCTCCAGAATATCTTCAACCTGCCCCCTAACCATGAACTCTTAAAGCAGGACAGTTTACGTTGTGGAAGCGAGACACCTCATTACACTTCACGTAGCGGCGTCTCACATACATACATACACATACATAAAATCACGTCTATTTCCACGAGGGGTAGGCAGAGACCACGGATTTCCATTTGCTACGATCCTGACATACTTCTTTCGCCTCATTCACTCGCATCACATTCCTCATACACGCTCGTCGGTTAAGGGTACTCCTCACTTGACCCTTTTGTAGAACATCTCCGATCTGGTCCAAGTATGTTCGCCGAGGTCTTCCCCTTCCCGATATTCCACTAACATTCGCCTCATATATTTACTTTGTCACTCTTCTTTCATCCATCCTTTCTACATGCCCAAACCATCGAAGGCGTCTCACATTCACATCGTAAAAGCGTTCGTGGTAAGGGAGCTGGTCAGAATATATCAAATGACATTTCTAAAGTGCTCAGGCTGCTTATCAATCAAGGTAGGTGTCAGGGTTTTGATAGGTACTAAGGGCAGAAACCTACATAATCCGCGTAAAAATCCAACAAAGATTGCGTTATTATGGTTTTTTTATTTTGTTATCAGTAAGGATAATTCGGATACAGAAATTCTCAGTCAATTACTTATCAATGATTCATCGTGACTAATCAAATAATAGTTGATACCATCTTCCGTGATTTAATTAATTTGTGATTGAGTATTTCAGTGGACTTTGTACGACGGACCTAGTATCCTAAAGTTGGACCACCGCACCATGGTTCTTAGTTCACATACATGGTCTCTTGCCTACACAAAGAACGCTCTACAAACAATCTTGAAATACTTCCTTTTTCCGCATTCATGCATCTTTGTAATCATACGAGACAACGCACTAACTGACCTTTTCGCACAATAACTAGCGTAATTAAGAATCCTTTTAGGGCATCACGACATTTCTTTTATTTATCACCTTTCTTTTACACCTCCGCTGTCGAACAAACTATAGTTCCTGCCATTTTTATTGACCTTATACCTACATACACTACAGTGAAATGATAAGATCAATATGTTAAACGTAATAAAATTATTATTAACATTTCAAACAAAATTATAAACTAAAATTTATAATATTGGCCTACCAGGTTGCATTGAGCAATTTTATTTTAAATTCAAAATTGCTTAAAGAATCCAATACAAACTCATGCGTTTTAAAAAGATTTCCGCCGCTTTACTATTCAACCCGAACTAAACAAAGTTTATAGAAAATTTCGTCTACTGTCATTTTAGTCTAATGTAAAGGCTGAATACCTATTACGTTTTGTCCTTATCTACAATTTGTCAAATATTATATTATCCGTTGGGAAATCTGTACCCACGATAAGCACACGCCAAAATGTGATAACAGCGTACCTAGGAACGTATAGATTAACAGTATTTGTGTCTGGGCTTAGCCATATAGGTAATTAAGTATATGACTATTGCTAAATACTGTTATCTGAAATTTCGTCAAACTGCTGACTAATGAAGGCACATAGATTATGTTGAAAAGTACAACGCCCTTATAACCCAGTCGTTAGCGGTTACTCATCAATCGCTTACCCAATATTCCATTAAACTCTACGAGCTTTTAGTGAATCGACTATTTAAGACTTTACAATATCATTACAAAATGTTCAACGGTACATAGGTTTAGTCTAAAGTTTTTTTTAAGTGAAGCAGGCTTTCATTATCAGCCTGAAGACGTCCACTGTTGTACAAAGCCCTCCCCCTATGTTGGCTTTTCAGTTAAATGCATATTATTACTCTCCAATAAGGTGCCAAGTCAGGTGTTAAAGTAAGTCAATTATCTATAGAAAAATCACATTGATACTTATTGATATGGACTAGAACCAACTTATTACGAAAATACTCCGGTAATCTTTTAAGGGGCAAAAGCATTCTAATTTATCAGTAGTCTATTCAACTTCATTCAGCCACTCTTATTACATTCCGTGTAATAATAGATGGCTAGCTTATTGCTCAAACTAGCTCATCGCCCCTTACGACTCGCTTTCCTGGCATCGTACGTCGCTTTCATCAAACTCTTATCAAATCCAAGGATAACGAATCGTTTAACAATAACAATACTAGACAGATACTGTAACTAACTAGTAGAGTGAACATGATAGTCCTTTGGCCATTTACAGCAGCATTTTCATCTCGTAGAGCTATAAATATTCCTTCCGACTCCACCTAGTTTTTCAAAACAAGTGTATTGTAAAACCTATTTGCAGACATAAAAATAATTTATTATTATCCATGTATTCTTGAAACATTCTTATACTGATTTCAGATTCTTATTCGAGCCTGCCATGGTACGTGAAGGTATACTGGATACTCTTCAATACTAGTTGTACAATAGCGATATTTATAACCTTATTCTACTGGATAATGCTTACTGACTTAGGTAAGTGGTAACATACTTTACTAGTTTAGCATCTTATACCAATTTCTACAGTAGAACGTAGAATATCAACCACTGCATATTACATATTACTTTAGTAGGTTTAATATATTTTACTACTAAAACACCGTATTTATTCGACCTGCATATATTTGTTCCAAGTCTGGGTGTTTGCACGTGTTATGCCATGTCTGTAAAACCCTTTGGGCACTATTGAAGCTTAACAGCTGACCTTTGCTAAAAGTAACACTCAATAGTACTTTTTTTCTAAGAATCTCACGAACATCGCCTTTGCGTTTGTTTCCACAAAACTAAGAGGTTAAAACTAGTCTGATAATTTCTCAGCTGAAGACTACGGCATGGACCCTGTGCTGGACGTGTTCATCCACGGTATAAACTCTGTGCTGATGGTGGCGCTGGTGCTCGTCGCGCGCCACCCCATGCGCCTGCTGCACTTCTACTACCCCCTCATTCTCGGCATAATCTACATGGTATTCAGCATCATATTCCACTTTGCCGGAGGAATCAGTCCGTGAGTAACTCTCGCAACTGTTTGCGTTATCGATACGACTTTGTTTTATTGCCAGTTGCGTTTAGTATCCTTTGGTAGGAATTACCGAAGGCTAAACTTCTTAATTTGGGCTTAGCAATAAGATTATACTTATATATTTTGCAGTTTCGGCGAGTCCTGGATATACCCGATGCTGGACTGGGCGGAGCCTGGTGAGACCATGCTGATGGTGTTCGGCTCGGCCGTCATGTACGTCGTGATTCACGCCCTTCTCGTCGGTTTGACCGTAGCCAGGGACGCGCTCACCAAGCGGTTTAGAGAATCCACAGTCCTCCCAATATCTGATGATCGTTATTACTAGCGTTAATTAGGTTAAGTAGCTGTAAGAAGTTGACTGAATGTATCTCAACAAACTCTCATGGCTAGCAATGTTAGCGGTGCTGAACGTGTTATTTTGGTACAAAACATTAATTTAAATGTTATTTATATATAGTAGGTATTATTATCATACAAATAAAAAATAGATAAACCTCTAATATTTGTTCGTATCTTTTTAAAATTCTCGTACACAAAAAGAATCAATACTGATGTTTAAATATTTGTTATTATGCGAAATTATCATAATGTGACCAAAACTTTCGTAATAGTATGCGTGAATCGCCTGGCTGATACAAATCGATAATAAACAAAGGTAAAACGAGTGTAGCAGACATGCTCCACACGCCCAGCGTGTACACAAACGGATCAGTCACAGTACGTACTCAAGTACTACAATAAGATATATTTTGGCACCACATTCAGATAATGTGAGTGAATCACTCGATAACCGACCGACTACGATATCGATTATCAGTTCCTTGTAATCGATAGCGTTAGTGTGCTGTGTTACAGTTGTCACAACAATATAAAGATGAGTGCTATAATAACTTATTTTAAACAAGAAACGAAGACTAGCATGCTCAGTTTAGAGCATCCCAAACCGACTGACTTTTATCTCAGTAGTTGGCAAACAACGCGGTCGGTCGTGCCGCTTCTAATTTGGCGGGCACTGCTCTTCCTGACTTCACTAGGAATAGTGTTATCTTCAGTAATAATATACATACTGAAAGGGAAGCTGGCGTATTGGTTTATTTACTTGACACATTGGGGTTTGACAAGCATTCTCCTCACCACTGGATTTGCGACAGTAGTGTCGGCACGCTGCTATCTTTACGGACCAATAAGTGAGTAGTATTTAAACTAATATTTTTTTAAATCTGTTTGGTATAATAATAAGAAACGGTTACATAATTGTGGTTCCCAAAATAATAAGTAGTTATTTTTGTATGGAGTTTTATCTACACACAATCGAACACAACAACATTACTATGCTTTTATGTCTTAAAAACAATCTGATACTGTGTGTATTAACTTTTTGGTTTTAAATATCTCAGCGCCTGCTCGTAATTAGTCGATACTTACATTGTGTATATTTTGCTTGTAATACCCGCCAGGCACCGAGTTTAAGCTACCATGGTATTTGAAAACCTACTGGGTGATGTTCAACATTGCTACGCCCGTTGCGTTGCTGATCACAATATTCTACTGGAGTCTATTATACGAAGGTATGTTACATTGTCTTTCAGCTTTTATCTGGGCAGGTTAAATAAACGAAGTATCTACCAACTGTTTAGTCATTAGGGTACATTTGTAAACAAATAAGATGACCAGATTAACATCAATTCTTATTGCAGCCAGTAGGTTTAACGTCAAACTCCGACAACTCATATCGCGTTTTCTAAAATGTCATTTGTAGTTTTTACCTACATGGAACTTATAGTTCCAAGTTCTAATTGTAATATAAGTAAAAATATCTCTGTTTTCCTGGAAGTATCTATTATAATCCTGATGCAAAAACAAGCCGTTAAAAAATTACATTGCCTTGAATACAAGCGTGGTAAAGAAAAACAATGTATGTGTAATTGTTTCGACAGCCGGCGTCGAGGAGGAGCTGAACCACGGGCTGGACGTGGCGGTGCACGGGCTCAACTCGCTGGTGATGCTGCTGCTGCTGGCCAGCTGCGCGCAGCCTAGCCGCCTGCTGCACATTTACCAGCCGCTGCTCTTCGCCGCCGTCTACATGCTGTTCGGAGTCATCTACTACTTCGCTGGTGGCACAGACCCGTAAGATATCTTCATACTTCATTTACGAAGGTGGGCTAGAATCAGCCCTATGATAATATACTCCACTTAATACTCAAACAACCTCAGCCTTTCCCAGTATTATTCACTTACAGACCTTACAAGCCGGAATGGGTAATACCCTTTATACTTAAATTAATTATTTGAATAGCTACTGTAGGCATATGAAAATAAAATATACCTACTTAAAAAGAAATATAATATTTTTAAGGGTTTAACAGACAATAAATATTTGTATATATCTGCATAGCAGAGAAAGAATCTTGCTAAATAAATGAATTATGACAGAATATAAGAATAGTGTATATTATATTTGAATCGAACAATTCACATCCGTTAATTAAAATTATATCATCCTAATTATTTAACAAGAACATTATAAGATTGCATAATATTCATTATTTACCATCTAAAACATGACGCGGCCGACATTTGCTACAGATTTCATTAAAAAAGTAGAGCGGCCATCAACCGTGTCCAACAGTGTTTAAACAAAAAATCTGAATTTGCCTACTTTTACTTCTTTATCAGGACATATGTATACAATTGTATACCTTTGTAATATATAATCATTAATAACTAGTGTCAGTACAAAATGTTTACGATTGTTTTTCGGAGGCCACTGAGGTTCTACTGTGTTTTGTTGATATTTAACTAAACTACTGAGTTTGCGCACATGCGACATACATAGATATCATCTCAACTAAGTCAGAAAAGAAAAGTGCCTTCATATAATATTGTCTTCTTGCAAAACAAAAGCAGGTAGCACAACTGAATGTTTAGAGTCGTCTGCTTCTCTACCAAAAATAGTGTTAGCGCAGACCAAAACAGTATTCCGTGTTAAATAGCTGTTATAATCATTGTTAGACTAAGGTGTTTCACCATCGGCAAGTAAAGTGTCAAATAGAGTAACAGCCACTTAAAGTGACCCGTAACTAATCATAAGAATTTCACAATATCTGAGTAGCAATAATCAGGGGTTAAACTGGCCTGTAAATAAGATACGATAGAAGATACTCGTTACTTTTACTTGCCGATAAACTTCAATCAAGAACAAAGAAAAGTTACTTTTCAGCACTTTACTTGTAGATGGTAAATCAGGCCTTAAATGTACCATGAAACACCACACAAGAAGTATCATCCTGAATTACTTGAGTGCCATAAAATAGCTTAAAGACCATCACAATTATAATCATAAATCATTAATTTGTGGCGATAGTGATATCCCTTACATCTTTATGGTTGGTAATGTCAAGCTTAAGATGGACCATAAATGCCCTTTCTGATAAACAAATGATATGCTTAGTTATATATATATAATCATAATTATAAACTGTAAATATTGGTGGTAAGCTAAAAACCAAACTAATTAAGTTTTTGCATTGTTGTGCTCAACAATACAATAGAACATTAAAAAAAATACAAAAGAAATAAGACTAAACTAACTTAAATCGTAGTAATAGTTTAAGTAAATGTCTCTGAAGTGCGTCGGTAAGAATGAAAAAAGGTATGCGTGCCTATGTTCTCAAAATAGAGTCAGTGCAAGAGCCAGTCAATCTATTTTTAAAAAACAAGTTCCGACACTGCGACCTATACACACAAGGATGGCTAAGCGAATGTGGCTTTACATGATATGCGTATTTATTGTACACTAACCCCTTTTTCTCTTTATTTTCTACAATTTTATGGGTAGGTTACCATCTCAGGCTATTCCGTAGATATAAATGGAAAACCACGAACGTTTTCCGACGTAATTTTGGCCAACAGTAACAGAAAAAATTTATAAAAAAATAAAAGGAAATTTACACACATAGCTGTAAACGGGACAAATTAAAGAGCTGAAGAACTGCCATCTATTTTATACAGCCGCGTGGTCTAGTGGTCGCAAGGCGGTACTGCTGAGCTTGAGGTCCTGGGTTTGTTTCGCACTTGCCTAGTTTGCCTCTGCCACTGGCCTTGACTAGATAAACATCATAATTTATGAATCTGTTTAAAATAACAAATCAAGCCACATTAATGTATGTTTACTTAAATTTACACAACGACGCTCTTACATTGCAATTAAAGCGTACTGTAGGTACGGCCGATGTATCTTGGCGGTCCTGAAGTTAGCAGAGTAGCTGCGCAGTATGCGATTTCGTTCGTAAAATATCCATTGCGCAGCTAATCAGCTAACTTCAGGACCGCCAAGATACGTCGGCCGCGTTGTATGTCTCTCTACCGACTTTGTCTCTGTTTGGATACCAAGCAATGTCTCCAAGGCTCTATTATATAATTGTCTTGTACAGTTTTAATTTGAAATGGGTAGGAGTAACCTCAACGAGAATAGTTGATCGTAAATACTATGTACTTTTAACATGTGTCACTAACATAACATCGGTAAAACCATAAACAATGCGTTTGTGCAGACTGATAAACCACGGCCCACGCGTTTATCTTACATGTATCATGCAGAAATTCCATATGAGGTGCATTACATTGCATTTGCTTGGAAAACTCGCGTTAATATAAATTATGTAGGTACTACATACACCATATTCGTATATTTGTCTCGTAAAATTCTTTTGCTATTTACATACCTACTTATAAGTGAAGTGGCTGTTTAAATTTATGTATAATTATAATAGCAACCTTGACGGTAACATCTAAGAAAAGGTTGCGTACTTTATAAAATTTCGTTAAAATATTTCCGTTGAATTTAGGAGAGTTATCATTTAATAAACGGACATAAGATGTATTTGCCGATTGTTTACTAAAATATACACCAAGAGACCTTTGCATGTTAAATCATTCATCCCCCCTCGTGCAGCATAGTTACAGAACTTCCCCGTGCCATTCACTTATCTAAAATTTCATCATTAGGTAGAGATTGGCTTCTTCTTGAGACTGGTGCCTCAATCTCTTTGAATATACCTGTAAAAGGTATAATATACATTTAATATGCATGGTCGCTTACTTGTAAATATTAACTTGTTATTTACATGAAGGTTATAATAATTGTTATGGACTTTGATACATCCTGCTTCTTAAAAGAACTTATAAGTAATAATAGCTTTCGACCAGTTATAATATTATAGTTACAGGACTTTGTAGACATTTCATTTCATAAGTTCTTAATTATGTTGTGTAATTCTTTGTTTTACGAACAATAATATTGAATCGTGACAGATATTACTTTTATATGGTTCGTGTATCTAATACACGTTTACGTAATAAATAAAACTTTTAACCTTATTGCATTCGTACAGGTTCTCTATCGTTAATTATAAGCAAATTTTTTGGTAAAGAGAAATTAAAGTAAAATTTTAGTATCAACTATGGCACTTCGTAGCATGATTTACGGCTCTTCACAGTAACCCATGTCAAGAAAATCGCGTTGAAACATCTTCTATTGTTTCAGAAAAGGTAACGCTTACATCTATCCAGTTGTAGACTGGTCAGAACCGAGTACGACAATACTTGTGGTGTTTATAACTGGCCTATTGCTGGTGGTGCTGCATCTGCTGACCCTGGCGCTGGCAGGGACTCGCGACTTCCTGGCCGAGCGCCTGGTCCACCGGGCCGACACCGTACACGTTGAAGAAGGCTACCCACTCAGACAACAAGCACGAACGAACG
Organism: Abrostola tripartita; assembly: GCA_905340225.1. NCBI lineage: Eukaryota > Metazoa > Arthropoda > Insecta > Lepidoptera > Noctuidae > Abrostola > Abrostola tripartita. The sequence continues at coordinate 4,593,562 of HG996487.1, read as the reverse complement.
CGTAAACTCAATGTAATTAGAATAGTTTCTATAATCCAATGTAAATAGGATCTACTAACATACATTAATAATTATTTAATTTCTGATACTTCTGTGAAGTTTTGTGTATAGTTAGACAGTAGAACAGAAATCCCAACGGTTTTTCTTCTTTTGTAGAATATTTTAGGCATTTACTCTTGTATTATTTCATGGTAGCTGTGTATGTAATAGCATGTGAACCTTTGCTTTTAGATCGATTCTTCTATGTATGTCTGTGTGACTGGTATGCGGTGGGACACCCCTTGTTGCGTTCATTGTTCGCTAATATAAATAAAACAGAAATTATATCTTGTGTCATGTGTATTTATTACGTCACGTTTTCCCCACACTTGTTCAGTAGTAACCACGTAGATTTTTTAAGTTTTAACTACGGAAACGCACCTACATATAGATTAAAACATATATATTACCTTTTACCATTGATGATACCTTCACTGCTCTTAAAGCTCTTTGCCAAAATATGATTCGACAAGAAGCGCCGGTGGTTTTTATATACATATCTGTTAATCATACGCACTTGCAGTGACTCCTCCATGGATGTTTGTCAATAGGAGTCTGATATGGGGCCAGTGAAATATGGTAGCACATTAAAGAAGAAGGTAGTGAACAATTTGTTAGATTATTCTAAATGAACGACGTGTCAACTTGATGAAGATAGGTGGCTAATCATGGGAACATAAGGCCTATTGTTTACATAAAGTAAGCGCCACGAATTGCCCATCTTATTTTCAAAGAGTTTTTATATAAATTCAATGTCATTTCTTACGTCACAGTTATCATTCTGACGTTTTATAAATGTGTAATTTTAAGCAGAGATACGTTCGTGTAACAACGAACAAGCATAATATAAGGGAAACTAATAACGTAGCTAGTGCCTACAAGCGCAGCTATCTATTTACAAGATAATTTGCACCTAATGGCTTCTCAAGGACTCGAAGTTATTTCGTAAGTAATTATTTGGAATAACACATATTTACAGACTAAAAATAGTGTTGGAAGACCCTCTTATCAACATCAGTCACTGAATGCCAGGCTTTATATCAATTTGAAGAAATTGAATCCTTTGTCTATAAAACCAACGTTTATCCACTTGTTAGCGATCAAACGCAATCTTTTCAATTTAATTTGATTTCTTCTTGCTTTCTTAGAAGGCAAAATACCACTGTGCCTCTGATTAAGTCACATTCCTACTACTACGCTAATTATAAAATCAACTAAGGAGAGCATGGATGGGGCGTCTGATTTTGTAATGTGGGTACATCATCACGACTATCCGATGATATTATTAATTATAGTATATACAATACAGTACTAGTAGAATTTGATAAAGGAGAACTCGTGACATAACTACCCTTTTGAGGACTATTTACTGGCAACGTTGTGCGTAGTACCTATAGTTTTTACACAGCCCCAGGAATTATACGGTACCATGACACTATTCTAGCAAAACAGACGGAAGCGACTTCTTTTTATTGCGCCAGACGAGTAAGAAAACTAGTATGTTTCACATGGTCGCGTTACGTTCTAGTGTGCTACTTATCGATATGCGACTCCCACGATCGTTTATTTTAGAATTTATATGTTCCATTACATAAGTAAGTTCAAAAATAACATTTAAATGCGGTAGAGTTAGATAGATAGAATATGCCTTATTATACACCAAAGTTGTTACAGAATGAATACAACATAATTTTAAATTTAAAGGGTACAATGGCGGTCTTATGACTAAAAGCGATATCTACCAGACAACCTTTGGAAGGACAAAAAATTATGATTTGACATGGGAGGGGTAGTCGTGTAGATAGTTACTTACATATACTTTTTCCACAATAATTTGACAATAATTTTGTATTTATTCCATACCAGTACCTAGTATGTATAGTCACTTCCTACGTCTTACATCGTTTTCAAGAAAATCATCATGACTTGCGTGTTTTCTTTATTTAATTATATCTAAGTACTTATCATTTACATACTGAGGGGGATTTAAAACGAATGTATAATTGTATACCTAGTTAATTCTATATCGCAAGAAATCCGCTTACTTATAATCCATAAATAACTGACTTTGTTTTATTTTTCCTTAAGAATACCTAGGAAAATTATCAAAGGTAAATCCCAAATAAACCTTGACTCAGTCTGACATAAGCCAGCACTTACCATCAAGGGTACTTAATTATTATCAATTATATGACTATAACAATAACCGAATATTACCTAATGCTGTAGTTGTATGCTATCTAGTTAAACCCCTTTTATGAATGGATAGATAATAATTAAATGCAAAGATAGCGCTGTCAATAAAATACCGATGCTAATTTTCGATTAAATACCGCGTAATGTAGAATTAGTTTTGTTAAGAATTCATCACAAGTATTTAAACATTTTGAGCTTAATATTTACCTATTTCTATTCTAATCTATACCGCAACGTATTATATATATGTTAATATATATAATACGTTGCGGTACATTTTTTTTAACTCTGAAGGATGCTTACCCAATACTCCAAAGTCGAAATGAAAAAAAAAATTGAAAATTGGCCCACAATTGACAAATAAATCTGTAAACAAACATAAAAACAGTCAAACATAGAATATGCTTTTTTTTTAAGTCCGTTAGATATAAGAAAATGTATTCACCACCTAAGTATCTAATAGTACCGACATAGTTCCTAGTAATTGACTAGTAATCATAAAAACTCTAGCCATACAGCGTTGACACACCACCAGTTTAGAAAACAAGTAATTACATAAGTAAGGTTATAGTTTACGCAAGTTTAGGGCGGCTGTTGCGCTCGCGGTTATGTTGTCTTCGACAACCGACAACCGCACCAGTCTGCATCTGCGTCTGCGACTCGTCGCGCTTGCGCTGCGCCCGCGCACCCGCATTGACGCAACGCGCACATATTCACTATTATTGCTCGTTTATATTTAATAGTAACTTGTTTTGATTATGGTTTAAAATAAAAAATGGAGTAATATATCGTACCTTTGCTTTCATTCTTCAGCTTCCAAGTTTCAGTCAATAGATTTAAAAAAAAAATTAAACATGATATACTGGGAACAAACAAATATACCGGATTAGAAAAGTGATACAGATAACTTATCGATAACAGCTTACTTGCTCTCTTTTGTGGGACAACGTGCAGTCTTCGACAAGATACGATTTCAGAAACAATTTTATCTCAAGTGATAAAACTTATCTCTTTGATACTAGAAGCCCAACTCCGGGAAATGTGGAAAACTGTGTTTTAGTGAGTGTGTGTTCTCCAGTAATCAAAATGGTAAAACTTTATAGGAAAAGTGTGTCGTTATCAGCCTTATGGGTGTCAACAAACGAAAGGCTGAGCGATTTCTACGCGTCGTCATGGCAACGTGGGGAGACGCCGGTGCCATTGCTGGTGTTCCGGCTGATGCTGGCGGGAGTGGCGCTGGCGATCCTGACGTGGTCCATCATGGAAGCTCCCACTCCTTACTGGCTGATTTACCTCACGAACTGGGGTCTCTTGTTGGTGGTCGGCATGACGCTGTGTGGACTCATCGTCTCGTTTACAGTCCTTTGCAATAAGACATACGGTGAGTAATAAAACTATAGTTATAACTTTAAATTATTGTAGCATAAGTATACTTAATTATGAAGTTACTTATAATATCCATATCAGGCCATTAACTACTGGTTATGTAGGAACATACTTAAATGCGAGTTGTTGGCCGAGGTATAGGCTATTTTCAGCAGCTTATATTTATTCGTGAAAGAGATAAACACAGGTTTTTGAAGCAATAACCATTGATCCTTGTCCTTGTCTATTGCTTATTCTACTTCTATTTACACTCGCTGTTACAAGTTTACAAAGATGGTCAAAACCATACCTATATTCCCATAAGATCGTTAAAATACCCTTTATGTATTTATGGGCTAAAACCCAAGTTGCGATGATGCAACAATGTGGTATTGCATACCATATTGGTCTAATGATTATCATGTCATTAGATCTCACTCACGCTTGCTGTAAGCAAAATATATTAAAACCATTATATTGGAATGTAGGATAAATACTTATTTTATCATGTATACTTAGTAAATAAGAGTTTAAAATAAGTCTCAAATAAACATTTTTCAATTCTATTTTTTATAATATTATCTATGCTACAAATGTTTTTCCAATAAAACTATTAAGTTTGGTTGGGAAAACGTTTAAGAATTAAGTAATAAATAAAAAGATAGATATTATTATAATAAATAAATATCAAGAGCACTCTGAAGATTTGCGATAAACTTGATCAATTATTTACTAACAATATGTGTAAACTTCAGGCACATACAGTGCAGTTATTTTCACATGACACTCATCAACCAAGCCCTTTCTCATATAGGTACGTTGGGGTCAAGTTCAACCAGCCGCGGCTGAACAAAAGTAAGTTAGCCCTGAACAGTAACTCACTGGCCTCCGAAACCCAATTACCTGGCATACCTATAAAGACTTCCGGGCTTCTGGTTGTATGTAACAACATTCGTAACGATAATTACTACCGAAACCGGTTTCACTATCATGATCCTCATTTTTTCTTACACTTTCGATTGTTTTTTCCAAGTCTTAACCCCTTTCGTGTGTATGTCCACCATACTAATGTTTCAAGCAAAACGCAGAAAATGATAAGGCCTGAAATTCCGCCAAGTTAGTTCATCGTACTCTTGGGGTAGAGACCCCAAGAGTACGATGAACTAACTTGGCGGAACTAACCATGTAGTTTTAACCTTATTCAGAGGAATAAGGTTAAAACTACATGGTTTCATTTTTTTTTACTAAGTCTACAAAATTAAACTCACACCAAGTCAAATCACTTGCGTAAGTCCAAATTGTCAGTCTGTGTAGAATTTAGAAGAACCGGCCAGACGCCCCACAGTTACTTTTACACGTTTCGAAATAACACGTTCAATTACTACAAAGTCACATAAATTTTTATATGAAGTTGATGACCCGACAAAAAGGATTCCTGTTTGACGGCAACCAGTTGCGTTATTGCAAATATAGGATAGATTACATCCGCATGCTATTTAATCACCTGTAACCTAATAAGGCCATTGTAAAACAAAGCCGCGATTGTTCGTGTAACACGCGAACCCATTGTTATCGAACTTCTGAATCAACATTCAATAAAGTTAATTTATATTAACACTAGCCCTTTGTCGCATGAAGACAGAAGTTAGATTATAAACAGACACAGTTGTATGAGTAAATATTGCGGTTAAGGAGAGTTGTTTATAAAACGGGTTTACTTTATTGCGCCAATTGTTATTATGCTTGAACTTGCCGTAGCGTCATTATAACCGGTGGAGCCTGGGTGTCAACGTAGTCGACAATTTAATTTACTAGACCGTGTGGGCATCTTCTTCCGTCGAGTTTTAGAGTAAATAGAGCTAGAACATTATGATTGTAAATAATGTTACTGTTTCAATCTATGATACATAAAGCTGATAGAGCAACTGCGTACACCTTAACTATTGGTTTCATAAATCGATACCGTATGCAGTGAATGAAACATTAAGCAACTTTCGTTGTCTACTACTAGGTGTATTAAACGTTTGCCGCGTTACAACTTTAGCTGTCAAACAAACTTAGAATCCTTTAAATAAACTAAGTCATCGTCCGAACTATATGGAACCCAAAACAATGCACTAGGTTGTTGCTACGCGCTTTCCGCCTATTAAACTTTACGAGCATTCCAAGAACGAACATATACGCAATGAAAGAGTATCCTATAGAATATACACTTAGAAGGTTAGAATATTGGAAAAATTGAGTCAGGGTTTGATACAATTCATACTTTATATTTCTGTTCACTTCGTAGCGACTATATACTGTACGAGAATTACACTAATGAACATAAATTATATTATGTTTATTTATGGCACATTAACCTTTTCTCAGCTGTTCCGCATACACTATACAGAGTTACATAATAAGTGGGTTCTTATACTTATTAAAAAGAAGAGGGCTTTAAGCTAGACCTAACGAGTAATGAATTACATTCATAGAATCTTTAAAAGGAAGGTTAGTAAACTTGGTAGTGTTCAGATTTTATCAACTATATTATAATTGATGTTTTATTCCGATTTTGGAGAATAAGTACCTATTCTTAACTGGTCAGCTGATCTTAACTAGATACTTTGCTACGAAAAATGTATGTACTGCCGATGTCTTTTGGGTTTGGAATCGAACTTAAAAAAATTTAATCAATAATTTATCGTCTGTATCATATAATAATCTGCATATCTAATAGAAAACTGTGTTATCATTCCACATTACATGGTGCGATGGTGCATATCATGTGAGAAAATGATAAATAAGTATCATTATAATATTATAGCTACTTATTGTATTGCCGCACCACGTAAAATATAAAAAACCCTCAGTATTCATTGTTTTTACAAATTATTATTCCTAATCAAAAGTCGAATAATTTCGAATATTTTTGAGTGATGTACATTAAATTCTTGCTGACAGTAATTACAATAAATCCTGACCTTACTTCGGCTACGGCCGCGGCGTCCAATCTCAAATTCTCAACTAACACTAGCCATCTGTGGAGGAGACATTATTGGGCACAAACCCAAACACAGGTGCATACTCTGTTCCCACACGCTCATAATCCCATGAGACGGCACACAGACAGAGGGATCAGGCAAAGGGCAGACGGCTCAACGTTCTCTCCGAGGCGCAGAGGTGACTGAGGGGTCTCAAAAGTGGAGGACGGTCACCCTTTCGGACAGGCCGCTTTTCCAACTACTATTTTATGTTAGCTAGGTATCAGACGAAAAAATCCTTTTCTTTTTCTAGAGTCTTCTGGACTTCTTCTGAATTAATTTTTATATTGGTACAATGGTTTTTCCAAGCCTCACTATTTATTTTCCATGTCAAAAAGTTTAAGATACAATACAATTTGGGTCTAATAGGTCTTACAATATTAGGAATAGGACAGACATATTTCGCTAAGATTAGGCATAGCATGCGAAATGTTTATAAAATGAAATATAAAACATTATTTTTTTTCTAGGAATTATTTTACACTGTAAAAGTTATATCCATTTAACCATTCAGGAGATTCGAATGAATACCCTGTGTTTAACAATTTTAGAGTAGACACTAGGTCATCATCATCAGCCGTAAGGCGTCCACTGTTGAACGAAGGCCTCCTCCTTTTAGAAGGGGGGGTGTTGCCATAATCCCCACGCTTGGCAAGCGGCTTGGGGATCGCAGTGTTGGTGGTCAAGTTACAGAAGACGCTGCTGCCCATCTTCTGAGTTTTCCCTTAGTCGCCTCTTACGACACCCACGGGAGGAAAGGGGGTGGTCAATTCTAGGCCGGATACCACAGGGCAAGACACTAACTAGGTAATTATGTTATAAATACGCACACTCATAGCCAAGCATATATATAAGTAAATATTCCCGAAAACTGAGTTATATTAAATAATCTATGTTTGTAAATAGTGTAACTTACCTACCTCAATACAAATCACTCCTATTACGGACATAGAGACACAATTCACTAATGTCGTAAGCCTACGCTGCCGTCGGATGGCAGGCCCCATACGCAACATGGTATATGACGCAAGGAATCACAAACCATTCACATTCGCAACCCGACCGATAGTGCAATCCTACGCCTCTTGCGTATTTCCTTTAATTTGACATTGACCTCCAAAGTGAGTAGGTTTATTGTCAAATACCGTTAGTATTTATATGTTTTTTTTTTCGCATTTATGTAATTTCATTTTAAATTCTAATTATTTTTTATTTTTAGGTGTGTACCTATTGTATACCTACGTACCGTACTTAAAAATGTTATGTACCTATTAAATAGGTAATTACTCACTTAGTCTATCTATGTTCGCTTTTCCCGCAGCTTTTCTGAGCCTAAACCAGTTACCACTACAATCATTTTAAATAGTCTGCTCTTTTAAAGTTATGAGTTTTCGTAAAAATATTTATTAGCGCGATGCAACTCCCGCAAATACATTTTTCAAAACTCTTGTTCCTTTAACATTAGAGAACAGAAATAAATAAGATAAAAGTATGAGACATTTTAAACGTTCATATTTACCTTTACCGCATGATACAAATTTATAATAGATTCACATAAACTTTCTTTTATGGATTTTGTACGCTGATTACAAAAGATCAGGCATCTAGGTCATTGAGTTGTGGTGCTATTATGTAATGACCCAATCACCAGACTCAGTTAATGCATGTCTAACGTAATAGTTGAACTTGCCAAGATGCCTCACTACACAACCTACTGTGGCTTTATAATGTCTTCCATTCGAGTAATGGATCTTTCAAAGTGAGTAGAATTTTTTGCCAGATGTTATTACATTGCGCTAATGACGCTCTACGTAACTAAATTTAATAACAGTAGGTACTTGCACAGGTGTCCAGCCAAACTATCATTACTTTATTTTTCAAAAAATAACAAATGCGCCAAGGGAGGAATATATTTAAATTTAGTAGATAGTTTATTTTAGATACTAAAGAAATGTAACTTTATACACAAATTGGCAGTGTCTACTACCTACTATCTGAATATTATTTATTTTAACAGCCATGATCGTCCCACTGCATGGCAAAGGCTTCGCTTTCCTTCCCCCATTCCTCACTATCTTATTACATTTAAAAAACATTTGGGGCTGTATTAATATTATCTTGGCCGTAAGATAACATTAAGCGCGATTGTTAAATGTCGTAGAAGCGTGCAGGCCCAACGAAATTCGGGTCAATGATGAAATTCTGTTTTATAATTGGCAATTACTGTAAAGCGGGCTCAACTAGTTACAATATGATTTAAATTGAAGTCACTGAAAATTCTGACCGAAACTATTTTTTTTTAAATAGATACCTATTTTAAATTTAGATTTTATCTCGTTTGTATAAATCAAATCGTGAAAGCTTCGCATTATAAATATAATAAATCGAGGTAATTATACCTGCACGCAGGCGTAGGTAGGTAGGTATAGAGACACATGCAGTCACCTTAATTTCGCACATCAAGACACCATAGTTGTATTCCCCACAAATACGTAAAATTAATAAGGTAAGTACCTACCTGTCTTAATGATTTCAGAGACGAAAGAGCTGCCCTGGTATGCGAGCATGTATTGGGTGGTGTTCAACACAGCTGTCACCCTCTCTATCATGATCACTGCGCTCTACTGGATCCTACTGTATAACCCTGGTATGACCAATACTGTTTAGATAGGTATATTTTCTATTATCGGTCTCATTAGTCAGACAATCGTTAGAACCTAATAGTATCTCAGTGTAAAATACTGATATTCAGCCATATCAGGTGAGATTGGGACCACAACACTCTTCCTTATAAATTCAGACATACATAAATACATACGCAGTGTATGTATTTATTACTAGGTAGGTACCTACTATGTAAATTATTCCCATCTACCTAATAAAAGCCTACCCTACAGCACGCACGTTACTATTAAATAACTAAGATACCTAAAAGATAAAATTAGTCATAGGTACCTACTGGTACTCCCTGTATTTAAGTCCCCATCTCTGTGCTATTCATGACACGCTATCTTGACGGGTAAAGCCCATGCATGCTACACCATGTAAAACGCTGTGGTTTAACACTTGTAGCGCTACGAAGACAGATGGGCGCGCGCGCCTTCTGGCTGGACGTGTCGACGCACGGGTTCACGTCGTGCGTGGTGATGGTGGAGCTGCTGCTGTCGCGCACGCCCGTCCGCTTCCTGCACGTGTACCAGCCGCTCGGCATGGGGCTGTGGTACGCCGCTTTCTCCGCAATATTCTACGCGGCCGGCGGCACCGATTTGTGAGTATTGTCTTTAGGTCAGAACCTTTAATAGAAGTCAACACGAAACCGCCATGTAGCAAAATATGCGGTAACATCATAGTAATAAAGTTACCTCAGTGGCAACGAGCTACAGTAGTGACTGCGTGAAAAAGATCGTCTATTATGAATAAGAAAACTTGCATCATACCTTGTATATGTAAATGTCTAATAGAATGTTTGTCGATATATGCAGATCTAAACTTACATAATCTCTGTAGTATCTACATTTCTGTATGGGTAACGATTAGGTCGGTAGGTAGATACCTATGTTATCGCTCCCATAGACATCTATACCAAAGTAGGTATCAAACACTAGATTTATATCAAACCAGACACATTTAACTAACTAGTTGGGTACTTATTTAATCTAATTAGGGGCAACGTTATATAATCAAAATACCTACCTACCAATAGAAGATCCGCTATGTTTACAATTCTACACGGTATCATTGATCTCAAATACTAAATTAATCACAATCTATAAATACTTAAATCAAGTTTATGTAATCTAGAGATTTGGTAATACCGTTTATGTTAAGAACTTCCTTACTTTCAATGATATAATATTATATACATCGCGTAATATTTAGACCTAAACAACAATGACGCAGATTTCTTGATCTTGATCCACATACAATTATATCGGGAGCTTATTAGGTAAATACCTACTAGGCTACTACAGTAGACACTACCTACTCCTTGCGGTCCAATCCAAATCTGGGCTAACTGCAGCAAGAATATCCTTACAAAAAGGAACGACCCAGATTTTAAAGTGAATTTTTGTCAAACTTATTTATAGGAACGGCAATCGCTTCATATACGACGTGCTGGACTGGTCACACGGCAGACGCACGAGCATCGTGGTGGCCGCGTCCATGGCGGGCCTGATCATCGTGTACACGTTCGTCTGGGGCGTGGCGCTGTGCCGCGACAAGCTGTCCGGCCTGCTGCGCACCACCAGCCACGACCTGGCTGCCGCGCCGCCCGACCGACACTCCAGGATCGTATGACAAGGACACGGACATGTACTTAAATAGTGTACCTTTTGTGGGTGATGAATGTATCTTAACCTCTTTACCCAAGAGATAGGCAGCTGGAGACAGCATTGTCCAATGACAGAATAATGTCCATGTACGAGAGTACTTACTTCTTACCTATAGCTTAAATTAGGCATAACGCACCCACGAGTCACGACTGCTAAGTCGAATCGTAAGATCCAATAGGTTTGTTGCCGGATCTCAAAATGGGCCCAAGTTCCAGCGCTCGGTATTGGCGTTCACTACGATAAAGCTAACGAAACTGTTACCTGAGTGATATTCGTGTTCAACTTCGGGTATTGCTTCACTAATAACAAACTGAAGCACACGTGAACATACACCGTCGGAAAACCAACGGACTTAAAATTTAAATCATTCTTGTCAATCTGTGGTGTCAATTTTAACACCTAAAGTACTTAACATGAATAGATCCTCAAGTAATTTCATTGAACCTTAACAATAATTTCATTGAACCTTCTGCTTAGCTCGGGTAGGTACCCGAGCTAAGCAGAAGGTTCAATGAAATTATTCGGAAGTTACATAAACTAAAACCAAATTCGAATAAACATGATCAGGATTATTGACACGTGTGTGTGGAACTGACTGTACGAATATAACTAGAATAATTATTGCCTATTGTGTTCAAGGTTTAAATATAAGTCATTTTATAAACAATATTATCAATGTCGTACAAAATACCTTTAGCGAGAGAATACTTGTGTAAACAATTTCCATGATCGGATGTGGTTATTTAAATTTTAATACAAATCGTTTCAGTCAATTTTATACAAAAATTGTATTTACTGAAAAATTGTATTTTGACTCGTTCCGAACATTTTGTATATTATAGGTATACATTAAAGTTTCATCGTGTGTAAATATGTTTGATAAGAAATGTACATAATAAACCTTACATTTATTGTATCCGTTATTTTAATTCTTAAGTAAAATGAGTTTACGGATTTTCCTCCTAAGTATAACTAACTTATATAACTCCTAAGTATGATAAAATAAAGTGAACGTGATTATTTAATTTTATTAATTTAATATTACAACACTTTATAGGGTTAAAACAAAAAAGTATCAAAATTATTACAAAAAAACATTTAATTAGGACTAATATAGCAAATTCTACATTTAAACACAAAGCAACCAATTAAAACTATGATTAATATAACAAACTAAATAATTGATATGTGTGATTAATTTTAATTTGACTTAGTATGTCTATACTGTGCGGACTGTGATAGCATATTACACTTATTCTTGACATATTTTTAATAATTAAACAAAACAAATAGTAACAACCAACATAAAACTCGTTTATAAAAATAATTTTGAAATACATCTACATCCAAATATACAATTTTAACAAAACGATACCATGATCATAATTTTGACAACAGTCTCAAAAAATAAGCAATCTCTCATTTACCTTGTATATCCAAAAATATAACTTCTTATATACAGTAGGTACGTAGTCACAATAGTTATTACCTTAAATTAGCATGCATGTGAGGGTTGACACAGACGGCTTCGCTAAATGGACAATTGTTCAATATGATTGGTAGCCGTGGGTGGGAACCCTAGACTATGCACTTTACAAGACACTGCTGGATTCACACCTGACGCAGCTGAAAAAAAGTCTGCGTCAAGTAGTACATTAGTTCCTCATATTATCACTTTCACGTTATTCAAAAGTACATTCCAGATAAAATCAAATATTTCACATCCCGAAGTATTTACTGTGTAAGTTATTAATACAAAATCGTGAGTACCTTAAAACTGTATCCATGCACATTTATCAATGGTTACATAATAGACAATCAATATCACAAACATTCAGTAATATATTATACTAATTCTCTATTCAACCTTAATTCTACAAGGCATGTTTAGAGATCATAACTTTAAGAATTTAGAGTGAGCAAAGTTTTTCCAAATAGTAGTTATATATTGTTTTATCACATAACAATTGTGTATTTTTATCGAAAAATATGCATAATCATTAATGCAAGTACATTAAGACTTATGAAAATGGGGCGTAACCTATAGGAATTTATTATTATTACTTCATCTTACTCTCACGATACAGTGCTCCGATTAATTATAACATTAAATAGAAAACGACGATACAGTCGTCGTCATAAGGAATTGCTATATACTATTTTGACCTGAGTAGCGTCATTATTAGAAGTCGCTACACAACATGTATAATTTATTAAAAAGCTTATTAAAATTATGAGAGCCCAAAATTACCGGCCTAATTATAAAAGGTACACATTTAATTATAGTATTGCACCCTAAGGATATTATCATGTCTTTCGTATTGTACCGTTTTAACACTTCCGGCACACTTGAGATCATCGAGTTGTTGACAAATACATTCAGTCTTTGCACTACTTACAATATAACATTATTTTCATCTAAACATCGCCATACAACAAAGTAATATGACAACAATACATTCGTTTAGGAATAATTATAATAGTTGTGATTAGGTAATGCCAAAGAACTGACTCAGTACAATAACTCCGATGAAATGCTTACTGAATTGTACCTGACAACATTATCACTCGTAGTGATATAATATTAATAACATAGAAATAACAATGACTCGCTTGTAGCAGCCTTTTGTAAAGTGGACTTACATAACAATTGATTGACCTATGTAAGCTCCTCGCCGTTCATGAGAAAAACCCTGAATGAAGACTCGTCCACCGCAGCATCTTCGTACATCAACTCCTCCTTTAGATTAAACGCACATGTACAAAACAAAGAAATCGATGCTAACGAAATAGAATTTAAAATTGAAAAAAATGTTAATAAGTACGTCTTAGGACCCATCTAAACTAATATTTTATACAGGCTTTGCCTAGTTTGGGATCAGATGACCGTGTGTGAGTTGTCCCAAGATATTATTATTATTATTTTAAAGCTGAAGAGTTTGTTTGTTTGCTTGAACGCGCTAATCTCAGGAACTACAGGTCCGATTTGAAAACATCTTTCAGTGATAGACAGCCCTTTTATCGAGGAAGGCAATGCGAGAAAAGCTATTCATGTTCATTATATAAATAAACAATGAGACAACATTTAAATCTAGTAATGGCACCTAAATTAGATAAAAATGTAGGATCCGTTACTGTCATAATACTGAGTTTCGATTATCTACCAATGTAGCATTTTTGGCGGTATATTAGTGCTGGTAAGCGGTTGGCATTGTAGTAAGTATTGAAATGTCAATACACACCTGCATGAGATCAATGGTGGGGTGCGCGTCGATGAGGCACAGGTCCGGCTCCAGCGGCGCCGCGCCGCCCCCCGCCACGCCCCCCATGTGTCTGACGGGTCACACCACCTTACTATACTACATACTTCGTGCAACACTATGAGCTGCGGATGGCAGCCGCGAGAGGTAGCGCAGCACCCATTATTTAGATTTTGTACAACGATGATAAAAAGAGTTCCACGGACCTGCGCGGTTTTGAATACGAGCCTAACTTCAGGAAGCTCATCAAGTTTTGCACGAACTATACTCAAAACATCATCATACTACTGTAAACAGGCGTGATGTTACGCTTTAATTGAATAAGTAGAAGTGTATAATGTTTATTTCATCCAGGGTCACTAGTTATGTTATAGGTCGCATTGAACAGGCAGAAATCCAAACTCCGTGCTGCTACCGAGAAATACCAACTGGAAAAATCTGATAACACATTGCTCAACTCAGAAATCGAACCCAGGTCGTCATGCGCATCAGTTACGCTTACAAGGGGCAGCAACCCTATACACTCTGATATGATTAATATAACAGTAACCATTTCCAACTACAATAGGTTACTCACTGGCTATCTTCGTCGATGGGCACGTTGCCGTGAAGGAATAGATCACTCCGCACTGAGTACACATCGGAGCCAGAGCCTTCTGCGCGCTCCACCTGATTCACACAAATAGGTTTCATAAAGTGAGAATGAGGTATAAGAATAACATGGATCGCTTAAATAATCTGGTTTTAGCTACGAAGCGTCTAATACTGATGTAATTCGTGCCATATCTGGTAAGACTGCCCACTTTCGCATTTATTTGTAAAGCAGCATTGCAAAAGTAAATAAATTGGATACTACTAATATATTGGAAATTGGAATCATTCGGTAAGTATATAAACTAAGCAGAAGCGGCATCAGAACTATGAAGAATAATAGGCAGAAGGGAAACAATTATGTACGTATCATGAGGATACCCTCTATTGTAAGATAAGCAATATTTGATAGAATAAAAATAACAGTGTCAATGGATAATTTCATACATTAGCGTCGTCATCGAGCACGTAGTGGTGCTGCAGCGTGTGTCGCGGCAGCGGCCACGTGCAGTGCGTGCGCGCCGCGTGCCACTCCGCGCCCCCCGCGCCCCCCGCGACCACCGCGACCCCCGCGCCGCCGCACTTCACTCCCCCCACCTGCCCCGCGCCCCCCGTCTGCCCCGCGCACCCCGCGTGTCCCGCGCCCCCCGCTTCTTCCGCGCCCCCCGCTTGACCAGCGATCTCCGTGTCGGCCTCCAAATCAGCATTATCTGACGTTACTTTAGCCGACCAGTTCTCTCCTGCCCCGGGACTTTCAGCCACTAAACTAACCTGTGAATGCAAGTAAAACCATATCAAGTCGCGGTTGTAAATTTCAAAACACTAATTTTATATTATACTAGCGGCCCGCTCCGGCTTCGCACGGGTATAAAATATATATTATAAGAATTTCTCCACTATTTAATGGATGTTATTATACATATAAACCTTCCTCTTTAATCACTCTATCTATTAAAAAAAACCGCATCAAAATCCGTTGCGTAGTTTTAAAGATTTAAGCATACATAGGGATATAGGGACAGAGAAAGCGACTTTGTTTTATACTATGTAGTGATTATTATATGATCTATATTCTGTAATAATTTGGAAACAGTTTACTCACCAAGTATATATTGTCCCCATCCTCTTTAACTGGAGTCTCATCAGGCATGATTGATGCAACACTATCTTTGACCTCTTTTCTGTGAACCTTTTTCATGTGCATGTACAGAGTGCTCATGTTAGTGAAAGATTGCTCACAACCTAAAACACATATTGCAATTACATTAATAGAATATTGGCATTATTGAATAGGCATTAAATTATACATAATCATTTTGGAATAGAAATGTCTAATTTTGCTGTGTCCGATTACAAAGTTCAATCTTGGAGACTCAGTAGCCAAATTTGATTCGAATGAATAATAAAAAGGTCAGTGATAAGAATCCACATCGACAAGATCGCAAGTCGTGGTACCGGGATGCGCGCAGAGTCGCGCGGCGCGTGCGCCGGGCAGGTGGTGGCGCGCCTCGTGGTCGCGCAGGTGCTCGCGCCGCAGGAAGGCGCGCCCGCACTGCGCGCAGGCGTGGCGCCGCTCGTCCGTGTGGCGCCGCGCGTGCCGCACCAGCTTGCTGGCCGAGCGGAACGCCCAGCCGCACTCCTGCGCAACACCCGACACGCTCTTCATCACTCACGTCTCTACGTAGCGGCATACTTATTTTTGTTAATAAATAATATAACACCATCAAGTTGCCAACATTCAAATTTCTAAAGATCATTTTTATATCCTGCTCCAATATAGTACAAATAGGAATCATAAATACATTCAACATCTAGTTGACTTAACATGAAAACATGACTGACATAATCGAAATCTCCGAAAGTATAGTAGATGTAATAAATAATAAAATAAATCAATGGAAACTTTTTAGCATTTTCTGAAATTTATAATTTAATTTTTCCGGTAATTCGTCATAAAACCTTAGGGGGCAAATCGTAGGGACAACGGAATGCAAGAGTCGTTCTGTCAGTAAGGAACGGTGTAAGGACGTAGCAGTGAGCAGGGTGGGTACCGACCGGGTACCGGCAACGGTAGGGGCGGTCGCCGGTGTGCGCGCGCGCGTGCTCGCGCAGGCGGCAGGGCAGGCGGAACACGCGGCCGCAGCCCGGCCAGCCGCACGCCAGGCCGCCGCGCGCGCAGCGGGACGCGCCGTGCGCGCGCAGCCCCGACGCCCAGAAGAAGCGCCGCCCGCACACGTCGCAGCTGCGGATGGTCAAGTCGCGGTTCAACTATACACACATGCTGCAATAAAACCTCCTAAAACATGGATACACTACGTACTATGAACGAAAGAATTATTATTAGAATTACTATTATTGTACTGTAAGTAATTTTTATTATTACTGTAATGTAAGATGATGAATTTTCGTGATACCTAAAAATATTTCATCAAGAAAGAAGAAGATCAATAAAGTAGCCAAAGTGATAATCAACATGTTTGAACATGCAACATCTGAATGCACTAAAGTTTCCATCCACATCCAGATGAAAGTTAGGTCCTACCGGTGCACAGCATCCTCTAGAGTGTGGTCCTCATTGAGATGATTGATGACATCACTCCTCATTTTAAAGGTCAGCAAGCATCCTTCAACAGTTCCCTCAGCATTAACTTTCTTCACGGGGCATTCTATTGGTGCCTGCGTTGGAGGTCGAACCACGGGTCTGTTGTGCGAATTTTTGTGCTTTTTCAGTCTTTCTTCACTCCAGAAACCCTTACTGCAATTGGGATGATCACACTGAAACAGATCAGTTTATATTGTGTATATCAGCAACACATGGAATGATTTGATGACAACTTTAAATATTCTTACCTTATATTTGACAGCTCTGTTTGAAAAACAGTCAACAGGTAAATTAGACACTTGTTCCTGTATGGGCAGCGATGGCTGTTGGAAGTCTAATGCAGGAGCTGAAGGCACTACAATAACTGACTCGTGCCTTTGTTCTATTTCTCCTGACTGAGGGTCACTATCTGTAAATCGGTTTTTAATTTTTAATTATCTGCAAATTGTTTTGTCTGAATAATAAAAAACATGTTCAAGTTACTTACAATTTTCAATTATTATATCCATGGAATTGTTCATCATATCAAAGCTCCATTTTGTTTTATCCTGACTTGTGTCTTGTTCTGGTGATGACACAGCATCAATATTATGCAAAGGAAGGTACTGAAATAGTATTGTGATCAAATTATTTTAAAAAAGACATTAAAAACTGTCTACATTTTAAACAAAATATATTTTTGTATACCTGTGAGCCATCTCCGCCAATAATAAAAGATTCAATATTCAGTGAACTTGGTTCCAAACTTTTATCTCCATCTGAAAACACTTAATTTATTAGTTCATTACTCAATTTTATTCATATCAAGTATTGAAGTTACTAATTAACTTTATTAACAATTTAAAACTCAAACAATTGTAAAATAAACTTAGAAAACAATGTGATCTACGGCCTTGCAATTATTTCATAAAATTTTAGTCCTAAATCTCTTCTGTCAAGTAAAAAAACGAAAATATTAAATAAATTGTTACTCACTTTTTTTTGTAATGTTGCTACTAATTAAAGAATCAGTTTTTATATTGACATTCATACCAGTCTCTTGAGATGTTTGTAAATCCTTTTCTCCACTATCTTTTGTTAATTTCAGATTCCATATTGAATGTTGGAGATTTGTTGATTTCTTTCTTATATCATCTTTTGTGATCTTGTCTAAATTATAAGCTATGTTTGCCTTTTCCCCATTTTTGACTAGAGATATTGATTGCGGAGATTCATTAACATTGGATGGGTTGGGTCGTGGGATAGCAACCTTAGGTTTCCTTCTGAGGATATTTGGTTTCTGAAAAGTTTTCTTACCAACATTTTTTTCATGTGATACAAACATAGTTTTTATTTGTTAGTCTTCATTGGAAGACAGATCTATAAGTTAACAAGTAAAGTTCTTATTTAAACCTGTAGAAGATTGTATTACCAGTTAATTTAGAAGTGACTATAAGTACACAGAATAAGTGTGATGTTGCTATCATCATCAACTCATATAAGCTTAAGATGACACAGGTTTGCTCTAAGTAATAATCCAATGAATTTATTTAAAAGATAAGATGGAATAACTTGTTAAATAAACAGTTATTATTCATTTTCATCTAAAGTACTTGAATACTATAAGTGTTTTTTGAGCTATGACAATTAAAATTATGTAAGTACAAAATCAAAATAACATAAACACAAGCAGTGTTCAAATTAAAATTTGACTAAAAGATTACACTTTTGATTATTTTTGACAGAGGTTCTACACTTTCAAGCTTTACGCATGTAAATAGCAATGTTATCTTTTTAGTTTGTTTATGACTGATTCTACAAAAAATCTAAGATAAGAAAAAAAGTCTAAGGGTAATTTAACAAATTTTTTTTTAATCATGTATGTTTTAAGCTTTTAATACAAAATTAGCTTCTTCTCTATTTGGAACCCTAATTTTTACAACACATGGATAACCCAGATACAATTTTCAATGTAAAAAAATTCAATGGATAAAAATAGTATTGTGTTATAGTAATTATCTGGTACGTCGAATCCTTAAATATGTACCACTGTATATTAGATAAAAATCGATAAATGTATATTATCATAATAATTCAGATTGGTTTATACAAACACTAATTACAGACGACATTTATTTTAACTGGTGGATATAGGTACCCAGGAGTTAGGGTATTGTTGTCATCGCATGAATACTCTACAGACATAGATATTGAAATACAATTTTGACATGCTTCAATATGTAACTAAGAATCAAGATCAAAAATAATTTGGTGCACTCAATAATTTATAGTCAGGTTTCATTGCAAAACAGAGTGTAAAATCAACCTAAGAAGCAAATTAAAAGCCAGGTACTTAACAATTTTAATAAAGCAGCTACACTACCTTAACGAAAGCGTTTTTAATACTTACAATTGCATTTGATTCCTTTAAAATTAGCGTTTAAAAACGAAAAATTTACTGTTCTATTTACTTGTGCTTCACGCACTATGTCTGATGTCAGTATGTGACTATGTGCCCGCCCGCCGTAAGAAGTTTTATTCTGTGGTAAGTGGTCATAGATTATACGAGACAGTCAGTGGTACTGATTCTGACCAATTCTGACACTCTAGCAAGCTGACTGACGATGAGTTGCCAGATAAATATCACCATAGACCAACGAGAATATATCACCTATGATATCACACAACGCAAGTTGAGTTGAGAGTAGAGACTTTGAGAGCCTCCACGATAATCCACGAGCATTCCATGAGTAATGGTACTAGAGATATGTCAGAAATAGATGGTACAGTCAGCATCATAATTAGCTGAACATTTAATTTTATAAACATACCATTAATTGAAGAACAACTAATTACACACTAAAAAGTCTTAAATATTTTAAGATCATCCATTGGACGCTCCTATAATTTGAAACAAAAACTTGAGTTGGTTTTTGTTTCTTTCCATTATTTGACATAAGGTTTCGTAATATATGGTAATAAATGTTAATCTACTTATGATGCTGACCGTACCCAACTACGTCCGCATCATATGTATATTATGTCTATGATATTATGATTATATATACATCAATCACTACTTTTTTATTGGCACCACCATAATCATCCATAATCTATTTCAATGTGACTGTTTAAATATAGAGTCCTTCTTGTCGATTTTGTCATGACAACGGCGATCCCTGAAATTACTCTGGAGTCTTGGCATACTGCGCCCTAAGGCCTAAGGCCTCAGGTGACTTATTCTTTTTGGTCTATGCTTATACTTACAATTCTTTAGGCCAACTCTATACTCTAAGTATTCAGCTCATGGCGATAGAAAGATTATGAAGAAGCAGCAGGAAAATTATCTTAGAAAAAGGAAAACAATTTAATGAGAATAATTATACAGGCCTGCTCACGTTTTGCACACATAAACTATTTACGCTACGAATGACGTCATTTAAGCAGACGTGCAAATGTGCAGGCTTAGAAATGAAATGTGAAATAAAAAAAGATTACGACGAATTGAGAACCTCTTCCTTTTTTCAAGCTGGTTAAAAATAGACTAAAGAGATAACAAAGTCAGTTTTCTTCAACTCTGCCAAAAGTAGAGATTTTATTCTCTTTGAACCCTGCGACTGATGAACATCAATGTCATTATGTCATTCTCCACTGTCAGAAACTCAGATGTCATACCTCAATGGTCAGCAGAACTCAGATTTTTCATGATAGGCAATCATGTTCCCCTATAACCTCTAATTAATAAATATATAGTTTTTCAATAAGCTACTTAGTATAATTTATTGTCTATTAGTCAGTAAATAATCTTAACTATGGAATTATCAGACGATGAAATGGAGAAGGATGAAGAAAATAAAATTAAAGAAACAGAAAGTGAAATAGAGCTGGGAGATATATTACAGAATATTGATGATATAAATGAACCATCGTGTATGGATAAAATACTTATGCGTCTGGAAGAAATTAAAGATGAAGATATCTTATTCATGGAGGTAATTTTAGATATTTGAATATTTAGAAATTAATTTGTTATTCAGGGAGGTTATAAGGCTTAAGTACAATCATATTAAGTTGTATGAAGGAGGAATAAAAAAAATTTAAATAAATTAAAAAAAAAATTGCCATGTCAGAAACTAACTTAAAAAATTAAAAAACAAGTTCTATCGCAGTCAGGGTACCTCTTGGATAAGAAAGTGTTTCACAGAATGGTCCCCTAACTGTGATAAAACTTGTTTTTAACTTTTTAGTTCGTTTTTTAACATGGCAGTCGTGTTTTTAATATATTTATTATTTTATTTGCAATGCTTACACAAATCTACTACGGCATTCATGAATTATCCTTTTAGATCACATATACTAAAGATATTTTACACTGTAAAATATCTTGAACTATGCTTGCTTTAAAGATATCTGTATTTATCATAAACATAACAATTTTATGTCGTAAACATTATACAAACTGAAAAGAAGTTGTTCTATGGCACACCACACTTCCAGCTCTGCCCACCTATTCTCCGGACTACCTTCAACAAAGAAGTCAGATTTCTATTAAAACTGACTTAACTTAGAATTGAAAAAAGTAAAAAAGGAAAAATCTATTTTTTATGCTAGCATAGTTCATTAAATCCATTATGACCACATTGGGGGGATATATTTAAATACAATTCATTACTTAAAACTTCCTTTTGATTTAGTTATTAGTAAAACAGCTGCATCATGAAGAAATCACATGGTACCAACCCTGGTATCAGCAATCAAATTCCCTCTCAAGGCCACTTAAAGATGCTGGAAATAAAAATAATTCTGAATCATACCTTACAGACACAATAAGTAAATCTGAAAGAGAGAAAATACAAGAGAACTGGACTGAATTTATGAAGGTATTGCAACTTCAGTTATGCTATTTCGTACATACATAGGCCATCATAATGTTTTTTTTATGTATGGGTATGGTCTTGCACCCACTAACAACGTCCATTGATTATGGTCAGTTTTAATTTTCTTGAGTTTGTATTTTAACCTTTAGGAAGACATACAATTCTAGGAAGAAAGTATCATACTTAAATTATTGTAAACTAAAATTATTGTTTTTTATTTAATTCCTAACTTTTCATCCTTAAGTCTTTCTTTTACTAGAATGCATAATAGACATAATTCATTGTATTGTTTTCTTCTTCATTAGCTATATGAAGTACCGGACAAGTTAATTAGTTTGGCCAGATGGAAGAACAAAGATAAATGCAGATTGCCAAGTACACCTGAAGAACGAGCTAGACGATTTGTGGTGGCTTATCTAAGTCGTGGGCTCCAGAGGACTATCTATCAAGTGTATAGGCATATCATGACGTACTATGGCAGCCCAGTCAAAGGTGCTTATTCCCAAGATGAAGAAAAAATCATGCAAGTGTGCTTTATACACCATCCCAACCATGCAGTAACATTATTATCAATGGTACTAAGAAGAGAACCCAGAGGAATATATAAGAGATTACAACAAATGTTTATTGGTATGGTCTAAATAATCATAATACGACAAATTAAACACCCCACTAATTTAATACATCTAAAGATCTTAAAATTATTATTTAAATTTTGATCGTTTTTGGTGGAAAAGGAAGTAAGGCCTTAGCCCTGCAGTGGGACAGTATGGGCTAATAATAATCGGTATTTTACCACTCTTTTATATATAAAGAGTGAGATAATTCCATTTGGTTTTATGGAATTAATATAAAATAATCTTGTATTTTCTTATAGGAAAACTCGAGAAAAAGAAGATAAAATGGACTCTACCACTAGCAACTAGATTTTTGAGGCTACTAATGAAGTATACGCGATTGCCATTAGAAGAATTAAAATATATAAAAATAGACAAATCTGTTTGGTTAAAGCTTGAAAAAAAATTTGACCAACATTACATTTATTTACAAAACTTTTGGTACCAAAGTCTTCATGTGCAAGTTTTTGTTAAGGAAAATATAAAAGTGAATGAATTGAGAATGCGCGTATTTAAGAAGTTAGTATTATTCTATATCAATTTTATCGTCTGTTTATATCTGTGGGCTTAGTGATCAGCATGTCACACAAAATTGCTCACAGTGATTGCATTGGTAGCTAATATTCATATGTGTGACGGATGCTTAGCTACTTATGTCAATATCTAGTAAATTTGTTCATTGATTTTAAATTTACTCCTTTTTTAAAGGCTATAATAATATTTTTTATTTTAATTAATTTTCAGGCTTAAGACATCATCATATGAAGTATGGACTGACATTCGATGGAAAGATTTAGTGAAGCAGTTTCCAGACGGCCTAACTCATAGATTTTTGTACCTCGTATGTCGCAGAGTAGTCTGTTCGATTCCAAATTATTTGAAAATTCCTCTGTCTGATATTGTAGACCACGCATTAGATAAACTAAATAAACATAAATATCGTAAACTACGATTAAAAACACTATCTTTAAATGAAAATGGAGAGTTGGAAAAAAACATTAAACATAATTTCTCAGAGTAATATATGTTTTAATAAAGTTTTCCCCATGCATTTGTAAAAAAAGAGTATGGAATTAGTTAAACTGTTCATTTTTATAATTAATTCAGTCATTTGACATTGTTTCCCAACTTGTGCACAGACACATCAAAAGAATTCCACAGCTAATTTGTGTTTTAGAGACAAAGAAAATAACATCACTTAAGGCACCAAATGCATTTTTTTTAGTTTGTGACTGAATCGAGCACAACTGCATATACAACCTCTAAAGAGTTTTTGTGCTCACCAGTTGGCGCCACTGTCGAGTCAGGTCCTAAAGTATAGCTGATATATATTCTTAGAGGATTGTGATCCTAAAGAAATAATATTATATTAATATGATATGCTTTCGTGGACTTGTCCTTTATATAAAAGCAAATTATTTTGTGTACATACTCACTAGAGCCACGAAATATTCATTATCACTTTATTCTATATGATTCTATTCAGCCCCCTTAGAAAAGTGGCAAAACGCTTGACGAATAGAAAGAAAAATGTATGGGAATGACACATGTCATCGATAACATAATCGAAACATTGTCATTCCCATACATTTATCATTCTATTCTATTTCTATTCGTCAAGCGTTTTGCCACTTGTTTAAGGGGGCAGAAATAAACCCGCGTAACCCACCCACAAACAGTGATATTTGACATTTCTGACCTATCGCTATATTAGCGCCTCTAGCGGTGAATTCACACGCCCCCATTACCTTACGCCAGTGCCTTACGCTCAATCTCAGAAAAAATCATTTGACTTTGAAATAGTGCCAGTGTCAATTAGGTATGTGTCGTTGCGTGATTTTTAGGTAACATAACGAAACGTCGTTTGCGTTTGGACAACGTTTACCAAACCGTCTATTACACAACGAACTATTTTTCAATCACTCACAGATGTTCCGTTTTTGACAACTGTCTATCTACAATTTTATGATAACGTGTCCGTTTTTTGAGTGATATCATCAATACGTTATCATGCGTATTCATCGCGACAAAATGTGAGAAAGTCAACCACGTTTGCAATATACCTATGCTTCTCTTCATACTTTACCCAGGTTAAGGACTGGCTGCAGGAATAAGTTATTTTATCATTCGATACTCCTTTGATAAATGCAAGGTGTTTTTTAAAATTCATTTTTTACTGTAATTAATAAATAACTCATATTTTTATTTCTCATTGTTGACATATTGCATTAATTTCGTTCCGTTCGTTTTATTGGCAGAAAAGCTAAATAGAATAAAGATACATTACTTATCTGGGGGCACGGCAGTCCCCCGCCAAGTCGAGCAAAAAAACGGCACGGCCGTACCATTCATTTCTCGAAGCACTTCAGGCCATTTTCGACCCCCTATAACTTCGTTGTGAATAAAACTAGAAGCCTGAATTTTCAGTAACCAATCAAGCAATGTATAAACACGGTATAATATTTCAAATTTCATTCAACTTGATCCAGTAGTTTAAGAATTATAACAAGTCAAAGTTCTTAATTTTGTCACTCACTGACTGACTGACTGATCGATCATCAAAATGATAAGGCACTTCTAGTAGACATAGAAGCTTCAAATTTGGAATACAATTAGTGTTTAGTGTATAAACCAAGGAAAAACTAAAATATTTTATAATTTCGGTTCAGTTTTCTAGATACGCCCGAACAACATCTTAAATTAACCATATTAATATTAAAAATCTTGTATGTTTTAAATAAAATAGATTGACTTGGCAATCGCACTAAACAATTTTATTTAATATATTAAGTTATACTTGTGAGATCCATTGTTTTCATGCGATGGCCAAGTCAATCTATTTTATTTAAAACATAAAAGATTTTTAATATTAATATGGTTAATATAAGATGTTGTTCGGTTAGCTATTTACGTGATAACTTAAGACAGAAGGCCCCTGAAGTAGGGACTTATTAAAGCAATCGACTTGGTATTTATTTGGATCCCACAACTTTTTACGATAGAAAAACTGAGTCGCGAGACTTGGTTTTTTTACAGTTATGTTTTTGATGGCATTGACTATAGTTGACAACGACAGGACTAGTTAGCAAAATAGACGGTTTAGAAAAATCGATCGTTGTGGAAGTCGGATGTAACTAGACTTGCGCAAAACATCACTATCCAATGTAATGTGATGTGACATCACTTTTCCAGGCAGGTGATATTACTCGAAAACATTACACATCACTCTGCATTACTCGGTTCGTTCGATAGCTGATACTGTCACTGTCTAATGTCAATACTGTGATGCAGTACATTCTACACCCGAATCATTACCCAAGTGATGTGTTCATAAAAATACTTTGTACTGTAATACCAAGTTGTATTACTCGACATAAAGATTTACTTAATAATGATTATTAAGTAAGTCGAGTAATACAAATACAAAATTTAAATAAAATAAATATATTATTAATATTAAACACGTCTCGCTCGGTTCCGTGAAACATTACACGAGAGTGTCGGAGAAAGAAATGAACATATTGGCTGGGTGATACTGTGATGTTTGTTTCGTTCGCGTAATGTGTGATGTTGCATCACATCTTATAGTGATATTACTCGAGTAATATCACTCGCATTACTTACACATCTCTAGATGTAACGTTTGCGTTGTCGCTTAGTGAAAACGTTTGGACAACGATCCATACTACATAACGCCCACTACCGGTGTCAATAATAAAAACATTGATTGCGACAGCCTATCGGGCACGCACGAGTAAATTTTTATATTTTTATTGTTTTTCTTACGCATCAAACTAAGATATAAAATAAATATTGAATTAATCGTTAGAAGCTCACTATGTCAGAAGAAAAGAAAAAAGCTTTGTTTATTTGCCTTGGTAATTAATTACTTTACTTACCAAGTAATTGGGGGTTTACTTGTGTTTGGCTTTTTGCTTGGTATAGATAAGCATAGGAAAAATTGCTATCTCGACAGTGAGATGCCGTTTAAGTGATATTCAGTCCACCATACAATTAAGTAAAACTGTGATGAGTGATCTAGTTTAAAAGAACGTTTGCCAGGTTCATAGTATACCAAGTTCCAGGTTCATAGTAGAGTATATAGATCATGTCATTTGACCTTGTTAATTCCAGATTTCAAATAAATTTAGAAAGTGTTTCATAATTAATGTTTTTTATGTTTAAATTGTAGGTAATATTTGTCGATCACCTATAGCAGAAGGAGTTTTTCAAAAAACTGTAAATGATATGGACTTAGGTGATCAGTGGGAAATTGATAGTGCAGCAATAGGAGGCTGGCATGTGGGCAACCCTCCCGACTGGCGAGCTCTAGACACTTTGAAAAAGCATGATGTTCCATATGACAACCATGCAAGACAGGTATTTAAATACATAGTTAACAACAATATATTTAATAACATGCTTTAGGCGTATGTTAAGTTACAAGAATATGTAATAATCAATTTACCTCTGATTATGTTCAGTATTTAATCAATTATTGTTTATTTAACATATAGCTTTGGGAGAGGCCTATGTCCAGCTGAGGACTGCAACGGGCTGATGATGATGATATAGCTTTTGTTGATTATTATTCTAAGTAGGATTTTATTACAAATTAGACTGTGTAGGATATAAAAATATACATAATTATATTATTATACAGATTGATGAGTGTAACATATTTATTTCTTTTCAGATTATTTCTGAAGACTTTAACAAATATGATTATATATTTGGCATGGATGAGGCAAATATGAAAGATCTTCAAAAAAGGGCCCCTAAAGGAAGCAAGGCTAAGCTCCTCCTTTTTGGGGAGTTTGACCCCCAGGGAGAGAGGATTATAAGAGATCCATATTATGTATGCACTTAATATTACTTTTTAACATTACTTGTTTCCCATTAACCGGGATCCACAAATAATTAATTCAATTATGACTGTTTCTACAGGATAGTGACTCAAAAGGATTTGAAAAATGCTATCAGCAGTCTGTGAGGTGTTCAAAGGGGTTTTTAGAGAATATGCAGAATTTGTAATGTCTAAGCAGAAAATAATAAATTTATTATAAAAAAACATAGTACATATTAAACATGTATAGTTATATTGGCTAAAAATTAAAATGTTTTATTTTGTACCTCATTTAAAATGAGGTTATTGCGCATGAATTCGCCGCTAGAGGCGCTAGCATAGGGTGAGCTCTCCAAAATGACAAATGTCACTGTTTGTGGAGGGAGAGCTACAAGGGTTTATTTCTAAAAAAAAAATAATTAATCTTTAATTTATCAAGGTGTTCACTCTAGGTGACTATGCCAGCCTCATAGGAAATTCCATAAATATATCTAGCCCTACTTAACACATTTAAACATCAGCATTGCCTCCATATCCTTTCATACATACATAGTTAACAAAATCAAATATCCTCTTGCATGGTGCTTGAGATGTTGGTTTGTCCAAAATAACATTAAGTTGCCCATTGTATAGATTTATGTTACACATTAACCGACTCCTCAACTCAAGGTACTGGTCACATTCCATCAATAAATTAACAGGATCTTCTGGCTTCTGACAAACTTCACATAATGGTGATGCTCTTATTCCAATTAAATGATAGAACTTATTCAGTGGAAGGTGGCCAGACCACAACCTAATTAAATAGAAGTTGTACATTATATTACCACTTTATTTTTCGAATTTACAACGACAACGTGGGAATGACCGAGTATGCTGCAGTTAGGACTACAATATGATGATAAATTAATTGAATTTAATTTGGTGGCTCTATTGACATGAACACAAAATAATTTGCTTTTTTTACAAAGGACAAGAAAAGAGCAATTAGAACCATGGCCCGCATCTCACAAATAGAGAATTGTCGGCAAATTTGCACGACTTTGGGCATACTCACTGTGCTAGCAATTTATGTTTTAATACTCTTGAGTAATCTTGTAGAAACATATAAGAGTATGAGACTAATGATCAGAAACAAAGAAGAGAAATGACCTGCCGTAAAGACCTCATTCAGACAATACTGCCGCATCTAAACATAGTGAAGCATAGTACACGGTATAAACTATTCAACAGGCTGCCTAAAAATTTAAAAAGTGCAATTTACACGAGTTCGTCTAAAGCAAAGTTAGAAATAGAAATCTTTATTTGCAAGAAACACGGTAATACAGGTTGTTAAAATGTTTTGTAAAGAGTACAGCATGTTTCACCGATAACTCGGTATGCAAAATTTACAATGTAAAAAATTACATAATAATAATTACATCTATCGTTGCGAGAACATTAAAAACATAGAAGTATGAAAAAATAATAATAAACAATATAGCTAAAATAATTAAACAATATAAACAACCTAAATACCCTTATATTCTAAATATTCTTTTATATTATAAAAACATTGCTTTGTTAACCACTCGTATAATTTATTTTTAAAATGTCTTAGGGGAAGTTCTCTAAAGTTTTTAGGAATCTTATTATATACCTTAATGGCCATAACTGCACAATTTTTTTGATATAATGTTGTTGAGGGTCTAGGTACAACAAGTTTAGTTATGTCTCTAGTTAACTTTATTTATGAAACAAATGTCTCTACCGAAATGAAGAATTGTAAAAACAACTATCTTAAGATAAATAAAAATAATTAATTGATCCTGTTTTTATGCTTTAAGTTGATTATAAATTTAAATATTGTATCCTTATAAATATTTTTTCTTATAAATTACATTTTTAAATATCTATATAAAGTTACAATATTTAAAAATATAAAAAATAGGGCCCAACCAGCAGCGGGAACAGGGTCCAAGCTACCGGTGGTTAGGGCTCCAGAGAGAGGAACCTCCTCACAATGCGTGCCGTGTCGAGGAGTACCGCTTTCTGCATCAAGCCCTTGACCCAACCGCCTAACGTGAGCCTCTTCAAGTGTTGGTCGAGACTCTTGGCCATGAGACCATTGGCCGTATTATTATATAGTTTAATAATGTTTTCTTTTCAATTCAAACACTATGCAAATTGTTCAATAAATAAATGACAGTGACAAGACCGCTCTGAACACACGAAAGCTTTATAACTTTGTGCATGTATCAGCTATACTTCAGGACCTTACCGGTAGCCCTCATTGCAGGTTCATAAAAATATTATTCTATAGCCATGGAGGAAATATGTATATATCTATGCTATAGGCTATAGCCTATATTGAAAATGTAACCGCATAAAGCCATATGAATTTATTAAATAAACTATTATTTTTAGGACTGCAAAACTAGACAAACTAGTAAAGTACCTACCTATAATGATTTTACACTTAATCATAAACCACAATAACCTAGGATCATAGAAAGCGACTATGAGAGTAAACACAGTCGCTCAGCATTCTTTTTACGTGACGGGAACAATAATACGGTAAAATTTTATCGTCACTAAACCATTGCATCACTATTACCATAGAGATTATTATGCCAACATAATTTTCTCTTCCTTCAATATATCCTTGGTCTACAATCATTACAAGGGCAACATCGTTTTTAGTAACTGTCAGACTACACTATTGTCACTGTCGGGTCATCCCATCCCATCGGGTCGGGGTATATCCTCAATTCTGAATTCCATGGTAGAAAGAAAGAAATAATTTATTTGTCAGATAGTACAATTTAGGATAGTAATATATTATTATACCATGCTCAATTCCTCAATCCTCATCTGGTGTGGTGTCGGGCAGTCAGGCTGTCGAGTGACGGCTCTGTAACTGTATTGTCAAGAAATTAATGTTTATATTACATTTAGTTACATTGATTCCTATGAAGTAATTACTTATTAAACAACGCTAGAAGGACCTGCTACACGACGCTGACGGGCGCTTGCCGCTTTCGCTTAGTAGAAGTACTAATAAGTCTAGTCAACAATATTAATATTAGTCAAGAAAATGTGATGAACTCAATGTTGGAAGATATCCATTAATATTCTAATTAAGTCTGAGCATTGAATAGATAACGAGAAGTAGATAATAATATATGTATGATAAATTATCTGCTCATAATTTCAATCAAGAAATTCTAATTAAGCTAATGTGTGAATAATAGAAACTCAGAAGGAATATTTGGTTAAGTATTAAACTGCTTTTAAATACGAAATGACACCTACATTGTCTCATTGCTTATTAATGGTTGGTGAAGTGCAATCACATGTTATCTTATGTGATGATCCATTTAATTGTAATGGACAAGATGTAATAATTTGCATTACTGGAAATCCAGGAGTAGTGGATTTCTACAAAGAATTTGCCCTGGAATTACACAATCGTACAAAATTACCCGTCTGTGTTATTGGTAAGTCTACATTGTAATACTATAATATTTTATTTACTTTTTAGTAATTTTATTTAGTTAAAAGAACAATTTACATTATATACACACACGATTGTTTTTATACTACCTTCTATACTATACTTCTATTAATACTATAATTATATTAGAATTATACTAACGTTAATGTATAAGAGATGTGTCCTGATACCAGCATACAAATATCTTGTGTATTATGTTCTTGTTAAATAGGCGATATATGTGTCCTCATTCAATTCTTCGATAGTTTTTTATTTACACAGCAAAATTTCTTTTGCAATGGTTGAAGAATAAGTTGTAAAACCAGAAGTCTGACCAAATGAATTGTGTGGTTAATATCACTAAATGAACTATGGTGTATTGATGGATATATAATAATTATTATATTTACAGGACATGCTGGTCATGAAGTAGTCCCACATGAAAAGTCCAATCATATGAAAGGTCAAGAACATATGTTTGACCTTGAGGGTCAACTCAAGCATAAGGTAGATTTTATATATACCTATATTGATCCTAGAAGCAAATTACACCTCATTGGACATTCTATTGGAGCATGGTTAATATTAGAAATGCTACAAGATCATGAAAGGATATGTAACAGGGTTTCTTCTGTCAATTTATTATTCCCAACATTGCATCAACTCGCAAATACCAAGAATGGTCGATTTATAAATAACTTTGTCAAGACTTTTCATAGGATTGTAATATTTTTATTTTTTTTGGCATACTTACTACCAGATTGTATATTATTTTTCTTCGTCAAACTATATTTGAAGCTTAACTTGTCATATTCTATGCATAATTTTATAGGAGTAAACAAGCTATTAAATGTAGTTGTTGGGGAAAAAATCTTGTTTTTGGCTTATGACGAAATGTCAACTGTAAAAGAAATGAATGTTGCAGTAATAAATAAAATCAAACATATGACTAACATTATATATGGCACTAAAGATGGATGGGTACCAGTTTCTTACATGAAAGAGCTTAAACAACTTGAACCTGACATTCAAATGATAGAGGTAGACATTGATCATGCATTTGTAATGAAATCATCAAAACCAATTTCCAAATTGGTGGCACAGTACATAAATACTATAACTGGTAAATCTACTGACTGATTAAACTGAATAATTTTCAATAAGACTATCTAATAATGTAATAAAATGAGTTAAATTTATAATTTTTATGAATGTAATGTAATTTCTTCAATGTCCCTATTTTGACTATACTTACATATAATATTATAATTTAATTTGTATAATTGCATTTAATGCAAAAACACAAATACAAAACAAAGCACATAAATCTTACTATCAGCCAAGCGGGGTCAATGTTCAAGCATAATAATATGTGGAGTGATATAGGTACTTATACTTACTTACCATGAGTACTTTAACCTACTTTTATCTTCCATAACAACAGTATGGAAAATGTTATATGCCAGTAAAAAATGAGAATTTCACACCGAAGTTTTATGACATTGCTTGTGGTATAAATTAACTAATTAGGTACCTAAATTAGGTACTTACTTATTTATTCAAGTCAACATATTTTGTTTAAACTCAGAAACATTGGGCAAAACCTCTTTAATCTTATCTGTGATAAATTTATTCTTAAATTACATTATGTACATACATATCTTAATAATTAATTTTAATTATTATTCCTATTGTACAAACAATTTTTATCATAATTATAATCGACGACTCCGTCAAGTGATTACGATTTGGTTTGTAGGTAAAAATTCGTACCTTTATTATTATCATTATGTTTTTGCATTAAGTAGGGTAGTTTAGCCGGTTTTCGTCCAATTAGTGGAGTTGCCAGGTTATACATTAAAAAAAAAATGTTCCACTGGGCCAAATCTAACAAACTATATTTTTATTAAACGCTAATATAGTTTATTTTATGTTTACACCAAGGGACAATTAATCATAGTCATCGTTTTTTTTATAAAAAATATTTTAGTGAAAAGTACCATTTTCGTCAGTTTTCGTCCAAAAATATTAGTTTTCGACATATGTTAGGTTACTTTTCGTCCACTGTTTATGAAGAGTATTATAATGCAATGAATTAAAACTCAGTGTCATAATTGTGTTTTTAATCAACTTAATAAAATGAAACTATAATGCGTTTTTATAATAACATACAAAAATTTTTTTTAACAGTATTTGGCTGATAAAAACATTAATTATCTTTATAACCTGTAATTGTAAGTAATTTTAAGAAGTCTTAAACTTTGATTGTTTTTATTTCACAACAGCATTTAAGTATTGATAATTTATAATAACAGTACAACTAGAAAAAATATTTCTGACTTAAGATTGACCATAAACTAACAATAATTATCCTTACAATCTTTGTTTATGAAAAAAAAATATAACTCAAAAATAAAATTTCTTAAGTGATTGAAAAGCTATTTTTTATCACAGCTTTGACTGCAAATAGTTCTTCATTGTTAAAAGATACAACAGGCTTAATCAGGTACAAGTTGGCCCTTAATTATATTTAACAGGATTTTTTAAGTCTTATCTTAATTTGTTTTCATTTAACGATATAGCATTAATTAACAAAACTATAGTAATAATAACTATACAACTATGTAAAACATTCAATGTTCTACCTATATATTAATAACAATGTTTTTATTCTAACAGTCTCAAATTGAACACTTTCAATAAGTTATAAAATAAGAAAAATTATGTTGATATTTTAATATTTGGTGTTACTAATCACATTGGTTACATTTAAATGGTTTGTCTTTCACATCAAGGTATTGCTGTCCCACGAATAAAGTACATTTTAAATGGTACCATCTAGGGCATAAGTCACATCCAATATTTTTATCTTCGTCTTCTTCTACATCTGACATTAAATCAGCTTCACATTCTGAGCATGATATTTTACTGACTGCAGCAGATGGAACACGATTATTTTCTTTACGAGCTTTACGGGTTTGGGGTCGGTAATCTACATCCTTTGAGTTCCTATGTCTAGATTGTATTTTTGACTCGAGCTTTTGCCTGCGGTTACTCTCTTTTAATACTTGGACCATCTTTTGTTTTTCACTTCGTTCTAATTTTCGTTTTCTTGTTTCTTCTTGTTTTAAATTTTTTCCGCGTTCTCGGACTTCGTAATATTCTCTCCAAGCTGCAGAAGAAATAGCTGCGGGAGATTTGTATTTAGTCGTCTTTGCTGTTTTTTCAGGTTGAGTAGGCAAGTACAAGTGGCGATTAAACGGATCATTTGATGACGATGACTCGACGTGTGTTGACGTGAGACTAAGATGAAGCGGAAATGATTGAGATGTTGAAGGCTCAGCATAAGATTGGATAATTTTCTCGGATACAATCCTTGAATTGTCATCTGCTCTTAGTCGATCAGGTATTTTAGATGCAATCGGTGGATTTGAAAGATCGGATGTTGGAGTTGCTATTTCTGCCGCATTTGGCTGAGAATTCGTTTGAGATATGATTGCTGAAGATTCCAATGTAAAATTTACGACTTCACCTGTAGTTAGCCGTGAAAGCGTTTCGCCTATATCCGTTACATTTTGCATTTTGGGTGATGAAATTGGGATCACATTTTTGGTAAGAGGTCTTATTGCTTCAAATGTTGAAGCCGAGAATTCTGTTGTATTAGCCTGGACAAGTGTTTCTGATAAACTCACAGGATTTAGAGGTCCAGACGTTTTAGCTGAGGTTTCTGCTGTATTATGCTGGCTATGTATTTCGGGCAAAGCTACAAGATTTGAAGATTCAGGAGTTGAAGACAATAGTTTTGGTATGTTCATTTGGATTAAATCCTCGGACTTATTAGCATTTGATGACGTGAGGTCCTTTTCTGTTACATTTAATGGCAATATTAGTAGATTATCTAGTGAGACTACAGAACCAACATCTAGGTAACTCCCTGTTAAATGTAACGACGATATGGAGTTCAGGTCTTCACATGTGTTCTGTGATGTTTCAATTATGTTTACCTCGTTGGAGCAAAAATCAGGTGGAGGCTGCTGAACGTTGGCAGGTGTATCTACAGAATATGAAACATTGGGGTGCGAGGTGTCAACATTTGTGCAGTCAGATTCCGTATCAATGTTCAATTCCGAGCAGTTAATCTCAACTGGTATTGTTTTCTTTAAATTATTCAGTTCTTTCATTACTATACGCAAATTTACATTTTTATCTTTCAGTTCGGCTTTAATTCGTTTTAAAACTTTTTTTGTTATTGAAATGTCTGTTCTTCTTACATCTTTGTTTGACTCGCCCTGACTTGGCTGTATATTTCGTATCGTGTCCAGGACACATTTCGAGTAATCTGGGGCGTTTGGATCAAAGGGATACAGTCCACACCGCCGGAACCCATTTTTGATACACGTAGAAAGACTCGTACTTTGCAAGGTTTCTGCAAATAGTTTGCAGAAATTTGTTTTGGTAACCGAGGTATTTAAGTTTTCTGGCCTTACCAAAAATGCACGCACTGTATTTTTCCAATTTGCCTTTAGCGGAGCGAATACGCTAACATCAGCAGGCTGTAAGATGTGAGTCGTGTTTGGTGGAAGAGCGTACAATATTACTCCCAGTTCTTCGCACATTGTGCTCAGCAAAAGAGACATATGTGATTTGTGCCCATCTACCAACAGCAGTACTGGTTTTTGAATATTGTTACGCTCTACCCAGTTATTAAAATCATTTGTCACGTATTCGAAGAACACATCGCCCCTCATCCATCCTGACTCCGATCGCCCTAGGCACCAATCTGATGGCATACTTTCGACTACTGCCCTTGGAGGTCGTATGTACGGGAATACTACACACGGTGGACACAAATCGCCGTTAGCGTTGAATGTAATCAATACAGTTAGGTTATCTTTTTCGTTGCCATGTTTGACGTCATAGAGGTTTCGATAACCTCTAGGACCCAAGACCTTGCCTGTTTTAGGACACAGAGCAAATCCACTTTCATCGCCATTAAAAATGCTTTCGGGTCTATTTAGAATGTCTGTTTGGTTAATTTCTTCTAAATATGTTTTCAGCCCGTCAAACCAATGTCTTATAGCAGCCTCCGTGACCTGTGCTCGTGCTTTATTAATGCTTTCGGCAGAGCGGCTCGTTATTTCAGGGTGCCTCTTTAAAAAATTTGCGTACCAAGTTTGTCCAGGCCTGTTGTCTTTCAATTGTGTTACCTGAGAAGTATCATTTAAGATTTTCTGTACAGAGTCCAGCAGTTCTTGCTTTTTAATTGGAAAACCGCATTTTGCAATTTTCAAGACCCAATCAGCAATTTTTTTTTCCCCGTCTATTCCTAAAACTGGAGCCGGCCCTCGTTTTTTTAGCTTGTCGCTCGTTTTGCCATGGATTCTGTCGAGAATTGTTGTTTTGGGAATGCCGTATTGAGTACAAATTTGTCTTACGGATGCTTTTTTGTCCCGAATTTCTGATAGAGCCTTTTTTAAGTCATCTTCTGTGTAAGGATTTGTTTTTTTCCTTATTTTTTTCGGCTCCAATGATGTCATCTAAAACAATGCATTTAATAACCAGATATACTAAACAGCAAATGATATAGGCGATAAATATAATATAATACCAGCAGTGATCGAAAAACAAAAAAAAAGTCATACCTAAAACCAAACCAAGATAGTAATCGCTGTTTGTAATGGACGAAAACTAAATAACTGGTGTTTCTACTTGTCGTCCACTCATATTAAAGTTAATGGACGGAAAGTAGAAGTCAAGTCTTAGTTTTCGTCCGCTCATATTAAAGTACTTGGACGAAAACTAGAGTAGTTTTTATCGATATTTTTGGTTTCCGTCCAAGGTATTTAAATATAAATAAATGCTTGCAATACTGATAAATTCGTGGACGAAAATTAAATTCTAGATCGAATAACTAACAAAGATCCAGCCATTAAAAAATTGAATGAATTTCTTCACATTCCTTACTTTAACTGATTTATCAAATTTCACTTATATTTTTGTGTTTTCGTCCACGTGGACGAGAACAGAATATTTTGAGAAATAGGTAATTCCATTTCCGTCCACTTAGATTTTATAAGTATTTCATTAAATAAGTACGAAAAACACCTCCTAATGCCAACTTTGTGTCTTTACTTAGTTATAAATGACCAAAACAAATAAATACATGCGAAAATTAACAAAAATAACTTACCGTGCAGCTACCTCTCGACACTAATTTTTTCACATTCAAGATGGCGTGTGCACAGCTCGGAAGCACGCCTCAGACTGACGTAGCTTTTATTCGAGTTGTGAATTGGCAATTTTTTTTTAATGTTGGTAGACGTGCAGATATGACGTCAAAGGCCGTAACAAGTCCAAACTTGCGTGGTTGACTATTAATATGATGCTATTCTACGTAAATGTTGTACAGTGCGCCTGGTAATGGACGGAAACCGGAGCTGGACGGGAAACCAGCTAAATTACCCTAGGTACCTTTACTGGAGGAAGACGTGTACTATTGGGCTTGACGGGATATTTACGTTTCCAATGAAGATTGAGAATTTTATTGGTATAGTGACATTATGCATTTTAAAAATCTTAATATAGTGAGCGCAGAACTTTAAGCCTTTTAAAGTTCGGTCCGAACACAAAACTGCACATACAGTACGTCGAAAAAATTCGCTGTCGCTTTTCACCGTCCCACAAAATCTAAAAAAATGGTAATGTGAAAACTCTCGCAGCTAACATCCGACAGCTCATAAAGTTTTGCGCGACAACTAACGACGTTGAG
The DNA here is from genome assembly GCA_905340225.1 of Abrostola tripartita. Classification (NCBI taxonomy): domain Eukaryota; kingdom Metazoa; phylum Arthropoda; class Insecta; order Lepidoptera; family Noctuidae; genus Abrostola; species Abrostola tripartita. Next base: position 4,555,586 of record HG996487.1, on the reverse strand, counting down.
GAGATCGCTTAGATCTGGATTTGACCCCATCATCTTATTACATAATTGTCTGAGTTATCACGAGAACGACGTGGAATAATCTAATAGGTAGGTACAAATAAAGACAAATCGTGTGAATAATAGGGATGTTGAATGCAATTTAGTTAAATATAGTCTGAAAAAGCCAAAAAATGATTAAGAAATAATATAAAAACACAAACTAAATAGGAACCTAAAAAAATTAAACCAATAATAATGCAAAAATGACAAAGTAAGCATTTCTTATTACCTATATTGTAAGACACCACTATACCTTCTCACCATCAACGCCATGAGCTAAAATAACATACCTACACTAAATTAATTAAACCCAGAGTCGACAGCAACCAAATGTATACCTACCAATAAGGGTTCACAATAATAGGCATTTGATGGTACCGAAAGGACGATTCAGAAATCTGGGAGCTTTAGCATTATATTAACAAAAAAAAGTATCATGAATTGATGTTGTAATAATTGTCCGGTATTTCCCGCTCGTTATCACTGTTAACGACTGGGAATATTTTGTTCCACTCGTTAACAGTATTGAAGTTCCGCGTCTAGTTTTTGAGTCTGTTCGATTATTCTGTTGTTGCTTTTTCTTACTATGGGTTTGGTGCATGTAGATAATTTTGTCAAAACATAACATTATACCATGCCCATTCCCCGAAGTAGTGTACATCATCATCAGCCGGAAGACGTCCACTGTTGAACGAAGGCCTCCTCCTTTTAGAAGGGGGCCGTTGCCATAATCCCCACGCTTGGCAAGCGGCTTGGGGATCAGTAGTGTACAGTACACCCAAACTTCGCTAGTTATGCTTTAGTTCCCAAATTCCAATATAACAGGCGGCGAGCCTATTACCATCAACCGGGAACTTATTTATCCCGACTTCGTGCTGCTACAAAAATAAACATACCTAATATTAGGCTTGTATTTCCCGAAGTGGTAGGCAAAGGTGTAAAGTGTGTGGGTATTTAATTCGGCAATTTTTAGTAGCAGCACAGAGTCAGGATAAATGAGTGACCGGTTAATGGCAATAGGTCGTGCCATGATCAAATCTTACGTTTCCTTTTTTTACCTAGTGTTAGGTATCTGTTGGCATTCTATAATTACCTACTCAGTTTAATATTTTTAGCATGTTAACAACACTGATAGCCGAGTGGTATGACCGTTGGACTGCCAAGTCGAAGGTCGCAAACCCCGACTAAATTAGTTATCAGCCCCCTAACTATGACCTCTTAAAACAGGGCAGTTTACGTTGTGGAAGCGAGACGCCGCATTACACTGCGCATAACGGCGTCTCGCTTACACACCGTAAACTGCCCTGTTTTAAGAGTTCATGTTAAGGGGGCAGTTGCTAAAAACGGTTAAGGGAACATAGTGAGGAAACCGGCACATCTGAGAGAGATTTCAACGGTGTCTAAAGCTATGTCACAGACCTACAAGCGGTTTAAACTCTGATACCAGGTTGTTCATCAACCACACGATATGAAGAAGAAGCATGTTGTGTTTAAAGAAAATTGAAAAATCGATACTAATATTACAAAGCTGAAGAGTTTGTTTGCTTGAACGCGCTAATCTCTGGAACTACTGGACCGATTTGAAATATTATTTCAGTGTTAGATAGCCCATTTATCGAGGAAGGCTATAGGCTATAAAATATTCGAAAGCCACACGGGCGAATTCGCGGGCGGAAGCTAGTGTTTAATAATTCTTCTTCGTCCACTCTTGGCGGACCAGTTGTAGTCACGGATCGTCTGATAAGTTGGTTGCGAGACTCTTTACTATTTTTTACAATGACATAGAACGTTGAGATATTAAGATTTATGTAATTTTTGTCAATATCTCCCAAATTTCAGGAAAAAGGCGTAGAACATTCCATTTTCTACTTCTAGGTAGGTAGTTAGTAAGAAAAATAAAAACAATTTTTAAATGTGTAAAAACAATTGCTAGTCAATAAATTATTTAACATGATGATATTGTATTTTTCTTTTGTTATACTACCTACCTACTACATATCCTACCAAATCAAGTATCTTACGGTCTATTGCACCTGATTTCTAATTAATGCTCATCAAGTGATGCTGTCCAGTAACCCATAACTTGTAAATGGCTAGACCGATTTTGGTATTACTTAAGTTTTTGTAATGTGCACATTACGACCTTTCATTTGATACCCCACTTGGATATATAAAGAAATATTCGATTTGCCATCCCCACTTTTACCCCCCATATCTTGTAAATGGCTGAACCGATTTTGATAAAACATATCTAAGAACCATCGCTGGAAAATTTACTTTCAATTAAAAAAAACCGCATCCAATTCGGTTCACCTGTTTTAGAGCTACGGTGCCACAAACAGACAGACAGACACACAGCGGTCAAACTTATAACACCCCTCTTTTTCCGTCGGGGGTTAAAAAATGAAATTTAACTCATTTTCCCATCCAATGACCTTTAGTGTAGCGTAGCGGATTTAGGTACTGATTATTCGAATCAAATCTCTGTGCTAATCCTAAATCTGGTCAGACATAAAATAGTGGGTTATCTGGTTACACTACTCAGTGCTAGTTCAGCCCAGTGTTGGGTAGCTGGTGTGCGTTCGCGCAGCGGAATGTTGTTGAATTTAAAGATATTAATTATGCAGATATTTAGTGTATGACGTCGTATAATTGTGTATGGTAAAAAAAAAAATTGTGTACGCAGCCATTGTGGAGAAATTCACCAAAAACTGATTCCGCTGGGCGAACGTTGTCCTGGCGGAACTTATTTTAATCCATAGACTTTAGAAGAAAAGAGGTGTGTCCAAAAATTAGTGTGTATTTGTGTGTAATTGTGTATGTATGAATAAAATGAGTGCATGCATAAACTTCGGAGAAATTCAAGTTTCCGCTACGCGAACGTTTGGCCATTAGCTAGTTTTCATATAAAGCGCTTACATAGAGAGCTGTAGATTTTTACATACGTTGTTTTGAATTTGTTTATATTTGTTTAAAAACAGATTTAGAAAAAATCGTAGGGCTTAAAAGATAAAAATATAAACGTAAAATACACTTAATAGGTCTTAGTTTTTAAAGTATGCACTTTGGGGTCTAGATTTTCACGTTTATACAAACCTTGTAAGTATCTGAAACATGTTGCCAAGTATCAATGATGTTCCGTTAGTAATTAAAGAGTTAAAGGACAATTTTACCATGAATAGATCACTGTTTACAAAACAGTCAAATATCACGACGTTCTAAAGGAATTGCATGGTAAAATGTATGCCAAAAATTAGTTTATTCATTCAACTATTCACATGCAAAATTTCATGTCATTAAATTTAGTAATTAAAGAAATCAATTAAAATACTGACGAAGCATCGAAAACCTACATAACCCGACCAAGTTCGGATAGCTACAAAAAAGTGTCCATGCAATATATTTAGGTAACATCCCAAAATTTACCGTATAATACCGGTATTGAATTGGTATAGGTGATAACACAATTGTTGTTTCGATATAATTTAAAGGTCATTTATTTTTGTACACCAAATTTTTGTTCAATTGTTCTGATTTTTCAGCTCCAGAATTGACTGGAATAATTCCGGAGTTCCGATAGGTATTCACATTTTTTAAAAGTTAATATTTTGATTTAATTATATTCTTGTGAACGCACGTAATTTAACGTCTGTGGAATATTCTACAAACTGCTAGTCGAACAGGACGCGCGCGGCTTCCCGCTTGAAACGGTACTTCCATCCTTGAAGAAAAGAGAGGGCAATAATATGTTTTCATTGGCCGCGGCCCGCGCGTATTCGTTTTTGCTGTTGAACTTGAACCTGATTTTGTTTTTTATCCCCAGTCACAAACAAATGTGCAGTCAAGGACAATGTGCGTATGCGCTGTTGTTTTGCTATGCATCGCCAATTCTCGATAATAATAATATTGACAATTGCTGTCGTTGCAAGCGTTTGTTAACGTTATTATAATTACTTATTTAAGTGCGTAATGAAACATAATTAAGTATGTACTTAATAAAAAAAAAAATTGTACACGGATATTTAAATAGAAAAGTACTTGTTAATTGAAGATTTGTTTTTATCGTAGATAGTTGGCTTATTATTAAAAAAATATTTTTAATTCAAGAAATGCAATTGTTTTATTTTTTCCTAACGCTTGTGTACGGAACTGTACCATATTAGTAAATACTATATTGGAAGGTTAAGAACGTCTCTTAGATATATGGCTGGGCCGCTTTTTTGTAGCTATCCGAACTTGGTCGGGTTATGTAGGTTTTCGATGCTTCGTCAGTATTTTAATTGATTTCTTTAATTACTAAATTTAATGACATGAAATTTTGCATGTGAATAGTTGAATGAATAAACTAATTTTTGGCATACATTTTACCATGCAATTCCTTTAGAACGTCGTGATATTTGACTGTTTTGTAAACAGTGATCTATTCATGGTAAAATTGTCCTTTAACTCTTTAATTACTAACGGAACATCATTGATACTTGGCAACATGTTTCAGATACTTACAAGGTTTGTATAAACGTGAAAATCTAGACCCCAAAGTGCATACTTTAAGAACTAAGACCTATTAAGTGTATTTTACGTTTATATTTTTATCTTTTAAGCCCTACGATTTTTTCTAAATCTGTTTTTTAAACAAATATAAACAAATTCAAAACAACGTATGTAAAAATCTACAGCTCTCTATGTAAGCGCTTTAGGTATATGAAAACTAGCTAATGGCCAAACGTTCGCGTAGCGGAAACTTGAATTTCTCCGAAGTTTATGCATGCACTCATTTTATTCATACATACACAATTACACACAAATACACACTAATTTTTGGACACACCTCTTTTCTTCTAAAGTCTATGGATTAAAATAAGTTCCGCCAGGACAACGTTCGCCCAGCGGAATCAGTTTTTGGTGAATTTCTCCACAATGGCTGCGTACACAATTTTTTTTTTACCATACACAATTATACGACGTCATACACTAAATATCTGCATAATTAATATCTTTAAATTCAACAACATTCCGCTGCGCGAACGCACACGGGTAGCTGGCAGTGTAAACTCCGCGCGGCGTCGTGGGTTCTGCGCCTTTGTTTCTCCACTGTAGTTTGTACCTGTAGGTAGATAAGATGCTTGAACTACGTGGCTTGTTTTAGCAATCGGCTGGTGCTTTGCTATAGAACCGATTGAGGTGCGCAGCTATTCGGTTATTAATTTTGAATTCAAATTAGACTTGTCTGTTAGTATTAGTTAGGTTGCTTGTGGATATTATTGAGAGTGATAATTATCGCAGAGAGCTCAGATGGTCTAAATGTTTTAGGAGCTTGGTGCGCTGTGAGTGAAGCACGTACATGCATACATACATATAGTCACGCCTATTTCCACGAGGGGTAGGCAGAGACCACGGATTTCCATTTGCTATGATCCTGACATACTTCTTTTGCCTCATTCACTCAGTGAAGCACACTTTGTTATAAAATACCAAAATCCTAAATAATAGGCAAAATATTTAAGATATGTGCAATTTAATTAGTTTATTAAAAAGTAATTTACCTCATATTTTACAATTTAGAGATAACATTTATATAATTACAAAACAGCTGTCGAGACAAAGTAAACAAATCCATTCTATGTATGTATGGTATCAATAAAATAAGAACATACTTCTAATAGGTCAGATGAGCATATAACTAGTCAATCATTACTCACCCGAGCTCAGGATAGGTCTGAAATGATCTAATAAATATTAGTTTTTGTGACGACAGAATTAAACAAAACTTTTCCAAAATAACTTAGGTACCTACGAATGTCTTAAAAATGTAATCGATTTTAAAGAAAGCAATTACATAAAGGCAGATCTACCATGAACAAGGGTGAGAATTGTCTACAATAAGACATCGTTATATTTGTATACTGTTCAGTCAGCTATCAGTAGGTAATGGCACTCAAATATAAACAATCTTAGGTCCGCAGTAGGTGTCTAATATACTTACAGTTAAAGTATCCTTTTGGATCAAATGTTTAAATCACTTCAGATGCTGTTAATTTTAACATTCTAGTATACATGTCGCGTATTTACTTCTTTCCTATTATATTCATCTATTGATCCCGTTTCCATTACCCATGTCATATATTTAAATCTCAAATTATTTTTAACTGATTGCTTTAATTTAAGAGGTTAATTGGAATGTAGGTACCTACCTACCCACCAAACATAAACACTCTTATATAACTATTTGGACTCCCAAAATAAGTATTTGTTGATTTTTAACCAATTTGTTGCATTTTGCCTCGTAGAAATAAGGCGTGATGCGTAATGTGATAGCATAATTATAGGTTTCAGTAATTTAGTAAGATAAATTATAATAAATATATATGATCTAATTACATTTTATTATCTGCTACTTACTTAATTTTCTATATCATACCCTAAAATAATACAATTAAGTAATGTTCCGACGATATTTTACTTTAAAGCATTACCTCCAAAATATTTACGGTTTTAGTATTAAACAGAAAACGAGCCTGTAAGACCCGCTTGAAACTGTATAAATACGTTATTTAAAAGTGATTGACCGTTAACTACTGTTTTTTATAACTAATACGGTATTTTTAAAACAATTTTTTGCCGCCGAAATATTCTTGATTTAAATCGATCCGTAAAACGATAAAAAATAATTTTACATAATTATGTAGGTACCTACAGTTATGAAGTCTGTAGCGTAACTAATAATAATGAACCTCAAATACAAAAGCAGATTCTTGTTTCTAAAAAGTTCAGGTGGCCTACTCTCCAATTTAATTTAAATTTTAATACAAGGCCAATGCAAAATTAATGTAGATTGAGAGGAAACATGATTCAGTTTTATTTTTTAAAAAATCTGTCAATCTTTTGGTCTCAGTTAGTTCCTCCCAGTGGACACATAATACCTATTCATTAAAATAATTTAGCGCCAGTGTTAAGTTTAAGAGTTCGAAACTTTACAATTGCCATCTCATTTGATCGGGATTAAATTAGAGAGTAAGCCTACAGGTCTAAAGGTAGTTTAGTAAGTTTAGTAGTACCTATCTGGTAGGTTAGAAATAATTGCAACATTTTCATGGTGAGTACCTAACCAACCAGGTAGACATCTGTAGCAGTAGCTATATCAGCTACATGCTAGCCGGTGGCCGGTTCACATTTCATTCGTGTAAGTACCTACCTATAAATATTTATTTACTACCTATTGGTAACTTATGTTACTAAACAGTGATACAATGAATTCGATATACAACTCAAATTTGGTAAGTACTTATTTATTTAGGTCAGTAGACGATTTAGAAAAGTTAGTGAAGGACAGCCGTAATTGGACCTAGTTATGTAAACAGGAACCAATTCACACTCATGCCAAAATCGAGATAGGGACACAGAAGCTGTCTAAAATGAACCTTATAACGACCTGTAAATACCAAAATGATTCGACACTTTTGACAGAATAAATCATTACAAAACACAATTTTACTTTAGACAACATTTTGTCAAAAACAGCATCTCAAAACTGTCATCATTATAATACAAAAAATCAAAACATTGTGTGGGTTAATTCTCTTTTGTATAACTAGGTATGGTGGCTATAAATCTATCGATCTATAGCTAAAAACGAAACAATTTGCGATCAAGAAAAAATAATTATATTGTAACTAAAATGAGCTTCTGTTGTCGTGTGACAAGACCGCGTCTAGCCTTGCCTAACGCGGTTTATATTTTTTTTTATTGGGTGGTAGAGGCGTGGCCATTAAATGAAAATGGACGCGATCTTTCGTTGTGTACTCACTACGTCAAATGAGTGAAATCGTGGGTATTTATAAAATATATGCTATCTACGGGTAGGTATCTAGTTTTGGTGCTATGAGTGAGACTGAGGTAGGGAATAGTTATGTAGATCTCGATTACAAATTATCATCTATACCTACAATTTATAGTCGTTTTTGCTTTAGTCTTGTATGACTTAGGTAAAGATTAAGTACCTACTTAATACCTACCAACTGAATGTCGATAAGATTCTAACAATCTTTTACAGAAATAAATGAATACAAATTAATTTAAGTAAACATATAATTTTAATTATTTATGTTTAAACTATCGATATGGATTACATATAAAGAAAGGCTGCAATATGTCGGTACACTCCTCTCGGTATTACGTCACCAAACTTGTAGGTATATAATTATGCATAACTATTTTAGTCATAGGATGTCGTCACTTTAAATTTAAATTGTAAACAGAACATACCGTTAATGATGAAGCAGATTTTTGATTTAACATGTGAGATTACTTCCCTTTTATTATCGAACCATCAACGGGCGCTATAATCTTTTATCTCAGGTATACAACCAAAACGCCACTATGGTAGTTAAAAAAACAAATCAATCATTATTCACCACCATACAATTGCAGCATTCACATTAATATTAGATTGCAGTCTGTTTGATAGATGCACAAGTTTAACCCGATTCGAAATAGAATCCGCAACATGATAAGTACATAAATATTACATCAAGTAAACCCAAGACATGCTTATTCACACCTCATTCTTCAGAGTTACGGATTGCTTTTACGCCATCACTGCCATTAGAATATTTATGATAAGGGGCATATACATTTTTGATCTACGACTTTGCATTGAAGCATTGACGTCAGTTAATAGATTAATTTATGATACCAATAAGATGCGGTAGAGGCTATCGATTTATATAATGGAAATTGTACTTGTATGTACAAAGACGTACAATGGTTATTGGTTATTAAACCTACCCTAATAAAACATGCGCATGTTATTACATCTTAGTAACAGCAGATCGACGAACAGCGAATCGTCTTACATGGAAGCTTGATTGAATTAAACATCAAATGCAGTAATGACGTAATAAGTAAGTAGGCACTATATATATTCAGCTCTCTATCTTTTCTGTTGAGGTTTTCTTAATCTGAACAAAATATTTAAAAGCTTCTGTGTAAATTAATTTTTATTTGTTTTCTTTTAATGTTGTAATTTGTAGATACCCCTAACGTTAAAATTATACGGGCCATTTCAGATCAAGACTAGAAAAAGCGTAATAGTGCAATGGGCAAAACAACGCTTGAAAACATTACCATATTTCGTTACTGTATGTTTCATGAAACATCAGATGCTTCGATAAATAATTATTTTCTTGTGGAATGTATCGATAGAAACTGATCAATGTCTAATAAATCGATTTAAATTTTCATTAATGGTACCTATATTATTTCTGAATTACAATCAGATTGTGATATATAACAACTATAAATATGTTTACTTCATATCTGGAAATATTTACAGTTTATGGAAGATGCACGGATACGCGAGAATATGCAAGATATCAGAATAATATACTACACGGCTACTATGGTATTGTGCGTTCAAGTTTTTGGTGTACAGTACAAAAACGTTGAAGGAACTAGAACAACTTACTTCTTCGGATGATACTGAACGGTTCCAGAATAGAACTACATTCAACAACAATTTCTTTTAATACACCTTGAAATGATTTACGCACAACCTCCCGAAGAAAAAGATAATTATACAATATTAAAACATTCATATTTATCATATCATTATCATAACACGAGCATACTTTTTATATTTATCAAATTTTACAGTACATTAATAAATTTTGAAATCTTAATCACTAAAGGGATACAAAATTCGCACTAAGTAATAATACTCATACATTAAAAAGGGACAACACACCGCACAATGATACCTCAGTACCGCCGGCCTCCGCTCGCATGCCGCCTTTAACAGGTGGTCTCCAGCAGCGGGTCGGCCTTCTTCACTCGCTCGCCGTCCACCGACGTGCAGATCACCTTCTGCGAGGCCGACTTGTACAGGCGGCGCGGGCGCTCCTCGTCGTCCGACAGCGCGCGCGGCGGGGCGCGCGGGCGCAGGCGCGCGGGCGACGGGCGCGGGGAGCTGGCCTCGCACGTGCACTGCGCGCCCAGGGACCGGGCCGCGCGCGCTTGCCGGGCCCAGCTGGTTCGCCAGCACTCACAACTTTCGTTTCCGCACGTCTCGCACACCACGGGTGATTTTCGCTCCAGCTTACCTCGTTTGAACGTAGGCATGTCCCGCTTTTGCTCAGAATCCGAAGCTGCGCGACCTAAGTCTTCTCGAGACGTAGGTCGGTCGCAGGATTTTTCGAGACGCAGGGTAGGATTTCTGACCCAAGGATCGAGAGCTCCCCGACCGGATGCGCGGCTGCGACTACCGGCGGTATTTAAATCGACTTCGCTCATTTTTCGCCACGGATTTCCGAGAACCGAAACAGCGTCACTGGCTGAGCGATCGCGGTTTCGTAGGCGGGGTTCAGCGGCTTCATTGAGCGCTAGCGACGAGGCATCAGGCGACGAGCGCTCGCTGCGCACGATACGCGGCAGCAGCACTGCGGGCGCGGCGAGGGCGGCCGGCGGCGACTGCGGCGCTGCGTGCGACGGCGAAGGCGCCGGGGAGGCTCGCGGTCTTTCAGAGTGTGACCGCGCACGCGGAGTGTGAGTGCGACTGGCCGGAGTTACATCACTTAGAGATCGCAAATGTATTCGTCTTCGCACGCACGTCGGTGAATCGGTGTCGGTCACGTTAATGCTGATGTTATGCACGACGGAGGATTTTTGGTCGGCAGAGCCTACTTCGTTATTGTCTGTTTTATTGGTATCTTTGTAATTTTGTGGACTCACGGAGTCACTAGCGTTCGCAGAGTTTTTGTTGGGGCCGGCCCGGCTGGGCCCGGCCCCCGCTAGCTAGAGGAGTCTCTCTGTTGCTGAACTAGAGGTGCCGGAGCTCAGTGTTGATGCGGGATTTTGGTCGTCACCTTTAATAAATAAATTTATAGTATTAAGATGTATATGATATTAATTTTTTTTTAAATGATCCACCTTTCGCCCGCGATTTCGTCTGCCTATAAAATATCAAAGCGTCTTTTCTAGGTAACTAGTATAAGCCTAAACTGGCCTATCTATAGGTCAAAACCCTAAAAAAATATATTGATGAAATATATTTTTAATCGAATAGTTAGGATAGTATCAACTATCAAAGAGAACCTCTTACATCCAAACATACAAACTTTAACTCTTTATGATACTAGTATAGATGTAGATAATAAAAATATAGCTTTCATAGTATTTTATATTATTCTATTTACCTTGAGCTGTCTGGCCTGTGGCCGGCAGTCTTTGTCAGTTGAGCAATTCCACTGAAACAAAGCGTTTCAGCCTCTCTAAATATTGATTGAAGAGTTCGACATCATTGTGTCCTGCTCCCTGTAATTTTAGAATTATATTTAATTATATATAATTTAAATTTAAATTAGGGTCATATCAGAAATAAAAAATATTAATATAATTAAATTTTAATACCTCAACCCATAATGGTTCGACAGCACGAGGACAGCGTTCATATATAGCTAGTCCATGAGAGAAATCTATTACCTCATCTTCAGTTCCATGAATTACAAGAACTGGAGAGGTGACCTTGGGAATTTTGTCAATACTGTAAATGTACAAATAATTAATAACTGAAACTGTAATAGCCTAACAACATTCTTAACCCTATTGTCCTATACAATGAATTCCTAATTGAAAAACATAATTGGTGTTGGGCGTGCGCCCGATCCGCTTGATTATGTCCGTTCGGTAATGCATACATGTTTGTTAGTAGTGTACATACATATTATGGTTTCGTTCTAGAAACATTTCTAATTGTACTATTGACTTCTATAGGGTTAATTTCCCTCGGCTAGGTTTAGGTTAGGGCACACACCTCAACAGAACCTGATTAGCTACTTACTTTTATTATTTTTGTATATACATAATACTAGCCACATAGGTGAAATAGGATTGTGTACAATAGTAAATTTTGTAAAGAATTTAAATGCCAGAACACTACACATATTGTTAGGAAACATATTTCTTATCAGTACTAATTTGTAATTATATATATATGCACAATGTTAATCCTATCATATCTTATCATATAAAAATACTATGACTATTTTAGGTCACACATCAGGTACCCAATGATATTATGAATATTCATAGGATTCATCATCATGCAGTGGATCTAGTTATTGATGTAACAACTAACTACATAATTCGAACATGTATTCAACATCAAGCAATGGAAGTGCAATGCCTAATAGTTATTGAGGACTGAATATGCAAGTGTTGCGGGGAAAGTAAATTAGACTGACTAACATTAATAACAAAATTTAATTTTTATGGACTTATAAATAATTTACTAAAAAAAATATGTCCAATCAAATTGATTTACTATGAATGTAAACAATCTCAACCAGCATTATAATTTTATTAATATTTATAACATTACATATGCGCTAAGTTGTTTGAAGTATAGTCATTATAAAAACTTGTAAAAGGATTGAGGTACTGCAGACAGTGAGTCATCAAATGTGTGTGTGACTCAGTTTTCAAGCTTTTTATGGCTTCCATAAGTAACTTCTTATTGTAGTTTTAATGAACAAGGCACATGTACTTCAACAATAACATACATACAGACAAGTCAGCTGTGTTCAGCATACATCAGTCCCATTTTACTGCGGATTATAATATTATGCAGACTATTACTACCACTTACAGGAAAACTGGCTTATGATAGTGATATACTAAATTTAGAGAAACCTATTCTCTAATATAGTCCATTAATATAAGTACAGATTAAAACAAACACAGATACTTACTTTACAAATTATCAACAATTTTGACAATTATAATTGTGTATATATACCAATATACCAAGCCACCTTGCAATTTAATCAAGGTCATTTGGTCAATACACATTAAAACAATCAACACACATTGTTATAAAGGTGCTGTATGTAGGTAGTAACAATATGATATGTTCAGACATACTTTTTTAATATACTAACAATTATTTGTGTATTAAATAAAGCCTTTGTATTATTAGCTATTTCATTCAATCAATGTATAAGTCAATCTCCCTCAGTTTATAATGGCATTGTCAAGCTGAGTAACTTATCACTTTACTGTAAATATTTTCCAATATTTCTTAGAAATGCACCGTGGACATTATTACATGCACTTGTAAACTAATAGAATCAGATAACTCACACTGATTAAAGCATAATGTATCTTATACAATGCATTGTCTCTGTGTTTTGTGTCTATATGGCTTTATTGTGACATATCAACTGATAAATGCATTGTTGATAGCTGAACACACTTGGGAAAAAACATGAAACCTAACAGAGAGCAAATATCCTAATTGCTGTGCTAATGATGTTATCCATCCTGTTTTGTAGATAAACACTGTAGGTAAATTATAATTGTGTTATCAGGCTAAATTATGACCAACAACACAAATGCTTCTCACTGTTTACATATTTTATTTCGTTTTATTTTCCTCTTTTTTTGTTTCAGTTATGTTTGGTTAAACAAGTAAGATAAATTATGTTTATAAACAAACTGTTTATTTCATTTTGAGCGTTTGACTATGAAATGCTTGCTACTTTAAAAGTTAAATATGAGACAGGCAGGTCAATCAGTTTACGTAACAAAACAGAGATAACAAACACTTGTGAAAATAAACAGAAATAATATTGATTAATGAGTCATGACAAAGTCAAAATACACTGATCTCAATAATTATATTAGCAAATTGAATTCAAACAGGTAAAAGACAAATATAAACTATGAGAAAAATAATTATAATACAATATGTTAGGATAAAGTTGTTCTGGTACTTAAAATATTTAGTCATACTAGTTTCATAGATGTAGGTAACTAATTAATGTACCCACAAGATATATTTTATAATTACTTACTACACTTATGTAATTATTTAAGTGTGACCATATAGGACACAAGTCCTATCAATACTACAGCAGCTACTCCTTAACAAACAGATGAATCATCAAAACAATTTATATTTATGAACGAAATAACTGTAAAGCTTGTCACTTACCTCGGGAAAGCATCAAAGAACCAAGTTCTTTTAGTGTTGGGAAAAGCAACTCGCATACCAGACATGAGTGGTGAATGGAGCACAACAGCCCCTACCTCGTAGCGAGCAGCTAAATCAACTGTTGGTACCGTTCCGATGCTTTGTCCATACAGTATAATGTTTTCTGGGCTAATGCCATACCGAGTTCGTAAAGCCTGCCACGCAGCATCAATGTCCGCGTACAAATTTTTCTCTGATGGTTTTCCACTACTCACACCATAGCCAGAATAGTCATAGCTGAATATGTTACAGTTTATTCTAACACCTAAACCTAAGTAAAAACTGCTCATTTGACCGAGATCTACGGCGTTTCCATGTGAAAATAATATGGTAAAACGGGCAGTGGGGCTACATCGAACAAAGAGGCAAGCTATTCTATTGCCTCTTGTGGTTCTGGAGTAGAAGCCTTCGATTTTATCTTTTTCTCTTTCTGTATACTGCCATTCTGCTCGTTCGGTCAGTTTCAATGTGAATTTTGACCCTGTTTCATCAGGTGTGAATGCATACGTAGGTTCTGGAGGCAGAAACGCAAGCTTAGCCGCGATTTTCCCCGGGCATGGTGGACAACAAAACAGGCAACAGAGTTCACTGAAACTTAACCCGTTCATGATGAACTGTTACTAATACTCATGAGAAAAATATTAAACACTATCTATTACAAAACCACAACTCACAAATTCCTATTCCTGATCATGGCGAAAATAAAAGATTTCACAAAATTGACAGATAATCAACAGTTTCGTTCAGCCATGACGGCAATGTTGCCATCTGCCAACGTCATTATTTAATTACTATTTTATTTTTACTTCGAAACACAAGGGGTTTTATTACGCAGGTGTGCAACCAGACATCCGGACTAAACCGTGGTTTAGCAAGTTTCCATCTGTTCCAAAAAAAATTGTCACAATCCTATGTAGGCTGAGATTGGGGCACTGTTGCAGCCCGGTCTTTTTGAACAAAATCAATGTCAGAGACAACTCTCTCTGTGATTGTGGTCTTGACTATGGATCCCTTGATCATATATTTTTCGCCTGTCCATTAAATTGCAAGTCGTTTGACTTGTATTTAAAACTTACGCAAATTAAAATTCCTTTACCTATTAACTTTCGTTCCCTTTTATGTAACTTCTGTCCTTCTATTATTAAAACACTCTCTAAATTTATCAGACAAAATAATATTAAATTGTAGCTCTTTAGGTTTTAATAACGATTAAATAAAAATAGACCCACAAAAATGTCTAACTGCAAACGTTGCAGTCTTAACTCGAATCTGGCAGAATAGTTGGAAGTCCGACTCAATTGCCACAAGAAGAAAAAAAAAAAAAAAAAAAAAAAAAAAATTTTTACTTTTAACATATCGACCTCCGAATAAAGTACCGTACCGCTCAGCTTCAGTTTCTAATGCCATTGTAGACGTAGCTGTGAATACCAAATATCCTAATTTGATAAAGTAAGCTAAATAGTTTACGGATTCAAATCATTAAACTAAATTCTTCGTCATAGATAAACAAGAGTGACGGCCTCCATCCTCCTTAAATCATACATTAGTAGACCCAGAGGTAGGCCGTAC
This sequence comes from Abrostola tripartita, assembly GCA_905340225.1. NCBI lineage: Eukaryota > Metazoa > Arthropoda > Insecta > Lepidoptera > Noctuidae > Abrostola > Abrostola tripartita. Next base: position 4,539,952 of record HG996487.1, on the reverse strand, counting down.
TCTTGAGTTTCGTCAAAGACACATAATTTATTTCTGTACTCCTAGGTCAAAAGGCACTCGTTTACAAAAGGACGTTAAGCCGCGTTTTCACATTCCGAGTGCGCTAGGACAAAGTGCACTCGGATGTCTACTTGGTTGCTACTCGTATCGTGTAAAATCGTAATCTGAGCGTACTTGGACCCTGGCATCTAATCCGAGCGGACTCAGACCGTGCTCTAGTTTTCGGTTCACTCGGATCATTTAACATATCTGCTACAACTTCTATACCTCGCAGCAGTAGATCAGTCGTCGTCATCTTATTGTACCTACCTACCTACCTACAGATATGAAAATAAATAAACAAAATACGAGTCCAGTCCTATCGCGTGTAAAAGCACAATACCAGTTCACTCCTATAATATCTAACTTCTACGAATGCTCTGGGTCCGCACGCGGCACGGGGCAAAAATTTGTGTGAACCGCAGACATTTGTCCCGAGTCTAGGTATTTGTGTATGTGATATTATATGTTCGTGAAACGCACCCACGATACAGGAGAAATTCCTATTGTGGGGCGACGTTTTTTTTTTTATGGCTCCGCTTGCGTTTTCGGTCTGTAGATGGGTGACTACCCATTTTCATACCATGATAAAATGAGTGCGTTCTGTGCTTGTACACGATAGATGCGAGCTAACTTAACCACTACGTTTTCGTTTATCTTTTAATAAAATAATGACAGAATTATTATAGTAGGGGAGCTCAAGCGGGGATATTTGGATTTACTGAAGCGCGGCAGAATAACATACGGAGGGAAACCTTGTGCCCTGTTCAATACCCGCACCATACATTGAACCTTTCATATATGGACGTACCTATGTCCAGTGCAGCCGATCAGTAAAAAAAAAACGATCGATCAGAAAACTTCGAGCGCGTCAGATTGTTTTATTTTTAATTTTTGTTAATATTTTTTTTTAATTCCATTTTGTAGGAAATTATTCCAGGTGCTCAGGTATAATATAATCTTTCAATTTCCACAAGCCGAAGAGGCCAATACCAACAATAAAGTGTGGAACGTGCAGCTGCTGAGAATTATGTATTATCCACTTCGCGCCTCTCTTCCCTTTTCACTCTTTCGCACCGTCCCCACACAATTTTCTGTCCACACTGAATGAACAACATAAATGTGGATGAAAAATTGAAGAAAATTAAAAATATTTTTGCAAAACCTTTCTGATTATGAAAACTCCCCCACGTAATTGTCAGATTATGATTAAGCACGCAAAAAACATTAAGCCGTCTGGCGTTTACACTATATTGAAACCTCAGCCCCCTTACCATGAACTCTTAAAGCAGGACAGTTTAAGATGTAGAAGCGAGACGCCGCATTACACGGCACGTAGCGGCATCTCGTTTCCACCTCTTAAACTGTCCTGCTTTAAGAGTTCATGGTAAGGGGGCAGACCAAATAGTAGTTAGTAGGAACTACTTGGATGCTACATCTATTTCTGAAACGCTCGTCGTACAACTATTTCAATGTGAAGTTTTTTGTGAAAGGGAAGATCACTTATCCTTTTTTTTCTTTTTAGCAACTAATTTTCACAATTAAATAGGTCGTTCCCCACGACCCTCGAGTAACTACACATTTAGCTTCTGGGGCTCCGCTTTTATTACATATTCGTAGATGACCTTCGATTAACTAATGTTGATCGAAGTAGATGATAGATGAAGGAAAGACAAACGCAAGAGCGGTATTTAAGTTAGCTTGCATTTAACTTACACTATGGATGAAGTTGATATTTAAAAATCTTGAATTGAATGCTGATCGCGGATCGTTTCCGTCACAGGGAACTACGTAATTTGGATATAAATTAAGTAACTTTAATATTATTACTATGTCACTGCAATGAGTTCATTCTGTAGGTGTTTAAGTTTTGGGGCGAAAGGAGGTAACCACTTATTTGGTTTTTGTTACTTAGGTACTTATATATATGATAATATATGTAAGGAAAGACACACAGTTTTATAGAAACTTTATTACAAAGTAGTTCATTTAATAGATATAAGTGTGGTACTTTTTAGTAAAAATTAAAAACACAAGAACAACAGAACTCTCAATATTATATAAGATTATATACATTAATTCAGATAGCATAGTTAATTAGTAAAAAAAATACAAGTAATGACTACTTCCCGAGCTTCCTGACATCGTAAGAAATCTTACGCATTTGTTACTTAAGTATTTTTATTAAGTAAAAGATTATAGATAGAAATTATTTTTTAGGATACTCTATTAATAACCTAGGTACCTATGTAATTAAATATTAATAGAGTATCCTAAAAAATAATTTCACTGCAATAATATTCGGTACTAGCTTAAGCCCGTGACTTCGTCTGCGGATTTTGATTAAAAACCTGTACGCAGCAACAGTAAGCAGATTTACTTGATTGAATCTGATTTTGTTAATTAACAATTTTATGGGTTTTATTTTTTTCCGCGGAAACCTTAATATTTTTGAAATCAAAAGTAGCCTTTATTAGACCTTAGAACATCAACTATCTGCCAGTAAAACGTCAAGCCGACGCAGAGTAGCTGTAACCCAAGAATTATCGGCGTTTTTCTCGTATTCCCGCTGAACATACAGACAAACAGACAAAAAAAATGCATTTTTGTTATTTGTATCGTGTATACTATCGCAGGCATTGAGTGAAATATATATTGATGTTACAAACAGACACTACAAATTTTATTTTTGTGTATTGATGTGTAAGTAAATTTATGTTACAGAGAGATTGCACTCTCTGACTTAAAATGCATGTAAATGTTGCATTTCCTCATAAATAGTGATGAGGACTGCTTCGTTTGGCTGCTGAACGCGAGGTCCTGCGTTAGGTTCCTAGGTCGGTCAGTGTTTTTCCATTAGGTAATTTTTAGTAGCAGCAAAGAGCCTGGATTTGTACTTGTACCCGGGTACCACCCTATTTTATTGATCAACCTGTAACTAAACTAGCGAAGTGTTGGTGTACTATACACCACTGTTTACCTCGTCTGGAAATACAGACGTTATGTTATGTTAAGCTTTTATAGATTCTATTTATTTTCCATTTTTTCGTATTTCTGTTAAACTCCCATTTTGGATTTCAATAAGTAGGTATCTAATTCCTATTACTTAATTACATGTAGTCAACAACCCTAATATGAGAGAAAAAAAACCCTAATATGAGTAGTAGTCGTATTTATATAGATATATTCGATAAAACAAATCTTAAAATATGTAATAAGATTTTTCATGAAATAAGATCCTAGAAGAGGCCTATGTCCAGCAGTGGACTAAGATAGGCTGATGATGATGATGATGATGAAGATCCTAAGCCTAAGTGTGTACCCAATACATGTGGGTGTGTACCTTATAGTGAAACTAACATCGTATCTGTATGAAGATAGATATTATATTGCTTTTAAAGACAAAGCCGATGAATATTTTATACACACTTACAGTCCGTTCACAATTATTTTACCTCCAATTTCGCACACTATAGAATAGTGCACCTATATCACTATTTTATGGTCCATTCAGATAAATAGTCCAACCTTATGATGATGAGATTAAAGAACATTGTGATGCGAAATTGAGGTAAAATAATTGTCAACGGACTGTATACACTACAGCGGGTGTCCGTCCGAGCGGCGGTGGCGGCGCCGCGCGCCGGCGCACTCCACAAGCTATAAAGTTACATGACATCAGTCAAACAATAGCTGTGTTTGTACTTAAAATATTTATTTGTACTGGAAAGAGAAAGTTTCAAAATCAACAATATTTTTCTGTAATCATTTATTATTTTTGTCTTCTGCACAGACGCGTCTTAATTAAATATTATTAATCATTTTAATTTTGAAGATGCACAGCTCTAGAGTTCACAGCAAAGGAGTTTCTTTATCAAAAGTCATGTTTATTAGAGTAAATAAAATTATACTACAACTTGGATATTTTATTATTATTATTTTATTAAGAATTATATTGCACTATAAAAAAATAGAACAATAAATTATTAGACTACAAAACTAACTGACTACTATAAATATAAACCAGATAGAGAGCCCCTATTCTCTTTTTCTTATATTTTAATAAAGCCGTCTAGTTCGTCTAATGGTAGCAGGCTAGCAAGCAAGGCCGAGAAAAGAGATCATTTTAAATTACAATGATTGTTGAATTTTTGAAATTGATGAATTTTTCATTCAAATCTCATAGAAAACATTTGTTGTATACAAAGAGTGATCTGTGTAAATTATAAAAAAAAATGTAATGAAAGGCTTCATAAATAAGTACCTATTTAGTTCGAATACATACTATAGCAAATACACAATTAGCTCCATTATTATACGATTATAGGTTCGTAAGGTTTCTATTTTACAAGCTTTTATTTTAAGACTAAAACCAATAATATATAATATTATTATGGTAAAATGAGCAATTCTTAAATTTTGTTTTTATTATGTAATATTTGTTTTTGGACATAAATACTAATATTTTGCGTAGGCACTATTATTTATGTATATATAATTTGGTAGCTAACGTTATTGTTACAATATAATAAGACCACTTCATTTTTAACATGCTAGCAATTAGGTATAATGTTTATTGCGGGCTAGGTACACATTATGCTTATATACTTTTGTAGGACAAGTTCCTACCTAATGTGTCAAAATATTAGAGCAAACAGAATTGAATGTTCTTTTTGGAGATCAATTATTATTTCTAAGCTTATAACAGTCACAACAACATTTTAAACAACCTCAAATAATATAATTCGTATAATAATATTTTGTAATGCCTCAGTGTCAATGCATATATAAGTAATACCTGGGCTTGCACTATTATTTGTTAGCTTATTTAACAACATTTATTGTACAAATTAACAAGTTACGTGAAATACAACAGATGGGTAAATGTTTATCTCTAGAGCAAATGGAAAGTTTATAATAAAACCCACTTTATTATAAACTGCTGTACTGGGTCCCACAAGAATGATATATGTTCAATTGTGTTACAGGTATGAACTAATTTATAGTTTTTGTAAAATACAGTCTTCATTAAAATCAAATAAATAAAAGATAAAATAATAATTGGTGACAATAAATCACGCAATAAGTTCTATTCTTAATATGGTTAGTACTGTTAAACTAGTGAAGGTCAATTGCAATTGGTTTCACCAGCTGCTGTAATAACTATTTTTTTGACAATGTTTACTGTTTCTACTCTATTGTTACGTATCTAGATGAGGATTGGCCAGGCAGGCACCATCCCTCTTCACGTGAGGCCCAATCAGCGACTCTTATTTTATCAGGTGACGAAGCAGCAGTCAAATCCACCTGCACTTATAATATTTTATTTTATGAACACTAAAATAGTAGCAGTCGATAGCTAACGAATATTATTATATAGTTAAATTTGCACTCACTACATACTTATCTGTACTACTTGGCAGCCAAATGTTTACATAATAATTTATAGTTACAATTCAATGGTTAAATATAAATAAGATTTAAGCTGCAATACACACATTTTAAGTGGAACAGTACGCTTTTAGAGGTTATTAACAGATTACAAGTCTTCTGCGCCAAGCAAAAGACCAAGACTTGGATAGAAGATTGAGATTGTACAAGATAGGCAAATAAAACACAAATATATAATAATAAAAAGTTCTACAAAGGTTCAGTAATAAATAATATTATGCTATTCATAACTACGAAGTGAAATTACATTTGAAAAAGGTTTGCATTACGTTTTTTCTAGGTTCGTATAAATACTAATAATGAGATGTTTTATCACAGTAAGAATTAGATACTGAACGTATAATACATCATAGGTATCTAGCCGTAATACCCGTTAACAATAGAATAGGTCAGGCATTAAACTAATCATGTTTTAGTACCTAATACAACATTAATCGTTAGTAATGTTACAAGTGGTAACAAAGTAGTATAATTAAAGAAGGCATTGTCATTTCTTTATCAGATTTTACACAAGTCAAGAGGATGTATGCCTCAAGATTATAGTTTATAGTTTAATAAAATATTAATTATCGAATGTACCTCTCGTTTGGCACCCAAAATTCCAACGCTGAGTCACATGTTCCGACTACTAAAACGCCGTTCAGGTACCGCAGCTAGAAATAAAATAAATATAAGTTAGGTACGTTCGTAAAGCAGCTTATAATTATGATATTTAGTTGAAAATAAATAATCTAACATATAATAAAATCGTAAGACCCGTGACAATATTAAAAAAGAAAAACAATTTATACACTATATTTTGGTCTGTTTGTTGGTTTGTCTGTGCGTTTGAACGCGCTAATCTCAGAAACCACTGAACCGATTTGAATGCGGTTTTCACTGATGTATTGTGGCAAGCATCCCATAAAATTTAGTGTTTGTTTCATTAAAAAATTTAAAATAATTTTTCTGTTTCCGAATGTCCACGCGGACGGAGTCGCGGACACTGCTAGTTTATCAATAAAGATATATAGCAACGGCAGATATATAATAGATTAAGTACTTATTATGGAAAAAATATTTACCTGTGTTACATCAAATGTACTGCTCTTCACATTTGTATATTCTTGCGGAGGATAACAGTTGTACATAAATTTGATTTCTCCTCTGTCTGAACATACAATCATGTTGCCTTGGCTTTGGTAACAACCTGTTATTTTACTACATGGCTTAGTTATTGGTGGCTCAGGCCATATTTCATGTGTTCTAACATAAGTGTGGTTTTCAGGATTGAAAAGGTGAAGACAACCCTTAGAGTCTCCAACATACAGAGCTGATGGACTCCAACTTATGCACACAGGATAAGCTTTATCAGTCGGTATCTTTACATCACTCAATAGCAGTTTCCCAGCTACTCTGTCCCATACAGCCATTGTTTTGTCTTCGCTCAATGATGCGACCATATTATTATATGTTTGAAGTGCTAAGACAGGTCCTTTGTGTGGCTTGTAAGAATAATTAGCGTTAGATCCTGCCCGCAGGTCAAAGGAGAGGATTTTTTTGGAATACAAGCCAGCCATAACCTCGTTACCAATAGAAACAACGGACAAAGCCGACATGCCACAGCTGAAATAAATAAATACGTAAAGGATAATAATATAGGTCAAGTCAAATAAATGTTTATAGTTTATACTATTGTTCTACAATGGTTCGTCTAGGTAGAACAGTTCTCATGAATCAAAACATATTTTAAACGTACATAAATTTAAATAAATTTAGACTGTAGCTACTAAAGTCTTTGAACTAACCGGAATGCCTGTTTACATTCAAACCCAGCTTCGAGATCCCATGCTTTGACAGTATTATCCCATGACGCGGAATATACAGTAGTAGCAGAGTCTATGCTATCAGCAGCGAGGTCCCATACCCAGCCGGCGTGGGCATCGTGCTTGATTTGCTTCGGCTTGGCGTCGGTAAATGTAGTTATGTTGTCACTTTCATCATGAGGAGCAATATCTAGGACATTCCACAACGCCATTCCGCGGTCTCTACCGCCCGATACACACATTTCTCCATTCTGAAATGTATTGTTAAAAAAGGTTGAATCTAGTTAAATAAAGTTTCACCAGATACAATCATAGTTCTTTGAATATAATCAAATTTTGGATGTTGAGGTGGACTTAGGAGCCTTGGCAGGCCATTTTTAGAAAGAACATACCAAATACTATCTGGCACTAGTCAAGAAGTGCCAGTACAATATTTGGTTTCGGTAATGATTGAACACTTACATTGACTAACAGAACAGTATCCACTGAGGCAAAATGTACATCTTTAACAACAATGTGTCTCATTGATTTCTTAACATTGGTCCATTTCTTCATCTCCACGTCCATTTCGACACAGACCACTTCCCAGTCCATTTGTGTGTCGTCCCATATTTGCAAATTTGGTAAAGTAGGAAAACAACCATTAATTTTACTATGCACCCAATACTTCCATAGATGATCATCCGCTAAAATATCTGCGAATCGCTGGCATACTTTACTAAGCGTGTGTTTTAAAAAATGTGCATCCAAGAAAGAGCATATTTTTAAAAGAATCTGGAAACAAAAAAAACATAAAATTTAAAAAACCCCCAACGCAAAAAAGAAAAGCGATCATTTAAAAAGTCAAAAATAATACCTATAATTTAGCCATCAAATCCGATCGAGTAACACCTATTTAAGACAATGTCGCGGCGGGATACCGACTATATCGTACTAATAGATAGTAATCAAACTCCATCAAATGAAGGGTCTGTGCTACATAAGCGGTTTTGATACTACTTAACTTTTTGTAATGTGCACATTACGCCCTTTCATTTGATACCCACTTAGATATTTATAAAATTATTCGATCCGTCATCCCCACTTTCACCCCCCATATCTTGTAAATGGCTAAACCGATTTTGGTAAAACATATCTAAGAACCATCACTGGAAGACCTGCTTTTAAGTAAAAAAAACCGCATCCAAATCGGTTCACCCGTTTCAGAGCTACGGTGCCACAGATAGATAGACAGACACACATAGTGGTCAAACTAAAACACCCCTCTTTTTCCGTTGGGGGTTAAAAAATCAATGTTAGGTTTGCCAGATGCATTGTATTCCGTTATTTTGTAACTAAAACCTATCGTCAAAATTCAGTAAGTAGGTAATTTAAAAAGGACACTTTCTGATGGGCTCTGAGTGTGATAATTTCTGGGCTACAGTACCGATAGTTTCAGTAAGTTGGTTAAGTACGGATTACATGCTCTCTTAATCATACCAGGTCATAAAATATATTAGGGTACAGAAGTGACTAATGATTTGGCAACTGACCCTGTGAAACTGCATCTTTCGGCTTCCCTTGTTTTTTTTAAGACGAGGTGTTAATCGGCTGGTTTTAACTGGTACTCTGTGACATTGTGGTACCTAATTACGAGATGGGAAAGGTTTCTCGAAATATTTTATTATAATCAAGGCTAGGCATCATTGATGCCTTCTGGTTAACAATCAAATGTGAACAAAACCCTTGCATGCTTTGTTGTTTTATAAAAAATATAATCACCTCAACTGGCATATCAAGCAAAGAGGGCTTGCTGTCATCAAATGTGTCGCAAGCTTCTGCATTTGATGAAAGGTCATTTTCAATGTTTTTTAACTGGTCTTTGACAGATTGAAGTATTTCACACATAATAACAGTGCCAGTATGCGCGGCTGTGAACAACACATGAATTGTTAATATTTTATATTTCTGGACATGACCTTATGTCTGAAAAATATTGAAGACACAGTGAATTTTGGAAAACAATATTCTAAGAACAGAGAAATAAAATAAAAAATGTGGATTCCTCAGACTTGCACCCGACGTAACTTACTGTTGTTTTTACATCAGCCATAGTCCAGGTTTTGGTCCGAAAAACTCATATAGAATTGGGCTAACCTTGCTTCTGTCAGACATGGGCCAAAATAACTGTATAATTAGTTTTTAATATTTTGAACATGTTATGGCCATGATAATTGCAGGTTGTTTTCAGATAGTAATCATGAGATTATCAGTGTCTTCTTTAAGACAATTAAAACAAAAGGGACCTTAAAATTTGATAGGAGAGGCCATCAACATGGCAGCTAAATATTGGCAAAGCAATTTCCAAGGAACAACAGGGGCTGGGGTTCAAAGACGTGTGTGTAATATTTTTCACAGTTTCCTTATAAAATGCAGTAACTATTACCTAATGGGGAGGCTCACAACCATCTTGCTTCCAAAAGGTACTGATAGGACTAACAACATCAGACCATTATTGAGACAACATTAAGTTATCAAGATTAACATGTTAAATTATATTTAGTTAGTTACCTCTCACCACCACTTTTCAAAGTTTCCAGCATAAGCCATAAAATGCATACATATACTAATTACACTAACATAGATGCACCAAACTTTTTATTAGATTACCTCAATATAGGTTTATATGATTCAACATTTGTTTCAAGCTACCCTTAGTTTATTGTGTTTTTCAGCTGTTTTTAGATATAAAATATAATTTCATGAGCAGAGATAATTTTATTTTTATGAGTGGTTTATTGTTACCTAATATTATATTGTTAAATTATGTGTTAATATTATATTAGCTGAATGTAGTATGAATATAACAATGAGTGTCTGTTAGAATATACCATAAATATGCTACTATGTAGTTGCACCTAGAAAATATACTTTACTGACTCAATAGGTAAACAATCGACATGTAACATATATGGCTCATCAGACTGGGAAAGGGTTTAACTACAAGGAATAGAAATAATAATAATTTTGTTTCGTTTCACATCAACAAAGGACTTCTAAATAAATATTGTTTTCCTAAAGTCATTCTTATTAACAATGAAATTGAGAAATTCCTAACAAATGTAAACTAATTGTACGTTACACACAAACTACATTAATCGGTTGGAGTGTAGCAAGTGTTGTATTTACCATATATAGTAAATTTGAATAATAGGTAACAAAGCTGTAACCTACATTATTTCTCGTATCAATTCTTATAATATTAATAATATTACCTTTTATTACGGGGAAAATGGATTTCGTAATAGTTATGCAGTCTTAAATGTTAACTATAATTGGATCACTGCTTACTATTTGGTAAAATTTAAAACAAAACAGAAAAATATACAAGTCACACACAAAGTTGAAGTGTCAGTTGTCACTTGTCAGTGTCAAAAACACGAACGAAACTCAGACAAAGGAATATACCTCAGTGGAAAGAAACTGAGGAAAGAAAGCACAAAAATAATAACGTATTTATATTTTTTTTTACTTAGTTGCAGTTGTCCAGCAAATAGCCTTCATCATCATCATCATTTCAGCCCGGTATCACCCACTGCTGGGTATAGGTATAGGCTATGGTATACCGTATAGGCCTCCCTTTTTTTTCTGCCAATCCTCTCTATGTTGAGCATCTCTTGTCCAGGTGCAAATAGCCTTATGTAGATGTTTTCTTGTGATTGACTTACTTCTACTGCATCAAAATTTAAGTAGATGAAATATTTTGAAGGATCTTATCATGTGTAAAAACTATTCATTCATCCAACGTAAAAACATTAAAATATCGACATCGTGATAGGCGCTTCACTATACGTCTCGTCAAGTTAAAACTTGTTATTGTCAACTGTCAAGTTCATGTCATTGTCAAGTCAAGCAAGAAAATGAAAATAATCAAATACAAAAAATTCGTTCAATAAGAATCGATATTGGATCACCTTCTATGAATTGAGTTGTGATATGTGTTAAATAGATTTTTGCTAAGCCTGGAAAACAAGTAAATCTCTATAAACACTTGCATTAGTGAAAATCCTAGAATCCAAAGGTAACCTCCAAAAATAAACCCAGCAATAAGAACAAAAAAAAACAAGTTATGATGCATTCTAATTAAACAAGTAAGTAAACATTGGCGACGCTATTGTCATTTTTGTCATCTTATTCGTATATTTAGTGCGAGGTACTGAACAGATTTCATTTGATGAAAACTTGCTAAAAATAAACCAGACATGGAAATGGAAAAAGATTTAACAAGTAAATTTTTGAGTGGGGAGATGTCTTTTGCCGAATATTCTAACGAATGGTACAATTTCGATGACGAAGAGGACATAGAGGAAGCAAGCAAGAAAAATGATGATGAGCCTTTTATGTTCACTGGAAAAGAAATACACAGACGTCGTAAATTTGCACGTCTGCCCCCAGGTCTCCTGGGTTTGATGGGTGAAGCAAATTTGCGATTTGTTCGCGGGGATAGAGATACAGCTGAAAAAATGTGTCATGAAATTATAAAACAATTCCCAACAGCTCCAGAGCCATACCAAACTTTAGCACAAATATATGAACAAGATACTGAAAAGTCTTTACAGTTCTCATTGCTTGCTGCTCATCTGAGTCCTCCAGATGCTGAGGAATGGTTGAGACTTGCCGCTATATTTAAACAAAGAAATGACGTAAGACAAGAAATGATTTGCTATACACAAGCCATTGCAGATGATCCACATAATTTTGACATTCATATGAAAAGACTCGATCTTCTTACTAAACTAGAAGAGATGAAATATCCTATTCAAACATTAAAAATCACTAAGTTAAAATGTTATCATAAAATTGTAACCTCCTTGCCAGCATCTGAAGGAGAAACTTTAATGAAATATGGTAAAATGGCTGTCACACAGTATCATAATAATAATGAAATGGAGAGAGCACTTGCAGTCATGTCTTCAGCTTATAAAAAATGTCCATCATTGTTTACTATAGAAGATCTCAACATATTTTTGGAGTTACTCATTGGGCAGAAACAATTTCAGTCATGTATTGAAATATTTGTTGCTAGTGCTGGAGTAGAAATTGAAGCTGAAATAGAAACTGTTAAAAATGCTGAAGGCCAAATAGAAGAACAAACTAATTATCTGAAATGTACCATTCCTAATTCCTTACCAATTGATTTAAAAAGTAAGCTATTAGTGTGTTTCATACATCTTGGGGCAATTAATTTAGTACAAACATTATTAAATGATTTTTTGTCAAATGATGTAGAAAAGGCTGGTGACTTATATATGGATATAGAAGAGGCACTTTCTTCAACTGGTTGTCATGAACTGGCAATACAACTTTTAGAGCCTCTGGTAAGAAATGATAGTTTTGATCTTGGAGCAGTGTGGCTTAAACATGCAGAATGTTTGTTTAAGTTGGGCAAAGAAACTGATGCAATAAATTCATATTATAAAGTATTAAAACATGCACCACAGCATCCTGATGCTAGGAGAAAATTATTCATTATACTTGAGAAAAAAGGTCGCATTGATGAAGCTTTGAAGATGTTGGAACAAGATTTTAAATATGTAGTAAGTGCCAATCTTCTTTATGAACAATGTTTGGCTTTGAAGAAATACAATAGATGGCTTAAATATTTAGAAACTGGTGAAGCTCTTCTCTCTAAAACATTTGTTAGGTTTACACATCAAGAAGAATTAAATATGGCATGCAAAGCAAGATGTGGAATTGATCTTATCCACAATTTTCGTACTATGCGTGGAGAGAACCAATATCATGAAAATGATATTCACTTTGATGAAGATGAAACATTCAAATTTACCCCACAGCAAAAGTGGGATTTTTTCATTGAAATGTTAAATATTGCTTGTAAATTTAAGCAATATTTTACAATGCAACGATTGACATTTGGAGCAATGATGTCTAAAAGTCTATCTTCACATCGCCTTGATATAGAATTTTACTGTTTCCAAGCCTGCCTTTTGAGTAATGACAACCACAATGCATTTCGTTTTATAAGAGAATTCTCACAAAAGCATTCAAGTTCCCGCTCATGGAATTTGTTAAATCTGGTTATTAACTACATAGACAGAAATACTCATTCAAAATTTTTGTTAAGATTGTTTCAAAGAGATAGTAATAATGTTGTCAAGAACCTTTTCTTGGGTAATAATTTTCTTATATCAGGGAGATACTTGGTTGCATTAAAATACTATTTAGAATACCATGAAAAATGTAGAGATGCTTTATCAGCATTTTTAATTGCCATAACAATTTTGGTAATGGCAGCACAAAGAACTGTAGACAAACATCATAATCTTATCCTTCAAGGAATGGCTTACATGCAAACATATTGTAATTTAAGGAAATTTGATCAAGAAACAAATTATAACATGGGAAGGGTTTATCAGATGTTAAATATTAATAACCTTGCAATTGAGTATTATGAGAGAGCACTTGCTTGTGAGTATATCACTAAATGTGAGAAGCACGGAGTTGTAGATCTCACAAAGGAAACTGCTTATAATTTATATTTGTTGTATAAAGACCATTCACCTGTAATGGCTAGGAAGTATTTGTTAAAATATCTTGTTATATAATTAATAAAATTGTATTAAAAACAATTCGCATTTTTCTTACCAGTTTTAGTACCTACTACCTGTCCAGTTATAATTAATTTAGGTGAGCATAATTATTGAGATACTGAATAATTTGTTTAGTTAACAGACTCTTTTTATACCAATTGGTTACTTACTTACTGACTGATGTCCTTAATGTGTGAATCAAGAACTAGTATTTATTTATTCTGTTTGTTTTAGGGAGACCAAAATTAATCTTTTGGTTATTTTGTCAATTATTATGGCCAATGAAGTAAATGAAGTAACACCAGCAAATGAAATTAAGTTTGAAAAACTATGTAATCTTTTGGAACAATTACAAAAGAGACGAAAGCAAAGGCAAGAACAAGACAAAATTTTGGGAAATTTTATTACAGATTTCAAATCGAATGCTTCGCAAATAGTAGGCAAAAAGGTGATTTACTATACTTACCTAACTAATAATATAACTAGCGGCAGTAAGTAACATTACTTATCTTTACTGTAAGATAAGATTTCGATGTGCCTAAATATACTGAGTCTAATAAGTAATTGTTTGTAATCTGCGAATGGGTAGGCGGCGGTATTGCATTTATTCCACACACAATTCGCTGCTCTTCATAGGCACTGTATTAGGTAGCAAGCCTATTGCCATAAATCGGGCCAATATTGGGTTTGACGCCTCTGACACTTCGATAAAGGACAGGAATTTATAAATCCGTCTTCGCCCGAGCAACTAATCAATTGAAAATAAATTGATAATTTTACTTTTATTAAAATTGAAAAGGTTCGGAATAGGTATCTGCAGTAAGTACCTAGCTAGTTTATACATTCCTATTAATTATTAATGTATTTTATTTATTTCCAGAATACAACTTTTTTTCCTATTCTAAGACTGCTGTTACCGGAAGATGATAGAGAAAGAAATGCCTATAACTTAGCAGAAAGTAAATTAGGTGTTTTACTGGTAAAAGTTCTCTCGCTCTGCAAACATTCGCGTGACGCCAAGAAGTTGCTGAACCATAGGTCCGTCAGTAGCTCGCAGGATAGCGACTTTGCAGGTGTAGCATGCTTGGTATTAAAAAGCAGACTCCCTCCAGAATCCGGAAAATTCACTGTTGGTGACATCAATGAAATTCTAGAAAAGATTGCTTCTGCAGAAGTTGGGAAAAAAGCTTGTGAGTAAAAAAGTAATTTTTGAACGTAACAATCGAAAATGGTGTTCAACCTTACATTGTTTCTGTATAGTCAACTACATAAACATTACCTACATTACGGGTCAGATTCCTGCACGGGTCTCATATTTGGGTACAATGCATTTATTAAAGAGATATCATTTTTAAGCATCTCTATGAATATGATTTTAATATTATACAATTTGTTTAAGCTGTCTATGATGATATATTTAGTCACGTTATAAAAGAAGCTAGCCCAGTCCAACTGAAGTGGTTCCTGAGGTTAATCCTTAAGGACTTGAAACTTGGCATGGGGCGAAATCGTATATTGGCTTTGTTTCATCCTGATGCACCGGAATATTATACACAATTTGGAATATTGTCCAAGGTGAGCGTCTTTGTCTTATTATCATAACCTAGGGTCTGGTACCTCAAACAAATCTAAGCTGGTTTCAGTCCGATGGCGGCTGACGTAAATATGAGTTAGGATGATTTAAGATTAGCTCTTAAGCAACCATGATTAAATTATATGCCTGGCCAAGAAAATAATTATCGTTAAATAACTGTATTCATGTGTTGTAAATAAATTAAATAATTAAAATTCAAATAAAAATAATCGTCACCTCTATAACGTCAAGAATAATTAAAAGTAGGTACTAACTATGTGCCTGAATTCGTTTTTAGCAAGATTTATCGGTAATGTCTTGACCTTCAAAGATTGACCCAAACATCTGAAAAGGGAGCAAGGGGTAGCTTTACCCTACAGTGGGATACTAAGAACTAATAATAATACCATTATTTGAAGGTGTGCGAAGACCTTGGTGACGATGAAGCTCGTTCTGAAAATGTCGGAGACCAGATGTTTTACGCTGTTAGCCCAATGCTGTCCGAAAAACTTGATGTTAAATACGTTACCAGCCAACTGTCCCCGAACAAGACATATCAGATTGAAGACAAGTTTGATGGCGAGAGATCTCAGGTATGTTATATTAATTAAAATAATTGTGTTAGAAATATGCTAGATGTCATTCAAGTTTAGCCTGCTAACTCTTAAAAAACTGGATAGTTGCAAATAGTTGAGCAGCTGGAACGCTATTCAAAAACACATAATTATCCATCCACACTTAATAATAATAATCTGGCTAGATTACATTTTTATTTTATATACCTGATTCATTGTAGCACTGCAAATGATCCAATAAAACGCAAGTTAATGGATAAATAAAAACAGCCTTAGTCAATAAATAGTTTGGTGAAAGGTGAAAAGAAGACACTGACTCCTGTAACACTAGCACAGGGGTCAGGGTTTTACATATTATAATTGTACCTACATATTTTTGTGTCAATAATTTTTTTATTATTTATTTAAAGGTGGTTTAAAGGTTTAGTTAAAACATACAGTCTGCTCTTTGCTATATCTGCGCTAGATAGCGCTGAAATTAATGGTGGTGGTGAAGACATGCCTAAGTAAACCATTTTAATCTTTTGATTGTTCTTGATTTGATTTGAATGACTTGGATTGAATCTTTCACTTTTAATCGACCATAAATATGCGTGCACATTCGATGCTTCATGTTTTTTAACATTTTGTTTTAAGTTGCCATGGTAAAGAGATAAGGTATTTTCAGATATTTTCATTAACCTTTCCATGTTAAGTGCTTCTCATGTTAAAATAGTTTTGTAAAAAAAGGAAAATTTTAAATATAGATACCTTCACCTTTGCTCTATCTGTGGGATAGAGGAGGTTAAACAAAGCGCTAATAATAATAATAAATACTTTATTTCAGACCAGGTGTTCATTTTGTTAGTAACAGGGTTCTTATAGACTAGTGTTAGTAATATGACTTTTGGTGCCATTTTAGCATGTTGCCCATGCTAAGCTTGAATCTAAATTGACTGCTCTAACCATTAAGACGTAAATACTAAAAGGGAACTTGAAATTCGATGGATGCGAGCAGCGACACGGTGGCTCAGTTGGTTAGAGCAGCGCCACGGATCGGCGAAGGTCGCGGGTTCGAATCCCGCTCGTGTCCATCATTTTTCAAATTTCCTTTATCAATTTAGTGTTAGTAATACTTAGAACTACCCATAGCACAACATAACAAGAAAAAAGTAGTAACTCATCAATCACTGCTGCGCCATTCCATGACAAATGGCGCCGCAGTGACTGACGTACGTACAGTCTAGCCGACTAGCGATCATGCTAAAGATGCTGTTGGCGCTGCTACGTACTCTATGCACCTGGGATGCGCATCTTTTACGCATCGTAGCGTAAAAGCAGTCGACGCGATGTTCAGCAAACATCCCCGATGCACTGCAGAATCGCCGCAGCCCCATCAGCACCCTAAACGCATTATTAAATTGGACTCGGAGGGCACTGTAAGACTTTTGAGTATAGTCAGCCCACAGGCTGCACGTGTAAAACGAAGTACAATAAGACCTGAAAAGTGTCATTTTTACCTCGGTTGAACAACGTGCAAACCTTCGGGCTATCATGTTCGCTCGCACTGCCAGCGCCCTCCGTTCCCTTTCGATGACATCATTGTCCTTGAGGTCAGAGGTCAGTATACGTCCTAAGTACTTAAATTTAGACACCCTACGCAAAGCCGTACCATTAAGCGTAATGTTGGGAAACACATTATGTTTACAGTTTCCTCTGTCCTCAAAGACCACGACTTCACTTTTGAGTGGATTATATTTTAATCCGTGTTGCTTGGCATATGCTTCACAGATGGTAAGCAGTTTCTTAATACCACATACCGATGCACTCAGTAGCACCATGTCATCAGCATAACTTATGTTGTTTATATTAATTCCATCTATGTGACAACCTATCCGAGTACTACTGAGTGCCACAATCAAATCGTTCATATACAGGTTGAATAGGGTTGGCGAGGACAACCCCCCCTGCCTCACCCCGCACTCCAACCTGTACAATTGCGACATGTTTCCCGACCATCGCACGCCATTGACCTGATTTCCGTACCAGTACTTGCAGATGTTGATGAGGTCTACTGGTAAATTAGTGCCTTCTAACTTCTTCCATAAAATATCATAGGAAACCAGGTCGAAAGCTTTCGAAAGATCAAGAAAGCATGCGTGAACGGCAGTTTGACGTCTTGTATAGTATTTGACAGCATGCTTAACACACAAAACTGCACTTTCAGTGGATAGTCCACCCCGGAAGCCGAACTGATTGTCATGCAGTTCAATGTGTTTGGTCAGCTGTGTATTCAACATGCTGTCAAATACCTACGATATCACTGTGGCCAGAGAGATAGGTCTGTAATTGTTCGTATCTGATAGATTAGCTGTCTTATTTTTAACAATAGGTATAACAACTGTTTTTATCATCTCTTCAGGAAGATATGAGTGGCTTAGACAAAGGTTAGGTTAGGTTAGCAACAGCATTGCCAACAATCTTGGTAACTGGGGTCCCGCATGCTGAAGATGTTCAATACTCAACCTGTCATTACCGGGTGATTTGCCTCTAGTCATTGATTTGATTATCCACTTCACTTCACTAGTTGTACATCTAAAACCGATATTTTCACCAATCTTTAAATTGATCACCGACTGCGGGGACCCCAATGGCGATTTGACAGTAAAATGTTGTCGAAACAGTTCAGCTATTTCACCGGCATCGCTTACACCGTCGATACACACAGGAGTAGCTGGTTTACTATTAAGTTTATTTGTAGCGTTCCAAAAAGGTCGAAAGTCGTTTTTTGAGTGATGAGAGGCCAAAATATCCATTTTTACCTGTTCTTCATGATTCTGACACCATTTCAGTCGGTTCTTAAAGATTTTCCTGGCCTCACACATCTCATTATAAATTGCACCTGAAATTGGTTTGCCATACCAACACCACAAATAAAATTTCTGCTTAGCTGCTTCTTACGTTTATGTTTATTATATTTGCTACACAATGCTGCCTCTCTCAATATTTTTACAATTTTGCTATACAAACTGTCAATAGCTTGTCTATGCTGCAAAATATTACAAGTATAATCCGCACATTTTACAAATTCCTCTGGAAAGTCAAGAAGTCTCAAGTGTCTATGACATTCAGTCATGCATTGACTAATTTGATCTACACTTCTTTCCCCCCATATAGCTTCATTTACAGTCAGTTTACATTCTGGTATGTTAGGTGACACTATGCCTAGATTACACTCCATAATTAACGGAAAGTGATCCGACCACATTACGTCATACTTGACGAACACTTTTCGTACTGATGGCACCGCTGCCTTAGAAACTATACAATGATCAAGCCATCTCTGTGATCCGTGAGCTTCGCTCACAAAAGTGAAACAATCATGCGAATTAGAAACGCCCTTCAACAATTCTATATCAATGCAAGTCCACTCCTGGTCCTCACAAAATAACGATAGTTCGTTATAAAATTGTACAGTAGGGTGCGCATTAAAATCACCTAGTAGGTATACGCAATCAAAATTACAACTGTCTATAATAGCGCTAACCGACCCGAGCATATCCGTAAACTCGACTAGATTCGCTGCTGTGTCCACAGGCATGTAAACATTCACCACAAGTACAGACCTCTCAGGTAACACTACGCTAAGAGCCAAATAAATTAAGCTTGTGTAAAATCAGCTTTTTGCACTGTAGTTAAAGTGTAAGGAGGACTCAATATAAATTTTACCAAGCCAAATCTCACAGATATACCATGGATTGTTGAAGTATATTTAAATACAAACAGGTTCACATGAAGGATGGGAGATTTAAATATTTTACTCGAAGAGGCTTCTCTGTGACCAGTAATTATGGAAGCTCTTACGACTCGGGTCTGATGACGCCTTTTTTGAAGGACTGCTTTAAATCGGACGTCACTAGCTTTATTTTGGACGGCGAGATGATGGGCTGGCACAAAGAGTACCAATGTTTGGGTTCCAAAGGTAACATTGTCTTTTTATACTCTGAAGCCCTAAAATGTATCTAGAATGACGGATAATTAATATGATGCCTTCTGTCCTCAGTTCAGCTTATCGAATGAGGTGACAAATTCGATATGGGCCCAATAAATAGGAAAGGGCTCGCCATTTATATAAAAGATTTGTAAGGAATTGTTAAATGTGGGTGTAGGTACCTACTTCTCATAAATAACAAAATTCCCTGGAGCCTCCGGGGATAACCCGCGTGATTGTATGTGTATACGTGTTACACAACACTAACGCCTATTGTAAAAAAAAACAGTAGGTACCATACTTACTATCCGTCATAGGTAACTAGGTAATAAGTTTGTTTTGTACGAGAAAACCTACTACTTAACTCACTTCTTTTTTTATATAAATTTGTCGCAGAATACTGGGAATTTCTCGTGTTTCGTGGGTCGTGGTCACAAACATGTCACATACACAAACACCCAGACTCGGAACAAATATCTGCGGATCGCACACACAATTTTTTGTCCCGTGTGGGAATCGAACCCGCAACCCTTGGCCCAGCAATTCAATCGCTTAGCCGCTGCGCCAATCGGGTCGTTAAAATAGTGTTTAACATTGTTCTCATTTTACAGGAATGCCTTTTGATATAAAAAAGGTGACGGAGTATTCAAAGTTTCGTCCTTGCTTTTGCGCATTTGATATTCTGTATTATAACGGCAAATCTCTGGTAGGCCCGCCAGAGAAGGGAGGCCTTCCTCTTAAGGAGAGACTTCGCATCCTGGACGGCTTATTTGTCAACAAGCCTGGTGTCATACTGCATAGTGAAAGACAAGTTATTCAACAGGGGTAAATATAACGAAGATACCTACTTAATAATATAATTATAAAACTGAGTGGCTTGTTGGTGACCAAATGGTAGTAATAAATGAGTTTAGAGAATCCGAGGTTACGGCCTTTCTTCTTCTTCTTATTGTGTGCTGATGAAAAACCTGGTGTCAGAGTTTAAACCGCCTGTAGGCCTTTGACATAGCTTTACACACTGTTGAAATCTTTCTCAGATGTGCCGGTTTTCGAAAAGGACTTTTAATTTACTAAAACTAATATTTTGAACAGGATGATTGCGCAGGACATACTGAATGCGTTAAACAAGGCCATAGAGAATCAAGATGAAGGTATTGTGGTCAAGGATGTCGATTCCTACTACATTCCCGATTCGCGTAACGGTGGATGGTACAAAGTAAAGCCCGAGGTAAGTATTTTATTAGCAAGCTTTTAAATATTATAATTATAATGTGCAAATTTATCTTACGTTGGCAAAAATTCAACTGGAAAAGCAGAGTATTTCTGTGTTAGTCTAATGGATGTTGGATTAAATAAGGAAAAGATTACCTTGCCGTGCCCCAGGATTATAAAAAAACATGAATTGTTTTCTAGTACACAGACGGTACCATGACTGATCTGGACCTTGTTATCGTCGGGGCTGACGAAGCCGAGAACAAGAGACAGGGGCGCGCCAAGAGCTTTCTAATGGCGTGCGCAGATGGTGGAGCTCCAGGTAAGTGACCTGAATGCACAACTGACAGAAAACATTCATCATAGGAAATACTTTTTCTCCTTATTCGTGAGAAGCCTTCAAACTGACAAATTTAAGAAATACTTTTCCCCTCATATTCATGAAAAGCCTTATACTTTAAATACGTTTGGTAAATTAGGTAATATGCTAGTCCGTTATCCCCTCTTATATTTACTTAGTAAAATTATGGAAAAGAAAGGCAATGGATTTCAAAGCAGTTCGTCGATGAGCATATAAATAAGTACGGACTTCTGAAAAGGGTACACACCCAAATCCAAAGCGAATAGCAAAGCATGATTAAATCGAGTTGTATTGGAAATGCAACACAAGACAGAGTTCTCTCTTCTAATCTTTCATATTATATATCTGTCGTGCGCTAGGTGAGATGCCGGAGCGTTGGGTAGCAGTAGGATACGTGTCTTCAGGGCTGACAGCGGACGAGCGTGAGCGGTTATGTGCCATGCTTGAACGTACTTGGACGCCGTACAAACAAACACCTGCTCCGTCTAACCTGGGCTTCAACAAACAGAAGCCCGACTTCTGGGTCTTGCCTGAACACTCCGTCGTTTTAACGGTAAAGTATTGAATGTTTTTTTTAAATTTATAATAATTATAAATAACCCTTAACATTTTGTATCGGTAGCAGATAAGTATAATTACGGTTACTTAAAAGAAAAAAATAAATCCTTTAAGAAACATGAATCAGTTAATTAATGTTGGGATTTGGCACTGACATCGACTTCGCTTCTGTAAATTGAAAAAGATATTATTTTTCAGTATTGAGTTCGTGTTTATTGAAGGTATTAATTTTCTTAATCACGATTTTTAGTGGTCTCTAGGATACATCCGCCCAGACTTTTGTAAGACTAGTATTTGAAATTCTTACAAAAAGCCCTTTCAAACGATATATTTAATCTAGGAAAATGATAGGAAGAAGGTCAACGCACTTCTCTCCTTCTTCCTTGTTAGTGGTCAGTCATTGACTACTACTTTTACTTTTTACGACAGTTCTGCTATGATCTTAAGAGGAGTTCCGTTCATGTCATTTCAGGTCGTGACAAAATTTTTAGGAGACCAATCGGAAAGTATATCCTTTCACATGAAAAAATATAGGTACTATCAAATCGGTTTATAAATGTCTGAGTTATGAGGGAACATATGTACATAAAAAATTTTCTTACGAATTGAGTATCTCCTGCTTTTTTTGAAGTCGGTTTAAAATAAATCTCAACTATTTTAGTTTGGTGGAAACTTTACCTACCTAGGTGAATGGGTAATAATTAACTGTACAAAATCGCGCGGGGCTTTGTCCACATCAGATAACGCACGCTTGTGGGCGCTGCAGGCCTAAAGGCAGTAAGAGACTCAGAAAAAAAATGGGGGCGTTGTGTAGAGGCTTAGGGGGCGATTTGTAATTTTATCTAGGAGACCTAAGCGCCGTTGTGTACTACCCACTGTGCTCAGGTCTCAACTCTTGCGGGTTATATAAAAGTCTCGTTTAGAATTAATGTTTAATCTCCGGTAACAATAATTAATTTAATTTGAAGTTATAGTGGTTTTGAAGTTGGTGAAAAAATGGGGGCGCTAAAAAATAATTTTATTCTCAAAGTACACAGGCGGTACACAAAATAAGTTTGGGAACCCTTGGTCTATACCTATGTTGGCCATTCTTAATCTAAATTTTAGTAGACGATAACTCACTTCCTGGTTTTATTAAATTATTATTTGTATCTTTTATAAACCATTTTTTTCAGTATTTGAATGTGCTGAAGAAATATAACAGTTACTTATTGTTTCATTAAGGTGCGTGCATCAGAATTGGTCTGCACCTCGGGCTTCGGCTCTAACTACACACTGCGGTTCCCGCGCGTCATGCGCGTGCGCGAAGACAAGCCTATTAAAGATGTCATGAAGTTGGAAGAGTTCCAGCGACTTAGTGCAGTAAGTTGTCTACTACTCAGTTTTACTAGCTATCTAGTAACGATGCTTCAAACTTTACTACTAGATGATTAAATTATATTTCTGTATAAAGTAACAATGTGGATACGTAAAGAAAAACACTTTACACTGAATAATGGATGGTGTATAAAAATAAATAATTAATGGGTCTTTGCTGAACAATCCATGCTGTTTGTCTGATTCACTTTCTTGATAATTCAAATACAATAGATTATTTTCTACCAAACCTTTGAGTTATTTTAATAATTGGTAACACTTCAGAGCTTGAAGACTTTAGCTTGATAGTATAAAAACAGCATTTAAATAAGAATAACCGCTTACACACTCCACAGAACAAAGGGCTGGTAGCAAAGCTAAGTACGAATCAAATAAACGGGGATCTAATAAGTGAGGTGAAACCACGAGTGAAGCGCAAGGCGCAGGCGCCGCAGGTCGCCGAACAGTTTCTGATCACCTCGCGCGGTGACGTAGAGGCCACGTCGAAAGCTCTGCTCGGACGGAAAGTGTGTATATTGTCGGAGGACGAAGACTGCCCGCGATCTCAACTGTACAACATTGTCGCGTCCCACGGCGGGCAGGTAGTCGCTAACCGTGGTAAGACATTACAATTTAAAAAGTTTTATACCTGTATGAGAACTTTGATTGCTAGGCAAACCTGGCCTTAGAGGGCTAATCTAAGCCTATCTTGGGATATTTTTAGTCGGATTCGATTCTTTCTTTTTTTTCATATACGTTACAAAAGCGCAGTTACAAAACGACAAATCTAATTGCGCGGTTTCAAAAAATAATCTCTACTTTGCTGTATGACGAAGTTTAACTCTTTGAACGCCACCGCGGTCACCGTGACCGGGAACAATAGTTTTTTAATTGTGTCAGCTACGTGGCAATTAATGTGTTTAAGTATATAAGATACGTATTTCATATCTTTTGCAAGGTATGGACACCTGGTGTTGCGTCGCCGGGCATATAACGCACTATGTTCGCGCTGTTATGAACTCTGGAACTGCTGACGTCGTAAGCACAGCGTGGCTACGCTCTCTGCCGCCTGCGCAGGCGCCGGTCCCTCACTCCCCCCTCCATATGCTGGCATTACAACCAAAGACGAAGCTGGAGCTCTCTCGAAATTATGATGTCTTTGGTGACAGCTACACGGAACCGACTGATGAGGAAACTTTGAAAAAGTGTTTCAAGAAAATGGATGATGACGTTAGTATTCTGTTTCTATTATTTCTACCTTAATCATAAATAACTTACCCACAGTTATTCCTTAATCTTATAAGAGAAGTTTCACATGGAGGAGGGCAATTATAGGCAGGTATTGTAGTACCTAATGTAATACTAATAAAATAAAAATAGATAGCTTTAGGCCCTACTCATATCAGGTAATATTTAGGTACTTAATTTTAAATCAGAGCTTCGGTCAACACTAGTCTTCTATGATAACTTTTTATGAAAAAGTCTTAGTAGGTACACTTGTTTATTACAGGTACAAATTTACCTCACCACTGAAGAGATGCTGAACTTAGACAAGGAATTATTCGGTGAAAACAACCCACACTCGTTCTTACGACCGTGCTCCATACATATTGTAAACAAACATAATATTTCGGGTATACTAGCGAAGATGTACGGCGCCACCGTACGCGACGCGCCTTCAGACAACTGCACCCATATCGTGGTGCCTGACACATCCACTCGGAACGAGGTCGACAATCTGAGGAAACAATACTCGTTGAAAAGTGATACTTTGATCGTGCATGAAGGTTGGTTAGACGCCTGTTTTTTACAGAAAACATTAGTTTCAGAAACGGCATTCTCATAATAATGACAGCCTATAACTGTCCCACTGCAGGGCAAAGACTTCTCATATAGAGAAGGATTGAGCATGTATCACCTAGTTCACTGCGGGTGGGCGATTTAAACAGATAATTAAATCCAGATTACCTTATGGTGCATTCTCATAGTGGTGAGTTAATTAAGGTATAGCTTTAATATCGAGTCTTTCCTTAGTTTAATTAGGGTTTGATCTAGGATAATTTGGTACTGCCGTGCTATATATTTATGTGGTGGATTACAATTTTTGAGTACTTAGTTATAATCTCGTATTTAGATCTTAATCTTAGATTTATTGATGCAATACCTAATATCGACCGCAAGAAGCCTTATGTTACATAGTGTATTTAGTAATGAATTGAATATTTACTTTATGAATTAAAAAACATAAACGAACGAAGATTACGTGAAATGTCTGTCTACTATTTTATCCATACGATATCTGTTTTATATTAGTTCAATGAAATACATAATCAAAATGTTATAATATAGGTTCTTATAGGTAATTCTATTTATTAATTATGACCTAAAAGTGTATTAATTGAATATGAATTGTAATTTTATACAGTGTATGTATCTACTACTCTACCTCTATATATTGTGCCTAAAACCATAGAGATGAAATATAAGATTAATTGTTTTATATCTTTTTTATTTTAGCCCCTTCTGATGTCTGTTGTCTAAATTGTTTATTTAAGACTTCGCGGTGCATCGCCAATTAAGTATCTAATGTACTTAGTTCTAATAACACATTGTAAAAAATCGAATATTCTAAGTAACCTAGGTTCGGTACCTTAGGAATGCTTAATTTTCAACTGTTTGGCGGACGTTCACGATTTTCATATCCTGTAACCGGCATTTTAATATAATCCCACTTAATCTTGCGATTATTATACACACGCCTTAAGTCGGCTAAAGTTAATTATAAAAAAGACGCACCGGTTTGTTAGCACTGTACATTGTACAATCAAACTCACTGAGCCACAAAATGAATCCAATGCATGCGTGTCAGTAGCCAGTACAAATCCTAACAGACTGCGTTTGTTTCACCGCACCACAACACCACCAAAGACTGCTTTATGCCTCGCACTAATACAATCATGGCCAACAACGTGTCTTTGTGTATCTATTACTAACTTAATACTTCATTAATTTAAGTAACTGCGTATTGCGTAGATACGTTATTATGATTATGTAATTTCGTGTAGATCATATCCTAAGTTGGCCCAAAAAAGGTTTGTTGCAGACTAATTATTTTTTTAGGTATATGATTACCTACATCCTCTGTGAAATGCGATAGAATAGAAACAATATCTCTATTGGTTTCATTTATTATCTAAATAACAATTATACTGCGGAATCGATGTTGTAAGTAAAGGAAGAAGGAGCGTGGACGCGGACACTTGAAATATGAGAGCTAATTGGCAATCGCCCTTCGAGATAGAATATCATTTTCACAAACTAACTGTGAAACAATAGTCTTCAATTTGTTACGTGTCTAAGGTAGGTGGTATTCTGCGCTGATAAAATTATCATGAATTTTGTTTATGAAACGTTTACGTTTTTTAACACTAAGATAATTACGATGAAACTAAACCGATTGTACACCTAGGTGCGTAGTACCTATGCATTGTAGGTAGGTACGTAGATTTTATTTTTTTGAGTGTTGCATCTTGTACTTATGTATTCTTGTTGTTCTTGTACTTATGTATCTTGTAATTCCGTAAACCGATATATGTGGTCAGTGGATTAGTACGTACTGGGGGCTAAATTAAACATCCTTGCGCCCTTGGGCCGTTAGCCCACCCCAGTGCCAATGCGAGGGTTTACTGTAATTATCTTGGAGTAGGTACCTACCTATTTAATAAAAGTGGCTTCGCTTGACTCTTAGTTTAACAAGTCGATACTTTAAACTATAACGTCTGAAACCCTGAAAGATAAAGGTGCATAGATTCTGTGACGATGCCTTCTTAACTTTTGTTTCTGCACGTAGGTAGGTATTTTATCTACTTACTTACACAACAATCTAAATAAACCTGGAAGCTGATTTTAACACCATTAAAGTTACCTATGTGCATAATACAATTATATATTACAAATAAATATTATTATTACTGACTAGCTGTGCCCGCGACTCCGTCCGCGTGGACATTCGGAAACAGCAAAATTATTTTAAAATTGTTTTTAATATATTAGCTAAGTTTGAGCGAATTCTATTTAGTAGTTTTTACGCCAAGCCGGACTATTTTATTACATGTATGTGAACCAATTTAAATGAAACAAACATTCAATGTTATGGGAAGCTGCCGCAATGCATCAGTGAAAACCGCATTTAAATCGGTTCATTCGTTTCTGAGATTAGCGCGTTCAAAGACACTGACAAACAGACAAAAAAAAAACTAACTATAGTTTTGGCTTCGGTAACATAAATACAGAGTGTATAAATTGTTTTTCTTTTTTGATATTGAATGTACAGACACGGGTCGTTTACGATTTTATTATATGTATACTTAGATATGATAAGTACCAAAATCTTTAAGGATAAAGATGAGGAATTAAGTGTATTTACGTAGGGTTACTAGATCATAAGTAGGTAGGTCTACCTACAGCACTGTTTATGAACTACGTGCGTACCTACCTACTCAAGTTCTCAATATCTACCCCACCAATCAAATTATAATATCCTATAAGATTCGTTTATAGTAAGTCGACTTAGCTATTATGAAATATTAGAAATAAATCAAGAAACTATAAACTAAATGGCATTTTCACAGTTGTCGTTTCAATAATGTGTCTTTGAAACGTTAAAAATAGGCACTAACACTTAAATATGATCCACGCGATTAATGTATCATTTTGTTACGAAAAAATATATTTTTCAAACACAAATTCGTTTGGTGTCCCGCTCCGCCCGCCCACATGGAACTCTCCGCCAATAGTAAAGCAGCTTGGGCGGAGCCTAGCTGGCGCTGAACTTTTAAAACTTGAAGCCCGCTTTACAGCCGTCAATCTCGGGAACGATATTTCAACGTCAACATGACTCGCTGTCGCGCCTCATTAATAAAACTGTAATCGGTGGGCCCGGTTCGCTTAGCATGAAGAGTCAATAAATTAAATGGGTGATTATTGTAACGGTATCTATTTAAATAGTTCGTATGTCTAAAATGCAAACGGAAGTGGGAGATAGTGAAGGAACTGTTAACAATCGGAAGGCGCTGAGAACTCCGAAGTGCGCCCGGTGCAGGAACCATGGGGTCATCTCGTGCCTGAAGGGACACAAGCGACTGTGCCGTTGGCGGGACTGCCGATGTCCTGGCTGTCTGCTGGTCCTCGAGCGGCAGCGTGTCATGGCTGCTCAGGTACGTAACTATTTCTTGTTTGTAAATCTTATAACGTGATAATAATCGGATTTCGGCCGGTGGGCAATCTTAACTGAGACTTTAAGTCATCATTTATTCTATCTACGTGTCTAAGTACTAGCCTGCTAGGGCTGCTAAGGAACCTGTAGTGCACAAGTAGGTATGCCTATGCTTGTCTTATAGTGCAATAGATTGGGCTAAAGAGATACCTTAAGTTTACCTACGGGGATAACACAAAAAGTATATTCTCCCAAACATTTTTTTATATCTAAAAGGCCAATTTGTGATCAGATCGATGGCCTGATCTGCACTTTGAGCCTCAAAGGGTCTCGTCTGGATACAAAAAGAAACACCAGCCTTCAGAACTAAACAATTTTGACTAATACAAACGGATGTGCCTTGTTATTTATCTTAATTTCGTTTACATAGGTGGCATTGCGCAGGCAACAGGGTGCTGGCGGTGCAGATTGCCGCGACGGCGAGGCGGCGGCGCTGGCGGCCCGCAAGCGCGCCTACCGCGCCCGACTGCGCTGCATGCAGATGTCCAGGACATTCCCAGTCCAACAACCCGTTTATGGTGAGTCTTCAACATTATAGATTTTACTATTTTCTTTCTTTGACTGTCTCGTTGGTCCAGTGGCCGCACGTGCGACTGCTGAGCATGAGGTCCTGGGTTCGAATCCCGGGTCGAACAAAGTGTTATGGGGTTTTGCCATTAGGTATATCCCGGAGCAGCATGGAGTATGGAGTTTGTCCCGGTTGATAGCAATAAACTCGCCCCCTATTAAATTCGGGCCTATAACATACTTAACTGGCGAAATGTGGGTGAACAACTCACCTCTGGGAATACGGGCGTGATGTTATATTCATGTATGTGGCGAGATGTCATGTGTGTATATCCCCCTCCTCCCCGTCCCCCTCGATGTTTCTTGAGACTCCAGTGACGCGCTATGGAGGTTGCGAAGGATTGGAGTGGACAAGTGAAAGTCAGTTCCGCAATATAGGTAAATATTACCAATATGCATTCATCCCATTCTGCCAAATATGATTCAGCAGATTAGTCCGTAGTTGATGACTGTCATTCTCAAGAAAAACCAGATGAAACGACTATAGACCCGGGGTTCGAGCCCAGGACTTCGTGCTCAGTAGCCGCGCTTAGCGACCACTAGACCAACGAGACGGTCAAGTATTTATTTATTTACACAATTTTACGACCTGATTGCCGCAGTAGCTAAGCGATTAGACAGCTGCGCTAAGGGTTCGATTTCCGCACGGGGCAAAATTTGTGTGAATCGCAGATTTTTGTCCCAAGTCCGGGTGTTTGTGTATGTTTTATTTTATGTTTGTGAAACGCACCTACGACACAGGAGAAATTCCTAGAGTGGGGCGACGTTTAATAAAAAAAGGGAATTATAATACCTGTTAATTCGGCGTTTCTGAGTAGTGGTCGCAAACACACTTGTTACATCTGACGATATTTTTGGGTTTTACTTTTGGAAATCATTAGAAAAATACAGTCAAACGTACCTACTCAGTATCTATACCACAAGATATCGAATATTACTACAAATTGGTTGCTCCGTTGATTTAGTGATCGCAAAGCGAGATTGCTGAGGGCCTGAGTTCGACCCCTGAGTCTGGCAGTGTTACAGGACCGTTTCCTAAGTATCCGTTGTCACACAGAATCTTTCTAGTAAAACTGGGCCTACCTATTAAATGTCAACAGGTTCGTTCCCTAGTCGACGGTAATTTATCTATAATACCGAAACTTAACTTGCGAAATGTTTAGTAGGTAGGTACTGCCCCCCTAGACAAGTGGCAAAACGCTCGACCTATAAAAATCGAATAGAATAATGAATGTATGGGGATGACATAATGTTTCGATTATTTTATCGATGACATATGGCGAACCCATATATTTTTCATTCTATTCGTCAAGCGTTTTGTCACTTGTCTAGGGGGGCAAGTAGGTATTTTTACATTGAAATAGTCGTCACGGTATGGTTCCCTAAGGCAATGTTCGATTACACTATTCTATGACTGATCCTGATACCTTGATCTTCGAATTTTTGGTACCTGTAGGTAGGTACCCACTACCCAAGTAGTCAGATACTTATTTTGATTATAGGTTCTAGTAACTACAACAAGTCTAAGAGTCGTTGGGTGAGTTTAAATATTACATAACTCTTAGGTATATTTTAACCTGATTCAGACTAATTAACAAAATATTCGTAAGTTAGTAGAATACAGAATATATGAATCTTATTACCTTTTAGGTATATTCTTTCTATTTATTTGGTTTAGGTCATGTCTACAGGATTAATTCTTGATGTAGGTAACTTCTGGACCCTTAAACTCGGTTTAAGTGCCTAATAGTCTACCTACACGTAACCTATAATTCATCTGGTGGTTTAATTATAACGGGACCTCTAATAATGTGTAAATGGTTATTTTAAAATGTAAACTATACTGTGACAGAGAGCTGGGTGTCGTCCGCACCACTCCGCTGCATGTTATTGTAGTAACCGAGCCGACACTGTCGAGTGTTTCGTTTCTCATACGTGAAATGCTAAATGCGAATTAGCTGGATAAATATTTATTTTGGAGCGACGAGAAGATTGTATTGGAATGTATTTAAGCACAATCGCTATTTTTATATAGTAGTAGTTTGATTTAATAAATTAAGCTTAGCCTATTGAATTAGATACAGTAGATAGACTGATATAGATCTAAGTAAGAAGGTATAATTAAAAGAAAGAGGTAGGTAATAATTAGATGGTACGTAGATAGACTTAGACGGAGACCTAATATTTCCCCACGACTGCTTCATCATCATCATCAGCCGGAAGACATCCACTGTTGAACAAAGGCCTCCCCCTTTTAAGAGGGGTGTGGTTGCCATAATCCCCACGCTTGGCAAGCGGCTTAGGGATCGCAGTGTTGGTGGTCAAGTTACAGAAGACGCCGCTGCCCATCTTCTGGGTTTCCCCTTAGTCGCCTCTCACGACACCCACGGGAGGAAAGGGGGTGGTCAATTCTAGGCCGGTAACCACACGGCCTCGATCCCACTACGACTGCTTATTTTAAATAAATTAAAAGGCTCGCTTCTCTGCCGTTTCTCGTGGGGGTCGATGGAAAGAAGAAAGAAAGATACAATTCTGACATTCCGCTTTCATTTCTTTCACTCTCATCTCATCACCAAGTAACTTGACGACCCGATTGGCGCAGTGGCTAAGCGATTAGATTGCTGCGCAACGTGTTGCGGGTTCGTTCCCGCCCGGGACAAAAAATTGTGCGATTCGCAGATATTTTTCCCGAGTCTGGGTGTTCGTGTATGTGATATTACATTAACATGTAATATCACATACACGAACACCCAGACTACAGGTATTGTGATGTTATTAACATCACAATACCTATGTTTCACTGAAAAAAAAAATGCTGTCAATCCTTTGATCTTAGTTAGGCGCCAGTGTTAAGTTTAAGAGTCCGAAACCATCTAATTCCAATCAAATTTAGTCAAAATTAAATTGGAGGGTAGGTAGGTAAGCCCGCAGGTCATCAGATACCTAAAGGGGCGTCAGCACTTAGCAGCGATATATGTAAATACTTATCTTTAAAAAAAGGTTAGAACTAATTGAGTCATTATCCGAGTGCGTCCTCCCATGTTGCACAAAACATCTTAACAAAGGTAAAAATAGAGCAACAGAACGTCATAAAAAATCTAAACGACTCTTGAAAATGTCCCCGCTTCATTACAGAACAAAAGCTGTCATCCAACACTCGGCAACATTTCACTGTCTATTAAAACAAAAAACTAAAATTTCTTTTAACTATTTTTATGGGCTCTAAAAATGTGTGAAGATTGTTTTACATGAGAAGGCGGAGGCGGCTCTTTGTCGGGGTATCGTGTTACAGCAATACTGTTGACTGTAAACATGTCTTTCCGTTTCGTTGAATGATATCCCCGCGGGTGCCAAAAGGATCGGTACTCATCAGACATCTCAGTAATGTTCTGTTTAATGTGTGTTTATAGCTAGTGTGACTAAACTAAAAGTAACAGTAGGTAGGTTCTTACTTATAGGTAGGCCTACGCCAATGGTCATTAATATACATATTGTTTTGCAATTATACCTGTCAAAGTTTTTGAAATATCATTGCTGGTTTGTAACTAATAACATCACTAAGATTTTCATATAATTATATAGTGGGGGCGTTTCACCTAAGTTAGACCTAAATATTTATAAGATCTATTATATTATTTATAAGACCTCTGAATTAGATTAAAAAACTACCATTATAATAAAATTCATCCTAGGAATATGCTTCCGAAGCTCACCTATTTAATAGCTACCTTAGCCTATACACGCTATTGTGGATTTAACAGGTCTAAAAAACTTTTCTGTTAACAGGTAACGACAGGCTATTTTCAAATGATCCAGTATGGAACGAGCGTGTGCGCAGACGTCGAGCCTTCGCGGACGTGGAGTTAGAGCGCGGAGCAGCACCGCCGCCGGCCGCGCCTCCCGCCCCGCCCGCTGCTCTCCTCTGCAGGAACCTTCTGGCAGCTTTGCTCACAACTTATGCACCAGCGCCACCTCACCACCAGCCGCAACGTCAGAAATTGTCGTTTTCAATCGAATCCATTATAGGAGTCCAATAGTGAAAATACTTACATTATGTAAATAATATATTTCTAAATATCACAGTAAGCAGAAAAAAGACTTGTAACAAACATGTCCAATGCTGTGTGCACCTCAATAATTTGCACTGACACTGCCCGACTAGATTTTGTTCATCAATTTCATAGACGACTTTTCAACCCAATATATGTCATCATTCAAGGAAAACGAAATTTGGACGTGACGCACAAGGTTTAGTAGGTGATTCCTAAAGGCCTTTCGCAGCCAAATTGAATCTATTAGTGGAAAGGATTTTGTTGGTAACTTTTTTATCTTTATGAAAATAAATTAAAAACAATTATGTTCGAACAATGAGTGCTTTATTAACGAAATGTATGGTAGAAGAATGTCTATTGTGAGGTCATCTTATTACAACCAACTTAGATTAAAACAATTGATTAGTTAACTTTTACAATTGAATTTGTATACAATTTAAATCATTTCAAATAAAAACATTTCAAATAAAGCGAGTACAGCATTCACATTTCAAAAGTGAGTCATACAAATATATTTATCTAAAATTATAAATTTATTTTGTTTAATTTTGAACAAGTTGCCTGGGGTTAGGCCTTAAAATAGAGGTAGGTAGTGTGTAATACAAGATTAAACATCTGTACTCACTTTAAGTAAATGTGAACCAACTAAATAATAATGTATGATTGGTATATCGCTTTTGTACCAGTTGACTTATAGCTGAAATCTTGTATATTACAATACAAACATTACCGCAACAATTTTATTTTTATGTTATTAATTTTGTATGTTATAGCTAACACATTTCGCCTACAGGTGACAAGAATTTACATTAAGATTTAAGTAGTTAAAATATATTCATTTTCGTACACGATACAGTTTGAACGGATGGATTCCCTATCGCCATTTGCAAGAGGACCCTAACTAATGGTAGTGATTTGTAAATAAAACTAGTGAAATAATATACGTAATTAAATATTAGTAGATACATACATATTAAATATATATGTATAGATTTATATGTCTAAAATAATATTTATAAATATACCTACATATATTCGTAAAATGGCAGAACAAAGAATGTGTTTTATAAACAAATAAATAGATAAATATAAAAATCACATTGTCTACACGTGTTAAGATAAAAGGTAGGTGACTAGATTTAAGTAACCAGAGGGTGAATTACACTATCAGACATAATTCAATAAGACATAAGGTTTTACCTCGTTATCTCTAGAATTTACACATTGAAAGCATAAAAAACAATAGTGGATTTAGATAATGTATTCATACAAATCTAATATCTCGGTAAGGCTACTCTTGAAATAATAGTAACAGTCGGATTCGATAAGTAAACGCTCGCACGCGATTTCAAAGTACAGGGACGCATGAAAAATGCATGTAAGGCCTCCCCGAGTTAGATTAACGTACGTGGACAATGTGATTATTATTCACATGTAGGTAAGTAAAATATTAAATAATGTATTACATGTACAAAATATGTACGTTTTGGCAATCATGCACAACACAATAAGACAATTTAACGCGACACAAACAACCTACATTTATATCGACAATGCATCACAATTAATGTTCGTCCAAACCATACAACTATTATATTTTTCATAAAATACTAACTATGCCTCAAGGAAGGGAGTGCCTTACGAATGCCGCCTTACTCACACACACGCATGCGATCACTTATCCAACTATTATCACGGTTTTTTTAGGAAAAACAAACATCTACATTAGAAAAAAAATCATGACCATAAAATCTACTAACCTTAAAAATAAATTACGAGGCCACCCGTAATATCGATATAAAATGGATTCTACTTAAAAAATAAACAATGTGTCTCAAATTTAGCCGAAAGGTAGCTACAGTAATTTAACGTTCCTACGGGTACCGAGACGTGAAAAAGCTACCGTATCGATAAACGGGTAGGCGCCGCGCCGCGCCGCGCCGCATTCATCTGCAAGTCGATCGGGCTTCGTTGGCACACGACACGGGATGGGACTAGAAAGGACTGGGGATAGGAACTCACTGGGTCTTAGGGGTCGGGGATTCTACCTACTCAGTAAAATCACAATGTATATGTTTCTAAATCGTACAAATTTTGCGAGACGCAAGATATATATATATATAATAATATATAACACTCTTAAGAGAAATTTGAGATGTGACAGCCAAAAGACAAAATTTACACGCCACGGAATGTTTCAAATTTCCTTATATCCCCGAAATACCGCGTTAAGATTGACACTGTACCCTATGCTACGGTTGAAATTTGTAAATATACTAATGTTCACTTGAACTACATAATTTCAGATCCCCGTATCTGAAAAACTAAATGATATATAACAAGTGTTTAAAGTCAGACTTTTAGCTTTTACAAAACAAAAAATAACAATTTTACTTGAATATAATAATATACATCGCAATATGTATTTACATATACATACTATTACTTTAATTAAATATACACGTAAATAGTACTTTATATCAATCATACAAGTTGACCAGAGCGAGTCAGCGGTGGCGGTACGACGTGCGCGCGTACA
The DNA here is from genome assembly GCA_905340225.1 of Abrostola tripartita. Lineage (NCBI taxonomy): Eukaryota > Metazoa > Arthropoda > Insecta > Lepidoptera > Noctuidae > Abrostola > Abrostola tripartita. Next base: position 4,504,029 of record HG996487.1, on the reverse strand, counting down.
GAAGTGTAACTATCGTAACGTTAGTCGTCGTGGTCGGCGGAGGGCAGCTGGCGGCACGTCGGCCCGCTAGCGTCGCCAGCTCGGCCAACTCAAACATACAATTCCATTAAACAATATACAACGTAAAAATACTATTTGGTATATTATATAGCAGAAATCTAGCCGTCATAAAATCTATCAAAGCAGTATATCATATATTATCTACACTGACACAGACATATAATCATCATACACATATATTAGTCAAAAAAAAACCAGTCACAAATCACAGTTGACATAAATTCTCGATTTTACTAAGTCTTGTAATTTATATAAAATAATAGTTAACATATCAATTTTAAATACCTACTAAAATATATTTGCAAAGCTCTAGTGGGTGTAGATAAATGCTTTTTGACAAAATAAGTGACCAAATGACTCAAGTTACTTGAAATCCTCTAAAACAAACTGCAACATTGATGTGTTAATGTTAGTGAATTACAAAATAAACACGTGCTATATTTGTGTTGAGCAGTAAAATGGCATCAGTCAACCTAAGCTATAATTAATGACGAGCAGTAAGGAGAGCAATGTGACTGGCGACCGTGTATCCGCGTTCAGAACATCGCGATTTCTAAGGGCTGTTGTCAGGAGCTCGCGCATTAATTTTTCGAGTTGTTACCAGTATTAGCTTTGACCTTATATCCCAACGAAATTAATTCGACACGAAACAGTAACTTAATATACTAAAGATACTTTAGATAATTTCCGTGATGAGACTCTAATGATTCGATGTGTAGGTTTTTTTAATTGTAGCTAAAAAACTAATACAAATTTTATTTTGACAAAATACAAATCAATCATAATTTTTTATTATTACATTTCAATTTAAAAACTGCATATCAAACGGAAAACTTAACTTGTCTCATCCTTTAGGTTACAAACTAGAAACTATATCTAAGGTTCATGCAATTACAGTAGATAATCCACGACTAACTCGGTAAAAGTCACCGGGTTACAAAATTTAGTGAGTAAAACTACAACTATAAAGGGCCAATGAATGTACACTCGTCACGATGGTTATATGAATGCGCACGCAAGCATGCAACGTGCGCATCACTGTAACAAGATACGAATATGTAAGCCTAGCACCTCAGTGTGCGGCCCTCGCATGTGCGCATGCGGCCGGCGCTGAGCCGCTCGGGACCCCGACCAAGCTACGTTCTATACACTCGGTGCACAATACACTCCTTTAAGATTAAGTGATTACGCCGCTTCTACATGTAAATCTCGTCGAACAAAAACCATTTATTTTTCAGGTACAACAAAGAGAAGAACTATGTGTAACAATTTAAATGATATTCTCTGTCGCTAGGTACAAATGTGTAAATATCCTCGCTAGTGTAGTGAGGTCAGTGTGTTGGCACATAACGCGGCGGCCCGGCGCGACGTGTTCCCTACGCTCTCGGGTGAGTGCACAGCCCGCGCGGCTGCCGTCACCCTCAATGTCTTCCCGACCCGTGCTGACATTGGTTCCCCTGTGGACACAAGCACACGGTTAACGCTGGTCTACCAATGTAGTACACCACACGAGCTACATAGTCACCGAGGCGGCCTACCATAACGCTGTGATCACGTCTATATCCCGCACATGGCCGACAGGCGCACGTTGAGCTGCACGGGGAACTGGTCGGTGAAGTGGCGCCAGTTCTCCTCGCCGACCTGGTTCTTGAAGCCGAGGAGGATCTTTGTGAACATCTCCTTTAGGTCGTCCTTCGGGTGCGTCCACGAGGCGACCGCGTCGCAGAAAAACATGAAGTCCTGCACCACCCCAGCGGGGTTCACCTGTATCATCTGACAGATGCCGCGGAAAGCTGAATCTTTCTCGTCATTGTCGCGGATGTTCCGTAATGAAGTGCACCTGATACCAAATAACTTTTTATAAGAGTGTGAGCAGAGTACCAACACCATTCTCATCATTTAGATGATGTCTCAAAACACGACTAAACGTTATTATTTCATAAATAGATGTTAAAAAGTTCATGTATGTGCATTTCAAACATCATCTAAAATATTGTTCTAAATATTTTGATGAAAATAATTCAAGCAGAATATAACATAATCAAATTATTGTGGACTATTTCAAGGAAATTGTGGAAAACAAAGGGTACATTTGTGAATAGCAAATATTGAAACTGGCACATGTAAATACTTGTATGGACATTGGAATTCAGAACATTCCAAACTGTAAGCAAATTACATTAAATATATAATATTAAATAAAATTATTTAATCATAATAATAAATAAAATTATTCAATAACAATTATTAGCATACTACATTAAATAATCTTAGGGAGTTAGTCAAAACAATTTGTCTTGCAGTTTGGTGTAAATAATAGTTTATATTAGCTGTTTATATTGTTTAGAAAGCGGATGGTGTTCAACACATATAAAGTACAGCACTGAAAATAACATGATCAAATAGTATATATCACCCAACAAATCCCGCAAAGTGTGGCCGTACAATTAATACATAGAATTAATATTCTCATGCTTTGTTTAACTTAAATCAGGAACAACATATCGTGTAAAAGAATAATATTAACAAGCCATGGACAAACACCATCCACAATCGAAATAATACCGGTTAATAACTTATTCAATATTAAACGTAATAGTAATAATATAAAGTAATAATAAAAAAAATGACTACAGACCACTGGCGTACAAATTGATGTAAAACGGGTGCGACGTCGTGGGGGCACACATAACCTAGCCGACCGATAGTAATCGCTACACGCCACGACATACCGAGAACAAAACCAAGAAAACAAATCAACAAACCATCCAAAACATAGTTAAATTACATAATTCAACAGCAACAAATTAGTGTTACAAATGGAAAAACTAACAGTTTTATATGCTAAGGAACTCCATCAAATTATATATAGTATGTTTGACAAAAGATGGCCTAGAACTTAAATAGTTTCAAACATAAGTGCTATGATGTTACGGACAAGGACACAAGGATCTCGTGAGTCGTGCAAGCTGATGCTGTATTACTGCGCTGTCTACGCCATCTTTTACTTCGGCCACACACTTTAGTTTTAGGCTCTACTTGTAATTAAATATTTACATTATACCCCAGAAACCAAAATAAACATTCATGTAAGGTAAGCTAAGGCGTTGAGATTTGCTACTATTTGTGTTTTAATAACGTGAAATATATATAGTATGCAATAAAATACATGTTTTAATAAATTATTTTTATGTTCTGTGGTAGAAGTGGGAAATTGATAATGATGTCTATAGCAGTGTTGTTTATTGCTGAGTTAGAACACATTAAATAGGTATTCTGATACATATACAGGATACAATATCTGCCAGATAGAGACCAGCACAGGCTACCGTTAACATACATGGGGTATACAAGTAAACATGAACATCACAACAACTCAATATAAAACATTGAATAGTAACATATTATAATATATTATAGTACACATATAAGAGCATAACATGACTGCCACCAAGTATAGTCATTGATCGCATATTTTTCTAGCAAATAATAAAACATTACTCATTAGTTCTCGCTTTTTTTCAAAAATAGTGTTAATTTATTTGTAATCATCACAATCACTTACCTGTATTCTCGAGAAGTGTTTTAGGAGTATTAGGCCTGTTGATGATTTCAACTAAATGATTCAATACTAGAGGAATATACTTTGATGTTTCCGGCCCTGAAATAATTATTAATTCATGTATGGTTTCAACTGGTTTTGTATTTATGACATTCATCACAAGATAAGAATAATTTGTAAATTTTATCAACATATAAAATATAGTCAGGCTAAGCTTACCTAGTTTGATGCTTATTTCGCCGATTGCCCAGGTAGCATTATTGCAAACGGATATGAGTTCAGGGTTAAGATTCATGCCGAGTATCGGCAGAAACTCCGGTATGTACGGCAATACATGTTGGAAACACGCCTTTGTCAAGTCGCCCAGCAATGCAAATGAAGACTGGCGCACCTGATTATTATAAACACAACTTAAAATATTATTTTTTAAATTATAAAAGTAATTGATCCCTTAGCCCAATACGTGTTAGTTACGGTTATGTGGTTGTTAAAAGATCTAACAGTACAGTGAATATTAATAGTTCTGTGGGTGAATTAAATGAACTTAAAAACCAAAATGATATCTACCAGAAAAAGTTGCGCGATCCAAAAAGAACAGTAGAACACGTCACATGCAATAAAATTAACGCAATATAAAATAACATAAAGATAAATGAACATAAATATTAAATAAAATTAATACATGCTCAAAGCAATGTGTCACTTTCATAATTGATACAAATGTGAAAGGATATCTGTTTGATTGGGTATCGCCAGAGAGATGACACTATTCCCAGCTGCACTATACTACCTGAGCACATTACTAAGTATTACATAACACTAGTAATTGAATATTGTTAAAGTAATTTACACCAGTACACCATTGAACATGTAAAACTATCATGCAAGTTAAAAGACGAAACATATATAATATGCAAGCAAACCGCATTTTGGATAACGCAACCAGTAATATAATTAACCAAATAATTATAAAAGCTTATATAGTACATGATACAAATATATTAAACTCCACAATACCTTGACCATAACAAAAATTCCCTAAGCGCCCATGTCCCTGTGAGTAGATAAGCATGAGTCACATACAAGATATACCTCAGGCATCGGATCCTGCATGCATTGGTACAGGAGTTGCATGAGGTTGGAGTTGAACACCAGGTGGTCTATGTGCTTGTCCAGCCCATCTGCCAGCCCGCTCAGCAGGTCCAGAGCGACGATCATGAAGTCCTTATCGGGCGCTTCAAATTGCTCTGGACTCTGACTATTTGCCTGGAAGTATAATTTGGTTGGTGTCCTAATGTCATAGTCACTCAATCGCTCTCTAGTGACTGTAGCTTCGAATTGACCGCCCATATCTAGTTACAACTATAAGTGTAAAAATCGAATATAAAAACTCTAAATTAAGGTAAAACCCATCTGCATACTTTGGGATTTTTATTAAATTAGAAAATATTGCCTGAAGATTAGCATGGAGCACATAACTACCTTAAACATTTGTGTTACTGAGTGCGAGGTTAAAGAAGGCGCACTTATCAAAAAAGCTTGTCTTATTAAGCCACTTATTATAATAAAAAGGCGTGGTATACGAAATACTAACTTATATGACAAACATTTGGTTAGGCATAATACAATTAATGTAGGTAGACTAAATTAAATACACCAATAAACTTCATGTACTCACAATATTTTGATTCAAGGTTTGTTCTATTAAAGACACACATCTCCTAAAGACTGGTTCACAGTAAGGCAAGAATCCCGATTGCAGGGCTATAGCTACTGATGATAGACACTGTAAAAAATATATTTATTAACATCAACTTATAATTGAACTTATAATTAACATAGGCTAGTAAAATAGAAAACGTTTTTACCTCCAGCAGTGGGAAAAGGTCTGTATCGTCGTCCTTTAAAACATTCCACTTATTGATAAGTGGAGGCATCAGCATGTTGATGTATTCTGGTTTGTTGAGGTGATGGCCAACAGAGTCTGCTAGAGTGCCGATAGCGTCATACAGTATCAGCAGGTTCTTGTGTTGATATTTACCAAACGCATATACTAGAGTTTCTAAAATAAAACCTAAGTATGGCACAAGCTCTGTGCATGCTTCTTCTTCTAAAGTAGCGAAGGCCGAACATGCCGCCTCTTGTACCCGCTTGTTGTTGTCTAACACGCATTTTAACAACTGAAACCAAAAAAATATAACTAATGGGATGCTTCATGATAGTGTATTGGTCATAAGGGGAACTCTATGTTTACATCTTATTTATAATTTCATCTTATAGTGTTGTTTAGTATATTACTTGCATTCAGTATGTGGACTGATGATAATAAACCAAACACGATTTGGATGTAGACAGCAGACTTACCTCTGTCATGACCGGCCTGAGGTACAGGTCGTGGGACTGCGAGACGATCCAGTGCGAGTAGCGCGACAGCGTCCAGCAGGTGATGGCGCGCACGAGGGCCTTGCGCTCGCCCATGCAGCACACCAGGTAGGGCACCAGGTCCGGCAGGTGCGGCACCATGCCCGCCATGCAGCCGTCCGCCACCGCGCCCAGCGACAGGATGCCGCTCTCCTGCGCACGCCGCCCACACGACATTACAGATACTTTCTACTGATTACACTTTTAACTATATTTTATATGTGTAGTTCCTAATAATAGCCACATTTTAAATCATTGATAACCTCAAAAAAAGCTAGAATATTAAATGCAAATCAACAACACGTAGTCTATAACCGACCTTAATGACCCAATCTTCATGGAATAGAGTCTCCTTGAGTATCGGGAAGAGTACAGGCAGGAGGTCTGCGCCGAACACGTTGGCCAGCCCGTCGAGCGCGGCGGCGCTACACTTGCGCTGGTTCCAGTCTGACAGCGAGCCGTCGTCCGCGTCCGCGCCGTCGTCGTCGTCATCGTCGGACTCGCCGCCACCCGACATGTTGCTGTCGCCTGCGCCCGCTGCACCACATATATGTTTATATATCTTTATTTTTACACTGGCTTATTCTTATAAAAATAATTCAATATCTTTTAGAAAACTTATATTTCTGATGCATCAATATTTAATTAATTTAAAAATCTAACAAAAATATACTCTTTTATTGTAATAACTTTCTTGAGTGATATCCATATTATTTACTATTTATTCCGGTTATACTCACGTGTGTATTCGGGAATGCCCGACTAGTTACGCTGAACTCGCGATTCTGCCGCGTAACCAGCTCATGAATAAGGGCTCCCTTCGAGTTCGAAACTAGTCGGGCATTCCGAATACACACGTGAGTATAACCGTAATATATAGTAAATAAAATATACTAATAAAAAAGTAATGTTACAATAAATAACAATTGACACTTAATAGTTATTTAATTTTATAGTTTTTACCATTATGTTTGACGGTGTGTGAACGCGGCTTGTGGAACCGCGGTCGTATATCGGACTCCCGATCGGGTTCGGCGTCGTCCGCGTCGTCGTCACGATCACCTCGCAATAGGACGACAGCCATCTCCGAGTAACGCATGCCACGAACCAAGATTGGTAAGAGTGCTGGCAGTTTGGGCCCCAACACCTGAATCACATTTAAGAAATTTTAAGATACTGCAAAGCTACTGGGAGAGTATTAGGCCCATATTATGAAGTTACAGCTATACATAATATTTTACGTTAAGTACATTATGAGGTTTGGAGTTATCAAACTTGCAAGTAAAGTTTAATTGATTGGAATTAAAAATTTCACAGATTCATCAATACATTTTGCTGAATTTATAACACATTAGCTTACCTCGTGGCAGACATTTTGTTCAACTAGTGAGAGCCAGAATTCACAGGCTTGTAATGCCACCCCTTCCTCTGGATCCTGTGTTCTCACCAACATGTACTATAAAATAAAAGAATTGAATTAAAGCCTTTTCTCAAATAACAAACAACCTTCTCCTAGGTGAAACCAAAACCAACAGCTTCCTGGTTAAACCAATAAAATCCATTTAGGACTTACAAGATGACTGGTTAACCAGTCAACTCTCCTTTACAGGAGATGGCTATGAATAAAGGACTGGTAGAATAGGAATAAGGCCTTTATCACCATACATGTAATATCAAACAAGATGTGATCTGTATTTCCAAAAAGATAACAAAGGTTTGATAAAATACTGTTGATAGATTAGAACCTAGAGTATCTACAGTTGACTTACCTCTATGATATTAGCCAGATGCGGAATAAGTCTGTCCAGTCGCACCTCTAATAACAACACCAAAGCATGACAAACATTTTTTCTGACATCAGGGTCTTCATCTGCTGCTAAATGGAACAAGTTCTGTAAAACGACATTATTTTTGTACATACACATAATAAATACTATCATAAAGAAATCATTAGTGTAGTATGGAAATTAATTACCTCGATAAAGGCATCAATATGCAACATGAGAGCCTGAGTTCGACCAGTAATGAAATAGTTGACGCAAGCAATAGCATGACATCTGATTTTAGGTGATGAGTGCCTGAAGAATTGTAGGAATTTAGGTATCAGCACATTTAGAGGTCTGTTAAGAGCATCACTGTCCAGGATTTCAGCAGTGTCTTCACATATCTTCTGTAGTGCTCCGAAAGCTCCCTAAAAATCAAAGGACTTGATTATTTAATTATAATAAAATAATTTCATACACATTTTAAAGTTTAAATCTGCATAAATATTGAAACCTAAATTAAAACTATGAAATATTCTTTAATATGAGGTCATTTCAAAGTTATCAATTCTATAAACTAATTACTTGAGATAAATATTTCCACAATCTTCAAATTAGAAAGATTAAGTTTATGTTAAAAACTAATACTAAGTAAACAATAGTTCAATGATACATACCTCACAAACATTGTAATCTTGTGAGTCTAACATCTGACACAAGGCTGGTAAGAGATCAGGCCATGATGTTAATTCACCTTTGCTAGCTATGGTAGTGATGATAATACCCACTGTTGCCCTAATCAAGGGCGAAGGGTCCCCAACGGCTGATAGACATTCGCGTTTAATAAATTCAGCCACTTCAGGCAAGAAGCTGTTGTAATGAGCTTTGACATTATTTTTCAAAATCAAACCACTCAAAGATCTTGTAGGTTCTTCTTCAGTGACGAGTTTAGTCAACACGAAAATCAAATAATTATTGAAGTCTGGATACTTATTCAATTCTTCCAATTTCTGAGATTACATTGTTAGGAAAATAAAGGTTGTCAATGGCTGTCATGTCGGAAAAATCGATTTTATCGTAAGCGTCGAGGTGAAACAAATAATAGTTAAACAGGCCCAAAAGGGTATTTTATTGAAAAAATGCATTGAATTATGAAAACATTGATAACGATTAGGACATAAATAAAAAATAAAGCGGTTATAGTAACAAAAAATATCCACGCCGATATGTTTAAACATGAGAAAATTATGAAAAGGATACTTGTTGAACGGCCCTTTGAGTTGCTGTATCTGGTGATTGAGACTCTTTGAGAAGTGTTAGTATTTGTCTTAGTCCTTCTTGTTCTGGTTTCCACTCCATTTTCTGAATAATTCTACGAAACGGTTTTATTTCACTCGGTCCCGTAAAGATCAACCATGCCAAAATTTGTAGAATTGCCAGATTCAAAATATAAAACGAAAGTAATGTATTTGTCGATAAATTATTATACCTAGAATATCAGTGATGCAAACTATTACTTGTTTTTAAAATTAGTCGAATAATAATTAATTATAACATTTTAACGCGGGGAATATTCCAAATGTTGTCCTATACTCCTATTACTGTTTAAAATTTAGCGATGCGCGATGGCGAGAGGTTTTATTCGATTGTTTCGATTGTTCGAACATCTCGATGGTTCTCGATTGTTTCGACTTGGACTCGAGTCCGACTCGGTCTGTTATTGCGACTGGCGCATACTGCGTTCATTCGAGAGTTGTTCCTTGATGGTTTAGTTTGAGTTTCGCGAGTACTTGACTTGCGTTGTGATTGCGAATCAATACCGCGACGGGAATAAAATGCAAGTAGTTAACTTACGTACGAATAATAATTAGATAGAAGGAAACGTAAAAATAAATACAAAACACATTGAGGGTTCTTATTGAATCTGTTTTTTTATTAAATGTATGTAGCTAACATGCACCTCGGCTCGATGCATGCAATCGACTGACCTCGGTGACCGAGCGAGACTCGGTGAGTGAGAGTGACTGATTCGAACAATCGAAAACTAGCGGTCGATTCCATTGACTCGTAACAATCGAGAAACATCTCGATTGTTTTATAGAATGGGGAATCGATGGTTGACTCGATGGTTTATTTTAACGACTTCGATTCTTTCGATTGTTAAAACATCTCGGAATCGCCCATCGCTAGTTTAAATAGATAATATCCCGATCTTATATTATATTTATATGTTGTATGGTAGTAGCAAACTTACCATCATGTACCATAGACGAAGTAATAATACGCTAACTTTACTATCCTATATCATAGACCTATATGAACATCCTTCTTAATCGTAATGTCAAAACTTAAACATGGCTTAGCATGACCCCCAAAATGCTCTATTCTATTTTGATACACAGAAGGCAGGAGATTGATAATAAGTATTTTTCAATATCGATTGTTGTTGTCCATCACTAGTACGATAGGTAAAAAAACTATGTGTCAGTCATTAAAATACAAAAAAAAATATTAGTGTCAACTGTTAAATTGACATTTACGAAGCAATGTGTGCAAGGCGCATGTTTATAATATTTTTAAAGGTTTTAGGCAATAAAAATATATTTAGAAGTAATTAAAATACACATCACTCTTACAATTACCAAAATGCCTAAAGTTAAAGCTGAAAAGAAGACCCGTATCCATAATGAAATTGCCAAACAAGGTATTTGAAAAGAGGAATAATATTATTAACCTTTGTCATGACTTTTTTCTTTACCGCACACTTTTTTATTTTACTATTGTGTAAAAACTTATTAATATTTTAAATCAGATTTACTCTCTGGAAGTCTGGTCAGGTGTACAAGTCTGTAAAATAAATTTAATATGCTTAAATAGACAAGTATTTCAAGATACATACATCTTATTACTTATCCTATTGTAAATGTATTCAAAACTGAACTAAGTATTTTTTCATTCCAGGTATCCAATTCAATAAGGACTTTGGTCAACACATATTAAAAAACCCTCTTATTATCACCTCAATGCTAGATAAATCTGGCTTACGGCCTACAGATGTGGCTCTTGAAATTGGTCCTGGTACTGGTAACATGACAGTAAAGTTACTTGACAGGGTTAAAAAAGTTGTTGCTTGTGAAATAGATACAAGGTAATTAACTGACAATATTCAAGAGTTTAAAGCATATTAATTTACGTTACATATTTTACAATAACTATTAAAAAAATATTATTTTTATTATAGACTGGTCGCTGAGCTTCAGAAGCGTGTACAAGGAACTCCTTACCAAGCAAAACTGCAGATACTGGTGGGAGATGTTCTTAAAACAGAAATACCATTCTTTGACATTTGTGTTGCCAATGTCCCTTATCAAATTAGTTCCCCTTTAGTGTTTAAATTGTTATTACACAGACCTTTCTTCAGATGTGCAGTCCTTATGTTTCAAAAGGAATTTGCACAGAGGCTTGTAGCAAAACCTGGTGATAAGTTATATTGCAGGCTGTCTATAAATACACAGTTATTGGCCCGAGTTGATATGTTGATGAAGGTAAGCTGTACACTATTTAAACAGCATCAATGTGCCCAAGTAGCAGCCAATAACTTTAAATTTTTATTTTGTTTTTTATCAGGTAGGAAAAAACAACTTTAGACCACCTCCAAAAGTAGAGTCAAGTGTGGTAAGGATTGAACCAAGGAACCCACCTCCTCCTATAAATTTTGTGGAGTGGGATGGCTTGACAAGGATTGCATTTGTAAGGAAAAACAAAACATTATCAGCTGTCTTTAAACATGGAACAACAATGGCTGTCCTCGAGAAAAATTATAGGGTGCACTGCTCTCTGCACAATAAGGTATTTAACATAATAATATCATATTATTTTATTGACATGACTTTTTCTCTGCCTACCCTTCTGGGTAAGATGTGTTTCTTAAGTGTCAATAGTTTGTTTTTGTGTTAGTAAAACTGAGCAGAATGCATTTACATAGTAATATAAAAACAAATTGCTAGCTATAATGTACATACTTATAACATGCTATTCTCATAGATGTTTAAATTAATTATTAACTGCTTATATTTTTCACCCGAATGCGCCCAAAGGAGGGTTATGTTTTTTATTATTATGTTTCTTTCAGGAAATACCTGAAGATTTTGATATTAAAGAAAAAGTTCATGAAATATTAACCAACTCGGAAAAAGACCAAATGAGAGCCAGAATGATGGATATTGATGACTTCATGAAGCTGTTACATGCCTTCAATTCAGAAGGAATACATTTTGCTTAGTTTATTTATTATTGTAAGAATAAAATAAAATAATTTGTAATCTTTTTTTAATAACTATTAATGTTTAAAACCAAAACTGATAAATTACATTTGGTAATGCGACTGGGATAGATGACGCATCGTTTTTTCAAATTCACACTACTTTTTATAGGCATTTATATAGGGGAATCCTTAAATCCATTGACAGCATAGTCTGCACCAGTGCAGCGTTCCGATTTGTATGGAAAGCCTGGTTGTCCTGGCAATACCATAGGTTTAGACCTATGTACTCTCCAGCCTCCTTTCTTAGTCCAGTCCTGTAAGGTAGTCGAAAGTTAGTTATATTACATGAGTACAAAATAATCAGAATGAATCTAGTTCTTAGAGTAAACATAACTATGCCAGCATTTGAAGGGGAAGCTCACGGTATATAGTGCACTTTCATTTAACTTTAAAATACTAATTTAGACTGCTCCAGTACTGGAATGATGTAGTGTAACATCCCAGCCTGACCACGGAATCAATCCCAGGATGAAATCCAGAGGAATCTAACGAAAGGAAAGCTTACAACCTGTAATCTAGAGCAATTTTATAAGTTTATATTTTTATGCATGTACTTCATTCTTAATATTTTCTTTTATTTTTTATACTGGGAAAAAAGAGTTGCGCAAAGCATTTTATATAATAATTAAGTAATATAACTCACATTGCCATTGTATTTGAAGTAATAGTGTGCAGAGAGAATTCCAAGAGCAATTAATCCAAATTTACCAGTCAAATATCTATAATCAGCAGCACGTTCAGCTCCCTATAACAAATTTTAATGCATATAGCATGTTATTCATGAATTGTTTACACTAACTATTTAGGTTATTGTTATGTAACCTTACCAACACTGGAGAGAGAGCAGAGAAAATCTTATCCAAGGGTGCTCGGTAGATACGGCGGAACCCGTTTGTCCGCTGTCTCCAATATTCAGGTACATGCACTGGTTCGTTGGGGGCTAATACTTGGTCTTTCAACCACTGCTTCCGCCAAGCCCTTTCAATATCGGTCATTCCTAAACATCTCTCACGCTCGGATGCCACACGTCCAGCAATGGACATGGGCTTAACGCCGGCGGTTTGTGCCATGGTGAAATTTTAATCAATTCTATTCAGTTCTGCAAAATGACTTCATAAAAGCAATACGATCAAGTAAAATAAACGCAAGTTGGAAACGTTGACAGCTGACACCTTGACAGTTTTATTGACAGTAATTTGACATCAAGCATTCTCTACGGTCAATCAACATAGTTCAGTCAGACATGTCTTTTCTCAGACAAAGGAATATATGGACCGGTTATACCTACAAAAAACGGGTGCCTACCTACTGTCTCCTAGGACGCAAAACATGGCGGAAATCATAAGGGATGCTCCGGATAGAATGGTCAAAGATCATCGATTTCGATAAAAAAAATTAAATCGATTTTATGTTATGTTTGACTTTTACAAAGGAGGTTCCATGTTGGTTAACATATTTTTAGGGATCCGTACCTGTAAAAAATGTAACTTGCTAAATCAACGAAATCAAAAGATACTTATACTTATACCATAAGAAAATTTCGGCAAAATGAAACAAGTTGAAATAGTTATTTATTACAATTAAACCAGTTTTTTTTGCGGAGCTCGTTACGAAGTTAAAGCCACACAGATCGACCGCAATTTATTTCCTTCTATCAGTAATTATAAGGTTTTAATATTATGGCTTATCACGGCTGGTCTGCGAATAGGCGCGCACGTGAAACGCGTCTGATGGCAGTCTCCCTACCTAAAATACTCATGTTTAGCCAAATTTGGTTAGACTGGAGAGCGACAAAAGTAAGTTGTGGCAAGGGCTCTGTATCAAAAAGACAAAGACTTTGTATAGTTAGGTATTTTACCTACTAGGTTTAATCATTGCCCTTATATATAAACAAGTACTTAAGTGTTGGAGGTAGTAGAAAAAAAGGCAAAATATGTTATGTTATCATTTAATAAATAAAACAACTTTAATCATTATTCATAGAAATGAATAATGTTAGGGAAAGAAAACTTCGGTGCGACACTTTATCGTTTATTTTCTTTCCATGGAACTTAACCTTAAATCTATATAAGTTTTTATAACACTTTTAATGAGCAATAATCGGTGATTTATATTATGTTCGACATTATTTCCAATATAAAATAGATATCAGTGTTATCAAATTCAACGAGAAATTTTAATTATGTATAAATTAATAATAATGCTGTGTTCAGGTATTATCTGTTGGAATCTATGATTACCAACTCAGTGTTATACCTTTACAGCCATAAATCACTGAAACGATAATACCACCCCGAATATAACCCGGCGAAGGTCGCGGGTTCAAGTCCCGCTCGTGTCCATCATTTATCAAATTTCCTTTATCAATTTAGATTCAAGCTTAGCATGGGCAACATGCTAAAATGGCACCAAAAGTCATATGAATTTGGGTTGGTATTATAGTTTCAGTGATTCATAACTGTAAAGGTATAACACTGAGTTGGTGATCAATTCATAGATTCCAACAGATGATACCTGACGTCACCAGTAAGACGTAAATACTAAAAGGGAACTTGAAATTCGATGGAGCAGCGACACGGTGGCTCAGTTAGTTAGAGCAGCGCCACGATTCGGCGAAGGTCGCGGGTTCAAGTCCCGCTCATTTTTCAAATTTCCTTTATCAATTTAAATTAGTGTGTATAAACTGATAAAGGAAATTTGACAAATTATGGACCGAGCGGGATTTGAACCCCTCTGGGAAATAGGCGTGACTTCATGTATGTAAATTATATTAATTGACAACATCGATAAAAGCAAAGTGGCACTCGCGTCACTATTGTTTGTTTTCATATTGTCAACGAACAATACTAGCAGAACCAAATAAACCGAATTTGAAGCTAAACGTAACTAATATTACTTAATGACCAGCGTATATGAGTATATAGTGATAAATATAATTAGTCATTTGTAATTATTTTACCAAATAATTCATGAAAACGAACACTAACCTGTAAAATTATATTAGAGGCCGATTTTCGCTCTTACGAGAGCTACACTGTATTATTGATTGAATCAATTGACAAACTTTTGAGCTGTCGAAACGCTATTCGTCCATAGATTTATAGCATTATGAACCTGTGACGTCACTAGTTCGCAAAATCAATTGACTTACTACACTGAGGGATTTTGGAATTCAAGCCCAGACTTCAAAAAGGAGCTTTAATTCAGCTCTTAGTCTTCAAATTTAATAAAAATCACAAAAAAGATACGATAACGCAATCACTTGACAGCCAATATACCACAAATCGATCACAAAACATGGCGAAAACGGCACCCAAACACATTATCGTGACGTCACCGCTCAAATATTTCCAGAATTAGCAAGAACGATCTACATGTCGCTTCCCTTTCCTTACGTACAACTTCACTGGTTAGAAAGAGACAAACAGTAATTTGTTGTTACCATGTCGATTCCCTCAATGTGTCTTTTAGTACAGACACCAGACTGAAATTTTTTATTCTATTTCCGTTCATTAATCTGTGGAAACAAAATCATAAATTCTATCAAATCCATCGGGTGTCAGATAATTCCTATTTTATCTTTTTTTACATTTTTGTTAGTCAGTAGTGGTTAAAAATATCCTTTAGAAGATAACAAGATGCCTCGGTACCATAAGGTGGAAATTAATAAAACAGAATGGATTGTCCCGGAAAGATACCAAATGCTTACACCTGTAGGCTCAGGTGCTTACGGACAAGTTTGGTATGTGTTTTTGTGGATGTTCGGCATTATGCCAGTGTGTATTTACGTGTAATTAAATTATGTGCATTTATTTATAACATATGTCTTAATAGAACGCAATCTTTGCTCAGCAACAGTTCCTGTATGTAAAATAAGTAGGTAGATTACACTTGCGTGGGCGGACCGATTTGGCTGTTTGTCTATTCTTGCATTCCAGAACAACAATTCCTTTACAGTTCCGCTATCGACACTCTGCATAATATGAAAGTAGCTATAAAGAAGTTGGCGAGACCATTCCAATCTGCTGTGCATGCCAAGCGGACTTACCGTGAACTGAGGATGTTGAAACATATGAACCATGAGAATGTTATTGGTAAATAATAGCTAATTTTAATATTTGGAAGTTTATTCTAATTACACCTTAGATGTCCTGTAAGATTCCAATACTAAAATGTTGACATGATTTATTAGAGAGCTCAAAACATTGTATTATGTAAATAATTAGTAATACCTTGAAGATCTATTGTATTAACTTAAATAATAATAATGCTGTATATACTGTCTGGATTACAATATAATCCCTCTTGAAACAGGTTTGCTGGATGTATTTAGTCCTGAAAAAACCCTGGAGGAGTTTCAACAAGTGTATTTGGTAACACACTTGATGGGAGCAGACTTGAACAATATTGTCCGTACCCAAAAACTGTCTGATGACCATGTCCAATTCCTGGTTTATCAAATTCTTCGTGGCCTTAAATATATACACACTGCTGGAATCATTCACAGGGTATGTTATTGTTCTAAAATATTTTTTTTATTAATTATGTATCTGTTTACCATTGCAAACACTTAGACAAAAGAATCTCCATGGTCAAGTCATTTAAACATAATCCAAGATGCTGGTATAGTTTTGGTCAAATTGTGAATATCCAGCTTTGTAGAATATGTATAAATCTTCATAGTTAATCTTATTTTCAGGAAAAGAAATGTATAGGTAGTTTTAGAGATTTTCAATGCTGTATGAAATTGATTTTGTATGGTCCTGAAAAATGATCAATAAACATCTTGGAATCATACTGTTTTTATAAGATCACAATAAATAAGAAACTAATTTCCTAACTGAATAATCAGTATTTTTGATAAAAATAAACTTTATTCTGATTTTGTACTTGCATGTTTTAAACTACACAATCATGTCAATATATTGTTGTGGCAAATTAATTTATATAACACAAGTATTAATATTGTAGGACCTAAAACCTTCTAACATTGCTGTGAATGAAGACTGTGAGTTGAAAATCTTAGATTTTGGTCTAGCCAGACCAACTGAAACAGAGATGACTGGCTATGTAGCTACAAGGTATGTTCAACTTTATTGTTAATGTAGCATGTAGTAATTTTAGCATTAAAATTGGTTTATTTTTTTTACTTAACCTGTAACAGCACTGCTGGGCAAGCCACTTTTTAATCCCTTAATAATAAACTAAATTATAAATTAATATAAAAATAAATGTATTTCCACTAGTTAATGTAAATTTCCACTAGCTAATGGCATCCTCTAGTAGACAGCTCAGCAGGTGTTACCATATTACATATAAATAACAAATTTCCAGGTGGTACAGAGCCCCTGAGATTATGCTTAACTGGATGCATTACAACCAGACTGTTGATATTTGGTCTGTGGGCTGCATCATGGCTGAACTGCTGACAGGCAGGACTCTGTTCCCAGGTTCAGACCGTATCCTTTTCAAATTTATTACAACATTAAGTTGACTTGGTATATGCTGCATGAAGACTGCAATTTTTATAAAATATTTCAATGTTAGATTTGATGGCACACCCTGCTATTAATTTAGATCAATGTGTTGATGTACCATTACCACCATTATTGATTGAAGGATTCAAATAAAAATATATATTGAAAACAGTCAATTTATAGTACAGTTTGTCAGATATTAAGATGTTGTTTATTTTTTGTTTACTTAAACAATTTATCTTTTCGTCACATTCGCTTATCTATTCAAAAGATAAGTTGAGCAAATTAAAAATGTTTGTTAGTAATTTGCAAATATATATACCAACATGGGCCACCTTAATTTAGCTACACCTACTCACGAAACTTTTGAAGTTTAAACGTTAAAGCTCACCTTTAACATTTAAACTTCAAATGTTTCGTTTGTACAGCTAGTATTTTTTGCAATAGCTTTCAATATCTGGTGATTGAATCAATTATAAAGTAAGCAATCATACATTATAGACGAGAACAACGCCGCCATAGTCTGAGGCGGGAATCGCGATCATAGTTTCAGAGTCGAGCGTCATTTTGTGAATAATAGATTTGCGTATCAAATCTCCGTAGTGTGAACGAACAGCTGAGTCATATAAGTAAAGAGTCATTATAGATCCTAGACTACAACAGTCAACTAGTCTAAGACTCTCCCATTTAAATGGTCAAGGTCATATCCGATGGTAAACATTCACTAATAATATATACGTAATAACATAAACTATTTCAGATAAACTCTGGGCCACCTAGACTAGAGAGCCCAGTATAATATTAAACATTGGTTCAATAAAATCTACAATATCAGGTTTAATTTCATATTTTGCTAACAGGGAAAAGTAATTGTTGTATAACTATGCTAAACATTTTTATTTATTTTTACAATATCAATGTAAATTTTTTTTATCATGTCACACGAATTACGGTTTGCTCTGTAAAATATAGAATGTTATTATATTACTTTTTTTGTTCCAAATGAAGCATTAAATTCACTGCTTCATCATCATCAGCCGGAAGACGTCCACTGTTGGACATAGGCCTCCCCCTTTATGGGGGGGGGGGGGGTTGCCATAATCCCCACGCTTGGCAAGCGGCTTGGGGATCGCAGTATTGGTGGTCAAGTTACAGAAAACGCTGCTGCCCATCTTCTGGTTATTTTCCCTTAGTCGCCTCTTACGACACCCACGGGAGGAAAGGGGGTGGTCAATTCTAGGCCGGATACCACACGGCAGCAATTCACTGCTTAGCTTATAATTATTTTGTAAAAACGCCAATGGCTTTCAACCTTAATGGATGAGACAGATATCCATCAACTGAATTTGATCATGGAAATACTTGGGACACCCGCTCAGGAGTTTATGACGAAAATATCTTCAGAGTCAGTAAGTAGCTTTCATTAATTGTTTCAGCGGTTTATGGAGTAACATATTAAAATATGTACATATTATTATGTTTATCAGCATTGAAAAAATAGCTTATCATTAACTCGCTTTGATTAAATGTCTTTGGTTGTGTCAGTAAATGGCTTGTGTAAGTTTGGTGCTTGTGTAACCTTAACATGCGTGCATCCAGATATTGATCACCTCACAAGAATATTGTTTTTGTGCGGAAATCCTGATCAAGAAACTATTGACAAAATAATTAGTGAAGAGGTGAGTAAATAAAACTAATATTTTTCAATTTTAATATTCCTGAACTAATGCGAACTTTGACGCTTCCTGAAAATAAAACAGCTCTTATTTAACAAGATTACTTAAAGTACTATTAGTGGTTATTGTTAATATTAATAGAAAATCTAGCAAATAATATAGTAAACAACATATCTATTTGAGCGCAATGAATAATAATTTTATTGAAACATTAGCTGCTGTGGTTCTAAAAGCACCTTTTACAGAACATCAACTTTGTAAATAGGATGTATCTAAATGTATCAGTGATTGTAATATTCTATGTTCCTGCGTTTTCATGACCATAACCATATTATGTATTGAAAACTTTGTGAATGTTATAGCTACAATATTATTTGTTTGTCATGTTCGCATATTTGTGACGTTGTTGTTTCGTGTGATCATAATTTGTGACAATTACCGCAAACTAGCATATAATTAAAAAATAAAATATTTGCAATTGCGTTACATAATTAGTACATATTATAAATATGTTATTTTATGAAGTAATCAGTTCAATTAGTGTAGACGTCATCATGCAACAAGGATAATTACTGACAACGATTCTGTCCAAAATTATACAGATTGATGAAGGCACTGAAATTTGAAACTAATAGCCAATTTGATACAAGGCACAACCCCTAATGCAATCCATAATATGTATAAACTTACTGACTTAGTAGGTTTTAGATAATGAGAATCGGGTATTACCTACCGGTTTTTTAAGCCCACGCCAGATAAGAAAGTTTGGTTACATTTTATGGCTTAATTAGCCTGAATGTTTATAGATTACCGATAACTTTGACATTTTCACTGAATTCCAGTAGAATTCAAGTAGTTTCCTAATTAATATAATATCATTTTTAAAAAGAACAGAATCATTGAGTATCAACACTTTGAATTTTTATAATATACGTTTAGAATTTTAAAAACATACTTAATAAGAGGAAATCAAATGGTCAACTTTTATGTGTCAGTGCCTACTACATAGGTACATTCCTAATAAGAAAAATGCATTATAAAGTAAATTACGAAGGTAATACCCAAGTGTATTGTTAACAACCCTGAAGGTCCATTTTAAATATTGATGTTTTTTTTTGAAATCCGATACAGTTTCGAACACCTTCACATAAAACATATTTTACTTCTTTCCAATATTAGTATAAATTACAGGCAAAGCCTTCTATTTTTGGGTTTAGAAGTCTTAAAACATGACATGCTACCTATATATTGTATAGATATTATAACACGTGTGTTGCCGTGTTCCAGGCTAGGAACTACATTCAGTCGCTGCCGGCGCTGAAGAGACGCGACTTCCGCGAAGTGTTCCGCGGCGCCAACCCACTTGCCGTCAACTTACTTGAGCTTATGTTAGAGCTGGACGCCGACAAGTTAGTACCTTTTTAATATTTTCAACGCCACATAATTTTGACATAGGTACAGTCAACAACAATAGTAGATAAACTGTCCAGTTTTAACATAGCTACTATTAATTTAACAATTTATCGAGTTTGCTGACGTCCCTGCCTGGTTTAATACTGAGTTGTAAAGTGTGGGTTTGCTTGGTGTACAATTGCAAAGGAAAACCCTAGACTACAATATCTAAATGTCGGCTTCATCTGCATAGGATTTACATTTTTGGAACCATGCACACAGTGCACACTAACATCTTGAGTCTCGACGTTTCATAAGCGCCTGAAATGTGTTTATATACAATAAAAACATTTCGAATTTTAATATAAAGTTAGCTGTTTACCTAAAGAACTGCGTGCACATTGCGTTAAAAAAGTGTTCTGCTCGGATATTTGTGTTTAAACCAGTCAAGTATCACAAGGCATAACAGGTCTATGCAATGGTTTACTATTGATGATTTTAGCCTAAAGTATTTTTACCCAGTGTTTTCCTTTAAGACATCAAGTTATAAGGCATAAATGATGACTCACGTGTTTCGAGTCTCCAACCTGTTTGCCTTGTTTTACCTTAAATAAATACCTATAGTTAAAATATAAAATACGACCACCTACGCTTGAAATCGTTTTGATAATGCTAAGGTTAGCAAGTACAAGTTGTAAAGATTAACGGTGAACGTATAAACGTTTCGCTTCTAGAGGATAAAATTGTTGACTCCTCTTATTATGCATATTTTAGGCATATTACATCTTATAGACATTTTAAAAATAAGTTATTTATTTCAGCAAATTGGTTTTTACAAACTCTGTTACACGACAGGTTTTAAAAATAAAAATACGAGAAATTATTATATATGGCGTCAGCATGACCTAATTGACTTTATTTTCCCTACATAACTGAATATGATTTTTACATTACTATAAATAGGTAAAAGACATTACTCTGTAGGATTTGTATGATCGCCGCTCATCCACAAATTAGCATGTTATTGGTAACCACTGTAATGTTGCAGGCGTATAACAGCGGAACAAGCGTTAGCGCACGAGTACCTGGCTCAGTACGCCGACCCCGAGGATGAGCCCGGCTCCGCGCCCTACGACCAGAGCTTCGAGGACATGGAGCTGCCCGTGGACAAGTGGAAAGGTGACCGCCACACCACTCACAGAGTTATAACTGAAAACAAATTTCTCGTACTTTAAAATCGTTTCGTTCTACTGACCATGTTTTACGTTATCGGTACAGACAATTATTACGACAAGCCCTAATCATCAATCAATATTTTAAAAGTACTTGAATCACCCTGCTGATGTGAATATAGATTCGTTGTAAATGACCAAATGCCACGGTCTGCCTACGCCTCGCAGAAATCTTGAGGATTGTTATACCATTACTGGCTTTATGAAAGCCAGTATCATATGAATGATGTAAGTGATAAGTTGTTTTGTACTCCCCCCTGTTATCTAATATTGTATATCTTATCATACTAATATTGTAAAAAGGAAAGTGGGTTGTTAACTGAAACAGCTTATCAGATTGATATAGATATGATGCGATTATAATAATTATAGCACCATTAATTCACATTCTGCCTATGAGTGTACTGTCCTTGGGGTTTGGGAGTGATGAGGCTATTAGATTCCGTAATGGTAATGTGTCGCGAATTCTTTACTGAAATAAGTGCCTCGTCTTAAGTGATGCTGTAATTATAATAATCAACTACGAAACCAGTTATATAAATTTACGCTCAACAAAATGGCTAAACATATTATTTAAAATTTGCTTCGCTCACGTTAATTTAGATTGGTCGTTAGTATTATATATATACCTATACATAACTTTTGCCCGCGGCTTCGCCCGCATTAACGCCTATTTAAACCCCTTAGAAGGGTTGGATTAAAAAAAAACGTAGCTTCTTGGGTCTTGAACTTTCTACATGCCAAATTTTATCAAAGTCGAGCGGTTTAGTCTTGAAGTTGTAACAGACAGACACGAGTTACTTCCACATTTATAATATTAAGTATGGATAATTAATATTTTTAGTTCTGTATTAATGTTTAATATAGGATGGGATACATAATTATGGGATATTTTTTAATCAAGTAACAACCAACGAGTTCAGTAGGTACTGATATAAACAGAACGTAGAAATAATATTGTAGCATCGCGAAAGAATTTCTGTCTTTATTAAACCGAACCGAATTTACAAACGGCCGCCTCGAAGGAATACTCTTTGAAACAATTCATATAATAATTAAATGCAAACATACAATCAAATCCGGTATTATGGATAATTTCTCTTTGGTTTGAAATGTTTTTGTGTAAATAAGATCATATTGATAAAATTCATTTTTATGTACTTACAGAGTTGGTGTGGAAAGAAGTGGTGGAGTTCAAGCCCCATCCGCAACACATGAACACAGTGGTAGAAGTGAATCCATCCTAATGTGATGTAATATAAAGTCTACACTTCATTTACTTAAACTCGCTGTTGATATAGACATTTTAAAATATGAGGTACATTTTAAATTATCTATGGTTGTAACATAACTCCATAGTGCATAGATAACAAGTATTTATTTACATTCAATGCTTGTAATTACGGTGACTCATATAAGCTTGTTGCCATGTCCGTGAGTCATGTTTTAAGGCAAGTTATATGTAGCTTTTATTCTGCAAGCCACTTATACATTTACACATTTCAACAAGTTTATTGAACTACCTTGTTTATCTATCTACTGTGTTTATATGCAGACCTTTTTACACTTTGACAGCTATGTTAAAGTAAATAATGTACTTTTTTAAATAAGAATTTATAATTGAAAAATAATTAGATATCATTTTATTATTGAGCCGTGTCACTTTCGGTGTTAAAATAATTTTGTAGGCAGTTAAAAAAAGTGTATAGATTCACTTTTTTATGCATAGTTTAGCATAAGCATTAACGAACTTTGTAGTTTTAGGAACGTACAAAACGATTTGTACAATACAGTGGATAAGTATCCAAACATAATAATAGGATTATAAAATCTATAGTTATAGAGTTATTGCAGATACGAAATTCTGTCAGGCATTTAATGCTTATCACTGTGATGTCAGTAACTTTTGAAAAGTGTTACTGATATATTTTTTGATGAACGAAATAATTAATAATATATTTTAATGCATTAGTAGTCGCTTGTTTGTATTAATATTGACTGGCGTTTCAAAAATAATATATATAATATAAGTAACATACCAGCATACAATACATAAATTATAACTAAATTAATAATAGATGTGCATACTACTAGTAAAAAAGCTTTTGCAATAGTTACTTTTCATGCTGTAGTAGTATTGTACAAACATCGCATTGTGTTGTTGGTACTAATTGGCTTTATATGCTGGTGCTAACTTATTCGCTGCTAATCATAATTAGTTAGAAAGTAAGGTTAAAAAAAGGCAGAAAATTAGATTATTCATTTTAAACTTTTCAGTCAATTTATTACAAAGTGGTATTGTGTTCAATTTTCAAGTTGCGTGACAGTAATTATTGACCAACCGTCCATCGAGGTGTGACTTTATTTGCTCAGATTACACTAACTACATAGGCAGAAATGATTACTTTGTAAAAGTAACATTTGCGGGAAATGGAGAAAGGTTTTAGACAAAGATGTGGTTTAGTTTATGAAGTAAAACATATATTATTTGCCATTTGTTACTGAATTGTTACGACTACTACGTGAAAAGAGTTACAAGACTGATCAAATGCTATTGGCCTCATACTAGCCGGGAGTCGACTGTCGTATACCCAATTAATACCTACTTACTAAATATTAGGTATACCTAATAACTAGTAATTACTTACAATTGGTAGTTACTATTATTGGTGCTAGCTGGTTATTATTATTGTTGGCGGTCAGTTGTCAGTCATTAAATAAAAACCTAACTCAGGAAAGCAAAACACATTCTAGAAATTCTTAAATAGCCCGGTACTAGGTGCTTACGATTTATTGAGTATATTCGTTAGAGGTTCTCTTTTGACGCACCGTTTCACCGGTAACTTTGTACTTCTCAAATTTAACCAGCTCGACTTATGAATACAATAAAGGACTTCGCTAAGCTAGAAAAGAAATGTATTACAATTTTAACACGTATTAGTCGTAACAAAATGTATATTAATATTTTTAAGATATACTTAATCTTATATATTTTTTAATACATACTATGTTAGTATTACACTACGTAGAACATGTATTATTGTTGAATTGTAAGAATAAATCAAATAATTTTATCTTCCTTTTCTTATTTACTTTCCTGTATTATGAAGAAGACTGTTGTTATGCCTTTATTGAAGTAGACATAACAGCTATACAGGACATCAATATACCAAACAATAAATATAAAAGCGGTGTGACATACCCATAACCCAAGTCTGGAAGATTTTCTTCTAGTCTAGTGCAGTCATGTATTAATTACCTTGTAATGAGAGTTAGGCTCGTTTTGTCCAGCTGCACAGTCTATGACCAGCTTACTTAGGTGAAGTTGTCAATAGATATAGAAGATTAATCCAGAAAATTTATTGCATTAACGGAAGCACTGCAAATTGATGTAATCTAACTTAATAAACTAGGACTTCGTTAGGTGGAAGTCCATAACTAAAGACTAAATAATAACGAAGATCCATTTAGACATCACTTTATTTCTGGCTTTACCAGTATGATACAATTCCGTATCGTATAAACCCTAGGATGACACAAATTGGCCAGCTATGCCTGCCTATTTCAAAAATTGATGTTATCAATACAATAAATAGTTTGTTTACTGAAAAATTGTCATAGGGTTCTAAAGCAAATCTACAAATAATGCATTTTTATTGACATGACATTTACAGACATCGTAATTGCGTGACTCAAAATAAAGTTTCAAATTTATAATGTATTAAAAAATCATTTGACTATATACACGGCATCAGATAATTATTCACAACTTATAAATTGATCATAACTATTTATCAAAGATCTTAAATTAAATAAATCGTCCATAATCTACTTAAATACCCGTATTTCAAATAAAATAAGTCAAGTGAAAATGTAAGAGTTGAGTTGCTGTTGATAATTTAATTTTGGGTTTAAAATTTAAAAAATACAATATTGACAATAATTATAAGAATAACAACTTTGCATGAAAACAAAGTAAGAATAAAATATGCAATGCAAATGAAGCACAAATTAAAATAATCACAAGCGCTATATTGCAGACTCTATTTTTAACAAATAATTTGCAGTCTTGGTGTTTCCACCAAGAAACTGGTATTGTACAAGTGTCACTGAAATAAGCTGTTACGATTTTTGATATATTATATGTATCTTATTATTATTTTCGGATACCCGCTACATACATGTTATATATTTTTATGAATTCTAAAATTCACACAAACTCAGTATTATCAGTAGTAACGTTGATTTGCAGTCACAATAGCTTTGGTTATTCTATCCCAATGAAAATTCTTCACTCATATAGAACATTTGAACATAAAATGCGACTGAACCATTTATTAAATGTAACGCTACTATAATGGTTTCATTTATAATAATATAATTTATCACAATAATTATTTTTACACGCTACTTGACGACGATGAAGAAAACGGACTTATTTTTTGTAATGTAAGATTCAATGGTAAGTTATCTTCGGAATCTGATGATGTGTCTGTTTGTCCACGACTGGTCGTTGGTAACTCGCTGGGACCGCAAGGAGGTTCTGGTTTATCAGCTCGAGATCGAGAATCAGTAGTATCTGAAGTAGATTCAACATCAGACCTGTTATTAGCAGTAGTTACATTAGACAAATTACTATAATTCGCACTGGAATTTGATTCGTCATTATTTTTATGATTATTATACATAACATTAACAACACTTTTCAGTCTTCTGTTCTCGCGACTGTCGCGACGCCTTCGTTTCCGTTCCTTGTTGGCCTTACGTCGGTCTCTACTCGACGTGCCGCTGGTACTGGGTTGATCTATAGCTAGCGGTACTGGTTCCGACGGTACTGAGGTACTCCACTCGTTACTACTCGCTTTATTTGAAGACTTCACGCCTTTCCCCGAGTGCGACTTTCGCTTACTTCGTTTGTCTTTCTCGGAGACTTGGGAAGTTTTTTTCTCTTTGTGATGCGAATGTGACGACCGTTTTTTGGTTCTCCTCCGATCTCTACTCATTGAATTACTATCTTGACTCGATTTTTTCTTGGACTTCTTTCTCACAACTACGTTCGAATCGTCCGAGTCATCATCAGCGGGGGTAGTGGAGCTAGTGCTGGACTTGGGCGAGCTGGAGCAGTCAGAGAAGGAGGGCGCGGTGGAGAACGGGGAGCGCGTGGGCGTGGTGCGGGCCGAGCCGCTGCTGCTGGGCGCGCGGCGGCGGCGGGGCGGCGGCGGCCGGTACGTGCGGTCGTCGCTGTCCGACTCGCTGCCGGACATGTGGCCGCTCTCGCGAGGCAGGTGCCGTTTTAGTGTAAGTTTTACCGATGGTAGAGAAGAAACCCTATTTTCTTGAGTCTCTGTAGCCTGACTTGATTCCGGTTGAGGATTGTCCTGTACGATAACGTCGCTGTCAGATCCAAGTAAGTCTACTATCTCAGGAGTTCTCTCTTGGGGCGGTTTAATGTAGCCCACGACCATGACCTCTGAAGAGTCGTCATCGGTGTCCGATTGAGATATAGTTTCGATTGGGATGACACTGTCGTTAGCAGTGGGTTGGGCAATATAGCTCTGTGGGTAAGCAGGCGCTGGAAACCTTGACGGCCCCGGGGGTGGCTCGGTGGGCTCCGAACTTGAAACCATCACAATATCAGAGTCCACGCTTGCTTCAGAGTCCGAACTTGATATTACTTCATTTACCATCGTTGATATTCTGCTGTCTGTTGTGTATTGTACATTGCGATCGTAGCCAGTCATATCATACGGAGTAGAGGCGAAACAATACAGCTCGTGGAGGAAGTGTTCAGTTCTATCTCCAAAATATCGGTGCATAGCTTCTCTAAATTCAGGTGAATTTATATGGTGTTGTGGCAATAAGTCTAAAATTCGTGACATTACGTAAGATATGTGGCCAATATTTTCGTTCAACAAATAATGTAGTTCCCTGTTAAGCCAAGGCACCAAACGGTGCATTTGAGTGTCATTGTACCTTAAAAAAAAAGTATATGGTTGAAAACTTAGTATAAAACGAAAAAAGATATTACGTAAGCGTAAATGCGAGTATTTTAAAATTTATTTCTTAGCTTTACATAATCCAATAAGATACATTGCAAATGACAACGAAATGTGTCAAAGCGAGAATTCCGAAGCCACTCGAGTATCAGTGGAGGCGGTGGAGTACCTGTAGAACTCGGGCGAGCAGTCCCGGAAGCGACCGGTGAAGTCGGGCAGCGGGCGCGCCCACAGGTTGTGGCGGTACACGGTGCGGCGGAACGACGCGGGCGAGCGGCGCCGCCGGGCGGGGGGCGCGCGGGCCGCGGGCGCGGGGAACATGTCCGCCATGAACGGGTAGTGGCGCAGCAGCTGCTGGATGGCCAGCGTCTCCCGCCGCGGCAGCGTGAACGTCGTCCTGCTCACATACAACACCATGTTGCATCTACTTTACTTATAGAGAGGTATATACTTTGTGGCGGGCCAAACTACACTTGTTCCGTAGAGATTGGCTCCAAACAGCAGAAGACCTATCTTCTGCTTTTCAGAGCCATCCTAATTCCTTCCCTTTCATTTGAAGGCATGTGCCCTGCAGTGGGACACTAATGGCTTATTATAATACATGGTGTAACTACTGGGATCTTGCTTTGCGTCACTATTATGGCAAGTCCAGAGATGAATGATAAAGTTGGTAAGATAAAGAATTATAAGTAATAAAGCCGTGTCTGCAGAAAAACGTACTAATATTGAACATTCTAAAGTTGCCTTGATTAGTTTAACTATTTACTAAAAAATATATATTATGTGTGCCGTGTGGTATCCGGCTTAGAATTGACCACCCCCTTTCCTCCCGTGGGTGTCGTAAGAGGCGACTAAGGGAAAATTCAGAAGATGGGCAGCAGCATCTTCTGTTTCTCCACCACCAATACTGCGATCCCCAAGCCGCTTGCCAAGCGTGGGGATTATGGCAAACCCCCCCCCGCTTAAACGGGGAGGCCTATGTTCAACAGTGGACGTCTTTTGGCTGATGATGATATATTATGTGTTTGTTTTTCTTTTTAATATTGTTAATTTATTTAATTCTCATTGTTGCCTCATCATACAATGTTATTAAACAATACTTTGAACTAACTATTTTATTTGAATAAAACTATATGATCTGCAGATTATGTGAAATACAGCAAACAATTTTTTTTCACTGGTCAGTTAAGACACGTTTCTGCTTAATTATATTTGTGGATGACAGGTGCGATGGATATGAATGTTTTTATGTTATGTGTATAATATAACATAAAAAAATACATATGAGTACCAGCTCCACAACTATACCTGTATCTGAACCTGTGTGTGGCAGCGGTGACTCTGTCGATATCGATACGACTGCTTGACTCCTCTGTCTGCCGCTGAACCACCAGATACTCTTCATACTGGTGGTTGGACCTTACATTATGTATGATTGACCTGAACGCCTGCTTGCAAAGTGGGCACTCAGCTTTCACCTAAAACCGATTAAATACTCAATATTATTAGACAGAAAACAGATAATGGACTTATTAGTTACATGCGAAAGTAATCAATATTATTACCATAAATAATTCTTAACTTTTTCTACATACACTTTAATTTTAAGATGGACAATCTGTACCCATAATCAAGTAGCATGTTATTATAGATTTTTAAATTAAATTAATTATTTATTTCGACTATCTTACCTTACTCCAAGTCAGAAGACATGAAAAGCAGAATTGATGCAGGCATGAATCAGTAAATGATTTGTTTTTGCATGTGCCAAGGCATATTGCACAGTTTGGTGGTGGTGAGCCCGTCCCACTGTCAGGGCGTGGGCTGCTGTCATCACTTTTGACGCTGCTGGGATTAGCACCAGAACTGTCATCTTGTGCAGCTGATAGTGCCTCCATGGCTTGTTATCTGAGGATATGTAATTAATATAAAAAGTAATTTAGTCAGACATATTTTAGTTGTACTACTATTTTAAAATATGAAAAATTTATCTGATTAAACAAAACAAGTATTCAAAGATACACAAATGACTAGTACACTAGTTTTATAAAAAAAATTGTGGGTGGATCTGATCCATAACTGATACAGATAATAATTGATGAATTTATATGATATTGTGAACTAAACTGACATCTTAGACTTCTTTGGAAAACAATGTTACATTAATTTTAAATATGAATAATAGAATAAAGTTTTGATCACAAGTAAGCTTAGAGATTATTGAAAGAAACAGGAAAAAGAATTAAGCAATAAGCTGCAATCATACTTGTTTTTATTTCAATTCACATACAGTAAATAGACTTCTAATCAGACTACTGAAGTACTGTTCACACAGGAAAAGGTTTCACCTGAACACTTCACTTAAAATGTCAACTAGGTACATAAGTAATGAGTATGGTGCATAACATATTTTCCACATAAAATGGATGTTCATGAGTTGATATTGATAATACTCACGTACTGACAATGTGAGCGATCTTGACAGATTTCTGGTGAATTGTGACGTGACTAGGGACTAAGTACCTGAGTTCGATCACCGAGATTCGATTTTATCTAAACAGTGCAAAAGTTCAAAGTAATATTAAGTCAAAACACAATTATATATCCACAAGATCATGATTGCAGTAATTATGCTCCCACTGACATAGGCTATTTCTTTAGGAACGAATAAAAACACAAATCAAGTCTGCAATAGCGCATTATAGTAAACACGTTCACACACATGGAAACTAGTAGGTATAGGTACCTACTTATTTATTGAATTCATACCGAAATTGGTATAAACCTACTCATCTATCTCATCTCATAGACATTTCTTATTTCTTTGGTTTTGGTGTTGCCATAATCATATTGTGTGCTCATAGTAACTTCAAACAAATTGAAGATTTCTTCAAAATTTTAGTGTTTTTTTGTAAATTCTCTTGTTAATATATCGACAACCCTTGACAGAGGAGGGAGAGTGGGGAAGCCTTTGCCCTCCAGTGGGACATTACAGGCTTGTAATAATAATAAGTTGCCAATAAGCCTGATATAGTGGTGATAGATCGATTAAAGCGTTGTGCAATGATTGTCGATGTGATCAACAATGACATCCCGCATGACGAGAATCTCTCAGAAGCTGATAAAGATAAACAGATAAAATATCTAGAGGTCACGGCGCGCATAGTCTGGAGGTTCCTCTCTCTGGAGTCCTAACCACTGGCAGCTAGGACCCTGTTCCCGATGCCGGCTATGATGCCGGTTAACGACTATTTTTATTTTTTGCTGTTTTTGTACTTAATTATATATATTTAAAAATGTAATTCATAAGTGATATTTTAACTATAGGAAATAATAATAATATAATATTGGGTAAATACAGCCCGTAAGGCCAATAAGATGGCGTACATAAGCATAAATATATATGCTAATGTACGCTGTACGCTATCTAATAATTCTGTTAGACATCAAGGAAGTACCAAAGCACAACGGCAGATCCTTAAATGAAGTATGAATCCTGTAATGCTAGATTATGACATAGAGAAATTATGATAAATAACAGAAATATTGACTGCAAATTTTTTATATGAATTCTGATATAAAATAATTCGTGAAAGAATGTATAGAATTAATATGGTTACTGCAAACGCAGACTAAAAACGGCAAAACTTAACAAAGTTATAAGCATTTCCATTTTTATTTTTAGACAAGATGTGACGACGACGTTATGATGATGACGACAATGTCGTACAGTATGCATCGCCCCGTACATTAAACGTTTTGCGCGAGAAGGATAGAGAAGGCCTCCTCCACAACTTAAAAACGCTGTAATGTACGTAATTTCTAAAGCGGATATCAACAGGCGAAAGTTTTTTTGTGTTATTTGATAATTACGTCAACTACACTTCTTAATCTCAATGACTGAATCTACGGCAGTAAAACGCCTATCACACATTGTTACATATAGTTTTTGGGTTCGATAAGCAATATAGCTTTTACGATTATTATTCTTCTTTAATTTAAGAGCCTAGCTCTTGTCGGTGCAGCTCCTTCAATTTCCTCCTATCGAGTGCCAATTCCTGAACTTCCTTATACGTCACAACCTTCACCTTCTCTTTAATTTGACTGATAAAGCTATACCTCGGACGACCCCTTCCCCTCTTTCCTTCGACCTTCCCTTCCACGAACAGGAAAATGATGGGACACCTTATACGTCACGACGAGTACGATTATTATAAGATTATAAAAAAATAATTTAAATACACAACTGCCATGACAAAAAACTAAGAGGTACCCAGACTGGAATGGACCTTGTTTTTCACTTTTTAGTTCGTTTTTTGTCATGGCAGTCGTTTTTTTTATAATACATCAAAATCGGTTCAGGCATTCAGAAGTTATAGTGGAATAAAGAAACTCACATACATACATACCATACATACATACATGAACCCTGAAAACATTACACTCCTTTATTTGGGCAGTTGGGTAAAAACACTGGTGTTGTTGATCTATGATAAACAAATAACAAAAAAAATAAAAAAAAATTATTATATTAAACAATATCAATGAAAATAAATAAATAACTGGAGTAGGTTCGACACTAACTAACTAAATTTCTATTAAAATAATTTATTCTGTTTCATAATTATCAGTGATGTGATAAATACCACAAAATCCTGCAATTTTTAAGAAATTCTATTATTCTAAATTGATAAAGGAAACTGAGCCACCGTGAGCGACAGCGGGCAGCAGGTGAGCGACACGGTGGCTCAGTTGGTTACAGCAGCAGGATCGGCGAAGGTCGCGGGTTCGAATGCCGCTCGTGTCCATCATTTTTCAAATTTCCTTTATCAATTTAGATTCAAGCTTAGCATGGGCAACATGCTAAAATGGCACCAAAAGTCATATAATTCTATTATTGATTAAAAGACTCGAATTTAAACTTAGAACATGAAAAGAGTTGTCAATGTCTCACATTGTGACAATTGTGATTGTAGGCTAGTTTCTCATACGTTATTGTGTTATCTAATCATTACAATGGGTATGGTGAAAAAGGTAATTTTGTTAAGATATTATAAACATCGTACTCTTTACTATTATTTGATTCGTCATTGACACACTGGCCATACCAATGTGTAATAGTTTTACCAATTTGAAACATTCTCCCTCATAATATCAACAATATTTTTATACAATAAATTATTTACACAGAATATATACAAATGTTTTATTATCTTAGACAACGGGCCTGGTGGGCATGGCTGTATCACCGAATGCCCACTACAGCCTTGGTGCCCTATATGGAAAAATTCTGAGAGTCCTGCAAAAGATGCCCGAAAGCGCTGCATACCGCAAATATACTGAACAAATAGTTCGTGAAAGAGCTGCTGTGTTAAAACAGGTAGCAAACACTGTAATATATACCTCTGGCGTAAAGTTATGCATATTCTATATGTTATACTTCATGCTTGGAAATGTTATATTAATATTCTATTTGAATTTTTCAGACTAAAGATGTGTATGAGATTGAAACAAAAATTAACTGTGGGCAGGCTGAAGAGCTGATTATTCAGGCAGAGAATGAACTGAACTTAGCAAGAAAAATGTTAAACTGGAAACCATGGGAGCCACTTATTGCTAAGCCACCCAAGGGCCAGTGGGACTGGCCTCCCACTAAGGCTTAATTTATTTACATCATGATTCTGTTAGACCCATTTTTAGTTATTAATAAATATTATTATTTACACTTGTTTTTAGCTTACCATCAATGAAATTCTTGCTGCTTAAGTATAGATTGACAAATTTCAATAAAACAATTACAGCACAGTTTATTTCATTTTATTATAACTAACATGATTCAGTTCAATGAAATGTAATAGATGTAGCAGTGTTATTTGGCACAGTGTGTAAAACCATTAAGTATTACAATGTTTTTAACATTTTATTAAATCTATTAATGAATATGAATTAACTGAGCCATAACAATTAAGGTTAAATGTACTAAAACTGCTTTACTAACAAAGATTTTACACATTGATTGTATGTGGAAGAGATGAGGATACAAGCAATCACATACAAATACAATAATGTCTTATTAGACACAAAATACATGAACCACTGTCAAACAGACTATCAAAGACAACAATGCTGGCTTAAAAAATTGTGACTGGAGTATTTTTTACTAGTATGTTAGTAACTACACCCAAACTAGTAAAATGCAATAGCAATTTATTGAGTCAAAGTATTTGCAAGTAAAGCAGGTAGTATAAAAATAACTAATTCTTAAATTTCATATATCAAATTCAATTGTAACCACTAATAAATACTTAACCAATTAACTTTTCTGTGACAATTGCTAAATTTCATTAAATTTTGTTGAAAAAAATGGCTTACTCTGGTGTAAATGCAAGATTTTTTGTATAAAAATATGTCATTGGTAACTCATTAATATAAATACTCTGTAATGCCACTTAGTAATTTACTGTACATTATAGGACAGTTACACAAAAGTTGCATGATAAAAAAGTAATACAAAATACTCTACAACTAAAACTTACATAAAAAAATAAATAACATTATAATAATCACTTGTCATATAATACTAATTCAGTGCTCTTATCACCTTAAACTTAACATTCCAAACAATTTACCAATTTACTTATAAACTTTATGGTTTGTTGATGCTCTTTTATGGTAAGATTTATTACATATATTTTTTAAAATTCTAAACTTATGCATACATTATAAGAATAAGGATGAATTGGAATAGGGTCATATAATTTTGTGTACCTGCTAAAATCGAACATTTCTAAAATATCCTAATGTTATCACTAAATTGGTGGCCAAATTCGATTGGTAAAAGGAGAATGAGTAGTGGGTCATTGTCTTACCTTGTATTTTAGTAATACATATTTATCATGTACACCTCATGTATTTTATTTTATTTTATAATCATTAATATTC
The DNA here is from genome assembly GCA_905340225.1 of Abrostola tripartita. Classification (NCBI taxonomy): domain Eukaryota; kingdom Metazoa; phylum Arthropoda; class Insecta; order Lepidoptera; family Noctuidae; genus Abrostola; species Abrostola tripartita. The sequence continues at coordinate 4,469,184 of HG996487.1, read as the reverse complement.
TCTGATCTGTTAAAATGAAAACAACAAAACTGAATCCTACAAATTAAAACATGCAGAAAATACTGATGTGTTAATAAGCTTATTATGAGCTTAACCTCAACTCCCTTCAGCATAATGTTAATAACACAGTTCTAAACTCCAATGATAGCAGAGGGAATCCATCATTTTCAAATGTGTGTATACAGTATATTGTTGAGATTTTATCATTTGCTTGTATCATTTACAAATATCTTACAGTAGAAATAAAAATAATAATTTTCATTAGAATAGCAAATAAATCTCATTTACAATTTATGACAACCAAAATATTGTTTAAAACCTATTATGAATAATGCATTTTATTTTATAAATTATAGAACACAAACTTTGAAATATTTTGCATATCATTGAACTAAACATAAATAATTATGATACATAAATTATCAGTATACATCTCAATTCAACTTATCTACAATGATACACCAATTATCATTGTACAATATTGTTAAAGTACTTTTATCATTTCTTGAAATTCTATAAAATATATCAATAATCCTTAAAGTTTTAGCAACACAATAATGTTTATAAGTAAGATGGATAGCAACAAATTGTTCTATGTAGATGTTACACCTTTCCTTGCTACTAGCAAATTTAATATTGGATGTTTTTTAATATAACTAACCGCTTTTTTATGGGTTACCATCGTAAAGTCGTAACCATTGCACTGTAATATTTTGTCATGCATCCTTAGTCCAGACTTGGCAGCAGGGCTTCCTTCATGTACCTCTGTCACGTATATACCCTAAAATAGAGATTTTTTTAAACAGGGCTGACACGGTGTCACATTTATTATTGTTAATAAGAAACTTCTTACATTGTCAGTATATCCTTGAGGACTTTTACGAAAATCTTGATCAATTCCGCCGCCAATTTTAAATCCACATTTCATAACTTCTCTTCCTTCCGAGTCAACACCAGCTTCTTTTTGGAGTGTTATTGGTATCTACAAACATAAATAATGTATTGAAAAAAGACCGTAGAACTAACAGAACTGGGAGTGGTCAAAAACTTACACTTAGACACTCCATAGCTGTTCCAGCCTGATGTTGAAATGCCATTTTCGCCATGGTGACTGATTAATAATTTAGCTCCCTTGATGAAAAATACTCAGTAAGAATCTGAAGACCACAAACAGTAATATTTTCAATTGATAGTTAATAATTTCAAACACACACAGGTCACAAGACGTCACAATACGACAAAAGTCAAAAATGTTAGATGTGTAGTGTTCTTTGTGTGTGACAGATAAATAATAAAATTAATTATTCCACTAGTTAGCAGGCTAGTGTTGTACCTCTGCTTTGTTTTCCACATCGTTTATTTCATTATGCGTCATTACTTCGCTTAGGTCTTATACCGAATTCATCCAGTTTAATATATAAACTCTGACTATGACACCGAGCATTTAAATGCTCATAAAACATGATGATAATGTTGAAACAACTTACATAGCTTGAGCTCAGTCCTGCCGAATACTGTTAAACAAGTATATTTTTAAGTGCAAATCTGCGATTTGCCTTAATCTTTTTATGATATTTATATAATTAAGAAATAAACTACATAATTAGAATATTACATGAATGGATATTTGTCTATGGTGCTTTATAAATTATATCATATCTATCATAGATATCTAATATAGCTATTGCATTGGGTTGTACCTGTAATGATAGTTTTAAGGTTTATTATAATATCATGGAGAAAATAACTATATTAGTCTATGATAATATAAATAAATAATCTAGCTTGTCTGTGGTGATCTAATCGTAGTGGAATTATATACCTCAATGTAGTGGAATGTCTAATTTAGAGATGGGTCAAACCGTAATTTTTTCAAACCGGTTAAACCGAATCAAAATTTTGCTCTAACCGGTTACAAACCGGGTCAAGCAAACCGAATCAGCCAGTACTGTCAAATTTTTAAATACTATTGTCATAATTACTAATAGGTATATAACTACATTTTTCCATGTAAACAACTGACACGGTGGGACTTGAACCCTCTGTATTTATTATATTTAACAACTAATTGTGTTCGTTCATCTATCCAAAACAAATCTAATTTGTAACTTTTTTATGCAAAGTTTTTAAACTTTTTAACTGATAGTTGATACGTCGCATATAAAAGTTTTTACATTTCAAAGTATAATAAATAACTATTTTCTTACTATTTATTATTAAAAAAACACTCACTTCCCACTTTCAGTAAGTACCTAGTTAATTTTATAACTTATATTATTTTTAAACTTAAAAAATAAACAAAATTAAACAAATCGTAAGAAAATTTGGCGCCATTTAAAGTTCCACAACAAACAAGGAACTCGTCGTCGCGTCGCCTCGTCGCCGCGTCGCGTTGGGCGGGTGTCGGAACATCTTTCGGAACTGTTCGGAACAATTCGGTTCCGTTCGTTTCGGGCGGAGCGTTCCTTGCATCGCATCGCATTCTTACTCGCTCGAACTTATACGAGTTGACGTTGCGGTTCAAACCGAATTGGATAGACCGTAACTCGGTTTGATACGAGTTGCCCTCTAACCGAATTGAACCGGTTAGGCAAACCGAGTCGACACATCACTAGCTCTAATTGACAATTGACATTTTATTTGTGTTCTGCACTTCTGCAGCTGATTACCTGTCACGGCTGTCAGAAATATTTCACAAGGTATTAGATACATAATTACTTTCGTATAGTTATTTACCCTATTTGTATAGTATACGGAATATCTAAAGGTTTTAATAACTTAGTTTCATATTTTCAGATGTCCGGAGAGTATCGGAATGTGTGGTGGATAGTAGTAAGAAATTTTATCAACTCATTCAGACCCCGCCAAATCAGAGGAAATCATATGGGTAATATAACCATTATGTGCTCATACTAGGGTGATAAACCGCGTTACCAAAAACTTTACTATATGATATTGTTATAATTATTCTTTGATCCTACCTGGTTTTTTACCTTATATTCTGGATCATGTTTCCATAGTATAAGTAGGTAGGTAATTGATGTATCAAACATCAAACTGGCATAGGGATGACCTTCATGCGGTCGTTGGTGACTTCTTCCTTACAATTTTGGGCAAGCGCACGTACCTACCTATTTTATTTAGTGTAAAAAAACTAATGAAATTTTGTGCTGGGGTAACTGAGCTCTTATTAGCCATCGTCAAAGAGTAAAGCTATCTGTACAAAAAAAAGACATTATATTAATGACAATCTACTGCAACTTGTTTGGCGCAGTGGCCAAGGGATGGGACTATGCTAAGTGTTATTTGTAGACGTTGCTACCAAGTCTGGGTGTTAGTGAAACACATCCACCATGCAGGAGAAATTTTACCTAACAAATAAAATTAATTAAGCTTATTAAATCTGTTTCCAAAAAGATCTGTCAAATCACACAAATACATTATTATTTTATATTTTTGTTTCAGGTAAAGATTACATAGGAAATTCTTATTTTGAAATCCCTCCAAACCCAAGCATTGGCAAGAGGAAACCTACTAGGTGGTATAATCCACCAAAAGGACAGGACTTTCAAGATCCTATACCTTCTGAATGGGAGGCATGGTTAAGAATGAGAAGGTATACACTAAAGCCTTATTAAGTGACTGTTCATATTTAAAATTTTAATTTGTGGCGAATGGAAATAAATACTCTCTCCTCCCTCTGCAAATAGCATAACTATTAGCTAGTTTATATGTCATAAAGAATTTAGTAGCTATAATAATTGGCACCTGTTTTCCAGAGGGGTTTCTCAGTGACAATTAATTTCCTTTGTTACTTTTTGGGAATGTATAAATAAGTGACAAATTAACCACTTGTTCTATCTAGACCAGAGCCACCTACTGAAGAGGAGATAGCTAAAAATGTAGCCATAGCTCAATTAAAGAAGGAAAATGCGGCAAAGATTGAAACAAAAAGGCTGGTGGAAGGAGGATCGCTTCCAACAGTGCCAGAGAGAGGACCTCAATCCTTTCCTGCTTATCCCGAATTTCCACCAGGGGACCCCGGAAACTCATCAGCCAACAAATAAACACACAGAGGTTGTTAATACATATGTTACATGATCAATTTTGGGTATCCCTTAAAATTCACACCTACGACATCTTGCTTTATTTATTTTGATGCCTTGCCTAGTTGAGTTGTCTTGTACTTACATCTAGAAAGAATGTGTTAGTGTAAATAATATAGTCAAATAAATTCCAGTACAAATAAAAATGAAATGAATTGTCTCAGTGACCATTTGAGATACTTTGGTTCTTATAACTGTAAGAAAATTTCTACCTCTAGTAATTTACTTGCTGTCATGTTTTTCACCAGTGATGCAATACTCTATATAGCTTACAAATGTTAGCTATCTTAATTTATAGCTTATAAATAGATTATATATGTATAAACAGACCTCATTAATTTAATGACATACTTAGGTATTTATCTTTAAAATGGGTGTTTTATTATTGAGATGTAAAGTTGAGTAAACTATAATTATATAATTATCTCGAGAAGAATTATTCTTATAAAGCTTTTCAAAAAAAGCGTCATAAAAAATGTCTCGTCAAGCTTAGATTATAGACATGACCTGTGATTGTTAGTGATTAGTAAATTATGCAGTACAATTGCTTTTTTATTTACTTATTAAATAAACGCTAAAACAAGCGCTAAATTATCATACTGGCCTATATCATTGGCGATGTTCACCTGTAGCAGTGGTAGAGCACCGTACCGAGGGAAACGGTTCATTCCCTCAGGGCAGTGCTCTACTAGACGCTGGGCTTACCAGCCTGCTTCATTACGTTTAATTGATTGGAACATTTACGCAACGGTATGCGTCGTTACCTAGACAAAATAGAGCTCACACTGAGAAGAAGAACCAATACCATGGGGTACCGATTGTTAGGTACCTTCCTGTAGAAAAAAGAAGTGACATCGCAATCCTACAGTATGTGTATATGTAATCATCATCATCAGCCGGAAGACGTCCACTGTTGAACAAAGGCCTCCCCCTGTTGGGGGGGGGGGGGGGTTGGCAAGCGGCTTGGGGATCGCAGTGTTGGTGGTCAAGTTACAGAAGCCGCTGCTGCCCATCTTCTGGATTTTCCCTTAGTCGTTTCTTACGACACCCACGGGAGGAAAGGGGGTGGTCAATTCTAGGACGGATACCACACGGCACCGTATATGTAATACCTACCTACAGCCTGATACAGCAGCATTATTGTGATTATGAATAAAGAGTGTAAAAATCTGTTAAATCGGCACTCGACCTTGCTGCGTAAACAGCTCATGAATAAGGGCCCCGTTCGAGTTAAAAACTAGTTGGGCATTCCCAAATACACACGTGAGTAAAACCGGCGTATATAGTAAATAAAATCTAACAATAGATAAGTAGCGTGTTGTATAAAATTATTAACAGATGTGTTGATGGAACTTCTTACGAGTGATCGAAAATAGATTTTGTGCTAATTGTCGATAGGACCCGTAGGGCGTTGGCCTCTTCGCACGCCTGCGGTACCCAACCCTGATAAAGTAAGGTAAGTAGATGCATTTCGTTTCTAATTAATCAAAGTGGTGGTATTTATTTGTAAGATGACAAAATTTCATCAGACTGTACAAGTGTACAACTTGTTCTATGTATTCTATCGTCGTAAGTAATAACATCACAAAAGTACCCTGTATTTATTAATTCAAAACAATATCACACACAAAATTTTTACGGCCCCTATGAACGTTTTTTGCCTATTTGAGTTTATATTCCTTAGACATTTTATAAAAACTTGCCTGGCTCATGCATTGCATATATGAAGCCGTAAAATTCTAATGTTTTATATTATATCATTATGTATGTTAATCCTCGGGCATACTCAATTAAATAATTAGGTATAATACTTTGGACAAACAAAAAATTAGCATATTTGCCTCGAGATTAGAAACCTGGTTTCAGGTTTTGGTAGCATGCTAGTGTAATATATGGTCTAATCTCGCCTCTCTCCTGGTACTATTACCTATTACTACAATGACTACAATATTATGCCGAGGTTGATAAGATAAGCGTTAGTAATTCTGAAATCTCTATTCGTCTGCGAGTAAAGTGTAATTTCCGACTAGATTGTGTAAATACATAAAGATTAGAATGTGGTGGTAAATAGCTGGGTTAATTAAGTTCACGTCTAGGATACTAAGAGATATAATTACCTATATAAGTTCTTTGAAGTAAAAATGTACCTGGAACTAAACCAAATAATTATATTTACACTAGCGGCCCGCTCCGGCTTCGCACGGGTATAAAATATATATTATAAGTATTTCTGCACTATTTAATGGATGTTATTATACCTATAAACCTTTCTCGTTAATCACTTTATCTATTAAAAAAAACCGCATCAAAATCCGTGGCGTAGTTTTAAAGATTTAAGCATACATAGGGATATAGGGACAGAGAAAGCTTCTTTGTTTTATACTATGTAGTGATGAGGTGACTTATTAGGTTTCGACCCACCTTTAAAGGATGCAAATGGCAAGTTGTCGTTCATTGTGGCGTTCTAAGGGGGAGGCCTTTGTCCAGCAGTGGACGTCTTCCGGCTGATGATGATGATGAGTAGTGACGTACGTAATTATAATAGAAAAATGATCTTTGAATATATGGAAATCATCGATGCGCGTCTTAAAATCGACATATTTGTCGGTAGGTCGTTACCGAATATTTTCGTTCGTGCTAAGAGTTATGGATATTTGTACGAGTGTAGTACACTGCACTTATCGGGCCATCATATATACTCTATACATAGTCTTTTGGAGGAATTAATTTCCAAAATGAGGTCTTGGGTTCATGTTTCCGGTTGAGCTAAGTTTTGAAATGGTGACACCCAGTAACACAGCCAGTTAACGGTAGATTAAAGACTTGGTTTTTATTCTTATATTTAGCTACTGGCTACTGGTTTATAAAACGAATCGAACTGTAAGTAATTCCAAGTTGCAGGTATCTGATAACAATGTCTTTGTTATGCTTATCATAATACTTATTCAGAAACATCGGGTACAATGGAGCAAACATAATTATAAAGTTGTAGGTAACTGACTCTTTGTAACAAGAGGAAGCAAGTGGATACAGATGAATCTTTTTCCAAAATTATTCTACCATTGGAGAGTTACTAACAACCAGTCTTACTAAGGGGTACATAACTGTAGTTACTGAATACTTTAGGGTTAGACAAGTTAGATAGGCCGTCGATCCAATAATAATACTGGTGTCCAGCAGTGGCGGGGCAAGAGCTAAATTTCATGTGGGCAAAGTATGATTCGGGAGGCCCTCAAGTGTATTTTTTTGTGGTGAAAAATAAAAAATAATATTCGCAGATAAAGTTATGTAAAAATATTTCTTTTTTACAGTTCATGTATGTAGGGCGGGGGACAGGAGGTCTTCTTAATAGGCCTCCGCAAATTATTCACAACTTAAAAATAAAAAGTGGCAATATATATTTTTTTTTTTTTTTTCGTTATATTCTTCAAGGCTTGAGGCCCTTCGGACTTCGAGGGCGTGGGCGATGGCCCACGTTGCCCTCGCCTTACGCCGCCTCTGGTGTCCAGCTACATCCGGTTAAGGCTTCTAAAAAGAAGATGCCGACCCCAACATAGTGAGGAACCCCGCTTGGGAAGAGCATCGCCGTGTCCTCGTGGGGGCGATCGGCGGCGGTAATCTCTCGCGCCGGGCCTTGGTACAGGCCATGGTCCGGAGCGAGGAGGAGTGGCAGGCGGTCGCCTCCTTCTGCGAAGCAGTAATGCTAGCAAAGGAGGCGGCCGATCGCGTGAGGCAACGATCCTCACGCCCCAACCGCCGCCGGGATTCTGATCCCGATTTCCGGCCACCGTAGGCGCGGGCTTGCGGTCGGTGAGCAATGGGTGGCTCGCCGTCCGACCGTCCGGTAACCATCCGGACCGAGCCCAAGTCGTCGACGGCGCGTACTGTTTCACGCGCGCCTCAAGGAGATGTCAGCAACTGTAGGGGCCCATCAGGGTCGAAGCCTACTGGGGCCAAGGGTCTGATTCCGAAAGGAAGACTCGGCCCTGGTACGAAAGGCAACGAAGGAACAGGAGTGGGTTTTTAGTCAGTAAAAGTCTGACACTATCTCCCGCTCCGCCCAAGAGCGGGGGATGTCATAAGATGATTTTCCCACCGAAAAAAAAAAAAAAAAAAAAAACATAGTGAGGAAAGGCTAGACTAAAAATGATGAGAAAATACCTACTGTTGTATTGGTACTTCTACAAATCCTGCTAAGTACCTACTGTGTTAAAACGAGTATTGTATCGAACCATTAATTCAGTTTTAAGCGTTAGTTCTCAGTTTTCACATAATTCACAATATACATAGATCGTTACATATAACATAATTCGATACCCTCGTCATGTTTTGATCGTGTTCCAATTAATTATGAAATGGAATTCTTATGTGTTGTTATCGAATTTTGTCAATATGGACATTATTGATAATGTTTAAGTGATTCGGTACTTGTACCAACTTTTATACGATTAATTTTAGTAGGTAGACAACTACATATTCGTAATGTAGACCATTCTGTTAAAGATTCATAATTATATAGGCATTAAGTACTTACCTACTTACTTGAAATGTTTGCTCAAATCTAAATTACCTACTATAGATACATACCTATATTATGTAACACGATATCTAGATTTTTTCCAATAAGATAGTAGGTACCACTTTGGTCATATTCCACTGCAGGGTCATCTCTTCATACACAGAAAAGGAGCGAGCATTGATCCCTATGATTGTTTACCGATTTAAGATTTTATACTAATAAATTTACGTTTCATCACGATGTTTTCCTTTAGCCTTTGTCTGTGTTGTCTTAAAACTTTTATGAACGTATTTATATAACATTGAAAACGTGATTTTATACTTCCCTGAATTAAAATTGTTATTCGCCATGTTCAATAAAGCATAACTCTGAACGGCCTAACATTTGGAACTTGGCGGACGTATTACCTACATGTCGAGCAGCTATTGGAAGGTGGGACCAAAGTTGTCATCCTTCTTTGCTTTGACGAGAAATAAGGTCCTTCAGTCCTAAAATTGGGTTTAATTAGAAATATCAATGCTTCACCCCTAGTAGTTTTTTTACCTAAATATAGAATATTTAGTATATAGAATATATAGATGTTATAGAATATAAAGTATAGGTGGAAATTATACAGTGAATACAATTATTACTGTGACGCCTTGCTGGTGTAATGAACATGGGCGTCAAGCGCAACTGCTGAGCGTCAAGTCCTGGGTTCGATTCCAGGGACGGGCAAAGTGCTATTGTTTTTTTTTCTTTTCGGTGACATAACTAGTCTCCCTGTCTGCTCTTTCGGAGAATACAGGTGTGATGTTATTTGAATGCAATTACTTTAGTAGTCCTCTGTCCTCTAGCTTGTCCTTCTGGGGGCTATAGGCGTGAATTCACACACAATAAAGACTGCTGCTATTAATTATTTTTGATAAATCACTGCGCCAATACCAAGTGCTGTTTCGCCAATTCGGTAATAAATTGCCATAGATTTAATCATTCAATACAATGTTTTATCAGATTGACCCCTAATGTGCAATATAAATAGCAAGCATACTATAATATTTCCCTGTTTTTAAAATGCGACGTACATAGGTAGCATTGAGATTCGTAAATAATTTAAATTTAGTCGAATTCATGTGAAACAACCAGCAAAAGTTTTCCATTGTTTGTGATGTGATGACATAATAAATAGAAAAACTCATAGCTTATTAGTTTATTAGGTACCTTATGTGTGTTATAGTTAATATATTTCAGGATGAATACAAAGTAACTAATTTTTACAATAACTGAACTGCCAACCAGTCGGCCACAATTTTTTATTCACTCGGTTCAGAATAACTAGCGTTGTTCATATCGGTATCAATAGTGGGTTTTCGCGAGTATTCAATTGCGTGAGTGAAGTTGTGTCCAGCGATTGATCTTATTATCAGCCCGGGGGGCCGTATGACGTAATATGTAGAGACAGTGGGCAATATAAACGTTTGGTATTTTTCCTACCGTAGCAGTTCATGTGATCGTCAGTCGTTGGATAATTTTGGACACAGACGGCAAGAGGTTTGCTCTCCGGGAGTATTCTGTTGAACGTTTAATTGCGATACTTATAAAGACTTGCCAACAATTGAAAAGTAAGATTGCATATTGTTTTCAATTCAAATAACGACCTTATTTTATTGCAATGTTATCACACATTGTGTACTTGGTCAACATAATAATAAGTTATCTATTATTACTTACATGAATGAAATATTAGTTTATATTTATATGTACCATTTTGACATTGCGTGAACAATGAGTTTACCGACTCCTGCAATAACCAATCTTTGTTTACATATTGTGCTTACTGGATTTTGGTGTCATTTCTGTTGTTCTCTAATCAATTACGATAACATGTCATAAGACAGTTATCGCGGGATAACGCGACTCTCATTATTTATTTAATTAATATCTTAATGCAGAGGCTGCAATCTAAGCTCTTTATTGTGCCTCATCTTAAAGCAATGGTATATAAGACACATTATTATAATTAATCGTCATTATTGTAGAGATACTCATCAGAGTAATAGCTACAGCTTCGAAAAGTTTGTTCAACATTAAATAGAATATTAAGTGCGTATTTTAATTTTATTATTATTTAATTGTGGGGATTTACACATTTTTTTACAGTTCTGTAAATTAAATTATTTAAAAAATCTTAAAGTAATTTCATTAATTATTTTTGTTATTTCGGTGCAGCATGGCTGAGAAGAACGCGCAGTTGTCGTCTTCGGAAATCTTTGCGTTGGAGGACAAGTATGGTTGCCGAAACTATGCCCCATTAGCAGTCGCATTAAGCCGTGGTGAAGGTAAGCTCAAGTTTATGTGTCACTTAGATATTTGTGATGATGTTAGTCACCCCTAGAGACCCTAGAGACCCCCACTGGCAGAGTGGTAATAGCAGGCACGAGAGAAAATTAAAAACCGAAGTAATAGATTAAGTAATCAGACTTCATCATCCCTATTAAATTATTATTAAATTAAATTGCACTGAGAATTTCGTTTCTAAAGTATTACCTTCTAACATAATTCTAGTATAAACTTACCCAGGTTACTTACCTAATTAATTTTATTATTAAGGTATATTTATATAACCCTATGATTGGATTTAACGGGCTTAAAAAAGATGTCTTATTCATTTAAAGTTAAACATAACATAACATCACACCTGTATTCCCTGGAGTGGTAGGCAGAGGTGTATTGTAAAGTAACGACTCCCACATTTTGTAACTTATGTTAGAGGTCCTAATATAATAGGGGGCGAGACTATAATTGCCATCAACCGGGCACAAATCCATCCGTGCTACTACTGAGAATTACCTAGTGGTAAACCCGCGAAAACGCTTTTAATAAATAAACCTGTTATTAAATTATTAAAACCAATGCTAAATTTGACTATCCTAAACCTTGCTTTTTCGCACAAAATGGTTTACCGGCGACGGTCACCTATCTATGTAAATGGGTTTAATAAAAATGGACCTGAAGTAGTTTTAAGAAGTATTACGAAATTTAAAAATATATATAGCTATGGCGGCTGAATAAACTATCATTTGTAAACTACCATACACTACGCATAGGAACGCCGCAAGGCTTTATTTTTGGACCAGTTCATACGTCCTGTTTAGGGGCTTAAACTTTACGTTCCTAAAACGTCTCTGATTTGTTTATAATATTTGTGATGTTATCGATAAATCGACAAAATATGAGTGTATCCTGGTACACTGAACAACATCTTTACCTAGCCCGTCGGGGTTGTGTGCGTTATTGTTTGTGAAGGTATACGTCAACGTTAAGACACCATTTGTTTTTATATGGTAGAAATATACATCGTGATTGAACTTGGACAAAGTGATCTAATTTTGGTCCTTCTCTATTGGTATTGGTACTGGATCAGTCATATTATAAAAGAATATTTAAATGAAGTGCAATTTATCTGTTTTGCATTTTGCAAGGTATATTTTAACGAAATGTTATCACAAACATTGTTGAAGTAGTACCCACTGTCTCGCGAGATATGATGAAATATCTATGAATTGTTATCTACCAAGTTAATTTTAACCACTTATTTTTGGATACCACCCAAAGATTAGAGATAAGGTCTTCATAAATAATAACTTAAATTACATGAGATGATAGTAAATACCTATCAATGAGAGAATCTTGAAAGACATCAGTATTTATAAACGACTTTGCTGTAGTGGTCGCGAGGTTACCAAGAGATGCGCGCGGTAGTTATTAGTAAAAACTAGACACAGGGAAGGAGGTTGCAACAGGGCGCCGCGCCGACGAAGTCCTTGCCTAGGGCGCCGTCGACTTTTAATCCGCCGCGACTTTAATTACACAAAAATACGTACCTACAATCGACATATTTACTTAAATAAACCCATATTATTGGTCAATGTCATGAGACATGCTAGCGTTTTATATAGCAATAAACTATAAACCCTGTAATTATGGCAGATAATGTGTTATCTAAAATAATAAAACTAGGACCGATGTTTACTAAATAATTAAATATAAGTATTTAACTGAGTATTCTCATTTCAAAGTTTATTATTAGTTTATAACAGTTAAACTGAATACAATAGTCTAACATTGCCTATTAACTGATAAAATACTTAACAATAAACTTGAAAGATTAATTTAAAAATGCAAAATGCATGTCAAACTTTTTTCTTATTACAAAGAGTTTGTTCATGATAACGATTGCCTAATATCATTAGCAATAGGTACTAAATTACTAGTATTTTCTAAGGAGAAAGTATGGACTATTGCAGCTCACAACCGAGAAGAATGGAGAGAGGTAAGGGAGAAAGGCCTCCCTGCAGTAAGACGATCATGGCTGAAATAATAATAATAATATTATCAGATACCTAGAGATACACCACTTCACGTGGTTCCTGGGACAAATGGGCTATCTATGTTTCTTTGTCTTTCGGTGAGGTGAAAGACAAGACTTCACAGACTTCTTTGTTCATTACCTAATGAACAAAGCCTTTGAGTGATCATGAATATTAGTCTAGTCTAGTTCATCATGGGTAAAAAAGAACATAATTCTCTGGAGACAGTAGATTACTTAAGTTGATACTTAACCATTAGATTAACAATTTTATGTTTAATGATTGATTATATTATTATATTTCAGGCGTGTTTGTCTGGGATGTAGAAGGAAAGAAGTATTATGACTTTCTGAGCGCATACTCCGCGGTCAATCAAGGACACTGCCACCCGAGGATCATAGCTGCTCTCAAGAAACAGGCTGACAAACTTACCCTTGTTTCCAGGTAAATAGTACACGCCCAACTTGGTAATTTATACTTAATTCTGGTCCTACGGTCTCAGAATACAGAACAGCTACAATTATAAATTTGTCATTCTTTGCTGGTTTGTTTAAACCAGCTTTAAATGTCCAAAGACAATCAATAGTGCTTAGCTACATTAGTTATCAATGACATTAGACATTTTAAGCTGGTTAAAACAATATTGTGGCTATTCTATATGTAAGATATTTTGTTTAAGTACAAGGCGTGCGTTTACAACGATACAGAATAAACTTTGAATAAAAAGACTAAGAAACTAAGTAGTCGATCTTGTTAGCAGTTTATACACATATACACCAAAATAATTATTTTGTAGATACTAACAATGTTATTTTTCAGAGCGTTTTACTCGGATCAGCTGGGTGTTTACGAAAAGTTTATGACCAGTCTGTTGGGATTCGACCGTTTGTTGCCGATGAACACTGGCGTCGAGGGCGGTGAGAGCGCATGTAAGATCGCCAGGAAATGGGGCTATGACGTCAAGAAAATTCCTGATGGACAAGCTAAGGTATTAATGCTAAATGATTTTTTTACGTAAACTGGTTTTTTAAAATAATTATAGGACACTTAAGTCCTATATTAATGCTTTGCTCGTTGGTATATTGGTCGCTAAGCGCGCCTGCAAAGCATGAGATCTCGGACTTGAATCCCAGGTCGGGCAAAATGTTACTGGGATTATCCATTAGGTAAATTACAGTAGCAGCTCGGAGTCTAGATTTGTGTACGGTGGATGGTAATAGGCTCGCCCCCTTTTATATTGGGACCCTTCACATAACTGGGTGAAATGCACCCGGTGTACTTTATAGTCACCTCTATCTAGTGTCTACGGGTCTAATATATATATGTATATATAATGGGTCCAACACTTTATATCCTAAGTATTTATCCCGTGCTTCGGAAGGCACGTTAAGCCGTTAGTCCTGCGCCTGCGTCTCTCTCCGTTGGTGTTGGTCTACCGTCCTATCGGACTTTGAGAGTGAGGGAATAGGGAGTGCACCTGTGTTTGCGCGCTGTGTTTACTTGTACATTATAATATATCCTGCGTCCCTAGTCTGCTAGTCTCTCAGCTGAGATAGGCCGCCGTGATCGAAATTTGCTTTGATACAAAGCAATATTTGTTTTTACTTCAAAGATAAGTAATTATGTCATGTTTTAGTGTGTATAAGAGATTTTGATAATGATAACACATAATTAGATATAACTTGTAATCCCTAAAAATATCGATTAAAATAATCTAATGTTGTCTATTTATACAATATTTACGGTACCTACATAGTTAGGAATATCTAAGAGGCGCCTGTATCAGTTTAGAAGCAATATCTGTTGAACCCTTACCTATCTCCACCTGTAATTTTTAACCTATTGATGAGTACGTAGTAATTTATCTTAATGATAATATACTACGTTACAGCCAAAGATGATAATATGATTGCTTAAGCACAATAAAATATTTTATAACATTTTGTTCTCAGATTATATTCGCCGAGGGTAACTTCTGGGGCCGCACGCTATCCGCTGTATCGGCGTCATCGGACCCCTCGTGTTACTCAGGCTTCGGTCCTTACATGGCTGGTTTCCACCTGATTCCCTACAACGACGTTGCTGCTTTAGAGGTAGGTCCATAAGGGTCAACCTATATATCATCTTTCTCTTATACACTGCCTATTCGGTTCTCGAGCTTATTGGCAAAACATAGGACTTTCTTACAGTAATTTTTATTATTCATGGATAATCGCTAAAATGATGCTGCAATGAACTGTATTGAACGTTATAAACAGGCGAGTAAAATAACCCCAGAATACAATAAAGGAAAGATTAAGGAAGAGCGTTAACAAAATATAAATGAAGATTTCTTATTTTTGTAGAAGGAACTTCAAGACCCCAATGTCGCTGCATTTATGGTAGAGCCTATTCAAGGAGAGGCGGGTACCGTCGTCCCAGATGATGGATACTTGAGGAAGGTCAGGGAACTGTGCACGAAGTACAACGTTCTCTGGATCGCCGACGAAGTTCAGACCGGTTTGGGTAAGTTGAAAGGTTAGGTCTACAGTTTATCTGGTCGCGCTACTCATGCAACACACGATTAATGTTTATAAGTAATTGTCATTGATGTGTTTACGTACAGAATTAGATACTATTAATAAAGCATTTATGATAATATTCCGATTATAGGATTCGCGATAACGTCTTGGGTTTGTATCGTAAACTTATTATTGACACAACGGCAAACTTTTTATCAGTTTATGTTTGAATTTAATAAAACACATTAAATAGTAGCTAGACGTCAGAACAGATGCTATGGCATTTTAGAAGTTTGTTGTGCTGTGGTTGAAAGGTTATTGTGCCTATTGAACCGATAGAACTAAGAACTTGTGTAGTAGGTATGTTAAGATTAGCTAGAATAATAACCTAAAACAAGTAGGTAGCCATGTAGAAAGGATGTAAGAAGAGTGACAAAGCGAATATAAGAGACAAATGTTAGTGGAGTATTGGGAAGGGGAAGACGGCCAGATAGGCCAGAAGACATGACATTATGTATATGGAAAAAACACATGAAGCTTGTTCTAGTTCTTAACATTCCTACATTTGGGCGTACACTTGGAGTATATAATTATATAACTAGTTTATTTGCACTTGTATAATAACTCTTAGTACCTACGTAGGTACATAAAGATCATAAGGTACCTACTTTATTACAAGTGCTATTGAGTACCTTTTCGACACGTGTATTAATTTATATATACTTGTATGGCTACAGGTCGAACCGGGAAACTGTTGGCTGTGCACCACGAGGGTGTGAAGCCTGATATCCTGATCCTTGGCAAGGCACTCAGCGGGGGAGTGTTGCCAGCGTCCGCCGTGTTGGCCAACCACAGTGTCATGGATGTAAGTAAAGCAACATCGTAAATAGGAATCTAGTACAGTTACGCTTGTTATGAGAGAAATTATTAAGAGAATAGTGAATCTTATTAATGTTTGTTTGTTTTAGGTCATCAAGCCTGGTACTCATGGATCAACCTATGGCGGCAATCCTCTCGCTTGCGCCGTTGCTACAGAAGCAATTAAGGTCGGTAGAGCAACATTTACTCTGTATTCTTTTATTTTAAAAGAAAAACTTTTACCAAATTCAGTGGTTGAGGACAAGTTCCTAACAATTTACATGTTATTAGGTGCTGTTGGACGAAAAACTTTGTGAAAACTCTGAAAAACTAGGCAAGGTGTTGCTGGAAGAGATGAACAAACTACCGAAGAACAAGGTGGTCAGGGTGCGAGGGAGAGGACTCATGTGCGCTATTGATGTTCACGACAGTACGTATTCTTTACCTTATAGACGAGTGCAAAGGAAAGTTCAAAATTTTGAAACGGACATTGCATTTTGTCGCATAATTTTTTAGTTACATGTTTTTATTAAAACACAAAAGGCTCTCCGTAAGAGATTCTCCAGCAGTAGGTATAGTGCGTTTTATAAACGTTTTACATACATGAAAAAGACATAATAATTTAATTATACTAACACAAATGTTCAGGATACTAGTTACCTACTATCGAGATTCTACGACTGACAGACATGTGCGTCCCGTAAGGGCATGACCGTCAGGTCACCTTTCAAAGATTATAAAAAACGTCTCGCGTGTTAACCACAATTTCGATTATAGTCTATAGAACATATCCCCCTGTAACCCTAGTACTTATATGGTATTTGGAATAGTATATAAGTAATTGTTGCGCAGGCATCCCGGCGTACGACGTGTGCCTGCGTCTGCGAGACGCGGGCCTGCTGACGAAGACCACGCACGGCCAGACCATCCGCCTGGCGCCGCCGCTCGTCATCACGCTGGAGCAGCTCAAGGACGGCATCAACATCATCCGCAAAGTGTTCGACAGCTTCGGAAACTAACCAACAAACGTCAACAAAGTCCCCGATACTAGTCTGGAGCTTATCTCTGTGCCGTAGTCATTGCTAAGCGTATCATTGTGCTCTTTAGTGCACATGAGCGAGCAATTGTTGCTCAGCGTGCACAATAGTGACATAAACTGTACGCTGTACCAGAATATCTACCTATGTGTAAAGGGTACATACCCCATATTCGGTTTTCATTACGATAAATCGATATTGTATGTCAACATCGACTTCGATCTTGACATACACTTGCTTGCGATCGATCATCACGATTTTCTTTCGATTGATCAAAGCTTTCTATCTTAGAATCGTACATGGGGCCTTAGGCAAACAGGTTACGTCAAAGAAAAGCTTTTCTTCATCTTATGGTGTCAATGGTTCGACTTATTTAAACGTATTTTACTAACACTTGGCCAAGAAGAAAAGGCTGTCTCAACATTATACATAAAATACAAAACTTATTTATTTTGTCATCATTATTTGTAAGCATTTTATCGTCACATCTTTGTAAAATGTATAGAGTAATAAACATTTACAATTGACTCAAAATCGTTTTATTTTTTCTTTAAAACAAGATAAGCGAATGACGTGGCAGCCTGATTAGTGGTAGTCGGACTTTATTCGTTTGCACAAGGTTGCAAGTTCAAATCATTGGCAAGGAAGTGTGACTTATATAACGTCATGTAGGTATAGGTTTAGGTATACTTTTTTGATAGTAGTGACTAAGTTTGTCGTTGACGTTTATTTCACTGTCATTTAGCCTACATTTAAAGGACTGAATCCCGCAGTAAACTAGCGGGGTGGTCAATGTCCGTTCCAAAGAGGCCTTGCAATGGAATAGGTATAGGCCGGTATTACTATTATTTCAATAAAATAAGGCTTCCAATTTTATGCAGTATATTTTCAATATTAACATTTAACAATCATCTCACAACACACTTTGAATCACAGTTAGTTGAGGTAAATACTGTACTTTAAGTAACTTTTTATAAAATTGTATGAGCCGAATAAAGTAAAATATCACAATGCATAGCTCTTTTTGTTCCACTGGCACTTAGCTTTACAATATAACATTATAATATAATTAAAGCAGATTTTATACGTATATAAGTATTAAATCTTGGACTGGCTAGTATTTCTTATTGCTATAGTACTTGGCGTTTTTATTAAGTATTTGTTCAATTTAGTTCAGCTTCTAACACACCCACTTGAGCTCGCATAGTGTCAGTCAATTTTGAGAGTAGGACTGTTTCATCCAAATTCATTTTGGGGCTTTCTAGCAGACCTGTAACGAAAATATACCGAATTATAATATATCTAAATTTCACAAACATAGCAAAACAAATCGAGAACAAAGTATATAATATCTACCTTACACATTAAAAATTCATAATACTTACAATTAGGTAATTGTATTTTTCTTGCATGGATGACGTACTTGCAAATAACTCAAGAAAATAAAGAATTGCGCGGTTATTTGCACATATATATCGAGTTAATGACTACCTACTCACAAACAAAACTATAAGACTTGGGGAACGTGCCTCTTGGATGATAGTGGGTAAACATGGACTTGTTATTTAAAATATGTTATTGTAAGAAGATTGTTTGTCATATAGGTGTATATAGCAGTGCGTAAGATAGCAGGGGTTAAGATTTCTTGAAGGCGACAGTTGATTGCAAGAATAATATTTTTATTACATGATCATGTATAGGTATATATTTGTTACCTTTGCTGATGCAGTCCCAGCATTCTTGTATCTCGTAACTGAGGCCAGCACTATTGTGGAAATGAAACTTGTATTTTCCTTGTGGCAGACTCCATTCTGTGTTATTAGCTGCCGATATGTGGAGTACTGTGGGACACCAGAAGTAGTCCAACTGCAAACGAGAATACATCATACTGGGCTAGCTCTTCAATACGTCTGGAAATTACATTATAGGTAGACACGATATGCTTTTAAAACCAATTTTAGTTATCAGTGCATTCAATCGTTGTCTGTTAGCAATAGGAACTTCTGATAATAGTTATTTTCTTTAGCGCAATTTTCAATAGCTGCACGGAGTCTGGATTTTTTGATTATTAGGTACCTATATCCGGACTTATAACAGAACTAGTGAAAAGAAGTGTAGAATACACATCTGCCAACCCTTTCAGGGAATACAGGGGTGATGTGATGTTGTGTTGTTTAGTGTAAACTAAGTGCATTAGTCCTCACAGCTATGGCTCCCTTGGTGCCGACGATCTCGGCCCTGTTGGGCATGTTGGCGCGCGTGTGCGCGGACAGCGTGGCGGTGCGGCCGAGCGAGTACTTGAGCGCGCACGAGATGGACTCGTCCACGCCCGCCTTGCTCAGGTGGCCCGTGCACACCACGTCCGTCGGCGGCTCCTTGTATAAGAACTGCACTAGTTGCAACATGTATATACCCAAATCTAGCACCGCACCACCGCCCAAGTCTTTCATTCTGAAATAGTCACCCGATTAACTCGCACTATCAGACTTTATTGTAAGTTAGTTCATGGCGATGCTCAGTATACTCGTTAGTTTGTAAATATACACGTTTGACTACAATTAATGGTGATGGGGTAAAGCATTTTAATACAAGCTGTGAACGATAATAAATATCTTACAAGTTTCTCTCAATGTCGTTAATTTCGACCCCAAACTGTATGCTGATGTGATAGATGTCCCCAAGCCCGCCCGAAGATATGTGCTGATCCAAAGCGTCGTAAGCAGGAAAGAACCTGGACCACATCCCTTCAAGGAGGAACAGTTTCTGTTCGCGGGCCAGCTCCACCAGTGATTTAGTTTGTTTGTAAGTCATGCCCACAGGCTTTTCGCATAGCACATGTTTACCGTTCTCTAACATTAATTTAGTTATTTCGTAATGCTGCAAATTGAGAACACTCACGAAAACAATTTCTGGAAACAAGAAAAATATTTCCAATAAATCTGAGTTAGTGCCTCGTGTGTGAGCATGTTATGCTTGTTATGTTAGTGACCGTTCTTGCCTTGAACTGACCTTGAATAAATCTGAATCGGTTACAGTATCTAGATATATTCTACAGATAAGAGCTTATTTGGTTTGAATGTTAGTTGCTGCACGGACGCAATTGGATGTAGACTCATAAACACGGACTATAGTGGAACTCCCTTTGTTAGGCGTCTAGTAATCGAAGTAATAAAAATTCAATATGACACTACGAGACATAATACTCGGAAGTACAAAATCTGCGATACACTGCTACATTACACCGCTAATCACGTGTTGTTCAGCTGATACGTAGCAAAGTGTGACGACTGAATATGAATTATATTAGGTATTTTTATGCGTTTCACATTTTGAAATCTTAGCTGATTAAAGTCGACGACCTGATTGGCGCAGTGGCTTAGCGATTGAACTGCTGCGCTAAGGGTTGCGGGTTCGATTTCCACACAGGGCAACATTTTGTGCGGTCCGCAGATGTTTGTCCCGAGTCTGGGTGTTTTTGTATGTGAATTTTCATGTTTGTGAAACGTACCCACTCCACACAGGAGGAATTCCTAGTGTGGGGAACGTTTTTTTTTTAATGTTTACTACTTACTCAGTAGTAGTGCGATCCTAGAGTTATTTGAGATTAGAAACGTTAAACATAAAGATTCAGAAGTCTAATCTCTGGGCGAACATTAAAATGAGTATAAAATAATATTATCTGTAGCATAATCAGGCAACTAATATTAATTAGCCAGAGGTGTCGCACACGCAAGAACATTAGACAGTAAGTCACATCGCGATTTGCCTGAAATCGAAGTCGCAACCTAGTCCTTATGCATACGTTAATTAATTGATAGATACCTCAGCCACCGCTAATATCGACTTGACAACATAATAAAGTTAAATATCATTAACTTGTGTTAACTAGGTAGGTACCTAATTTAAATATCAATGGAAACTATTTAAACATCGGTATTATGTTACGTAAAGTAAGAAATTGACGTTACGAAAACTTACATATTCATTTAAACACATTGTTTGGTTTTACAAAATACACTAACCATTTATTTACTATGTTTATGATGCAGCTTAGTTATCGTTATACTTATTACTCTGGCACGTACCAACGCCATACAATCATAAGTATAATACAATACTCTTAGTTACGTACCTACTTAACTTTGAACGAACGTAGCGCTTTAAAGCAAGTCAGGCAGGTTAGTAGGAAGGGCAAGTTTTAACGGCATTACAATGTTATAGGAAGTGTCACAGTTGTTCAGTAGGTAGTAATGATTTAGCTCGTTATCTTTTGTTTGTTTACTGATCCTTTTCTAAACAATAGGACGTTGTTACCTATAGAGTCATCACGCGCGAGTGACTCGTAGCCTTCGTAAGCAGTGTTGATTTTGTGGAGCGTGGCTAATCTGTGGACACGTTCTAGATCTTTGCCGGCGATGGCCACGACCTTGTGCTGTTCGGCCGGCAGAGTCCCCAGAGCCGTCAAGAAGTCGTGAGCTATCATACCCACACCGGCTATACCCCATTTTAGCTGCAAACCCATCTGGAAAAACACGGATATCGTAGTTGTCTGTAAACATAATCAATTGGCGTTGACTGATGGGAGATTTACTATAAAGTGGCGCATGCGCAACTCAGTAACGGATTTTCTATTGATAAGATATATCGTAGCGAGTTACGATTAAGAGGTATAACGAAACAATATAATATAACGTCTGGATGAAATGGATTTGTGTGACATTGATTAATTGTGTCGATAAAAAATAAATTAAGAAAAGTTAAAAGATTGCCAATATCAATACTTACTTGTGTTGGATTAGCTAGATAATCAAAGTGTGAATTTTATGAAAACAACTTTTTCTAGCAATGCAACCTGAATTGATTGGATCACGTTCTCACACAATAAAACAATTAAATTGCTTACTCAACATTAACTTGCGAACTTCGTGTAATTCAATATGAACGTACTTGAACGTCAATATGAGACGCGGTACTAGCTAGAGTAGAGAAGTAACAAAAAATCTATATAGAGGTTGGCAAACATAACAGAGCATTAGGAATGCCTTATCATTTAAGATAATCACGTAAAAAGAACACAATGTCGTTATCTCGCCTTCACTGAACATTCACAGTACTGTGATTTGTGCTCACATACTGATATAAATTGCCTGCACAGGCCTCTTAAATATGTGTTAATTGAACCGCGTATGACAGATATATTCAAAGGTACATACGTGTAGTATGTGGAATAATGTGCGTCTATTGGTCAACTAGGTTGATTGGTAGTTTGTTAGTGTTTTATGAGACAGATCATGAAGTGCTTATGAGTATACAGCATTGCACACAGTGGAAACTGTTCCAATAGATACTCACTGTCATGTCATAATAATTATGATATTACACATTTCTGTTTAAAATAGCTCTTGGCGTTATTGACGTTCTGCTAAAGACCATTAGGTTACCCACCTACATTGAAACATTTTGCTATAATTATACTATTATTATTTAGCAAAATGACAGCAGGAGCTATTTTAAACAGAAATGTGTAAACCCTACTAACTGAAAACATTGGTTCAAGGTAAACTTGGCTGAGGATTATTATTGCTGTCTTCTGAATCTTCTGTATCTTACTTGCAAGTATTATATTCTGTTAGTCTGTCCTAAAGGTACAATTGTACATATTGTATGTAATTCTAATTATGTGGTAATCCAGATTTGGTATGATGATTGGTTTATGTCAAACTGTAAAACATCAAATGTATCATAAGTGCAGTCACTATACAAAAAAGAATACAGCCATTATGTAATTTAGAATTTTCTTATTTTAACAATGCTACTATAACTTATCAAGGGACGTAGCAAACCTGAACTTACTGTGGATAAGTGTGGATCACCAATCTGCTTACCTACCAAGGTATAAATGACAATACTTTCTTCCTAATAATTTAATGAAGATTTCTTAAAACAAATAGGATAATATTTGAGCTGATGTAACATTAATAGACATACTTTATATACCTACTTACTACATATATTAAACTAGCGGCCCCCTCTGGCTTTGCACGGGTATAAAATATATATTATAAGTATTTCTCCACTATTTAATGGATGTTATTATACATATAAACCTTTATCTTCATCACTCTATCTATAAAAAAACCGCATCAAAATTCGTTGCATAGTTTTAAAGATTTAAGCATACATAGGGATATAGGGACAGAGAAAGCGACTTTGTTTTATACCATGTAGTGATGAGCATATCATGCACAAAATAATAAATTTACAAGGCATGATAAAAATGTATTTAACAAGATGTTTAAAAAATAATGACAGTAGTGAAGTCCATAAATGGTGGTATTAATATTAATAAAAAGGTACTAGCATTTGGAATGAACTGTGTAATATTAATTGTGGTTCAATTAATGTTAATGAAGTGCATGTTGAATTAATATTGTGGTATATGACCGTGTTGATACTTACATTTGTTTGATCATGCATACTCAGGCAACTTTAATTAATATATTCAGCGGGTTTATTTGTTGTTTATATCATTCGTTTAATTATTATTTTTTAATTGTCAATCCACCTAAAAATAAATTATAGTATTAATCGATTCATTTCTCATAAAGAAAAACTCGTAACAACATTTTTTTTTAAATATTAATTTAAACAAATTTCAAAATATCTTGCGACAATAACAAGTTATTTTAAAGCATTGAATTGACTGGATTTAGGTTAACGCTTACTGTATAAATTCTTATTAATGTTAAAAACTTACAAAAAAAGATATCAGCTGACTTGAGCCGATAAATTAATATCAGTTGAGAATTGACACTAAACTATTGAAACTAATTTTGCTATAGGAAGGATTTAAATTTTAGAGCATAACAACAACATTAACTTTTAAGTTATGTAATTACTGGCATTATCTTATCAAAAATAAAAAATTACGAAAAATGAAAAAACTGTACAAGGACCTAATGACTAACGTACAGCGCTTATGACATTTGAATGAACTACCGAACCAATACCGAACTAATGAATGAAAAGATGACAGAGTATGTCATGCATATTCGATGAATGAAAAAGTAGTATTTTTCTGCACTATAAATGTTGCCAGGAGCTATGTTTAAGATCCTATCGATATCGATAGATTAAAGATGGATCTCTTCTTTTTTCGCTACATGATTGAGTATAATCATAGATAAATAAGTAATAAAACTTCAATACTCATCAATGGTATAATAAAATATAATGATTAATGATGTCCTAAGCCATAACAGATATAGTTCCGGTCACGTAGAAACGCTGACCGTTAACTTAAATTTTTGATTTCCTGGCTATTCTTAAGTGTTACTGGTGTTACTTACGTAACTAATAAAATACCTATAATGCTTCTACTATATAACAATTACACATAATTATAAACCACAATAGCCTAGGATCAAAGGAAGCAATTATATCCGAGTGCATACACAGTCGCTCTGCGTTCTTCTCACGATTATCGTGGTCTATGGTGACGGGAACCAATTAGCTAACTTAAGTCAACAAGACTTTTAAAACGGCTGGTACATCTATCAATATTTGCATGATTATTTGGTATACCTTTGCAAACTATTCTATGCAATGGAAGGAAAAATATATTCGGTTACAGAATGATGAACTCTATTACAAAATGTTAAGGCCGGCCTCATGCATTCGAATTTCCGTTCGGAATTTTCGTTTTGGAATTTGGAATCGGAGAAAATTTCGAACGGGAAACGCTGTAAGGGAGTTCTAAATGCGGAATTATATAATTTTCTATTAAAAATAAATTATGCCGTCGGCCTAAAGATTTGACGTAAATTGTAAGTATTTGTAAGTGTGACAGTGACTGGAATAACATTATTCAAATTTCAATGTCAAATTTGTCAAAGTGTGACCAAAATCCAAGTTGTCAAAATGTGATGCAGAAGTTTTGTTTAGTTTATGTATATTATTTATTTGCGACTTTGTTATAGACCTCGAATGTGTTTGAAATGTCTTTAGTTTTGAGAAGAACGTGTTTAAAAGCAAAATCTAACATTTTGTCTTCCAGCAATGGAAACATTTCGGTAGCCTGTCCATTACCTTCATTCACGACTCGAATGTTGAGTGACGACAAATCTGGCAATAATCCACATTTTAGCAGTAGTACAATATTAATAGAAAATGGTTTTAATGTTCAAGAACTTCCAGTTATCATTAAAAGGCTTAAAAATCTGTCTGACATCGAGGAAAAGCCGAATGAAGAACAGCCAGCAGGTGGACATGACTCGCTCAACTATCAGATGATACAAGAAGAGTTCAAACAATGCTTGGATCTCCGGGAAGTATTCTCTTTGCTCTCAAAGTGTACAAAAATAACTCCAAACATTGCATTAGGTGCTATAGAACGAATTTATGACATAGAGAGAAATCCAAGTTCATTATTTTTAGATTCCAAAACTATGCACATAAATTTAGCAAAAGGAGCCATATTAGATAAACTCTTAAGGGTAGTGATGAAGACTGAAGACACACAAACAATATTAAATATATTGAACACTGTTTCTTCATTTATGGAACCATATAAATATAAATTCCATGATGAGTTACTTTTAAGAGTCATTGATAATAAGTTGTCTATTGAACAGCTGTGTGATTTTACAACTTTTCTCATTAAGAATAAAAATGATCCAAAATTTTCTGAAACCATTGACAAGCTGTGGGTAGGCTTTGTTGCTCGAGAAAATGAAATAGATGAAACAAATATTGTAAAGGTTTTTGATGTTTTGAAGGGATTAAAAGTTAGTAAAAGAACAATATTGACATTGTTGGAACAGAAGTTATGTGATTTATGGAATAAAATTAAAGTGCCGGTAATGCAGGACATACTGAGCTCATTTGTAGTAGAGAAATATGTTTCTTTACAATCATTTGCTGTTGTTGGTAGCTGGCTCCGTGCTAATATACATGCTGTAGATGAAGATGCTTTGTTGGATATTATTGCCAAGCTTACTAGGCTTAATTACACTGATGACCAAATTGAGAAGGCTGTGGAAAAATATATGAAATTAAAAGGCTCTAGAATAGAGAGTCATGTGCTTATTGTAGGAATTTTAAATTTTTGTATGCAATTCCAAATTTGCAATGAACAGATATTAAATTCATGCAGTAAATACTTTTTAAGTAACTGGCAAGTTGTGCCCCCAAGTTTCTACAAATCGTTTATATACCCATATGGATATTTGTATTTTGACCCTGCTAATAGCACCATGTTTTGGAATCTCATTGATAAAATTTTATATGATAAATTTGATAAAATATGCAGTAATGATCTTAGCTTAATGTTATTGTCATTAATTTATATTGGCAAGTATCCTTCCAGTTTAGTGAGTAGAATGTTAAGCCCTGAGTACCTGTCTAAAGTTAACAACCCTGAGATTATGAAGAGGTTTCGTCTTATTGATACTGCTATGACATTAGAGTGTGAGAAATATGCAGGGCCTTTATTACCCAAGGATCAGTGGTCTAAACCCATATCTCAGGATTTTAGAATTAAAAACATCTTAGAAAAAATTATGGAGCCATTAGTATATGTAGCAGGTGGTAATGATAAATTGTCAATATCAGTGTCAGTTCCATATCTTCCTTCAGATGAGACATACTTACTGGATGTTATGTTACACCCTGCTGGCTTAGGTAGCAACACTTTCAACTGGAAATCGAAATCTGTTCGAAATGAAAATATAGCCATCTTAATTCACTTGCCTGATCACTATTGCTCAAATAATGAAGACTTAATTGGCCCACAAGTAATGAAAAAAACACATCTCAAAATTCTAGGCATGAAAGTAGTGAGCCTAAAGTATTCACTACTCAGCCAATTCTATACTTCATACAATAAATTCGGATTAAGAGAGTACCTTATTGAAAGTATTAATAATGCCGAACCATGTAAGTAGATCTTAGTAACTTTCTGAAATGTGTACTGTAGAATGTAGACCTATTTATATTAGTAGATTTTACCATGTTAATATAGTTTTAGTGTTACATACAATGTAGAATAAGTATACAAATTATTTTTCTAGTCTTAAGGTTAAAGGCCTAACCATAAAACATATTTATATTAGATAATTTTTAAATTTGTGACCATTGATATTTTGCTATAATTTTAATTAAATGGTTAATTTAAACGAAAATGTTAGGAATTCTATAAATATTTCGCATCTAGTATTATCATTATTAGCAATGTTAAATAATTATTATCTTTTTTTAATGTGACTTTAGAAACTAAAGAATATACTTTGTTATATTGCAATGTTTTGTTTTATTTACCTACTGTACAACGCTCTTATATGAGCCGGCTCTTTGGCTACGAGCCAATAGAATAATAAATAATACCTAGGATTACGATTTTTACACGACTTCCCAAAACAAGGAGTGTAATGTTTTCAGGGTTCATGTATGTATATATGTATGCATGTGAGTTCCTTTATTCCACCATAACTTCTGAATGCCTAAACCGATGTTGAGTATCGTTAGAATCCTTACACCATTGCGAGTAACTAGTAGAACTAGAGTAGGAGTAAAAATGAAAGAAATAAAAAAAATATATTTAACAGAAAAAATTAAAAAACACAACTGCCATGACAAAAAACGATATAATAGTAAACAACAAGTTACATCGCAGTCGGGGGACCGTTCTGTAGAACACTGTCTTTTATAAGAGGTACCCCGACTGCTTGGAATAGCAATGGAACTTGTTTTTTACTTTTTAGTTCGTTTTTGTCACGGCAGTCTTGGTTTTTAATTTTTAAAATTATTAGTTATCGTTACTTCGATACCTGCTGCTAGCAGAAGTTAGAAATTTCTAGGAAATTGGAAAAGTCATGGGGATACCTATCGGGTAAGGTATAAATAAAAAAAAAAACGTAGTTATTTTATTAGTTTATTTTATTATACTCATAACATCTTTTTCTTATAATTACTCACTGACTAACTCTCTAGAATTATTATTTGAATATTTTAATAATTTCTTAAACAATTTTACATTTCGAAATATTTTTTCTATGAAAAACTCGTTCCAGATCAAAATACGTAATATTTATAAAGTTAAATAGCTTACCGCCCAGCGATCACTATCTATATACTTTTCGTTATTGCTCAATATCTCGAGATGTAGATAGCATGGCACAGAAGGCTGTCTTTTTGTATCCAAGACCAAGAAAAGATTTTAAATTGTTCAGTTCTATTAATAAGACAATCAAGTTACATTTCTGGCTGTTACACATAGGCTCTATAAAATACAATTTCCAAAATATTTTCAAAGTACAGACAGCCTTGTTAGTTACATCATCATGAATATTAAAAAAATACGAGTTTTACCCAAGTAACTAAGAACCTAATGGTGGATGAGATTTCAAAATTTTGTTTGCGGATAAGGGTGCATCTACACATCAGTGAAATCACAGATAGCCGTTGTTAACGGAGGTAGACATCCACGTTATCTCCCAATTGTTTTTATAGCCAGAAATGACTACACTATAATTTTATAGCCATAATGGTGTATCACAGCAACTCTAGCTTGAATATTAAATTGTAAAGAATGTGTTTACGCTGACTCACAGCCTAAAATCTAAAATAAGTAATTTAATAGTTTTACATCAATAATTACTTGATACTCGTCGCAGTACAGTCGCCACGCGACTTCCAAGTGCGCAACAACAGCGTCTTCAATTATGTGTGTGGTGAATACGTCGGCGACTGCACGTTACATAATTTATAATGACTTTAATAAAGCTAAAATGTAACGACTGGAATTACGAACACGATTTAAAATCTATCTGAAGTAGGTTACTATGAATGTGCATTTTGTTGAATTACAACTATGTAAGTTTAACGTGACATTTCTAACACACAATGTATCTCCGAAAGCTATTTTATATTAGTAATACACACATTACTGATAGTTCACCGAGTTGTGATTCTGTAGTTAATCTATGTATTTAAGTAGGATAACCTACGCTAGTATTGCCTTCGTGAGATTAATTCACTGAAATTATGATGTTTGGCACATATACATATGAACGACGTTTATTCGTGGGCATCCAACTTTACCTAGTGTCCTACTTAATATTATCGAACTATCTACAGTGTCAGTTGTAAGATGCAAGTCGGATCTGATATAAGAGTAGACACCGTAGGTACCTACTTGTGTCTACTATGTAGGTGAAGTTAAACCGTTCTACGAGCGCTTCGCGTCGTGGATTACCTTTGACAAATAGGACCGATTCAATATACTTTACTTAATTATTTTCTGTTGTTTATATTCTTTAAGAACACCATCTAGATCGAGTAGGTACTTATATAAATTTCCAAATTTTGACTTAGACGTAATAAATAGATACCTACCTACTAGGTATTTGTTATTAATTTGAATAATTATTATAATTTAATAAATATAATTTTAAATAATTGTCGTCCATTACCTATTAATAGGCATAATTAGCTTTTTGAATAGATATATTCTTCTATGTGAAAAGGAAGATATGTGATCACTATTTCATTAGGTAAGATTATTCCGTGTAATATCACTAAGTGATAGAGCACACATTGACGAACTTAGAACGAGCGATGTATAAACACGAAATAGTTGTTACGTGCTGAATTATAGATTGATAGATTTAATTTAGAATAATTTATCCTTAATCTTATTGAGTGATTTTACGTCAGTATTTTCTTTCATGTGGTAGAGACGTGGCCGTCCAGGCTGTTGGTGTGGTTGCTAGGCCACCGAGTGATCAGTTACTGCACACTGGTATTTATAATCATAGACGGTAATTCAACAGTCGATTCATAGAATAACTAACACTACTTACTTAATTTATTATTATGGCATCTACAACCATGACAAAAAGGAATACTTAAATGCCTTTGAATTACTTCCTACTTTGTTCGTAACGCAGAGGTGCGCGAACATTAAATGACGTTACTTGTATTTGTGAGTACGAGTTATGAAAAAGGTCTAACTATTTTTATTTGAGGAAATCTTAAATATATCAACCCTCTTACCGAATTTGAGTTGATGCTATCGTAAAATCTTAGGTCATAATGTAGATAATTGATAGTTTTAAAATAACATTAATATTTAGTTTCCAAAGTAAACCGAAACAATATTATTACATTGATAAAATTCGTACCTAAATAGTATATTGTGACAAGAAAGAAATACAGTTATCTAAGTATTTCGTCTACGAGGTGATGTTAGCTAAATGCTTATAGGTAACTGTAAATATTTCCTCAATACCCTAAATGTATGTTTACGATTTCTCAAAAACGAAGTTATTATTATTGTGTAGATAGAGGGTAGATCACTTACGGACTAGGATATTATACAACACCGATTTCTATTTGGCAGTTAGCTAACACTCTTTATACGAATAAGAAATAGTTCCTTAACTAATGTGGTGTAACGGTAAATAAAAATTGACAAGTTTTCATCATACGTACAAACACGCCACGTGCATCTTTGTTGATCATTTACACAATTAACAAATTACATCAGTGATGTTGTTAATGCCTAAGGAAGCAAAATATTTAAATAATATTTTTAATTTAACCTCAGTGTTGAGTTTTAGTTTTAACGATTTATAATTGTCTAGTTAGCGCATATATATATATATGTATATATATCATAGATATCTAATAATTTCGTTCAACGAAAGGTTTTAATAATAGCTTTAGAGCTTTAGCACTGTCACAAGTTCTTTGTAAGATAGTCACTTTAAAGTGTATCCACATTTTATATTTAAATGCGTTACGCATGTTACAAGGCAGCTAAATCGACGCTGAAAATAAAAGCACGAGCCAGTTTCACTAGAGGAGCAACAAAAGAAACTCATACTCATACAGTTAGTTGAACGATGACTACTGAAGAGTATATGGATATATATTACCGCTACCACTTATGTAAAACTAAAACAATAAAACTTCATATAAACGATCACAGTAAGAAATCATCTACCTACGCGAATGTGCGCAATAAGTTTCCAAGTTAGTCACTATGTTAATTGCGAGGGGGATCGCGTTTAACTATTAAATCTTCACGCTAATACTAATATACGAATAGTTAATGGTTACCTATGTGTCCCTCCCATCGCGTTCTATTTGCTGTTCGATCTACTCACCATAAAAACTCGAGGGTTCGTGTTATTGAGTCAAGTAAAGTACTTGCTTTGAGTGTTTTGGTTCAACGAGTACTGAATTATATAACTAATATCAAAAAGTGACTAGACAAGATATTCCAAACAGAAACGTTCTCGAAGTACATCAAGTCAGCTTGAAGTCAAATTGTTAAGAGTTATCTGCGTCAGTCCCACGGTAAGTTTTAAGTTGAGCAGATGTAAAAAATCTTAAAACTGAATTATATTTACAAAATATTTATATAGTTAAAAATCTTAATGGTTTTTCTTTGATAAATCTATACTCTTATAAAGTATATCTACGTCGTTTAACAATAATAAAAAATAAAATGATGTATAAAAAAATTATACAAATTAACATCTAAGTGCTAAAGTATTACATGGTAAAATAAACACTACATGGCATGTTAGTAAACAAGAGACCACTCGGGTGCTTAAAGTAACTCTTAGCTAGTCTATGTAATAACAAAACAACGAACTTAGAGCTAATGTCCGACAGATAAGGCTCCTCGTTAGATATATATATTATATCCATAAATATCTATACAACAGTGAATAAATTTCAAAACAACATCACTCTAAACAGCAAATTCAACAGAACGTATCGTAGAATTAAGCTAACATTTACAAGTAAAACGAACGCCGAATACAATCATCGTAAGAAAATACATATAATATTTATGAACGAACCGAAACGCGACGGTCGTGTCGGCAGTCTTGGAGATGCGTGAGGCAAGTCGATCGATCGCCGCGTCGACAGCCGCACCGATCGGGACGACCCGACCCATAGCACTAACAGTTACGAGAGAATAACTCGGCCGGCCACTTCACGAGTAGATGGTGATGACCTCGCGCCCGCCGCCGCGCACCATCAGCACCTTCTCCAGCCCCTCCGTCAGCACCTCCAGGAACTCCATGTCTGTACCACAAGACGCGAGTCAGTCAGTCTACATCAACACCTAATACTTACTACTAAATAGTGTTACAGAAACGAATACCGTAGTACGTGCTACGCTTGGACTGCCGTAGACTGTAGAGTCTGCTACGAAACGTAGTCACGTAGCATATTTAGATCTCGGTCTCCAAAGGGTAGTGTCATAATGGTCGTGGCACTCTGCTATACTTACAGTTGGACTCCCGGTCGATGTTGGTGTCGCGCGGCGGGCCGGGTAGGTTGAGGATCACGAGCTGGGCGTCGTGTGACCGCGACACGATCACTTCATTCAGCTTTACAGCCGTGTGCATGCGCCGCACCGTACCTTCGTCACTATACACGCAAATTAGTAAGAATAATGTTTCTTAGCATCATTTATTTATGTAGTTTGGCTTTTGCTTATGGCAAGTGTAATAAAATACAAGTGTTAAAATACATTTTTGTATTATTGAGTTTATCCCCAATACTTCTATCATCAATCTATTAAGCTTACAGAAGATGTCTTCTCTACTATATGTATAATTTATTGTCCAAAAATGTAATCTCGGTGATATTTTGATATCTTGATTTTTTCAGCTTCATTGCTATAATTAAATTGTATAAAAAACTACTAAATTGTAAATAATTATTACTTGTATTATGTTTCCTTTTACATTAGATAGTTAACTATATGTGTTTGTAATATCCATCTACATTGTTAATGTAAGCTGGTCAGCTCTCTGTGTACGTTAAGGTTATGTGGCTGTGTACTCACGGGGTGATATCGGACAGGTTGGGCTTGGGCTTGACGGCGTCCCCGTTGGCGCCGGCTTCCTTGTGCTTGTTGTCGTCGGCCGGCGGGCTGGCATCCTCACACTGCGACCGTTCATCGGGCGAGTCCCACATTGAATCGATTATGTGCAACAAACTACTTCGAAAGTCATCCTACGTCACCCCAATTGGTAGTAATTCCATTTCCAAAGTTCAATTTTGAATCGCGTATTTTTGTTTGTGTTGCACATGACGGATTCAAGGCGAATGAAACACGGGATGTCATATATTATTTTAATTGTTAAACGATAACTCACTACTGACATTCAAACATCGAACTTCATATCTAATGTGGACAACCAAACAAACTAAAGTGAACAAATCAACGTGAATGAACTCATCGCAAACATATGACCACCGTGTGTTAATTCGCTAGGACTCGTTGGTGACGTAATGATAAGCGTGTAGGATTATGCATAACTCAATTATATAAAAATATATAAAACATAATAACATATTATGATAAACATGAACATAGAATGTGAAGTACGTGATAGCGTTGAACATTTTTAGTGTCAAAGTATTGTGCTAAATAGTTCGCAGCCTGATCCTGTTATTTTATATAAAATCGTTTTCGTGTTTTATTTTGGACACTAACTTTATGAAGGCCTTCGTAAGCAGTATTGCAAGCTGTTCTGACTAGGGTATTATTTATTAAAAGGAATAAAATATTTGTACTAGCTTTAACGAAAGATACTAGATATAACATAACGCCTGTAGTCCCCGAAGGGGTAAGCAGAGGTATATAGTACACCCACATTTCGCCAGTTATAAATCCAGTTAGTCCAGAACCATCAAGTTATAATAAGATTAGGCCGCAGATAATGCCCGTCTTGAATCTGTCACAGGGATTGTTCATCAAGACAAGTTAGGCATAAAAATGATGATGATATTGCTTTGCAGAGATTGCAGTAAGTGGTCAATGACATATGACTTGATACTAAATAATAATCAGATCATAACTAGCTCAGGAAATAAGAAGCTTGTATATGTTAATAATGCATTTAAATTGTATAGTTTCTAGAGTTTTGTGTTTCTATATTTGTATTACGATATTCTTTAGTTTACTAGGTTTGAATTGCTTCGCAACAAGTAGGTACATATGAAATAGTTTTGCGTTGCTGTTTATTAATAGAATTAATCATCATCGACAATCCACTTTTTGGTTTGTCTTCCAGTAAATTTTTAAGTCAACACATTTAATATTGTATTTGTATTAGATATATCCTGCAATAAGATTGCTATGGGGTTGTACTCGGTATCTAAGTGCAGGGTCGACAGTGGTAATAGAGCGTGTGTTCACCTTGTCATCCTTATCTTTGTCCTCGGAGTCTGCTAGCGGCGGCGAGGGCGCGTCAGTGGGCGCTTCATCGCCAGGCTCGGCGAAGCGCACTTTGCTGGCCGTTTTAACATCCGCGTGGTGATGGTCGACGATCGCCTGGACCTGGACATAATACCCAGTCTTAGGGTGCTGCAATGCTTTGCTCTTTTAAGGCATTGTTACATTATGTCTGTAGCTAACATAGAGATAATAATACTCTGTCTGTTACGCGCTTAACTAAGATCAATATAGGTATGCTCAGATGCGCTACTGAAAATATGCGAGCTGTCAGACTTACTGCAACAATCGCTCGAAAAAGTATGTTGTCACTACCCTATGAACGATACTTTGTTTCGCTGACTGAATTGACGTGATTTGCTTTGAATAGGGGGTTAGTGATTTTTGAAAAAAAAAAAAAAAACCGTGGAATACTTATGACTAGGAAGCGTTTGGAAAAGGAATGCTTAAAATGTACAAAACGTTTACCTGATGAGAATATATAAGGTGATCTAATCTAAACATTGCTTAAGGATTCCGAGGTCGGCTTATTTTAAATTGGTTTTTATAAATATGAAAAATGTGGATACGTCATTATATACATACAGTGACAGTATAGGTTATAGGGCAGCGGGATCGTTCAAGTTAACATTAAATATGTGCAAAGAGTGAATAAAAACGAGCAAAGATTTGGTCTGTGAAGAGTGAAATATATAGTGAGTTCTATATAATTGCAATATTAAGATACAATGAAGAAATAATCTAAAACATCAAAAGCGATATATTTTAGTAGCTGTTAGCCAAATCCAAGAACTGATGTTGAAGATGATAAGAATGCAGAATGGCAGATAAGATGAAGTAGTAATCGAGGAGGTTATAGCCACAAAGAGGACAACATTTAATCTAATATACACCAATAATAATTAATTAAAACTAAAAAGAAAACTCATCTACACACTGCTTAGATTAAAATAACAGCAAACATTAGTGTAGATTTCAAAATGCTCAAACTTTTAAATCAACGAATAGCTAACAAAATGCTTTTAAAGAAAATAAGTGGACTCGAATCAGGGTTAATGTATCCACTTTACCAAAGGCAACTTCTCCTCAGCGTTTTCACGATAATCCACGAAATTTTGCATCTGTATATAGCGACAGACAAACATGTTAGTTCTATGTCAGAGTAGAGTTATAATACAAAGCTTTGTACAGACAGATTGAACATTTGAATTTATCTTATTGATTTGTGTGCCGGGTTTCGTACTCACCATGCCCATGGTTTCCTTCTTGTTCAGCCGGAGCTCGCGCAGCATCTGGTTGCGTTGTTCCATCATGAGGGTACGTTCGTAGGTGTACGCAGATATGTCACTGTCAGTCTGGAATTGTTTTGTAGTAATTTTACAATACGGTATGATGGGTATGACTTAGGTTTAATTTTTATAGATTCAGAACATACAGTATTTTAATACACTTCGTCTAAATGTGTTTCTCATAATTTTTGGTTTTTGTAATTAAAACTAATGTAAACCAGATACTGACCATTTCCACAACCTCCACCTCGGCCTCAAGCCGAAGCTGGTAGAGGAACATCTTGAGGTCCTTCTTCATCTGGATGGAGTTATCTTCCATTTGAGCAACAGTAAAGATGCGCATCTTGCAGTTCTTCCAGGTCCGGTGCTGCTTCAGCAAGAATGGGAGTAGCATCAGCATGCCACCATCGTGCACGATCCACCAAATGTCAATGTTGCCAGATACCTGGACAAAAGATATGATAAAATTAAAACAATAGTTAATGGTAAGAATTTATGATTTAGTGTCGAACAATAAGTACCAATGGTACAGATTTGTGTTTATATACAGATTTTCTAATTAGTAGGTACGTGGGATTTAAATGGTCATTGAATGAAATTAGTATAAAGGTAGTGTGTTCATAAAGTTAGTTTACCTTCTCAGTAGAATCGGGGAAGAAGTTGATGCCTTTAGGAACGAGCATGGCCATGCGCGCGGCGGCGACAGCACGCACGGTGTGCAGGAAGTGTTGCCAGCGCGGCGCCGAGCGCTCCGCCTGGCGCCAGCCGTACGGCCAGCCCACTATCACGGTGTTGGGCTTCAGGCCGCCGAGGCCCGATGTTTGGACCCTGTGTACCACATGAAACAGTTACACGCTTATCTCAATATAAGCAAAACACCTTGTACAAAATATGCCCATGACATATAGTATATAGTCCATAATGCCAACATGCGTACGTATAATATGGTTAAATAATAATAAAGTAATACCGGAGCGAAGTAGCGTCGTACCCTACATGACGTAATCGAAGAGTAAATAATGAAGCACTCACAAATGGCTTAGTCCTTCAGCGATGTCGGGCGAGACCAGAACGTCGACGAAGCCCTTGACCTTCTCCTCGTCCATGCACTTGCGGAGGTTGTGACGCGCTGAAGTGGCATCGCCGGCACGCCGCGGGAAATCCCCGCCCAGCACCGACACGCACACTGTTAGACCCTTACCTACACACGACATTTATTTATAAAGTATATTATTATATCAGACCTTTATCAATGCAGAGTTTGTTAGAGATAAGTCACAAAGTTCACGCCTTTGTTACATTAATTTCACATTTTCCGAAACTATCGACCACGGCTGCAATTTTGTTTGTGGACATAGTAAATATCATACCAGCTTTAAGTTGGCTAGCAAAAGCGAGCATCTTCCGATATGTAGGCATGAGTTCATTGTTCAGTTTGGCGAGCACCAGCACTTGAGGTCGCCAGTTCTTGGTGTGCGGCGGTCCTTGCTCCAGTCGTAGCAGAGAGTAGCGAGCAGCCGACAACGCGAGACCACGAAGTCCATCGCCCCATTCCTTCTCAGCTCTAGAATTGTACATTATTTATACATTAACCTTATTGTAGGTACATGTTGTTGGTTGTGTGCTTATCTTTTTAATACACAAAATACATCCTCTAAAATTCGAATATCAGTCTGATTATCATTATAAATATAGAGTGCCGTTTTGCCTTCCCCATGACTATGTCTGAACTGTTAACATAGAAAAAAGGCAACTTACCCTCGATATTCAATGTATTTGTAGATGAGTCCTGCCATACCCATGGCGATGAGGGCGTAGAACCAGGACGTCATGAACATGATAGATATGCAAAGCGTGAGTCCAGCCAGAGACAATGACCTGGAATTAAGTAGGATTAAGTATTTTATGCCTTTGCATAATACCTACACAACACCTTAATATTAGGTCAATTTATTACCTTGAAGGTAGTTTTAATTAAATGTACATATAAAGTACCCACAGCGATTTTAAATTTTGGGACAGGTAAGACTATCTTGGTCAAATGGCAAAGTTCCTTATATAGTTATACCTTTAAATTGTAATTATATTCTTACCAGTGGTAGTATTTAAATCTTGGTCGCCAGTTGGGTGTTTTGAGGAGTGTCTGCAATGCGCAGGCGAGATTGACGAAGCCATAGCACATGAGGAAAAACATTGACAGCAGTGGCGCCAGGATGTCGACGTTGCCCAGCAGGATGCCGCACTGGCAGATTACCATCGTCAAGAGTAGGGCCCTAGCGCATAGAAAATTTGCTGTAGTACTATTGCTATTTTTTGTTTCAGTAATATTTATAAATTCATTTTAAAAGCATCGATGTGGTTGTGATTTTTTTATTAAAACATGTGGCTATATCCAAATTAAGTGCACAATTTTCCTGACCTAGTTGGTTCACCCCGACTGGATGAGACGGCGAAGGGTGCCAGGAACGGTATGATCTCATCCTTAGCGATAGCCTGCAGCAGCCTTGGAGCTCCAGTCAAAGATTGTAGACCAGCTCCCAATGTCGACAGGAACGATCCGATCAGGATTACCCACTGGTTCGGCCATGCCATGTTCGCCACCACCAGTTTACCGCCGATGGATTGACCAAACCTGAGAGATTCGTGTTTAAAATGTATATGTAGA
Source organism: Abrostola tripartita (assembly GCA_905340225.1). Lineage (NCBI taxonomy): Eukaryota > Metazoa > Arthropoda > Insecta > Lepidoptera > Noctuidae > Abrostola > Abrostola tripartita. The sequence goes on along the minus strand of HG996487.1, from coordinate 4,430,594 downwards.
ATCCATATTGCTTATCAAATTGTATCACTATTTAAATCAAAATTTATATCCTTCGAATATACTATATTTTGTCGATTAATTTTGAGGACTTTTAAATAAAATTGATATTGAGGGTTAAGACGTAAATACTAAAAGGGAATTTGAAATTCAATGGGTGCGAGTAGTGACATGATGGCTCAGTTGGTTAGAGCAGCACCACGGTACGGCGAAGGTCGCAGGTTCAAGTGTGTATAGTTTTGTTGGACTTTGTTGTATGTCATATACGTTACTGTGTACCTTTTATTAATAATATATAAAATAAAATAATAAAAAAGTACTGCTCGTGTCCATCATTTTTCAAATTTCCTTTATCAATTTAAAATCGATATTGTTAAAATAAAACATTGTGCAAATAGGGTGTAGAGCATAGTCTTGTCTTACTTGTCTCTGAGTAGCAAGTTATCAACGGTTCCAGCGAAGAGGAGCACACAGGACAGGTAGACGGTGGACGTAGTCAGGATGGCACAAATAGTTCCTATGGGGATGCTCTTCTGTGCGTCGGCCAGGTCTCCGGAACGGTTGGAGCCAGCCATAATACCTGTGGATATGGAAAAAAATTTAGTCAAACGCGAAATGATTGAAAAATATTGCACTAAATGTTTGATAGAGCGGCTTTTTGTTTTTACATCTAAGCATAAGTATTTCTAGTTTATCGTCAATATAACGCCTCTGTTTAATTGCCACTTACCAGTTACAGAGGGGAAGAATATTCCTATGAGGATGGTAAAGGTCGTTGAGAGGTCAGCATAGACTTGGTTGTAGGTGGGCCGCTCCATCTGCTCAATGTCATCAGGCTCCTTTCCGTACGCAATGTACTGGCCCAGGTTGAGGAACGAATCTTGCAGGTTATCGAAGAACACTCCACTTTTCAAGCCCTAGAAAATATTCTCAAAAAATATTAGGCAATCCAAAATCTTGTTATTTTATTCTTTTGTCGTTTGTGTTTTGTTTTAAATGTTAATACTACGATATTAAGAAAGTTATTATCATTTTTGGTCTTCGGCAAAAAAAAATATTATATTTTATACAGCAGGTTATTCTGAGGTATTTAGATATTCACATAAATCTTGTAATACAAAATATGATTGTGTTAAATTAGCGTATGTATATTGTGCGTACCTTAATGCCTTGAACAATAGAGACGTTATGTGCGAGATAGTACGGGTCGCAGGTGTTGTTGGGACAGAACAGTTGGTGCAGTGGCGCGCCGATCTGCTTCGTGCAGTTGTTGATGTTTATGTCCTTCAGCAAGCGCTTACCCAGGACACACATTCTGTAAATTGTTTCTTAGTACATATGTATGTCTTTCTTAGCATGTTTTGCTATTCGGCCGCTTCTCAAGTAAAAAATCAATTTTTGGTGTAATTATTTTTCAATATAATCTTAATCAGTACGACAAGTTGAGAAGAGGTAATCACTAATCACAATGAGCTATAAAATATCTTATGCAAATGACAGTTGACACTGAAAGTTTAATGGTGTCAAGCTTAATCTGCCTTAAAATCTTTTTCAACGACCATGGAATGTCATGAATCAGTCCGATGTTATATCTAAAGTTCAGCTTCTATTGTGTCTCATTAACACAGCATAATGTCTCATATGACTATTCCAGTCTTGGCCTTACCAGAGCCTCGTGTTATTGTGTAGGAGCCGATGTTTTTGTATACAATTGTCTTTGTTTGTTGTTTATAATTATATTAATAAGAGATCGAATGTTTTACAATTTTTATCAAAATAGAAGGGTTAGGCACATTTTATGCTGCATTTTACGGACAAACTGCTAAGCTTCTGGCATTTTTAACCAGCATTGATCTCCAGAACAGATAAATCTAAGGGAGCAGAGATATACTTACTGCAACTTATCGTTTCCGTTGAAATTGACGAAGATGCCAACGTAGACCGCGGTAATGGACAGTATGACACAGGCAAGGGCGACGGTGGCGAACTTGTTGACAAACTTGACGCCCACGAACACCACCATGCCCATGATGAGCAGCAGCCCGGTCCCGTACACGCGGAAGTTGTTGTACATCGCCTCCGGGTCCTTCGTGAAGTCTCCGAAGATTGACATCCATGGTGCCATGTACGTCTGTTAAGGTGATTGAAGGGGTGAACTTATAATTCAGTGAATTATGGAACTGTTACTTACATCGTACCTTATAACATACATTATGAATATACCTACAATATTATTGGATATGAGTTTGCACTGGCGTAACTAATCCAGAACTCCTAATAACCTTGTAATAAATAATATCTTAGAGAGAGTATTTTAGAGTTGAGTGCTAGTCGTTCACGAAGCTAGTTCTTTCGTATTTCCGACCTATGTATCTATGTTAGAAACCAGAACAGATTCAAATTTATAAGAGCGCAATATTCCCACAGCCACGTTTTATTCCCCTCACGAATTTGCTGTGTCTTTGTACTCTTTGTGTTCCGCATAGTATAAAAGTTTAATTAGCTTGTTAAAATCTCTTCTCTTTGAGGTTTACTATACAAGAACACGTTGAGCAGAGGTCATACTTATGAAAATGAACAAATGTTTAAAATCAGCAAACGTTTGCAATTTTCTTCTAATTTGAAATAATTATTAGACTTTTTTTTATTAAAATTTGAATATTAGGGAGCTTTTGTTTCAAATTATTATGCTGGCGGTAAGATATTGGTGTAACATGGTATCCCGACCGCATCCGTGTCGGGTTTGAGCTCCAGGGACCAACGTGAAGTGCGACCCGGGCCCAGAGGCCTCTCCGGTGTATGTTACATCTATAGCTCATAGCATAGGCCCAACATATACGATACCTCTCACCCACGAATTGGATACTACACCGTTTAAGCGAGTCAGCGATTTGATATTGTATCGAAATTGCGTCGAAAATGTGTTGATCTTAACGTTACATAATTATTGATTGACATTTATATTACTTTAATTCAACGGTGTATAAACATTAATTTAAAGGGTAAAGTAGGTGGAGAAAAACTTGCTTAGAACAATATATACGGAACGTGTGATGTAGGAAAAATGGTAATAAATAGGATAAGGTTTTAGGTCGCTTTTTACTGCCAGTGACTTAATCTACATTGTCCTTACGGAGTCGTTGGTTGCGGTGTGCGCCGGGCATTATTCCGAGAATATTAAAATAATATACGCATTTGTAGAAAATAAATTATTAAGACACACACACACACCGAGCCACGCCTTCAGTTTAGCTGGTCAGCCTTCTGTGACCTACAGTGGCGTCGCTTATAGGTAATTCATAAGAGTTTTAGGTAATTGGTAGCTAAATAATGTTACTTAAGCTAATAAGCAGTTTAAAGGGGAATAGAATATAATATAAAAAAAAATATGTGATAGAATATACATATGTAATAGGATATAATTGAAGTATACCTACTATAAGATATGTAATGGAATATAATATGAGAATAGAATAATAATAATAAATAGAATACACGTGAATGAAAGTGTGAAAGTGCTGTTTCGTACCTTTCATGATACTTACATAAATTGGGCAGAAAATAATTTCTTGCCGAATGATATGAATTCAAAAACAAGGTTTATTTAATATCATAACACGTTGACTTGCTGCTAAGTAGACACAATAGTAAAACAATCGATGTGTATCATATGTGATACAGTAGTCAGTGATAGGGTCATTGGTACTTACCAACACGATTTCAACAGCACCAACGATGTACATGGCGGCGGCGAGCGTGGTGCCGGTGTAGAACAGCATGCCTACCGCGCCGCCGCACTCGGGGCCGAGCGCACGCCCGATCATAAAGTACGACCCGCCTGCCGGCACCACTCCGTTCGTCGCGATCGCAGACATCGAGATAGCCGTCAACATAGTCTGCGAACGTGAGCAATTACATTGGTACAGCTATTTATTGTAACTTCATACGTTGGACATTAGATCAAAGTTTGGTTGTTGCCGTTTGTACCGAGATAGACAATTTATTCGCTCATATTTGCTTTCAGGCACAAACATGATACGTGAAACTTAAGCTTAAACTTAATTCTTGAAACTCAAGCTTTTAGACTTTCTATTTAATATTTATCTAGATTAACTTTACTACATCCTAAAATATATGTACTTAGGTATGCATGTCTGTATCTTTAACTGCATCAGATAAATATTGTTGTTATGGCATCATGAGAATACGGCCGCACAGGGACTGGACAACGAATCAACCCAGAAAATTATCTGAAAAGGTCAGACATACTAATCCGATAAGCGAGGGCAGCTAACATTTCGCTAAATAAGTTTAGTGTACCATCAACAAATAAAATAATCTAGTTAGTCCTCGGCAACAATCTAGTTCGTATCTAAAAGATTTAATAAGCCGTCGACAAGTTAAATTAGATAAGTTGTAGGGATCGACCATTATTAGACACGCCATCAATGTAGCTTCACAAACGAGGCTAAGACAGACCCCGGGGAAATTCTACGGAACAATAACGTAATCAGAACGAAATATAGGCTGCGGAGGGAATACAATTTCCGAACGATGAGTTATTTTTATTCTTTCTGTATTTTTATAGCGAAGCAGGCGTAGCGATAAGTATAAACAGTCTGTTCTATGTCTCCTTTACCAGTTTATATTTACACGGTAAGTGTATGCGAGTTTTTTATTCGTGTGCGTCATCGCCCCCCTACTCGGAGCTACGTGCGTAAGTAAGTTTATTCAAAATAGATTGTGGTCGGGGTAACACTGCTTATTACATTATAATTTACTTAAAATACAAGTAGCGTATAGGTACCTACATAGATATTCTACTGTGAGTTTTTTGTCAAATAACAGACACGCCATACATCAGATTTTATGGGTGGTTTAACCCCAAAAGCGACATAAGGGAATTGATGGGGAAATTCCAAAGATGATAGCACCTGTCTACATTAATAGAGGCGGTGTCCTCATGTTAATTATTTGTGTTTTTTTTAGAAAAGGACAGTCGTCAGTAAACATCGCTTTAAGCTAAAAGTGTTGTATCACGGTATTTATTTACGGTACGGGCTGGTAATATCAAAATTCTCTTAAATTTTGATTATATGTAGTACCTATAGCTATAAGATTATGTGAGTTACTCCCGTATCGGAAGTTATATGAAATTTATTATTAAATTTGCAACGTCGCGACGATAGATTTAGTAATAAAATAAAATTTAGCAATAGATTTAAAAATGAATGACTTACCGTACAACAGCAAACAAGCACAATCAAAAATCCTTGTATGGCGCCAGCGGTGCCAACAACCCAGGTGAGACGGATGAAGAGGATGACGCCGAAGATGTTCTGGATGCAGGGCAGGTAGACTCCGATGAGGGTGCCCATGCGGGCCGGCGGCGCGGGCTTGGCATCAGGGTCCGCGGCCGACGCCGTGGGGATTGTGTTCGAGTAGTTGGCCAGCGAGCTGAGGAACGTGGCTGCTCGAGGCCGGTCCTCCAACTCTTCCTGATAACAACAAATCAGAGTTTAGGTAAACTGCAACAGAAAATATTCTCATTGTTAAATAGTAGTAGAGACTCATTATAAATATGTTTAAAAAAAACTATGTAAGAAATTATGAATATTATACCTAGCACACAAAAACCAGGTCAAAGTATATTCTCGAATAAATATAGAGAAGTGATGTTTATACGAATATTAATTAAATTGTGTTGTTTGTTAAATGGGAATCTACTCAAACATGGTTACGTGACCGCAGTATTGCATGATTTAAGGCTATCAAGCTTATAAGATAATGTTTAACTGAATAGTCAAGTAACTATCGAATACACGCATAATAGTTGAGAGAGCATAAAATATGTAGGGTGCGATTTTAGCCTCATGTTACCTCGTAATAAAGGAAACACATTCGATGTTGTGCGCTGTCTCTTTAATCTTGTCGTCGGCAGGCAACCGAATTGTCTACCACCAAATATGTATCCAAATCACGTAGCCGACAAGAAATACATTTAACTTCATACGTAAAAATAAGGTTCAGGCAAATCCCAGAGGGTACGTTTCCACAAAGTCGGTCTAACTCAAGGTTACGTAATCATTGTCTGACACCAGCCTGTTCAGCTATCGCAATCTTGAAAGCGGTTATCATAAACTTAGAGTCTGACGTCTTCATGATAACGGCCTCGTTGCTGAGATTGAGTTCTGTGTTGCGTCCATTATGATTACCATCTTTACGTGTTTAATGTCAGAGTTAAAATCATTATACGTGTACAACAGTACAATGTTTTACGAAGAGGGCGAAAAACGTAGTTTTTTATCGTAGAAAGCTTTTAAATATTTCTTTATAAGGTTAACACTAACTAGAACATTTTTATAACTTGATATACAAGTTGAGCATACTTTTTCATAACAAACTAGATTGCTATTTACTTATTTATGGCACGAGTTTGTTATTCATTAGGACATAAAAGTAGAATGTGCGCGAAGTACATTTATTTGATGGGTATCAGATTGTGATAATTATATAGGCGGCATAGGAGTTTTTAAAATCCAGTTTGTAATACGATATACATGTGCCGAGAGCTGAGAGCCATGTTTGTGAAACGCGACTCAGCGCGTTCGTCTCGGAATACTCGTATTTTATTTACGCGCCATTTGCATCGGCGCGCGCCACTCACCGTAACGTCGTTTCGAACATATCTAGAGTGTTACCGTCACCTGTGAGGTATGTGACTTTCAGCTATTTTTCCAGCGACGTGTAAATCAAAATTTTTACTACATACCACATTCCAAATCTTGGATCAGGTACTTTGATTTGAAATTGATTTCGTACTATCAGCAACAATCGCTTGTGGTTTTACATTAAAATGGTTTATCTTTATCATGGATCGTACAAATATACAACCTTAACACACTGATGAATTAAAAAACATTATTACAGAATCGACCCTATCTAAGACAGCAATTTTTACTATTTAAATCAGATGTGTTGAAAGATCATAAGTCACAGCCTAATCTTTTTAAAGCACCGATGCGCCTCTAACCGTCGTGTTGTAAATTATGTTCCGCCATAAAATGGAGGCACACAACACAAGCGCTTAATCACTGAAGCTCTTTTCCTATTTGTTTTCATTTGTTCTGTCGCCATTATTCGGCACTTCATTCGGTATCCGGGTGGCTCTCCGTTGAAATCGCAAGCGTAATGAAGTTCTTTGTTCACCCACAGTAGGCTGTGAGGTTCTACTCGAGAGTGGGGCCCTTGACATAATATTAACGTTCACCGAAGATGGCGCTGTTTCAGTGATTGCATTCGCCAAGGCTTCGTGAATTTGTAACATTATTTAATTAATTTTATGAAACAATTTAGTTTCTATAATTACTTATAGCCTCAGACCAACCAAAAAAACTGTCAGATGCCGTCGTGCACGTCAGTTTTTTGTATTAATATTACCTGTTTATACGTATTTTACCATAAGTGATTTAACTTAATTAAACTTGGGAGTAGGTCACTCTAATAAGTACTAACTTGAGTAGTATTTTATTTAAACTAATAAAACAGAGGAGCTCATAATTGTTTCTTAGGTCTTAGAACTGAAGATCAAAGCTTGCAAAATTTGGACAAGAGGCTCTTTAAAAAAAAAAGAACAAAAATGGAACACGATTACGATCGCATTGAGAACCTTGTAACAGTGTCGTCAGCCTCTCAACCTCCGAAGAGGTGTTATTGAGGCTCACATTGATTTCGATGGAGCATTGGGAGCCGGCCTTGTGCTGAGAGCGACCCCGGCTGTAGGGTGCTCACCGCCGAGCCGCTTAGACAACGAGGCCGCCGCACCGATATCCGACGGATATACCGCACCACGTTCGTTAACGCTGATTCCGAACGTATTAACTGATATAATCCTATTTGAATCTAAGTAAATAAATAAATGTTTGTATACAATATTGTTTCAATAATCATATTAATTCATTGGTTATAAAATAAACTACTATTTATCCTTTTGCGGTATTCAACTTAAAATCATTATACTCAAACGCTTTGACAAGTAGGTTCCGTAGACCTTATTTACCAATGATTAACCGACTTCAAAAAAAAAGGAGGAGGTTCTCAATTCGTCGGGATCTTTTTTTTATGTATGTTCCCTCATAACATAGTCATTTATGAACAGATTTAAAAAAAAAATATTCATATGATTGGGTTTACTTTCCGATTGGTCCCCTAAAAATGTTGTCATTATCTGATGATGAACTTCGAAGATATGGAACGGAACTCCTCATAGGGTCACAGCAAAACGCCCGTATCTTGTTTTGTGTGTGAAAGGATTTCAAATACTAGTCTCACAAAAGTCTGGGGCGGATGAATTCTATACACCACTAAAAATCGTGAAATAAAAAATTAAAACCTTCAAAAAACTCAAAAGTGAAAAATAATATTTAATCACATCCCTTTACATAAGCGAAGCGGAAGTCGGCACCAAATCCTATGCGTTCGATTAGTTAATAGATTTAGCTTTGAAACTATGAACTAAGCACTTATGACAGCATTCTTATAAGTACTTTTTTTCTGAATCGCTTAATGGATGTTGGGATTTGGCGCCGACTTCCACTTCGCTTATGTAAAGTGATGTGATAAAATATTATTTTTCACTTTTAAGCTTTTTGAAGGTTTTAATTTTTTATTGAATTTTTTTTTATGTATGCAAAGAAATCATTGATGTTTAAAGAAACCATTAGAAAATAAATTAAATTGCATTGGATCCAACATGATATATAATAAAGAAGCCAATCACACTAATACTATAAAGGCGAAAGTTTGTCAGTGTGTTTGTGCGTTTGTATGCTTGTTACCTCTTCACCGATTTTGCTAATATTTGGTATGAAGGTAGCTGACACCCTGGATTAACATATAGGCTCTTTATCCCGAAAAGATGTAGCGGGTAAAAACGCGGGGCGCAGGTAGTTTTTATATAAACGATGTCTTCTGCCTGTCGTTACTATGCGTAAGTAAGTAACACTTAAACTTTGCGTCTCGTTGGCGTCTTATTACTTAGGGTGTTAGTCTGACGAGTGGATCAGCGTCAGTTTGAATTGCAGTCGTTGCGTTATTACAGTTGTAAACTTGAGCATACATTGTAGGCGACCGTTCTTATCACAAAGACTCAACCCAGCGATGGATAACATTGATTGACAAACGTTTAAGTATTGTAAGAGTAATTGTAATGTCTTTAGAGACATTACAATTACTCTTACAATACTTAAAGTTTTTAAAGTTTTTTGAAGTAAATACTTATTATACATGGGTACAAATAAATTCCCAAATTGAAAAGTGTATCTAAATACACTTTGTATCTAAATACACTTTGTATCTAAATACACTTTGTATCTAAATACACTTTTCAATTTGGGAATTTATTTGTACCCATGTATAATAAGTATTTACTTTTGCTATTTATTTTTACCAAATTAATAATAGTAAAAAATAATGTGAATACAGATTTACAGAAATTATTGGTAATAAAATAATAATTTACCAGATAAAGTTTTCCTTTGTATAAGGAGGAGATAAAATAGCCTTAACAGAGATTAGCACTTTATACGAAGCACCGCGAATCTATTTATAACTTGCTTATAAAATCTGCTGCTATCTTTCCTTTACCATCATACACGTAATAGGGGCGAAAGTCATGAGACTTGTAAATGGCGCGTGAATTATATACGAGATTGCGCTCCTGGATAATTTCAGCAAACCCTGTGTACCGCAGGTGTGGCCTCGCCTTCATGTGCTGAAGACAGTTCTTTTTTTATTAGGGATTACTTTCATCACGTAAAGTTACCTGCCACGTTTTATGTTAATCTTTATTGTACTACCGAATACGAATGTTTTTATTTTCGTTTCATTATTTATATTGTAAATATTTTTTTAGGACCGTAGCATAAAACATCCTCTGCAGAATGTTGACTTTTTAATAATACGGTTAGAATGATAATGACGATGATACATTCTGAATTTACACAAACAAGGACAATCATTTTTCCTTTTATACATATCATTTTGTAGTTAGCCATAAATAATTTATTCGAAAATTCTAATTCTGCATCAAGTTTTGTAACGAATGAAGCGAGAAACTCGAGCCAATAGTGCAAGAGATTGAAGTGCTACGACCGCCATGTAACGAGCTACGAACTCGCTACGAGCGCTACGAGGACGCTGCGATCTATACGGGTCATCGAAAGCACACGTTTACGTGCGCGCATTCGTAGCTAGGGTAATACGTTCCTAACTCAATTTCAATAAGGCGCTCGATTTATTCCATTTCCTCTACGAATATCTCATACTACAGGCCTTAAATTGGCTGGAGTATACGTTATTCGGAATTATACGTATACGCCTGGATATTGGAGGGTAGAATTGCTCTAGATACTGATTACACTAAAAGCCTAAGAAACATGCACCCAAGTTCGAGGTCAAGGATAATTAGCGAGAGAATTCACCAACACGAAATAACACGTAACACGATATGATTTTTTAATCTCGAGATTCCCTCTGGGATGCGAGAGGTAGGAGAAGCTTAAATGAATTAATTATTAGGTATTATCTTTTGTGATGAACATTCCGTCTGAGATAAATTGTACCTGAGGTAAAGAAGCCGGTAATGCTCACTAAGCGCATATTACACAATTAAAATAAAGTGATACTAACTTATGTATAGAGTTTAAGCCGTGAAACATAATTTGTGCCATTACCTCGTTTATTCACATAATGACATACACTTTTATCGCGATTTCAAAACATTATTCACAGTACACATTTGAGTACAAAGTCGTTTTCCCAACAGTTGAAAGGGTAGGCCGAAACATTTAAATTCAGTACAGTTTGTAGTGTATAAAATAAATTCTCCTTTACAAACTGGGGCCATAACTTTCTCAAGACTTTTACGACAGCCTTAAAATTGCTGTCTGACTAAACATTTAAATAAGTACACCTTAGTAAGAATAGCGGGAATAGTCTTAGAGATAGCAGATATTTATATAAAGCACTTCGCTCTATTCCGTGTCTTCGTCCGTTTGGAATTATGTTTTGTGTTTTGTAGATTTGTTAATATCGGAAATTTAAAAATAAAGCTAAATGTCAACAATAGCGTTTCCTGCCGAGCTGAGAGAAATTTAGCTCCGAACTATTGAAGGGTAGGGTACCCTAACCCAAACAAAAAAGAATCACTAAAATACGGACACACGTGTACCGGAATTTTATGTAAAGAAATTTACTCACAAATTCAGGAATTTTGTAAGAATTTCATAATGTGCAGCTGCTTGTGAACATATAACTTATGTGGTATATTATTTATTATCTATATATTTTCAGTAGACTCGAGTTTATTAACATTAAAAAAAAGGAAATGTTAAACGACTGTGTCTGTACTACTACTATTACGATGTTATGAATACTTACATAAGAAGAGATATAAACTCCTTGAATTAGAATATGAGCACTATTGTTACATAACAGTCCAACTCACCTCTTAAATGATAAACTGCTATGTCAGCCTACCTTTGTGTTCATAATTATACTGATTCTCTGAGGATATGCGGATAGGATAAGGCTAATCTTCCTTACTTGACGTGAAACTGTACTCACACGTGTATTGTGCCTGTACGCATTTATATAATAATAATAATAATAATAATTAATTTCATTTATTGAAGTAACTATGACTCATATTTGTTAGTAACAATTTTGACTTAATAACTATGTTAGTAGGTACATACATATATAGGACAAATACAAAAAGAATCTTAACCTAAGAAATTGCCTGCACCAAATCACCACTGCAGGCCTATCACCGAAGTGGAAAGTCTGCAGCAGCGGCTCATATACAGGCAGTCGAGTCTACTCGCGATACAGCATAGTAAGGTGTTGGGGCTGTCCCGCACACGGCGCACCAGCGACGCGCATCTTTTCCGCATTGTAGCATAGAAGCAGTCGATGCGGGCCGCAGCAAACATCCCTGATGCGCTGCAGTATCGAGGCAGCCCCATTAACACCCGGAAGGCGTTATTATATTGTATACGAAGGGCGCTGTACGATTTCAGAGTATATGCAGCCCACAGACTGCACGTGTAAAAAGAGGTGCAATATGCACGGAATAAAGTTAGCTTCACTGGTGTTGTGCAACGAGCGAACCTGCGAGCAATCATATTAGCTCGAACCGACAGCGCCCTTCTTTCCCTCTCAATGTCTTCATCGTCCTTCAGGTCAGCGGTCAATATATGTCCAAGGTATTTAAATTTATATGTCCTCTCCAGTGTTGTACCATTCAACCTGACCGGGGGTATGGCTTTTGGATATCGACCACCGGCCCCAAAGACCATGACTACACTTTTCTTATCATTGTAGACTAATCCGTGATTTTATATAAACCAGCGTGTATGGTCCCACTGCAGGGCAAATACCTCTTTTAATAAAGGCAATAAAGTATCTTGGAATAACTTTAAAACTACATAGTCATGTTTAAACCCTTGCATAAAAGATTGTTTATATAAAAATCCTGTATGCTTCGACTAGATATTTTGGAGTAATAATAGTGAATATTTTCTTATTTCAGTGTATTTAGAAGTGTTACGTCAAGCACAGTTGGGACACCCGCTACGATTGACCAGATTAATTACTGGAAACAGCGTGTAAATTATTGCAGGGCTTCCGCAGCGAACGTGTTACTGAATTGAACGACAGTGACAGCGGAGAGCCACTTATGGCGGCAAATGTACGGGTCTTGATCATGAATGTCCTTTCATGCGCGGTCGGACAGCAGTGTTTACTTATACTATGCCCCTGATTAAATCAATTGGTAAATTAACCACAATTATGATGTTTCATATTCTTTATAGATCACGACACCTTACGCTAAAACAATTCGTTCCTGTTAATCCAATTGTATTTGCATATTTTCATCTATAATTAAGCTAATACCTTCTTAGCATAGCGTTTGCAAAACAGTCGATGCAGCAAACAGGCTGAATAATGAATGCCTTTTAATGTTTTATGTCTAGCAAAGTAGGGATAAGCCTTCCTACCCAGTGTGCCGCAGCGTAGTCGTTAAAAAGGTTTTATATAACTTCACTAAAGTAAACTACATTACAAAACAAACTTACGTGGTACAGGTAGAGATTAGTGTCGCATCCTTTGTCCTTTTCTGTGGGCAGGCCATGTTCGTCGGTTTCACCTGTAAATAAAACAGTATCATAAGGAAACTTTCACATACAGTTCACAAATGTGTCGTATAAAAAAATAGAAACCTAATTTCTGTAACAAAATTAACTTTCGATCGTTGGCACGGAGTCGACCGTAAACGAAATTGGTATCTCAAAGTATGGAAAATGAAATTATACGTGCAATGTCTCGGCGCGGCGGTGTTATTACGTCACAACTCTCTTGTAGTGCGGGCAGCTATTAGCTTCCAATGCCATGTTGACGGTGCTGCCTAACGTTTTTATGACCGGATAACGGAAAGAGCCTTAAAAGGGATGTATCAATAAGGGGCGACAGTGGAGAACACCGATGTTTTATCTTCAGGATGTTACTGTTGTGATGTAATATTTCACACTAATAACATCAAAAAAACTGTTTGTTATTATCTAAAGGAAAACATATAGTTTTATGTGGGTGTATTTAACGTGCTTTGCTTTTATTAAAGTCTCAGAATCTTGTGTAGGTATTATAAAAATTCAAAGGAGCATAAAATTCTAAACGTTAAAAAAACACATCGTAAGTTTGCCACTTAAATATGTAGGTAGGTACTCTAAACAAGAAACGCTTCCACAGTACGTGTTTTCGTGATACTCACGACCGAACTTTCTTTTAGAGTTTGTTGGCAAACGGCATACCATAAAATATATTTATACATTCGATTCTTAAAAGCTTTTCAGATTGCCCTTCTAACAAAACAGGCTCATATTTTAGGTACCGCATAATTCCTGCGCGAGTCGTAATGTATTCCGTTCAGTAAATATGTACAAGAAGGTGTGTAAACACATTGTTTGCCTGCCCGTGCGTACGGGAGCGTGGCCCGCTTGTTTTGCAAAGCGTAACTATGCACAGCGCTAAGCTTTGTAATTACGTTAGTAATTGTGAAATAACGAAGGAAATTTAATTATTTCAATACTATTCCGATTCTAGTTGGTAATGGATTTGGTACCACGTGTTTGTTACATTTAAAGCGTAAATCTAATTTATACCACAATAAATCATTACTTAAATTTATTAATAACATTTTTCTTTAGAGTGAAATACTTGGCTATTTGAGAAAGTAACATCAGTTTTTTCATACGTTTAATCGAGTGCTACAGGGTTAAACAACATGTAAAGCCATGTTGCCACGTAAACGCGCATTATACACGGCAATAAAGTCTACAAGTGGTATGGTTACAGAGTCAGGCTACAGTCGCAGAAGACAGCTCGTTCAGAAATAATGTTTCACCAGCCTGTACACACAAATGTCACGGGGCGACCTTTCTCATATTCTTGGCGATTTACGTCACGTCGTCGCGTCGGGCTTGTAGATCCATACGCCTAATCATATCTCCCTTTTTTTCAAAGGATTTAAAGGTCAAATGTAACTTCAAAGAACATCGAAATCACGAAAATCCGATATTGGCGCTGAGTTGCGGTTTGGCGTTTTATAGTGGTCGACTGTCAAGACTTAGATGTTGAGTTAAGTTACCGGTATTAACTTATGTAAGTATCTGCTTACTTAACAGTTTGAAGGCTTCTTATTTAATCTGAATTCCGCTTACTGAGGATTTGCGCAATATGCTTATTTTGGCTTCTCCTCAGTTTTGTATTAGAGTCGGTTATCAAAGAAGTATTAAGGGGAAGTTAATCCGTTAGAAATGTTGTACAATGTTTATTACTTAATTAACAATTTTATCGATTTTTATTTATTTCCTGCGGAACCCTAAATATTTTCACGATTAAAAGTAGCCTTACTCCTTATAACAACATCTATTTGCCAGTGAAAGTCCCGTAAAAATCCAGCTGTCGTCGCGGAGAAACTGTAACTCGTTTTTCAAATTTTCCCACAGAACTCTAAATATTTTTGAAATTCAAAGCAGCCCTTATTAGACCCCGGACCATCACCTATCTGGCAGTGAAAGTCCCGTCAAAATCGGTCCAGCCGTTTCGGAGATTTTCCGGAACAAACAGACAGACAAATTGCATTTTTGTTATGTGTATCGTGTATACTATCGTATGCATTGAGTAATATTTTTTTATTTAAATATTACCAACAGACACTCATATTTTATTCTATGTGTATAAATACGATTAGTAACAACGAGATAATGATAACTTTCCCGTAGAGGTAACTAAATGTTAGGCAGGTTACCTGCAACCGCTAAACTAATAAGGCAATGGATATATAATTGATTAAAATCCGTTGAAGCGTGGACTAGTTGTATATTTGTGAACGCGGTTCGTATATAAACGGAGTGTTCATTTGTGCGAGCATGCGGCCTGTGGGGATGTGGCGCACGTTCCAATTCACACGGGACTCACGTGCCGCCAATTATTGAAACTTTTCAATGACAACTCATTATATCGCCGCTACAGTCCTCTAGCCTTAATTAAAATCCTTAGTTGACGGATGTTAAGTCAATTATGTATACCTTTGATAAAAATATATAAAAAAACAAGCGTGGTCTATTCTATCTAGGTACATTTTGCTTCTAACAAACTGTTTTTTTCAATTCTGTTTTCGTTGTTTCATGCGTTAGCAAATGTCTTATTTGTGGCATACTACGAAATACTAACCTCTCTCTATCTTTTCGTAAATTGGTTAATAATGCTGGTTTTGCCAAAAAGTTTTAAGTAAAAGCAAGCAACATTCAAATGGTTATAATTTTTAAGCTCCCTATTTAAACGAGAAATTATGTTCCTTTAAATATAAAAGCCGATTAGCGAGTTCCAAGCTTCTAAAACGAGTGTACAATGTTTGCAAATCATGAAATGACTTCCAAAGTAGAACGGGAATTCTTGGATTGGATTCGAATTTCAATATTTGGAGCGATCTGTTCGACTTTATGAAAATTCCTATATTAAAATGGTTTCAGCATATCTATGTGGTTAGATAAGTTTAGCGTTTGGGGCGTCCATCCCTTTATTATTAAATTACTAAAAATGTTGTCTCGCGGCACCTTTGCGTAATTAAAAATGTAGGTACGAGCTACCTTTTGGAGTCGAGGGAACAGTTTATTAATAATATTTCATTCATTAAACTGAAACATTTAGGTCACGACATAATGTTTAATATTGGAAAATAAAATGCACTATCGAGATCATAATATGCGTTTACGCCTGAAATATCTGAAGGGTATACCAAAAATGTTGTTTTTGATCAGTCTATGCCACATTCGTCGCTCATCAGAAGCCTCATCATATGATATCAGGCAGCCCTAGTGCCAGTCACGAAAAAGATTATTTCTAAATCGGTCCTCTTACGGCTAGCTTAATAACATGGTATTTTTTAGATTAGCCAAGTTCTGAACTTGGACAGGTACGCAAGAGTTTTTTGTCCAAATTAAAGATTTTTGTTGGACCACGCAACGAACAAACGTTGGAGCACAAAACACGCAGTTTTGTTAACTTCCATTCAGTATAAATTAATCAGTGGCTGAGTGTAATGGCGGCTCGTGGCGTTATGGCCGCATTACATAGACCCACATTGATGGATGCGTCTCCACGAGATTTCATTACTATGTTCTTCCAAGACTTTGTTTACGTAACACACTTGAACCCTATTGTTCTGCGCTCACATGCTCCGTATAGAATTCTATTTCATTGTTTGTCTGATGGGCTGATTGTCTGTAGATAATAGTCGAAAGTAACATCTATTAAAATCATTAACGCAGGATACCTGTGACCACAAATATGTGATTCATAGCAAAGTTTTGTAGGCAAGCTAAGATGTTCACACGTCTTACACATCCAAATTCTGAGACATGTTGTTTCATTGACACAAAAATTTCACGTATCTCAGAAATCTTCACATTTTTGAGTTGAGGAGATGTAATCCGAAATTGGAAGTAAATAGACGCCAGTGAGAAGTAAAGCTGTTGATGATAATTATTTTATTGGCTCCAAGCCAGAATAAAAGTAGGCAAAAAGAGACACGAAATCGGATGCCCATTTTCTTAGATCATTTAATTGAAGAAAACGAGATAATATTTATGATTAAGTTTAGTAAAGATGTTTTTAGGAAATCGTAGATATGCTACTGTCCGTATAGCTGTGAATCACGTTTGTACTGAAGAAATATATTTGCTCCTTGCACGTACTGACTACTTGCTAAAGTTAAGTAAGTTCTGTGTGGATGGGGGCAGTCCTTAATATTTTTTTGTGCACGGTTCCATACTACTGAAAATTCTCTAAAAAATACTTTACTCATTCGGTACCACGTATTCCCCAAACATTTGTCCTAATCTGTGGCCAAATCCAATTAATGTTTTAACACCAGAGCGATCGTTCCAAAGCACTCAATTAATTGAACAGACAGACATCGGTGTAGAATTATTTTCGTATTCATTCACTTAGAAAGGCCCGATACTGTTTTAATTAATTTTAATCAGATTTCTCTACACAAAAGATTGATTTATTGATGGGTTACCACATTTTATGAATATTAAAGGTATTATAGAAGTACCGTGCTCGCCGCGGTCGGTTTTGTGATGCGTGACCGATTTTACATGTCGAGATCCCTCCGTGCTTTGGAAGGCATGTTAAGCCGTTGGTCCAGGGTCTGATACCCTCCGGTAGTGTCTGTCTACAGTCCCATTGGACTATGAGAGTGTGGGAATAGAGAGTGCACCTGTGGTAGCGTGCATACTTGTGCACTACAATATCGCGGCGGCCTATCATAGCTGACTAACCAACCAGGCCGCCGTGACCGAAATTTGGTCAGGAGAACATTAATACTATTATTATAGACGTATTTATTAAAACTTTATAAAACTTTATGATTAGAAATTGATTATGTTTGAGTCTTGATTGACTTATGGACGTATTGGATATGATTAAATATTACAGCTACGATGAGATTTCCAGTTCATTCTTAACCTATCTTGCAGGTTATTTATTATTTTATTACAGCCACGGTCGTCCCACTGCAGGGCCTCGCTTCCCTTCCTCTGTTCCTCCCGTTTGTGAGCAGTTGTCTATGTGGCTGTATAAAAATATAAATAAATATCATAACTAAACCTATAAAACATAGACTTGTTCTTATTTATCCTTTCTCATCATGGCAATTTTTGAAATGTTTCATTATTTCGTTTGGAGGTGTGAGATAAGAAAATTGCCAGTCCGGGGCGTTACGGGTCACGAAGATTTAGGCTAGTTTGGTAACGGTTGGTCGGTTACCTTTGTCCTTTATGGCATTACATGAGCGATAAAGTCGCACGAACGAGGCCTTTCTACGCAATCAAGTGTGATTATGACGCACGTGATTCGAATAGTAAATTGTCTTTTACTTCAATATTGTGACAGTTATTCCGCTGATAAATTTAAAACCGAGCATAATTATGCCTGCATGATAAAATGTTTCATTCAAAAGTTATAGAGATCTAAGCTTTAAATATCGTACGTTCTCGTATGAAAGAAGTCGTAAAAATTTAACGACGCCGCACCGACGCGCGACGTTTTCCTACTGCACTTTAATTCTAGCGCATAGCGAAGTTATTAACATTGAGTCTCACATAAACCCAGCGATATTATAAACGAAACGTTAAATAAAAAAGAAACAATTTGCAATATTCTTTTTATAGGCACCTACGCGGCTAGAGGCCTCGTTGTGTACACGAGATGTCACGAACAGACTACCAACGATAAGCTTTATTGATGCCCGACCCACGAAATGAGGGGGAGGCTGGGGACTACTAAGTCTCCGTACGAATGGATAAGTGGCGGCGCACAAGATAGTCGACGAAGTCGTTTAGTCTTGTCCATCAGCTCACTGAAATACCAAGATTTCATTTAGTCAAACCGCTTACATTTTTCTTAATTGTTGCGTTATAGATAGGTATTTACTTTTTACTTAACCTTTTGCTATTTATCTATATTCTATACATATTGTATATGTTGATCCGCCAAATGGCAAAAGACCCGCTACCTACTACTTATTATACTAGTACCTACTACAATAGGACCTATGATAAGCGAAATGTGGTATGTTCTACAAATACATCGCTGTCAAGGAAAAGTTTTAAAAACAGATGTAGGTTTTCGGGGATGTCGGTGGCGGCGGTAGTATGATAACTTTTATTGATGACAATTCGGTCAGGCTAACATTTTGGCGGGACGCCAGAAGGGATAGTTTTGTCTCACTAACGATATTGTTGTCGGGCAACTCATATTTTTACTGTGTCATCCGATAAATCAAATTTATGATGGTGGCGTTAATATAAACAATATCTAATGTCACTTTCGTATTATTCATAATAAGTAATGTGGTCAGTTATTTTATGTTAAGCTATAAGTTGGTTGTATTGTAACTTAGTTGAGTTATTTTTGAATACCATTTTTTTTAAGGTAGCTTGAAGATTAAAATAATGGGCTCGGTTTAATATGTTTATTTCTTAACAAACAATAATATTCTTATAAAAACCCACAATACATAAATATCAGAATAGTGCCAGTTGCAAAATATCATCGCTAACTGAATACACAGAATTAGGCCAAGTAGTGGTTAGCTTATTGCTGCGATGTCCATAGGAACCAACTTATATCTTTCGTCATACATAACCTGAGAGGAAAATGCGATTTATCTTATCTTTCTCAATGACATTGGTAGGTATAAGTTGTCTGTAGAAATGAGTTTCCACACGGCACAGACGGTTTATTCCGAAAAAGATTAACCAACAATGTTCAGTCGAGCATACTGTAGTAAAACATTTCAACAGAAAGATTAAAACCTTTCAACGGTGGTCTACTGTTTGTCTCCGTTTGGTTGGAATCCCGCATTGTCGAGTTCATTTAAGTGTGCCGCACCAACTTGTTCAGGCAGACGACTGTCCACACTCCGCATTCTTAAATCCCGAACATTTGAAATTTTCATTCTACCCGTGTAGGTACTCGGGACTGTGGGTGAGGGCGACGTTTTGACAGAAAATGCCAGTGTGGTATGAGGGTAGCTGAGTTTTAAGTAGGTACGTCTGTATTATCATAGCACAAAGTTTTGGGTCGTGTGTTCGTATAAAATTATTGTTCCGAGATAAATGTTACGCTTGAACAAAGTATCGGAATAAAAACATTTGTTATAGCTTGGGATTAAAGGATTTAGTTTTGGTTTACTGTATTAAACCGATCAATTACTCTCGTCTTGTTATGTAATCAAGTGATTCTATGTATACATCATCCTTATAATATATCGTGTTTGCAACCCGACTGACGGGGGTTCTACTATTCTCGATAGTTCAGTCTAGGTTTCATTAATGATTCTGACAAATATCAATAAGCTTGACCTTCTTCTTCTTATCGTATGGTTTACCAACTGATATGATATGAATATAACCTATATATATATATATGAATAGGTTGTAGGTTAATAATTGTAACAGTTTAGTTTAGTTTCTTTAGCAACTAATGACTAATTTATTATAGTACGCACATGAATTCGAAAAGACATTGGTGCATGCATTGGTTTGAACATGGGTTTGAACTTGCGACCTTTGATTTAGCAGTCCAACGGTCATACCACACGGCTATCACTGCTTGACCTTAATTTTAAAGGACTTCTTACTGTCTTCGCGATAGTCCAGTGCGCGACGCTATAAGTAGGTGGTTCATAACGTTAAACACATAAATATAATTATAGATAGTATTAAATTTCATGACATAAAAGCGAAGTTGACGAATACCAGTTCTGTTATTAAATAAGACCATAATGGCTAAACTTATTCAGTTGGATTTCGGCGCTAAGTTAGAATTATCTTAATTATCGTACCTGCTCCGGATGCTCACTCTATTACTCAAGCAATGTTGCGGTTGAAAATACCCGTTAATTAATGCGTCGAGATATGTAGCACAATTATTTTCACAACACTTCAGAGCAAATAAAAAGTAATAATTATTTACGATAAACTCCGAGCTTCGGACACTTCAGATAGTTAAAGTAAAAAACTTTCAGGCGGCATTCGCTGGGAGCTTTAACTAGACGCAACTTTTAATTAGAAATGTCCTTGTTAGTAAGTGCGGTGGGCATAAGGCGTGTGTTGTTAACAAATGACCACAAGCTGACGTCTTGGGGAATAAAGCAGGCAAGTTTGGTGGCAGGACGACAGCTTGTCGCCGCTCGGACTATCGGGTTTCTCATACATTATATAGTTTCATAAATCACTGTATTCCAACTATTATATATATAAAGAGAAATTAATATAAGATTATAGGAATTAGAATTAAATAAAAAAAATATAGAATTAATTAAAATAGAAAATAATAAATATAAGAAAATAATTATATTGTTGGATCTTTGATGAGTATCCATAATAAATAGCAAATGAAAAACATGTTCGTTTGTGTTGTGCTACTTTAATTAAAGGAGATCATATTAAAATAACTACTATTAGATTAAATAAAGGTCAATAAAACTAGATTTTCGGGATAAAAAATTCCAGCATCGGGAAATCTTCCAAATAATTAATTTCCATCATAAATTAAATTAAAGTGTTTAATATAATACAATATCTAGATACTGTTTGTGTAAACATTTACGATATTAGATATTTTGTGATCATTATTTTTAGACGGTATCTTCAATAAGTTAAATTGTATTGCTTTTTACTTGCTTATAAGAAATTGAGAAAGGAATAATTACATTTTCGAATCGAAACAGATTTTAGAAACTGACCAACTACTTTTCCGACGGCAACTGGGCGGTCATCGCTACCATTCTTATTGACTGGCTAATGTGTACATCACGGCATGACTTGTTCCCATGTGTCAGTTATAAGTAAAATTTTGAATCGTTTTGAATAATATAGGATATATGAATATATAAGGTACATAGTCTTATCTATTTCGTTTTTATCAAAAGTTCCAAATATGTGGTGGTCACGTTTGTTCTTCGATACGGTACAGGAAAGCAATACCTTACCGTTTATACCTAAGTCGTTATCTACAAGAATTGAAAAGTTCTAGGCTGTTTGCGTGTAGGTTACATAAAATAACCTGTATCTAATGCTGCGTTGACAATTCTCGAAGTTTATTGTGCATACAAGATGTAGTTACGTATTTTATCGATATTGTGTTTGCGAAGGCGCTCTAAAGATCTTGTAGTATTTGCTCACGCGTCTCAGACGTTATCCTCCCATAATATATTTTATTTGATGCTGAGATCGCGACATTTCCTTCTTTATTGCCATCATATACGTATATCCTTGTTTAATACGCGATGCGACACCTACTGCTTTCATCGTAAAACATATTATGATTGTTCTGTAGTTATGTTAAAAGACAAGGTTATTCCTACATTTAGGTATATAGAAAGACAATTATTACGTGGCTTGACACCTGCTCTAGATTTGACACGCAGACTTCCTTGATGAATTCTTGAAGTGCGACAAAACTTCTACTACTCTTAAAATGATTTTGTAAAGTAAAACAGCAATTAATTTAAAATAAGTTTTGAGTACAAGTTGTGTTTAATGTACGGCTTATTTCATACCAACTTAGTTGAGTTATTATTCAAAAACAGGTCTCATCTGTGTTACACAATAAGTACACGATACTTATGTATTCTAAGCCGCAAACTTGGAGTGGAAGTGGGTAAAGTTTTAGCCAACTAATTGCCTACGTACCTCTCACAGAAATTCCTTCCATTAAGTCAGTGGTTGATTGTATTGTTGGGAACAAAGTTATCGTTCCACGTACCTCCGTACTTAAATGATGGTATAAGATTCAAGACAAGGAACACTCGCGTTCGCATAGTTTAGGAGGAGATCGAAGGAAAATGAGATTTCAAAGGAAAGTTTCAAGTACCTCTCGGATTCAATAGCATCAAAGTAAAAAGGCGGTTCCTAGTCGTATTAACTTATTTTTGGGCAAAACAACACAAGAGTCAAAGACGAGGTTTGGATATTGTATTATGAAGATGATATTAGAATATACACCTTTGAGTTATTAACATTACGAGATATTTAACGCCTGCATTTTAAGTAGATACGCAAATTCGGATGAATGTGAAAGAATTGGCTTGCTTCAATTACGATTAAATAATTTTGTGCAAATATCTTCTCAACCTGTCATTTCTGCTCGACACAAACAACTATCTGTGTTAATAAACATCCGTTACTAACGTGCACGAAGTCATTGTCAAGCAGTTAGCGTAGAATCGTCCGCGCCATCAAAGAGTACAACTCAAACTTGGGATCTAATTATAATTATTGCCAAAATACGCTTCTGAAAATTAACGAGCCAGGGAGTACAAATACCTCGCGAATGGATTATGTTAATACTATATTTATTTAGCGTATTACCAACGAATTTGTAGGTAGCGGATATGGGAGAACCATACATTATATTAATTAATTAACGCCTGGCAGTCGTGATGGATTCTGTCGCAATACACGAGCTTTCGGCTAGTGTTCACTTGTTTGATGATTTATTTTATACTTGTTATTAATATTTGATGTTGATCACATTCCAATAGCATGCACAATGCGAATTAATGCTTTTAAATCTTTTAAGCCTTTTTAAAAGGAACGAGACTATAAATTTAACCCGTGCATTAAAAGTATGAGATGAGATGATTGGCTGTATTTGTGCACCAATAGATTGGTGTATAAATGCGGTTAATAGATATGGACACAAATGAATGAAGCAGCGCAAAGCGGATTTCACTTATTTAGATAGATCTGAATGGGTGAGATCTGTTTTGAAACTGCATTTTTCTTTCTCCTATGTAAATTTAATGCATGCCGTGGCAGCCTTTAATTAAGGCTACACTATAAAATGTTATATTCAACACGACTCCTTAAACATGTATTTTTGGTGTATGCTTTGTTGGTTGTCCTTAAATAAATAAATAAATGAGTTAAATTCTTTAGTATAATATGTTACAATTCTCTGTAAATGTTTCATAATGAAGTCGGTTAAAAACTACGTCACAATGTTCACGTTAACATTGTCATGAAATTCATATTTTACTTCAAGTTTGATCATTATCATTAAGTAAACACACCGCATAGTCGCCAATAATTTATGCGAAAGCCTACAGCCAACAGGTAAACTTTTGAATTTCATAAATTAATAGTTTGTATGCTTGGGTTAGTTTCGCCTTTAGAGATTTAATAGAAAAGTGCTTCACAGAATGAAAATAGCAAAGTTATTAATTCTTTAGCGACGTTATTACGTTACGAGCGAAAGTTGTTCAAACGCTCGCATTCTGGAGGGCTAATTAACTACCTAAGTCTACGTTTCAAAATTATTTCATTTCGTCACATAGCGATAACTGCTCATTGTTATTTTATTTTGAAGCAGCTGAACTTGTCTTAGTGTTTCTTATTATAATATGCTTGTAACCACACCTAATAATACATATTATTAAAAAAAAATCTTAATTGAATTAAGATTTTTTTTCAAGTAACATTTATATTGGCGTTTGATGTGGCTTTCAAAAAAGATACTGGAATTCTTATATGGATGGTGAGACACTGTGTGAAATTGGTATATATTTTAATAAACTATCATGAATCGCTAGATATCTAAAGGATATAGCTTGTAGCGAACAAATATCGAATGAAGGTATCAATGTCATCCAGCACTATCGTATGTAAGTAGTCGAGGTAAGTTCAGACAGCAACTATTCCTATAAAATAATCTTTTCGAAAATCTCACTGAAGGAATCTATGCTGGTACACCGTAATGCTTATCGTAAAAATCGAAGTTTTAATCGAATATAAATTAGAAAACTTTTTGAATTTCAAGCTATGTTCCTTTTTAAATCAAGTTTCTTGATTAAGTAATTCGTGCCGTCAGTGTTAAGGACATCTTAGATAATTCCGGATTATTTTTGGAACTTTAACAGATTTGATTGTGAGCTGACTTTTTTACGTTTTGTAGAAATCAGGAGATAGTAAATATTAAGAATCGTCTACTAAAAACTTATTTTTCATATGGCTCTCAGTTTCCATATAAATATTTCTTCTATTAAAGTTATTTTAGAGATCCGGATCCTATATTGGACAGGATCTTTACACCTACAGCATTAATGTGGTCGTCGCAGCTGTAACTGTCTGTTCTTATCTACGACTGTTAAAGTTAAAAGACACGAGTCGGCATTGACGTTAAGTGGAACGATCTCACAAACTTGTTTGTGGTACAGCTAAACAGCGCAATGCCCCGACTGTCTGAGAACCTACTCGTGAAGTTTCCTTTGTTGCCGACCACAAAGGTAAAGGACAGCTCCGAGTACGAATCTATTGTTAATATTTTGGTAAACGATGGCAGCATGTAAAATGTAATTTAACATAACTATATTTGTGTCCATATGTAATATTTTACATAGGTAATATTAAAAGAAATGCGTATTTAAGAATTGAATAATGACAACTGGCACGGTAATAAAAGATCTGATTTGAATTCTTAACACGGCGGCGTATCTGTAGCCCGTTGGACAGTTAACTCCATAGTTCATATTTCAGGAAGGTATTTTAACGGCCCCAAAGGCATGGGAATTTAAGTAATTTATTCTCCAAATAGGTCACAACGGACAACTTTGCGCATCAAGTAAAGTTAAATGTCTCTATAAGTACCTACATAGCTGTATCTTAGCACAAAAGACCTCGAACAAAGACTTTGACGTCGTATTTTTATTTTGTTTCTTTTTTTCTTATTCTTTATTTAGTAATATAAATTGTGTCGTACGAAACAAATGTAAATTGTTCTCTAACAATAATTGATAGATGTAGCTTCTTATCCATGTAACTAAGCTACTGAAGACCTCGGATTTGCATACTAAGGTCCGTGCGAGCCTTACATTTGAAATTGTAATTGTGCATCTCTTTATTTTGTCTCCGTTTTTTGTATCTAATAAAGTTTGTTTGTGGGTTGACAGAGGCTTTTTAAATATTCATCTCATACTTATTTATTTAAATGGTTCGCAATGGTTTTATATACAAGAGCGGACTTAACGTGCAGTAATTTCAAACTTTTTAACATCGAGCTTTAGAAAATGCTTAGTGTAGAAAGAGAGCGCGAGCGTAAAGTATGAATCACGCTACTAAATCTATATAATATACATGTCGTTAAACATCGGTCACGAAGGAATAATTTCGCCATTTATAGACAATCTATATTGAATCTGTAGAGAATCAAACATGAACCCACAATTTCGTTGAATTAACTCCACTCACATGGCTATAGTTTATAAGCGTATTTAATACGTGGCGTCGCTTCGAATTCAATATTCTTCAAAGACTTTTCTCGGAGAATCCGGAGCTACATTTGAAATTATAATCAGACCAACGCTTTTTTGCTTGAATAAGCACTCGGCAGCTTGACAGTCACCATTGGTCTGATAAATCAGACGCATTACGAATATCGGCTCTTATGTCTTACCACAGATTAGTATTTATGCTATACTATTCATCATTTTCCAGTTACGTTGTGTGAACTTTTTACTCGGTTGGATTAAGGTTTCGGTATCCAGTGGATTTGTCCCCAAATCCGTGGTTGGCTCACATCCAAATAGCGTTCGACCATTAACTGTGCCCTAATTTTCTTTTCGCCTAAAATTACATGGTCCGTGATAGAATGGAGAAGTTTTACCGAACTCAAAATGAAAATCATAAGCATTTTTTCACATATCTGTACCTAACTTACGAAAAGTCGAATCTGCTGAAAGTTGCTGGGATTTAGAAAGCGTTCATAGTGTTTAAAATTAATTTGCAGATGGCCAAGCACTAGAAGAGTGCTCACAAGATAAATAAATAAATAAAATAAGTGCTGATATTTTGTTATAGCTAGGATGCTGCGCATAAACTGCTCGAACTACATTATGTAACATACTGTGTGGATCAATGGCGGGTGAAACCTTGCGCAAATTGTATGCTAAGCCCGAAGGTGCTAGGGTAGAGCGCCGATTGTTCATGTATTTTGTATAAGGCTTAGGGCAAACGTTAAGAGATAAAGCATTGAATCTTAATTCATTGTACTTCCACTTTAATCTCCTTGACTATAAATTAAATTACACAACATTAATTATTTTTAATAGATATTATAATATATATAATACAAAAACAACCTCCGTTTTTGTATTTCGCCAAGCTGATTTATCAGATGGTAAAAGATTACGTCACAACTGCATGATTTTAATTACCTAGACGTTTTTAGATAAAGAATTACTTAGAAAACTCACACATGGTTGGAGTGTACTACAGCTACACCTAAATAAAACAAGGAAACGCACCGTTCTTCCGGGGATGTCGTAAATTAAACTAAGCTGGGAATCTTTAGAAAACTGCAGAGTTTTCTCTATAACACTTTATAGCACTGGTCTAGATAAGCACAACGACCAGACATTTGTCGTGTAGAAATAAGTTTCTACAAAACTTATATTTTATTATTGCAGAGCGTCCCTTTACTTCGTTTTAAGCATAATACAATCGAGATAGTTATTATACATATTCTACTACCAATTAATCTTGCTTAACTAATGAACGTTTTGCAAGTCCTCACTTTATTCTAATACACCCAATTTCTTAGAACTGAAGACAATATACTTAACTGCCTTTGACTACGTATGGTACTGCAAAGTTTGTCTTCATAACTTCCATTCAAAGGATAATTGCTTTGTTCGTAATAGCTACAATTAAATCAGCAGGACATCGTTTACTAAGTAAAGATTTATTAACAAAGAAGCCTGGCAAGCGAATCGCAGAAAGGAGTTGTCGCGATATTAATTGTCGCTTAATGAAAGGACGACAAAAACTCATTGTTTTATCTGAAGAAAACTTAAAAGGGACCGATCTCTCTTAATAGATTGTGGACTAAAAGATAATATATTTTGAATGTAGCGTGTCTCTCTTTTTATAAGTAAATTCATAATTACTGTGACTTTGACTCTTAAATATATTGAGTAAAAGGAAACTGAAGAGTAGGTGGTAGACATACCCAGACGATATTCACCCACCAATATTTTATCACCAACATGTGTTAGGTACGTATCAAATTATATGTGGTAATACCGATAATTGCTTCTTTTGTTACATTTTATTTACCTGAAACAAAAATAATAACGATTAAATATTGCGTGAAAATAGCGATTTAATTAAAACACAAGTACCTAATACGTAAGAACGATTTTCTTAGCATTTTTAAGTCCACAGTTTTGTATATAGCTGAACGGCGGCCATGAAGTTCGAAACCCTCAGTACCCAGGTGCTCGAGCGCGTACATTACATATAGATTCTAATATGAGGAGTAAGACACACAGAAATTAATGTTAAGTCATTATCATCATTACCGTCATATTCGGGGGTATAGCTCTAATATAACGTATAATAATATTTTAAGTGAGGTCATAAAATCGACCTCTTCGAAAGTCTCTGCCACTATCAGTCTACATTTACGTCTAATTTTTTTTTATGTACTGAATTCTGTCGCATCCATAACACAATATACCTTTCACTAGTCTAATGGAATATATGAACCAGACTGTTTGACCAAAGTCCCAAAGTAATAGCGTAGCACATGGTTCCTTTATATAAACAAAAGGCACGGTTTATATGTACGCAGCAAAAACAACTACCTAATGGAAAATTTCCGATAGCATTAACAGGGATTGTGTGTGTTCATTTATTTTCGAAGCACCAGACAACATTATTTAGATGGGTAGTATCTAGGCTAGGGCTGTCGCAAGCAGATCTTTATCTAGTCGGAAAATCGATAAGCAATGTTAAGATCTACCCAACGTTAACGTTTCGAACAGTATATATGTATTTATAAAAATATTTATAAAAATTTCCTCCGGACCGAATTTTGGAAATGGCATAACGTCATATCTCAGCTAAGACTATCCAACTATGCAGGTGTATTCTCTATTCCCTTACTCTCATAGTCCAATGGAACGGTATACTGCCACGACCGGAGGGAGACCAAGGTAGGACCAATGGCCGAAAGTGCCCAAAATGTAGAGATGTTTCGACATGTGAATACGGTCACCTATCACAAGAATGACCGCGGCAAGTACTATTTAATCTCGCAGAATGACTGATTTGCGCAGTAGCTACAAGCCTATTTTACTATTTACTTTATACATAACATCAGTTATAATTGATTACTAAGAATATAAACGTGGCACCGGACCAAACGGCCACCGGACTAATGTTATAAGGAAAGCTTTAACGTGTCTTAATTATTCATTCGGACTGACGGCTTTCTTTTCGTATTATCTGTTAGGGAATATGGACGTGGGATCATTACTTACATACAGCGATCACCTTAGTATTCTTGATGAGTAGTGCTGTAGTAATAACGGGGTCATTGTACACTGTACCTATTTCTGTTTTGGTAGGTGGAGAAACCTATTTCAGCTTTAACAGATAGGTATTAAATACAATACAAATAGTCTGCTTATTTAATTTGAGGTAACAAATTTTAAAAAGCTGAGCCAAAAAGTTGTAGGTAAATTAACTTTTACAATAATGCAAGTCACCCTTGACATTATCCAAGATAATAGGTTTTGCACACAACCTTCAAACTCTAAGGTCTATTCTCTTACAGTTAACCAAAGCTTTTAGTAGTTTAAACTGAAATTAATTTAGAGGTTGGCCACAGCGGGCCCCTAATCGTGGCTGTTAGATTTGCATAATTATGACCGTAACGGGTCATGTAAGATTTTACATAATATAGCCTCCGTCTTGTAGATTTCAAATATTGTAAGGAAAATAGCTTCAGTTTTATGATGATGGAATCCTGGACTTTCAGCTGCTTCAGTATGATCTGGAGTAGGTACATGTAGATTAGTGTCATGCTATTTCTCTAACAAGTAGCAATTTACCAAATTTTGTTGTTGTTCTTGTTGCATTGTACCGTTTCCAAGCAAAAATGTGTAGTTTATTTATTACGTTATGTTGTTTTACTTAATCTAAACTGTGTTAAAACAGAGGAGCTAGTTTCACCTATTGACATCTAATACCTATTTTCAATAGTCTTTCAGCAGTGAACACACGCACACGCACATCCACACACGTACCCACAACGCACACACACACACCTTCTCATACGCACACTAGAACACACACACCACCCCAGTTATTGTAAATATCAACATCTAAATTATTACCCATTTATATACATATGTAAAATGTGTCAACCCATAAAATAACACTGTCCTTCAAGATACAGGTTTCACCTAGTTTGCAGGCAGACACAATTTTATCTTCCTAAATCGTGATAGCCATAGTTATGTAATATTATGCCTGTGTAATGATTGATATTATATTAGTCTAAGTTTTTTGTAAATAAATTTTACTTTACTTTACTTTTATAGACATGAAATACATGTTATTCTTAGCAAACATAAATTCTATAAGGGTGTACACTTAATTTAAAAAAAAAGAATGTATAGTAGGTATTTAACTTACTTACTTATACTAACTTACTGACTGAAAAACTTCAGTGGGACATGCTCTGTATCATTTTAACAAGATTTATGGATCAGGTCATATAGTTAGTAAGTAAACGGTGAAATTTTGGCCATCACAATATGTTACACTTATTTTTTGTCTTGCTTATAAATTATAATATTCCTCTTACTAGATATTTTATATGACTTTTAGTGCCATTTTAGCATGTTGCCCATGCTAAGCTTGAATCTAAATTGATAAAGGAAATTTGAAAAATGATGGACACGAGCGGGATTCGAACCCGCGACCTTCGCCGATCCGTGGCGCTGCTCTAACCAACTGAGCCACCGTGTCGCTGCTCGCATCCATCGAATTTCAAGTTCCCTTTTAGTATTTACGTCTTAAGGGTGACGTCAGGTATTATCGTTTCAGTGATTTATAGCTGTAAAGGTATAACACTGAGTTGGTAATCATAGATTCCAACAGATAATACCTGACGTCACCCTTAAGACGTAAATACTAAAAGGGAACTTGAAATTCGATGGATGCGAGCAGCGACACGGTGGCTCAGTTGGTTAGAGCAGCGCCACGGATCGGCGAAGGTCGCGGGTTCGAATCCCGCTCGTGTCCATCATTTTTCAAATTTCCTTTATCAATTTAGATTCAAGCTTAGCATGGGCAACATGCTAAAATGGCACTAAAAGTCATATAAATTTGGGTTGGTATTATCGTTTCAGTGATTTATAGCTGTAAAGGTATAACACTGAGTTGGTAATCATAGATTCCAACAGATAATACCTGACGTCACCCTTAAGACGTAAATACTAAAAGGGAACTTGAAATTCGATGGATGCGAGCAGCGACACGGTGGCTCAGTTGGTTAGAGCAGCGCCACGGATCGGCGAAGGTCGCGGGTTCGAATCCCGCTCGTGTCCATCATTTTTCAAATTTCCTTTATCAATTTAGATATTTTATGTTTTTTTTAGTGAAAAAAAGTGTCTTGATTTATAGTTTGTCTATTTACAGTTTTAAAGCATCCATGAGAATGTTCTTACAGCTGTCTAAAAACCATAACATTTAATTATTATAAACCCTTTTAAAAATGTCCAAATTAAAGAACTAACCTTTTTCTTTCTTTTGGCAATTGAGTCGGGCTGCCAACTATTCTGCCAGAGTCGAGTTAAGACTGCAATGCAAGTCAAGTTAAGAATTTGTAAAGGATAGATAAATTGTATATGATAGGATAGAAAATGACCTAATCTGAATCTGCATAAGGTTGTGACAGTTTTTTTAGGAAGAGATGGAAGCTTGCTGGACCATGGTTATCTCCGGATATCTGAAATAACCTTTAATTGGGACATATTTAAAAGGTTTCAACCAACCAACAATACAAAACACTCTCGAAAGCCCTTTAAATATTCCATATATTTCTAAAAAGATGGATTTAAAACCAATTCGTATGTCCAAGCGTAAAGCTTAAGGATTTATAAACGTCGTGTTTGAGGGCTTGATCTTCTTATACAAGCCAGTCTGAGTAACTTAAAAAACTCGATGAGTTTTCACTTAGGTATGCGTTTCACTAAACGCGGGTTAATACAACTACACAAAGTTGTGTGGTCGGCTAATATCGGCCAATGCATTAACCGTAAAGTTTATTAAATGCGTTGTGTTTAGCAACGGACGACAGAGGTGTGTGTTTGCTTTGATAAAAATACACGGTTGAACTACCTTTGTGTGTGCACAGATAATCACAACTATGTTGACATCAATACGACCGTGTGCCTATTGTTTTTATACAATTTACAAACGTTTGCGAATGTAAGATACTTTTTAAACTTTCGTGAATAATATACTCATGGTTATGATATATTATAGTAGTCATGTATGTTCGCATGTGTTTCTAAAATAAAACCAGACTAGATCTAAGCAAGGTAAATAATAATTATTTCGCTTAAATATTACAAATTAGCTTTTTACTATAGAAATCCTGAGAACTATACAGTAAAAAGTAGGTCACCAGTTATATTCCACATACAAATAAAATATTTCGTATTTCAACTTTCCAAAGCGAGTCATAAAAGCGAGTTCTGTTGGTAATACCTTCAGGCGTCGGGATTAAATGTTCAGAGCACTAATGCAGATCTGTTAGGAGCGGAGTGGGGCCGAGCACTTCTGTAACGAGGCGAGCACAGCCGGCTTGCTCACGTATACTTAGCTCCACGAACAATGCTTTTCTAACTCTTTACCAGCAAACGTCTTAAGCTGCGCCTTTATACCTTCTAGAATTAGCTTTGATATTATTTTATTTTATACCAAATAGTTATTTGTATGCGAAGTAAAAAGGACGTGCATTTATTAACCTTTCTTTTTATGACATAAGTTTTAAGCCGTGCTCCCTATTAGTTGTAATATTTGAGTCAACTCCTAAAATGTACATACTACAGCTAGAATAGTTAAATTTTATTTGTTCCCTCTCTACCCCAATTCGAATAGCAAATAACTCGAAAGTAGATTTTGCCAAGTTTTGTTTCCATCGCATAATTTAACCCTTTAACTTTGAAATATTAGCAATAGGCAAAGGCCGGGGCCATTTATTATGTACACAAGTAACTAAGGACGGACCCAAAGTTTCAGTAAGGCACAAGGACTCAGATTCAATTTAAAAAGTTTAGAATGCGACTTGGAACTTCAGCGACCCATCCTAAATGTACGTTTCAAACTGCGACGTTCTTCTTAACAGCAAACATTAAGGCGTCTCTTACAAAGTGTCTCTCTGTTAACTTTCTATAGTTCTGCATTAGAAATGTTTATTTTTTTGGGAACGAGCTGACAGAAAGAAGGACGAAGTTCTAAATAAACTCCATATTATACACTCTCGGTTTTAAAACGTTTTTAAATAGAAGGCGGGATCTTTGTAGCTCATTTTATTAAATGGTCTCTGGGTAGCTAGTAAGAACTATATAAATAATAATTAAACATACGCAAACCAGACAAAATTAAATAAGAGTCCAATACGTACTGATTCCTAAAAAGAGAACCCTTTTTTCACAGTATATTGCCTTACTGGAAGTTTTTGGCACGTCCTATTATCTTGGAATGGCTGGCCTAGCTATCGCAGGATAATCTGATACGCTACGCAATCGAATTACTCGAAAAAATCTGCTGGGGCGGAGTACCCTGTATACTTAGGTATCTACTGTATACTTGACCAGCCTTCTAATGCGATTCTGAGAATATGAGCAAGTTAATAAGCGAAAATTGCTCTTGTCACGTTCGTAATTTCCTGCATTGACGACTAAGATATCTTTATATTTTCCCGTAAATACAACAATTAACAACCGCCAACGTGGTAAGGTAAAACTTCCTAATTGATTGCCTAATACCGATACATAACGCAGCATATTCAAACAGCTTAGCTATTAAGGTAAGTATAAATTAAGATTACTCTTATAGCTCGGGTTCGGTCTATTATTACTTAGTCAAAGTAATTGGTGATTTATGTAATAGGGTGTGATTGTTTACGGTATTAGATACAGTTGTGTGAGGGGAGTATTACGTTGTTGTGTTAGTATTCGGCGCACGGAATAATGTATTTTCAAGTATTGAATTACATTTATGTTCTCGTAATTGTTATTCGATGATACAGTGTATTAAAAAAGTTCTGCGAAAGTCTAGACATCTAATAAAGTATTATAAGAAACCATGAAGTTTTATAAAATCTTAAGTTTATTGTTATCTTATTTGAATTAACTTAGGTACTCCGACTGACTGTATTGCTGTATTTTCAAAGCCCACCTGTTTATTCACAGCACGACCAAAACACGAGTTAACATCAAAACTGGTAGCAGGAAGTGCTAACTGGTTGTCAGAAATAACACGTGCCTGCATAGTGCATAATGAACGGCCGTCGAATCCTGCCAGTCATTAATGGGAAGCTTTATGCGGAAACAAAGGAAGTTAGCGTAGGCCTAGCTGCGGATGAGCCGCTGGAACAATACACGAGCTTTAGATAAAATAAACTTTGATAATTGCTAAACGACGTGAAAAATTAACAAGACCCTTGTGTTAACGCTGTTTGCTAAGTACTGAGACAGTTTATGTGAAGGCGCACGTTATTGCCGCCTTTGGTCTTCGCGGCGAGGAAAAATTGCGGGCGTATATTACACCATCATCCCTTCATGTAATAAAATACCGTTACTGTTCACCTCGCTATAATAATGATGTCTTTAACTATTTACGCAACATGTAGTACGGTATTGGACACTTTCTGTTCCACATTGCTTGAGATAGTTACTTGGTAGTCTATGACAAAGCGTTTTCTAAAAAAAATTGAAAGTCTTAGGGCGGGTGGCTTCAAACAGTCTGTTAACGTTACATAGGTACGTCAACAAATAACGATTGCAGAAAATGTATAACGCACGTAAAATATGAAGCGTTGTTTCATGGGATAAATAACCCGGTTATCGACGTTATTAGAGCTGCAAATAGAAAACAAACCATTTTCGTTATTATGGCTGCTAATAGTAAATCAAATTGTTGTCGCCATTTTCAACATTTACGTGTGCGTCAAGAGAAGCTGAAACCCCACCATAGTTGAATAAATAACAAAAGGTGATTTAAAATAGCGCAAACCTACGTCAATTTGGTAGATTAAAAACGTTCAAAATCGGTGTCATATATGAACAAATTGTAAGCTTCGCGATTTATAGAGCTTCTGTTTTACACCTTTAAATAATTATATAATATATCGCTTTAAGCTTTTGAATTCACGGGGCTGAATTGATTTAAGCAGCCTAACACCACATAGCTGACATGTACATTGTCTTCTAATTGAAACCAACATTGACATGCCACCATTAGCCTGAAGCCCGGAAAAGCAGTTATCTAACGTTTTGCAGATGATAATGAGAATAACGTGAGATAAACAGAGCCTCTTCTGTGAGGTAATAATAATCAACTGTGGTAATTATTTCGCTTTCTAAGGACGAGAATTAGGTAGTATTTCTAAACAAGTATTCATTAAAGCAATTGTTCAGGGGGCTTGTAATTGGCTGTAGACGTTTACGGAACGATTTAAAAGAGTTCGGCTAAAAACTTCAGTAAAAACCATAACCTTATTATAGTACTTTTACTAATA
This sequence comes from Abrostola tripartita, assembly GCA_905340225.1. NCBI lineage: Eukaryota > Metazoa > Arthropoda > Insecta > Lepidoptera > Noctuidae > Abrostola > Abrostola tripartita. The sequence goes on along the minus strand of HG996487.1, from coordinate 4,394,861 downwards.
CTGGTATCTAATGAAAGAATAGTTTGCGGAAATATTCTAAGAAATACAGCTTCTCGATCGGAAATTGTGAATGTCGTTATATTTAGTAATTGGGATGGTGATTATAAAACCAAGCTTCACTAAGACTTGAATTACTCTCAAGAGTCGTCGACGGCTAGCGAACCCGACGGGCTTTACAATTTACTGAATAGTACCTACAAGCTGCCATTTAATTTAATTTTACCTAAAATAACGGTTTTTCACACTTTTTATGTGTCATTGATTATTTTATTACGATAATCAGGATTCTCATGCTTTTAGCTGGAAACTTGAAAGTAGCTAACCTATTGTTATTTTGCGCCAAGTATTTTTCCCCGTGTTTGACACATTTGTCAGGTAGTTATTATGTCTATCAGCTGATGAGGCGTTATGATTGCATCGATATATAGATACAACGGATAGTTGCAATCACGTTGCCTTACACCGCGCTAAGCCGATCGGGCTTCGACACCAAGGCGCGAAGCCGGCCAACTGTGTTCAGGTACTTACTAGTTTATTTCCGTATTGTCTTTCCTTCGCCTTGCTACCGATGGGTTAAGGTTGTCTATGATTATTGATCTCAAGGTGTCTTTGATTAAAAATAGACGAAGTTGCAAAGTTATTTTCGTTTTTTACGAAGCCCGAGCGCAAGATGGTTTTTATAGAGCCTCAATAAAAAAGTAATTTCGGAAAATATTTTCCAATGTATTAGTGTATTTAGTGAAATTGATGAAGACGAATCAACACGTTATTTCCGTTTTTTAAGTTTGTTTACAATATTCAAGAAGTGATTGTAAGTAAACTTAAGTTAAAACCTCTCTAAAAGTAATCTAAAATGAATGATAGAAATGGTATTCGTAAGCACTTTTATACATAAGAGGCGAAGTGAAGGCGGTTGATGGTGCATGATATATTCACCTTTCTTTCCCGGGGAGGTGCAGTTGCTCTTGTTAGAGGGAGACTTGGTCTCAGCAGCTGCCATCTTCTCTTTTTCGGAAGCCATGCTTAAGCGCAGTACACACAGACGTCCAAATTTATAACACGGCCACTCCGCTGCTCATACCTGCTTTTACCGTAAAACTTATTTTTAGCAGGCTGCAAAACGACCGCACCCAAGGACCACAAAATATACTATTACGGATAATGAACGATGAGTGATTACCGATGACTAAATTTGGCAAACAACCAACTAACTATTTACTTTAGTTCGTAAAAATTAAAATATCGACCGCAAGTTATCTAGCAGGATTACTAATAGGTATTTGTTTAAATTGATATACCGCGGACTGTCGTTCTAGGAATGTTCTTAATATTTGTCGAGTGTTTGTCAAGTTTTACTTTTAAGTATTATTTTGTACGTGATGGTTTAATTGGTGTGCTCACGTTGCGCTCGCGCCGTGACTCGCCTAGCCTGTTTATACTGAGCTTGTTGCTCGGACAGTCAACGTTAATCACACAGCCAGATTAGTTAAACCGTGCTAATCACACATTAAATATGTTACAACTCATTAACAAGTTACAAAAAGGTCAAAGTACTTATGTACTAAGTATGTGTTAATATATTGAATTTCAGACATGTTATTAATTTTCCGTAGTCATTCACGGAACATACGCGTCTTTGTTAAAACCAGGAAAAAGGATAAGTTAGTAAGGTTTTCGTTTTGTAAAGCCTTTGTGATTTTATTAGGATCCTTTGTGAAAATAATGTAATTATTGTGCAATTTATTTATCATATTACGTTTGTATTCGTAAATATATATAGGATTTTTTCGTAAAATTTGAACATTTGATATTAGAAATCCTATAGAGCTGCATATTAATTCAGTTTATGATCTTTTTCCTAGAATTATTGCTTTGAGTTTCATCTGCGAGAGATGTTTTAATTTATATTGTTGAATTAATCAATGTGTAATGTTACATAAAATACATAGATGTCTATTGAAGTTCTGTCCGTTTTATGGTGGTAAAGATTTAAAGGATATAAGAAAAAATATGTTTTATTACCATTTTCTAACAAGTATAGTTTTTAGATCTTTACAATTAACAATATTTACTGAAAAAAGCTGTGCCTGAAATCTTGGTTAAGAAAATCAAGAAAAGATTTCTAATTATTTACATTTGGTGATTTATAAATGAACACTTCTAAGAGACAACGAAAGATTCAAAAGTTTTACTTGTAACCGCTTAATACGCCCGTCAGTTCAAGAGTACGACATTTCATTCCTTTTTCGACTCTATCGTCTTTGTCTTTGAGTTGGATTTTCTAAGAATAAGTGCAAAAACTACGTCGCGACGGCTCGGACTCGTAGATTGCAGACTATGTGTGTAGCAGCCTTCGTAGCTAAAACATTTTGCTCCAATAGTAGCAACATCTTGTGACAAGTCTGCGTAATATTTTATTTATACGCAACCTTTACATGTCAGAGACGTAACACAATAAAACCAAGCGTAGTACTGTGTCACATACATAACAAGTGGAAACCTTCGCGAATGTCACAACGATTCCGACGAGGGCCACTGACACACATAACCTGTCAATACGCACGAAATCTCAAACGTTACGTAAGCCACGATTATAACCTGCAACACTGGCGATTACTGTTATTGTTGTGGGCGCGAGATGAGATGCTGGGGTATGTGGACCTTGGGGCGTGCGGCTGGCTAGCGCGAATTGCGCGCGGCGTGCGGGCGTCGTGCGGAACGCGTGGAGGTCGCGTGCAGCGCGCGTTCGGGACGCGCGCGTCGGGTCCCGGCTCGCCGGAGGCTGCGGCCCGGGCGGGATCGATGCGGGCGGCGGGCGGCGGCGGAGTGCAGCAGCTGGGAGGCTGCGCCGCGCCCCGCCCCCCGCGCGCCGCCCGCAGGCCCCGCGCGCCGCGCACGCGCCCGCCAGCTCGCGCGCCGGCCGCCGCCGCGCCGCCGACCGGTCGCCGCACACCACGTTTCAATTCTCTCTTCATCCCCGACTGATTTACGATACATTCCATCTTATAATGATATTTTATTTTATCAGTCTGCCAATTGAAGCTTATAATTAATTTTAACGTTTGAAACATTTATCAGGCTCTGGCAAGATCACAAGCAGTAAATATTTTTGGCCACATCTAGTATGGCTCTTTTAGTAAACCTGAAGACATAAAAGGCTCTTTATATGCTTATTTTCATAACTACTGTTGGGAATGAGAGAAGACTAACATTAAGTACTAGTACCTACCTCTATCAACTCAAGATAGCCTCATCAGATAGTCGAAGCTGTTTGTTAGGTAAGAGTTGAGACTGGTTAAGGGAAGTTTTAAACTTTTAATTTTGTTGTCACTGAGTTCAATATACACTTAAAAGTAACTAAAGAGTTTCTCAACGACAAAAATACGATCAGAATAAACATTTTTTTAATTTAACTTAATTTCCTCGCTACATCAAAATGATTATAGAAGTTAATTTCTGCGATATCTAGCTCAGATTGTACGATAAAGCTCGGTGCGCAGTTGTATTGTTTCCGGATTGTCTTGTTTGTCAGGCCTAGTAATACCACATTACAAACTATATCCGTTCTAGCCTCTCTGCTTGCACGAGTGTGTACTGGAGCCAGGCAGAGTGGAGGCGCGGCGCGCGGCGGTGCGCTGACGTCTGATTTCGATAGCCGCGTGTCTTATCGGCCTTAATAAAGAGTCCTCTTCACTTCCCTCGATGCCCAGAGTGTCTGTCGGTCCGTTGCATTGTTATGGTAGGTATAAATTTACATAACGTACCTAAGTTTTACCACGTACCTACATACACTGTGGCATCAATGTTCGACCCTTTTTACAGGCTAGTTGTAGCGTAATTGTTTTAATTAAGGATTTTTGGGTACGTTCACGCTTGTCTCAGTGTTTTGATTGTATAAATTATTATTCACTCGAATATTCTTCTGTCTAATAATACAACCTTAGTTCATGACCTTTCTGGAGTAACGTAACATGACGGGTAAAAGTTTAGGAACACACAACAATATCAGTTTATTAATTATTTGTTTTATTTAATTTATTAATGTCAGTTTTCGTAATTTATGAGTCACAAAGGGGAATGAAATTATGGAAATGTTGATACTGACGCACGTACTCTTATTGGCCACTGCAAGACAAGCGAATTCCAGATTCCATTTCATAATGTTTAAACATTTATTATATTTATTTATTTACAAGGCAAGTTTATTCTTACGTAAAAATTAACAGGACATCAATGACTTTAACGACCAATATTTTACATGATTAGTTGTCTCATTTTCAACATTCCTTAGGTCGTTTGACATTTATAAGACCTTTAGATAATATTATGTGCAGGACATTGATACTCTCTCAAGTTATATTTTCTATTCAAGTAATCATAACATTTTCGTTTGGTTAAACTAAGTTTGAAATTAATATAATAACTAACTTGTGCTCAACCCAAACTTTCGGTTTCTGTGATAAAGTACAAATCTAAAGTTTCAAGTAGAAATCTAATTGTACTTAATCACGAACAGATCTGTCGCTGAGAGTTCCTTGCACGTTTTCACTTTAACTTTTCGGTTTGATTTACAGAAACTACTCGTTTTGAAGTGATGATACTCTCGCAAGTCATTGTAAGTGTAACTTGTTGGAACCTTTGGCGATATTTGAGCTTATAAGTATTAGCAATGTATGAGTATATACATAAATATATAATTATATAGGTATATTTTGAATGAAGTAGGTATGCTGAAAAGTTAACATTTTCCGTCAATATCCAGCTTTATAACGCTGAGGCTGAAATTAGCGGGCGAAGTGAAATATAATAATGAAATGTTACGAGGCAGACCCGCAGGGGGAAGAGAACGAATCGTAATTAAATAAATTAAGCTTCACCTTGTGGTGAAAATGTTCAACATAGACCATTAAAATAGTAATTTGAGGCTCAGAATACATAGTTTATTTATAGAAATTAGGTTTTCCTTAGTTTCCTGGGAATATGTAACTTGATGTGCTTATGTTTATTTATAGTATTTTATTTGTGATTTTTTATGGTAGGTATACCATATTCTAAGATTGGCCTTGCATTCGGGTGATACATGACCCACAACAACAAACAACGAACAAAGCTGAGTTCATCATTTTGTAGGAGATTTTTTTCCGTTGTCAGCAAGGTTAGGATACTGCTCCTTGACCCATTTCCGAGCTGAATTTGCTTGAATGCTATATAATCCTGTATCATCAAAATCAACATAATCATCATCTCTATTTTATATACCTTATAAATCCAACCCCGTTAACACCCCCAGGGATACCAGACATATTTTTATGTATCGTGGACGCACCATATCTGTGTACTGACTACCAAATACATTCAAATCAATACCTTGTGCACGTCAGCTACAAAAAGAGTAATGGCAAAAAATCATTCGCAGCGCACCACGTTAGATTTATTACACACCCAGCCTCACATCGAGTATCATTTGAGCAACAAAGCATTTGTGCTTCGTCGAGAGGGATATTTTTTCGCTACAAAAAACAAAGGCCGCTTGTTTGTCCAGTAAGAAGTATTAGAAGCGGCTCGAATCACAAAATCTGTCTGGCCCTCACGTTCACAGCTTTGTTTTTTGGTGTATTACAACACTTATTACTTATATACATAGTTAGTTACGAGCTTTATTGAAAACAATATTTTTCTTGTTGGGTCTTTATCAGCTGTGGCAAAGCTTATATTGACGGCACTTAACCATTATTAATTCAAAGCATCGCTTGTTTAGTTCCAAATATCTTAACTGAAAAATATTTTTGTAAGTTTGTATTTTTGACGGCGTCGGTTGTAATAAAGACCTGAAAAGGCCGCCAGATGTCATATTTGCAACCGCTACGTATGTACAGGAGAATTCCGATGGTAGCCTAAAAATAACAAAAAGCTAAATGAGAATCTAGTGACGAAAACCGTTCATACATGTGTACCTAGGTCCGGTCGCTTTAGAGCAAAAGTTTTCCAGTTTAACTCGCTGGCTCGGTTAAATTCGACATGAAATTAAAAAGGAAAAGCGGAGGGAGTTCAAGAGGAATTAGTTAAAAAGAGTTATGTAGGTTGCACTCATTGCGAAAAATGTTAAAGCCTGAAAGCATTAAATGTAGGTAACATTTAATGCTTTGAGGCTTCAAAGTTATCTTAGCTGTGGTAAAAATGTATATTCCTATATTTTATCTTTTATTAGCACTTATAAAAATCTGTCTATTCAAAGTGAATCTTAGTTATTATTTAAGCTCCAGTAAGATTACCTGACCCTCTTTCTAGTACTCGCTTTTCTAAAATATGACGTGATTTTATTGGCAACAACAAATTAAACTATTCCACCGCTCACGAAATTCATGTCGTCACCAACCGTCTTTTTGCCAAACTATTTCAGTGTGATTGATGCTTTTAGTGTTCTAAAAACTGGCTGAGAAAGATCTAATATTATTTGATCGCCATAACCATTAAAAGTAGTAATGAAAAAATCCACCTTTTTCTATTAAAGTAATACATCCATTTACTTTTATCAAACCTAAAACTAATTTAAAATTATAATCTGTATTTTCTCAGGGATGGTACCCGTCTATTTCCCTTCTATTCAGATTGCTCCGGCACACCCGAGCAGTTAGGCTGAAACCTTTTGACAGGATGACTGGAGACAGGGATTTGCTCGACGTCCGGGGAATTATACCGCACAGAACATGCGAGGGTCGAATCGAATCCGTCTCGTTACGTGACGACACTGCTTCCGTGTCTCGTGTCCCGTGTCGTGTCAGGACCAGGTATCGGTATTTTATTAGGCGAGATGAGACGATAGCACCGGTCGATTTTTACGTATCTTCTATTGGGGTGGTTGGCGATTTGGGTACGGACGTTTCATGCGAATGTACTAATGTGGGTATTATTAAGAGTCTAATCCACTAATATTTCCAATTTACAACGGTTAACATAATAATTTCTAACAATCGGGTTAAAACTTTGTTGAAAGTTACTGAATTTTCACAAATTGTAAAGTGTCTATTCTAATGTTTGTCTATCCAATGGTATATCTACATATTATAAACCTAAGGATTTTTAAACAAAGGTTTTTTTATAGGCCATGGCCGGAATTTTGATGTACGAAACGGAAGGAAGTCGATTAACTTTTGATTAAAATTGGAGTTCTCTGCTGAATGGATAAACAAAGAAGAACGTGGGATACCAGTTACCAGATGCCGTGCAATTTACAAATTCCGAGGAACCGTTTTAAGACTTTATTACATGTTATATTCATCACATATTTTGTTTACGACTTTTCAAAATTTTATTAATGTTAATTAAAACAGCCACAAATATTTCGCATCAGGGAAAGTAAAAATTCAAGATTTTGTTTTTACATAATTTCTCTTTTATGAAACTGTTTGCTCTTATAAAAACTGTAGGTAAATTACAGTCCCATCAAACAATCAAATAAAACGTATGTCTTCTTATGAATGGCTCATATAAACAGACAGCATCGAGTCATTTATCAAACTGGGATAGGAAGACGATAAAAAATACCGTTCCGGAGTGGGGTTAAGGCCGTTATAGAAACTGCGACGTCTCACAATGGGTGGCATCGTTTACTTAGGCTCGGGAGCTGCTGTTACTGAATTTTTAATAGGCGTTTTGTTCGAGATCGACGGGAAGACAAAGAAAGAATAATAGGAAAATAAATGACGCGAATACGAATCATAAATATTAATGTTTACAATCGGATACCGAGGGAGTGTTGGAGGCTCGTAATCCGTTTATTTTAATTAATTATAATTTCTGATATTGCTATATTTTGATGGGTCATTTATTAGGTAAAAGTGTGTGTTACTTTCATATATATGTATATAATTATGGTTCTAAGTAGTCTGAACAACTGTTCAGTGAGTCTTCAGTAGGATCCCACCAGATGGTTAGTGTGATATGTTGCATTGTATTACTCTATTTACGAAGACTAGGAATACAGATGATCCCACTTTATTTTGTCTGTACCTAGCTTAGCTACCTATATGACACCCGTACGTTTGTTTTCTAGATCTTGTTTTTCTTAGTAGAGAATAAACCAGCTATACCTAATACTAAAGTTGCTTATCAACATTACAGAGTACTTAAGCTTTGGTAGGTACTTAGGATTTGATCTAGTTGAGTTGCTTGAATAGCAAATGTTATCATCAGTTATTTTATATATTTGAAGAGGAAGTAATATAATAAGTAAGTACCTACACTCACGTACCTACTAACTATACAATATTGACCAATGTATAGAATTCAATCAGTGTAAAAAATAAAACAATGTGATCTACAAAATAAAATTCTCGCTGTCATTACAATTGAAACAAAACTAATATTACATTTGCACACAATGTTGTCAGTAAAACTAGACAGATGAAAACAAAAATCTGAATGTGGATCCGAGTGACCCATTTTCACAGTATGAAAGGAAATAGGATTAAAATTGGTTTACTTTTCATCGTCAGTATAATTCAAACTTAGTTAAGAGAATCGTTGCGGTTGACTGAAGGATTATGAAGTTGTATCTTGAGTATAAAGTTTTGGGTTTACAATCTAGCGAGTACTGAAACACTTTACTAGTGAAAATTATTTAAGGCAACACTTAGAGTGTGGTGGAGGAATTTTGGAGAAGAAACTGGGGGATTGCTACCTTAAAGGTCTTGAAGATGATGTGGCCAAACGTGGGGATAATGTCTCTTTTGATTATGAAAAATATTCGACATCAATCGAGATGACCCGTTTGGCCCAGTTACTAAGTGAGTAGACTTGGTATTGTGAATTTGATTATGGAGAAATATTATCAGCAGGTCCTATATTAGTCCAGAGTCTAGATAAGCACATCCTGCTAAACATTTTTATGAAACACACCGACTCGACGAAACAAGAAGATTCATAATTTAGACAACCTGAAAAGAAGAATAATTATGTAATTAAGTTATATATATACACACTACAAGAATAATGAAACAACCGTAATTTAAATGTAGTCAGAAAAGAATAACAGAAGAATAAAGTACGCGCTATTACGGATGCTATTGACTTTTATGATTTCCTCAAGAGGCGCGTAAGAAAAAGATTACATTATTGTTGCGAATCAAATAAACAATGTAGAACTTACGTGTCAGTTGATTGAGGAAAATGACTAAAAAACTATTAGTCAAGTAAAATATGTCGAGCATTGTTTTGTTTTTATTCTATGAATTCGAGACGAATCGTAAATCTGATATGTTTATTCAAATTTAGTTGATAGCATTTACGTTTTTCGTGTGACTAATGATGACAGAATAACGCCAACGTTCTGCTTATTTACTGTGCTCTCCGTGCTCTAATTACCCATGACTGATATGGATAATAAGCCCGCTTCTGAGAAATCTGAAGATTTTACATTAGGCACACAGATTTTCTTATCCGATAGACCGTAAAAATGTCTTCATAGGAATAAGCAAAATATGTTTTACTTGCCAAATAACATAAAGAACATGAAGAACTTCTCAAAACATCACGTTTCATACATGTTTATGGCTTAGGCTTTTTATGTGTATTACCACCACACTTGTATTCTCTGAAGTGGTAAGCACACATGTCCATGGTTATCGGTGAATATCTCCGTGTTGAAACACATAAGTGGTACAGCTATTATTGAAAGATATATAATATTATAAATACTAACTATGTTTATAATTATAGGGTTTTGGGAAAATATGCAATGGGACCTCCTGAGGCGCTCTGCTATCTTAATTAAATGTTCCCACCGTTTAATTAAGCGGCCGGATCACGTCTTGGGCCTACAGGTTAATGGCTGGGGTCTATGTTTCATCTTTGAAGGCTAGCGGAGGTACGGCTAATGCAGACCTAAATTAAGAAATATAGTTTTCATATTTTATATAAAGTTAAGACTAATATACTTATACCGGCTATAGTACAACCAGTTACTTTGTTGATATCCGGTCGTTATTTATCTCAAACGAAAACACAAGCATTAAACGACAACAGAAGCATTCTAAATAAAGCAAATCACCTAGCTTTCGTTCGAGATAAATAACGACCACAAATCCGCAGCGATCATTTGTATCAGTCACATAACGTAAAGAGATCATTCTGAAGTCAAAAACGTTAATTTAAATAAGTAACAATAGTTGCGTGTAATCCTTTGGGTATCAACAAATGATTTCTTAATAAAGTTACCAGCTAATAATAAAAGTACCTAAAAAGCTGGACCAAAAGTCAAATTCGCTACTGCAAACAGAAGTCAGATATCGATTTTATTGAAGCAGATTGCGAGTCTTATCTATATTTTCGAAGATATTGATAATACGCGACATTCTAGCCATACTGATGCTATTGTTAATTGCAGGTTAACGTGACAGGTGGCACCACTTATTCTACACAAAGAGCATGTCAAGTACTATTACTGTTATGTTATGGTTTGTTCACGGCCATTTCACAGAGACGTAACCACCATCGTGTGCAGCACGTGTGTCTCAATACAATTATCTTCATCATTGATAGGTTAAGTTGGATTCCTTACGCTCAATGTGTTCGTCGACTGGTTTCTGTCGGGGGTTTGGCATCATGGAATTAACAGTTATTGGTCATGCATGTTACAGGTGTACTATGAACTGTCATTAAATACAGTAAACACTGGAAATAAATAAGCTTGCATCCCATAGCGGATACGCACTGCGATCACAGCAAATTCTTTGAACACTTTTTGTGTTTAATGATTTTTGTTGTTTAGTTTATATTATGCAAACGGTTAATCATTAAAACTACTAAGTACCTATTTCTTTAAGACAGAAGAATTATAAAATAGCGTTGGATTTATAATTAATACGTCCTTTATATTACTCAAGCCTTAATGTAAAGTTTGATACCTCTTTGATTATTTTAGTAACGAAGATTTTTTATAAACAAAGTCGGGTACGTACATTTGTGAAAATGGGACTTTTACATCAAGCCCAAACTAATCTACTTCGCCGTTTGGCCCTTCGTAATCCGACAGAGACTCTAAAAATACCACTTAAGCTAATTTAAGACCCGCAAAAAACCTTTTTTAAGGAAAATAAGTATCTTGTACATTGAATTATTTATTTTACCTTATTTTTGAGAGCGAATCGATAGGGTATACCACTTTTTATATCTACTAAAATGGGTAGCAATCACTGGAATTGACAACTTTTTGGTCGCATCATAGCAAACGCGAGAGTCTGAAGTTGAACCATGGAATCATTAATTCTTAAACACTCGTTTGCTTTTTCATGATATTATATAAAAGCATGCTGAGATTTTCACGGTGTTACAAACTACGTGTTGGTATTATACAAGTATCTTATCGTCCAGAATCTACATTACAATTTCAAAACAATGAGAATTAGAGTTCATAGGTAATTTAATATACCTATATTTTAATTAAGAGCTGCTAGAAAGAAAGTCATGGGAATCAGTCTATATATTCTACATTGTAACATTTCTATAAATTGTAGTTGTAGTTCTATGTACGCGTTTGCTTACCCTAGCGGGAAATTCAGGTGCGATAGAATATTATAACACACTGCTATTGTATCACTATATGAAAAATAATTATCTACGTTGTGGTTCAAATATAAAGATCTGCGTTGTGGCTTAACAATAATTACACTGGTCTACAAAAAGTTTTATTGATGCTGAACACGAAATTATATTTTAATATATGTTTTAGTTTTTTTAGAAAAAATAACAGAAATTGTATTGCCCATCTATTCATTAGGAGAATTGCGATTTTGTTTTTTCGCTGCCCGCTTGTATTCTGCTTTAGTAACATGTCGACAAATAGCCCAGCAATGATTTGCCCACATTAAAACAACTGCATGTTTAACCTGCGTTACTCAAAATCACAATAATATTTTATGCAGCACACCAACATTCCCAGAGTAACGTTGCATAATGAAATTGTTTCCGAAAGTCAATTCAAAATTAATATTAACTCGCGTGGTCGGATATCCGGGGAGCGTTGTTCAAAAAGCGCATAGAGCCTCGTGAATTTGGAACAGTGATGATTTAAGTACTCGTTTTTTATTCGGATACGTTCCCAGATAATACTTTTTAACCGACTTCAAAAAAAGGAGGAGGTTATCAATTCGACTGTATTTTTTTTTTTTTTTTTTTTTTTTTTATGTTTGTTCCCTCATAACTTGCGACTGGGTGAACCGATTTTCATGATTCTTTTTTTATTTGAAATCTGGTGCTTCCCGTGTGGTCCCATTGTCACCATTTCAATACCTGATGATGGGATCTTGTAGAAATCGGGGGAACTCTTCAATAAATAACAGCAGATTAACCGCGATTGTTGCTATAGCATATCTAAGCATTGTTTACGCCATCACACAACATAATATCACGCCTGTACTCACTACAAAGGTTATAAAAACAATTTCGAAAAAAAAAATGTTCAAGGTCACTTACAACGTTTTACAAAAAAAACGCCTCGTAAATAAAAGGTTTATTATGACTTACTTATGTACTACTGACTTACTTATCTACCTTCATTATCGGAAGACAGATTTCGTAGTCTTTTCATTTCCTGCAACGATCTATCGTCGTGTGGTTTATTATATTTCACTAAATACCCATTTTACAAAACAAAATTCAAATCGCTTAAATGGTCATACAAATAGCAAAACCACATTAGCAGAATCTAAAGCCAAAAAATCGTGAAATAAAAAATTTTAAATAAAAAATTATAACCTCCTTCAAAAAACTCAAAAGTGAAAAATAATATTTTATCACTTCACTTTACATAAGCGAAGTAGAAGTCGGTGCCAAATCCCAACATCCATTAAGCGATTCAGAAAAATAGTACTTATGAGAATGCTGCCATACGTGCGTGGTTCATAGTTTAAAAGCTAACACTATAAACTAAGCGAACGCATAGGATTTGGCGCCGACTTCCACTTCGCTTATGTAAAGTGAAGTGATAAAATATTATTTTTCACTTTTGAGTTTTTTGAAGGAGGTTATAATTTTTTATTTAAAATTTTTTGTTACGAATGATTACAATTTTGAGCGAATATACATAGGACAATTAAAATATATATATACATATGTAAATTATTATATATAGGACAATTAAAATAGAACGCACGAACCGGAGCCTCGGATCGACATCACGGGCTTAATGTTTACTAAAGGTCTGCTCTAGCTTAGCTTATATTTAAAAGATGGTCTACCCGGAAACAAGGATATCCCAATTACTACAGCGCAAATGAGCAAATTTTCCTAAAACCTTTAATTGTTATACATACATACATTTTTGTATTACTATTACTGAGAAGGCAAACAGTTGTCCAGGGATATCTATTGCTTTTATAAATTTAACAATTCAGACTTCTACTAAACATGTTCAAAAATATTAAAGGGCATGATCAAAATAGTCATATCTGAAAATTAAAATAGCGCTTATGCTTAATAAACGAAGAGAACAAAAACTATACTATATTTTAATTTTTTAACAATTCATATAGCGGCATTTCTTTTTGGGAAAGATTACACTGTAATATGCCGAGTCTACGGCACAACATGAGGGGAAAATATTACACACATTAGTGTCACATACTGATTTGTAGGCTGACGTAAGAGTATACTGGAGTGCAAAAACATTTACCCAACATCGCCTGATATTTTTAATAGTACACATTTATTAACCTAATAATTTTTGTCAAGGTTTAAGCTGTGTATATAAATAATTAAGATAGGTGATAGCAGGTGTTACGAGGTGGGTTCCACAGAAACCTTACGTATGTTTTTACAGAGTAAGCGAACTTTTATTCAAATAATTGAATTTATTTTGGTGAAAACATAGATCTTGTAATTACATCTTATTAACTAGTCTGATTAATCAAAGATTTTAACACACCTTAATTTAATTTAAAGTAACATATAAAATTATGAATTATAATCGACCATGCTTTTTATTACTGGGGGCTTACCATGAACTTTCAAAATAATTGCCAAGTTCCGGGCAGTTTAACTTTGAAGGATAGCCTGACAGGTTTTCTATTTGTACCATGATCATTTCTATCAGAGCTGCAATGCATCGATTTCACATCTGCTGTATTGTCTCTGATCAGCAAAGTCTAATATCTTCATAATATAAACAAACGTTCGGAAATACTTATCCGCGACGTTACCGGTTTTACGGTTTTAAAAAATCGTATTAAAGTATTTGAATAACATTATTTATTACGATGATAATAATTAAATCAATATGTTTTATTACTAAACATCGCATTAGACATGATTAAGATGCTAGAAACCTTTTCAACACTTAAAACAGATAATTTAGACACTTGATAAAACGATTACTATTTTCGAACGATGACAAGTACGTCAGTTGGTATTGTTTAAGAAATGGAACTACCACAAATTGAGGTGTTTAAATAAGAAACATTATGTTGATTTGTTTCTTAGAATCATAAGATAGCAATAAAAATCACCAATCCATCATCTTTTATAGCGATTGTCATATTATGGCTATTAAGGGTATAAAACCTGAATAGTACATACACTATTCAATAATATAGCTGCTAGAAGTATACCATTTAATAAATAATAATATTCTGGTCGTGTGGGGTAAAAATAAACACGTAGCATAATGTCACTAGATTTATTTTCGTAATCAACATCTTAATATAACAAATACTAAAGTTTTATTTAATGCCTCAAGATATATGTTTTCTTGATACCAAGCCCAACATTATAAACCACACTACAGCCATCACTACCCATACACCAGCCGATAGTTCTTCTGCCGATCCTCTACAGTAATAGTCACAATAAACGATCTAGTTAGAGCACTGCTATCGTCCAAGAAAATGACGATAGGTTGTTTTCAACTCGTTTAATTTATTTGGTTCAGATCGGTAGCTGTTACGACCGTAGGCATGTCATGTACAAATTTCGTAGAAATCTTACAGCACAATGGACACCATGGCTTAGTCGAGTACTTGCTAATAACTTTAAGCAAAATACATTAAATATTATTTAGAAATCCACAACTATTGTCAAAAAGATTGTCAGTTTCAAACTGACATTATTTTCTCATTCCGTTTTACAGTAATTATAACTATGAAGTATGAACTTATGTTTCATTCTTAGATAAAGGAGGTTTTATTAACATGAAGATCTTCAAAATAAACGTAATATTATGTAATTTCATCGTTACACTTTTGTATAATATGCTAGTAGTACATATACATGAAAAAACATGTATTTTATTTAAAATTTACCAAAACAGGTTAATAAAAGTTAGTTTTTCACACCGGTTTAATCTGACAGCAAAGTAGTTCAATTCTCGATGTTTGTATGTCAAAAATTACTTCATGGTACGGATATTTGCAGGCCAACTACTGTCACGTGATCGCTCGCCGGCTTAGATCACGTGACCGCTGGCTCGCCTGTTGTTTTAAGTGATCATGGTACAAAATAACAGGACAGTTCATTTTTCGTCGAAAACAGTCCTGCTATAAGGGTTCATGGTAAGGCCCCTGCCAGGCGGCGTACCTTCATTTTGTTGCACTAAGCTGTACAAGCTGTACAGCTAGCTGTATATTGAATCCGGAGAAAATATAACTTCCAATCTTTGTTGTTTGGTGGAATGTAACTTATTCTGCTTCTATTAAGTCGATGATTATAACCTAATCTGACACTATGGTTGAATCTTTAGATTATACTTTAGTAGGTAAGTTATACATACATATGACCCCGTTTCAACGTGTTATCGAAAATGAAGGAGACACTGTGCGATTATTCTTCACATCACAGAGACAACCTTCAATATTTTTCGTCAAAATGTCCGAACCACAAATTGCTCAGGCAAGTGAGACAGCAACTGTCTCTATGGGGCGTCAAATACGTCACGCTAAATTGGAATATCATCTATGAACATTGACGTCATCGGTCTACCGTGTTGCCTCGAGAATTAAGTCTCTAACAGCCCCTGTCGGCTCGGCGATAACGATTCTGTCAGTCGCGGCGAACAAACATGGAAAATGAGATCTTTATTCATAAGGTGAGCTGATTTAATCTGAGGTACCTCAATTAGTAGTTGTTTTGTGTCTATTGCACGAGAAATATTGCTATATTAGTAACATGCTATACTAATAGTGTTAAGTTAGTGTCTTTACTTGCGAGACCGTTTTATATTAACGTAATGGTTGCACCACCTATCCCGCCTACTTCCTAAGTAGGATTTTTAAATTACTTAGTGTTACAGGGACTGTATGTAACATACTTAAGAACGTTAGAACTACTTATTGCTAAATGCTATATATTTATGCTAACCCTTAACGTTGCTCAGTTTAGCATAAGATTTTACTAAGTTTCGTAATCGCTAAAAACTTAATAATTTAATGATCCACTGACTGACTGGACATCTCATATAAAGTTGAATTGTCGTATTTATCTTACATTTCTTATTAAGTACCTACTAAATATTATAATCCCTGTAGGTAATATGTTTTCATGTTGTTTTTAACACACAGATTTAGCTAAATTTATACGTT
Source organism: Abrostola tripartita (assembly GCA_905340225.1). Classification (NCBI taxonomy): domain Eukaryota; kingdom Metazoa; phylum Arthropoda; class Insecta; order Lepidoptera; family Noctuidae; genus Abrostola; species Abrostola tripartita. The sequence continues at coordinate 4,378,293 of HG996487.1, read as the reverse complement.
AATGTGTTTTTGTGTAAGAGGCCGGCCGATCGCAGAAAATAAAATAATCAAGTGTTTGAATTAATAAAGTTGTTTTTATAACGGCCATTGGAATATTTTATTGGGACATTAAACAAACATGGGACCTTCCGGCTGAATGCAATCAGTGTCTATTTTTATTGCCGTATAAAGTAATTAGAAGTTTTTTGCTTACTAAGCTATGTTTAAAGAAACAACATCGTCCTAATTTTTCTTTGTAACAACAGCCTATACTATAATTATTTTAAGTAACCCTACTTCAAATGCGGCGTTAGACCTATTTAAGATATTTGCACAACAACGACTTCCTCGGCATAACATATAAAATAGTTATTAGCTTGTGATTAGCCACCATGGGGCTAACATATTACTTTGTAATAAAAGCCTCTCCATAAATAGATAAAAAAAAAACAGCACCTTATACGGATGTCTTTGAGGGACATGGCCGGAAATGGTGTTGAACAGGCACGTGTGGGAAAATGAAGAGGATGTTTTTGTCTAGCCGTGGAATACACAACGTATTACATAAATAAATGTATGTATACATCTTCTTACACCATCCATTCATAAAGCTAAGTTTATCGATATAATATGTTGGTCATTTAAAGCGGTACACATTATCATAATTCCAATAAATGATTTACGATTCCCTTAATTTTAAGCATAAATGTGTAATTTAATAACAGAGGCTGGTGAATTTATGTAATAAGTTTATTAACGTTCAAATTGATTGATTATTCCGGCAAGTTTCGAATAATGTTTGAACTTTACTTCAAATATTAGTATAGGGAATTGTAGTTGTTCATCAGCTACAAAATACAAAAGTAAACATGAATACAAGCGTTATAGGGAAGGCCCGGGGCACCGAAGCTGTAATTTTCTTTGTGTACGAGTGTAACACTCGGAGCTGAGTAAACTTTAGCGGTGAGCGGTGAGTCCACCGACGATGACGAGCCTTGATATCCGTAAAATTGCTTTATCTCCTTTATATTATTGCGTACAACATTTAAATTACTCCCTTCGATATAGTAGTTATTATTCCTAAAAGGGCTACTGATGAATTATAACCAAACCGTCGTTGTGTTTATTTTGTTCTGATTTGTTTTTCTGGAAAACAATGTTATTTAGGAATGTTTACCAATATATCTTGGGCTTACTTGCTTGGAATAGGTTCAAAATATCGCAGGTACGAGTAATATATAGAAATACATGCTTACGCATGTATTTCTTTGGATTTACTGAAGATTATAGTTAATACGAGCATGAGTTTAAATGAACGATATCATCAACATAATTCTAGCCTAATTAATATTATATTTATGAGCCATCATGCTATTTAACAACAATACTACATAATTATGTATGTTCAGAGATGTATAATTTTATAACCCATCTTCGCTGGTTCATCCGGAGCGCATTCTGAATATCCAATACAAAGCAATCTCGTATCTGCTTTAAACCATCGATTCTGAGTGCCTATCGATCCATTTGTGTAAACATAACTAATATTGAATTACGTTTGTGCCACGTGAGCGAAGCCTCTAAGAACATCATCTGCGTTCATGAGCAGCAATATAATCCCAGCAGCGAGAAGTCGATACAGTATTTGCTCTATACATAACCTTGTTCCCAAGGTACCCTCGTAGGGCCTTATTCATTAAGTTCACGAAATGTCAAGAGATAAATAGATAATCATAATCATATAACGTTTCAATTTCATTTTGCTTGGGTAATTCCACCGTTTAGATAAATGTTAAAAAGGCTAACCGTTAAAAATAACCTTAAGCCACGATTTAACTCAATCTGATTATTATATTTAATTTTAAGTCTGACATTAATAATAATCGACTTCGTTATTGATTTTACATCTCGCTGCCAATCAGTTTGGTTCGCAAGTGGTTCACTTTAATTAAAGGGCACAGACGAAGTAGGCGTACACAGAGGAAAAGTTTTTGTAGCACTCTTCAAAGAGTTTTCGTTAATTAGGGTCCCATCTAAACAAAGGACGAGGTGGATGGCACCGGCTTTGTAGCAATTTGTCTCAATGAACGAGCTGGGCGGTATAAATGTACAGCTCTAGTTAAGTACTGTCATATATTCTTCTAAGCACCCAAGTGTTACTACACTAAACTTAGGTTTAAAGTGCCCGGAATTGCAGTCCAGCCTTTTATAGTAGCTAATGTTGCAGTCCACTTAAAATTGTACGGAGTTCAGATAAATACCTGATGTGATGTAATATGTAGGTTTATTTTACCTTATTTCGCGTCCACATAAAACAGTGTTTCCATTAAATATTCTGTAAAACGAAGCATTCATAAAATATGTACCGGCTAAAGCCCGCACCGTGTCTAGTTTATGCATAAAGTTTTATTCAGCGAGTGGGTGCTGATAATGCGCTCAGATGCCGTGAACATTAAACATGGCCACGAAAACCGGTAGTAAGAACGTTTTTAGGATGTTCAGAACAGACAACAAGAAGAAAATAACAATACTAATCCAAATCCAAGAATTTGATATTGATAATGTTCTTACATTATAATTTTCGTAAAACAATGGTCTCGTGCAAATTTACGACGCCATATTTATTTTTGGCCAAGAAGCAATTAAAACGGCAATGCGATTGATATTGATATTAGTTTCTATTAAAATGTACCTATATGTGTATGGAAATGTTACAATGAAATAGATACCATGCTCTGTGTTTAGTTAATTAATACAGTCGATATTATTATGTGGGTTGCTCATAATATCCTATATAATACCTAAGCTCTTATTTAACAATCAGGGACCATTCGAATTTTAAGATATTATACTTTATATTAAGTGAGTATGCATATGTCATTAAATTATTGTTTATTACATCAAATCTTATTCTTATGAATAGAGCTTGTTACGTATTAGTTGTTAAGTTAAATAAGCTTCAATTGTAGCGCGCTTGATATTGTTTCAGGTTCTATGTTGATTTTAGTACCACACAATATCCTTGAGTCGGGATCCATATTACAATCGGAATCATTTGAGTTATAGGTACTTATGTCTACAGAAAACCACAGTATTCTGATAATGATCTTATTATTCACATTTCCACATTGTTGTTTGGAGTACTTAGTAGTGGATTAAGCATTGCCATCGTGAGATTTGTAGATACCGCCTGAGCTTCGTGCAACACGGCTTTCCTTTTATACGTATTTCAACGGAGGCATACATGATTGAAATATTCTTGCTTCTACATAACCTTTTCTAACTCTGCATTATGCGCAGGCGAAATGTGGTAAAAACTGAGATTTCCACCAAAAATGGAAAATAATTTATCACTTCACACGTCTCTATAACTAAATAATATTAAATATACATATATCGCTAGTAAGAACTGTGCAAGCTGCACGTGAAGTGGGGCAGGCGCATCGCTCGAGTTGCCATTTGGATAATATATCCTTTAGTCGTCCACCGCAAACTCCAACGGAAGAGATGAAGTGGAAATAGTTTTTGTAACATTTCTGACACAAACGTCGACAATGAATTATTCTTTATTGCTTGTATTTTTTGTACTATTCTTGTAGAGGGGTATATTCACTGCAAATAGGAGCGCAGGTTTAGAAGAATATAACCTTTGATAACTTACTGATTATACATCGAGGTTTTATATTTCAAAGACAGCCATGAAATGTTTCCTTCGTTAAAGTTCTAAAGAAAACTGAAGTAAGTATAAATATTAATTATTCGCTCAACTGCTTTAGAGTTTGTACTAGATAATAATATTATGGAAATCATCAAAGTGACAACTCTTAGGTACAGACAGTTTCAAAAGTAGACGAAGTATTAAAATTCAGAACGTGTAGTTAGTACTATTTTCTTATTTTTTTTGTTAATTGTTTAATTATGATGCAAAATTATTTAAGTAGGTACTTAAGTAGTAATTATACTAGTATTTACAGACCAAGCATAATTATTCCAAAAAGTCAATTACTTGCAAAAAATTGTAAACAAATTTTACATCAACATTATTATTTCTTTATTATACATTGACGAAATGAATAAAAACATAACCATCTAAAAATATGACATATCACGTATCACGACAAAAGGAAACTGAAACATTCCGTCAACGTGACGTCAATGGCAACTAGACACGAAACAAAACGAAATTGATTATATTCAGAATTTGGTTCTTTGCGAATATAAGTGGCATGTGAACGTATAAAAATTAATAGAAGTACGACAAAAAAACAAAGTTTTTAATTTGTAATTTATAATTAATTTTCATTTTTTAATTGTTTTTAATGTATAATTAATATCCATTTATCAATAATTATGTAGTGATATAGTTAGTATAGTTAGACCCTGTTTAAAGTTAGTTACTTAAAATATGTTCATAACACAGACAGGACGTGCTGTAAAAACTTTTACTCGAGTATAAAATACAAACATTGTGTACGAATCCGATGTTTGTCAGAAACTGTAGCGGCGAAGATGCATTAATCAAAACCTCAACTGAAACGTAAACGAACGATGCAGCTCAAAGGATTCAGATTTAAGTGGATTCGTACTCGGATCCCAACCCTGTGGTGTGTGGAAATACTTATAAGTTGAGTGTGGTTTTAATACCTACAACATCGACAGTGTGAATGAATTGTGCTAATTAAGTTTTTAATGTTATTGGAAAAAACCGTATTCGATGAGAAACATTACAGGAGTAGCGTAACTTGAACTGCCACACTCTGAGGATTTATAATATAAACAATTTTTATTTTAACCCTTTCACTGTCTACTACCTATATATATATATAGTACCTACATCGATTGTTTCACTATTGTGTCTCCTTAGCGGATAGTCAACGTATTAATTGTCTTTTCTACACAAATAAGCACAATAAATAATACGATAGTGATATCGGGAGTTGCTTATACATCGGTACAATCGGTAGTAACTAATAGCTCTCAGCATATCGTGCGTTATACAAAAAAATAGGCCGTGATTCTCATATGATACGTACAAAGCGACCGCTATCGCTACCCGAAGAAGATTTTCCCAGAAGTTTCTCCTCTTGCGGCAATTTATTCAGCAACCATTTGCCGGGCCAGCGCCACTGCCGGTGCCACGGATGTGTGTTACCCCGTTAACTTACCGTTACATGAGTGTTCCGGTTTGTAATATTTATACAAAGGATGATTGTGATGTATCCAATTTGTATCAGACTTGCAACTATTTATACAATTTAACCTGATCATGTTTTGCCTCGGACTGTGAAAATTATTAAGATAGCATTTTTTTTATTTATTTATATATTTTATATTAAAAACCGTAACAAAAAGAATACCAAAAGAAATAGATTTTGGCGATGGTGTTGTTTGTATGAGAGTTATGATAATTATGTGAACTAGCTTTACTTGTAGGGAGAGCTTTACTTGAACCCAGTTTTACGCCACAAAAGAATACAGATCCCTCTAGCAGTATTAAAAAAACCAATGGATCAATTCGCAAACGTATTTCCTCGAACCGACTTTAAAGACATATATCAAGGCGACAGGAACTTACTTATCATTTTGAATTCTGTGGAATAAGCTGTTTTCGCTAGATAACTTATTCAACTTGCCATAAATATTACAAACTGTGTTTTTCTCTAAGATCAGAGTAGTCGCCTGGCTTATCCATAAAAGCTTAATGGCGTTAAAACAGGAATAAAGTTATCAGAGTAAATGGCTTAGGGCCGCCGGCGTCGTGAAGAGTTACACGATGCATTTTTTACGAGAGAGCCGGTTAGGATTTCAGTTTTTATCGGTATTGTTAACTAAGGATAAAAAAATTGTTTGTGAAAAAGTAATACGTAGTCTTAAATAAGAATAAGATCAAACTGTCGTTGTTGATCAGAATAGACTAAGCTGATAATTACTAGTCATTTTGCAAGAAATAAAATATAAATAACCTATTTAAACCAACGTGATTAATTGAATATAGTATTATGTGTATTGTGAATTGGATCGATATATAACTCACAATGCAATTGAAAGATACTGTGATTTAATTACCTTGATTAATATAAATAGGTTCCTACTTGACTTTCCTCTATAATTACGTTTGATTTCAAGTTTTGTTTCTTTATGTTTGATATTATTGGGGTTTTACATTCGAGAATTTTTTAGTTTGTTCATTGAACAGCAATAGGCTCGGTTTCTTTTACCCATATTGGTAGTTATAACATAACTGGCAAAATATGGATGTAGTGCCATACATCTCTGCCTACCTCTTTGGGAATAACATACTTGTTAGATTATAGATATATGTTTTAGACATAAGATATATTTTTAAATTCTTTCCTTATCATGCTACTTCGGCCAGCACACACAATGATAAGTAAGTAAACGATAAATCAATCGAATTAGAGTCAGACACATTTGATTAAGCCGATAATGAAATATTATCGTCTTAATCAAATGAGTCTGACTATAATTTATTATCTATGCTTACCTATAGATCTAGTGTGGCGGATTTAATACAGAAGTAATAAGTAATAGGGATGTTGACTGCATTAACAATTACGTTGGAATTAATAGAGATCTGGAAAAGGATTTAAAATGAATACGAAACCAGAAAAAATAAATAAAATACAGTAAGAAACAGTAGATTTACAACGTATTTAAGGTTGTGGAGGGGGCATTCTCTATCCGTCTCGCGCAAAACGTTTAATGTACGGGGTGATGCGAAATTTACTATGCAATTTAGACTATTTCAGACTAATAGTTCACTATACTAATAGTGCCATCTCTCTCCCACTAAATTATTTTGTTGTTTTGAATTTTATTCTCAAATAGTATTTGACAGTTTATTAAATTTTTTGCTGTATTTAGTTTGTGTTTTCAGTTTTCATATTAATTTTTAACCCTTTTTCAAGATTTAAAAAAAAAATGCAGTCTACAATTCAACATCCCTATTCTCTTTAGCAGTTCAGAGTTAAGTTGTTGGCGGTGTATACACTGCGGTGTAGCCGTATCCACGTAGGTTCAGTTGCCTTACTACTATCTCCGTTGTGGAAGCGAGACGCCGCGCTACACTGCACGTAGCGGCGCATCGACCCGCTTCTACGTCAGAAAATGTACTGTTTAAAAGCTCATAGTAAGGGCCCTGGGCCTGTCTGATTGTTGTTTCGTCGCCCACGAAATAATACACCAACCTCGGCATCGGCTCGGTTCAATGAGTACATTTATTGCATTTTCCCCCCTATTCGTCTTTTCAACAGGCAGTCCCTTCTTCCTTATATTATTACCTTGTTTCAGCCTTCCTCTGCTTGTATAAGGTACGGTGCGGTTCCTTGCCCATACGATATACGGTACACAATACCTGCTCACTGCTCAGGCATTCATATTTCTACATGAGCATATTATGACGTTCACTTCAATCATTTATTGAAATATTAATTTTATTTATTATTCGTGTTATGAAGATAAAAGAGAATTAATGTCTCAGGTCCGTTTGCGAACACTTATTAGGATGGTAATTATTATATAAGTCTGTAAATCCTTGTTTAGCGACTGCAAGGCAAAGGTATTTTTTTAATCCAACCAAATTTAATGACCAAGCTGTTGTACTGTCTACTGTATAGTACAACTCAAGCTCGTGAAAAGTAAATAGCAAATTATATTTCGTCATCATCATCATCAGCCCGTTGCAGTCCACTGCTGGACATAGGCCTCTCCCAACGTACGCCACAGAGCCCGGTCTGCTGCTTTATGCATCCAGTCATTGCCTGCCCTCTTATGTAAGTCATCCCGCCATCTGGCCAGAGGACGACCCACGCTACGTTTACCAATTATATTTAAATCATGTTATTATTAAACAACATTTTGGGAATCTACCTGTCTCAATTATGTAACTGATACTCACCCTCTGACATACATACACTCACCTCTCACTTTACACATCCAGAGGACAGACACAAAATATTTAATATTATCTTTCTTTTAGCACTAACACAATAGTTTTAATGATCTGTTTACGATATAATACTTTTTTATGTGGCATCTGTAAGCTATTATATGTATGCCCAAATCCGCAGGTTTGAGGCGACGCGTGCTGAAACACAGGCATTAAACCTAGTTCGGCAGCGGAGGCTATAAAAAGACACAACATTGTATATAATTTATATGCTTACTTATAATAAGACCTAAAACTGTGTAAACATGTAATTATGCTTGGATTAATAAACTATTATTATTATTATATTATTAAACAACATGGCAATGTAACCCGTTTTATAAATTTTCATAAACATTTCTGTTTAATTTTCTGTAAACTGTGCCGGGACTCGTTAACTCAAAATTAATATGTCAGGCTTCCACGTCCCGTTATATAGGAAGCCGATAAAGTTGCACCCTTTAACGCTAATTTGACTTACTAAATTGTAAACTGCCGTTAAAATGCCGATAATAAACATGTCGCTTAGATTAGGTGCAAGGCTTATACCATTTTTTTTATATTCGGCTGTGGAAAATGCCATAAATTAAATATATTAATTATATCATTTAGGTTTTGTAATAATTACCCATTTAAGGAAAATGTTACTTTCACCTTTAGAAATACAATCATCATCATCATCGTCATCCGGAAGACGTCCACTGTTCGACAAAGGCCTCTCCCTTAGAAATATAATGAAAATACAATCAGCTAGGTGGTTATCTTAGCTGTAAAAGGCATCACACTCAGGTCACAAATCTTAACCCGACCCGTGCTGAAGGTAGAATTACATATTTTCTTCTTAATTTTTTGTGTATGACTGAATTTTAGGAAAAGTTCCTATATTAGGTGTTTACATATTACAACCACGTCTCACAGAGGAAACTCCAACACTCACTTGTGCTGTGGATGAAACCCGCGATAGCAGCTTGCAATATTACGGCAATCGAAACGAAATCCATAAAACGTAAAACCAATTACGGTACAAAACGGTTACGTATCGTATTAGGGTAATAAAAGTCGGTATGGTAGGCACAAAGGTCGCTACTAGCCTCTTCTACAATACAATTTAGTTATATTCGCTTTAGTAGTATTACTGGGCCGCGGCTTAATGACCCCTTTAACAATAGAATGGTTTTAGGGAACTGACGAAAGAAACGTTTGCTCTGTTTTATGGTATTTAGGAAATTTGATAGTTGAATCAGTAGGCATGTAGAAAATACTATGATTCACTTTTAGGTGTGTAAAATGAAAAGTTTTTTGCACACTATCTTTTAATACCAGCAGCAACACTACAAAATAGGGATGTTGACATCAAAAAAACCTACACGGTTTAATAGTCTATTTTGGATTTTCGTCATTTTCCTGTTTTGAATAAATATTCCGTGAAATCGTTGTTGTGTAAAGCAACGAATGGAAAATTCAATTGTTTGAACGTGATGACGCCATTAATGTTTTAGAAACGAATTCAAAGACTAATTGGCTCAAAACCGTGCTTTTAATAAAATGTTTAAATCTTTAGATGACCAGTTTCTACGATGGGCAACATGACAATAAGCTACGTTGTCATGTTGCCCTTTGTTGAAACTGGTCACTGGTCAGAACATTAGATACATTTTAGAAAAATCTTTTGGCGTCTGGTATTCTCCAATGAGGCAGGCAGAGATGCACATATTATAGTTTGCTCACATTTAGAAAGTTATGTCGTAGGTCCCAAAATCCAGACTCCGGGCTGCTACTGAGAAATATCTAATAGAAAAACCCGATAACACTTTGCCTGACTCGGGAGTCGAAACCAGGACCTCATGCTCAGCAGTCGCGCTTAGTGACCACTAGACAAACGAGGACAATCATTAAACAACCATAAGTTATTTTTAGAAAATTGTGAAATGTTTCAGTACAGTTTTCGTTATGCCTGTTATCAAATCTCCGTACGACATTATGTCAAATGCACTAAATACACTGCTAAACTGCGTCTAATTCGATTAAAATATGGAAATCCCTAAGCAGCAAATTTCAAGACTTAGTAGGTACTTACTAGAATTACTTACATAATAATTTGTATTATCTGGTATCGCCTTAAATCGACTTACCTGAAAAACAAAATAAAATAAGATTGATACTAGCACAGTGATAAAACATGATTAGTAACGAGATAATATATCAATTATTTGGTGATATTTATTGTAAGTATTTATGATTTTGATAGCCAGCCAGCTGAAAGTTTTATGCTACATAAAAACGACGAAAAAGTTAAAAGAAATAAGACATGCACAGTCGAAAACCGATTAGAAACTTATAACATTAACCGCCGAACTCAGAGACATTTAATGATTAATTAAATTATCACTAAGTAAAGGTTTTCTTTGTGATATCTGTCCTTAGTGTCAGTTTAAGTAATCATTAACATCTCTGAGTTCGGCGGTAAGACTAATTCTTGATTCAAAGAGAAACGAGCGTTATTATCTACAGACGTTTGATCTCAATCTGAGCGTATCTTTAAACACTTGTACTACAGGTCTCCGTAGGCGTTATAACCCTTTGAAGTTGGAGTGTGGGACAAAGAAAACAAAACCCAAAATGCGATACTCCGCATAAATAAAGCTAAGGCAATAGATTATAATTATTCGGGGGTGGAGCGCAGAACAGTGGTGTACCGTGACTCAAGGTAGAAAATTAGATTGAGAAAGCTAACTACCATAACTACCAACTTTCAGTAATGCAAAAGGATTGTATGGCGAAGAGGAAGAATGTTCGGAATTGAATATTGCAGTACTTAGTGCTACATAATAATGATGGATGATTAATAACTTTTAAAGTCGATTAAGAGTGATATATTTTATGTGAGATAATGCAAAATGAGAATGAAGAATGCAAGAAAAACATTGTCTCGTTTTTGGATAAAAACTTACTATCCATACTAAAATATAACAAAGGTGAACTAGAATAAATGACTGAATTAGGTCTGTATTATAGATATAATTCTTGGTCAATTAATATTGCTCAAAAAAATATGTTTTAACTTAAGCGAGGTTCCTTTCAATTGACTAATTTTATTCGGCACCAAACATCGGGTTTTATAGCCAAGTAATTAAACTGGACAATTTTCAATCAGAATTTAGGAAAACCTATTAATTAATTCGCGCGGACCCTACAGTCGTTTTAATATAGACAAGTACCGTTCCATTTAGTCATTGAATATATTCGATTCGCTTTTAAAAATAATAGGTACATCCAATTAAAGAGTATCTCATTTCTGTTACCAGTATGAAAGCATAGTCCGGTCAAATTGGACATAAAAATAGTGATCAAATAACAAAAAGTCCGACAGAGCTGAATTTTGGTATAGACCAGTACAAATAAAGTGCCAAAAATCCCCATCGATCCCACGTGTGCTAAAAAAGTTATTCAAGGTCAAAGGTTAAAATTTTAGTTTTTTTGGATTTTCCTCGAAAATTTTAAGTTGTAGGTATCAAAAATATTGCCCAGACAAAATTTGTAGATCATATTTTTTTAAAAATTAGATGTAAAACGATGTAAGTTCAATGAAAAAATAATCAAATGAAAAAATAAGAAACAAACCCTTGCATTTTCCCTATTGTGTTAGATTTCAACAATCACTAAAAGTATGAGATATGTATAAGAGTCATCATCATCATCATTCAATTCAATATCCCACTGCTGGGTATAAGCCTCCCTTAACCAAAGCCTTCCGCCGCGGTCAAGCGCCAATCTTATCCAGGTGCGCCCTGCGATCTTTATACTATCGTCGACCTATCTCGCTGCCGGTCAACCTACGCTTCGTTTGCCGAGGTACAAGAGTATCATCTTACAATTAATGTAGTTTGTTGTAGTGTTTCAATCTCTAAGACCGTTTCAATTACGATCTCAGTCTGGAATGATTTATTTCTCTTAAATTCCTAGAGTTTACAAGATTGGCAGTAGGTACTTAGTCCCCCTATTACATTGGGACCTATAACATTATTGGTGAAATGAGAAATATTTTCGAAACCTGATCTAAGTATAATTTTCAGAAAAACATCTTTTTAAATACTTAACATAACATGGTGCTCGTACATACCCTCAGTACACCAGTGAGGGTATATACCAGCACCATTATTGTAAGTATTAAAAAAGATGTTTTTCTGAAAATTCTACTTAGATCAGGTTTTTAAAATATTTCTTAAAATTAACTTATATAGTTTTCGTTCCTTAATTTTATGTGTAGGTAAATGATAACACAACTGTTATAAATCAATTTATAAGCATGTTATTTAAGTATAATCTTATCGCTTTTTATCGGGCCAGGAATCAGGATTGAACGGCAAATATAATAAAAAAAAAAACAATATAATTTACCTATTAAATTGTTTCTGTTTAATTTGTTAGAGATGAATAAATTAATGATTTATTAATGTAAATAAGTTTTCACAAACACTTTTACATGTAAGATTTCAATAAACAAGAAACTAGATGGCGTCGGCTTTCCTAATTGACTACCTCTGAGAAGAAATGCCGAAATAAACTCAGGGGTCCATTTAAAGTCCAGACAAATGTAAGTTTGTGTGCGAACAATGTAGGTCGTCCGAGATGGGATTTTTTTGAGAGACCAATACCAAAGCAGGTTTGAGTCGACCTGTCCTGATAGTCGCTCCGTCTCGTACCATCTGTATGACATCTGGGTAGGCTGTAAGAAAAACTCACACAAGATCAAGCTATGTCAATTATTAAGTCAAATAATTAAAAAAAAAGTGCATTGAAATGAATTGAAATCAATACATATTGTCAATTTTAATAGAAATTTAATTAAAATATACCTAAATTAACAAATTGACAACTGAATACCTACTTTAGATAAACAAATAACTTTACAAGTATTCGATACCGATATATTTATAAAAAAAAGCAAGTCTATCTGAATCTCCTGAAAGTCACGCACCCTGAATGTCAATAAACATACCTACACTAATCAGGTATATGTTATAACAGTTATTTTATAAAAGCAAGAATAAAGGATGTCTGTATCTCTTGCATTTGTTTTCCTAATGATGTATAAACGACTTACGCCACATGGAAATTCAAAAGTGAGAACAGTCTGAAATGCACAGGGATTAATGTTTCAATATTTTAAAACCCTATGAACATTTTAACGCACGTTTATGTTATATGTTCCCACTAGCTTTTAAGATAAAAAGGAAATACTGGAACGAATTTAGTCATCCTAATGAAATTGTTGCCAGTAAAAGGTAAAGTAATTCGTGCCATAGTTGGAGAAGTATAAACTACGTGTACGAAACCGCAGGGACTCCGTATTTATCGCTCGAAGACCTTTGTTGGCGCGTGTTGCGTCGGCCATATTTTAATTGCGGTCGCGCGCCTATTCACTAGCTTTCAACAGGCCCCATGCGAGATGTCGGCCTGACAGAGCCCGATAAATTGCTCACTTCGGCAGCGACCTACTCCGCATTGTACCGCTAGTAACAAAGCCCATTATCCTTGACCATAAACCGAGAAATTCTTGTCCAAACACGAAAAATGTACGAACGTACAACGGTTCAGTACAAACACCAATTTAGCTTTTCTGAGTCCAGAAAAACTTATTTACAGACCACTGTGCCATTTTTAATTAGTACGAAAAGGATGTCGATATTATATTACATTATCTATTTAAATGGTAAAACCAATTCGCTGGCTAATCACAATACATGGTGCATGATTGGAGTTACATTTAATTAACACTATGTTATTGAATCAGAATCTATAACAGCATATTAATTTATTATTAGCCGTGTATCTGCGAGTATAGTTTATATGAGAAGTGATTATTTCATGGAGCCTATAATTGAGGAACATTTCAATAATTACCATTTGAATGTATGGAGCCATACGTAATTACTTTAACATAGTGATTGCTTTAATTGATTTAGGTTCATACATGTTTTAGTACGATAATGTCGTTTTATCGCATATCTTTAATAACGGTCTCTTTATTCTGGTCTGTCACGTATCTGTATTACTTATCTTGTATAAAAGAGGGCAAGCAACAAAATACACAGATAACTTTCGACTAAATCAATAGTAGTTGTTTTATTAAAAATAAAAATATTGCAGCCCTTGCGCTTAGTAGTCGCGCTTAGCGACCAATAGATAAATAGCTTTCGACCCAGAATTCGAGCCCAGGTCTTCACCTGGGCTCGAATTCCGGGTCAAAAGCTATAGTAACCATTATAAATGATTTTACTCGCACATGATGCCATAGAAGATTTTGACGGGACTATCTCTATCGCTACTATGACACATCAGCTGCTACGTACAGTTTTTTAAATCGAAATCCAGGGGGACGAAGTCCCGGGCATAAGCTAGTATTTAATAAACGTGTAGAGGTTGGGTTAGGCCGTTACTGCACTATTATTTCAGAGACCTACGGCTAAAGTACTTATGGCGGCCCTCAGGGAGTACTCTTGATAAATATACAATTTGGTTCTCTCCGAATTGCGGTCATCTCACGCATGATCACCGCAGCCGCAGATTAAATTCGCAATCGATCTGCAAGCTATTAAGCCGCGGGCCAAACTCATGTCATTACCTAGGAGCAAAGGTTTTTTTGATACATTCTAAAAATATCAAGTTCCCATAACACATTGGTGATTATATTACCTGTTTCATGTAATAATTAGACACATCGACAATTTCACTGATTTGTAGTTACAGATTGATGTGTGTACAGTAGAATAAACTTGACAATGTCAAAATAAAAATGAAAATTGAGATAAAGGCTTCTTATTACAGCCAGTCTCTATGCTCCTTTCTTTGCTACATCCATCAATTTATATATCTCACCGCCAGATACCCGACACTTACCTACCTCTAGTAAAATGGGGGATAGCTTAGCTAACATGAGCATCGTAATAGATGAGGCATAGCTCTGCAAGGGACATTCTATTAGGTCACAAAATATGTTTGCACTTTGCAATCACTTGTCCTAGCACTCTCAGAACTTTCAGGAATCGTCTACCACTAGTTGGGTGTTCCACTTCCTCAACGATCAGAAGTCCACTTTGTTTATACATAAGGGCGCCGTTTTCAGGCAGGTCCCATTTCAGAGGCAGTTTTTGTTATCGATACGCGTTTTGAATAAGCTACGAGCGCAGCGTGGTGTTTGAGACGTGCTGAGTTTTAATAATACTAAGATGTGGCAGGAAAGGTAAAGTTGTAGCTTGATGAAACGAAGATAATTTTTATATTAAAATATTGTTTCACACTAGGAAATAACACAGTTTCTCGTGACCTTAAATAACATTTTGCACCAATGTAAAAACAACGGTTACTGCATATACTCTTTCTAACTCATTTAAAGTACCTATGTGCCCAAACAAAAATACAATAAATAGGCCTAATATATAAAAACATACGCGCTGGTGAAATAACAGTAACTTAATCATTTCGAATCGTGAAACAAAGTACAAAAGGTTATAAAAACTCGTAAAAGATTTAATAATGCCGATATTTTTATGTGCCCTGTTAATATAAATATATTACGTTTGCTGCCTAAACTTAAGCATATTTTAACTTATTTAACGTGGAATCTTTTTTATTATTTACATTACTATTAGTATTTTATACTATTGAATTAAAAAGTTGTAGTTATTAAAATAGTAATATGCGTATGAAATCACGTTTTCCTCCATGTTGTTTATCTTCGCCTTTGTTTTCTACACTGTAAAAAATACTACAAATATAACACTATAACAAAATAACAAACAATTTACTTATAAGTATATTATAGTATATGTAATTAACATAATCATTTTTTCATAATTATGTATGACTATTTATTTAGTAGCATGGTGAATGTAGTGATCATCATCTGCTGATGCTGTTGGTGTAATTATTGTCATTGCAGTGCTTACCTAGTTGATGCATGCACAGTTAGCTATACGTCTATGTACATAACAACAATTAAAAAAAACTGATTTGTTTCGTTAAAAACGTCATGAATAAAGCTAGCGGATTGAAAAAATGTAACAATCTATATTTTTCATACGAGTGCGAATTTTTAAATTCTTTTAATGAAAATATCGCCGTTACACGTGAATGTCGTTATTTGTGAAATTGATATCTTTAGCCATGGCTTACATTGATTGGGTTCTGAAGTATCCTGGTGTTATGAAATGCTACCTATTTTGTTATATACATATAGGTACTTATTATAGTAAATGCATGCACAGTTGGCTATACGCCTATGTACATAACAACAATTAAAAAAACCGATTTGTTTCGTTAAAAACGTCATGAATAAAGCTAGCGGATTGAAAAAATGTAACAATCTATACTTTTCACACGAGTGCAAAAGAATTTTTAAATTCTTTAAATGAAAATATCGCCGTTACACGTGAATGTCGTTATTTGTGAAATTGATATCTCTAGCCATGGCTTGCGTTGATTGGGTTCTGAAGTATCCTGGTGTTATGAGATGCTACCCATTTTGTTATATACATAAAGGTTCTTATTATGTAACCAATTTTCGTCATGCGGGTACAAAAAATTATGAATAGTTAATTTGAAGGCTTTACAAGGTTTGCGAGCGACCTTATTACGAGCTACCTAGCTGCTATGGGTGGCTCGGCTCGCCACTGTATCAGTAGAAGGTAGGTCGGGTCTTGGCCTATATTCTCTCTCGCTCAAACTTGATCGTGCTCCTATGGGCTGTCTTGTTTCCCCGTGACGTCACCACGCAACCCCTCCGCTCCTGACATGTGTGTGAGTTGATTATACGCAGCTTGTCTATGTGCGATGTTCCGTTGATTGTGATAGTGGAATAATAATAATTTAATACTTCTTAATTATTTAGCGCAATTATATTAACAACATTAAAATATTACAGAATGGAAAAGAGAAAAAAAATACTAAATTTATTTGTAAAGTCTAGGTTGGCTCGCCCCACGTCCCGAACTAAGTTAATATCCGCGAATCTCACAACTATTTGACTTATGTAGGTACATAAGTGCGACAGTCAAATAAACTTTTTGCCCATCTAGTGATCAGGTAATTTATTATAATAATTATATTATAAGTAGAATAGGCATATTATAATCTTTTTTTCTTTATTATCAAACAGAACTAGTATTACCACAGAAGCACAGTACCTTACCTCTTTGACGTCACACTTGTTTTTGATTGTATGTTATTTAAACATTTCATTCATCTACCAATCGCATAGCCGTTCGATTCGGTGAAAACTTTATTTGTTGCAGTTTTGTTGAGTTAATTTCAGTCATTTCATACGCCGATTAGTGCAATAGTGCTAAAAACTTAATTTATAGTTATAGTAAAAGGCAATTATTTATACGTTTTCATTTTTACAAATTTGCCAACTAGTAGGCAATAGTCCAGTAGAATATTTCGCTCTCGCTTTGTGTGGCCTATTTTTCATTTCCAGCGTAACATTGTTTCTTACGTAATAAAAATATTGAAACACGAACAACTTTTGTTCAATATTCAATGTTGTTTTCGATTGTACATGGTAATGTAATAACCTAATGTATCTAACGAGCGTTTGCGAAGTAATGTCGTAAACAAAGTGTTTTCTTTGTAGTCTGCTAAGCCGTGTAGTCGGGTGCTCGCTTTAGCACGCTCGACGTTACTTATTATTTAGAGGTCATGAGCTGGGAGCACCAACTTCACATTATTAATTTTGCAGTTCTCCAAATTCTGCAGTGATGAATTATGTTACTATTGCATTGTGAAGGTAAGGCTGTATTTAATCTATAGTAACTTACACAAATCTTATGCAAGACGCATTACTTAGTGAATAGTCGTATTAGTAAAGAAAGTTAGATTAAACCAAGAAGAGAGAACCTACCACTTAGTTTTGATAATTGAAATGAAAATGTTACGAGAAATGTTGAACCCAGCGAGCGTTGAGCGAGTTGTTTACTACTGCTTGCTCAACAATTTGTATCAGAATCGTCGGATCTCGCTTTAATTTATTTGACGTGCTAACTAAACTGCTCTTCAGCAGAACCGGCGAAAACTACTCGACAATAATTAAACTTTATTTATAGTTCCCTGGTTACACAAACAATTCGAGTTATTTGTCTAAATTATTTTTGGTTTGCCTATATTTATTCGACGTTTTCTCTAGCAAGAATGGCAAGCTAGAAGCCTACATCTTGATGACCACTCGGTTGGGATAAACTATTATGTTGGATAAAATATTGTTAAGGTATTTCTAAGCGATTTTAAACCCAAATGATAATACCTAACTATATTCGATGTGTAAAAGAAGTTAGTAAGACAATCAGGAAGTAACTACGAAGTCTATTAAATGAACCGTTTAAGTGTTAAGCAGTAAATATTAAAGTAACGAAACGAAAGGTACATTAAATATTTTTTTACGGGAATTAAAAGTTCGCTGTGAAGCTATCGTTAAATCGGAAATTACATTTTCGCCATAAAAACGTAAAATGTTGACTTAAAACTCGGCTTAGCGGATTTATTTCCAAGGCACTTTGCCGTCATCTTGTATAAAATGAAGAAATCAATTACGTTGAGTTACAAGATCTAGATTGATTGAACTAACGTTTTAAATTAGTCGTAGCCGTAGTTGTGTAGCTTATTAGGAAAAATATTACTAAGTGATAGACAGAAATAAAAAAATTAAAAAAATCGCCTTCAAAAACGCCAAAGGAAAAAAAATACTTCACTTTACATACTTAAGCGAAGTTGAAGTCGATGCCAGGGTCGATAGGGGGGGGGGGGTCGCAACACCTCCCCCTTTTTTCACAACTACACGTCTAAACAAAGCAATATTACTTGTTACGACAACTCTACTATGATCTTATGAGGAGTTTCGTTCAATATCTCCGAAGTTCATCATCACATCTTGGTCACAATAGGACCATCTCGGGACTATACCTAACCCAATCGAATAAAAAATTTGAAAATCCGCTCATAATTAACGGAGAAATTGTGTTACAAACATACAAAAAAAACATAGTTTCATTGAGGACCTCCTCCTTTTTTGAAGTCGGTTAAAAATATATATATAAATGTCGCGATTAAGTATACACGTGTTTGGTTGTTGAGTTTAAATTTTGGGGCATGCTGTATTGTAAGAAAAAGTTCGAAAAAAACTTAGGAACGTACCAATAGCTTGCGAAATTTTTTCCCGCTGTCCCTCTATCTAATAAATTTTTCTCTTCATCGTTTCAATAGATTTTACTTAACTAATTAAGTAGCCAACTTTGTACTATTCCTGATTAAGTTTTAAGAAAATGGAGTAATTATATCCGACCTACGCAAAATTTATAATTTTAGCCATCATTTTGTCAAAGTTAAATCATTAATCACGCCAGTGTCTGCGATAACATTTATCACAAAGTATTTATTGGGTCAGCGTTTAATGCTACTGTGGATTTATTTACTCCCCTACTGAAAGGGCCAAGTCGGTCATAAACGTCGATAGAAAATATACCGAGAAAATGTTTAAATAAACGAATAACGAAAATAATTTACAAGTTTTTATCAATCAGTTATCGTCGCATCGACGCGTCGTAAAAATCCCTCTTATTGATGGTAAAAATAATGTTTGATTATACTTTAAGGTAAAATGAAATATATTTAAACGATGATTAAACAATTCTAAAATCGGGTTCTCATATTAATGACATCTTTACTAATTGATATGTCAAAGTCAGGGACAAATAAAATTGATTAAGTTTAAAAAAAAACGGAGATAATAAAACAGTTATAATTATTATAAATCAGTCATTCAGAGCTATGTCAATGGGGGCTACGGTTTTTGTGCTTACCAGTTGGCGCCACCGTCGAGTCAGGTCCTAAAGTAAGCTGATATTTATATAATAATATTATGTTATTGCTTTCGTGTTTTATTCTTTCGAGACCAAATTATTTTGTGTACATGTAGACTAGAGCCACTAAATATTCATTCATCAGCATATTATTGCACCTTCTTTTTTACTGCAGCATACTCAGACATTTCCACATTGTCTTTGTAAACCCTTAAAAAGTAAGCGGTAGCGGTAATATTCACTTTATCATGCAAAATAATTCACAACTTGATTCTACTTAGAAATAAACACGCTTAACCCACCAACAAACAGTGATATTTGACATTCTGACCTTCCGCGACACTAGCGCCTGTAACGGTGAATTCATATGCGATAGCCCCCATTACAGTGACACCTGCAGAAAACCAGAACCTAAACAGCTCAGCATAGATAAAGCACGAGCGGACCACGCATCATCTTATTGAGTTAAGGATTTCAATTGCAGTGAGTGAGAACAGTTTAATTAGTGCCAACGCATTGCAGACGTTGCTCGTTTGTGAGAGCAAATAGCTTTATTTGTAAACCAAGATTGCAGTACAAATCTTTTTTGTTGTAGTGCTCTTGTTGGAAACTCACCACTTTATTTAAGTCACGTTTAATTAGATGAAATATTTTCATTTCGTTTTAAAATTAGGTAGGTTTATTTAAATTCGTTTAACGTTCTCTTTTTTTAGAAAAATATTAATAATAAGTTTATAAATACATGTAAATACAATTGGAGTGTCTGTTACAGCTTCTCCACGACGGCTGGACCGATTTTGACGGGAATTTCACTGGCAACTAGCTGATGTTATAAGAAGTTTCTGAAACTACTTTTAATTTTTTAAATATTATAGGATTCCGCGGGAAAAAATAAAAACCCTAAAACAAAATCAGATCAGAATTCAATTATATAGATTTGCTTACTGCGAAGAAGTCCCGGGCATAAGCTAGTTCATAATATAAATCTTTTATGTTTTATCCCTTTACGGAAGGTGAGTATCAAAATATATGGCCGAAGTACTCCATTGTCTATTTGTATATCACAAAGCCTCTATTTGTGGAATATTCTTCTGTGGGTAAATCCCCGGATTACTGTCGTCTGCGGACGTAACGGAGGGCCGATATTTTTATTTTGACGGCCATTGCGATTGATTCCCACGTGACTGAGTTATAATGTTGTTGTGTTCGCACTCGGTTCGACGTAATAAAACGAACCAAATTGGTTTTACGGAGGCTGTGTATGCGGACATTTTGTTTGCGTATACACCAACTTGTGTGTTTGAGGCAACTTGTATTAACGTACAAGTTTTCTTTTATTTTGTTTTAAATTGTAAAAAACAATAATTAGGTTATACCTATACTTATCTTTTAAGGTATAAGAGTCTACTTATACCCTAATCTAACGTTTTTAGTAAGCTTAATACTTTGTTTTTGCAGGTGTTTAAGTGCTTTTCATGAATGAATGTAACTATTTTTATTTTTGAATGCATACTTTTCTCTCAAAGAACATACCTAGTTAAATATTGCACTAGCGTAATAATAACATCATCTGAAGTGTTCGTAAACTTAAAATACGGGCGGCACATTTACCCAATGTGTAAGGAGTCGGAAAATAAGAAAATGTGGGTAAAGGTGAACGACTTAATGGCGCCCACCGTGGGACCAGTGATATTGAATTAGATCAATAGAGATTTATTTTGTAAAATTTGCGCGTAGTTTTGATGTAGTAAACCATTAGAAAACACTTTATAATATTTGTATCAAACATGTATTATAATCTTGGTATTTATCAATCCGTATTAAATGCATGTAAATAATAAATACCTACAATATACTTGGAAATTCCTTATTATTTACAAGTTAAAAACAATACCTATAAACAATTCCTAATTGAATTATACAGATCCTTTTCTGTAAGCATCGAAAGCAGATTCAAATTTAAAATCATTGCTCATGAGCCGCTCTCATTATCATTAGAGCTAATTATATTTACCAAGTATTTTAGTAATAAAGAAAAACAATTAAACAGAAAGCAAACGAAGTATAAAAAAAAACTAATAATAAAAAATGCATCGTCTTCACAACTTGGTAGCAGATAAATAAATCTAGTTAAACTTATAAAGTCGGGCTGTTCCTTACACAGCCGCGACTGTCAGCAGACCAGACGTGCTTATTTACTGGGTTAAGTTGATCATTAACCCTGCATTTGCTTGGAGTCAGTTTCCCTTTTGTATTGAAAGTTAGTAACAAAATTGAAATATGTTTGTAAATAGAGAGAAATAGACTATGCAGAGATAGACTAATAACGTTAACACTTATTAATGGATAATCTTCGTACAAAAAGTATTGTTTGATTACAGTACGATTTACAGGAATGTGATCATTACTGTGTTGTTTATGAACTTGAAATTAACAGCGTTATATGTACTGACAATTTTGGAATATTTGGACTGACTTAACTCGAATACAGAATAATAACAATAAATAATTCCGATTGCCACTTTCTAAGGATATTGCATAGCACTAATTATTGTAACGCTAGATAACGAAAACATACATAGTAGCTCAGACTTATGTATGTGCCAGAGAGCAATGCAGAACCCCCTTGTAAATTACCTACGTAGTTATTTAGTAAAATTTAGTGTTTTCTTACCCTGAAATAAACTCCTCACTTCTTATTAATGATCATAATAATGATATCGATCACGCTTATTATGAGTCGCATAATTACATATGCAACAGAAGTTTCACTTGTTTCCTTTAGCATAGAACAAAAACTAAGGGACAAGTGTAATTATGAGCGCTTTTGCAATTCTCTTTGCAATACTGGTGTGATGAAGTGTAGTATAGATGAGATACAACATTCTAATCATTAAACGTGAATGAATAAGCTTTAGAAATATTCGTGAAAATTACCCGACCTTACTATCAATGAGATTATCAGGATCACCATTTTCGTACAAACAGAATAAATAACAATTAGGTAGAGGTGGGTCAGCTTAATTTGACAGTCGAGGGTTCCCTTCGTTATGAACTCATTAGATTACAGTCTCATTGTATAGCCCTTTGTTCCGATAGGCAAAGCGACTGTTGGCACTATTGGCGCGGTTATTGTTCTATCTCTGAAGCAGGAGATAAAATATTTTGATGCTGTATTGTTGGTTTATGACGTCTTTTTCTTAAACATGAATATTATATATTTTTACACACAATTATAGTTGTGAAATGGTCAATTACAGTGGACATTTTACGGACTTATAGGTATGATAAATTGTAAACAAGTCTCCAGGATTAATGTGGGGTAATGGACAAACTTAGGAACTAAGTCGTACTCGGAACATTAGTTTGAGTTGTAGATATATTAAGTAAATCCAAGTGTATTGTGGGTAGGTAATACCATTCCACAACTTGTTAAGTTAGCGAAACAAAGCAGCAAATGGCAGAATGCTTTTCTATTTTATGTAACGTTATGAATTTTTTTGTTTCGAATACTTACGCATTAGCAATAGAAAGGCGTAATATAATTTATTTTGGTCTACAATGTTCAAATTGATAAATGTAAATTTTTCTGGAATTACCTTCTGTTTTATTTTCTTTTAAGGATCAAAAGAAAAATAAAAACACAAGCTTTAAACACAACTTTTTCACAGCGACTGACGTGGCATTCAATGTATAACTACCCTTATATACGACATGGAAATACACTGACTCTAACTAACAAATATCATAATACAGCATCGCTTAACTGAAATGTATTTAACATAATTTAGTTGTATTCAAAAATGGTAGGTACCTAGTAAGTTTTTAATAAGGTATAATATGCTAGGATACAAAAAAATACTAAATACATTTAGTAGCACTAGCATCCATCATGAAGATATTAGATGGAGTTAATTTGAGGAATTTGAGGCGTATCAATTGGAACAAAAACCGCCTGTAAGCAACCTTAGAGGGTGGGATTACGATAACGCTGGAAGAATTAAGTGCCGTGACCAACTGCAGATGAACGATTTTTCCACATCGTCTGTATGACTTCGACCTTGTAATCAAATGTGCTTTGATAACAGTAGTAAAGTACTTTTAAATAGCGTTTCAACGTGCCTTCGTTTCCGTCAATGCGTCAAATGTCTCTAATTAAGGTTACGTAACAAGGTTTACTTGGTAATTCTTGCTTTTGAACATTAATTTAATTATAATTGACCATTGGAATTAATACTTACATTTCTGCTTGCAGTGAATTTAGTAAAAAACCTGAGTTAAATTATTACAATAGATTACAATTATCGCTAATAAGACCTGACTAAAATTCAAGTAACATAAGTTTGTAATTGTTGTTAGTTTAAGTTGAGCTTGGGCAAATCATTTTAGGTACTTTAATCCGGTTTGATGAATGTGATCATTTCACATACTGTTCTAAATGATACATTATGCAAGCAGGAAGCACGTACGGTTGGTAAACTCCGTACGACATGACAATAGGGAATAATATGAGTCAAATATTGATTTTATTACCTCTTTTGCTTAAGAATTATGCCTATACCTATCAATGTTGTTTAAATAATTTATTTTTGATTAATATGATATGAAAATATTATATTTTTAATATGAAAATAACTATCAAAAAGTGCCACAAATTAACGGTAATTTCAAAGTAGTTGAAACGCAACGTTAACTGTCAGATGCAATGTGCCGTCAAAAGGCCTAGATATCGAAAGTGTATTTTACATTTATGTATGTACTTTACATAGTGATACAGTGCTTATATGAAAGTTACTTAGTTTACTGTAACAGTAAAGTTAATTACAGTTGTTATTTTTCGTGTTTTATTAGTTGCAAAAAACAGAACATTGATAAATTACAGAGCCCAATAATTTTACAGTTATTTACTAGTTGTTTGACACTGGGACTTATACGTCACGCCAAGCGTTCCAAAATGGCGGGCGTTTAAAGTTGCCGTATTAGGATGATACTTATAAAAATTAATCTCCCTAAATTTGCTTTATTTGGCACTGTTTTTTTTACAATCATATAACGACGTAAGGCGTATAAAAAATACAGAATATTATATTGCATATTTATATATATTGATATTGATTAATAAATAGGTAAACGCTGTCTTCATTCGGATTTCTAAGGATCACAAAAAATACATTTAAGGAATTTTATTCTAACTTTTTTCTTACCTACCTACTTATATTTTATGTCAAATAAATGTGTTTGCGAAATGCTGCGCACATTTTTCCCAGTTTTAAAATTCAAAGAAAATTGTCTAAACATCAAGGGGTCTACTCTTTTTTATCAAAGGCTGCTAGTAGGTACTTAGGTACCTAATTTCTATTTTAAAATATTGCTCTGTGGTCTCTAGAACTTTCCAGACATTCTATGTGTAATTTTAATTATAAAGCCAGTATAAAATTGAAGCACGGGCACACAATTTTACCGGCAAAGTAAACTCCGGCTATACTATTACAAAAGTACACGTGTGAGGAATGAATTATCCCTCCCAAGTGATTTCCTTCGTGATGTCTTAGATATAATGATCTTGGCACTACCCTGGAGATCAAAGTGCTATCAACATCCTTTGGGACGTCTCACGTAATCTCTCTAATTCTTATAAAAATATATGCTAATCAAATTCTTATAAAAATATATGCATGAATTTTAACTTGTTAGCTAAGTTTAGTTGACGCCACGTAGCGATCATATACATCCATATTCCTGACCTAATAGCTAAAGGGTATTCTTGGAACATATTGCATAAATGTATGTAGCAATATACTGCAATATCGTGTATCAACCATATCACGACTGTAATTATATTACTCCTACGGGGCTGCAGCTAACGAGCTCGTGTCGCCACCTAAACATCGTTTAAAAATATGAACGACACCCTTTAAAAATTGACAATATATGTACATTACCTCTCTAATATTTTCTGGTAACTTACATGCAATTTCTACATTGAAATTTATATGCACTTATTTACAGATCAGCCCAAAAATGTGCTCAGCGGTAGAGCCGTACCGCTGAGCACATTTTTGGGCTAGTTGGCTAGTTTCGTAGCGTAGTTTATAATATACTGATTATGTAAACTTGCTGTTAATCTATGGTGGACTGATCGGGGCACATAGAAGGAATTTGTAAACTTAATACGTCCTCTCAGGGATCTTAAGTAAGTTTCCCTATTTGTTTTACCGTTCTTAAATTTTTCTTTTAAAGATTTATTTTGATAACTACGACACAAAAATGCCAAGTAATGATGTCAATCATATTTTTATACGACGTTACCAACTTCCTCAGAGACCCTTTCCAAGGAACCTCTATAATTTTGTAATTTCCGTTCGTTTCGTAATTTCTCCCATTTATTACCGATTTGGTAAAATTATAGAGAAATACATTTTTTTTGGAAATAATAAACATGAACTCTGCCAACGTGGAGTGTATTAAGGTGCGTTCTGTTAACTGTGTATGTTTACATTGACACACTTGTGTTATTAATTGTAAAGTGTATCTAATCAAATTAGAAATTATTCAGTATAGATTTAGTTTGGATCTGATCTATTCTCGATATATATCGATACTAAATATCGATCGATTTGACGACCTGATTGGCGCAGTGGCTAAGCGATTGGACTGCTGCGCCAAGGGTTGTGGATTCGATTCCCGCACGAGACAAAAATTTGTGCGATCCGCAGACGTTTGTCCCGAGTCTGGGTGTTTGTGTATGTGATATTTCATGTTTGTGAAACGCACCCACGACACAGGAGAAATTCCTAGTGTGGGGCGACGTTTTTTTAAAGAAAGAAAAAAAAACCTGCTTGCCTCCTTTTATGAGTTGTCTGTACCCCGAGGAGAGTCCAATGGTTTCCAAGTTCCAAATTGTTACTGTTTTTAGTTTGGAATTTTACCCAAAAAATAAAAGTGTGAATAGTGTACCCGTTGCTAACCCTTAACAGAAAACTATGCCGACTTAAAATTGATTTATAGGTGTTTATAAATATTTAATCTGTAATTGAGGGTGCCAAACGTGAGAAACATTTTTTATAGAAATGTGAAGATTGAGCTGAATGTGATGTGATCATTTTTATTCAATCCAATCATTTTATGGAACACAGTATGTGGTATACATATTTATATATGAAACTTATGTCCTAATCCAATACTTAATTTAAATACCATCTGAAAAAACCTTAATGCTAAGAACAAACATAACTAAAACACTCAAATTAACTCAACCTACAAGTTGACGCCATTACATTTGATATCGCAATCAGTCAGATGGGAAATTAACGTAACCAGTAGACCGTTGCAGTTATTAATCGTGGGCGACGCGCGCTCCGGGGCCTCGGTAATTAGTTCAAACGATGCGCACCTATTTATGAGCGGTAAAGGTATATAAGGTTGGGCGGTAGTCCCCCTATGTCACCAATTCATACGCTTTGATTAGTGATTAAAATTAAGGGTATAAAATTAAGCTCTTCAAATTCAAAAGTGAACTACTTGATCACGCACACCGTCACCTGATTGGATGATTTTATCTTGTCGTTGGAAGAACACCGCACCTCGTTTTTTCAAAGATTTATGTTCAATTCGAGGAATATAATCAATAATCATACTACGCATAACCGCAGTACCACTAGCGTTCATAGTTCGAGTTTGGTGTTGCTCGGCATTTGGTTGCGACATTTCTATGTAGCGATAGCGTTCCACATAGAGATGTAGAGTTGGCGTTTTTGCGGCTATTCATGTACCTAACATTGTTGATTGAGAATACTATTTTCAGCATTATTATAATATTTTTAGTACAATAATTATGCGTAAAATACATTCTACATCTGTTATGTTAAAGCTTTTAAATAAAATAAAGAAAGCGGCAATCCTACGTCAAAGATCACACTGTAAGCATACCGAGTGCCAGGTTGCAGGAACCGCGAGTACGCGGGAAAATTGTGTTAAATAACTCCATTACTTACGTCACCAACAAATGCAAGAGCATTTACAATAGACCATTTAATCGCGAAATGCAGTATCATTTTAATCTTTACTTATCGTGTTATAGCTATTATTGTCAGCTTATATTTAAGGATTAATGCAAGTATTAGGTATTATATCTTTACTCATGTATATCTAGGTAGGCTGAATGCAAAAGATATTGTCTCGTTTCGCGGGTGTAAAATATCTAAACAAAATAACAAAAGCAAATCCTTCCAGCAGTTCAAGCATTTAGTCAAGTAATATAAACTTATAAGTATGCATACTAGTCTTAAAAATGTTACCTGTGGCCCGAGAAGACGCTGGCGAACCTAGGCTTGGTATCGCGGGGGGTTCTTCTGCACCACATAAGAAAAGAAAAGGTAAATTTAAAGAAAAGAAAATAACTAACAAATACTTTATTGCATTAAAAAATAATTTAAATAATACCGTCTATTAATTATAATTGTGTGAACAAACAATATTAATGACGTATGACGATTACTGATAATTTAATAATTTCGACGAGCTAATTGCCATACACTGGTTCAATGATCAAAATAGATTAGTATCTATCTTTCTGTTTGCAATAAATACAATAATGGAATAATTTTAACTATAACTGACTCTTTCAATAAAATAACTGGACCTAAATAACTATAAAACCACGAATAAACTCTAAATGATTTAAATTTTGTGATATACCAGTAAAAAGGAAAGGTTTGATTACAGTGAGTGGTAATTACGTAAGGATTATGTTATTAAATAGTACGCCGGTATTATAATAATTCACTTTCTGATACAGGGTTCACTGACCTCTCAGAAGACCTTGCTCCGCGGCTCCGCCATCTTTATCTTGTCCAGTAGATAGTTTCATCGTACACAACCACAACCGAGATACTGGTATACATTCAATAATTGCAAATAATAGAAAACTGAAGTTTTTATGTTAAGATATTTTATTTATACAGGTTAAAGTAGGTTATCCTTTATCGATATGGATGCCCATGTGACTGATAATAACACTGTAAACAAAGGAGCATCAAAATAAAGTTAAACATGATTCGTAGTGTTTATGAACTCAGAGCGATCAATGATTGTAACTGATAACTGACGTGATGACAACATAATTTTACATCTCTCCTTGAATTCACGAAATGAACACCAGATTAGATTGCTGCTATGGTTAGTATAATTAAAATGTAAATAAGCAATACAGAAAAATTAAAATTTAACTATAAGAACATATAAATACCCATTTTTTGGTAGATTTTTCTATACTACAATTTTTTTTTTAATTAACGTCGCCCCACACTAGTAATTTCTCCTGTATCGTATAGGTCCGTTTCACAAACATGAAATATCACAAACACCCAGACTCGGGACAAACAAATGTGGATCGCACAAATTTTTGTCCCGTGCGGGAATCGAACCCACAACCCTTAGCGCAGCAGTCTAATCACTTAGCCACTGCGCCAATCAGGTTGTCAAACTCGGGTCGTTACGTCCGATATTCCACTGTATACAAGGGAGAGATCGATCATGGAAAGATCATAGAAAGTTGAAATGTTGACAGTAGATTTTTAGGTAAATAAATTTTTTTTGACCTATGACCTAAAACAGTGATTAGTGAATTACTTGAAAAGATACTTTCAATATTGAATGATTGATTATTCTGAAACGTGACGCATTTGACACGTTAATAGCGCGTAACTTATGTCTACACTCAGTAGATAGAACGAATAGCAGCAAATTGTTAATAATGTAGCTTCTAATTGCTTGTTAAAAGCTCTTTGATTTCGAAACCGCAGGCTTACTAATGATGATGCATCCGAATAACAACTGACTAGTATCTCCATTGATTTTGCGGTGTACCTCGACATTGGTTTGTCGTGACAGGGTTTCACACTGTGGTAATTGGCAATGGTTTACACCGGTAGAGCCGCAGCAAGGCCATTCCTATTTCAGTAATGAACTATTGAAGTATCGAAGAAGTTTTGTTTAGCCTATTGACATACAATTTTATTTTATTCTCATACAAAAGTTTTGGAACGACGATATAGATAAAGATAACTGAGCAATGTCTATACTTCTGTAGCTATGTAATGAGTAACTAAACCTTTTCTGAAGAATAATCGGATTGTTGTTTTAAGGTGCATTTCCGTGCATCGCGGCCGATCGCAGCCAGTGTGCCGTTTTTGTGCGTGCCGTTTTCGAGGTCTGCGTCTGACTCACAGCCGCGTGCGGCCGACGTCTGCCGCAGGCGCACGCGGCTGTGAGCAATGATATATTTCAAAAAAGTACAGATAAGTTACTAGCGCGCTCATTTTAGAGACTCGAAAAGGGGACAATTGTAGTCTTGGGTAGGTAGTACAATTATTGTCCAATTTGACATTAGACTAGTGCAGTTCGGAAGGACTCAGAGTTAGAAACACGTTTCTCGTTCATTCTGTTAGCATATGACGTATATATACTTTTTGACATATCATTGGTCTCGGGATGCTCCAGTCAGTGTTGTTCGTTTCGTCCGTCCTTGCCGATTGCGATTAAGGCGTTAAGTTTTCTTTAATTTTCTAATGTTCCGCGAAACTTTCTTAATTTTTTCTTTCATACAAACCTTCTCCGGATAATAAGTAACACTACAAAAAAGAATTAGAGACATTGGTCCAGCCGTCCATGCGTGATACCGTGACCAAGGGAAATAGGGATACATTTTTATATACATACTAGCTTATGGCCGGGACTTCGTCCCCGTGGATTCAGAAATAAAACCTGTACCTAAACTAACAGCGGTAACCTATTTAAATCCAATTTTATGAACAATTTTATGGGTGTTTTTCCCACGGAAACCTAAATATTTTTAAAATTAAAAGTAACGTAAGTTATTCGTTATAACATCAGCTATTGTCCAGTGAAAGTCTCTTCAAAATCCGTCCAGACGTCGCGGAAAAGCTGTATCCCGCGAATTTTCTGCGTTTTTCTATTTTTTCCGCGGAATCCTAAATATTTTCGAAATTCAAATTAGACCCCAGACCATTAGTTATCTGCCAGTGAAACGAAAAAAGTCCCGTCAAAATCGGTTTAGCCGTTTCGGAGATTAGCCGGAACAAACAGACAGTTTTTTTTTCGATTGCGATTTTTTTTTGTCTCGAGTATACTATAGCATTGAGCAAAAAGCTGTTATATTGATGTTACAAACAGACACTCCAATTTTAGTTATGCGTATTGATGAAGATAAAGATGATTCAGGAGGACCTCAATTGTAGTTCGTGCGTATGGCTCTTTTTTGTCGATTAAATATCGAGCCAACGTCTGCTGCCGATCCCCACAACAGTATGCCATAGGCCATTAGACTACGACAATAAGCAAAATACACTAGTTTAACTGTTGGTATATCTATTAGTTAATTTTTAATTTTCCTAATTGCATATGCAGCAGTATTTAACCAGCCAGATAGTGCAGTAATGTGAACACTCCATGGCAGTTAAAATTATTAAGATTCCCAAAAAAAGTGGTTTCATAACCAATATTTGGTTAGTTGTCATTTAGTTTTACATTTCGTTCCTATATCTTTTTATGAACACACATTTATTTGATATTATATTTTATATCAAAACGATTATTTATGGTTAAGTCAAACAGCGGGTGTGACGTGTGCTCTTATGAGAGAAAGTTGAAAAAGTGTCCAGCTCTAAACAATAGTTCAAAAATCTCCCAAAATAGAGCTAGGCAAATGGTATAGTATGAAATGTATAAATTTAGCAGTTTTTAATGGATTAAATTTACGTAGTACCCTTTAGTAATAACTTTAGCGTTTTTTTTTAATTTACCCGGTAGCTACTGTAACCTACAATGTGACACTTTTTAATACTCAGAGACGGATCTTCTTACTTCTACCCTTCATAGAGAGTTTCGCGTTCCATCGCGTCGCCGTCTTGCCCCGTCCGCTGTTGAACTTAACCTTTATAGCTTATATTTTTAAGAGTTTGTTTTTTGTCCAAGCGTATGGCAGAATTCACGGGTTTTACAAAGATGTGATATGCAGGCGATGAACGATAAGGTAAAGTCATCTGACTACAGTCATTGACCGACTTTACAGTGTTGGAGTGTGTGTCGATTGTTATCACCGATTGATTTCTATCTAAACACCTTAATCACAAGGGGCGAGCGAAATATAGATGTCACGAGTCACATGTTCAGGTTGCTGATATAGGGCAACCAATGTTACTAGGTAAGTCGGCAACCCACATTCTAAATCAATTCTGGAAGAGAAGTATGAAAAGAGATGTTAAATTTTCGGCCATCTCTTTTACATTTAATGAAAAAGAGGAAAAAATACCACAAATTGAGGGTAAATATTCCTTCGTGAATTTATTGTGTACAAAAAGTCTCATATTTTTATAACCTTCTTTCGTTCTGAAATCATGTCACATCAAAACATCATATCACGTAGACAATAATTAAAAAAGGTATGTGTTCTTGTAATATTAACAATTGTTAAATTATTCTCTAATACATATTTTTGACTAATTATAAGCAAGTGTGACAATTTCATCGTAAAAAAAATAATTATTTAATCTACTTTCCTGAAGTGTACTTCTGAACTGAAATAAGTTCTGATAATTATCAACTATTTCTAGGTTATGTAAACGTGATCTCTACAACCATTCAATAAAGCTGTCATAACTCATGACAAACGTCAAACATTTCAATATTTAGTAGGTGAAAAAAAAAACATTAGATGTTATGAAAAAAATGTTACTTTACTCTATTCAGCGGTTAATTTCCCAACTTCGTTAAAAGTTACATGTTATGGCCGGAGACCCATACAAACATGAAACAACTCCTTTAGCAAACTTATAGCTTAGGTAAATGGAGAAAAAGCGCAAAAAGCTAAAAAATATCTTCTATACTTATAATAAAACTGTAGAGAGGTCAATTCTGTACATTGAATATATATTCAAAATTATGATTGGAGGATAACTGGTGATCGATACTGATGCCAAAAATGCGATTAGTAAATTTTTTGTCGGTCTGTCTGTCTGTCTGTCCGTCTGTCTGTCTGTCTGTATGTGCACGCATGGGTCAAAAACCACTGAAGGGATTTTAACCAAACTTGGTACGATTGTAGTCCATACTCCTGGGCAGGTTATAGGCTATATAACATAACGCTAACACATATAGGAGCTGAGCAGTGACGATAAATTTGAAGCAAGTCGGATGAAAATGCGCTTTCGAGCTCTTATCCTCGCATACGTCGATCATACACCAAAAATATGTATTACAAAAATGATGGTCTCTAAAAGATCTACAAAAAAGTCCTCAATAGTATATATCTATCTTTTATAAATTAGCCACAATAACGTGTTTAATCGTTAGGCACTTCTTCAAGTGTATTAATAAAATAAAATATATAAATATATTGTATTTCACATAGATATATCGTTATCAAACTCCAATATTCAAAAAGTACACTTTAATATCTATTTTATAAAAAAAAAAGAAATCGGTATATAACATATAGATGAAATAAAACTTCCAAATCTCGCCGCGCCAGTATGGGTACGGCTATACGGTTGATTTTAGTTTAACGCGCGACACGGCCATCCGCTGCATTTATAAAAAGGCGGGGGCATTCACGCGCCACCTTATTGTCCGGTTAAGCAGTAACAGCTCCCTCAGAGCTAACTGCGAGAGACATTTTCGAAAAAAGAAAACGCGCCACCTTCGCTCACATTGTCACTGTTAATGCGAACAGACGTGGTTCTTATTGACTCTTTGGAATCTTCTTCTTATCGTATGGTCGATGAATAACCTGGTGTCAGAGTTTAAACCGCCTGTAGGACTTTACTTTGTCTGATACACTGGGATCTACACCAAACCTGACGAAATTGTGGGAGTAGGTACAATATGTGCACCTCTGCCTACGCCTTCGCGGAATACAAGCGTGTCGTTGTCGTATGTTTTATAACAATATTTTTTATAAGAGTCAACTGCAATGATTCCCTATTTTAACTTAATTACGAATAAACCGACAAACAGACAAAATATCCAAAATAATAGAAATGGGTTGTATTGTATAGGTTTCTAAAACGTCGCCCCACACTAGGAATTTCTCCTATATCGTGGGTGCGTTTCACAAACTTGAAATTTCACTTACACAAACACCCAGACTCGGGACAAACATCTACGGATCACACTTTTTTTGCGGGAATTGAACCCACAACCAATCGCTTAGCCACTGCGCCAATCAGGTCGTCACGGTTGTCTTTTATCCTTGGCATTTTTTTTTCTACAGTAGTTTCAATGTACAGGAACTCAGAAACGGATTTATTTATGTTCTCTTCTTCAGTTATATATTATTTTCAATAGACTTTCTGTAACTTCCGTAATTACCGTTCAATTTTTGCGGTTTTTTTAAATACCAGAAAGTATTCTTAGTTAAATAAGTGGTTTAAAGATTTTTAACCTACTTAAAACAGCCTGCCTGGTAGGTATTTTTTTCTGTTAAAAGTTCAATTTACTACTGGTGTTTTATCCGAAATACACGCGGACGAAGTCGCGGGCAACAGCTATACATGTAATAAAATAGTACGGCATGGCGTAAAAACTACTAAATCGAATTCGCTCAAACTTAGCTAATATATTAAAAACAAATTAAAAATACTTTTGCTGTTTCCGAATTTCCACGCGGACGGAGTCGCGGGCACATCTAGTATAAAATAATGGTCAAATGTCGACCTCTGGCTAAAGTACCAAATCATGTTCTCTAGAAACACATTCAAAATGTTATATAGTTGGGCGCGTGCTTATCAATGGATATCAGCGTGCAATGGAGAATATTAAAAGTGGAGCCAACAGTGCTTAGAACATTAGGCACGCAGCTACTAGCATGCCACTGATAACAATCACCGTTCATTCTACTTTTAGATGTTATTATTTGTAGATATGTATCTTTTATGGAGCCAGTTACTTAATGTGTACAAAATTGTAAATTTGCGGCGATTCGTTTTGTAAAAAAAATTTGTATGTAACTCCTTACAATTGTTATGACAGGCTAACCAGCCCACAAACCAACCAACCAACAAAAAACGAATTATGCAATCTCACACTTACGGATTCTGCCAAGGTCTTACGCTGAGTCGAGACGAGTTCCTATACGAATAAATAGGTGGAGAAGACTATTACCATCCAATCAATGCTGTGCCACTTGTAATGTGGCCCACCTGGACCTAGACACCACGCGCT
The DNA here is from genome assembly GCA_905340225.1 of Abrostola tripartita. Classification (NCBI taxonomy): domain Eukaryota; kingdom Metazoa; phylum Arthropoda; class Insecta; order Lepidoptera; family Noctuidae; genus Abrostola; species Abrostola tripartita. The sequence continues at coordinate 4,343,274 of HG996487.1, read as the reverse complement.
AGGTAGTCCATTACATAAAGGAGTTTGGAGATGTCGAATAACAAAACCACCTAATTTTGTTTACATTTTATATCTGTTGTATATACAAAGTGGAATATTATATTATTATGATTATAATTTCTGAGTTAGATTCATCATTTCCTGTGCTTAACGCCTCCAGCAGAAGCTGTTACGCTTAACTTTACTTTTCAGTAGATTAATATTTTTGTCAAAACAGCACTGGTACTAAATATACCGTGATGATACGCGTACGTAGTCTCACACCGTGAAAGTCAGTGGCCGACGCCCAAGCCAATAACGATAGTTACTGGGGTACTATAAGCCTGGTCAATAAAAGGTAAGGTCAGTGAGATTTTAGATAGGAGTTGAGATCGCGTGCGCCGAATACAAATGCTATCCTCTGCCAAATTGATTTATATCTGCACGAAAGCTCCCCATGTATTTTAACAATACTCCGTATATATAGTAGGTATGTGAGGGAAATATTAATAAACCTACTATGAGTAGTGGGAAGTGGCGTGCTTATTAAACATACGCATAACATCTTGCTTGTATTCTCCGTAGCTGTAGGCAGAGGTGTATGGAATTCTGTTAGGACAGTTAAGTTATAGGCCCCATGTAGGTAACATTCACACAGTATTGGAGGGTGGCCCTGTTTTTATAAACCGCTTATCAAAATTATGTACCTATATTTACACTCATAAGTTGTTACAGAATATGGCCCTATGCTAGAACTTTAGTTAAATCTAAGACAAAACAATAAAATAATGATCACACTTTTGACTATCGTGAGTTGATTCACAGTAACACATAACTACCAAGCTTGATTTTATGTTTGTTTCTCCTTTTATGAAATTTGTGTTTTTAGAATTATTGATGAAAAATCCTACTGTTGAGTTTAGCACCTCTTGTTATAATGAAAAGCCGGTAATTGTTAGAAAATTATAAGTGTGCTAATAATATCTACTAGATCGCCTGCATTACAATAAAAGCCGAATATTTTTACATATTTTAATGTTTAACGAGTTGTATGAGAGCACTGCGGGTAGGTTAATACGTGTGTGGGTTGAATCGATATTCACCTTACTTTGATAAGATCATATAGGGAAAATAAAAACTACTTACATTTGGTTCCCTGAGGATTGCGTATTCTTTTACCGGCAAAGAATATTTTTAATGGAATAGAATGACGCAGCCTGTTTCATCCTTGGAACGAAGAATATTTTAGCGTATTAAACCAGCTACTACTTGACGCAATGTTCTCTGAAGGAAGGTACAATGTACTAACAACACCCAAATATCATTCAGGAGTACTGGTTTTATGTACCTATGTTACACCCAAATGTAAGAAATCAATATATTATAAAATTGTTAATGATTTTGAGCCTCAAGTAGCTGCTAATGTTTATTCAATGACAATCGAACAACAGTCAAAGTAAAACAAACATAACTCTTTTAAGATATTTAAAACAAACGTAACTCTTTTCTTTTGTAATTTTCTTATTTAGCTCGAATGTTTTAATTTTTTACTCTGTTTGTTTAATTAATTGGCATGCTGTGGTCCCCTGTGATAGAAGGAGTACACAGACCCAAAACCTGTATGTACCTATTAGTTTATTGTTAGTTGTTAAGCATTTAAATATACAGCACTTGTTGGTGGCCCTCAATATACATAAAATAACACTATCATAGAGTGGCTCTCTTATTGAGAAGATTTTATTTTTTAGCCAGTCGACATTGTTATGGCTCGCACCTGTTAATTCTAGACTACTGCCCCTTACCATGAAGTCTTAAAGAACACTTGTTTTTTCTTTACAGTTTTTTAGGAGTCGGGTTTTTAAAATTATTTTTTATTTTGCACTTTAGTTAGGATTTATAAATAAGTATATATGAACCCTAAATCTATAATTACACCTATATTTTATATTTTGTAATTTCCTGTCAATTTTCTTCCCACGATGGGTCTATTTGAAAAAAATTAACGACTTGCAATTATGCACCAAGAATACTTCATTTTGATTTGTTTTTAAACATTTATCTACGGACACTTGGGATTTTTTTTAAACAATCTAATGATACTTTATCGGTCGAAATCCTTCCAGCCGTTTGAAAGATTTACATCCAATACTACGCGCGAAAAACGTAAAAAGTAGTTGTTCTGTAGAAGAAAGCTCAATTGTTAGCGAATGAAATGATACAATTAAATAGTGTTCAATATTCTAAACTACAACACACCTATTCTAATTATAATTAGCTTGTAAATTAAATATTCGTGCACCTTTAGTGAATGTGGAAGTCGTCTTTTACATCCTATTATCTTGTGAGCAGAGTGTTGACATGATCTTGTCGCCAGCAGGCATTATTAATTAGGCTTTGCATTTTGGGTATTGTGAAGCCTGTCGTGTAGCATGTACAAACGCCTTAAAATAATGAAAGGGTAATCAATACAAAACCAAAATACATACATGGCTCTAAATTGGTAGAGTCAAGAGACTTGGTTGATTAAAATAGCAACAAATAATAGTATAATTGTTTTGATCTAAAGGGGTTTCGTAGATAAAACATAGCATTAATTGTTTTGTATTAGTTATTGAAGAGTCAGACAAGTTTGAAGTTATTTGTCCTTTTGTCTGATAATAGTACGATCAACTTCATTAAATCAATATTTCGAAGGTAATATAAATATTGCTCGTGTGGAAATTTAGTTATTGTTTGAAAGTGCATCATGCGTGTTATTGCTGTACTGTCACTGAGTTTTGCTGTAGTTGCAGGTAATTTAATTACTTAAAATTTTATTTCACATTCCTGTTGTCACAAAACTTTCCTGTGGATTTAATTCTGATGGTGACTTAACACAGTTAGGTCTCACATTCAAGAGGAATTTTGATATAACTTTTTTAAACCTAGATGTTTGTATCTAAATAGGAGTAGTAACAACACAGAGATTATAGGAAGAGCATAATTGAAATGCATCTAATTACGCTAATATGTGACCTTCATAACGCAGAGGAGCTGATCTTAACATGTCGATTTCAAGCTTCTTCAATATGATATTTGCACTTCTATACGTTACGTTGATTTTCGTTTTATAATCTACTTATACATAACGCTTCTACAATAATAATGGTACTTAGCAAACTCTTGGATTTACCTGTAACAAAAAAGAAAACCTTTAGTAAGCAGCCAAATAGTTTTACTATGCATAATGATAAAGTAAAAGATTGTTTTTTATAATATGATTGTAATATATCATACTATATTAAATACCTATACAGTATACAACTGTAAGTGGTTGCCTGGGTATTATGATACAATCGTACCTATAACCCTGGGAAAGGGTCTGGGTGTTTGTGTATGTTTCATGTTTGTGAAACGCACCCACGATTGAGGAAAAATTACTAGTGTTTAAAAAGAAATGATACGGTAAAATAACATCTGTTGATAACTAACGCCGTAAGCGACAAAAAGCTAGTTGATTTCATCCATTGCTAATATGTGTTGCGCACAAATAATATAATTGTTTAAGTTTTCGAAATAAAATCCGTCTAACATTAGTACGTAATTAGCTTAAGAAAACCGTTTCGATTAGCACTTGAGTATGGTTTTTATTGTATATGTATAATTGTATATCGATTAACAGCTGATAGCCTCGTTGGTCTAGTGATAGCTAAGCACGACTGATGAACATGAGGAACTGGGTTTTTCCATTAGATAAGTTTCAATAGCAGCATGCAGTCTGGTTTTGAGCCTGGCTGATGGCCGTTAGCTCGCCTCATATTATAATGTGACCTATAAACTAGCAAAATGTGGATCTACTACACACTCTGTCTATCCCTTCGAGGAGCACAGGATCTGCTTCGAATAGTCAAAACATGTAATTTTTTGTTTTTCTGCAGCTGTTCCTGCCTTCCCGCAGCGAATTGTAGGTGGGACTTCGACTACTGTCGATGAGTACCCGACTATCGCGGCCCTGCTGTACTCCTACTTCGGAGTCAACTTTAGTCAGTCTTGTGGAGGCACCATTCTCACCAGGAGAGCAATACTTACTGCGGCTCATTGCCCAACGTAAGTCAATGTTATAATAATTTATAAATACATAATTATTTTGCATTTCAACCCCACTATAATGTCCTGGGAAGAATTTAATGGTAGTACTATTAGTAATAGTTAAAAAACTATTTGGATGGATAAGCTTTAGTCTAGGAAAATAAGTATAGATTAGGTAAATCAAAACAAAGATTATTTATTGTTAAGTAGGTATCTATGAAAATTAATTGACATTGCGGTCTGATTTTATTGCAGAGGTGACACCGTCATTAGATGGCGAGTACGCGTAGGGTCCAGCTTTGCAAACAGTGGCGGTATCGTCCACACCTTGATTTCTATCACAATTCACCCCAAATACAACCCCAGGACTATCGACAACGATGTCGCAATTTTGCGCACTACTAGTATCATTGTTTTTAACCTAGTAGTGAAACCTGCTTCGATAGCAGGCTCAAGCTACAACCTCGCCGACAATGAGATGGTATGGGCTGCTGGATGGGGTACCACATCCGTAAGTTACTTTATTATTATTAAATGAAATCGTATGTATGCAGGTACCTATATAATATTCAGACTGGTGACTATAGAGAAAACTATTCTTCAATAATTACTTATATAACCAGATTAAGATAATAATTTTCAAAAGAATTATTATTTTATGTGTTATCTCAATGTAATTATAATGTTTTGTATATTTGTAGGCTGGTGGCTCATCTTCGGAGCAACTCCGTCACGTGCAGTTGTGGTCTGTCAACCAGGTTGTTTGTAGCACCCGGTATGCAGCTCGGGGTGCTAACGTCACCGACAACATGCTGTGCTCCGGCTGGCTGGACATCGGAGGTCGCGACCAATGCCAGGGAGACTCCGGCGGTCCTCTCTACCACAACGGTGTCGTCGTTGGCGTCTGCTCGTGGGGCATCAGCTGTGCCAACCCTCAATACCCAGGCGTAAATACTCGCGTTTCCCGCTTCACTTCTTGGATTCGCTCTACTGCTAATAAACCGTAATTATGTACATAGATCGACGGAGAAGGTTTCATGGTTTTATCTAGAATTTTTATAATTAATTTCCAATAAGGAGAAGTAGCTAATATATTTTATTATAATCCCTAAAAAAAAAAATAGTCTTACTAAAATACCACAACATTTTAACGTGTGTATCATTAAACTCTGTTGTCGTGGTATTTTTTTCGGCTTCTGTGTCTCTTCCTCTATATCTTCCCTTTACGAAATTTAAAGGAGAATGCCAATTTTCGTTACACCCGCCAACAACTACGTATTATAAATTATTGGATAGGTACTTTTGTGCTGTTACCAAAGCTGGTACCTACCAAAGTTACTATGGCGCCAAGATCCAAATGTTAGTTCGTTCAGAGTTATGCTTCATTAAACATGGCAGTTTAAAGCCAAATCATGCTTTTTTGTGATAATTAAATGCATTGTTGTGCATTACAGACATAGTAGATACCAAGCTAGCTATAGTTATCATCCGCGTCATTTAAACACAAACCTTTTCATCAGTATTAGGATGCTTGACTCTTACGTGGTTGCATTCGGTAGCGACACATAAAAGCTACAAATAATATTTATTACTTAATATTTCACACCAATATTCGAAGATATTGTACCTCCATGACCGTAGGTAGCAATAACACTGTTTTTTTTATCCATAGAAACCCTTAAATAAATATAATCAACCTAAATTAAAGTATGATTGTGTTTTATCTATAAAAAAACTGCCCCTGTCACTTACGACTGATGATAAAGGTAGTTAACACCTACTAGTATTAATTCAATAAAAGCATTTATTTTTGGCTATTGTTGCCATGTCAGCAATGTATTTGATGTACTTGTCAGCTACTGTTGCCCTAAGCATAACTCTGTACGGACTAACATTCGGAACTAGCGACATATAAACTTTTGTTCAGTTCAAAAATACCTATCCAACGATGTTACACGTGGCTATTGAGGGGTGGGATCTTGGGATCGTGGGATTTGTATAACAAATCATGGCACTGTCATTTGAAGGTTTGAGATGTTAATGTGGGCAAAAGGATGAAGGGTACATTCTCCATTTAAAAAGTAAGTAGTTCAGTAATTTAGATTAACGCTTATAATTTTTAAACAAACTTTGCATTAAGTAGGTACACGAAATAACTTTTGGGGACTTTTTCAGTACCGCATACTTTACACTATTTTCCTGGTTTAAAGCTTAAACATAAAACATGCTATTTCGATAAGTATAGGTACCTACTTCAGGCATATTTGTTTTTTTATAACATAACATTACGCCTGTATTCCCCGAAGGGGTAGGCAGAGGTGAACATATAGTACACTCACATTTCGCCAGTTATGTTGTAAGTCCCAATGGTATAGGGGGCGAGCCTATTGCCATCAACCGGGCACAAATCCAGAATCCGTGCTGCTACTGAGAATTACCTAATGGAAAACTCAGTATCACTTTGCCCGACCCGGGATTTGAACCCAGGACCTCTTGCTCAACAGTCGCGCTTAGCGACCACTAAACAAACAAGGCAGTTTTTTTATAAGCTATATCAAACTTGCAATGTTAGTTAGTTTGTGAATTTGTTACTTTTTCGGTTAAATATTGAAAGTTGAATTAGAATCACTTCTTGTAATATACAAAGGTGTTGAAATTTTACGATTTGGGTCAGTTCCTAATTTTTATGATAAGCATGACCTGGTTCTTCACGCAGCATTGGATCTAGATGGGGTTGACGAAACTTTTCAACGGTTAACATAACATAATCAAACTTATATGTTTAATTATAATAGCTCATTCTATTGGTCATCTTGACTGGGTGTGTCTCCTATAGTAGCTTGAGACAAAGGAAGTCTTCAATAGTCTAAGTCTAAAGTCTCCAAAGCCTCGAAATTTTATTGACTTATTTTATTACCCTAGCCTAGCCTACCATGACTTAAAAGCTTGTTTTTGAAAATGCTTTAACTTATTTCGAATGCACTTTATAAGTAAGGTCGCAATCTAATAGCGAATGACTGAATGTGATTATAAATCACCGCAGCCTGTGATTATGAATTTATTTACAAAAAGCCAGTTGCTCTTGACGTTTTAGTTGCCAAGTTACGTGACACTTTCTTGTTTAGCAACCACTAAAATCTAAAACACTAACTAAAAATTATTATTATTTGATGAAATAGCTAGATTATTATCTATGATCTTCCACCTATCTTTTCAATTTATGGCAAGTTCATTTTAAATCTATTTTGACAAAAACACTGGTTTAGTAACTAAATTAGGCTACATAAGTGGCCAGTAGAATCAGATCGTCAGTATACTTTATCAGAGAAGATACTGACTATCAAAACCAGCCTAGGACATTTTGAAATTGGGTTAGATAAGTATGTTCAGTGAATTAACTATTAGTAATTTATCTATGAATTATCTATGGCATTGGTTTAAATTTAACTACGCATAACTATTTATATAAATACGGGTAAGCTATGAATATTTCTAGAAGTTTAGTGTTTTGTCTGCCACCATGCGTCCTATCATTTTACTGTTGGCTATAGCTCTGGCTGCAGTTGAAGGTATGTTTTATTTTTTATTTTTTTACGGATCCATGCGTACCTATGAGCCAAATCCTCATTTATTTTATTTGTTCGTTACCTTTTATTTACTTATTTATTAGGTTCACTAACAATTGTTTGCACATGAGGAAAAGAAATACAATACATGATAAGTAACAGCGCAACAATTACTAATAGGTGGACACAGCTTATGCGATTACTATAAATACCTCGAGACCCCTCCGTGACCGATCTTTCTCCGGTCGTGTCGGTCTACCGTACCTTCGGACTATGGGAGTGAGGGAATATAGGAGTGCACCTGTGTTTGCGTGCATACTTGTGCACTACATTCGTTATAGAGATTTCAATCAATAAACATCAATAACAATGGAGTGTCTGTTTGTAACATTAAAATAACAGTTTTTTACTCAGTGAATATTATAGTATAACTGATACACAAAACAAAAATGCAATTGATTTTTTTTGTCTTTCTGTTTGTTCCGGCTAATTTCCGAAACGGCTGGACCGATTTTGGAATTTCACTGGCAGATAGCTGATCCGGGGTCTAATATAGGCTACTTTGAATTTCGAAATTTTTTAGGGTTCCGCGGGAAACTGAGAATAACGCGGGAAATACTTGGGTTACAGCTACCCCACGACAGCCTGACGGATGTAGACGGGACTTTCACTGGCAGATAGCTGATGTTTTTAGCCACCCATGGTTTTCGGCCAGTACTTCACTTATTTCAAAATCAATGCCTACTTACCTATTTATTTGGACAGACAGACATTTCAATACCAATTGCATTTTTTTAATTTTCTAACAAATTAATTATAATTGTTTGTTTTATAAATAACTAGATACTGCCTCATTGGCCTAGTGGTCGCTAAGCGCGACTGTTGAGCCTGGGGTCGAATCCCGGGTCGGGCAGTCTTACTGGGTTTTTCCATTAAGTAAATTCTCAGTAGCAGCACGGAGTCTGTATTTATACCCGGTTGATGCCAATAGGCTCGCCCCCTTTTACATTGGGACTTATAACAAAACTAAATGTCACCCACATTTCGCTAGTTTGGTTACAAGTCTACTATTGGTACTATAGGTACACTGTACAGTTACTGCCCCTGAATACAGGCGTGAAAATGTATGTTGAATAATTAGAATAAGTCCGCGACTTCGTCTGCGTGGAAAATGTTGTCTTTTTTAGCGGGATTTAAGTAGTCTAGTAGTATGTCTAACCTGAAGGTCTATTCTAAATATTAAGAAACACAGAATACATTTCGAAATCTGATTGATAGTTTCAATGTTTCCTTGCAAACAAACAAAGTAGATAATCGTTAATTATTAAAAAATCCAAGTTTAAAAAAGTTTACTTACTATTGGCCATTCAAAAAGGATGGCGGCGATGTTAACCTCTAGGGTGCGCTGGACACAATTTTGATCGAGAAGGATCCCTACTATATCCAAACATGAGAAACATGTAATAACAATGTGCTTATTCCTAACCAGAATTTAAGCATGTAGACATTTTCTTATATTGAAGCTTAAATTCATTTCCAGCCGTTCCTGCGTCCCCGCAGAGGATTGTAGGAGGCACCGTTACTACCATCGACCAGTACCCGACAATTGTCGCTTTGTTGTTTTCCTGGGGTAATTCTTTTAGACAAGCTTGTGGCGGCACCATTCTTACCGCCAGAGCTATCTTGACCGCAGCTCATTGCCCGTAGTGAGTATTACAAATATAGGTATATTTACATATCTACACCTGCAGCCAGTCTAGATCCACTGCTGGGTAGAGGTCTCTCATTATTTCTACCAGTTTCACTACTACTCGAGCTTCATCTCCAGGTTTCTGGCGTGATCGCTGCGATTGCGTGTAAGATGATAACATAATTATAATTATTATATTATCTTCATAATGCCTACAGGTGCAGATGTAGGCGACAGCACGTTTAAGTCTTTAGCTACAGAAAAGGCTAAGTGATATCCCTAATAAACCATGATTGTAATATTAAGAGGAAAATAATTATTTGTCACAAGACTAGATGGTTTTACTAGTTGGCTTTATATGTACTTATTTTTCCGCAGTGGTGACGCAGCTGCCAGGTGGCGAATCCGCGCTGGGTCTACTTGGGCTAGCAGTGGTGGGGCGGTGTATGCTATAAGTTCAATACGCATTCACCCTAATTACAATGCCGAATCAATGGACTCCGACGTCGCTATTATGCATACTAGTTCTGGCATTGCATTCAGCAATGTCGCCCGACCCGCATCCATTGCTGGTGCGAACTATAACATTGGTGACAATCAGGTCGTTTGGGCCGCCGGATGGGGTACCACGTCCGTAAGTAATAGTCTCGTTTCGTATCAAATATTGTACGTACAGTAAATATGTTCTACAGTTTTTGGAATGAGGAATTGCCACCAATGTAAATTGCAATCGATTTATTGATGTTTCAGTCTGGTGGTTTCGTTTCTGAGCAGCTTCGTCACGTCCAGATCTGGACTGTGAACCAGTATGACTGCGCGACGCGCTATGCCTACGGTGGGGGTACCATCACCGACAACATGCTGTGCTCCGGCTGGCTCGACGTCGGCGGTCGCGACCAATGCCAGGGAGACTCCGGTGGCCCTCTCTACCACAACGGTGTCGTTGTTGGAGTCTGCTCCTGGGGCTTTGGCTGTGCTCTTTCTCAGTATCCTGGTGTAAATGCCCGTGTATCTCGCTTCAGTTCTTGGATCCAGTATAACGCATAAAATGTCATCAGTCTAATGTACTTACTTAATAAATTTAAGGAAATTATTCCCTTGTGGTAATTTTTGTCGTTCACTATGTAATTGTACCCATGTATGAATCGATAGTAATTTCTTTTTAAATAGCATTTATCTAAAATATTGACCTAAAAAGTTAAAAATAAATTCTAGTCAGTATTTGGTGTGTAGATACTTACCTATTTATATAAATTGATAAAGGAAATTTTAAAAATGATGGACAAGAGCGGGACTTGAACCTTCGGCGACCTTCGCCGTACCGTGGTGTAGCTCTGGCGACTGAGCTATCGTGTCGCTGCGAGCACCCATCGAATTTTAAGTTCCCTTTTTAGTACTTCAGTCTTAGGGATGACGTCGCTGTTGCCTACAAAAGCTTGACGCACAGAAGTACCTAACTAACTAACTAACCTAACCGGTAACGGGTAGTGTCCCAAGCTTTCAATATGTTCTGTGACAGGAAATCCCAAAGAGACGTACATATGTACCTACTAAGCATATAGGTAAGCACCTACACCAAATATTCATGTATTTGAAACTTTTTAGGTCCATATTTTGGATAAAAACTTGTTTTGATTTGTTTTTTTACTTTTTATTAAGTATTTATTTATTATTTAGTGAGCGTGTGATTTAAAAATATTCAACGGGTATTTTGCTGTGATGGGTAACTCGTACAGAAGTAAAAAAGCTTGATTTGTAAAATATTTTTAGTACCTATTTATATTTATGACAAATCAATCGAGCTCAAACTCAGTGAGGTTATGCTGTTTTATCACACAGATCCCGTAGCCCGTAGCCGCCTTTCAGCTTCATCATCAGACCCTGGAGACCATCTTCTACTTGAGTGCTCATCGTGAACAATCAATCAAGGCTAAACTCGGTGGGGTTATGTTGTTTTATCACATAGATGCTGTAGCCGCCTTCCAGTTTCGTCATCAGACCCTGGAGACCATATACGACTAGAGTGCTCATCATGAATAATCAATCAAGCCCAAAATCGGTGGGGTAATGTTTTATCACAGAGTTCCTATGACCACGTTCTGACTCCATTATAAGACCAACTCAAAAGTAGGTAACCTACCATAATTTTGTATTGTTACCAAACTTATTTTATGCTAAATTTCATTTCAATCGGATGTCAAGAATAATAATATATTTATATAATAATATGATCAATCAAATTACTTTTAAATGGAAACTTTGATGACTCAGTTAAATGAATAATTGGAATCTTCTAATTGTGTCATTGTTACGAGTATTTGCGATTTCGAGTGTTTTCTTAAGAATTCAGTCACATGTCTAATGAGCTGATAAGAGACTACTGACTATATTTTCAAATGATGATGTCAGTTGATTTCCCTTTTTGACCTACTTATAGTGACAACAGCCCCCTTACCATGAACTCTTAAAGCAGGACAGTTTAAGATGTGGAAGCGAGACGCCGCATTACACTGTACGTAGCGGCGTCTCGTTTCCAAATCTTATACTGTCTTGCTTTAAGAGTTCATGGTAAGGGGGCAGACAGTTCAATTGGACTTTGTGGTTATCTTTTTGCAGTACCCTAATGGCCGCAGTTCGAAACTTAAAAATAAGTGTATGATCCGCAGATCATATTTTACACGGAGTCTGGATTCGTACCCGGATAATAACAATAGGCTAGCCCCTAGGACCTATAACATGCGAAATAGGCGAAATGTGGGTGTAACTACACTTCTGCCTACCCCTTTGGAGAATGCAGGCGTGATGTTATTATGATGCTGTTGAAAATTATCTGGTTAAGTGCTACAAAATGGATCTTCAGTAAATATGTTTATAGATAAGCTGAATAAATACAGGAGGGGAGACCGGGGCTACAATAAACAAAAAACTTGATATTAGGATATAGCTTCTAATTGCTGTACTTATAACATTTTGACTTGATTTTATTGCTACTTGTAAATGATGCTTTTGCTATTTAGGTATCATTTTATGAACATAAATTAAATATAAAATAAATAATTTCTGAGAAACATCGATTTTTTAACAATAATTAAGTTGTTAATTCTTACCCCATGTTTGGGGCTAGAATGAACAGCTCTGAGGAAAGTTAACATTGGATAATGGGATAAAAAAATTTAACCGACCCAAAACAGAATAACAGATTAAGCTAAAATACTTATTTGTCTGGCTTTTAAATTATAATTGTAACTAGTGTAAAGAAATATAAATGCATTAGTAGCATTTCGGAATAATAGTTGATATTACTTAATATTATTGTTTAATATTATTCCGAATTCCTTCTTTAGCCTGACTAGTCTTGTAGGCGCTACAGTTGTAGCGTGTATAGTTTTAGAGATAATCGCGTTTGAATACTTACCTCTGTTAATTGGACGACCGACGTTGATTAACGCAGTGGCTAAGCAATTGGACTGCTGCATTAAGGGTTGCGGGTTCGATTCTCGCACGGGACAAAAATTTGTGTGACCAGCAGATGTTTGTCCTAGTATGGGGGGACGTTTTAAATATGAAAGCCCCGGTATCCCCCCTAGTTAAGACACGTGACCATTAACTGCAATAGAAATTATCTATCATAGATAAAGTTATATCAATGAATAAGTGCACTTATATATAATGTGGATAATCTAGAAATTCAGAAGTTAGAGCGAAAGCCTTATAGAAATGCGCGCCGTTGTAATTTTACTGGCTTTAGGCCTAACAGTAGTCTGGGGTAAGTCTTGTTTATATTTAATAATTAATATATTTATAAGTTATTAACCTTTGTTTAATAATTAAGTTACTGTGAATCAAGTCTATTAATTACTTAAAATTATATTACCAAGGTTATCATTATGAAATACGGCTGCATAAATAAATACCTCAATGTAATTATTGATAACTTTTTCGTATCTAGACGTTATCTTAATGTGAAACGTCCGTATGGATTAAGGAGCAACTTTAGATATTGAAATAAAAATCACACTCTGCTTTAGTAGTAGTTTAGATATTTCTGTAGGACAAAACCTGGAATTTATATCTATGTATCTTATAAAAAAAAATATTTCAATGTAAAGGTGGCTCCTCAATTCTGATTTTTAGATTGAGGAGCCACTGTGTAACACGGAGGGTAATAGATCAATCTTTTTAAAAATTATGTATCATTTAATAGTAGTTGAGTTTAGTGTCAACTAAAAATCTGGATACTGTCAGTACTGCTGAAAAAAAAAAAAGTATAATACTGTTAGTGTGGCTCCTCAGTCTATACACATGACTATGAAGTTCCATGAAAGTGATCAATCAATCAATATATTCGACTTGATGACCATTTAGTAGTAGTTGTGTTTTAATTTGTACTATAGAAATACCGTAATAAAACCAAGTCGTTTATTTAAAATTATCATATTTTATGTGGCTCCTCAATCCAGACGTTCTACAGAAATATAATTAACTATATCTCCAAGAGATTGCAACGGAATCAAAGGCTGGATACAGTTATATTTAGTAAAAATTTCTACTAAATATCAATGTGCAAACTAACACTGTACTTTTGTGATTTTAATACAAATTTACCTACTATTTACGTTACTGAGCTTGATGAAAAAGAACAGTATTAAGGGTAGAGGTTTGTTTTTGCAGGTGTTCCGACAAAACAATCTATGATTGTTGGAGGTTCGGTAGCTGTTGTTAGCCAATATCCAAGCATCGTGGCTCTGCTTTACTCATCTAGTGCCACGAACTTTAACCAAGCGTGCATAGGGTCTATCCTTACTACTAAGTCGATCATAACTGCCTCACATTGCGTATTGTGAGTATAACAAACTTATACAAAATAAGCAAATACATTCAAAAAATAAATAGGTACCTTTCCATTTTCAATGTCATTATAACCATAACTTTTTATGTAGTGGAGATGCAGCTTACAAATGGCGAGCTCGAGCTGGTTCAAGTTGGGCAAATAGCGGGGGTTCTATTTACTCCCTGAGCTCTATTCTGGCGCACCCTAGCTTCAACGTACGCACCTTGGACAATGACGTCGCTATTTTGCGCACCATCAGCCCTATCGTGTACAGTAACGTCGTGCAGCCCTTGTCTATTGCTGGCGCTTCTTATAACCTCGCTGACAACCAAATTGTATGGGCTGCTGGATGGGGTGCAAGTTCTGTGAGTGTTTCGTTTTTACAATAGTTACTTACTTGTTGATCTTCTATCTTACCTCAACTATGTATATTGTTCACAGGCTGGTGCCTACCCTTCTGAGCAGCTTCGACACATTCAAATGTGGACTATTAATCAAAGCATCTGTACTTCTCGTTACACTGTGTTTGGTGCCAACGTGACTGTGAACATGTTATGCTCCGGCTGGCCTAACATTGGTAGTCGCGACCATTGCCAGGGTGACGCCGGCGGTCCTCTGTACCATAACGGTGTCTTAGTTGGTATCAGCTCGTGGGGCTATGGCTGCGCCAATGCCGTGTATCCTGGTATCAATGCTCGTATTTCTCGCTTCGCAACATGGATCCAATTAAACGCTTAATTTTCTCTAAAGACTATGATAATTCGTTTTGATACCTATTTTCGTTAAAAGAAAAAAAAAGGTTTTCCAAAAAGACAAAATTGCAACATACACATTACACATGCATGTTGAGGTAAGAGTTGTCTATGAGTATTATCATTGTATTTTGATTGTATATCATACATAATATTTAGATTTCTGGTTTGGTACTCCGCCATCTTCCGCAATGGAAAGCTCACGTCACGCTACTTTTCCGGGCAGGACGACGCGCGACGTATGTCGGGTCCGCTAGATAATTAAAGGAGGACGAGCGTTCTGGCCTAGGAACAAATAACAACATGCGATATATCATTGGAACGGATAGAACAAGGTACTGTAGGTACGTATCTTATGTTACTAGTGCTGCAAGATTAGACCGACAGCCAATATACAGGCACCAGGTGCTGAAGGAATATAACGTGCGAGTAGAACTCTTACTTAACTGATTTTATTTTTTGATACTTCACAATGTTAGTTTTACAAAAAAAACTTAAAAAATTATGATAAACATGAAAATTACCACATATTTTAACCGACTTCAAAAGAGGAGGAGCAGTTGGTCACCGTCTTTAACTTTACTGTAAAGTGAAGTGAATAAAATAGCTATTATTTTTCACTTTTGAGTGCGTATTCTTTTAGGCATTTTTTATTTTTGTGCATATGGTTTGACTTAATTGTACCATAACTTTTCCACACACGAATTGTTATTTCCCGCCGCAAAAGTACATAAAAACTCTTTCCAATGATATATCGTATGTTGTTATTGGTTCTTAGGCCAGCCTCCATATATTTTTGCCCGTCCTCCTTTTAATCCGCCTATTTTTAACGTTTTCTTAGTTAAGTTAATCAACGTTATTACCAATTTGAGTCCACAGTTGGACATAGGCCTTTCCTATGGTGCGCCACTAAGCTTCATCTTCGGTCTTCCGCTTCCAACCATTGCCAGCCATTTTATGTATATAATAATAATAATAATAATCGTTTATTTCGGAGAAACTCCATATTTAGTTACAAAACTTAAATCTAAATCTAATTACATAATAAAATTGAATAAAATAAAATAAAAATAAAATATTAAAACAAAAACACATTCCAATTGAGATCAATAATAATATATATATATATATATATATATATATATATATATATATAATATGTATATCGTCGCCCCTCGTAGCTGGAGGATGTCTTACACTACGTTTATCGAGCCATGGTTTCCACTCCAGAACAAGTTTCCCCTAACGGTTGTTGGCTTTGCGACAAATGTGACCTGCCCATTGCCACTAAAGCTTGCTAATCCTGTTTATTTCCTTCATTTCCTTTATCGTATCCGTATCCTCTTCGGAACACAGTGGTGTTCCTCTAATTCCCACATTCTTCATTTTGTCTATTAGGATGGGTACAGAAACCGTGTCAAAGTCCTTGGCGAGGTCTAGAAATATGACGAGGACCTTTTGTCCTCTGTCTACGTTTGTAACAGTGTATAGTTTGTCAACTCGTGCACTGTATCAGTCGTTGATTTACCAGACGGAAAACCATACTGTGATTGAGAGAGAAAGTTGTTCTTTTCTAGGTAGTCTACAAGTCTATTATTTAGCATACGTTCGAGTATTTTAGACATGGCAGATAGCACAGCTATACGCCTGTAATTGATGACACGATTTCTGTCCCCATTTTAATAGTCTTTCTAATAGCCCTTAATGCTTATCAAGGGTACGTTTCATCAGTGTTGCGTTACGGCCTAGAAATATGGGGTAACTCAGTAGATGTGGAAAGAGCTTTCATAGTACAAAAAAAGTGTATCAGAGCTATATGTGGAGCAGAATATATATATACCATTGCAGGCCACTATTTAAACAACTAAAAATATTGCCGCTTCCATGTCTGTACATATTTGAAGTCTGCATATTTGTAAAAAGATATCCTCATTTGTTTCCATTACATGAGCAAGCTTCGGTAAGACTGGCAACAAAAAATCCTGGCAAATTACGTGTACCTACTCAAAGATTACACTTATATAGCAAAAACATGTACTGTATGGCAATTAAAATTTATAATAAAATACCAATTAAATTTAGAATATTACCATTTGATCAATTTAGAAATAAACTATTTTCCTGGCTTTTAGACATGTGTTTTTATTCTGTTAATGAATTATTTAATAGCAAATTTTGACATTGTAATTATGAGATATTAAAGATTATTATTATTTTTTAGCATTTATTCTGACATTGAAGTAATTATTTTATCGATGGTCTTTGTTACCTATGTTATAATGATAAATATTGACATGGCTATATTAGTAATAAAAATGCCATCAAAAACATTACTTGTAAAAAAACCAAGTCTCGCGACTCAGTTTTTCTACCGTAAAAAGTTGTGAGATCCATATAGTACCAGACAATCTTATTTAATATAATATATTATACTTGTGAGATACATTGTGTTTTCATGCGATGGCCAAGCCAATCTAATTTTAACCGACCTCTAAAAAAAGAAGGAGGATGTGCGTAAGATAAAAAGAACATGATTTGTGTGTATACCTGCGATATCGCAGTAAGACCCAAATGTTGCCTGGAATAAGGAAGCAGCCTTTCCGTGGCGGACGGGAATCATGGAAGCCGCGGCGCGGGAAAGCGACCTCCGCCGGCCGTGGGTATAATTATTATTGTTTTTTCTTTGATGGCGATTTAGTCTACCAAAATCTCATTTTGGTACAACTTTATAAAATATGGCCCATTCTCGCTTTTTCATTCCGTTGACCATTTTACAAGTTACCTTTGAACATAATTATATCTAGGTACTTATCTACACCTATTATTCCACTATATTATACACAATATACAGGTACACTGATTCATTAACTGCAAAAGTAAATTTGTAATCCTGTATCCTTCTCCTGACCTTCCCTCTATCTCAAAGTCCGATGGGACGGTAGACCGACACGACCGGAAAGAAATCAGGCGCAGGACCAACGGCTAAACATGCCTTCCGAAGCACGGAGGGGACTCGACATGTGAAAACGGTCACTCATCACAAGACTGACCGCGGTGAGCCCGGCTTAACCTCGCAAATCGACTGGTCTGCGCGGTAGCCACGTTGCTTCGAGCCATATTCCATCATAATATACATAAACAGCTAAATTGATTCATTAATTGCACTGCAACTGCAAATGTAACTTTGTAATCCTATACATTTATATGGGATTACATATTATTTATTTATGCAGTTGGCGTATCTAGAAAACTGGACCGAAATACAAAACATTTTAGTTTTTCCTTAATTTATACACTAAACACTAATTGTATTCCAAATTTGAAGCTTCTATGTATGCTAGAAGTGCCTTATCATTTTGATGATCGGTCAGTCAGTCAGTGTGATTAAGAACTTTGACTTGTTATAATTCTTAAACTACTGGTTCAAATTTAATTAAATTTGGAATATACCGTGTTTATACAATGCCTGATTGGTTATTGAAAATTCAGGCTTCTAGTTTTATTAACAACGAAGTTATAGGGGGTCGAAAATGGCCTGAACTACTTCGAGAAAAGGATGTTACGGCCGTGCCGCTTTTTTGCTCGACTTGGCGGGGGCACTGCCGTGCCCCCAGTTGTTATAATGATTATATATTTTCATTTTAAAATCTAATTTAACACCAGCCAGGTAAATCTCTGTAGTAAAAAAAAACCTGTTGTAATAATAATTAAATCTAAATCTATACTTATTTCCAATGATATTATATATGTATATACACTTCTGGACACATCTATTGGCCCACCTTGTATTTTCAGTTTCGTTTGGTCCTAGCTAAAATTTTATATTAGGTCGAGCAAAAAGTTTTTATGCAGTTTTGAACCTGGCACATTCACAATTTCATTCAATAGTCTTTTTTTGAATTTCGAGTTCTATCCATATGTCTGCTGCTTTATGGGGGTCTTTAGTGTTATAAACTTCGCTAAAATAAAGTTGCTTTATGTCCTTATCCAACTGGTCAGAGTTTATACGAAATACTGTACTTTTTGCAATAATTCTTGTAATTTTTTTTTAGCAAGAAACACTAGAACTGTTTCATGGTCTGTTAGAGATGAGTGAGCAACAAGAGTAGAGGCAGGCCGCTAAGTTTTTAGGATGAAGTGATCAAGGCATTTGTTTTTTTAAAACGTCGCCCCACACTAGGAATTTCTCCTGTGTTGTGGGTGCGTTTCACAAACATGAAATATCACAAACAAACACCCAGACTCGGGACAAACATCTGCGGTTCGCACAAATTTTTGCCCCGTGCGGGAATCGAACCCACAACCCTTAGCGCAGCAGTCCAATCGCTTAGCCACTGCGCCAATCAGGTCGTCAAATGTCTGGTGGGAAGCGTATGAGCAGGCAAAAGGCCATGTGATGCTAGCAGGATTAAATATTCATGTTTTGAATCACAACCTTAATCGAAGATGGTAATATTTATATCTCTACAAACTATGATATTATTTAAGTGTGCGAAAATTATTATAGTGTGCAATTTTGATTAGAATCGTATTTAACGAGTGAAGAAAGTTGGTAATATCTTTAACGCCCGGTGGCCGATATATTGCAAGTAGCACGGTGTTGTGGTCAATTATTATCTAGAGACAATTTACATTTATAAATGGTGGTTCTCCCACCAAGACGTTAAGTTCTTGATGCACATAGACAACAACACTTTCAGATTTTGCGTGACGTTGTTGGTATTGAAATAATTGTAACCCAAAAGAGGGGGGATGTTATAAGTATTTGGAAGCCAGCATTCAGTTAGGGTTATGATATCCCAGGCAAATTTTGTTCTATTTAGTATTGCTTGGATATATTTTTTGTTATACTACTTATAATCTGATAAAGGATTTTAAGTGATTTATTTAGCATCATATTGGGGGGAACACAGTTATCCAAGTCACAGGTGGAAGAGTCTGACAGGGAGATATTCATAAATATATTAGATGTTAAATGTGTTACTTATTAAATTATCGGATGTTATTGTAGTTTTAGTGATTGCATTTTTAAAAGAGCTTTCATTTTGGAAATACATAGTAAACGGTTTAAAAAATTGTTTAAATGGTAATTTTTTGCGATAAGTTGTAATGTGATAAGGTTTAAGTGTAGAGTGTAGAATATACATATGTTTTAATATATTTATATTTTAAGGTCACAGTTAACCTTTGTTTTATAATTTCGATATTTTGATAGTTATTAATAAATACATTTAAAGGAACTTTGATTAAGACTTCGGTTATAACTGTGTTAAGATGGTAGGTATAGATATATGCGACTTAGTTAAACGTGTATTTATGTGTGCAATTTTTTGTATTAAGTTTATGTTGTATGTGTGTGTTTGTGTTTTACTGTGTAGAATATAATTTTCAGGGTGCGTGAGAGTGTGAAATTTGTGTTGAGTGGTAGTATTAGAATTAATAAAATATTTTAACAGAAAAATTAGAACTACGTAAACAAAATAAATGACTAGAACTTTCCGTTCTAGTCATTTATTTTGTTTACGTAGTTTTGGAATATCATCTTCAGTCTTTAATAATATATTCGGAATATTTTGTTTTTGACGTATACAATACACTTTTCTATTTGCCGTCCAACATTGCTCGTACTCACTGCTTATCACAACCTCTACAACTATTGTTCAGCTTAAAATATCTATCCCACAAACGATGTGTTTACACTTATTACGTTTATAACATCCTTTGCTTAGTATCCCTCTTTTTTGTTTAGGCTACATTCCGTAGCAGTAAGTATATTTTATGGCTACAATATGTGCTCTACAATTTATAAAAGTTTTCGAATATATCATAATTGCATTATTTTTTGGGTCCTACCAAAATATTAAAAAATAAACCTTTGTGATGCGAGGTAATCAAGCAAAAGAGGTACCATTGTGATGCGTGTTAATAATGAAAGGAATAGGGAATGAGGGATGTCAATACTTTTAAGAGGATCTTAGGTTGAAAGACGTTTTATTATTACGTCATTTACTGTATTTAATAACATGTTGTATGTGGGAAGCCAGGTGTGAACAGCGAAAGTTTCGTTTCGACTTGCACTGGGTTGGGTTTTTCTTAAATAGACTCAAAATATATAAATAAAATTACAGTGTCTGTTTATAACATAAAATAGCAGTCTTTTTCTTAATGCATAATAAAATAGCATGAACGATACACAAATCAAAAATGCATTTTTTTGTCTTTGTTTTCGTTTGTTTTACGATTTTGACGGTCTAGAGTCTAATATAAGCTACTTTGAATATCGAAAATATTTCGGGTTCTGCAGGAAAACAAGAAAAACGTGGGAAATTTGCGGGTTACAGCTACTCTGCGACGGCTTGACAGATTGTGACAGGACTGTCACTGGTAGTTAACTGATATTATAAGGTCCAATAAAGGCCTACTTTGAAAATCGAAAATATTTAGGGTCCTGCTGGAAAATAAGAAAAACGCAGGAAATTCGCGATACAGGTTCTCCGCGACGGCTGGGCGAATTTGGCGGAACCTCCACTGACAAATAATAATAATAATAATGATGATGCTACCAATGCATTTTGGCGCAGCATCTGGTCGGTGCCTGTCAATCACACTGAAGGCAGTTGGATGCTTGATGTCGAGCAGTCATGTGAATCCATACCAGAAATGGGGACGCTTACAATAAGCCCCCAGGATGTAGCCAGTGCAGTCCGTCCAATGTCCAATTGGAAATCACCAGGACCTGACGGACTGCACAACTTTTGGATTAAATGGCTACGTAGTTCACATGGTTGCTTGGCGTCTCAATTCCAATCAGCCCTAGAAACAGGATCGCTACCCCAGTTTTTAACAACAGGATCTACTCACCTGCTCCACAAAACTGGTAGCACCACGAACCTAAAAAACTTTAGACACCTACCATCTACAAACTCCTTACATCCATTTTGAGGGCAAAGATCACAAAACACATTGATGATAACAACATTATGTCTGCTTCTCAAAATGGATGTAAAAACGGCCCCGTGGTACGATGGAGCTACTCCTCATAGATATGACCATTTATCAACAGGTACAGTCAGCATCAAAAGTCGATGACCATATTCAGATTTTCAAAATCACTGTACATTATATCACCCATAAATCGCTCAACAAGATAAGGCGCCAGTATTGAATGAACATCATTAAAGTTCAAAATTAACTGAACACTACTCATCAAAGGTCACTGAACACCATTTTGTCAAAAATTGCTGATCGTTATAATATCCGAAAACATCATAACATTCAGTTTTACAAAATTCACATTCAACATAACCAAAATAAACATTTTATATTGATAAAATGTTTATTTTGGTTATCTAGTGTAGGTAGTCACGGCAACGTCCAAAAATAACTTAACATCATAAATAACAAAAGTTACTGAACATTACTTTGTTTCGGATACGTAGCGTGTAAACTTATACTATCAAAAGTAGCTGAACTGCAAACTAAAAAAGTGCTCGTTACTATCTTCAGAGTTATAAATCTTGTCCTATACAAACTAAATCATGTAAAAAAAAAAAAATGGATGTAAATTTCGAATTTGACTTTCCAAAATAATTCTGTTTGAATTTATACCTGAATTTATACGTTCTATTCGTTGCGAAGAAGGAGTCAGGTAATCTCCCACCTGTTTTACATGGATGACCTTAAATTGTTTGCCCCTAGCAGATTCCAACAGATAAAGCTACTAAAGATTACAGAAGCTTTCAGTAACTCTATCAGAATGGAAATTGGTGTGGACAAATGTGCAGTCATGCATGTGAAACGTGGTGGGATTATAGAATCCCAGGGGATTCAACTCTCGGATTCTATAAACCTTAGATCACTCTCCGCAACGGAAACCTACAAATACTTGGATATGTCAGAGGCTTTGAGCATCAACGTGGTTGACATGAAACACTCATTGAAGGTACGTTTCTTTGGCCGCCTGAATAAAGTACTGAAAAGTCTTTTGTCAGGAGGCAACAAGGTTCGTGCCTTTAATGGTTGGGTTATGCCAACCCTGATGTACTCCTTTGGTAAACTCAAGTGGACTCAGACCGAATTGGATGCCTTGGATAGGAGAGTTTGTACGCTGCTAACTTCAAAACGGATGCATCACCCACGTTCGTCGGTAATGAGGCTATATATCCCACGAAAGTGTGGTGGTCGAGGATTTTTAAACGCCAAGACACTCCACAATCGTGAGGTGTGTAACCTCAGGAAATATTTCCTCCGAGTCGAAGTGGGAATGCACCGAGAGGTAGTTGCAGTGGACAAGGGACTCACTCCGCTCTTCTTGGCTAAAGCTGGTGCAAACCTGTGGTATTAAGTGTTAACGACCGCAAGGATGTATGGCAAAGGTATGAAGGATGAAGAGTTGGAACTTGTAGACAATACAGTCTTTTTGGGTATAACTTTAGATGCTAAGCTACAGTGGGGCCCACACATACATAAATTGTCCAAAAGGCTCAGCTCTGCAGCATACGCCGTAATGAAAATTAGAAACCTAACTGACGTTGATACAGCAAGACTCGTTTATTTTAGTTATTTTCATAGTGTTATGTCGTACGGTATCCTGTTATGGGGGAACGCTGCCGACATAAACACTATTTTCGTGCTGCAGAAAAGGGCAGTTCGGGCAATTTACAAGTTAAGTCCCAGACACTCACTAAGGGATAAATTTAAAGAAATTAATATAATGACTGTCTCATCGCAATATATGTATATTGTAAAGAAATAATTATAAATATTTCTTAATTTTGGTATACATACTTGGTGCTGTCAAAGAGTACCGAATAGTTTATCTATGACATTTGAGAAAAGTAAAATGGCATTAAGATATTTTGTATTTTATAAATAGTTTTATTAAAATAAAGAATGTGGGAAAAGTGAACAATAAACTTGTAATGTCGTTTCTTTGATTTCAGGTAAGTTTATTAGTGATTATAAAGATGTATAATTACGTAATACAAATGTTAGCACATAGGTTAAATAAAAATCTTTGATTTCAGAGCAACTGCAGTTTATTATTTTTCCTAATTGAAGTAATATTAAAAAACATCTTATAAAACGACATTATTGTTTATAAAATGAAGATAAAAGCCCATGTAAAATTTGTGAAAAATTAGGAAAAGGGATGCGTTATCATCCTGAATTTACATGCTGGTTCAAAACAAAAGAGAATAATGAAATAAAAGGAAAAAACATTAAACATGTTAATAACTCAGTAATAGAAGCTGAATTAAATGACACAAATGAAAAAAACTAATAGTGACACCATTAATACAAATTAAATTGCTATTAAACGATATATTACAAGTATATGGAATCTATGATTCAGGTTCAAATGTTTCTCTCATTAATTCTAAGTTATTGAAACTAAAAGGAAACAGTGTGAACAATGCAAATCTAGTAACCATTAATGGTGTCAAGAAAACGAGCGGTGTGACAAATATAAAAATAAAAATATTTGAGATAGAGGAAAATGTTGAAGTGTACATTATTGATAAAGACAATTTTCAATATGATTTTTTGATTGGATTAGACTTGATAAAGAAGTTTAAATTGATACAAAATGAAGACTTAAAAATAACCCAAAAACAATATTTAACTGAAAATGTGAAAATTAATCCTGAAGAGGAAGAAAACACAGATACAAAACAATACAGAATTAATTACAATGAACATGTAAAAGAAGATGATTTTTAAATAAAGATAGATCATTTAAATGAGCATAGAAAATCTCAAATAAATAAATTAATTGATGAATATAACACAGTATTTGCAAAAAATAAATATGATATTGGTACATACTGTCGACGGATATGAAGCTAGAATTGACTTACTGGTTGACAAATATTGTTGTAAAAGACCCTACAAATGAAATAGCAGAACAAACAACAAAGTTATTAGATAATAAACTTATCGAAGAATCCTACAGTCCATTTGCTGCACCTGTCACCTTGGCATTTAAAAAAGAAGAAAACACGAAATCCAGATTATGTATAGATTTTAGAGAACTAAATAAAATAGTAGTACCGGAGGCCCAACCCTTTCCATTAATAGATGACATAGTAACGAAAACAAGAAATTGTAAGTACTATACAACTCTAGATATTAATTCTGCGTTTTGGTCTATACCCATGAGAATACAAGACAGGAAAAAGACTGGTTTTGTGACACAAGAAGGTCATTTCCAATGGACTTGTCTACCATTTGGATTAAAAACAGCGCCTGCAATATTTCAGAGGATATTAAGCAATATACTCAGAAAGCATAAACTTACTGATTTTTCCGTAAATTATATAGATGATATTTTAATATTTTCAAAATCTTTTGATCAACATATTCATCATCTAAAACAGCTATTAGAAGCAATCAAAACAGAAGGTTTTAAATTAAAATTCACAAAATGCACATTTGCCTCAGATATTGTAAAATATCTGGGTCATATTATACAAAATAATTCTATTAAACCACTGAAGGATAACCTAATTTCAATAAGAAATTTTCCTATCCCAAAAACACAGAAACAAGTCCGACAGTTTTTAGGGAAAATAAATTATTATCATGAATACATTCCAAAAAGTGCAATAATACTAGATCCATTGCATAATTTACTCAGGAAAAATCAAAATTTCATTTGGTCGGACAAATGTCATGAGGCATTTGAAAAAATAAAAAGAATACTGTGCTCTCAACCAGTTTTAGAAATTTATGATAAGGATTTACCAATTAAAATATATACAGACGCTTCTATAGAGAGAATTGGAGCCATTTTGAAACAGACACAACCTGATGGTAAAGAAAAACCGGTCGCTTATTTTTCAAAGAAGTTAAATGAAGCCCAAAAAAAAAAGAAAAAAGCTATATATTTAGAGTGTTTAGCCATTAAAGAAGCAGTGCAATACTGGCAATACTGGTTAATAGGAAAATCGTTTACAGTTTATTCTGACCATAAGCCACTAGAAAATATGAATATAAAATCAAGAACCGATGAAGATCTAGGTGACTTGATGTACTATCTGTCACAATATGATTTTGTTATAATCTATGCTCCGGGAAAAGATAATATAGAAGCAGATTGCCTTAGCAGAAACCCTGTATTAGAACCGAATGAAAATGAAGATGAACAACTGAAGATTGTAAACTTAATTAATCTTGAGGATATTCTAATGGATCAAGATAAGAATGAAGAGATACAAAAGAATAAAAACATAATGATAAAGAAACAAAATATATATTATAAGAAAGTTAGAAATATAGAAAAAATAATTCTGTCTGAAGAATTCAGCATAAGACTTATAAAGAATATACACGAAAATCTGTTTCATATTGGAATTCAACAGATGCAGAAAACAATTGGTCCACTATACATTGCTAGAAATTTGACCAAAAACATCAAAGTAATATGTAAAAACTGTGTGATTTGTATTAAAAATAAATCAAGAGGACAGGAGAAAATTGGATTTATGTCACACCTGGGTCCAGCTAAAAAACCATTTGAAATAGTCTCTCTAGATACAATAGGAGGTTTTGGAGGCTCAAGATCTACGAAGAAGTATCTTCATCTATTAGTAGATCACTTTACTAGATACGCATTTATCCTAACATCGAAAACTCAGAGTGCAAGCGATTTTATAAAACTGGTTACTAACATATCAGAAACTGGAGATATTGAGATGCTTCTCACCGATCAATATCCGGGTATAAATTCGAAAGAATTCAAGAATTTTTTGGAAGAAAAGCAGATACTTATGATATTCACTGCAGTAAATGCACCATTTTCGAATGGTCTAAATGAGAGGTTGAACCAAACATTGGTAAACAAAATGAGATGCAAAATTAACGAAGAAGGAAATAAGAGAGCCTGGACAACAATAGCTCATGAATGTGTAGAAAAATATAACCAAACTATCCACTCGGTAACTGGTTTTGCCCCAAGTTATCTGTTGTATGGTACAAATGTTGATATTTGGCCGAAAGGGTTGAAGAAAAAAAATACTGAAATTGACTGGATAAGAGATAGAATAACAGCTTTAGAGAATACAATAAAATCACATAACTACAACAAAATATTATTTGATAAGAATAGAAAACACTATGAGCCTAATGTTGGGGAGATGGTGTATGTGGAAAATGGTAATAAGCTAAACAGGAAAAAATTAGATGAGCTGAAGATCGGACCTTACCGAATTATTGAGAAAGTTTCTAAATCGATATATAAAATTGATACAGGACATAAAAAAACAGAGTCAAACTTATTTCATGTTACAAAACTCATCCCAGCACATTTAATAGAAGAAGACATTATTGAAGAGAAAGGATAAAGGAAAAGAGGACTTGAAAGAAAATTCTATGATAAATTTTCTTCTCTATAGGAGGGGAGATGTAAAGTAATAATTATAAATATTTCTTAATTTTGGTATACATACTTGGTGCTGTCAAAGAGTACCGAATAATTTATCTATGACATTTGAGAAAAGTAAAATGGCATTAAGATATTTTGTATTTTAAAAATAGTTTTATTAAAATAAAGAATGTGGGAAAAGTGAACAATAAACTTGTAATGTCGTTTCTTTGATTTCAGGTAAGTTTATTAGTGATTATAAAGATGTATAATTACGTAATACAAATGTTAGCACATAGGTTAAATAAAAATCTTTGATTTCAGAGCAACTGCAGTTTATTATTTTTCCTAATTGAAGTAATATTAAAAAACATCTTATATGTATACGAAAGTTTACTGTATGCTCATAAAAATATAAATCTTTTCATCAGAAACAGTGATGTTCACAATATGAATACTAGAAATAAGCATAAATTCATTGTACCAGCCACTAGACTTACAAAAATTAGCAACTCATTTCAATGTCAATGCATACGATTTTATAACAAGATCCCAAATAACATTCAAAAATTAAGTATGAATAAATTGAAGTCTGTTATTAAACGAAACCTTTGTAAAAAAGGGTACTATAGAGTTTTAGACTATTTACAGGACAAAAATGCTTGGGCTTAATTAATTAAATGTTTTTTTTTTACCATGACATTAGAAATTCACTTTTATTTTTTATATTATTTGACTTAATTATTGACATACCTTGATCATTTGATCTATTTTTTTTTTTACAAACTGACATGAATAATTTTCAATGTGAGCATACTGTACAGTATAGGTGGACTGGCGGTTTGAGTCATTTTTTTACGGCCTACCCAAATGTCCTACAGATGGTACGAGACGGGGCGTCTGTCAGGACAGGTCGACTCAATCCGGCTTTGGTTATTTCATCAAAAGACTTAATAATATAATCAATTGTACATATTGACATGTAATTATATTTAATGTTATAACTTTACTTGTAAGTGTGAGAATAATGTAGGATTTTTTTTTTAACTTTTTCTCTATAATATATGTCTGACGGTTTGAGTATCTCACACGGCCTACCCAAATGTCCTGCAGATGGTAGAAGACGGGGCGTCTGTCAGGACTGGTCGACTCAAGCCGGCTTTGGATTTTTTTCTTAAAAAAAAAAACCATCTCGGACGACCTACATTGTTCTCACACAAACTTACGTTTGTCTGGACTTTAAAAGAGACATTGACCCCTGAGTTTGTTTCGGCATTTCTTCTCAGAGGTAGTCAGTTAGGAAATACCGACACCATCATTCAAACTAGTATATAAAAAATGACGTGTAAAAGTGTTATTTAAAAACCTATTTGCAGAAAAAAAAAGCAAGGAGCTACACGGACGGTTCTACAAGGCTCTTCATGGGCCCAATGTAGACCTCCTATCGTCCGTCTCCTGGCTACGCTTCGGTGATCTCTTTTTAGAAACCGAAGGGTTTGTCTGTGCAATTATGGATGAAGTTATCATGACGAACAATTACCGGAAATATATCTTAAAGGATGGCACGGTTGACATATGTCGGGCATGTCACCGCCCGGGTGAATCCTTAAGACATATTATGTCTGGTTGTTCTCGTCTTGCTAATGGCGAATACTTGCACAGACATAACCAAGTGGCCAGGATTATTCACCAGCAACTTGCTTTAAAATACAAACTGGTGGATTCTGAGATGCCATACTACAGGTATGTCCCCGACCCAGTTCTTGAAAATGATCATATTACATTGTACTGGGATCGATCTATCATCACTGATAGGACTATTGTTGCCAATAAGCCTGATATAGTGATGATAGATTGATTAGAACGCCGCGCAGTGATTGTTGATACCACGATCCCCCATGACGAGAATCTCGTGAAAGCCGAAAGAGATAAGCAAATTAAATATCTTGATCTGGCGCACGAGGTTGTCGACATGTGGAGGTTGGACTCAGCAATCATTGTACCGATAGTCGTTTTGGCCAATGGTCTCATGGCTAAGAGTCTCGACCAACACCTGAAGAGACTCACGTTAGGCGGTTGGGTCAAGGGCTTGATGCAGAAAGCGGTACTCCTCGACACGGCACGCATTGTGAGAAGGTTCCTCTCTCAGGAGCCCTAACCACCGGTAGCTTGGACCCAGTTTCCGCTGCTGGTTGGCCTCTATTTTTTATATTTTTAAATATTGAATTTTTATATAGATATATAAAAATGTAATTTATAAGAAAAATATTTTAAATAAAGGAAAGAATAATAATAAAAACTTTATTTCGAGATAATACTCATACAGGTAACAGTGTTATGGGATGTTTAAAATAAAACATGACTTTTCAGTAATCGACTACATACATAGACGCATGTAACCGACAACAGTGAATTATATATGTTCAATCCACTCTGTCGGCCACCATATCCAGAACCCTGTTGGGGCTTGCTATGACACGCCGCACCAGTGATGCCGCACGCTTACGCATTACAGTGTAAAAGCAATCTACACGCTCCGCTGCAAACATCCCTGATGCACTGCAGCGCCACGGCAGCCCCATCAGTTTTCTGAACGCATTATTGTACTGGACACGAAGGGCTCCATACGATGCTTGCGAATACTTCTCCCACAAGCTGCATGTGTAAAAGGTTGTACAAAATGCTCTAAACAAGGTGACCTTTACATCAGCTGTACATCGTGCAAACCTATGGGCTATCATATTCGCCCGTATAGACACAGCCCTTCGTTCCCTCTCCATATCAGCATTGTCGCTGAGGTCAGCGGTAACCAAGTGTCCAAGGTAAATAGCTGATGTTATAAGAAGCATATAAGGCTACTTGTAATTTTGCAAATAATAATTACGAGTTCTGCGGGAAAAAAATAAAAACCCATAAATTGTAAACAAAATCAGATTAAATCTGCTTACTGCTGTTACGTACAGGTTTTTTAATCGAAATACGCGGGGACTTAGTCCTGGGGATAAGCTAATCATAATTAAAAATCATTCTGTGTATCACATAATAAGATAAGTCATAATCATACAACATTACAGTGTCATGATAACATATAAAATCTACAGTATATAAGTATCAAATGTCTTGTTGGATCATCACTTTCGACAGAGAGCGGTAAAATGCGTTTTATTGCTTTGTTAGCACTCTGCTTTGCGGCTGTAGCAGGTATGTATTTGATGGGTATTATCTATGGTTGATTAACGACTATTATTCATACTAGTAACTTCTTCACCTCATACTTCATCATAATTTATTATTAGCCAGGTGTCTTGCACTTCTGGATATAGTCATAGGCCCCGTTACGTCTGTCGTACTTCTCAGTGCGTCTTTTATCCAGTTTGCAGAACGCTTGCGCTAAATGGCAATAGCGTAAATTTTGGGTCTATTTTACTCGTGTAATATGTTGCAAAGTTTCAATCATTATTGATATTTATTTTTATTTTAGCTGTCCCCGAAAATCCCCAAAGGATTGTAGGGGGATCTGTCACCAGCATTGGACAGTACCCGTCGATGGCCGCTCTTCTCTTTTCCAGGACTACTTCAAACTACCGCCAAGCTTGCGGCGGTACGATTATTAACAACAGAGCCATTCTAACCGCTGCTCACTGTACCCAGTAAGTGTTTAACCATTTGCTTTTGCCCGCGGCTTTGCTCGCGTTAATTTAGATTATTTGTTAGTATAATTTATATTGCTATATACAGCTATTGCTCGCGGCTTCGCCCGCGTTAACCCCTACTTAAACCCCTTAGAGGGTTGAATAAAAAAAAAGTAGCCTTTTCTTGGGTTTTAAACTTTCTACATACCAAATTTCATCAAAATTCGTCCAGCGGTTTCACGTAAAGACGTAACAGGCAGATAGACAGAGTTACTTTCACATTCATAATATTAGTATGGATATGTGTTAATAACATCAAATACATACCAAGCTAAGCTTAAGCTTCTACACGAAAGTGCTGTACCATATTTTACCGTCAATCACTAAATAAATACGTAGAGGAAGCAAAATTTGGCATCTGTTTAAAAGGGGGCGATGCTATTGACATTAAAGGAGTACCAATCTAGACTCTGTGCTGCTACTGAGATTTACCTAATGGAAAATCACAACAACACTTACTTAGCATACGTTCCAAAATTCATAAATTGTAACTTGATTCTCAGTAAGGTCTTAGGTAACTTAAAATTCACAAAAGCAACTATTCTAAGTAATTTTTCATTTTTCTTTTAGCGGTGATGCTCCAGCTAGATGGCGTGTTCGTGTAGGTTCATCCAATGCTAACGGTGGTGGTGCTGTTCACAACAGTGCCGCTATCATCAACCATCCCAACTTCAATAGACATACCCTAAACCACGATGTATCCATCATTCGCGTTACATCAGTATTCTTGTTCAACAACAATGTTCGTGCTGCTTCAATCGCCGGCCACAACTACAACCTCGGTGACAACCAGGTCGTGTGGGCCGCTGGATGGGGTGACATTAGAGTAAGTTTTGAGAAAATATAAATTTGCACAATACGCAATTTTTTTAAGTGAACGCGATATTCATGTTGAGAGACTATAAACTAGCTTTATGTGGGCGACCATTGCTGCTGCTGCTCTTGCAGAAGCTGGGGTTCAGTATCAGGCGTGGCTGGTATGTAAATCCCAATTCCGGTGAAAGCCCAAAACATCAAAATCAAATTAAAATGGACATCACAGTATCACATAGAGCAACAATTTTTTTTTGCCGGTTTTGGAAATCATCATCAAACATCACGACTTGATCTTATGCCGTCATTGACAGTAACAGTGGCCTTTTTAAACCACTTTTGGGTTTTTACACCACAGGGACCTTCGAGCTCAGCATCGATCAATTCAAATAATATGCTGGTTTGCATTGTTCGAGAGTATTAGCCATGATCTATGCTTTATGCTTAAGTCACTCCTATCTCCCTTCCGAGTAGATTAAAACATTTGTTGTGCCAATCCTAAAGAATACAACTGGTAATGTGTCTGACGTCAGCAACTATAAATTAGTTTTTTAACCTACTATCGAAAACGCTTGCGATTTCTATGGCAAAAAGCATAAATTCGCTTGGAGGTTACGCAATGAACTAAAATAAGTTCGCCGAAGTAGCCATAAAACGAGCCGTGATGTGACAGTTTTATACTCGTATGAATCCATCAAAAATAATGTCACCTAAAAAAAATGCAAATCAGCATAACCAAAAAAGAAGCAAACCTGTCTGATTTAATCTTATTTATAATTATTTTTTGCAGCCTGGTGGTCCTTCCTCTGAGCAGCTTCGTCACGTACAGATCTGGACTATCAACCAGAACACATGCCGTACTCGCTACGCTGCTATTGGCAAAACCGTCAACGACAACATGCTGTGCTCCGGCTGGCTCGACGTCGGCGGTCGCGACCAATGCCAGGGTGACTCCGGCGGCCCTCTTTACCACAACCGCATCGTTGTAGGAGTCTGCTCGTGGGGAGAGCAGTGTGCTCTTCCCCGTTTCCCTGGAGTTAACGCCCGCGTTTCTCGCTACACTTCTTGGATCCAGTCCAATTCATAATATGCAAAATATTATATTGTGAAACAAATACAATAAAATTTTGACTTGAAAATTATGCCTGCACATTAATTATTTTCACATACTCTCATAAAAAAATTACTAATACTTATCTCGATTACATAATTTTACAATTTGCAAAACCTTATTATTTTTTTATTTGTTGTTGTTTAAGAACGTAACTTCGTATAGTGTATAACTAAAAATATTTATTGAATAGCTGTTGCCCGCGACTTTATCCGCGTTTCGGGTACTAACACCAAAAGACTAAATTAAAATTTTCTTACTTCAGGCACTGATATACAATGACGCATGCCTTTCGAAAAGAAATGTGCGGCACCTAAGGCCTATGTGCCGCACGTCTCCCCGTGAAGAGGCGGGATGGAACCAATTTAGAGATACAGTGTAGCATACGCAAATCCCGCATCGATCGACCTAAAGTAGTTGGGAGGCCACCCAGCGTTTCACGCATAGTTCTAATAAAAAAATTGAACAATAAATGTTATCTAAATTGATAAAGGAAATTTGAAAAATGATGGACACGAGCACCACTTGAACCTGCGACCTTCGCCGTACCTCGATGCCTTCTACTACTACCTTCGATGGGTTGCGAGAAGTGACACGATGGCTCAGTTGGCTAGAGCAGCGCCACGGTACGGCGAAGTTCGCAGGATAAAATCTTGTTCGTGTCCATCATTTTTAAAATTTCCTTTATCTATTTAGATTCAAGCTTAGCATGGGCAACATGCTAAAATGACACCAAAAGTCTAATAAATGTATTGTTATGCTCGTGAAGTATGTGTTATGTATTAATGAATACATGAGTTTGTATTGTCTCACTGCAGGGCAAAGGCCTTCCTACTCTCCATCCCATTACGTGACGCCAGTCTTTGAAATAGGTCGTGTCCAGTTTGACAAGTCATCACTTCCTTGGCTTATTGCAAATTTGAACTATATCTCCTAGAGATGATACATATTCTCTATCAATGAAAAAAATACATTTTAGATATTCCCTAAGAGTATGCCATTAAGGGTGACCATAATTATTATTTAAATAATAACCAGGACAAGTATTTAATGTTTATTTTTACAAGATTTTTTATTTTATGAATACGCTTTATAACAATGGCGAACTCTTAGGTATTATCTAATCATAATGCAATATTATTTAAAAATATATATATTGTATGTATATTTATAATATGATCAGTTTCGAGCGTATGGCACCCTGGGCTGCAGCTGAAAATCAGCGTTGAGTAGTAGTCACACTGCTACTTGACATTTATGCTGAGCTGTTAGTCCATTTAGTACATAAGGCTAAAATGTATTTACTAAGTTTTTAACTGTATTTATGTGCTAGAAAATAAACTTTCTTTCTTTCTTCTTTTCTTTCTTTATCTAAAATGTATTTTCTCATTGATAGAAAATATGTACAGTTATTTACTACTATACCGGTTTTCACTCAAGTCAATATTCGGGAATGCCCGACCGGTATATATAGTAAATAATATGGATAACACTCACGAAAGTTATTATAGTAAAATATGTTCAATGTTCATTTGTACATAGATATTTAGGAGAAAATTCTACTAAATCTAAATTGATAAAGGAAATTTGAAAAATGATGGACACGAGCAGGTCTTGAACCTGCGACCGTCGCCGTACCGTGGCGCTGCTCTAACCAACTGGCCCATCGTGTCACTGCTCGCACCCATCAAATTGCACGTTCCCTTTTAGGGTGACGTAAAGAGGTGTTTAGATTCAAGCTTAGCATGGGCAACATGCTAAAATGGCACCAAAAGTCATATAATTCAACGAAATGTTACTAAATCCAGCTTTTATTCCGTTGCGATCTCTGGGAGATATCGTCATTAGAGTTTACTCTAAATATGTCTCTAATAGCAGAGCTGGGAATATTGACGTTAAGGGTTTGGCCCACTTTTGCTACTAACTCACTTAGGCTATCTTTTGTTTCACCGCTGGTTTGGGGAAGGTTTTCTATACCACAGGCTCGTAATTTACGTTTCAGACTGTCCAGCGAATCTTCCAGTTGTTGAATTGGCTTTTTATCTTCCTTACGTTCGGCTTCCAGGGATGCTATGCGGTTTAAAAATTAATCATGTTTGCTAGACATGACTTCGACTCTATTTTTAAGTTC
This sequence comes from Abrostola tripartita, assembly GCA_905340225.1. Classification (NCBI taxonomy): domain Eukaryota; kingdom Metazoa; phylum Arthropoda; class Insecta; order Lepidoptera; family Noctuidae; genus Abrostola; species Abrostola tripartita. The sequence goes on along the minus strand of HG996487.1, from coordinate 4,308,277 downwards.
GCAGTTCTGTTCAATTATACTGTTTATTTTAAGCAGGAGATCCTCGAAACGTTTTTTTTGATCTTTGGAAAAGGTAAAGAATATGCTCATGGATATAGTTTGGTCCTTGACGGTTTGTTTTGTTTTCCTTTTTTTGCGCTCTTTCACATTCGAAGGAACATCCGACTCGCCTGTTTCTAATGTCGCCGACGGCTGTACATCGGAGTCACCGGTTGCGGAAAGAAAAAGCTCAGGCTTTTCGCTAGATGTTTGAGGTAGCGGTGATGGAGGGGGCGAGCGGTTTACGGACATGTTTTACAATTAAGCAGTTACCGTAAAAAAGTACTAGGGCAATATAAGCAATGAGTTGTAGTCCCGATGCAAAGAACCACTGACAACCGGAGGGATCAACAAATACTGGTCGGTATCGACGATTTCAAACTGGTATGCGTTCCGTCCAGTGTAACTAGACCTCTGGTGCAGATGAGCGTGCAATTTGTGAGTGGCCGATTGACTCGCGCCGTCTCTTTCACTTGTTAGGCGATGCGTGGGTTTTGTAGTACGCTGTCTCGTACAAGGGACTTGTAAGTGCACATGCGGGTGGTAATATAACCGATGGGAGAGTGGAGGTTACTCACATATAAACACTCACCGTGTTTATATGTTAGTAACCTCCACTCATGCCTGTCCTTCTGTAGGCGAATTTGCGGTTGTGTGCTTGCTGTAGGTTTGCTCTGTATGCACCTCTTGCTCACTTATGTTGCTCTATTTTTTCTTTTAGAATTGATTATGGATTATTTTAGTAAATAAATACAGATTTTTCGAAATAATTTTATGCCGACGACCCCGAGGGGGTTCTTATTGGGCGTAACCGGATAACGGCGAGACTTCTGGAGCCTCCAGCCAGGCTAACTACTAAATAAGATTTTAAGCGATGCTACCGAGGGCGCCCCCTGCGGGACTCGAACCTCGACTCGGTGCATCGCTGACTAACTTGCAAAAACAACAAGGGACTGCTGGATCTGATTTATTATTTAGGGACTGTTTTAAAAGCTAAAGCTCGGCCCCGGGCCGGCTGTACTAGGGACGGGAGGGTTATTTACGTTAACAGGTAACGATCGCGGCGGACCTCGACGGCGAGATCTTAGTATACGACGGCGTCGGTCGTGTAGTGTGTTGATGGTGTCTGGATTCAACCGTTGCTGGAGCAAGGTTGTACTATCGTCTGGCTCATCGAGTACGCGTCTGGGACGCCTTGTCTTGGAAATCCGGGATGGTGTGTAGCGGCCGGCCGCTACAACCAAGGGATTTGGGTGAGACTCGGCGGATTCGAAGTATCGGATACTTGCTTGCTTCATGTACTGCTTGATGGTAGGCAGTTTAAGATCACAGTGAAGCTGTGAATTCCGCACGAACCACGGGGAGCCCGTGGCTCGGCGTATGAAGCGATTTTGCAAGCTTTGCATTGTTTTTAAACGGGCATCGTGCACGTGTGCGAACACTGGACTCTATTGGTCTCCATCTCCAATTATTGGTCTAATGCACGCGGTGTAAAGTCTGACCTTGCATTTAAGGGAGAGTTTACTGCGTGCATTAATTATGGGGTGGAGACGCCCGAGAGCGAACGCGGCTCGCGCACGTACCCGCTTTATGTGCTCTCGGAACGTGAATTTGCGATCTAAGGTTACACCCAGATACTTGGCTTGCTGCTCCCAAGGGATTGGCTCGCCGAAAATAGTGATCGGAGGAGGGAGAGAGGGAGCAGCTTTCCTCTTCGAGAAGAGGATTGCTGCGCTCTTGGTGGGATTGACCTCGATTCTCCATTTTCTGAACCACTTCCCTAGGGTTGTGACAGACTCTTGGAGAATGCGACCTATGACTTCAGGCGAAGTGCCTGTATAATAGAGAGCCGTGTCATCGGCGAAGAGAGCTAACTGGGTAAATTTACCGCGAGGGATATCACTGGTGAACAGTGAGAAGAGAATAGGAGAAAGCACCGAGCCCTGTGGGACCCCGGCTTGAATCGGATGAGGGGAAGATAGAACGCCCTCTATGCGATATCTGAAGGAACGATTCGACAGATAGTCCCGTAAGATGAGTACGAGACGGTCCGGCACTTCAAGTTGATATAGCTTATATAATAAGCCATTGTGCCAGACCTTGTCGAACGCCTTCGCGATATCGAACAAGACCATACCTGTGTAGTGGCCTCTTTGGAACCCTAAACTAACGTGTTCAACAATACGATGGACTTGTTGAACACAGGAGTGTTCGGCTCTAAAGCCGAGCTGTTCATCGGGAATGAGATTGTTACCGGTGGCAAAATCTTTGAGTCGTGCCAGAAGGACACGCTCATAAAGTTTCCCAATAGTCTTGAGGAGACTGATTGGGCGGTAACTAGACGGGTCGGCTCTTGGTTTACCGGGTTTGGGGATACCTCTTACTATGGCCTCTTTCCACACGTGCAGAAAGAGGTTATTATCTAATGCCGCATTGAAGATGGCAATAAATACAGAATACACGTCTATAATCTACAGAGATCCGGGGGGAAAGGAATGGGGGGGGGGGGGTGTTGATCAAGATCACGTCTATAACAAAACAAAAAATAAGATATCTTACGATTGAAATTATTTCACTGTTCTTTTAGGCAAGAACAGCAAATCAAAGGATTGAGGGCAACATAATAGCCAAGAGTATGGATACCTACAAGAAAAGAGTATCATCGGGTATTTAGCCAGCAGTGCCGACTGAATTTAATAAAACTTTTGCGTCGCTAAGAGATGCAGGCATCAATATTATTCAAAAAATACCCAAGTTTGCTAATGTTCAGAGCTCACTGTATAAAAAAGAAATAAATTGGCTGATTTAGATAAAGTAAACTTTTAATCCATAGATGAAGACAAATTACCGCTAAAAATCAATAATTTTTCGATGGCTGATTATGACGACTTAGGCTGGGAACACACGTCCGATTTTGTTTCCGATCTTTGAGTTTGTCTGATCAGACTATCTGGGCCCTAATTCTGTATCGTAACTATTACTCCCCGCTTATTTCTTACCACGTGCAAACTACGTCATTATCGTGTTTTGTAGAAACCTATGTTACGGCAAGGAATCGTAATGTCATATTTTCTAAGCTCCAAGATTAATTGTCTTCGGCACATTATGAAATTACGCGTGCGGTTTGAAGTTTAGTTGGATATTATTCGATTCTAAAAGAAATAATTGCAAATACTCGATTTTGGACATCAATAATTCTAAAAGTATCGTTTTATATTTTACTTTACATTAGGCTACGTAAATGTAATTTTGAACGTAATCAGTCTTATTACAAAAACATTTTAGGGGACCAATCGGAAAGTAAACCCAATCATATGACAAAAACAAAATTCAAATCGGTTCATAAATGACTGAGTAATGAAAAAATAAAAAATACATACATAAAAAATAAAAAATAAATAAAAAATAAAAGATCCCGACGAATTGAGAACCTCCTCCGTTTTTTTGAAGTTGGTTAAAAACGAAATAAATATCGGTTTAAACCTGGCGTTTCAAGTCCAGGCTTATCTGAAGAACCATGGTCTAAATTTGTCCTTATTACAAAAGTTATAAAAACCGTGGCCTTCTTAGCACCGTCATTTGAACTATTGTTTGTATATCAACCACAGATTAATACAAACATCGTTCGTTCATCATGTTATCATTCTACAAAAACGTTCCATTTGCCCAAAAAAGTAAAAAGTTTAATAATAGACTAATGATTCAATATTGTGTTAATAATATTGAGGCTATTATTATTTTGCTTAGATTTTAATATCAATTATATCGTCAACTGTAGTTTTGTTTAGAATGAAGCTTGTTGTATTAGCTAGTAATACAACTAAGTACATACGTGTAACGAAACGTGACGTAATTCGAGCTCATTTGTTTATGAGATGTTTGTTGATGTAAAGTATGTTAAAACCAAAAGTATGTATTTTATGCTAGTTTACTTATTGATAAACATAAATAATGCGTTAGAACGGCAATATGCGAATATATTGTCATACCGGGAGCCGGTATGCCTCACAGACGAGAGGATCTAATAATTATTGTTGTGAATCGTATTCTATTATATTTTGTGTGATGGACCAACAAAAGAAAATAATATCTGTTATATCGGCTTAATATCAATTAAATCGACCATGTTAATATCCATGTTCAGATAAAAACAAAACAATAACAATAAATGATAACCTAAAAGATGAAATTTGACAGATATGATTTATTAAACCATAGTTCTACACTTTGAACTAGGGGCCGCCAAGGTTTGGCGTTAGACCATACAATGGACTATGGTTTATCGCAAAACCACTTTTTGTAATAACACTTTCCTATAAACCTGGGTTTTTAGATAAACCGCTTTTAGTAATTGAGTTTGCATGTAAATAATTATTATTTTAAGGTTTTGTGGGCGTACATGGTAAATACCTTGCAATGTCCATTGTGTTTGTATACAGGGCTAGTTTGCGGAGAATCAGATTTTTTCACCAGGAATGTAAACTTCGCCGATGGAAAGTGTCCAGAACGAAGCCTTAAAACTAGCTTTATATAACTTCTCAATAATTTAATATCATCAAACCAAGACACGCGAGAGGGCTCACCTTGGATGGTTCTATACCATATACCCTTTACCTGAGAAGTATCCGTAAAATGTTGCTTCCAGGAGTTATAACATACTAATTTACATTTAGGTATTAGCTCCTAATAATCCGGTGTGTAACCAAAAGTAACCCCCTCTACTGCAGCCAATTTAGCAATACGCTCAGCCTCCTCGATGCCCCGCAGTCCATTATGAGCTGGAACCCATTGCAATCTAACCTCTGTATTATTATTTTTTAATAAAATGATATTTTTAAGAATGTCATGTGCTATCGATGCACCTCTGCAACCAGAGACGCATCGAGCAATGTATTGAATTGCACTTTTACTATCTGAAAAGATTTGACATTGCTAAAATTCTGATTCAGTTGCTTGATAAATTGCAATGAGTTTCAGTGACATTATTGATATGTTACAATTAATTTTAAACCCAAACTATTTTCTAGATTTTAGTCAAATATTCCCACTCCTAAACCGTGAGAACTTTTTGACCCATCGGTAAAAATGTTTTGCCAACCACAATACATTGCATTTAATTCAGCTAAAACGTCGTATAATAATAAATTTTTATTGTAGTTAGATTAAAAAAAAATTATACATTTTAAATCTATTTTTTTTTGTGTTTTTAGCAGTTGTCCAAATTTCCAAACTTATCATTTTAAGAATATCAGTTGAGAAACATTTTAAGAGCACTGATAGCCGAGTGGTATGTCCGTAAGACGGCCAAGTTAAAGGTCGCAAGTTCAAACTCATGCATGGACTCAGGCATGCAACAATGTCTTTTCGAATTCATGTGAGTATTATAAATAGTTATCAGTTGCTAAGAACGGTGTAGGAAAACATCGTGAGGAAACCGGCACACGTGAGAGATTTTCAACGGTCTGTAAAGCCATGTCAGAGGCTTACAGGCGGCTTAAACTCTGTCACCAGCTTGTTCATCAACCATACGATAAGAAGAGCCTAATTTTGTAATTTATCTAATTTCGAAATATGTGATTTTACGCTGCAGTCACAAATGAAACAACCATAATCCAATCGGCTTCGAATTAAAGAATGTGTTTCGGATGTACAGTTACCTGATAATAGTATTAACAAATTTAAAAATAACTTTTGGACTATGAGAAGGCCTTTGACTCCGTCGAGACTTGGTCTGTTCTACACTCCCTGCAGCGGTGCCAAGTTGATTTTTGATACATCGAGGTGCTGAGAAGCCTGTATGACGCTGCAACTGTGTCCGTCCAAGTACGGAACAGTTAAACAAGACCGATTTTATTGCATCGAGGAGTAAGACAGGGGGATGTGATATCCCCGAAACTGTTTACAAATGTACAAGAAGATGTTTTTAAGACTCTAAACTGGAACAGGCGGGGCATCAATATAAACGGCGAATACATCTCGCACTTAAGGTTTGCCGATGATATCGTATGAAGATCGTGGCAGAATCGCTGCAGGAAGTTCAAGAGATGCTGTATAGCCTAAATGAAGCCTCCCAACGAATTTTACTTAATTTGGTATTTAAACCACTCAAATTTTTACGTTTGTCTCGCGCGGTGTCGTTCATCGTGTCATAGGGAATACCATAATAGCAGATATCGTAATAAGACAAGGATTTGACGTGATTTCGAAGTAAGGAATCGTTAGTGAATTAGGGCCCTGATCGTATTTACTGGACACACGTCTGATTTTTTATGAACTCATTCGTTCCCGAGCTATCATCCCGAGTGCTTTCGTATGGAGCACAAAGAAAATACCATATAACTTAAGTGTTTCGTTATATTTTAAAATGACTTTTGAATTTCTATCGACATTATTGCTTTTACCTATTATCCGATGGCAGAAGGTCTTAAATATAAATATAATGTATACGATATTAGAGTTTATGCTTGAATATTAAGGTTTAATATTAACTAAAGCTTTTGATACTTTATAACTTCTTTCTGGAATAAATATAAATGTTTACGTATAGCTTTGTCGGCAATTTTGGCATTCCCATACCGGGAGCCGGTCTGCTCACAGATATGAGGCTAGCCAATTATACCTACATACTAAATTAATAAGGAGTTTTAATTAATTTTTGTAACTTAATAATACTTATTAATTAAATACAGAATTTGAAACGTTTCATACTACATAGTTACATGTTTACAATATGGACATGAATTGCAATAGTACCGAGCAAAAATAGGTACGTACCTACTTATTTGTATATAAGTACAAGATATCGTATTGTTTTTGTATCGATATTAAAAGTATGTACAAAACTGAAATATTGTACGATATTTCGTATATAAACGTATAATCAAGACGATAAACAAAAATAGATTACTTCCATGATTTCCTCCTATGTTCAACATCCATTAAAACCCATGTTTCTTCCAATATTTCTATGCAAAATTGCAGATAATCTTCATTGCTTGAGTCCCACAGGCAAATACGTTTTTCTACGGCTACAATAAGCCGTTCAATATTATAATTTTCGCCCGCTGTCCGAACCAACGATGCGTCCGTTTAGTGTCAACGCTAGAATCAACTGGCGAGTCAGAGGGAGGAATAGGACGTCTATTTTGACTCCGTCCAGAAGTATGCAGACCGAGCCTTCAGACAATCGGACCTACAATAAAATTATTTTTCCGACTCGGACGTCCGATCCGATTATCGGATCGGAGTTGTGTTGAATGTTCAAACAATATAATGGCTCCAACGCCTTCTGATAGCCGGATCAGACTATCGAATCTGACTATCTGATGTAAAAATCGGACGTATGTTCCCACCCTTAGGTGCACAAATATTAATTTTTGCCACAGAGGATGCTTAAGGAAAGCTCCGAATATTGAAATCTTATTACAGTGATGGCACCTTTACAAGTTGCCCAAAACCTTTTGAGCAACTGTATGTGATACAAAGAGAGATTAATCGATAATCGGAAATAGATGGAACCACCCGAGTAGTTGCGATTGCTTTGGGCGGTCTGCGGTGCGGCAAGATTTCATAGTGCGGCCGAGCAGTCGCCAGGAATACACTGACTGCTCGTGTTGTCGGCTGCTCTTGTGCTGTTACCTCCGCCCGCGCTCTTCATACCACGTAGCGCGCACCTCCCGCCCGCTCACTTCTTGTTTTCTTTGTTCAGCAAAACAGACGACGTAGATTGTGACGCGGCAACAGTTAATACGAGTACACCAAGGTTTGCACCAGTTATCAATGGCAGCTTCAAGCAGTTGAATTTGTCTGCACGAGCAGTCTGTGTATGTTGATTACTGGCTAACTGCTCAAGCGGTCCGTGTATGCCTGGCCTTAGATAATGGGTTTTTCACCAAGGTCTAAATACTGTATAAAATAAAAATTATTGATTATGATTTTATCTTTTAAGTTATCTATAAAGTCTTAAATCATTGTAAACAACAGAAATTCACTTTTATTGGTATAAATACTGTAGCACAATCACATGTGCCTATATTACACAGCAATTATTGTAAGGATATTAAATATGCGTGTGTTGCCTGTGTTGGTGCTCTGCCTTGTGGCTATTTCAGGTATGTACGCTTTTTAATTACCTACTTGAGAAACGAGTGCCTATATATATTTTTATTATATAATACAATTCAATAAAGATGATTCTAAGCTATAAATTATTATTGTGTGGAGGGTCATTTAATTTTTTAAATTTTGTATAAAGTAATAAATGTTTTACCTTATGCCTATACGTCCACGCCTGTATATCCAGAAAGGGTAGGCAGAGGTGAGTAGTTCACCCAAATTTCGTTAATTATGTTAAAGGTCCCAATGTAAGGGCAATAGGCTCTCTATTGCCTTTTACCGGGCAAAAACCCAGACTCAGTGCTGCTACCCAGAATGACCTAGTGGAGAAACCAAATAACACATTGCTAATCAACCTCAAATCTTGGAAAATTAAATCCGATTCCTTCCTAAAATTATACGTGAAGCTATTGAAATTAAGAAACACCGAGAAGAATGCTGGGTCATACTTATACTACCTGCTTGGAACCCCATTATAGATTCTATTACCTAAAGTTGGTTCCAAACGTAAAACTGCAACTTAACCAAATGACATAGTGAGTTCATTTTGCACGAATCAGATTGTTAATCTAAAATGTAAGGTTGCCGATAGTAATTGTTCAAATAATATCGCACTAAAATCCGTTGTATTTACATTGTTTCTTTTTTCAATGTCTATCTAGTATTCGCGTAAGTCATAGAAATCATTAGATTCTTATTTACGTAGGTTTTATCACTTTTATCACATTGATTGCAGTAACAGTTCAAATTGCTCTCGTGTTTTACTTGCAGCGGCTCCCTCTGATCCACAGAGGATTGTAGGAGGTTCCGTAACCACAATTCAGGCGTATCCTACGATCGTCGCTCTACTTCGTACTGATAACTGGAGCACCTTTAATCAGGCGTGTGGTGGTACCATTCTGAATAACAGAGCCATACTTACAGCTGCTCACTGCACCATGTAAGTATTTTAATGTCGATGCCCAAAAGTAAAAATTACACACAGTGACAAAGGAAGGTTAATCTGATTTTATTTATTTATGGTAACTTCACACCTTACTTAATATATACAATTCCATAATTTGAACAGTACGCCATTAATGAAGTACACTAATATAGCAATACAAAAGAATAAATTAAGAGTAAACAATAAAAAACTTAAAAATATAATTAAAAATCACGACTGCAATGACAAAAACCGAACTGAAAAGTAAAATAAAAATAAGTTCCATCGCAGTCGGGGGACCGTTCTCTGGAACACTTTCTTATCTAAAAGGTTCCCCGACTGCGATGTAATTTAATATTTTACAGCCTATGTTACTCGCGATGGCGTAAGGATTTTAACGACACTACATACATCAAAATCGGTTCAGGCATTCAGAAGTTGTAGTAGCTTAAAGAAACTCACATACATACATGAACCCTGAAAACATTACACACCTATGACTTTGGTGTCATTTTAGCATGTAGCCCATGCTAAACTTGAATGGGAACGAGAAGATCCTGCTCGTGTCCATCTTTTTTTAAATTTCCTTTATGAATTTAGACATTACCCTCCTTTTTTGGGCAGTCGTGTAATAAAGTTAGTTTACAAGTTTAAGATCTAGAAAAGAAGACTATGACATGACCCTAAAGTATTGGTCTTTCTTACTGTATTTCACTTTGGTTGCTTTAAAGAGTTCATTTTATGTAGCAATCAACCAGCATCCAGATGGCGTGTCCGCGTGGGCTCAACTTTTTCTAACAGTGGTGGCAGAGTACACAATACTGCCAGCATCGTCAACCACCCTCAATACAATTCCGGCGCGCAGTGGAACAACGACGTAGCGGTTCTGCGCGTTACGCCCACCATCTCCTTTAATAATGCTGCTCGTGCCGCTTCCATCGCCGGTTCCAATTATAATCTGGGTGACAACCAGGTTGTGTGGGCTGCTGGATGGGGCACAATTTCGGTATGTTGTATAATAAAATAAATAATATTGCCCTCTGTTACCTCAAGTAGACCTGGTGCACTTCACACTATATGCTTGGAAGTACCTAGGCCGCGCTATCACTTTTTCATTGTTCGACCTGATACTCGTCAGCTTGACGCGCGCTTACAACAAAGTAAATTTTGAACTATCGCATATTTTGTCGGGTTTTTAATTTATTTAAGTATCGAAAAACTAAAAGGATAGCATACTGATTAAGGGTGCTTATATGAAAAAAGTGAGTATTATCTATATTATTTACTATATATTTTACGTAACTATTATACTTCGAGAATGCCCGGTGACGCGGCGGAGTCCTCCTGCTTATAAATAAATTAGGGGCTGCGTTTGAGTGCGAAACTCGTCGGGCATTCACGTGAGTAATACACCATATATAGTAAATAATTTGAAAATTGCCGCGCCTTATCGAGGCAAATGTGGCAACGTTCACTTAGTAGTTTTTTTCTGTTACTTCACTATATTACTTATTTTACTATTTTCAGTCTGGTGGGCCGCTTTCTCCGCAGCTTCGTCATGTGCAGGTTTGGACAGTAAATCAGAACGTTTGCATCCAGCGTTATGGAAATAGAATTACGGCCAACATGTTATGCGCCGGCTGGCTTGATGTTGGCGGCCGCGACTCCTGTCAGAACGACTCTGGCGGTCCTCTTTACCACAATGGTGTCGTGGTTGGAGTCGTCTCTTTCGGCATAGGATGCGGCGACCGACGATTCCCCGGTGTATACGCTCGCGTTTCTCGCTTCACTCAATGGATTCAAGCCCAAGCTTAAAAAACAATACTTATTGCCTACTTTTCCATGGCAAAGGGACACAATAAACTGTTTCAGCATACACGATTTTTTAATTTCTTAACTACAGAGGTGCCCCACGATTTCGCCTGCGATAAATTTGAAATCACTAAGCATAGCTTGTATCGTTAAAAAACCTTTTTATCACCGATGTACATATAAGCTATATTATTCTAAAGTTTAACAAAATCGGTCCAGCAGTTTATTTGTGAAGGAGTAATAAACGTCAATCCTCACAAAATTTCGCGTTATGTATGAAAAGTAAATTAGTCTAACACGTATGGTTGATGAACAACCTGGTGGCCATGGCTTTACACACAGTCGAAAAGCTTCTCAGGTGTGCCGGTTTCATCACAATGTTATCCTTCACTGTTTTAGCAACTGATAACTAATTCATAGTACGCACATGAATTTGTAAAGACATTGGTGCGTGCCAGGGTTTCAACTTGCGACCTTTGACTTGGCAGTCCAACGGCCATAGCACTCGGCTATAACTGATTTTTTGCAGTACATGAGTAGAAAGTCGGATAGGATAGCATGTTGGCATATATAAACAGTGTCATTCAATTATGTTTTATTAACAACGTACAACGTACATTCTTTCTTAATAATAAAATGTACAATTCATGGTGTGTAAAATCACCTAATGGCGTACTTACCCTGCGGGAGGCCTACAACCAGCAGTGGACTGCAATAGGCTGATGTGATGTGTGATGTGAAAACCAAGAGTCACGCCGCGCGGAGCCGAGTAACGCGTCGTGAAAAGGGCGCGAGAAGGCTACGTCGGGTTCGCGCTTCTAATACTTCCTGGCTCATACAAATCTTATCAGCGCAGCACGACTCGTAATATAACGCGCCGTGAGACGCTAACGGTCTGACTGGTCAAGTACGCAAATATTTTAGTGCATACCTAAGTATGCGCGAAAACACAGGTAGGTACCTACACTCCCAGTTCCCTCAGCTTCTTTGTCTGATTGGACGGTAAACAGACGCGACCGTAGAGATATCAGGCGCAGGACCAACGGCTTAACATGCCTCCCGCAGCACGGTCCTCGGTGCGGTTCTCCTAAAACGTTTACCCATCACAAGACTAACCGCGCCGAGTACGGCCAGACGCACCAGAACCTCACTTATTGACTGATCTGCACGGTAGCTATGTTGTTTATTGCCTGTTAATAAACGTGTGTTATAACCTGCAATATAGTGTTGGTGACGCCATGTTGATTGTAATATTGGTTACCTAATAGAGATGGGCCGACTATGAGTTTTGCCGACTTGTTGGTCGCAAAAATGGTGACTAATTGACCGAATTTACCGCAATGCAGATTTTTTTATGATTGATTGATTTATTTTACTATAATAACTTCCGTGAGTGTTATCCATATTATTTACTATAAATCCCGGTTATACTCACGCGTGTATTCGGGAATGCCCGACTAGTTTCGAACTCGAACGGAGCCCTTATTCATGAGCTGGTTACGCGGCAGAGTCGCGAGCCGAACCAGTTCGAAACTAGTCGGGCATTCCCGAATACACTATTGATCTATGTTATGTACGTGCGGATTTAAAAATAAATTCCATACTGATATTATAAGTGTGAATGTAACTCTATCTGTCTGTCTGTTACGCCTTCACGACTATTACTACTCTACATCCCTCACTCCTCCCTAAACCCTCTGAGGGGCTTAAATTGGGGTTGAAAATTTGTATAAACTTTGCAGGTATTTAGCGTATTAATTTTAAAAATAAATAACTAATGTAGTCGGAATGGCAGAATTAAATCCGAGAAGTTAAAATCTTGAAATTTGATAAATAAGTTTATAGTGGGAAAGAAATATATGTAAGTAGTATGATCTCCTGACCAAATTTCGGTCACGGCGGCCTTTTTCAGCTGATACTAGCCAACTAAGCAGGAGATATTATAGTGCACAAGTATGCGCGACACGACCGGAGAGAGATCAGGCGCAGGACCAACAACGGCTTAACGTGCCTTCCGAAGCACGAAGGGGTCTCGACATGTGAAAACGGTCACAAATCGCAAGACTGACCGCAATGAGCACAGCTTAAACTCGCAAGTGATCTGCGCGGCAGCTATGTAGCTATGAGCCCCTCTAAAACTAAACATAATTTCAAGAGACTTTAATTAGGCGGTGAAAAAGGTGATAAATCGCCAGTTTTGGAGCTAGAGCTAAAAAACTTGGTATTTAGCGTACTAATTTAGTTCAGGATCATTAGAAAATCAATCTTTAAGGGGTTTGGGGTAAAGAATAAAAGATTTTATGTGTCGTTAGAATCTTGAAAAGCGTGTTTTGAATCTTTAAAATAAAAAAAATTTGCTCTTTGGAATACTACTCTGCGCAGACGAAGTCGCGGGTATCAGCAAGTAAAACATAAGTCAGTAAATTACATTGCTGAGACAATTTATAATTATCGTCAAAGTACCTACTTAACCTTTTACTTGTCGCCATTATTTACGCGGATTTGCACAACTGTCAAGGTCACTTCCGGGTGGTCATGCCGAAAACCGCGCGTCTGATTAAAACGACGATATCTCTTTAAGTTATACTGCCAGTTCAAAGGTCGCAAGTTCAAACACCGGCACACACCAATGTCTTTTTGAATTGATGTGCGTACTATAAATTAGTTATCAGTTGCTAAAAACGGTGAAGGAAAACATCTAGAGGAAACCGGCATACCTGAGAGATATTTCAACGGTGCGTAAAGCCATGTCAGAGGCCTACAGGCGGTTTAAACTCTGACACCAGGTTGTTCATCAACCATACGATAAGAAGAAGAAGAAGATCTAAGAGTTATTATAAAAGTTACATAATTGGAATCGTTATGAAATTAGCTAACAGATAATGTATAGATTAGTACAGTTTTATCTTGTAATATATTAGTAATTCTAATTTGTAATCAGTATAAGGGATTTTTTCCCAGTTTCTTGGGTAATGTCGTTATTATTAGAAAAATAAACTATTCAAAAAGTTCTTATTTTATTTACTCATAGACACATTAATACCCTTTAATAAATAAAAAGAACACACCTCCCCATACATTTTATTTCATCTACAATAACCTTATCTCATTTAGCCGAGCCGCGCGCTCAGCAACAAAAGGGGCGTGTTTACTGTCAATCCCATACATTTGACAATTTATTCTACTAGCGTTCATGCCACTTGTCTAAGCCCTCAGCTTATTTTAAAGGATATGCAGCTCTCAATAATAATTTTCATCATCTCCTGGACACGCATCCTGGTCATGAACATCACGTAGTGGTTACACCTTGGTCATGAGTAGCAAAACCATAGAACATTGGAATTGACTACAAGATTTTATTTTTCGCCCGGATCCCTTCTGACGCCCACAATGAATGATCGAGAGTTTATTTTATCTCCGACAGTTAAGTATTAACTTATCAATTATTAAAAATGTAATTGATAAGTTAATATTTTTAATAAAGGAGATAATAATAAAACCTTTATTTTCAGGCAACTAACTAACCATAGAACCTAACAAGTACTACAGGATTTTTTTTAAAGTAACATCTTTTCATTAATCCAAAAGTGTGTGTTAAGCATTATAATCAAATAATAAAAAACAGTAATGAAAACAGGCAATTGAAAATATCCAGAAAAATTCATACTTTTGATGCATATTTCACTGTAAAAGCCTGAGTTAAAAGCCCGTATATTGGTATATCCTAGGTTTTACTAGTTTATGATATATGATGATTTTTCGGGCTTTTAACGTCAGAATTTGTTAAATGCTAGGTTTTACGTAAATGTAAGTTTTGGAAATACATCTATGAGTTTTATACATTTCTGGCACTCGCCGGCCGCTACCGCCGCACGCTCGTTGCTCTCGCTCGGCTTGTGGTGATGTTATCTTAACAATATTTGACAGTAGATAGTGCAAAAAATATTTATTAGGCTGATTATGCGGACAAGACTACCGTTGCTTATGAGTATGACCGCGTCGCATACGGTAACACGGAATGTTGCGTATAGGCGGATATTTAAGAAAAATAGATTATAAGTCTTAATTTAAGACAATTTATAATAAATGATAAATGGCTTTATTTAACTAAGCAAATAGGTTTCACAAATTTATTAGCCACTGTAAATTATAAGGAAAGTACTAAATTGAAATATTGTATCGCGTCAAAGATGAAATCACGTGTATTATTTGACGAATAGCAGGACCATTTCATTTAAATTTATTTTTAGCTTAGAAATGTAAATAAATTACTTAATAATTTAGGTGCTTACCTTTATGTAATTTTGCAATATTAGGTTGTGTTTGTATTAAAACAGCATCATGTATTCAAAAGTCTTTGAGATTTTTGACAATAGCGCCACCTATTGTACAAAAGTTGAACTAATGGCATTCAGGTACTTTTTAACCCTCTGA
The DNA here is from genome assembly GCA_905340225.1 of Abrostola tripartita. Classification (NCBI taxonomy): domain Eukaryota; kingdom Metazoa; phylum Arthropoda; class Insecta; order Lepidoptera; family Noctuidae; genus Abrostola; species Abrostola tripartita. The sequence continues at coordinate 4,292,952 of HG996487.1, read as the reverse complement.
AAATTAACATAGTTATATTGGGTCATTAAAAAAAATCATTTAAATGCCTTGAATGATTGTGTTGCAATATGCAGATCAGTTACAGATGAACCTCTGAAGTAAAATAAAAAATCATCACGATATATCCACTAGAAGCTCAGCAGTAAATAATGACAAGTATAGAAACGTCTATTTTAGGTTAATTGATAGTAATAGCATAGCCTGGCCCTCATCGACCGCAATGCGAGTTATTAGCACTACTACTAGGTACTGCTTCTTTCAGTTTGATCCTTGCTTATGACTTTCTTTTTTTATATTCCTTTACGCATGTTTTTGTTCCTAAATATTTTTTCAGTTTTATTTACTGCACCATTATCAAACAAAGTCATAATTGAAGAAATATTTTTTGTGTGGAAAAACCGCTTTACACGTTTGACTCTCTAGCAATAAGTGGACTGTATGCACACATAGTCAAGTTAAAGGTCTAAGATCCACCTCAAAGTTACCTTTTTGTAGAGAAACATAATTGAGGCGGAAGTACTAATCAGCTGTAGCGCTGGCAAATCTACATACCATCACGCTTTTAGTCCCCGAGGTAGGCAGGAATGTACATTACGTTCTCATTGCACCAGTAATGTTATAGGTCATAATGTAACAGGAAGCGGGCCTATAAATTTATCATTAACGAGTCACAAATTCAAACTCCGTACTGCTATCGACAACAATTTTTGGAAGAACCCATAACACTTTTCTCGATCTGGAAATCGAACCCACGGCGAGACTCACGCTCAAAGTCAGTATTTTGCGAACACAAGACAAATGAGGCAGTCAAATTCTAAATTCCTCACAATTATCAGTCTTTTTTTTCTGGGGAAATCCTCATGGACTTCCTTAATTCTGAGCGGACAAAAGGGTCCGGCTAAAACCCCAGGGTAAACTCCAAACTACCTCAGGTTGAGGGTCACGGGATCTGCGTACGCTACACCGTATCCCGCAACAGGTTCCGACCCGCTTCTTCATTAGGTGCTGACTGCTGAGGTCCTGCTCACCACCTACGGCCTACGTGCCGCACGTTACTTTTCGAAAAGAACGCCAGCCTGCGCCGCCTATTCGGGCCTATTGGGCCACAGGCCGGATTTAATGATTACAATTGATTAACATAAGCGCTTACCGCATTTTGGCGTATGAACTATCACCATTAACACATGTAGACTTTGGCCGCATTCTTTAACCTTGAAACCATCTGAGTCTTACACGGCTAACTGTACGACGCTTGCTTCCAGGTTACGAGACCTGACTCTCTGTAAATGTTGTCCGCTGAGGACTAAACTACGAGAGCAATATGCCGTCAATGTAGTACAAAGGTACAATTAAGATCATAAATAGTTGTATAGTAGTGTTATAGTTAAAAAAGGTAAGTTCAGAATTCTTAGTGTGTGCCTTATATGCAAACAAACCGTTTTAATAACGTTCCTGTTAGTCTGTTAGAAAAGTAGAAAGAAAAAGTGCCTTTATCATATAATAAAGGCACTTTTTCTTTCTACTTTTACTATTTATTGCAATTTCGATAAAATTTCAAAGTTTCGATAAGTAATTTCATGTGTTTTTAACTTAAGTTCTTCGAGTGCCTTAAGTAAAAAAAAATTGAATTTACTCTACTGGTGTCCGAACCCGTAATTCACGCGGACGAAGTTACGGGCAACAGCTACTTAATTAAATATGGATGTAAATTGATAAAGGAAATTTGAAAAATGATGGACACTAGCAGGACTTGAACCTGCGACTTTTGGTGTCATTTATGCATGTAGCCCATGCTAAGCTAAGCATGCGAAGGTCGCAGGTTAAAGTCCTGTTCGTGTCCATCATTTTTCAAATTGTCTTTATCAAATTAGGCTCAAGCTTAGTATAGGCAGCATGCAAAAATGTTACTTAAAGTCATATAAATATGTGTGGTTTTGTGTGAGTGTTAAACGCATGGTGGTGTGTGATGTCTTTATTATTAATATATTTTATTTCCAATGCATATTATACAAACATAATTATTAGCTTTCTGCAGTCATCCTCCATATAAACATTGCCAAATTTATTTCATACTCCTGCGTCTGCGTGATTTTCGTATAAAGAGCACCAAAGATTTCGCTATGATTATTGGATTATCAACATCTAATAATCATACAAAAATTACGTACAATGTACATAGTACCTACATTAAATATAACTCACTACAAATTAAGGACTTCCTACATTTTTTATTTCATTCGTAATTATATTATATCAACATAATATAACAATCATTATAAAATAATAAAATTATAAGAATCATGACTCGTTAGTAATCTTAAGCGTTTAATCTATTTTGAGATAAGCTAATAAAGGCAGTGTCGATATAAATTCCACCACCCAATTGAATATTAGTCAGATCTAAGTGAACAATATGCGTGTCATTTATATAATAGCCCTTTGTATCGCGGCTGTCTCAGGTATATTATAATGTAAAACAAGCTGTCAACATTAAAAATATGAATGACTATAATTCGTTGTGTTTTACACGATCTTGGCTTACAAAGCGTAAAACTTACATTATTTCTATTTGTAGCCGTTCCTGTCAATCCCCAAAGGATTGTGGGTGGTTCACTTACGACTATTGAGCAGTACCCAAGTATAGTTGCTCTCTTATTCACACCGGACTGGAGCAACTTCTTTCAAGCCTGTGGTGGTACCATCATCAACAATCGGTCTATCCTCACAGCTGCTCACTGCGTCAAGTAAGTTATTTTATTTATCGGTAGGGGAGGAAATGCAATGTCCAGTTAAAATTAGTTGCATCTAAATTGAAATAAATAACAAAAATAAAAATCTGAAAATACCTTAACAGGGTTAATAATATTGCGGCTAATTATAATATTGAAATTCTTTAATTTGATAGCGGCGATGCAGTGGGCAGATGGCGTGTTCGTGTGGGCTCTACTGCAGCTAGCAGCGGCGGTGCACTTCATAACACTGCTGCTATCATTATTCACTCCAACTTTAATCCAGGAAATAGAGACACTGATATTGCAATCTTGCGGGTGACCCCTAGTATTTCATTTAACAATGCTGTTCGCGCTGCGTCTATCCCCAGCTCTAACTACAACCTTCTTGACAACCAGAATGTCTGGGCCGCTGGATGGGGTAGAATTTCGGTAAGTTTCTTAATCAAATAATTCGTTTATATTGTGATTTTTGTTAACAGCGAGGAGATCTTTAAGATTCGTGTTTACTTTAAATGTATTTAACGATAAACCGCATGTTTTGCAGCAAGCTGGGCCACAATCTGAGCAGCTCCGCCATGTTCAGATACGAACCATCAACCAGGCTACCTGTAGGTCCCAATACAGTTTCACCGGCATTACTGTCACCGACAACATGTTGTGCACCGGATTCTTCGGCGGCGGTCGCGACACGTGCCAGGGTGACTCCGGCGGTCCCATTTACCACAACGGTATTATTGTCGGTATTGTCTCTTTCGGTCTGGGATGTGGCAATCCCCAATTCTCTGGAATTAATACGCGCGTCAACCGTTTCACCTCTTGGATCCAATCTAACGCTTAATAAATATATTTGTTTATGTTAATTTACTATTTGTTCAAATACACCCAAAGACATAGTAAATTACTAGCCTAGTACCTACTAGGTCTTGATTGGCATAGTGGCTAAGTAATTGGACTGCTGCGTTTGGGGTTTGCGGGTTCAATTCCCGCATGGGACAAAAATTTGTGCGATCCACAGATATTTGTCCCGAGTCTGGGTGTTTGCGTATGTGATATTTCATGTTAGTGAAACGCACCCATGATATAGGAGAAATTCGTAGTATTAAAGTGCGGCCGCTCAGAGAATGCGTTCCTGACAGATCGTATCCGACAAGACTTACTAGTAACTTTGCAGTGACGGGTCATTTCCAATAATAATATTTATATTATTTATTTTTGTTTAAAAATGAAAAATAATGGTATAAATATTTTAATAAGTTCAACTGGCTGTTCTTGCTCGTATTACTTACATCGGTGCTAAATTGGAATAATCGTCGAAAAAACGAAAAATCTAATTTTAGGAAACTGCCAAGGATACATAAGAAATTAAATAATAATAATAATATAAGCGAATCAGAGTCTGTTTAATAATCTATATCATAACCCAGCCGCAACTATTTCTTAAAATGAGCGTAATTAAATTATTTTAAATTAAATAATTTTTTTTTATATTACATTTTATATTAAATTAAATTATTTTTCATTCTTAAACAAAAATGTATCATATTATAGAAAAACGACAGATAACGTAACAAATACCTAGCTATATTGAATCACTACAAAAATGAACATTTGACGTAACTTTGTAAGAACGTCGTATGGATTTACAAACATGTTGTTGTGTTATATAATTTCGTGCTAAAGGACAATGCCAGAAGCTCTATAGAACTATGCCTCACTCAATTAAAGACATGTACAGCACAAGCTTGCAATATAAAATGTAGCATCTTATTCCATATTTATTACTGTCAAAGTGTCAATTAAACAATCGACCTAATGCCTGTAGAACTTGCTGTTTCTCTTTAAATCTAAGAACAAGAAACACAAATAGAGAGCGAAACAATGATATGTGAAAAAGTATGGATACGTCATATGCTAACAAAATGAACGATAAAAGTATTCTGAACTCTGAATCAGAACTGATTAGTCTTATATCAAACCGGACAACAATTGTTCAAGGCTACAAATGTCCTCTCTTCGAGACTTCAAAATGAAAGGCGCTAGTAACATATCTGTACTTTTTTAAAATATCATTATGACGAATGAATGCCAGTGACATATGTACATTTCAGTTTGACATAAGACTCTTACGCGCATGCGCTTTAATGACGTTTTGTTGCACAAAATCCATGAATGCGAAACTATGCTTGTAATAGAACATTTTTTATTTTTATAATTATTTGCATAACCTTTAACAATTTATACGTTCCACATTATTATAATCTTAAATTAATAATATTTTATGTGATTTTACTTATAGAGGTACTTAAATAAAACTTTTTTAGTTATGTTCATGCGTAACAAGTAACGCAGATTATCATTTGAACATAGGAAATGGCAAAGGAGAATTTTCGGGGTTGAATTCCTTTTAAAATTGATTTGTAATCCGCAACTTCTAAAAAAAGCAAATAGTTTATAACAAGATCCTTTATTTGTTACAATTCATTGATTTACATTTTCTGTAAATGGCTGGGGCAGGATCTAGCATTCTCCTTTAATTTTAATCAAACGAAATTATCACATTTATTGTAACATGAAATAACGATGTAGTTTTTATTCATATTATTCATGAGCCAAGAAAAGATTGAAATATAAATATTGAAAATGAGCCGTCATTACAAAGTTACATCGTCTTTTCGGATCTGTTTCGAAATGTTCATTTTTTCTTAGGTCATCAATGATGGTTCGTTAAATGGTACTTAAGTATAAAAATTGTTATTTCTTTTTTTAATTGCATTTTTTTAATAAATAAACTTTTAAAACATTTCAATTTTTTTACTCTAAACCACCCAGTTTGAAAAATAAATATATCTATTTTTTTCTACCATGGTAGAGCACGCGAGCAAACTTGTCAAAAAAAGGGGCGCGTGTACTCTAGTGTTAAAACACGAGATTCCTACAATATATTTGTTCTAACTAAGTATAAAATGCATAATATAATTATAAACAAAACACTCCTGCAGTGCACAGGGACACAGTAATTAGTTTTTCGTCTTTTCTGAAAAAAGTGTTTTTTTGAGTTTATACCTATTCTTTTTTTTACCGCATCACGCGGGATAATTTAGCCTTTATTAGATCCTGGACCATCAACGAAAGCTGCCAGTGAAAGTCCCGTCAAAATTGGGTTAACCGTTTTGGAGATTGGCCGGAACAAACAGATAGACAGACAAAAAAAATGCTTATTTGTTAAGTGTATGCTATCATATGCATAGAGTACAACGCTGTTATTTAAATGTTACAATCTTCCTCCATCACTCTTATTTATTAATCAGTATTGATGATGATGGGCTACAAAAGAGCATTTAAAAAAATGTCAAATCTAGTTGCTCGGTTCCAAAATGTCGTTTCTATCGAGAATAACCGGCAAGAAACTACATAGTTACCTTCTCTTTTAAACATTGGTTGTTGGTATATTAATAATGTGCTACACAATATACCTAAAATGAAAATAAGAGTAGCATCTAAGTCAATTAATAAATAAAATAATATAGCAAATTATGGTTGATTAACAGTATGCCAGGGAAATGCAGGAAAATTTAGTACCACACGTCCCTATCAATCGCCAGTATAACGATTAATTCTATAGTAGGCTTTCATAATAAGACCTCGTTTTATATGGGATATAAACTTGCCTTCCGTAAGGTCAGTTATAGAATTTTGAATTTTATTATTAAACCGAACGCAGTTTACTAAGAACGATTTATTGCTTTTTGTCAGTTTAATCTCGGTACAACTATTTTATGTTTGTTTCTAGTATTTTTATCATGCTATAACTTTTGTGACTTTTTTTTTCTTATCAGACTAAACTTGATAGTTTTCATTTTAATGAACATCTAGGTATACTAATATTATAAAGCTGAAGAGTTTCCTGTTTGCTTGAACGCGCTAATCTCAGGAACTACTGGTCCAATTTAAAAAAAATATTTCAGTGTTAGATAGTCCTTTTATTGAGGAGGGCTATAAGCTATAAAACATTCGAAATCCACGCGGGCGAGGTCGCGGGCGGAAGCTAGGAGGTAAAATGGTTACTAGATCAACACTGTAATGTTCAAAATATGCCTTAATGGTTAAACCATGTTGTTATTATCAAATACAGCAGTTTTATCTCATCTGATAAAACTATCATTATACACATATCAATTTGATATAAATAATTACACTTGATTAATAACTATTTCAGTTAATTTTGATTGTCTAAACAAGATGCGTGTTATCGTTTTGTTAGCCTTTTGCGCCACCGCTGTTTCAGGTATGCGTTTGTTATTTAAGAATGGATTGGGAAAAGTGTGGTTTCATGCAGTTTGGTTTCAATATGACGACCTAATAGGCGCAGTAGCTTAGCGATTGGACTGCCGCGCTAAGGGTTCGATTCCCGTACGGAACAAAAATTTGTGCGATCTGCAGATATTTGTCCCGATTCTGGGTGTTTGTGTATGTGACGTTACATTTTTGTGAAACGCACCCACGATACAGGAGAAATTCCCAGTGTGGGGCGACGTTTTTATTAGAAATCATAAGAAAAGTGAGGTTTCACGCTGTTACGTTTCAATATGTTAGGTTCGGGTAATAGCAAATATTTACTTGGCAGGCTATGTGACAACCAAAAAAACTGCAACTGTGTTGCGTACTAACTAATATTTTTGAAATATCGCGGGGTACCGCTAAGTGTTTAGAGAAATAACTTACCAATTCAACACCCAGATTAGCAACAACAATTTGATGATTCGAAGCAATTGCTAGTAACTTAATAGATAGTACTCAAACTGAGGGTCTGACTTACTTAAGCGGTACCCCGCCGCGACATTGTCTTAAATAGGTGTTACTCGGATCGGATTTGATGGCTCAATGATAGGTGTTAGTGTCGACTTTTTAAATGACCGCTTTTCTTTTAAAGTTGGGGTTTTTTAAATTTTAAATTTAATTTTATATGGGAAAAGAATGCCAGCATTAATCATAAATTTCTTGTTTTCAGCGATCCCTGCATATTCCGAAAGGATTGCAGGTGGTGCGCCCACAACAATTGAGGCCTATCCGACCATCGTAGCTCTCCTCTACACATGGAACTGGTTTAACTACTTGCAGGCTTGTGGTGGCACCATCCTCAACAATAGATCCATTCTTACTGCTGCTCGATGCCCTCGGTATTAATAATAAGTCATGTTTGTTTAATACAATATATAATAAAATATAATAATATATAATACAATTTAAAAATACCAATTATTCATATAGATCAATTTTACAGAAATGATCCAGCCAACAGATGGCGCGTCCGTATTGGCTCCAGTATGGCGAACGTAGGTGGAAATATTATCACATTTGAAAGGCTGATCGTTCACCCTGATTTCGACTTAGACTCTTATATCAACGACATAGCCATTTTGCGTACGTCCAGGCCCATCGATTACAGCAATGTAGCTACTCCGGCTTCTATCGCTGGCCCCAACTACATCGTCGCTGACGGCGAACCGCTTATAGCTGCTGGATGGGGTGAGAATTTGGTAAGTTGTTTTACAGCTAATGTACTTATCGAGCATACATAATATATTTTATATATTTTTAAATAATAATCTTTTTATATTTTATTATTGCATCAATCGCTTTGGTCATTTGTTAACATTTTGTAGAAACGAGTCCGATTTTTAAACATCAATTTTTTTTAATGATTTTTGGTAAGATTGAATCTAAATTGATAAAGGAAAGGATAATGCCAGAAGCTCTTTAGAACTTTGCCCCACTCAATAAAAGTCATGTACAAGTTTTTTGCATAATCTTAATAACGATTTATACCTGCAACATATTTATGCCGATTAGTTAAGTACATTTTAACAGTTAATCACCAAGGTAACCATAAATCCTGATCTATGGCTGCTGGCAGATTCAATGTACCCAGAGTCACTAATTAATATGGTGATAGAACCCTGAAAAAACGATTACCATATCTACTGAACAGATTGCCGGCAGACATAAGAGATGAAATTAAAAAAGTAGGTTTAAAAATAAATTAAAAAGATATTATTTAGAAATGTGTTAAAGTACTACCTATAAATAATAATATAATTAGTTTAATTACAAATTTAAGAACAAGTGTAAAGTCTCACCGACCCACAGTCAAACCACAACTACGGTTTTGTGGGGCTGAGTTTATAAGTTTATCACTTTGTTAATAAAATAGTATATACATTAAAAAAAAGCATTACGCATTATTATAATCTTTAATTTATAATATCGTATGTAATATGATTTTTTCTTATAGAGGTACTTAAATAAAACTTTCTTAGTTATGTTCATGCGTAACAAGTAACACCGATATTCATTAGTCTATACATAAATATAGTTACTAGTTCGATTAGAAACATACACAATAAAACCCAAAAGTCGAAGTTCATATAATATTTAATTAGATAGGTACATAATACAATGTTAAGCAGAAACCAACTCCTGTACTTTACCGAACAAAGCAACGCACACATCTTAGAACACGCACTAATGACCATATCGATATACAAACTCATGCACACGTACTTCTGGCTGGAGGCCTTGTATTAGGACTCGCCAATCGTCCGGTTAAGCAGTAACAGCTCCCTCAGAGCTAACTGCGAGGACAAATTCGAAAAAAAAAAAATGCACACGTACTTACTTACCGATACCTGCTAAACACGAGGGTCTCTCGGTAATATTATGGTATGTTAGCAAAAGCAAATGCCCTTCTGAATATTTATTTAGATCCATCCACACTAAAAACATTGTTTTTTTTTTAAGTTTAAGTTCTTTAACTATAATAATGTTGTTTTATAATATTCTACGTCTTTATAATGTAGGTATAAATGTGTGTAGTAAAGGAATGCATGCTTTGTCACGAGACGGTTTATATATTATGTACATACAGTGTATTTTTTTTATCTCATTTAAGTGAACTCTGTATGTTCTTTTGAGAATAAAGCTCTTTAAACCATATATGGAAAATGGCAATAGGGTATTTCCGAGGTTGAATTCCTTTTAAAATTGATTTGTAAATGGCAAGTTCTAAAGAAAAACAAATTATAATGAAAAGGTCCTATATTCGTTACATTTTTTTTCATTGATTTACATTTTCTGTAAATAGCTGAGGCAGGTTCTGGCATTAAATTATCCTTTTGAGTTCTTTACAAGTTAGGGGGCTTAATAAATGTGCTTACTTCCATGTATGTCGATTTAATAGTTTACAAGTTGTGAAGGGGTCATAAGTAGCTCGAAATGGTTCGTTTAATGTTACACACAGCAGCTACGTCACCAGTTTCTTTTTTTACTTGGCTAGACACGCTGCCGCTTGACAAGAGAAATATTTAAGACTACTTATGCTTTTTTCCTTAGGGTATTGTTATAAAGCACCAATTGAAAAAACAAATTATCATTTTTTTTTGTTTACAGTGGGGTTCTTCTTCTGAGCAGCTTCGTCACGTCCAGATTCTGGCTATAAACCACGCTATATGCAGTAGCCGTTACGCTTCTCGTGGGATTACTATCACTAACAACATGTTTTGTTCTGGCTGGCTGGACATAGGCGGTCGCGACGCGTGCAGGGGTGACTACGGTGGTCCTATCTATCACAGCGGAACCGTCGTTGGCATTATTTCCTTTAATAATGGATGTGCTTCACCTCATTTCCCTAGTGTGAACACTCGCGTTTCTAACTACACCTCTTGGATCCAGGCTAACGCATAACATAATATTTTAAAATAAAATTATCAGATGCTTGTCTTTCTTCAATATATTTACTGTGAAACTTATGTTGATGTTAAGCCACTGAGCCCATTTAAGCCCAGCAATCATAACAGATTATCCCCGTATACATAATCTATTTTTTAAGCTCATAAACACTAATTAGTAAAATAAAAAATCAAATGAAAGATTTTTTTTATTAAAAAAAAACCTAGTTCCTTTCAAATAATAATAAGTGTCCTTATTAAAAAAAAAAAACAATCAATCAGTATAAAACCTTGATTACGCTGCCACCGTTTTCTAGCAGATTATCACTGAGAAAAAAAAGCAAAATCAAAGAGAGGTGAGTATCAGAGTTTATTAAACTATCCAAACTCTATTCTAGTTTATATGCCTCGTTGGTCTAGAGGTCGCTAACCGCGACTGTTGAGCATGAGGTCCTGGATTCTAATTCTCGGTTAGGTTAGGTTAGGTTAGGTTAGTGAAGGTTCCCGCGGCGGGTCAGTTTGGCCTGCCGGACGAGTTTCTGGACTCGTATCGGGCGCGTCCCCCGGGTGGCGGATAGGGGAACGCCGCGCAGATATGCGCGGTACCGGTTTCGACCGGCGCGGACCAAAACCAGGCGTTGGGACCGCTCCTCATTCATTGAGGACGCGGTCATAGTCGGTCGCTGGGGGGTTGGGGAAGTTCGCTCCTGGTACGTGTCCGTTTCCGGACATGACTGGGATGCGAACAAGCGACTGACTGTGTTGGGATCGCTTTTCTCGCGAGAAGCGATCATGGCGGCGGGTCTGGTCAGATGCCTTTTGTCTGGCCGGGCGGGAGCTTTTGGTCACCGTCGTTGGTCCGCACTTTGCGGTTTTGCGAGGTGCGGAGAGCCGGTCGGCGTCTCGGACGTATTCCGAGCAGCGGCGACGGCGGAGTGCTTGTTTCCTCCTCTCCTTCTGGAGGGGGAGGTGGTTACGAGCGCGGGCGGCGGGTCCGGCTGTTCACGAGAGTAGGCAGTCGGGCATGGCAGTTGGCCACCGCCGGCCGAACCCGTAATCCTGTTCTTTTTGGGGCAGGGATGGGAGTTCCTTGCCTTTATTGGCCGGGAGCTGCGTGAAGACAACACTATAAAATTACCCTAAGCTCGTGCTGGTGACGTCCGGCCGTGGGCTGAATGGCGGGGGCGAACCCCGTCCCGAGGATGTCCCAGGGGACCACACCCCTGGCACAAAAAAGGAATACTTTATGAAATGGCACCTGGCAATACTAAACTACCCCAGGGAGGTACCGGACGCAATGCGAAAGGAGAATCCTCTGCGGGCCCTTCGGGGTCCGTCTGCCCCTCGTATTCTGGGGGGGGCACCCAGGGCCACTCGTCTGCTCGCAAGAGCAGTTCGAGAAGAAGCCGTGAGGGCTTGAGCGCTAAGGAGGGAGGCGCGCGGTCGGCTTCGGGCGGCAGCGTGTCGAGCTCTTTGAGCGCGGAGGAGTTAGTGGTCGGGGCGGTAGACAAGACCTACCGGAAACGGCCACGCTCAACATCACCGTCGCCAGAGGGTGACAGGACGAAATCCTGTCCAGGATCGCGCTCGGGGAGCGGATCCAAGCGAGGCAGGGGCCGACCGCCTACCACCGGCAAATATGTCGGTGTGGCCAAGGCCCAAGCCGAGCTAAAGGTGGCGCAGGAACGGCAGCGGCAGCTGGACGCAGAGGAGGAGATCCTTCGCGAGGCGGCCGCTGCCGAAAAACGGGACGAGGCTCGAGCTCGGCGCCTGGAGGAGGAGTCTGATGACGCTGACCTCCAGGACAGATTGGGGCTCGTCATTAGAGAGTCCATCGATGACAGCCTGAAGCTGGTGTCGAAGGTTGCCGCCAAGTCCGGCAACCTCAAGGGCGGATACGTGCGGATCCTAAACCAATCCGCAAGACGTATCCGCCGCGACGTGGAGCTCCTGACTGGACGCACCGCCTCCGAGGAGATTGCTCTTCTCCAAGAGGCGTGTGAGGCGTTCAGGGCAGAGAATGAGCGCCTCAATAATGACCTCGCGAAACTCCGTCGCGAGGTCAAAAAGATGACAAAGCAGCAGGGCGCAGCCGAGGCCGCAGCCAAGGCCGCTGCTGCTGCTACATCAGTGTGTCCCCCGGCTTTGGACGCCGAGGAGCTGACGCGCGCCATCATGGTCCAAGTTGGGACCATGGTGAATGCGCGGTTCGCCGCCGTGGACGACCGGCTGCTGCCAGAGCAGCGGACCCGTCCACCCCTCGCGGCGGACAGAAGAAGGGCGGACTCTCCGGCTCCGGTCGAGAGCCTGCCGGCAGCGACGGAGCAGGTGCAGATGGCGCCTGCCCCAAATGCTGCCCCACAGCCTGCTGCTGCTTCGGACCCTCCCAAGGGAAAGAAGCAGCAGCCCAAGAAGAAGAAGGTTGCGGAGCCTCCGCAGCCTTCGACCTCTTCAGCGGCGGCCGCCCCTGAGGCCACCACCTCTGCCAGCCCCGTCCTAACGGAGGAGGGCTGGACCACGGTGGCCAAGAAGAAGGGGAAGAAGAAGCCCGAACAGCCCAGCAACAAGGGCTCGGGTGCCCCTTCAAAGGGGCAAAAGAAGAAGGCGCCGAAAAAGGCGTCCAAGAAGAAGGGGGCACCGAGGCTGCGCGTGCCGCGCTCGTCGGCTGTGGTCATTACACTGCAGCCAAGCGCGGTAGAGCGTGGCCTGTCCTACGCGGCCGTCATCCAGTCGGCCATGGACAAGGTGCCCCTCGCGGACATCGGTATCACCGGCCTGCGATACAGGCAGGCGGTGACCGGTGCCCGCATCTTTGAGCTGCCGGGGGCTAAGAGCGGCGAGAAGGCCGACGCCCTCGCGGCAAAACTGCGGGAGGCACTGGGTGCCGACGACGTCCGGGTCTCCAGGCCCGCCAAGTGCGCAGAGATGCGCATCTCAGGCTTGGACGACTCCGCGACGTCGGACAGCGTCATCGCCGCAGTTGCCCGCTCGGGCGGCTGCACGGCGGGTGAAGTCAAGGCGGGGGAGGTACGACGCACCCCCTCCGGCCTTGGCAGCGTTTGGGTGCGCTGCCCCGTGGCAGCCGCTAACAAGGTGGCCCGTGGTAGGCTACTAGTCGGATGGGTCTCGGCGCAGGTAAAACTGCTGGATGCCAGACCCACCCGATGTTTCCGTTGCCTACTCAACGGGCACGTGCAGCATTTCTGCACGTGCGAGGAGGATCGCCGCACGCAGTGCTACCGCTGCGGCGAGGTCGGCCACCTGGCCAAGTCGTGCGCCAGGGATCCGCACTGCACAGCCTGTGCTGCTGCGGGTCAGAAGGCCGACCACCCGATCGGCACCAAACCCTGTGGGGCTAGCGTGCCCCAAAAGGGTAAGGGGAAGGCCGCAACCCTGCGGCCGACCCCTGCTCCAGCTGCCACGGGTGGGGAGGTGGTGCCCATGTCTGCCTGATGTGGCCCACTTCTCCGTCTGGTGTTGCGCACCCAAGCGCCAAAAGGGTCAGTGAGGGGACGGACTTGGCGTTCCCTCACTGAGCAGAGGCCCGCGGAGGCTGGGTTGGGAGACCCACCTCTGCATTGCACTGGCCTCTGCACCGAAGTCCTGTACCCCCCTACCTCTACATAGGGGGGAGCGAAGAATCCGCCCCACTTTACAGGGTGGATAGCGCTGGTGGGGTTGGCGGTAGAATGCTGTAGCGATCCCGCCTCCCCGCCACTTATGCGCTGATGCAGGCAATATGTGAGGTTTTTAGTGGGTAGGCCCTTGTGGATCTTATTGGGTTCACGGGGGAGAGTCCCACATATCCCCGTCGCCTCCAGCGGCGGGGAATGCGTAACGCATTTCCCTCACGTTAAAAAAAAAAAAAAAAAAAGGTTAGTGAAGGTTACTGAAGTGTCTGTTTGTAACATAAAAATAACAGTTTTTTACTCAATGCATATCTACGATAATAGGTATTGAAAAAAAATTTGTCTTCTGTCTGTTTGGTTCCGCTAATATCCGAAACCGCTGGACCGTATGGTCCGAGCTTTAATATAGAATACTTTGCATTTCGAAAATGTTTAGGGTTCCGCGGGAAACTTAGAAAAACGTGGGATATCCGCGGGTTACGGCTTGACGGATTTTGACGGGACTTTTACTGGCAGATGGCTAATGTTATAAGGTCTAATAAAAGCTACTTTGTATTTCATAAATAGTTAGGGTTCCGCGGGAAACAAATAAAAACCCATAAAATTGTTACGTACAGGTTATTTAATCGATATCCGCGGGGACCAAGTCCCAGGCATAAGCTAGCTTATTATATAACTCTGTAAGTCGTAACTCACTGAACTATCAAGGCATATCTGACTGTTACTACTTATGATTCCACACTGAGCTGATATTCAGTACAGATCATGATGATAAGAAAGCAGTATGTTTTTAAATTTGGTTTCAGATGGCACGGGATAAAAAAACTAAAGTTATCTCTACTTAATAAAAATCCCGAGCCGCTTGCCAAGCGTGGGGATTATGGCAACCTCCCTCCTTCCAGAAGGGGGAGGCCTTGTTCAACAGTGGACGTCTTCCGGCTGATGATGATGAATAAAAATCGGTCGACGCGTTTGATCTGAGTCCACAAAGCTCAAAGGTTCAAACATACATACATACATAGGTACAACATACACGTTACCCTTCTTTGCGTCGCGCAGTCGGATAGTAAAAATGCGAAAGTAAGTTTGTTTGTTATACTACTATTTTATATTGTATTAAGAATCTATAGGTACGTATCATATTAATACGCTAAGCGAAAAGTTTGGGTATCTACATATATACAAAAATTACGCACACGGAGGAGTATGAAAGGAGATGTTTCATTTTTGTATGGGACTCCGGCTATAACATGTACCTTTTAGCGAAGTTGGAAAACTAACCGCAGAATAGAGTAAAGTAACATTTTTTTTCATAACATCTAATGTTTTTGTGCAAATAATAAATATAAACAATGTTTGACGTTTGTCATGAGTTATGAATGGTTGAAGGGATGACATTAATATAACCGAGAAATATTTGATATTTATCAGAACTTAGTTCAGTTCAGAAGTACACTTCAGGAAAGTAGATTAAATTATATTTTTTTTTTTTTTTTAACGATGAAATCGTTACACTTGCTTATAATTAGTCAAAATATATATATGAGAATGATTTTACAATTGTTAATAGTATAAAAACACACTTTTAATATTAACGGAAAATCCAGAAGATGGGCAGTAGCGTCTTTTGTAACTTGACCACAATCACTGCAATCCCCTAGCCGCTTGCCAAGCGTGGGAATTATGGCAAACCCCCACTTCTAAAAGGGGGAGGCCTTTGTTCAACAGTGGACATCTAAAAAGTGTTGCGCTTTAATTTATATAATCGAGGGTTAAATAGCAAATTTTATATTAACTATATTTTTAATTTATGTTAACTGTGGGTTAAAATCTCAAAGACTTATTATTCGCTCATAATAATCAATTTATAGTATGGTTATAAGGCACATAACGGTACGATGATTGCCGAGTCCACTTCCCACATGACATTGACAACCTCGTGCGCCAAATCAAGATATTTATTTTGCTTATCTTTTTCAGCTTTCACGTTATCTCTATCATTATTGTAAATCTCCAATTTTAAAACTGAATTAGAAACCCAGAAACCACAATAGTATAAAACAATTTTTATGAGAATTATCCTATTTGAACGTTTTAAATGCGCCTGTACGATTAAAGCTCAGCACTTAATCACGTGCTCTTAATATCTGTGCAGATAAGCTAGTGGAGTATTATCACAGGTTATTATGATAATACCCAAGTTGATATAAACACTAATTGTAAGAAACGATTGCATTTGATCAGTAGGAAGTAATCAATATGCGTCTCATAGCTTTGTTATGTATTTTCGTCGCGGCTGCGTCAGGTACGTACAATTGTTGAAATAATAAATATAACATCGTTTTAAAGCCGACCGTAAAATAACAAAACATTTCTAATAGATAACCGTCCTAGGATTCATAGGTAGTCAGGTGCACGCATTTGCCTCAGACCACGCATGAGACCATGACATAATACTAATGTTCAAATATATTCATTATGAAAAATTAACATCTTACAAACAATTGGCATTTTCTATAATTTGTCGCTTATTTTTATTTCAGCCATACCCACTAATCCCCAGAGGATTGCAGGTGGTTCGACCACGAATATTGAGTCATACCCAAGCGTTGCGGCTGCTCTTTACACATGGAACTGGAGCTCATACTTACACGCTTGCGGTAGTATCATCCTAAACAATAGAGCCTTGCTCACCGCTGGTCAATGCATCCGGTAATTAATTAGATACAGTAACTATTTTTTCATTTTTTATCAATTTATAATTACGACAGCATTTCATTTACAGCAACGACCCAGCCAACAGATGGCGTGTTCGTGTAGGCTCAACTTGGGCCAACTCAGGTGGTGTTACTCATCTCCTGTCTAGTGTCGTTGTCCATCCTAACTTCGACTTAGATTCTTTGATAAATGACCTCGCTATTATGCGCACGACACTCGCCATCGCAGTAAACAACGCAGTTCGCCCCGCCCAAATCGCTGGCGCCAATTACCAGTTTGCCGACGGTCAGTCTCTCAGGGCTGCTGGATGGGGTGAAACATTGGTATTTTTATTTATTAAATTATATTGATTAATTATTTAACTTAATGTGGTTCTCGTCGTATAATGAGTGTCTATATTTTTCAGTGGAGTGGCAGTTCTGAGCAACTTCGTCACGTCACATATTTGTCTGTGAACCAAAACACTTGCAGAAATCGTTACGCTTCTCGTGGTATCACAGTTACCGACAACATGTTCTGCACTGGCTGGTTGGATGCTGGTGGTCGTGACACGTGCCGAGGTGACTACGGCGGGCCTGTTTACCACAACAATATCGTTGTTGGCGTTATCTCCTTTAATAATGGATGCGGTGCTGGTCATTTCCCTAGTGTTAATACACGTATCTCTCGGTACACATCATGGATCCAGGCTAACGCCTAAGATGCTATTGATTATTATTATTACTAGCTTAAAGTGTCCCGCTGCGCTGCTGGGCAAAGGCCTCCACACTCTCTTTCCACATCTCCCTGTTAGCTGCTATTGATTAAATAAATTTTAAGTATTATTTACATATGTATTATTTTTGCCTTTACCCCTTGTCTGTGGACTAACCATCTCCCGGTATGAGCCGTCCGACCCCGTATCTGTGGGCATACCGGGAATCGGTTACAAAACACGGTGCACGTATTTCGCTTATATTCGCTTAAATCTTATTAGAAATGATATTCTAATTCACATTATTTATGTTTATGGATAAATAAACTAGCATAATATGCGTACTTTTTGTTAAAATATACTAAATTAAGTTAGTAAACAACTCGTAAACATTGACCTTGAATGACGTCATCGCCGGCGAGCATTGTTACGTAAAATAAATGTTTATTTTGTGTTTATTTTATCATTTTGTGGTTGTAATAACATTTTTAAATAAGTATTGTTCAATATTTTATACTAATAACACAATATTGTTGCGTAGGTATTTCTAAAATTGATAAAATCGGTGTCGGTGTCGGGTTTCAAAGACGTCGTAAATATACCTACATTTTAACAATGTTGCAGTTATAATTAAAGGAAAATATTACTTATAACTCGTAACGATAATATCTCTCGTCTTATTTGAATCATCAAAGTCCTATAAGACTTATTAGAATCCCAGATGTTCCCATTGGAATGAAAATTGGGCGGAAAATTTGGCGGAAAAATGGCCGCCGCGGGCTAGTGAAATATGACACTCACAGATACCCCTTAAGCCTATATTTTGACAGGCTACAGTCAAGGGGTAACTGAACGAACACGAAAATTGGTTTATTCTTAATTAGTTATATATACCGAATATCACTTGGCGCGTATAAGCCTTAAACTACTAGACATCCATTCACTCACTTACACACTCTTACAGAAAGCAGTCATACCTTCTCAATACATGCGGGATATTTAGGAAATTCCTATCTATGATCTCAACTTAAGCATTTCTCGTGCTTGTCTCAGGCCCGCGCGAAAGTCAAGATTACCGATTTGGCAAAAAAAATATGTTTAAAATAGAAATAATAATAAGGATTCTCAGCTCTTTCATGCCTTAGTTTGCCGGTGGACCGCTCTACACCCCTCACACCGGTGTTGCTCCCTTGTTGCCTTTAGTGGTGACCGTATAGGGGGCCCTTCTAGTGAGTGGTGAGTCACCGTCTGCTAATTAAAATTAAATATTTTATATTAAAAGGCAGACGCCGTTTTTGTACAGTATTATAAAATAAAAATAACTAATCCACGAAACATCCCAACACGAGACCTACACCGAATTTTAATATTTATTTTTCTTATGTAATAGTCCTGCACATTCTTGAGACTTTTCATGGCTGCTTTGTTATAGAGCAGTTGTAAGTTGTCCCTAGATGATGCCCCATTCCCGTTAGGGTCATACCACATTTATCAAATCGGAATGAAGTCAACGTAAGCACGTAACCCATACATTTTGAATACCAAGTAGTTCCTACTATAGATTGGCTGTGTTAAACAGAAAGACCTTAGTTTACTTGATCACCGGTCTGGTGTATATCTGTTCTGAGTCGTAACCAAAGCGGATCAGCTGCTCCGATACGTCGACTCGGCCACGGCTAGGCGACGCCGTGCTTACCGCTCGGCGGTCCCGAGTCAAGGCGATTACATTACGAATCCGATTAGGCGTGCTTTGCAGTACGGAGTTTCATACAAAGAATACTGCACGGCTCGAGTTTATACGGTTACGTTCCCTTTCCGGGTTCATATATGTGCCCTTAAGAGTAAAGTTCTCAACGGGTCTCTGCGTGTTGGAGCCTTTTAAAAGACCGGGTATCTTATTAATGGTTGAGTCCGAGTAAAATAGTGAGCACGCATGCACGCATGCACAAACACACGTGCATGCACGCACGCGCGCGCGCACGCACGCACCCACGCACGCACACAAAAACACACACACACACACACACAAAAACACACGCACGCACGTAGGGAAGAGCGGATCCTTCAACTACAGGCATTTTCCAGTTATATGTATATTACATTGCATTAAGTAAAAAGCTAATAATTGATGTTACAAAGAGACACTACAATTTTCCAAACTGTTTATATATGTACACGGCTGCCGAGAGGTTTAACCGATGCGGTGGAGACTCCGGCGGCCCTCTCTACCACAACGGTGTTGTCGTCGGTGTCTGTCCCTTTGGAGCCGGAGGTGGAGTCCTAGCGTCAACGCACGTTTCTCTCGTTTTACTTCTTGATTCCAATCGAATGCCTCACAACTTATCATTAAGTGCACTCAACGGTAAAAAACATTCACAAAATTGTTTATTCTCGCAGTGTATATTATTCGTTCATTTAGAATATACCTCATAATACGAGGCTAATTGCCTTACTGCCACTACAGTCAAGCAGTCGCATACATTTCACCAGCTATGACTAAACTTCAATAAACTTTGATGTTACAACTGAGTTTAAAATATCATCATCATCATCATCAGCCTGTTGCAGTCCACTGCTGGACATAGGCCTAAACGTATTTTAACGTATTAAAATATCTACATATAAAATTATATTATTTTCTACCTACCTACTGCCTATCAAGGGGCTCATAGATATATGGCTTAGTCGATCTGCAAGAGTAAGCAGTGGTCGTCGCGGTCAGTCTTAGTGAAGGGTGACCGTGAAATCATGATATTATCAGGATAATGGAATTGATTGACGACCTGATTGGCGTAGTGGCTAAGCGATTGGACTGCTGCGCTAAGTGTTACGGGTACGATTCCTGCACGGGGCAAAAATTTGTGCGCACCGCAGATGTTTGTCCTGAGTCTGGGTGTTTACGTATGTGGTATTTCATGTTTGTGAAACGCACCTATGACAGAGGCGAAATTACTAGTGTGGGGCGACGTTTTTATAAAAAAAAAAAAACAAACAAATCTTTTTCGATGGTCACGCGATAGAACATGGCGGCACGTGACTACTGTACCGCCGTCTTCTCTGGAGTCACTAATTAGGCTGACAGAGTCGCCTTCCCTGTGTTACTTATAAATTTTCATGATAGTCTATACTTATCATGAAAATTTGAGTCAGAGGGCTGTATTCATATCATGATTTCAGCAGATTTTAGATTACTGAATACTGCTCAAAAATAGATTAGGTTTGTTTATTAGCTCCGAATAAATAAGGAATCTACATATGCTTAATTTTTTTCAATTTTTTATTTCATTAATCAGTTAATCCTTCTCTGATAAAGTCACAAATTTAATGTGATCAGCTGATATAAATACAATCTGATCACGTAAGTACGACACTTGTCAGACTAAGTGATCAGCATGCGGGACATCATTTTGTTAGCACTTTTCATCGCGGTTGCTACGGGTAAGCACAATATTCCAATGATTACATAGAAACTAGTAAAATAAGACTAATAATTTAAAATGTCAGTTATTTCCCCGTTTACCGGTTATCTGAAATAACGTGGTTATCTGGTATTGAATGTAGTTTAAATTACTTTAATATGTTGACGAGGCTGATATTTATGGACTGGATTTTAGTGCAATTCCTTTCAGGGTAGCATTTTTTTAAGAAACTCTCTAATATATTTTGACTTTTGATAGCCGGTCCTGTTAATCAGAGGATAGTAGGCGGTTCAATCACTAATATTGAGTCGTACCCGACCATTACCGCACTTCTCTTCACATGGAACTGGAGCAATTATAACCAAAACTGTGGTGGTACCATTCTCAACCAGAGATTCATCCTAACCGCGGCACATTGCCCTCGGTGAGTACCCATTTTTATAAATTTATATATTCTAGAGATAAAGTTTACTTGCATATTAACTTACGATGACACTCTGAACGTCATATATTTAAACTAGCCTAAAAAAAAACCAGCTAAACAAAAGACAGCTACCAAATCTTCCATCACTACCTTTTACCACCAAATTTTAACAAAATGTGTCTTTTTATGTTTAGCTCCGATCCACCAACCAGATGGCGTTTCCGCGTAGGTTCCACCTGGGGCAATAACGGTGGAGTAGTTCACCATGTCGATAGGATCATCATTCATCCGAACTTCGACTCAAATAATTTCAATGCTGACGTGGCGATTTTACGCACTCCAGTCGCCATCCAATACAACAACGCGGTTCGTGCAGCTTCAATTGCTGGACCTAATTACGGCCTTGGAGATAACCAGGTTGTTTGGGCAGCTGGATGGGGTTCAACAATTGTAAGTTTATTTTATGTTACTTAGGAAATGTAGCTCTAGTCCCATTACCTTTACCCTTTACCCACGTAAACCTTTTAAAAGACCGGGTATCTTCCGCATGGTTGTTAGCCCGAGTAAAAATATGAGATACAAAATAATAATAAAACCTTTATTTTCAGGCAACTATGGCCCATAGGTACCTTATTATACCTTACAAACTAACATAATTATATAGATATAGTAACATGTTTTGTTATTATAACTTAATATTATGTTAGTAAAACACTTCCTACACATCGCTATGATTAACATTTCGACAAGGATTTTTTAGAAAATATATCAAATGATTTTTGTTTGGTTGTAATTTGACTTTGCATTTACTTATTTTCAGTTCGGTGGTGCCCATTCTCCACAGCTTCGACATGTTCAGGTTTGGACAGTCAACCAGCAGACTTGCGCTCAACGTTACGCTACTAGAAACACTTTAATCAATGACAACATGCTCTGCTCCGGCTGGCTCGACGTCGGCGGTCGTGACCAATGCGGTGGTGACTCTGGTGGTCCTCTTTACCACAACGGTGTTGTGGTCGGAGTCTGTTCCTTTGGAGCCGGAGGTGGTTGCGGACAGGCATTCTTCCCTGGCGTCAACGCGCGTGTCTCACGTTTTGCTTCATGGATCCAAGCTAATACCTAACAACTTACATCATTTGTATCAGGCGAAAATCCCTTTTTTTTCTTTGATCTGCACTGTATGTATATTTATTCTTAGTAACTCAATTTAAATAGAAATAAATACACGTTAGTCATTTGTTTTTATACTATTTATTAATTAAGTTTTAACCTTTACAAATCATTTATATAGTTTTAAGAGTACAATATTTGAGTCAAGATATACAAGGGAAATATTGTATAGTTGCTATTATCAAAATAAAATACAGTCTTTACCATAATTTTGACTTATCTACAAAATTGTAATTTATAAAACTTGCACGTGTTGCAATTCTTTAAAACCTTACTAAGATCAGCATTTAAATCCGTTTATTTGTCGGATGGGCCGTAATCTACAACATTAGTATTCCGCGAACCTCGTCGTCGGTTTTGCATCATTAGCCGAAAGACAACGCTCTAGTATTTGCAATTCGATTTGAAAAGTTACAAGCTCGTTCTAACTTTGTGAAGATTTATCTTTGTAAAGCCCACTAAATTATCACTAGTCATCAGCTCAGGTCCAATTTCATAGATGCTAAAAGAGAATACCAGATCCTGCCCCAGCCATTTACAGAAAATGTAAATCAATGAAAATAATTGTAACAAATAAAGGACCTTGTCATAATTATTTGCTTTCCTTTAGAAGTTGCGGATTACAAATCAATGTTAAAAGGAATTCAACCCCAGAAATTCTCCTTTGCCATTACCATAATTCAAATGATAATCTGCGTTACATGTTACGCATGAATATAACTAAAAAAGTCATTTATTCGTTTTAATGATATTTTAAACAAGTACGGATATGTTACTAGCGCGTTTCATTTTGAAGACTCGAAAAGAGGACTGTAGTCTTGGGTAGTACAATTGTTGTACGGTTTGATAGAAGACTAGTACAGTTCGGATTTAGAGTTCAGAACACTTTTCTCGTTCATTTTGTTAGCATATGACGTATCTATACTTTTTAACATATCATTATTTTGCTCTCTATTTGTGTTTCTTGTTCTTAGATTTAAACAGAATCCGCAAGTTCACAGGCATTAGGTCGAGTGTTTAGTTATCAGTAATAAATATGCAATAAAATGCCGCATATTGCATGCTTGTACATGACTTTTATTGAGTGGGGCAAAGTTCTAAGAGCTTCTGGCATTGTCTTTTAAATTAAAGATTTCTAGGGGTATTTACACTTGCTTTAAAAGCTATTGCTCGTATTTAGGTCGTAAATTGTCTCTTACTCATAATGTCAATGTAGCAGAATGTCGCGTTAGTAACTTAAAATAAAAATTAACCAAGTACCTTTTTGTTTGATTTCCACAAATATACCTACGATACTAACTCTGTCCGTTTGAAGTTGCTAAAACGATTATTACATAATTTAATATAAAAAGGGTGAATACATAAACATTGAAAACTTAGAGAGATAGAATGAAATTCGCAATAGGTACACCTACACACGTAAAATAATAGTCGGTTTATATAGCAAACAATGTCGGACAAAGCTGATTTTCAAAAAGTGAAAATTTATATAAAGAGCCGTCAAAAACACTAGAGACTTGCTGGACGCAGCGCTTTGTAGTCAATTTATTATACACGCTTAAGAGCTGAGGCTCAATGGGTCAAATATATTGCAAGAAAGTTATTCCTACGTAGTTTGAGTGAAAAAGCAAATCTTGGGTCTGATAAGCGTGTTATAGATGGAAAATTCGACAAATTGTGTGGGACATAAAAATAAATCACACGTTTCTTCTGTCAACATTTTACTCTGCTAATAGTGTTCCTTACACTACAGCAACACCTTGTATATACGTAAATATTTCTACTTGATTAGTGATATCAAAAAGATTAGGCACAAAATATAAAAAATAACAGGTCTCACGCATGAATAAATACACTACAAATCTAACGAATAAAGACCAAATAATAAATAATTCTCGTGTTATACGGATCTGACAGTATTGATCAACACGGATAAGTTAGAACGGAACCAAAGCAATTGCAGATAGTTGAGAACAGCCATCCGGCTGATTGCTAACGGTGGAAACTCCGGGCGGTAACTGGTTTTGTTGGTAGCTAGTTATTTTACGCTCTGTCCTGTTCTATCCAGAACTACGTCAGAACCCTGATCGTTATAGTTAATGATAATTGTTTGTTTTTCATTATAATGCATTTTGATAATCATGCAGGTCTGATCACATTCGCACACTGTTTTATTAAAATTACAATTAGGCTATTTTTTAATTGTAGGGTGAAAGTGCTCGCTTGTATCAGTGTTCATAATCACACATTGATATAATAAAAATAAAAAAAATATTTCGTAGCTAGCGTACGCTTGTAGCACCGTAGTCCACTGCTACGAAAAGATGCTACAAAACGGCTTACTCCGTAGAGTGAGTTTTCTAACAGCATCAGTTTATTTATTTTTTGTTTGAAGAGGTACATGGTATCCTTATGAAGTATAAAACAGTGCAACTGTCTGACTTTTTCACTATTTTGAAAATAGTTAGAGTAAAGATACAAACATTTAAAAATTACTATGCTCTCGGCGGCGTAGGAATGTTTTTTATAAATAACTATATTGAATCTATGTGGAAATCAATGTAAGGTTATCTGATAATATAATGTGTAATTTTTCGTCACAGTACTTAAACTTTGAGGAATGTAGTCTCAGCTGTATTATGTTTATGTTTCAACGGAGCAATATCCACGACCAGAACAATTTAACTTTATTTGAACCAATTACACAAATTAGTTACGAAAGAGTAAGTACCTATCTATATGCAAAAAATCTGTTAGATTGATCGAAGGTATATCCGAGAACTTTCATGTGAGTTTCATGTCAATACCGTAGTATTCATACTTCGATCAATATTGTTAACTTAATGGCTAATTGAATGACAGACGAAATGGCGCATTATGACATCGATGCACGCGAATCTGACATCAGTGACGTCATTATTGTGTTAGTAATAATTGGCATGCATTTAATCCCGCCGTAAAAATATTAATTACCTATATTTACGTATTTATTTTAGGCATTTAGGTATTTATGTGATTGTGCCTTCGTCTTCCTTAGATGATACATATCTACTGGCTGGCAAAGCCCACATGATTTTATATCTGTATTACCGCTGCATTAGGAAACATTAATGATTACAACCAACACTAAGTTAAGATTTCAAAAAATTAATCTTAACGGTGACTGTTAAATTAAATACCTAATCATTACTCCCTTACTATACTATATACTTATAAACGTTTGTAAAATGTGTTTTAAGTTAAACACTTCTTAAATCTCTATTCTTTGACATTCAAACGACAGTGACAGGTATATATTTTAATCAGTTGTTAAATACTAACAATTTTTATAAGTAAGGGGATAAATTTATCTGAGTGCAGTGGTTAGCGAGCGTTAATTCATCAAACAATTTACTAGAAGATTAAGATTTTGAATGTAAAAATTGAAATTGAAAATAAAAACTACAATTGGAAGATTGGGTATACCAACACGTACAGCTACAAGTCCCACCACAGCGTGGAGTTGTTGAATTTATTATTCCCGTAATTTGAATAGTAGAATAAAAGGAAAAAAAACTTAATATCTAAATAAGTTAAGTTATTGTGTCTGTACAATAAACTAAAAGCAAGCAAACAAAAATAATACTTGAGTCTTGCTTAGTCATGAAAACTGTTTTCATCTTACCTGAAACAAAAAGAAAAAAAATATAATTATAAGAAACTTTACTCTATTGAAAAGAAAACTGTAGGTATTCTGTTAGAATGTTATAAATACACACATAATCAAATAGAAACAGTTATTTGTCACCGATAACTCTTGGACAGACATCTTAAAAGTTGAATTAAACACATCTGCCTTATATTAATTAGTCTAAAAAGAATATATTATAAAACCGGGTCAAATGCGAGTGGGACTCGCGCATCGAGGGTTCCGTGCAAACCTTAAATTATGTTTACAATAATAACATTGTTCTAACGAAAAGATAATATGCTAAATTCTCAGACAAACTTAACTTTGCCGTTGGAAAACTGTTACCCCAATACATTGAAGTAGGTAGCGGTTAGTTCATCAACTGCAAAACAAGTTAGTCTTATTTTGTATGTGATGTAATTACAAATTTAAAATTTTCAGATTAATTCCTTTAATTGTGCTGTAAGCTAATGCTTCTTGCCAAATTTTATGTTTCTAGGTCAACGGGACTCTATAGGTTGTCCGTGTCAAAATTGTTAAAATAATCAGCATAATTGCTCGTATCTTTTGATTGCGTTAACTTAGAAGTTTCATATTTTCGCGGCTTCAAAGGACAGCAGACTCGAGTATTTGATATTAATTTCAACTTAATACCTTTACGCGTTCTTAAGAAAAAAGGGATGACAGACAGACAGGCAGATGGACGACAGAGTGATCCTATAAGGGTTCCGTTTTTCCGTTTTGAGGTACGGAATTAAAAACTATGTATTGATAAATAATCTATACTTATTTTAATATATTAAAAATGAATCCCTATTCTCCGAAACTGCGAACGAACGGAAATAATCTGATTGTTGAATTAAATTACATACTCATTTCAAACATGAGGTCTAAATCAGTCATCACTTTGGTGACATGGTGTTTATGCGATGAATTATTTAGCTTGTTCCATTCCAAGTTTACTTGTGTTGTTTCTAACGAATGCCAATGTCAGTAGCGGAGTAACCCGAGCAGTGACGGAAACAGTCGAATACCTGGATCGATTTTTCTACTTGAACTTGCCACGGTTCATGTATGCTGGCGCTTCGTTTATAGCACTAGTTTAAGGTTATTTATCATAATTATGTAGCGACCCCTACTTACGTCCTATGTTAAGGTAGTTGACGGCATTCTTCCCAACACATGATTTATATATTTAAGATTTTTAATTACTTCTTTTAATTTACAGTAGCACGGCAATGTACGCCTGTACTACATGACTAAAGAAAGAACAGACACAAAGCTTCTTAAGGGCGTCTAAGATGTTCAACTATTTTGGTAGGATCGACAGAAGATTGAAATCAAGCATAAAAATGATTGTCGCGCTTTATAAAGACATATTATGTATGAACTCAATAAGCTAATATTTAATCGTTATCGCAACTTTTGTAATAACATTTTAAAAAAAGTTAAACGTGAATACGAACGTGCTGAATTTCAAAAGGTTAAGAATAATCCCAGAAATACGTGGCGTCTCATTAAAAAAGTAGCTTGCCTGGACCAAACCAGGATTCCGTCCTCGGATTTGTTAACATGCTGTGAAGATCCCTCACAATCTGTAAATAAAGTAAATGACTACTTCGTTGATATTGGTAAACATTTGGCGTCCAACATTCGGCAGACTACTTTTTACAAAAATGTAATGAAAAACGAGCCTAATCCCCTCACTTCGTTAGGCCAGTCCACCCCACTAACCTCAATGATGCTGTACAGTGTAGATGCGGCAGAGCTTGAAAATATAATTCTAGGCCTCAGGGACAATTGTGCTGTTGGCTTTGATGGTATTGGTGTCTCCGTCGTAAAGGCCACTAGACTCATTATTATACCAGTGCTTGTACACATCTTTAACTTATGTTTTTCAACTGGTGTTTTCCCCGACATTTTTAAGATTGCAATTGTCCATCCTATCTATAAATCTGGAGACAGAGACAGTGTCTCTAACTATAGGCCCATTTCGATACTCTCTACACTTTCAAAAATTCTAGAAAAAGCTTTAAATACTAGACTCACCAAGTATCTCACCAAGTTCGATATCTTAGATTATAATCAGTTCGGTTTCAGGTCTGGTAAATCCACCGAAGATGCGGTGCTTGAACTTTCTAATGCTATCACTGATAATTTTGAAAACAGACAAAGAACTCTAGCTATCTTTTTGGACCTTTCTAAAGCTTTTGACACTGTCTCCGTCCCCATACTACTTTCAAAGCTAGAAAGTATCGGCATTCGCGGCATAACTCTAGACATCTTCAGGAGCTATTTAACGGGACGCAAGCAGTATGTTAGAATTGAGAAATATCTAAGCGAACATAAAACACCTTCCTTTGGAGTCCCACAGGGCAGTGTTCTTGGGCCCACACTTTTTCTCATATATGTAAATGAGCTGTGTCAATTACCGCTATCTAACTGCAAAATCATAACTTATGCTGACGACACAGCTCTTATAATTCATGGTCGGGACTGGGACGACGCTCGTACCAACGCCGAACTGGCATTGAGCGCTGTTATGAAATGGCTAACTAAAAACTTGCTTACCTTAAACCTAAATAAGACTAGATATATTACCTTCTCCCCCACTAAGTCAGGTCAACCCCCAGGGCCCTTTGTGGTCTGCGCACACACGTGTCAGAGTAATAATTTAATTTGTAACTGTCCTAAACTAGAGAGTGCACAGACTATCAGATACCTCGGCGTCACAGTTGATAATCACCTAAAATGGAGCCAACAAATTGCTTCTACTGTGGCACGAGTAAGAAAACACATCTACATTTTTAAAAAACTTAGAGCTGTGTTGGACTTTAAAACCCTTATAACTATATATTATGCACTTGCGCAAACTGTTCTGGGTTACTGTCTAATAGCCTGGGGAGGAACCCATAAAACGACTATGATACGGGTCGAACGTGGTCAACGAGCGGTCTTGAAAGTGCTGGCGAGAAAACCAATCCAGTTTCCGACGGAGAAACTTTATTCTATCTGCGAGGTTCTCACAGTCAGGCAGTTATTTATTCTCCAAACCACACTACGTAAGCACACCCAATTGGTCTACGACTCTAATATATACAGCACAAAACGTCGTTCTGATAGAGTTTGCGATATAAAACCACGTAGAACTGTTGCAGCTAGTCGCCACTTTAAGCACATAAGCTCCAAGATATATAATAAAATAAATAAAACCATCAATATTTATTCCTTAACCAGAAACAAACTCAAAACTAAACTATCCCATTATCTTAAAACACTTACATATAACAATACAGAAAAACTCGTGGAAGTATAATTATACTCTCATACATTCATTCACAAACACACACAGCACCTACACACAAACACAATCAGCACCCACACACACACACACACACACACACACACACACACACACACA
Source organism: Abrostola tripartita (assembly GCA_905340225.1). NCBI lineage: Eukaryota > Metazoa > Arthropoda > Insecta > Lepidoptera > Noctuidae > Abrostola > Abrostola tripartita. The sequence continues at coordinate 4,263,351 of HG996487.1, read as the reverse complement.
CACACACACACACACACACACACACACACGCACACATGCACGCACGCACGCACGCACGCACGCACGCACACACGCACGCACGCACACACACACGAATACTCGCACACTTTTCTGATTTTAATTATTTTCTTTTTGATTTTGTTAACTACAACTTTTGTTTTATGTCTGGAACCTACTACCTTCCTATCAGGAGAGGGGCGTTGGTAGCTGCGCCACAGTTTTGTTACTTTTGCAGTTACCATCGTTTCGATTTCGTTACTGTTTTATACTGTTTATGTTCCAAATAAATATATTATTATTATTATTATTATTATAATTGTAACAAATAACTTAGTCTGAATTTTTGTACACCGACATTAATCATTTACAGTTCTATTTTTAGAAATCTGATTTCTGGATCGATCAGTGTTTTTGGGATTTTCCTTAAAGTAATTCTCAGTAGCACAACGGTGTCTGGATTAATGTCCAGGTAATGGCAATTTACACAACTTAACTTAGGTACCCCTTACAGACGTGCTGTTGTAATGATTTATGTTTTATTACTATCTTTAGGATATTTTTTATCTTTGTACACAAATACAGAAGTAAAGTAATACATAATTATTTTTTCCATTATTTAATATTTAACACTTTTTTAATGTTTAATGTTCTAATTATATTTAACCAAAACGCCCTAATTTTGAGAACTTGCCGATCCGTACAAACCTGTTTCTCTCAGCAAGCGCCAGTGCGAAACGCACATATGCGCATTAAATTTATAGGGTTGTACTATTTCCTATTATATGCTTAGTGTACCTGTCATAGCGCGGTTAAAGCTTAGTCTGTGCTCTTCAATATTTACTCAGTGCTTGTACTTATATTCTCTCATTGTACAGTCCAGTAGGGCAGTTTATTGTTCTTTTAATACAAAGCAAGCCTTTTTCAAATTACCAATCTGGGATTTTTATAGAATTTTAGGCATGTTTTTAGAAATTGGACAAACATAATAAATACAAAGATTTGTTTGTTTTTCTTGTGCCTAATTAATATGTTATCAGTTAAATACTTCATTGCAACATCAATAACTTTGACAACCCGATTGACGCAGTGACTGATTGTTGTGACTGTGGCACAAGGGTTTGCGGGCTCAATACCCAAATTGATAGTTTATGTTTGTAAGATGCACCCGCGGTATGGATGCAATTCTTCGTAAAGGGATGTTGATTTTTGTAAATAAAAACTATTTTGTAGTGGTAAAAGTAACTTAGATACACACTTACAATAGTACCAAATAGTAGGCAATTTTGCTCACGACCCGTCAAGGTTTTTGTGACCAATGACGTCAGTCACCCTGGATTTTCGTTGATAAAGATATAAGATAAGTTTGAATTATTAAATAATTAACAACAGTTATCGAATATATCAGTTTATCGCTCGACTTACCGCTATTATTACTTGATTCCATATCAAATACATTAATGATGTCTTAATGATGTTATATTGTTCTAAATTGTAAAACAAAAAATCTTTATTCTTGATTAAAAGTTTTTATCCTCGGCTTTCTTTTTCAGTTTAATAGGTAGGTATATAAATATTTTTAATTTTAATCATTCTACTTGAATTTCGAGATCCAGTAATAAATACGTAAATATAAACTTATTCTACCTTACATCTTGATATACATAATATTTTAATATGGATATAGATTAAAGATAATTCTGTTTTAGGTTTTAATAATTCAGTTTACCATTTGGAAGCGAGACTCCGCTACGTGCTGTGTAAAGCAGCGTCTCGCTTCCACATGGTAAACTGTCCTGCTTTAAGAGTTCATGGTAAGGGTGCAGATTAGAAAGTTCGAAGAGTGCTGGCTGTCTAGTGTGCGTTGCGCAATAAGTACAGTACAGACATTTATAATGTCCAATGCTTAATTTCCTGTATAATGTAAAAGCTACATTGCTTCAAAAGGCATTTCTGGAACGCGTTGTGTGTATAATGTACACAATCGTAATATCAAACAAACAACACTAGAACCTTGAAACGGTATTGACACTGTCGTGTGCGTGTCACATTGATTTGTGGTATTATTATCGTTCCGCCCTTGATAGGGCATACTGAATTGACAGCTGACAAACACAAAGGTTGTTACATATCCCGGCAAAGTAGACTTAAAATAAGATTAGACTTAAGCAGTCTCATTACAAAAAACTAAATAAACATCGGTTTAAACCTGGCCTTTCAAGTCCAGGCTTATCTGAAGAACCATGGTCTAAATTTGTCCTTATTACAAAAGTTATAAAAACCGTGGTTTTCTTAGCACTGTCATTTGAACCATTGTTTGTATAGCAACCACAGATTAATACAAACATCGTTCGTTCATAATGTTATCATTCTACAAAAACGTTCCATTTGCCCAGAAAAGAAAAAAGTTTAATAATAGACTAATGATTAAATATTCTATAGAAGTGTTAAAAATATTGAGACTATTATTATTTTGCTTAGATTTTAATATCAATTATATCGTCAACTGTAGTTTTGTTTAGAATGAAGCTTGTTGTATTAGCTAGTAATACAACTAAGTACATCCGTGTAACGAAACGTGACGTAATTCGAACTTATTTGTTTATGAGATGTTTGTTGACGTAATTTAGTATGTTAAAACCAAAAGTATGTAATTTATGCTAGTTTATGTATTGATAAACATAAATAATGCGTTAGAACGGCATTTGTAGTGAAATATATGCGAATATATTGTCATACCGGGAGCCGGTATGGCTCACAGATGAGAGGATCTAATAATTCCTCTTGTGAATCGTATTTTATTATATTTTGTATGATGAACCAACAAAAGCAAATAATATCTGTATTATCGGCTTCAATATCCTCAATATCAAATAAATTGACCATTATAATATCCATGTTCAGGTAAAAACAACAACAATATATGATAACCTAAAAGATGAAATTTGACAGATATGATATTTTAAACCATAGTTCTTTACTTTAAACTAGGAGCCGCCCAGGTTTGGCGTTAGACCATAGAATGGACAATGGTTTTTCGCAGAACCACTTTTTGTAATAACACTTTCCTATAAACCGTGGTTTTTAGAGGTTTTAAACCTTGGATTTAGATAAACCGCTTTTTGTAATAAGGCCGAAGATGTCTAAACAGTATATAGTCTTTAAGCAATGGGGCCATTAAGTTGTTTAATAAAATACTTCACAAATGAAACTAACAGTTTAAGTAGCCAATTCTAAATATTTCAAAATTACACCATATGCTTCAGAAAGATGCATGAATAAATAGATCTATTTTGAGAATACAATATTTAGGAGAAATAATCTCCTGACCTTGGACCGCTATTGTGTCCCTCACTTAACAGGGTCACGTGTCAGGGCCAGTCATCATTCACACCACCAATTACGTACCCAGTATTTTGAATAATGGTAGAATCGATTGCTTTAATTATGCAACACATTTTGATAGGACACGAAAAAATCGACCTATCACGAATGTGGTGTGCGTACGACCCGATTAGCGCAACGGCAATAGCTAAGTGATTAGATGGCTGCTAAGCTAGGGGTTTTGTAGGGTTGAAGCCCAACACTGGGCTAATATGTGTGTTAAAGTTGACTACCTACAGACGTACCCGGGCGGCGAAATTTGGATGTATAGAAGAACACAATCTGCCTATCTATTCCAGACTTGAAGAGTTTAGGCATAATATTTTATGTGAGTGCAACTTAATGAATCCTTGCCGCATTTGAGTGAGAAACAGTATAGGATTATTTGAAGCGTATCATTAAACTGAGCTTTGTTTAAATGTCTTAAGCTAGCTACACGTCCTAGTTTACAATTGCATTAGTACTTTTGTTCTCCTTGTGGTGTAGTTACATGGTGACAGAACAAGGAATGTGCTAATGACTACTCCTACTAAATAGAAAAATAAATGTCTAATTGTACTTGAAGCGTGTTGCCTTATTTAAGGTTATGTATTTACTTATGCACACCGCGTTGATTCTTTGACTGTAAATTGCTAGTTTGCTTGCTAGTCAAAAAAACTATTATTATATAAAATTGTCAAATATATCTAACGATTAGGTACCTAGGTTACCTATTGAATTTGTACAAATAGTTACTTTAACTCGTGATTAATTATCCAAGCTGCCTGCTTTAATTCAAATATAGGATTATTTGTTCTTACGTTATGATTACGGACTGTTTTACAACGCGTAATTACGAATGTAAGCCGCCTAGTGTTACAAAGGTGAGAACTATCTCGTTGTCATTAGTGTAATGTTTGACTGCTAATAAATGTTTTATAATCGATTTCAGTTAAGTTTGGGTATAATAATTATTATGACTTTCTCTTATAACATTTTCTTACTTGATTTAAAAAACTGTTTTTTTCATAGATTACAGTATGTACCTGTTACTATTTGTTACTAAAGACTTTTTGAAGAAAACAGAATAATATAACAAAATATAGGTGCGTGTAGAGAGCGTGCCCGTGCAACACGTCTTTTTTTAATAAAATGCTAAATGCTCTGCTCTACAGTACGACATGAACTATTTCTATGATATACTTTGGTAAGGACCTTAGTAGTCCACATAAAATTGATGAATGATAAGAGTATTAGGATGGTAGTTAGGAAATAAGAGGCGTTTATAAATGAACATGTGTTAACTTTGCCAAATTGCGTATCTTTACAAAGCTTTTGTAAAGAAACGTATTTACTTTAAAAAAAAAATAGTCTGAATTGTAAGATTCTGCACAAAATAATTGTTTATTAGTTTTTTGTATATAATATATATAACGATGTACTTATATATACTTATTAGTGCTAATGTATAATAACTTATATTTTGTATAACAAAAATACTTATTAGTTTATTTCCTTAATCACTGTGTAATTTCCATTAAATATCAATGAAAAACACAAAGTTCAACACCTGTAAATGTACTGGAGATAGTAACGTAACTTTATATTCTGTGGATCGTGGCGACCCCTTTCTATCCGTCGCTTGGAGCTGGTATCGAAACTGTTAAGTTACGAAACTTACACAACTTGTGCAGAACTTTGCCCGGGAACTTTACTAGCATAGCTCGGTTTCACCACACATTTGTCATGTGCCGTTTTTGCCGATGGGGTCAGTGGGTCGGTGAACGTCGACGCTAGTTGAATGGAATATTATTATTCTAATAGTATTCTCTGCAGAGATAGCTCAAACATTGTCACACTCCCGTATTTCAGTGGTAGACCTAAAAAATAGGGGCGAAACTATTGCCATGTATCGGATACAATTCATAATAATTTTAGGCTACTGGGAATTTGCAATCAAGCGACTCGCGATTTGACTATGCGCTCGGCAGTCACGTTGTGCCACTATGATGCTGAGGGACTGAGGGTGGCTTCATTGTAGCATAATTTAAATTGAATGGAAAGAGACCCGGAATCAAAACTTCAGAAAAAAAACTTTACTACGTATACCCGCTGTATAACCCTGAACTATACAATTAATACCGAGACTTACCTTGACTAATACTGCTGTAGCCATCAGGTGTCATTAAAGGCGTGGCACCTCCGTCATACATCCTTCACTGTGTACAGCAAAGAGCACTATCTACTAAGTTATTCACATCACCAACTTTCCACTCGTGTTTAATGAAACGCTCACATTTTCATCGTTTTGAATATATTTTTTAGCAAAGTGCAGATTTACGTCATAATTATTTAAAACCTTTTAATGTTACTCATAAGTTAATAATAAAACATTAAAATAATGATATTGTGTTGTACAAAACTTTGTTAAATAACACATAACTTGGTTTACATTTTACCAGCCATGATCTAACCTCGACTACAAGATGAAACAGAATAATTAAATGTTGACATAAAATATAATCCGTATTCCCATTTTAATATTGCAAAAAAGTTAGTCACTTTAATAAAATTCCATCGCATTTTTAGTTATTTATCTTTGAGAAAGTTTAAAGTACGAAACATCAAAGCGCTATCTGGAAGTTTCGACTTGAATTTAACAGCTAAGTACCTACATTTAGACGATAGCAGCTTTCAAAGAATATTTGAGAAGCTAACTTATTTTATCAGCGAAGTCCGAGCCACAAGTTTATCCATAGAACTGCTGAATCCCTCTTTACAATTTCATTACTGCGGTGCGGAGCTCATCATAAATCATGATAAAATGTAGCCTCCAACTAATTTATTTTATGAAGATGTTAGGTTTTACTATGAATCATTTGTTCTACTGTTTACATTTAGCTTTATGTTTTGATATTGAAGCTAACAAGGTATTGTTTAGCTGGATATTATACGCACTATTTTCATCTTATTTGAACTAACTTTATGGTATTGAGGGATTATAATGTATCTGTAATGTTATGTCGTTAACATCTCTAGGTAAAAAAACCACACGACTTTTAATACAATGTTTTCTTCGTGTTTGTTATAATAATCATTATTAAATATTGTATTCTATATTTTATTTCATTCCTTGTCCATAATAATAATTATCACAGTGAGTAAATTCCGAGCATATTTCACAAAATATTTAGGTTTACTTGTCCAAAAAATCTTCTTGTTACTATCCCATTGAAAGGCATACAGGTACAGAGATGGTAAAACTTTTCAACCACTGTCTGTTCAACTCATTGCACTTAACTAAACAGTAGATGATTTTGGACTTAGATCGTAAGTTCGGATTCCCCGTAAGTTCGGATTCCCTTGGAATTCCTACAACCACGATAACGTAGCATGTGAGTTCAACTGCAATCTACAGTGACCTGGTAATGTGAGTATTCAGGACCATTATTACACCAGCTATTGTTTTTGATGACTTGTGTTAAAAAGACTTACAGTCGACTTACCCAATACAGGTCCTAACACAACCTGTACAAAGCCTATTTCCCAAACATTATATTCCCAGTTCCGCCCACGCTTTAATCATGATTCTACTCAACCTGTTACAAATTGACGGCGTGCACAACCATGCGTAAGGTTACATAACACAGCAATGTTGATGTCAGTAAATATATACATTATTAGTAGATTTGTGAACGTGGAACAGCTGATCTCAATAGTTTTGTTCAATGTGCATAATTATCAAGGATTTTGTTTGGATTTTTCATATGTATGTAGATGTATACGCTCTTATATTTAGCTATGGTTTATAAATAACTAGTATTATAATTAATTCGATGTCAGTTTTAAATAGACCACTGTAATTTATTTACCTCACATTTAGTATACCGTACTCACTGTTGTACGGCTGCAATTTTAAACTAAAGAATTTCACGTTGTTTTCGCGACGGCAGGGCACGTCGATACGAGCCTGGTGGTGGGACTCCACTACCACCCCATGGCACCACCGTGCCCACGACATCGAACGTAGAAATTAATGGAGTCGGCATTACGTTATCGATGCGAATATTTGTGTTGTTATTGTCTGACTGTAATATTTATGTAAATGTCTGTATCTTACTTTTTTTTAAACGATTGACTAGAATTCTACCGTGCATACTACTTAATGAACTATTTTCATTGACTTTGTTGAGCATAGCTATAAACATTTCATATAAGCATGGAATCTAAGTACATAATAGTCACGTGCTTTGGACTAGATAATGACATGGCATACCCATATTTCACGAAAGCGTAGACGGATAACTATATTTTTTTATTTTATAAATAACAATAAGTTTAATAATAAGTTTATTGTCCAAAAGGTATTTTTACAATGTTAATTGGGCCTTAGATCCCACACTAGGATTCCCTGTATTGTGGGACCTAGGCTAAAAAAACATTAAAACCATACTCTGCTTTACCCTTGTAGAGATAAATTATCTCCGATAGACATAACTTACTTCTATTACTAAATACCATACAATATTTCCAATATAGTAATAAACCAAACATACAATTATTAAACTCTCATAACAAATTGAATTTTGTATAAAAGCACTTTTAGTAAGATAAGACTTTTTAAGAAACTCTCTTAGTATGCGGAACGAGGCTGGCGCATCGACGACGATACCCACTTGGACAAATTAATGTTGCGACTTCTTTAGATTTCAGGTAATGTTTGTTATTTATAGGTATATTTATTTACATCTTAAATTAAAAACAGGTTTTTTAATGAACGATTGCTACCACATTCAGATGAAACAGCGTTAGGTATGGATATTTCCATCAAGATCTAATCATAAATGCTTATTTAAGTATATTTTATGAGATAAGATTCAGTTAAGTCATATATAACAACGCACAGTCATAAAACAGTTAGATACATTATAAAAAGTACACCTTTAATAAACCAGTATATTACTAGCTGAATGTGTTAAACAAGTCCATGGACATAGACGTCTGAACTCGAAATAGCCTACTGAATGTTTAATAAGACATTGAGAACTCAGTTTCATGGCTCTTAGTAATGTACGTAGTTGTAATGGATGGCCGTGACCGCGTCACTGGAACATTGCATGTCAATACAATATCGATCGTTTGCACTAACTTCTTTCACAGTACTCCCAACTTTTGTATTCCTGGTAGAGACCTTACCTTACCTTAATTGATTGGCTAAGGTATTAGTAATGCAACAACGCCAGTTTAAAAGTGGATGTCTCGAGACCCACCCTGTTCTAGCGTGCATGCATTTTTTATTATTGTTGAATTACACACACAAACATGCACGTTCGGGGTTGTCAGAAATTGTTATTGTTGTTGGTTTTATTTGTCTTAAATCACACTAATATTAAAAAGGCGAAAGTTTCTATGTGTGTTTGTTTGTTTGTTACTTCATCATGCTCAAACGGCTGGACCAATTTTGATATAATTTGGTAATTAGGTAGCTGACATCCTGGATTAACACATAGCTACTTTTTATCCCGTAAAAAATGTAGCAGGTAACACCACTCAGCGCAGCTAGTTTATAATATATAAAGTTTTCAAATTTTCCGTGCGTGAGAGCAAGTTTAGCGGTTGGTTCCTGATTTCACGTCGGTCGTGTCAGTTTACTGTCTCATTGGACTATGTATATAACGGCACAAATGCACGTGTGTTTGTGTGAACCTAGGTTTCTAATACATACTAGTTGTACACTATGGTTTCGTCGCGACGTCGGTCATGTCGCACATTGTTCTGTGCGGAAATCTCACATAGATTACATAAGTACTTCTATTAAGTAGCTTATTGAAACTAAATCTTGATTGATTGAGCAATTATCAAAGTGATTAGTGTAAAATTGCCTGTAGATAATTAATTAATTTATTGTAATTCGTTTTCCTTTAGATAAAAATATTGCCACAGGAAGTCCAAGTCCAAGTGTTTGTAATTTAGATTCATAAATAAAATCAATAAGTATAGGTATTTCATGTTTCAGTTTAACTATTTCGGTCAATTAATGCATAAGTTAATTGCCATAGTTTTTGATATTCATGAATCATAAACATTATAGTAAGCCAAGCTATGATGACCAATATACTGCACTAATCCACCGACATGTATAAGTACGTGTGTATTTGACGTGCATAATAAAGACTAAATACCGACATAAACTCCCCGTTTTGGCTAGCAGCTTAGTTAGCAATTGAAATCTTAAATTAATAGCAATGGTTTTTAGCTGATCCACTGATATTCACAAGATCAAAAAGGCATATGGAAGCCTCAAAGAAAGAATGTGTCGGGCATTGTAAACGTACCATAAGGGAAATAGATTTCTTGACTATTAGTCTAAATTCAGGAACAGTTTTATTTTTATAATTGCAGTATAAACTGGTGTACCTATGGCGAATAATGATAATTGTTGTTAATCAGCGCCTTCACAGACATTTAATGGTTATGGATGATTCATGGATCTTGTTCTTGAAATCTTTACTGAGTGTTGGTTTAAGTAATCATTAAATGTTTCGGAGTGCAGCAGTAAGTGATATAATATAACAATGCACAAATAGCTGTGTGTAAAATTGTGTTTGCCAGGTTATATCGAAGGGATCATTGTCATTTCTCATTAAAACTGACGCAGTGAAACAGCACAAAACGGCTTACGGCACACATATCAGTTACCCTGAATATCCATTTAGATAGTAAATAGATATCGAACTAAAACTTAGAGTACATTGGTTGTGACACATAGACAGTGGTTGTCTCAGTAATAACATTGTTTCTACTGATAGTACGACTTGGCATAGTAATGATAAATCAAAATACTTTTATAGTGTTATCTACATAATATGATTATGTGTCATTGTTGCCATATGCAACAAAATGTACAAAGCACTTTTGTCTAGTGTGTAAAGTATAAATTGCGGCAACAGAAAATATATGGCCTGGTGTCAGCGCAGACACTCGAAAAACAAACATGATTAGGAAGAGAGAAAGCTCCGACGCAGGATCAATGGCTTAAACTGCGAAGTCTTGATGTGCAAATAGTGGCCACCTATTTAAAGATTGGTCGTAGAATGCACTGCTTATAATCGCTGATCATATTTTGTGAGTTGGTTCATCATCATCAGCCAAAAGACGTCCACTATTGAACAAAGGCCTCCCCCTTATTGGAGTGGGAGGGGTACCATAATCCCCACGCTTGGCAAGCGGCTTGGAGATCGCAGTATTGGTGGTGAAGTTACACAAGATGCTGCCCATCTTCTGGATTTTCGCTTAGTCACCTCTTACGACACCCACGGGAGGAAAGGAGGTGGTCTTTTCTAGGCCGTATACCACTCGGCACTGAGTTGGTTATAATCGATATAAATTTTGGCTTTTTAAAATAAGAAACAAAGCAGTATTTGAGATTTAGTATAGATCATCAGATCATAGACACTAATTGAACCATAGATTTTTTATGGTATTTGAACATAAATAACATTCGGTGTTATACCTACAATGCACGACATGGTGTAGAAAAAAGCTTTCTCAAAAGACTATGGTTTAAATTACAAACTTCCGGCGCACCCTAGGTAGTGTGCTCGTTACTACCATACCGACTTGATACTTTTTTACGAGGGCATGACATGGCATGTCTATGCAAAACCATACGTTTTTGTCGACATGACTAAAACATACACGAACAACGTTGAATAATAATATATATATATCAATAAGAAACGCTTCATTTTGGATGTTTTGCCAAAAATAATAACGGTAGATATGTATCTACCGTTATTATTCTTATTTAACTTAAAATGACAATCATGTACCTACTTACTTAAGTTTCGTAACTGAATAGAAACTGAGAAAATAGAGAGAAGAGTAATGACATTACATCAATTGCTAATTTTTAATTGCAGTAGGTAGGTACCAGATTTCAAAACGCAGTTGCAGTCCTAAACAAATCAATTACTGTCATAACTAACAGGAGTCTTAAGAACGTATTCGATTTATTGACGCCACTTAAACTGTTGCGTAACAATTTAGAGGCACGCTGACGAATGTAGGGCGAGCAGGACTGGCCGCGCGAGGGTGGCACGCGACCATCTGATAAACAAGAATCTGCACGGAAGTCGCGACCCACTTGCGACCCTAACGTTAAACTGGTAACTTGGTACGCGTTTATAGGAAAATACTTCTAAAAATAACCATATTAAAGACTACTTAAAAATTGGAAACGATCGTGGAGCTAAGCTTACTTTATAGAAGATTTTTTAAATCAGTATTTGTATTCAGGGTGAAGGAGGATTCTACCGCTTTCATGATTGACAAAGTTAAGTCTACAAACGTAATGGATTACGATAGGTACCGGGTTCGTAAGAACTATTAACAGCGGCCCTGCTTTAGCTTCTTGAGCTGAGCTTGAGCTTGAGCTCTTTAGTTGACTACTGTTTAGTTCCGGTATTATTATTGAGATTATTGGATTCACAAAACCTAGTTGAATTCCACATTATAAAGTTATATATGTATACCTTGTCTAGGTATATCATCATTAACCTTACATAATAGGTATTTTGATCATTCCAGTAGATAATGTAAAAAAAATCCTCTCTTTCGTATAGGTATACCTCAGTTATTAATGTATAATCATGATTAAGCTTGGTTCGATGGTTGATACGTACCTGAACGTATTTAAACCTAACTCTTGCAGTAACAATATTCACATTAGGTACCTACATTGATTAAATCCCACATACTACGAACGTTAAACCAACTCGTAGCCAGCCATCTCGAATATCGAGAAATACCAAATACGCCAAAATGAAATAACCGTCATGTTCGCGGCTCACTGCATTAACTTTTAAATTTCCAGTGACTGCCGGTAACGGTACCTACCAATTTCAGTGAGCTGCAACTGGGGACATTTTTGACTCATCAAAGAGAATTAGCATGCCTGAACTTCAACCACGTGATTGGATTGGTGAGCGCAATCCGCTCTCTGCTTTTACGTATTCCCGACGTGTCCCAAATAAGTTGTGAACGGGTTAAATGCTAAGGATTTAGTGATGTCTGAAATTCTAGGAACATTCGAAATGAAAGTCGGTATTTAATCGCGTATTATTTGTTCAGTAGGTACTGTACCTATTTAGTTAAAATGTCACCTGTGGGTATACATTTACCTCAGAATACAGAACAAACCAGAAGCCGTGAACGCACACAAAAATGACACCACACCAATTACGCCAAAGTAGGGTAATTGAACGATTTGACATTTAGTTCACAAAGATCGCGCGCATCGCTGGAACGTTTTACACGCTGCACATTTAATTCAATTATGCCGAGCTGCGTAATGCAAATGTGCAAAACTGCGGACGGAATTATACAAAAATATGTTAGGATTATATTTAATTTGTACATTTCACATAAATATGTCCTTTTATTTAAATATTGAATAATTTTAATTGTAGTGATTGTTAAATAAAACCAAGCGGCCATTTTGTCAGTGTTGCAAGTATTTGGTTGAGAGTTTACCCCACGATTTTTTATTAACTAATTTTTGCACAATTTCCTAAAAGGAGAACGAACTATGTTTTTGTGTGCGTTAGGTGTTGAGTTTGATTACCAGTTTGAGCACTGTCATTGGATAGCAATACGGAGTCTAGAATTGTATCTAGCCCATGCCAATAGGCTCGCCCCCTATTACGCGACTGCACTCCGTATATGCATTAAGCTATTAATATTATTTAATGTATTGACCTCACCTACATTTATTTGTCCTACTGGTCCCAGGACCTATAACATAAATTACGAAATGCGGGTATACTATATACCTAATGCCTTTAAGAAATACAGTTTATAAGAATACCCATTTGAGAAAAATACAGGTGTAATGTCATATCATGTTTATTGGTAGAATTCCAAACTATTGCATTATAATATATCTTTTTTAAATTAAATATATATAATAACCTCTTATAGAAATCATAAAATAACAATACCCAAAACATCGTCATTTACCCCAGAAGTAGTAACTGCCGTTCCTAACCTAGCAACATTAAGCGGGTGTAAAGTGGCGGCAGGGGGGAGCGTACGTATTGTTGATGGACACAGTGCACATAAAGGAAAAATGGCTGAACGCGGGGCCTGTGACATTTACAATAAATGACTTAAAAAAAATTGCAACTGAGCTGTGGCTTAATTCATATAATAAGGTAAACATTTTATTTGATTTTATTAAATTTTCATGCCGGATAAAGTTACACAAAATAACAATAGCAATATTACTTACAAACACATATTGCTAGTTTACACTACAAGGCACAACTGAAAAGCCTTATCATATTTATTTTTTACCTGTTACGAAACGTTAAAATGACGAGTGTAACAAATGAGTCCTGAAAACTCATCCATTCAATAATAACCGGCACTAGCAAAAGAGAAAAAGAAACTAGGTATACCTATAGGTAATAACAAGGCAACGCTTATAGCACCTAGTAAAGCGTTTACAACTCCTATTTCATTGACACACTCTGCCAATATTCAACCAGTTGGGTACCAGTTCAACGAGCCAATCCTGACCGTATCACTTACTTGCAGTACGTACTTACGTGAAATTGGCTTCCTCTTCACAGCTCGTTTCTTTCTTTGCGATTGCGATGTACTAACTGAACACTTTTGTCGATTACAAGATTGTCGTTCGTGCTTACCTTGCACTGTGATGGATATCCGGGGACGTGAATCCGTGTGAGTCACATTCGGTATTTTAGCTATGATGGTTTACGAATTAGAAGAACTATGTTGGTTATAATTATTAAGTGAAGAGAGGTTATTAGGATTTATTATATAACATTGTTATATCTAATGATCTATATTTCTACAGCAGAGTTTTTAATTATACTTATAGTTTTACGATATTCCAAACTTTTTCTATAAAAGTATATAAAAATATTGAGGACCAAGTCACACTTCTCGAATTCTTTATCCGACTTCATCGCTTGCTTTTAAAATAGAACCCAATGAAACTGTGCTACGAACAGGAATAATTTACAACCCTTAACTCCATACAGTTGAAGCTGCAGACGAGCAAACCACAAAGTTCATTCCCCCTGTACTCATAGCCATTTAAAGCACGCGAAGTGTTTGTATTCGCAATGGTAATCATGTCACGCGCTCATCGTATGCTACCTTTCCATTACTTTTACCTTTCTGATCTATGGCTCTTTTAATACTGTTTTTTGTGAAATGGAACGAGGAAAGTAAATGTGATAAATAAAAAAGGAAGAATGTCCTTTGAATCGGTCTTTTCATAATGAAATATAGATCAGGGACCAAATATTGAAACAGAAAACTGCAGTCTAAAAGATTGTAGTTGTCAAAAACAATCAGAATAAGATCCCACACGTGTCAGTTGTCAGTCAAACTGTAAAACTAGAATGGATAACATAGGAGTCTAAAACTATTTAATTGCTATATAATGATTTCTATCACTTACGCGAATGTTAGTCATTGAAATAAAACTATTTTTCGGATTTTATCGCAGTTTTTTTTTTTTTTTTGGTCCCGACCTTTCGAATCCTTTACAGCATTCATGGTCACGTTTGCATATTTAATTGATCTTTAGAAGTGACAACGTTCGACGATGGAGCTGTTGGGTTACACGGACCACTGAGTTGGCGCTTAGAAAGAAGTTAAGACTACAATCTTTCTGACACATCACTGACTACAATGCAAACTCCGACAAAGCTGGTGAAGACGAGATCAATTTCAAACAAAAATTGTGAGAATTTCGATAGGAAAAGAAAACCCTTTCTTTTCCGTGTAGCAACAGAGGCCAATTAATTTACCCCAGATCTACTCTACTTAAATATGTAAGATTAAAATACAAGAACACTAATGATTTGTAAAAATATACTTACATATTGCTCGTTTTATTTTTCTTACCAACAACCCAACTGCTTGTGATAGACGAATATTGAATAAAATGAGTTTGATGAATGAACGATGTGGTGTCGACCGGTGTCTGTCTGTGGAGTTTTAACGGACAAAAAATAGCAAAGGTCAGATGTACATATATTGGAATTTTTGTTCATCGAAACATTGGTGAGGCTTGCTCATCATAATTTATCAACGAATGGCTAGTACGCACACTCGATGGCTAAAATACATGATTAGGTTCTTCAGGCTTACCTAGAGTACCTCATCATGCATTTTACCCTTAATAAAAATAAGGAAATAAATTGCTATTCAATTTATTTATTCATCATAATTTCAAAAACGGCAGGTTCAATAAGGCCTGAGTTTTTAAGTTGATTATGGTTGTATAGGTCAGGTAAATACGCAATTAGTTACAGGATCAGTTCACATTATGAGAAATGAATAATCATAATAAAATATGAATAGAAGGTAGATGGTACGTTCAGTACTTTAAAGAGGCCCAGCTATTGGCTGGATTAGTTCTGTTAAAACGAACTAAATCACCCGAATGGTCAGCGCCGTTTATTTATTTCTAACCCTGTAACGACTTGTTTGCGTTGGAACGTAAACTTTCCAGTGCATCAGTAACTCACGGTGTTTGCGCCGCACCCTATTGATCCACTCAGCCGCGCCTTTTAACCCTTTACTCACTGCTAAATCAAACAACAGCTCCAAAGTACACACGTAATGTAAACGAGCGAGTTCGTAAAGTAAAAATAATCTCGTGATGAAACTTTGTTTTAACACTGCAGATGTTTTAAGCGGGACTTAACTTTGGTGATTCATGCAAAGTATTTGACACCCAAAGTGCCTCAGTGGATACACGGTTAGCTGCGCGTTACACTCGTATGTCTTTGAGAACAGTACAATTTAAGTATTTTTTACAGGAATTGGTTTTGAAATGTTTGGCACATTTTATATCTTTCTATAAAAAGCGAGTTTTACTTACTAACATTTGTACCTATGTATGAACAACGAATATTTCCACAAAGTCTAAGACAAAACATAGTGGAATATCCCAAAACGTAGCAACAATTATTAAAAATGCTATATAATTTTTTAACAATTCTGAATTCTAAAATTACATATTTTAATCATACACCAATTGGCACACATCTATCAAGTACAATAAACTAAATAGGTCGTACACCAGTATAGTTCCCATTCTTCCTCAAATAGGAAAGTCAATCTCACTGAGTGGAAATTGCAACGCACAGAGCAGACTGCAGAGGCGCTTCGACTGCCAATCAATGACTGATGAAAGAAAAAATACGTCGACTATGATGGCAGAGACAGACTCGACCTTATTAGTTTGTTTTGGTTTGTCTAAGTACGAAGAATTTGCTATTGATTGAAATTTCAGAGATGTTATAGGTTTTGCACTGTAACTTACATTTTGTATTGTTAGACTGAATGTGAATTTATTGTGAATGCCTCACGAAATGAACGTTGCCTGCTGGTTCTTTGTTGAGCCAAACTGTCTGTATATTTTCCCCGTTTAAATATAATATGTAATATAAAAACTGTAATATTGTTCTAGGAAACAGTTTAACGTAAAATATACGAAATTAGTTGACATCCAGCAATATTTTAAAACATTAATAATTGTACATTTTATAGCCAACTTTTTTAGTATCTAAGTATTAAATATTTTTAATTTTGATTTTAATTATTAAAACATAAAATATTGATTTTTGGGTCTGTAAATTACATTAATCAAAATAGGTACCAAAATGTAATTTATGCATCAAAAATCACAAAAATTTATAAAATTACTCTGAAGTATTTTATTACGTTATAAAGCTATATTATTACGTCCGTTTTTACTTAAATTTAATTATTATTAGTTTAAAAAAAGATGGAAGTCTTGATGGTACCTACTAACTTTTTAGAAAAGGTCATATTTCTACAAAATGTAATAAGTAAGCTGAGTACCTATAGAAGGGCTCGTAATCGTACTAGCGTTATCAATATTATTAAATGTTTGTAAACCTACTGTACTAATCCCAAACATCGATCTTCCAGTACTAATAATGAATAAAAAACTTCGTAATTGAATCTCTTAGTTGGGAGTTACTTTTGTGGGATATCCGACAGCTGATTCCATTTTCCTTTCATATCCAGATTACCATGGAAATATTTCAATAAAAATATCTAATTTCATGCATAATTGAAAGCTTAAAAAACGTCTGGAGGCTTCGGGATGATAAGCAACGAAATACCCGTAATTTACGCGACCAAGGCTGGATATTTACGGCCAAAAGTCGGATGGATTACTTTCTGTCTTACCTTGAGTTATAGCCGCCTTATCTCTGACTTTTATAGTGTCGTACGTAATCAGCCAGACGTCTCTAGTATGCTGAGATTTATATTGCAGAGATGGGAACGGCTGAACTGAAATACGATGAAAAATTTAGAACGGAAAATTCTTTTACACACGAGTCGTGCAATTGTCAAACTATCTACTGTGTTATTGCAATGACACGACATGATTTTTTAAAGATAGCTACTAATATAATGACAGACGGACCATAAACAAAGTGTGCGATTATTTACATGGAAAATACATACATTAGACTTTTACAATAAAGACGGTAATGCAATTTTTTTTTTATACTCTGAGCTAATACAACCTTTACTTAAGGCGTTTTTACTTCTTATAAGAAGTTGTTTTTTTGTGGCTTGTGCCTTGAATCGTAATCGTATTCTAGGCCATAAAATAATGTTGGCCTGCTTAAAGTATTAGGTACCAGCCCCCTTACCATGAACTCTTAAAGCAGGACAGTTTACCATGTGGAAGCGTGACGCCGCTACGTGCTGTGTAATGCAGCGTCCCACTTTCACATGGTAAACTGTCCTGCTTTAAGAGTTCATGGTAAGGGGGCAGAAGAAGGAATTCAAGGTCCTCAATTGATAATTTATGTTACTGACTTATTTTCCTTCTGATTTAGATAATAATAATGATTAAATCGACTAGTTTAGCCATATGTAGGTATTAAGAATCTTTGTCTACGCACTAACTCTTTTTATACAAAACAATGACTGTGGAAACTGCACTCTTCCAGAACCCAGATCACACATCATATAATTATATTAATAATGAGCGTAATGTTATCATTTTAAATCCTTCATAATAAAATTAGTATGAAGACAGACGGTGTGTTGACAGGAGATAAAATACATAATTGTACCATAAATTGTAGTACTCAAGTATTCGTTGCGTATTGTGATCCGTTTAAAATGAGTGTTAAGGACAGTTTTAATGTTAAGAAGTTTGAATTAGTGCCCCCAGATGGTGGATGGGGATATGCAATAGCAATCGCTGCGATAATAAATATTGTAAGTTTGTTAAAGATAGTATTCAGTCAATAATCACTTATGTATTGGGTCTTTCATTGTGGTCTAATAACTGTAAAAAGGTTTGTTTCTAAAAAGAAACCTCTAGACCCGATTTTAATGAACTAATTACTAAAAACTCATCTATTTCCGTAGATTATGTTCTGCATTGTGCTGCCTTCTTAGACACCTTATCCTGCTTTCTATAGAACATGCCTATTTTGGTTTTAAATAATAATTTAATTTAATCATTGTAACGACAGCGACACATACTGAAAATAAAGATTAGTTACCATATCCGTGTTTCAGTCAACAACGACAATGTTCCTGTCGAGTTCCAGCTTGTTGTTCAAAGAGTTTCTTCAAGAAACCGGGATATGCACAACTAATGCCAGCCTGATGCGGGGTGTAAGCGCAATTACCTCAGCAATAGCAGGTAAACCAAACATTTGACTTGTAAAAATTTAATAATTAACTTTATCTTATTACAGTTTACGGTATTTACGCGTTTTAATTAAGTTGATTTGTAATTAATTGAAGTATAAAGTTTGTTCGTATCTCTTTATCACGTTTTAAGTCCTTCCTAAGAAGGATCTGCACAGATTTTCTTTAAAGTTGTAATCTAAAACAGGATAAAACACTTATCTGGCAGTTTCAAAGGCGGCGCTAACACGCTATTAAATGGCACTGATAATTGAATTAGATAGGTATAGTATACAGTATACACCTAGGTAAATACGGTTAGTAACTCAATGAATAACAGAAGGGGAGAGAACTAAATGACTATTAAGCCGTACGCGACGGAGTTTGGCATCCGTTAACCATGAAATGATACCACTTTTTTCCTTGGATTAAAATTATAATAAGTTTAAATCATCTTCTCTAAAGTGCAAGGTAGATAAATTATTGAATTCTCATTAAAATCAATTTAGTTGCTTTTTTTTATAACAAAAAGTAAATCTTACTCTTGTCCTGCCCATGGCCAACATTATTATATTGTAGGCTAAGAAATCATTCAAGTATTTTAAATGAAACTTTAGACAATTTACATGTTTTTTTTAAAGGCCTTATATTTAAAATACCGTGTTTGAATTTTCAGGTTACATTACAAGTCCACTTTTGAAGATTTTGAGTATACGAATGCTGGCGTTTCTGGCAATATTGATATTTAATGCTGGATGGATTTGTATTCTATTTGTAAAGTCGGTATTCGCTTTTCATATATGCCAGGGAATATTACAGGTAACTACAATACACGAGTAGGTAATTAACTAAGCGTAAGTTTAGGGGCATTGATAGCCGTGTGGTATGACCGGTAGACTGCCAAGTTAATGGTCGCAAGTTCAAACCCCGGCACGCACCAATGTCTTATCGAATTCATGTGCGTATTATACATTAGTTATCAGGTGCTAAAAACGGTGAAGGAAAACATCGTAAGGAAACTGGCACACCTGAGAAATGTTTCAACGGTGTGTTAAGCCATGTCAAGCCTACATGTGGTTTAAACTTTGACACCAGGTTGTTCATCAACCATACGATAAGAAGAAGACTAAGCGTATATATTATCTGTAAGATCTGTACTTCTGTCTACCTATGTTTGACAAATAATAAATGATTCTGATTCTGATTCCTATAGTACAGGTGGTAACCCTAGTGGTGACGTGCAGAAATGTCAAGTGGTAGCAGCTAGTGGTGCTTTAATTTTTTTTGCAAAGACATTTGTCCTTAATTGGTAATCTTATACACTAGGTGAATTAGCTTGAAGACTTCAGGTAGTCCTTGAGCACAATAGCTTTTCGAAATCTAACAAAGCCACATGAGAATACATTCCAGACATAATGGTTACACTATTCTTATAAAATAATTATTATTATTTAACAAAGTTATTTGATGCAATACCAATATCATGTTATAATATCCTATAGCTTTTAATTTAGTAACTTTTAATATTTTTGTTACAGGGCCTTGGAATAGGTTTCATATACAATTTAAGTTGTACCATACTAAACGAGTATTTTGTGAATAAACGACTGATGGCTATAAGTTTAGTACAAAGCGTTGTTGGTAAGTACCACATAATATTTGACAGCTTCCGTTATGTAGCGAAAAAAATCAAGTGTTCCAACAAATATAAATTAGAACCTTCATTCTGTCTTCTATGATTTTATAAATATAAATATATAAAATATATAAATAAATGATCTTCCTGATAACTAACATACAAAGATTAAATCGGTACCACACCCCAATTTAGTTTCGATAAGTACATATTGAAATGCTATTTAAAATAATATGCGTTACAAAGTGTAATATTGAGATGATACTCCATTTATTAGCCTAAGAATTTCACGTGAAGTTGGCAGCTGAATGAGCCAAAAAGAGTAATAGTCTAGATGAAGCTAAGAGTTATAGTTTAATATTTTTCTTTTTCAAGGAGGCGGTGTGGCCTTCCTTTAATCTTGGCTTATGGCGGCTAATCTGCTTAGCAATGTTAGGATATTAGGACTATCTTTTGTTTTTTTTTTCATTCTTTTACTTTTAACGTTACTAACATGGATTCTATCAGTCTGTAGCTTAAGCTAAACGATATTCTTGATAGTTCAAAGCAATAAGTAGTTTTGTAGAAATCATAGACTCACTGCCCATAAGCCAATCGCCACACCATAAGCTATAGCGTCCATTATTCATAAATATTGCGTAGCGCATTGTGAGACTGCATGCATAATGAAGTTCTCAGCTTGAGATTGGCTTATTGTAAAGGGTACCTACGTGGTCAATGAGCAAGGGAATTCAATAACTTATTTTTTTTAGAAAACCTTTTTCTTCTCACTTCCATCGGTCCTTAAATCGTTATTGAGAATATTTTTAACCACAAAGACTCCCTTGATCTCATAAAGAATCATTGTCCATAAAGAGAGCGGTAGGTTTGACTATTTGAGTAGATCTAATGTAATAAAATCATAACCCTCCTTCTGGCGCAGTCGGGTAAAATGTATGAGCAATGGAAGGTAATTTTTGGACCACATATGTTTTAATTGGGACCCGTTGTTTCTAAAATACTTATTGTCAAAAACCAAGTTAGAGAATGTTCTAAAAACTAATTAGCCTACTGTGTCTTCAAAACACCCGTCAACCTACATATGTATAAACATTAATCAAATAGCAGCTTGCTCATTGCAGCTTTTCTAAAGGGTTATTATCAATAAACGTAGGAACTATACAAAAAAGCTTTTAAAAACCTAAAATGTCATATTGTTTGTGTTAAGGGTCAACAAAGCGTCATGTTAGCCGTTGTCACCGGCGAACTCCATCAAAATGGTTTGACATGTCATTCATCAAAATTCGCCCTTTGTGTATGCTTTTTCTACGGGGGTTTTTAAAGGCATAAAGTAAATTTAGTTTTATAACCCTAGCTTCATTAAATAAAGTGCTTTTTGGTAGCAAAATGTACACTTTGCTACTATTTTTTAGTACAGTGCACTATTAATCTTATTAGTTATTACAAACTGCATGTGTAGCATATAAGCTTACTGTGTAATAAATGTGTTTACGTAACGTCAGGCTAATAGTTCTTGTTAAACGTGTCAGATGGCGCCACCATCTGTACGATTTATTATGAACACTCAAATTAGCTCATGCATTCTTATTTCCCATTATCCCACTGAATTTACTTAGGTACTCTTCGAGCCTCGTTTGTACTAGAAAGACCTTTGATCTGCAATGGGACTCAGTATTAATTCTGTAAAGCCGTTTAGTTGAACCACTAACATTTAGATTTTCATCTGTGAGTTGTCGTTGCCAGTAACAAAGATATTTTCGCTCACTTTTTCCTATCGCGCTGGAACGTGGAATCAATAATCTGTTTTCAATAAAATTATTATATTCGTCTCGCTACAGTGAAATTCATTGGAAATGGATGTACCGAGAGAAATATATCCATTCAACCCCATTCCGGTTATGAGGACATTATGTTCAGTTAAATGCTTAATGTGAAATGACCTCATTTTATTGTATTTTCAAATCCACTGAATTTCACATCCTCCAATGGTATACTCTGAATGCAGTCGTCAGAAGAAAACGGGTTTTTAGCTTGTTTAAAAATTATGCTGCCAGGAAAATATGTAAACGAACATACGTCGTGAGTTTGCTCGGTCATTATTTTTATTTCTCAAGAAATTCCCAAACAAATATGATAGCCGTACCAACTCAACAGAAGAAGAAGTGATGAATTATGAAACAACATTTCATGTCGCCATTAAGCTATGTGGGGAAAACGGTATAAATTGTTTACGCCTTAATAAAATTTCTTGAGGTACTCGTATTTACAGAAGTGGAAATAATAAAACGAGGAACATGCGAAAATTGTATTGTTTCATTTATCTTGAGTAAGATGGCAAACGGAGTGCCGGTCTGACGCTCAAATCGTTTATATTTCAAGACAGTTGCGATCAATTTATTAATGTCTTTAGTATAAATAATAGTAAAATAAAAAACTTCCTAATATAATGAAACGTCATAAGAATTATGACCACCTTGTAGGTATAGATAATTTAATTTATTTTCTGTAAATATAAGCAAAAAATATCAATATGTATGGGAAAAGGCTGTGGATAATGTACATGAATAAGTCGCAATTCTGTGGGTAATCAGAATTCATCAAAATTGTTTTAAGTAACTTCTGGAATTGATGGAGCATCTAAGTAGTATTTTTAATTGCAAAATTCTCGTTTCAGCGGCGATAACAATGGTGGCACCACTGGTTTTGAAATGGTCTCTAGATGAGTTTGGATTTCGTGGTACAATTCTGTTAATATCTGGAGTATCTATACACAATTTCATAGCAGTTGCTCTAATGCAGCCAGTGAAATGGCATATGAAAAGAGCAGTATTTGCTGATGGGAGTAACGGTAAGATGATGATTAAATTAATTATTATAATCTGAAATTAAATAAAAATGGAAATATGTGTGCACTCAGCCGTTAAAAATGAAGGAAACTAATAAAAATAAAATGCATGAAAACTTTGATTTCATGCTCATAAATGCAATGTGTCGTAAGGATAAGTTATCAATTTAATACACGTTATAATAACAAAAAAAAAAACAAATTTTAATTATATAGTTGTGCACAGAAGTACATTGTATCATACGTAATCATTAGAATAATTGTAATAGTTTATTAGTCTTATTCATTTTACTTTATTTGTAGGTAATATTCTATTGATAATAGAACATATCATATTCATATCAGTTAGACTTATTTCAGAAAAGTTGTTACAAGGCAAGAAATTGAACGAAGAAGCTGCAGTTTTACCCACCATTAAAATAACGAAAGCAAGCAATGTATCGAAAACCGGAGAAAAAAATTGTGTGTCATCAGAAAATGATGAGGATGATAAAATAAAGTGTGTAATGTTATAAGATCATTTTTAATATTACTGCCTCAAAATGTATTTTTTTTGAGAACATTTTAAAATAAACATAAGGTTCTATTTTTACAATACTACGAATAATTTAAAAAATATAGTTATAGGTACGGTTAATGAAAGTATAAAATATGGGACTTAATTTGTGTATGATTTTAGGAAAGTCATCCATCTGTTAGTTGATAAATCAATGAGCCAGACGTTTGTAATGTCGTGCGTGTGCGCTGGCCCAGCGCTCGCCATGTTTGCTGATTCAACCTACGCGGTTATGTTGCCGCAAACTTTACACATTTCTGGATGGGACAAAGTAAGTTACATGTGACATTCTTTAAGAGGCTGAAAGAGATAGTCTCAACTAACCAGGTAAGCACAGGGTGACCCTGTAAGTCCACCACATTTTCATTATAGTTACCTATTGACAAACTAACTGTTTCTATGTAACAACTGGCTGATGCTAATATGAAAAGAAAAAAATAATTATGAATTCTAAGTATAATGCGTTATAACTACAATACTGGGAAAGGGTCAATCGAAAGCCCTCTATTATGTATTGCATACAACCTACGAATTGTCGTAAAGATAATGCTTAAGTTTTGTTGTTGGGCAGTATAAAGTGTCTATATACAGATAATATAGTTCGCACTGTGGTTCGCATGCTAATACATAATATTATCAGCGGTTCCCACGAAACCGGACACTGGTTACACCATTTTTATGATTGTTTTAGACTTATTTTAGTAGATAATTTAAAATTCAAATTTTACTTATCTATGCCATTTCCTTATCTTCAGGAAAATCAGTCTGCTAATCTCAGGGTCTAGCCAGTTATTTTTATCAAAATGAAATACTAATAAATTTATCCAAATAATGTGCAATTTTTTTTTTGACACTGAATATCTATGCATAGAGATAGTTTCTAATAATAAAGTATAATCTATTATTTCTTTTGTATGACATTTCAAATGTTGTATGTATAATTTAGCTTAGTGCTTTAGAAAAAATGTATATTCGTGTTAAGTATCATTTGTTTTCAGGACAACGTTGCATTAGCACTTATTCTGTATGGCACTGGCGATGTAGCTATGCGCGTACTGTTTATTCTCTTAAGTAATTGGCTGCAGAAGTTGGGCAGTCAAGAGCTTTACATAGTTGGTGTCGCTCTTGGCTTAGTGTCTATACTTGGTAAGTTAATCCCGTCGAGTAGCCTTGTGGAATTTTAATTTTTAAATAACAAAACAACATCGATAAATCAAAATGAACACGATTAAAACATTTCGCATATGAAGTATCTACACGTAAATATACATCAATTAGTGTTATTTAGGATGCCTGTTTCATACCATTAAATATAAATTTGAACCTATTTATACTATATGTACCTTTTGTAAAATGGTTCATTTTATAAAAGGTACACTTACGCGTTTAAAACATGTACCAACAACAGTATTCTTTTATTCAGGTATGTTATGGTCTAAGAGCGTTATAGCTACAATGGTCTACATATCGTTGGTTGGGGCATCGCATTGTGCTATCTGCATTCTCATCCCGCTGGTGGTAGCTGATGCTGTGGCCCCTGAACAGTTCACAACCGCTTTAGGCCTCCTAATGATGATAACTGGGCTAGTTAACTTGGTGCTTGGACCTGCTATTGGTAAGCTTACCTTATATAATAAAAACATCAGTATTCAAACATAACATAGGTATGGCAATTTTTTTTTAAGAATGTATAAAAATCGGTTCATAAATGACTGAGTTATGAGGGAACATACATAAAAAATAAAAATAAAAAAAGATCCCTAAGAATTGAGAACCTCCTCCTTTTTTTGAAGTCGGTTAATAATAATAAAATAAACGCGTTACGTTTACTAATGAGTACCGACAAACTGTAAACAAAAGGATAACATAGTATATAATTATATACCTAAACAAACGAATTATAAATATCTACATTTGTGACCAAAATCAAATAATTCAGCTTAATTTTTAACGTAAATACCTAATGATTATTTAGTAGTAGACTATAAATTCTTATGTATCTGTATACTATTAATATACATTTTTATATCCTTACAACTTTGATGAATATCATTGATTTTTAATCTAAGATACTATAGCTTAACGGCAGTGTATAAACTAATTTCAAGCGCCTTATCTGGATAATATCGGGGCGTAAAGTTTAAAATATGCACGATAAGTATTTAAATGTTAGATCAGACTGTAAAGCTAGAGTTTGATGTAATAAAAGAGATAATAAACCAGATTTCTAAAAAGATTTTATCTAAAAGTAGGTACCTAACCGATAACCTATCTATTAGTATAAATCGTTATAAAGTAATTTAACCTCCTTTGTATTTTTCCTTTGTAATTTTTTACCAAAATAAAAGATTCTGATTTTATTTATTTTGCATATTTGTAAGTCTTTGACTAAATGCTTTAATTTTGAATGTTTTATTGTTATTGAATCTTAATCGTAGAAATAGTGAGAAGCAACTACGTAGTGTGAAGGGTTATAACACAGGATATAGACTGGTAATATTCCTTCACACAGGTGGCTTAGCAACCCTACGATCTACGAATAAACAACAACTACAATCTGCCACCTTACCATGAACTCATAACACACGACAGTTTACGAGACGCCGCATTACACTGCACGTAGCGGCGTTTCGCTTCCACATCGGAAAATGTCCTGCATAAAGAGTTCATAGTAAGGGGGCTGTTGTTTAAAAAACTATATTCGACTGACTCTCACAAATTTAAATAACTTATTTCTATTCCTTCTATCGCTAAGAAATGATGACATAATTGCGCTTTGAACCCGAGGCCTATCAATGAAAAAGTCCGTGCCTCCAGTGTTACCACCTATAAATGGGATTGAGGATGTACTGTTAAATAATTGGTGTATTTTTTTATAACGATGAAATTTGCCTCTTTGTTTAAAGAATAGTGGCGTTATTAAATGTACTAATAAAAAATACCTACAATTGAATAAATCTAAACTTATGATGATGCAGTCAGGGAGCTATCAGTAGTTGTAAGTCAATCATGACTTTTCGTACGTAAACTCGTTAGCGACTACGTACTGTACGAACAGTAATTCCCTACGTAACCAATAAAGGCACTGTATAGTTTGCCATACAAATATTGTATGTACGTAGTGGCTAGCGAATTTACGTGCGAAAACTCATAGTTGAGGTATTAAAGTTATAGCTGACATTAAATTGTTCCTAGGTGCAGTCAGAGAGCTATCAGAGAGTAACGTGCCAGCGTTCTACCTCATTGCGTCTTGTTTTGCAATCATAGTTCTGTTCTGGTCGATAGAACTGTGCTACAAGAACAACATACACAAAAGAAACCAGCGGAAAGAATATTTGCAGCAGAAGAAAATAAATAAATTATAAAAAACTGGTTTTAGTTGGTTTAAAGTTTTTCTTCCCGATTCATGCTTATTATGTAATTAGATTCATAAGCATTTTATTAATCTTACATTTTTATTGCAATATGTAAATCTCGACAATCATGCACTTTCATAACCTTTAAATTTGTATTATTAATCTTTAGAGTATGTAGTCGTGAAAACAACCTTGAACGTGTTTAAATATTATAAGTTTGCAATTTTCATAGTGAAAACATCACTTCCTTAAATAAACTTTAATTAGTGATTCTAGTTTAATTAATGGGTAACCAAAGTTTAAGATAATATTGCCCATTTTCGTTCCTTATTCACTCCGCTCGAGCGTCTCAACTCTCACGGGCAGCAATTAAGCGTTTTGAACCAAATATTAAATCGCTTTTTATATTTATAAATATGAAAATAACGGCATAAAAAATGAAGAATCTTATTAAGATAATAATTTGCACGATACCTGGATTGTAAGCTGAATACTGCTAGGATAATTAGCGATGACACCGTACACCCTGCATACACTGTTTTGTCTGCATCATTTAGACCGGCCGAAAAATCTTTTAAAGGTAGTAAGTTTCATATTATTTTTTATTAATTGTATTTAAAAACAATTTTTTTTTTTTTTTTTTTTTCTTCTTGTGGCAATTGAGTCGGACTTCCAACTATTCTGCCAGATTCGAGTTAAGACTGCAACGTTTGCAGTTAGACATTTTTGTGGGTCTATTTTTATTTAATCGTTATTAAAACCTAAAGAGCTACAATTTAATATTATTTTGTCTGATAAATTTAGAGAGTGTTTTAATAATAGAAGGACAGAAGTTACATAAAAGGGAACGAAAGTTAATAGGTAAAGGAATTTTAATTTGCGTAAGTTTTAAATACAAGTCAAACGACTTGCAATTTAATGGACAGGCGAAAAATATATGATCAAGGGATCCATAGTCAAGACCACAATCACAGAGAGAGTTGTCTCTGACATTGATTTTGTTCAAAAAGACCGGGCTGCAACAGTGCCCCAATCTCAGTCTACATAGGATTGTGACAATTTTTTTTGGAACAGATGGAAACTCGCTGAACCACGGTTTAGTCCGGATGTCTGGTTGCACACCTGCGTAATAAAACCCCTTGTGTTTCGAACTTTCTAACCACATTTTTGACCAGGAAAGAAACAACTTTGGCTTCGAGTCATTTTTAAGGTCATTATTCTGAATAAAATAGTATTTTTGCTCAACCTGGTTCGAGGAGGCAAATCGAGCCAACGAATCCGCACATTCATTGCCTGCAATACCCGAATGACCAGGGATCCAAACAATTTCTATATTAAAGTTGTTTTTATAACAATCATTTAACATAATTTTAGTATCCATTAGAATATTACTAAAATTTTGACTATGCAGTGGACATTGCATCAATGCCTGAAGACTACTACGCGAGTCTGAAAAAATTACTGAATTTTTAATATTGTGAGCTTTTATAAATTTTAAAGATTCTAGGATACCTAAACATTCTCCAGTGAACACCGATGACTCTGGTGGACACTGAAGTAAGAGGGAAATTTTTGAATTTTGGAAGTAGACTGCCACTCCAACACAGCCTGTTGGAGTCAATTTTGAAGCGTCTGTAAAAAATAGATTCCAACCCTTCCAGAACCTATCAATGGCCGAAGCAAAGTCGCCCCTTACGTCCTGTGAAAATTTAGATATATTGAGGTTCAGGACAATCTTGGGCCTAAAGTTAACCACCTCATATGCGGAAGAAAAAGATGGTAGGACAGAGTATTGATAAACAGGCGAAGGGAGGTTTTTAAGCTCCCTATATCTGACTATCAACGGAGGAATAGATTTGTTATTCCAGTAGGATGAATTATTGAAAGATAAGTCCGTTTGCTCTAAAATAGGAAGAAGTGAATGGGAAGACAGAGCGAAAACCTTGGACAAAAATCGATCTGCTAAATATTGTCGTCTTAGGTTGAGCGGCGGTTCTGCACATTCAACCTGAAGAGCGTTTATGGGAGAAGACTTCATGGCACCCATTATGATTCTCAAACATTTAGCCTGAACACTATCCAATCTGCGAATGGCCAATTTGTTGCAAGGTTGAATAGCGAAGCTGCAATAATCCAAAACACTCCTGACCAACGCATTATAAATTAGTTTTAAGGTGAATGGATGGGCGCCCCACCAAACTCCAGATAGAGCCTTGAGGACAGAAATTGACCGCTCACATTTTTTAACAACTTCGTTGATATGGTCCACCCCTGTAAGTTTACTATCTAGCGTAACACCCAAGAACCTCGTTTTATATTTTATTGGAATACTTTGTCCATCTATACTAATGTCCAAAGAGGGGATCCTTCGTCTTCGCGTAAATATGACCGCAACACTTTTTGGAGCACTCAAGGTAAGGCCCTGCTCCAAAAGCCACTGATTAAGAGCAGACAAAGAAACATTCATGGATGTCGCGGCGTCCTGGATCGATGCATTAGAGATCGTGAGCGCAATATCGTCAGCATATTGAAGAACTTTACAGTTATAATTAAGACAAGATGGGAGGTCATCGGTATATATATTGTAAAGAAGAGGACTAAGCACAGAACCCTGGGGTAATCCCCTCCAGACTGTTCTTTGTTCTGGTTGCTTACCAGGGATTCTCAATTGAATGGAACGGTTAGATAAAATATTGCATATAGTGTGACACATCCTATACGGGATTTTTAGCTTCTGCAATTTCTGCCTGAGGATAGGGAGAAGCACTGAATCATATGCAGATGAAACATCTAGGAACACAGCTACCACAGACTCATTCCGGCTAAGAGCCAGACGGATTTCTGACACAAGAGTACCTACACTGTCAGAAGTACCCAGACCTTTTCGAAAGCCGAACTGAGACGGTGCCAGCAGCCTCCTACTCTCAACGAACCATTCTAACCTATTTTTAATGAGGTGCTCCAAAAGTTTTAACAGTACGGAAGATAAAGCGATTGGTCTATACGAGCAATGATCACTAGGATCCTTGCCCGGTTTCAAAATAGGGATAATTACTTGAACCTTCCAAAAAGGAGGAACGTAACCGTTGATGAAACAAAAATTGGCCAAGTCCAGAAAATATTGAAGGCATTTTGAGCCTGATTTGGATATGAAAGAGTAGGGAAAACCATCTACTCCTGGCGCGGAATCTTTGACATGATTTAAAACAGATTGAAACTCTTCAAAAGAGAAAGGATTGTCTAACGGGTCATTGGAAATAAAGTCATCCGCGATGGCACTTTCCGAATCTTCTAAAGATGGAACATAAGTCGGAGCAATATTTGACAAAAATTGGTGACCCAATTCTGCAGGAAGAATACTTGAAGAGACTGGAGAAAGACTACTCCTAAATGACTTTACTCTTTTCCACACTACTGAAGCTGGAGTAGCTGGTTTCAGCGAATTACAAAAACCTAGCCAACTCTCTCGCTTCTTTTTACGAAATAGTTTTCTGGATCTGGCCAAAATTTGCTTGAAGGATATTAGATTTTCCTGGTTCATATTACTGTTAAAAACTTTTTCAGCTTGGTTTCTAGCCGCAATCATGCTAGTGCACTCCCTATCCCACCACGGAGGAGAGGGAATTCTTCCAGCACAAGGTTTTTTAGACGGCAAGCAGTCGTCTGCCGTGGAGGAAACAGTAAGGGAAAAGGAAGAAAAGCATTCTTTAGCATTATTTATGTTGACAGATGGAAGTAAGGAAATTCTTTGATCTAATATTTTGGAAAATAATCTCCAATCAGCAGAATTAAGTTGATGTTTTAAAAGTGGAGTAGAAATCTTATCAGGGATACCTTTAGTAGGGAATTTTATTAAAATAGGATAGTGGTCACTACCATACGACAAGTTCAATCGGTTCCAGACTAGCAGGCTGGATAAATTCGATGAACAGAATGTCAAATCGACGCAACTATTATTTTGCCCAAGCGACGGCCTACGAGTGACAGAACCGTCATTAATTATACATAGATTAAGGTCATCTAATATGTCCACCAAGCCTATGCCAACGCTATCGCAAACATTTGAACCCCATCTATAGTGATGACAGTTAAAATCACCTGTTACGAGAACTGGCCCACTTTGAGTACTTATAAGATTCCTAATAGCTGCTAAGTCATTAAGGGTTGGGTGAGAAACATAAAAAGAGAAAATAGTTATGTCCTCAACCTTAACAGCAACAACATTGATATTGTCACTAACGGAGGGAAGGGGAATGGGTGAAAACCTTACCATGTCTGACATGAACAGGGCAGATCCTCCGTACCCGTCAAATCTGTCATGGCGAGCACTAGAGAAACACGGAATCCTGAAGTTGTAACCAGGAATCAGCCATGTCTCAGCAATACTGCAGACCGATGGTTTATACTTGTTTATTAAATATAAAAGATCAGATTTCCTGGGAGAAATACTCCTCACGTTCCATTGCAGGAATATTAGTGGATGGAATTGTATTAAAATATTTTAAGATAGATGTAAGTTTTAAGGCAACGTGGTCAGGAATATTTTGGAGTTGAACCGGATTAGATAACAGAGATAACAATTTTGTTGATACGAGGTTTAATATATTAGACGTATTACTATTATTGTGCTTATTTCCTTCAGGTATTGTCCCTTCCGGTGATAACGCACACCCATTTCTAGATGGGGAAAAGGAGTACTCACTAACTAAATCACTGTGCTCTTTTTTGTTATAGCTAGGAGATAGCGGACTCCTAGCCTTTGGTTTCAGATATACGGTTTTCCGATATGATGTCCTTGAGCTTTGGGAACAAGGGATTGGTGAAGAATCTAGTTGGGATTTGGCGACCTCAGCATACGATCGACGAACCGCAGGAATCATACCACTGGCTTACGCATATGAGATTATTTTATCCGCCATAAGAGCTTTAATGCTCTTCTGGCGGACTAATTCAGGACAGCTTTTGTCCTTCGCTGAGTGGTTTCCAGCACATGAAACACAAAAGGCTTCACCTGGCAGGATACTACAACCATCACCAGAATGGTCCTGACCGCATCTAAAACAACGCGGCTTGGACCGACATTGAGTTCGCGTGTGGCCAAAACGACAACAATTATAACATTGTACTGTAGGGTACAAATATTTTTCTACCTCGAGAGCTGTATGAAAACAGAATACCCTTGATGGAAAAATTTGCCCATCGAAGGTTAAAATTACTGTTTGCGTCGGTTTCCATTCCGGTGTCACTTCAGAAGAGGTAACCTTGCGGTTAATTCTCCTGGCTTTAATAACCGGGCCACATCCTTCCGGAACCGCGATATTCTGCATTACTTCTTCATCTGTCCAATCCGTTGGGATGTCACGTACAACACCCATCCTGGTAATGTTAAATTGAGGGATAACAGCTACATACTTGCATTGAACCAACACTGTGTTTAAAAGAAAACCATTAGCATCTTGGTAATTTTTGAACTCTACTGAAACACGGTTCCTGCCGAGGCGCTTTACACCATCACGACACACATTGGTAATTTTGTTTTTTAATAAAAACATGCCAAATTTCAGAGGGTGTAAAACTGTGCCCACGGACTGCTCGTTGCGAAGTGAGACATGAACCAAAAAAGGCCGACAATCTCTAGCAGTATACAACTGTCTACCCATCGTATTTTTCGCCTGCTTGGGTGCGTTACTGTCCAAGCCAGGGGGAGCTGAACGCTTTCTGGAAGTTGAATTTTTACCATCATCTAAGTTACCTTCAAATGGAAGTGTTACCGTTAGCGCCGGGGAGTGAGTGAAGAGAGATGTATCACTTGGGGGGTCTGGAGGCTCAGGAGGATCGGGAGGCCTGGTATTACCCATTAAAAAAACTTACAATAGACTATAATCGGGAATGAATAGTCGAAAAAAGGGGATTAAATCAACACAAATCACTAATAACGAAAAATCTTCGTAGACACCACAAAAAAACAAACGTACGCGGTTGCTGTCAAAAACCGAATCAACAAATTATTAGTTAATTAAAGCAAATTAAAATCAAAACAATAAAAGAATGAAATATTTGCTACATTCGAAATTGACATAATCGATCGTGAAACAAAATGTTTAAATTTAGAACTCGAATAGAAGAAAATGGTCAATTCTTTTAAAGAGGATTGATATGTAAAAAGAGGTTACGTACCTAATTAAATAGTTTGATTTAAAATAGGGGCTTTGCCAACTACTACCTCTATGCTACTACCTCAATAAACATTAATAGGTAGATATAATAATTATTATAAAATATGTGAAATTTATTAAAATTAATTTTAATCTATGTTTTAATTAAGGATTATCATAATATCTACAAATATTTTACAGATTATAATATCTTAGGATTCCAGTGTTTAAGGTGTGTGTTAAGTTAAGGTTAATAAGCATGAGCTACTTATAATTTTAGCATCAAATAATTCCTTTTAATTATATATTAAGTATTTGAAAAAAGCATAGTAGGGAAAATGAGTTCGGCTTAAAGACCAGACCTATGCATTATAATAGAGGAAAATTAACGTAAAAGTAAGAAATACCATGTGTGATAGGTACGTACCTATTTGGGAAGTATCATGGGATTAAATAAATATTATACATATATTATGTAATTATTTAAAATGTCATACAAACTTTTTGATCCAAAGTATTTCGCTGGTTACAGTGATGTGTCAGAAATAGCTGGCTACTAATGAATCAATAATTATAGGAACATTTATTTAAATGTACAATATTATGGCATTTTCAATAATGCCAGTATCTAAAGCGTAGATACTTACGTAAAGTTAGTCTTGTCATGTTTCTCGGCAAGTTTCACAACAATGTTATCTAAATAAAAAACAAATTGATTGCGCAGAGAAAATCACATAGCTAACATACGATAAAATATGTAAATAATGAAACATAATAAAACCGGTAGCGAGAAATGTGGAAATGTCTTGTGAATTGTCAAACGCTTCCAAATGAGTGTCGGTGAAAGAAAAGAGAGCTATCAATTAGTCCCAAAGGACTATGTACTAGTACCACCCGATGGAGGATGGGGCTATTTAGTGGCCATTGGTGCGGTTATTAACCTTGTAAGTTAATCAAATCATTTCTATAATATACTCCCCATTATAATGACTGCATTTTCCACATTATTTCATGGGGCTATGTAGTTTCTCCATTATAACTTTCCAATTAAATTTTTATTATTCCAACGAAATTATCCATATTATTTTCTATACAGTATACATAATATGCCGGTTTTTACTCATGTAAATTCGGGATTGCCCATTGTTATACTACGTCCCCTTATTCATAAAAAGAACAATTTTGATGATTATTAACGTGGGTCCATTATGACGACGTGTTATCAATTGGGAGCTGTGTATTAAAGTTATGCTATAATTAATTTAAGCAGTAACGATGTCCTCTTGTTTATTTAAGTCTTTACTTTCCGGCAATGCGTTGTATAATTAAGATATTATAAATTTAAATGAAAGAAGTATTCTAACCTCCGTATGCAAATATGTTTTTGTGATCTACAAGTTAGTTTAGTGTAGACAGACAGACAAACAGATAAATTATTTAAAAAAAATGTAAGTATTTTGTTATGTGTATCGTCATCAGACATTACAATTATATTCATGTGTTTACATGTATGTGTATGAAATTCATTACTGTTAACATGGAAATTTTTGTTTACGTTTTTCAGTCGACAACGACAGCGTTCGCAGCATGCTTTGGGATGCTGTACAACGACTTTATCATCAGCATAGGAATGAGTTCTGCAGGGGTGACGCTACTCTCGGGAATATTCAGCATGTCCATTGCAACTGCTGGTAAAAACTGTCATCCTTACAACGTGCCAACTATAATTTAATAACTTACTCAATTGGTTGAAGATTGTTTTTGCTTTCTTTGCGAACACAATAGAATCCATTTTTTCAACAATATATGATCATCATCATCAGCCCGTTGCAGTCCACTGCTTGACATAGGCCTCTCCCAATGTACGCCACAAAGCTCGGTCTGCTGCTTTATGCATCCAGTCATTGCCTGCGCTCTTATGTAAGTCATCCCGCATATGTCGATAAGGAACTCAACAAATATCTTGATTGTCTACTATTAGTACGGTAAATTTACATTATGACGAATACCTTTATCGTACTTAAAATGATCTATCACGACCTTCATCAATGACACACATCAGTTCAGAAACCAAAGATAATATTTGCTGGTTATGACGTTATACTTACCTATAGCATGAACTTAACTATTACAATGTAGGTACCTATGTATGAAAATACTAATAATCAATAGACTAATAGACTTCAGTCTGACAGCTAGATGTTTTTAGCATGTGCACCATCACGGTTTACGAAATCCACTTAATATTGTGCAAAATGTAAGCTTTCAATTTTATACATATAATTGTATTTTTGTTTTTAGTAAAATTACTTGACATCTAAGTACTTATTTACCTTTTTATGGACACCTAAAATTCCGTATAAAGTTGTAGTTATATTTTAATGGTTCTAGCTTTCTTCACAAGTCCGTTGCTTGCTATAATGTCGACGCGCAAGCTGGCGTTCGCCGCCGCTGTCGCATTCAGCCTGGGAGCCTTTGGCACGGTCGTAATGACGTCACCGTTCCTTTTCTATATTTCCCAAGGAATTATGCAGGTGAAGGGTTTCTAAGCTATTTCAATAGACAGTATTTTTTAATTAAAGTTCTTTCAAGACTGTTGGTACCTAAAGGTTTACATAATATTTAATAAGACCTTTCTACCTCGCTTTATTTCCCAACTTTTTTTCAATTATATTAGGGTCGGCTTTCTATTGAGCGCAATGTGGCCAAATATTAGTATTTTATGAAACGAGCAAACTGTTTTTATTTTAGTTCGTTTTGGTGAAGTAACCATGTTGACGTAAAATGTTGTCACCCAAATGCTTTAGGTAGGTTAATGATTTTAGGGACGTTAAGGCACTCCGTTTGTTATGTATTGCAGGGCGCTGGTTTAGGCACACTTTATAACTTGTCATGCACGATAGTGAACGATTACTTCCTCGACAAAAGGATGTTGATTATGAGCTTTGTGCAAACAGCGACAGGTACGTAGGTACAGGTATAAAGGATTTAAATTTTGCTGAGTTCAGACCATTTCCATATTCCATTCCACCGACTAAGTCTTATAATATTGATGATTAATTTTGACATTGAAAAAAAAAGAAGTACGAAATACATAAATAGCTAGGCCACCAAGTCCAAAATTATAAATTTCTATATTTTTAGACGTGAGTCTGGTAACATTTGGTTTACAACGAAATTTCAAATATTTTATACAAAATTGCAGGATTCGTTACAATGCTAGCGCCGATGTTTGTAAAATGGGCGATAGATAAATACGGTTCCCGTGGATGTCTTCTGCTGATAGCAGGACTATCGCTAAATAACTTATTTGCTGCACTCATCATGCAACCAGTTCGATGGCACATGAAGAAGGTTGAGGTCCCAGAGAAAGCGGAACAACGTATGTTTTCATATTTATTTCTAACGAGGAAAAATTCAATGTGGTCTGCTAAAAAAGAGCTGTAACGGGAAGGGTATATCTATCCCAAAGTGGCGAAGAGTACTGGAGAACATCTGGTATAGAATCGATTTACATAATTTCGGCTCAAAATAATGCTTCACATCCTAACAATTAAAACAAATTACAGATCGACTCTCGGAAGAAAAAAGTGATGTTAAGAAAGTTGATACACCAGTTTTGGAGTTCACCGATTTGGGAGGAAAAGTAACAAAATTAAACGTAGAAAAACATGAGAACAAAAGTGGTCTAAGGTACCTGCACCGTTCAAATCGTTTATTGCTTCATTTGTTTTAATACAACTATTCATTGATGAATAAACTATATTTGTATTATATTTATGAAGCAATTGACTTTAATCGAATAATATGATTGCCTTCTTGAATTTTTGTTTTAGAAAAGTACTGGAAGCATTATTAGACACATCTCTTTTTAAAACCTTTCTATTATCATGCGCTTCGTTTGGACCAGCAATGTGTTCTACTGCCGATGGAATATACTTGGTTATGTTACCACAATATTTATATTCATTGGCATGGAGCCAGGTATGCTAAATCTTTACACTTTCTTATAATTTACAACTAAAAAAATCACTCGTATGCACATATTTTACAATTTCATTTTCAGGATAACGTTGCAATGGCAGTATCTTTATATGGATTTGGAGATTTAGCCATGAGAGTTGTACTAATGTTTATGTCAAAATGGATGTATAAATTAGGTGTTCAAGAGATCTACATCCTTGGAATAGCTATAGCAATCATATCAAGACTTGGTAAGTTTTTTGCTGTTTTTACACGACTGCCCAAAAAAAGTGTGTAATGTTTTCGGGGTTCATGTATGTATGTATGTGAGTTTCTTTATTCCACCATAACTTCTGAATGCCTGAACCGATTTTGATGTATGTAGTGTCGTTAGAATCCTTACACTATCGCGAGTAACAAAGGCTATAAAAAATGAAACAATTAAAAAATATAATTTAAAAAATTAAGAAACACGACTGCCATGACCTAAAACCTAAAAAGTGAAAAACAAGTTCCATCGTCCTTTTTAGTTTGTTTTTTGTCATGGCAGTCGCGTTTTTTAATTTTTTTAAATTATATTTTTTAAACTCGTTTATTCCAAGTATTTCATTGATAAGTTATTGATACTGTTTTAAATACTAACATTCAAATCCGCTCCTGTAACGATACCATTAAAAGACATAAATTTTACATGTAAGCCACTTGGATCATAACAGAATTTATGAAGGTCAAACCAGCTTATGGCTTGGAGGAAAACAAACCCTTAGAAAAGAACATTCAATGTCTGAAATATACGACATCTATAGTTCTGCAGCCACGCCAAATAAAATATTACCCACTTAATAAAATCTGTAGACCATCTTGGTTAAAATATTAAAGTTTCTAATCAAAATATTAATTCTGTACAACATTGAGTAATAAAATAATTGTTCTGTTGATAGGTATGCTGTGCACATATAATGTGACAGCGCTCATGGTATGCTTCACAATGATGGGCGTGGCTCACTGTTCCGTAGCTGTGCTGTTACCATTGGTCATCTCCGAGGCCGTAGAACCTGAAAAGTTCACTTCAGCTATGGGCCTATGCCTTTTGTTTATTGGAATTCTGAGCATAACACTTAGCCCTGCTGTTGGTATGTATATTAATTCAGTAGCTTAAAATCCTAAGATTGCAATTACACAATCAGCTTGTACCTGTAATCAATTATTATTCATTTTCTGTATGCGATATTGTCTTTACTCTTTACCCTGTTGTCACACGGTTTTAAGCTAGTTATTTTTTTGCCTATCGTTGGACATACAGACATATTAACATTTTTCCCACTATTTTAGTATTGATAATTATGATCACGTCTTTCGTCACAATAAATCAGCATTCATTAGCACTACATCAATAAAATTAATCCTTCGAAATTATCATTAATTAGAATAAAATAAATGTGTAAAGCCTAACATTAAGATAAAAAAACTTCTTGTTTCCAATTTGTTATGCAAAATTATGCATGCTTCTATGTTATGTAACTCGTTGCTTTACCATTTCTTTCAGGCGCAGTGAGAGACTTCACGAATAGCTACTCGATAGCGTTCTACTCTGTCACCTCTTTCTACGTTATTATATTTGTAATATGGCCAATGGAACTCTTCGCAAAGAAGAATAAACAAATGAGACAATTAAACAAGACAACTAAATCTAGTCAACTGAATAAAGTACCTGAATAAACACGTTAATTAATAACTAGGCTCAATTATTCTTGTAGTGAACCGGATTCGTATTATTTATGAAGTCACGGGCCATTACGTTTCCTGTCTCATTGCCAACTACTGACCTGACTATTCCACCAGCGGTAAAAAAAATCCTCGAAGTTGCGAAATATAATGGTCAAGTATTTCGCCACTCTGTGAGAATATTTTTCAGTTTCAGGTTTCCTATTGCAATGTAGCTACGTGTTTATCTTTATGCCCGTGACTACTGACGCGGTTAGGGTGTGCACACATTCTTTGCAAGCCGTACACAGCGAACGCCAACAAAGTTGCCGACCAAATAGTCTGACAGAAAACCGGATAAAACGTGATAGTGAAGCTAGTTTATTTATCCGACGTGGCGAGGTGTTTACCGTGCATACACAGGAAAGTTAAAGAGCCTACAGTTCTAGCAATAAATACTGCAACATAGATATTGATAGATCTAATATGTTTTATTGCAAACGAAAATTACAATATTACACGTATATATACATAAAACGAAGGTAATAGAAGTTCTAAAATATATTTCTTTGATAAAGTTAATCATAACAGTTATGACTTCCAAATCATTTAAGTACTATTCTTATTTAATCGTGGGCTATATGATCATGTGCTAAATAAGCATCGCTCTATACAATTAGGTTAGCTAGTAAACTAGTCCAATGAGACAGTAAACGGTTACTACCAGATTGTAACAATGACATAATAAACGAATACTAAATAATAATAGTACTGATAGCCCAATGGTATGACTGTTAGACTGCCAAGTCAAAGATCGCAAGTTTGAACCCCGGCACGCACCAATGTCTTTTTCATCGTCATCATCAGAATTCATTTCATCATCATCATCAGCCGTAGACATCCACTCTTGAACATAGGCCTCCCCCAATTAGAACCCTTTCTAATAGGGTGAGGCCTATGTTCAAGGGTTGCCATAAATCCCCACGCTTGGCAAGCGACTTAGGGATCGCAGTATAAAGTATTGGTGGTCAAGTTACAGAAGACGCTGCTGCCTATCTTCTGGATTTTCCCTTAGTCGCCTCTTACGACACCCACGGGAGAAAAGGGGGTGGTCAATTCTAGGCCGGATACCACACGGCAAACAAATTCATGTGCGTATTATAAATTAATTATCTCTTGCTAAAAACGGTGAAGGAAAACATTGTGAGGAAACCGGCACACCTGAGAGATTTTTCAATGCCGTGTAAAGCCATGAAAGAGGCCTACAGGCCTTTTAAAATCTCACACCAGGGTGTTTATCAACCATACGATAAGAAAAAGAAGATGAACTAATTAGGTTAAAATATATATCGATACCTTTGGGAAGAAAGGTCGTATAAACCATTTTGGCCAAATTGACTAATATATACCATTGTTCTCAGATTTTTTTTCTCTATCGATCTGTATATATTAAATGCAGAAATTCGTACAAAAATGGTTAATACGACCCAGAAATTTTCGGTCATAGCATCTTATAAAATAATAGATTATTTTTTTATAACTTCAAAAACAAAAAAGTTATGAATGTTTATGTAAAAAAGAATTAATTTTTCGTCTCTCCTGAAAAGTCGGGTTTTGGTTTATACGA
Source organism: Abrostola tripartita (assembly GCA_905340225.1). Taxonomy (NCBI): domain Eukaryota; kingdom Metazoa; phylum Arthropoda; class Insecta; order Lepidoptera; family Noctuidae; genus Abrostola; species Abrostola tripartita. The sequence goes on along the minus strand of HG996487.1, from coordinate 4,222,414 downwards.
CCTTTCTACCCAAAGGTATCGATATAGTACCTCTAAAATTAGTGAATGAAGAGCAAAAGATTGTGCTCAAAGCACTCAATGGCTCAAAGGACTTCGAAAGCAATCTTCTACTCTTCTTTGTCGAGCACTGGCAGCCAGATTATCTACGCGTACATAATTATGTATTCGTATCTTCGCGCTTTAAAAGACACGAAGACTTCGCTTGACATACTTATTAATCTGATTTGTCATGTGTTCATCTGTTTTTTAACAAAATATGTAACAGCCTGCGGTTGTGGCATCCGCTTAGAAGTCAAAATATATTAATATTGTCAGCTTATGTATCAGGTTCTCATTAACCAGTAGGATAAAAATAATAAATGTTCAATACATAAAAAGAAACATAGTAATAAAGGAGCTTGTCTTTACGCATTAAGTTAAAGCTTGTTTAATGAACACGATTCTTAAAAAACTACAACTATATAATACACAAAAAAATATTGTACGTTGTTAACTTATATGAGTACCCAACAAGATACTGGAGCCTTTTTTGTAGTATTCTTTACTTAGACTACCACACTTCGCTAGGTAAAAACTATTCCGTCACCGAATGATTCGCTAAACCTGTCTATTATGATAATCGTGATATTTTATAGATTAGACTGATAGTTGATCTATTCTTTGGTACATCACGTGTGCAGAAAGTGATACGATCAAAGAAATAGAAACATCGGATACTACGGACTCGATCACTCCAAGGTCAGACTAGCCGCATACATTGTAAATGTATTACAATAAATCTGTAGAGCATTTATTGTCTCTTATAGCATTTATCAATATCCTTGTTCTAATAAAATCTAAATTAGTGTATAATAGTAAATGTAGATAGTTTTAATTAAATATTTTTGCTGTCAACAATTTTATATAATTTATTATAACGTAATTGATTTGTCATAGAACAATGGCTAGGCGCAATGCGCCGTACAGCATTAATCCGCCATTCAATTTTATTATAACCCCTACGTAGCAAAAATATTAGAACAATAGGGGCCATTACATCTCCACCTGCAAATGCAAGTTTAAGGAGGTTTGAAATTAGAAATAATAGGCGTTTTCGCACTTTAGTTTATTGTTTCAATATTAATAGTTGAAAATTTCGCCGCGGAAAAGTCGATCATCGTCCACGTAATAATGAGTTTCTTACAAGAGTATTTGATAGTTGAGTTACGAGTCAAACTTTGTACGAACTATGCAGACACGTCGTCTTCTCGGATTGCAAACTGTCTCCAAACTGACGACTCACAATCAGATCCCGTAGCGACGTAGTTAATGGCCACTTCGGCAAAGATGGAATCGATCACCGCTCGTATTATAATTGTATCCGCAAAAATTAATAGTTCCGAGTCTGGGTGTTTGCACCTACATCTGCGTAAAACGCTCTTGCGATGCTGGAAAAAATCCTATTGCTACATATTTTAATTATTCATGCATGATTGATTTAATAGGCTATGCATCTACAGTATGTATGTACCTACACTTGATAATATGACTGTTAACAGAATTTAGCCATATTAGAAAAGCTTTTATAGTTGTATTAGAAAAGGAAAGTTTTCAATCACCCCTATTTAATCGCCTTAGAGGGTTGAATAAAAAAAAACAGCCTATGTCCTTTCTCGGGTCTTAAACTGACTACATGCCAAATTTCATCAAAATCCGTCCAGCGGTTTAGTCGATAAGGTGTAAAAGACAGACAGACAGAGTTAATTGCACATTAATAATATTAGTATGGATTCACAGTCCAGTCTTTATTGACTTAGGTAGGTAATCATAGGTAATTGATTTGCGTTTATTGTTAAGATAAGTGACATCCGATGACAATAAAACAAGCGATCTATTTTCTACTTTTCGAGCGCCTATTACAAAGTGCGTAGGATGCTAATCAGCTTTTATTGCATTCTACATTTCTCTATTAATCCTCGTTTAGCGATATTAATGGAAAAAGCCGATGTTTATTTGGTTCATGAGTGTTTATATTAATTTAAAATGAGTGCCGACCTTCGCTGTTTATTGGTTAGGGCACAATAAACACTTGTAGGTACGTGTACTTGTCTTTTACGACTCTAAAAAATGTTAAGTAATAAAATAAGCCCAGCGTGGTTTCTGTTGGCGTCGTTATAAAGTTGTTAGGTTCAAAGGCAAAAAAAACGGGAAGTGAATAAAAAATAAAAATCATTCCATTAAGATTAACGACGAATGTGTCATTTACTAACATAAGAATTTAGAAATACCTCATATAACAATCGGATTTTGTACCTACAGCCTGTACCCTGTATCAATTCAGATAACTATTTTTACCTACTATTTATATTTTTATTATTGTTCATTATGATATTGAGCATTGATAGCCGAGTGGTATGACCGTTGGACTGCCAAGTCAAAGGTCGCAAGTTCAAAACCCGGCACGCACCAATGTCTTTTCGAATTCATGTGCGTACTATAAATTAGTTATCAGTTGCTAAAAACGGTGAAGGAAAACATCGTGAGGAAACCGGCACACCTGAGATATTTATCAACGGTGTGTAAAGCCATGTCAGAGGCCTACAGGCGGTTTAAACTCTGACACCAGGTTGTTAATCAACCATACGATAAGAAGAAGATTGTTCAATGTATGTCACGCGGTTACATCAGCTCAGTTACTAAAAATGAAAATTTTATTCATCAAAAAACATTATATGTATACCTTATATACTTACATTACTTTTTTAATATCACTACACACTTTTTTAAACCTCACATTTAAAGCATAACACGCTGTATAAGTGTATATTTGATGTGTCTTCAAAGTCACTGTTGTTTTCGCATCTCAAGATACAATGTAATCCTTAATAGTTTCACGTTATTCTAGTAGTTTTCTTACCGGCCTTGTTATAGTACAAAAACACCAAGATTTTTTATTTATACTTGTTACCTATCAAATTTTGCTCATTAACAAGAACTTAGCTGAATTATTTTCAAGGTTATTCTTTGACAAAGGGATTTCCGAGCGTTTTTAGGCCGGCCATGACATCTAGGATGTCTAAAATACGTAACAGGTAACAAGAAGCCAATCATTATCGTGCCCTAATAGTGTTTTGACAAAATGGTATTATTTACTAGAACAATTTTTGGACGCTTGTAGTCGAGTAAGCTCTATTGTTACCAATTCTAATAAAGTAAGTGGGTAAGAAACCTTATAGGTAATTATACATTCTTTCCATAGAACTCCATACTTTGCAATATTAATAAGGCATCCGCATCTTTTAGTACTGGGTCTATATCCAGAGGGCTAAGCTATTAGCTGCGCCCTGTGCCAATTTTTATAAGCAGTGGTGATCAATGCTCATTCAGTATTTGCTCGAGAAGAAGCCTTAGCCATGACTTAATCATATCTACGAGTCGCACTTACCTTCTGAATCCAGGAAGACTTGAGGCGTCAAACGAATCGAGGATTTACCTGTAATTAGACAGATAGACATTAGAACGTATGCCTACATTAATATTTCACGTAAACACTTGGCTTGCACCAAAATTGCTCGCACATTTTCAGGGATAAAAAGTAACTTATGTATGCAAATTATCTTTATTTCTTTACGATCGGTTTTGTGATTTAATCATAATGAAGGACTACCTCGTCGGTCTAGTGGTCACTAAACGCGGCTGCTGAGCATGAGGTCCTGGGTTCCCAAGGCAGGCTAAATAATACTGGGTTTTTCCATTAGATGATTCTCAGTAGCAGCACGTAATCCGGATTTGTGCCCAGTTGATGGCAATAGACTCACCCTCTATTAGATTGGGACCCATAACAAAACTGGCGAAATATGGGTGAACTATACCTATATAATGTACCTACTAACCCTTCGGGTGTAACAGGCGTGATGTTATGTTATGTATGTTTTATGATGAATAAACAAAAATAGATTTATTTACGCATAAATTGCAAGGAAGGATAACAATTGGATTTAACCCGCTTGTTTGTTTATTCAAGTAATCAAATCTAAGATAATGTATCTAACTATAATGTTTTCAAAACACTACAGATACATACCTTAGAACAATAAAGATATTATGTATCTAGGCTATACGAATTGTTTTGAATGGGAACTTTCTGCTGCAATTTAGATAAAACTTCTTGCTACTGGTAAAACTAGGTAGTATTATATATATTTTGTTATCATAACCGACGAAACGAACGAAACTAGAGGGCTTTTTATAACATTATTTTGCAAACAGTTTTACGATCTAAACTGGACTAACGCTTTTTCGTATCATGAAATTATCAGAACAAATCAGACCAGCTGCCTGACAGCGGGACATTTTCCAGAACGAAAAATTTCCTGCTTTTTAAACACACAGTAAAGGCCCTGCAAGCTGTTTGATATAATTTTAAATAAATAAATTTTGTCGTTATGCTGATTTCGGAATTAGATAAAACCTATTTAATTCTGTTATCAAGATTTGTTTAGATTCGTATCGAGAAAGAATAAACATCTGTTTACAGTCGTCTTGCTATTAATGTATTTGAAAGTTCTATAGGTACCTTACATTGATTTGACAAAAAACATGTTGATGACAACGTATACGTCGAAACGTTACGTAATAACCGTGACCTACGTAAACGTAACGAATAACTAACCTAATAAACAAATAAGCTACCTCATTTTGTTTACTTATATTATTAAAATGAGGTAGCTAAATACATATATTTCGAAAAAAATTGTTCATTTGCAGTATAAACATCCATTATATAAGCTATAACTGGTCTATCTGACCATTCGAATTATGTTATATGTCGCTCACATAGCAAATTACAAGTTAGTGTACTTATAAACAAAGTCCGTCAGTTATCCTATTACAAGTACGTCTGTAATTGGTACTCGAATTGGAAGGTTTTTATGGCAAAACAATAACGTAATTTTATAAAGAATTTTTTTTAGTGTATGACCTTAATTATTGTAATCATTTGTGACACAGGTTAAAGTTTTAACAGGCTCGTAAATTTTATGAGACTGTTAAGTCATCAGGGTCATAAATCATCAGACTAATTAGTATACCTTGAATTGATTGTGTTTATAATAGTATCGGTTATTTTCCAACGGAAGCCAGGGGCTTTAGAAATAGTCCACTTTACTGTTGGGCAAGTGACAAAGTTCTCATTTATCAGTTCTCAATGTAACACAATCTAATTTAATATTATAAAGAGCCACATATTGAGACAACAAATAAATAAGGTTTTTTTAATAAAGTAGCTTTGATCGTTTTGCTGTCACACATTCATGTGCATGTTTGTAAATGTAATGCAAAATACAATGCAGCAGAATAATAATTAAATTGGCGAACGGCAGTGTAAATCTAAATATAGTTTACCAATTAATAATACAAATAAATAATTAGCTATAAAATTATTTAACATATACATATTTAGCACACGTCAACGATACGGCAACAATATTCCTAATTGTGAGCGTTTTTGTCCCAATGACCCAATTATTCTACCTAATCACAAGATATCCTACGGTTTTAACGCAGCACTCCTCGGACAAAACTAGTCAATTAACAACAAGACAACATTTCTAATTTGATTGATTATCTAATTAATTCAAGATAACGTTGCGTAATATTTCGAAATAATATAATGGCATTTACAAAACACTAGCTGTGTGATGCAGGTGTTGTCTCCAAGTTACTACCTATGTATGAAATACTATGAAGCATGGATTAAAAGCAAAAATATTTAAACTTCAAGGACATTCTACGCCCTCAGACACGGCAGGCTATGAAGCCTGACATGTCTGAGGGCGTAGAATAAAACCTACACACAATTAGCGAATATGTCTCATAACGTGAGAATGTGAAGAATCTTGTCCGAGCAGTCTTCTTCTTATCTCCTAAAGGCACAGATTAAGTATGTGGCCTTATCATACCTCTGCTAATGAATGACGGATTGATTTAACTTTTTACGACCTTACTCCTACTCTCCCACTTTCTTTTGGAATGCTGACAGCGATTGACCCTATTACACAACGCCAAAAGACGCCTAAGCTGTATGGACCATAATTTGGCATTTCAATTTGCTTTTGTATATATTATGTTAGCAAAAAATCATAATTATGTAAGTTTATCAGCGAGGATTGCCACTATGCAACTTTAATTCTGATCTTAAGTCAATTACTAGAACATCCTAAAATCACCTGCCATCTTTAGGGCCAAGGGTCAGTGGCCGCAGTTAACGTCACAGAAGGGTGAATGAAGGCAGCAGTTAATAACCAGTTAGCACAGCATGATGTAAACGATACTTTACCTGCTTTTTGAAAGCATTATTTGACGTAGGGCCAAATTCAATTAAAAATGTCGCTGTTTTTTACACGGTTTATTTTAGTAATTTAACATCAGTCCTGTAGGGTAATTCGGTATTAGGCTCCCCTAACGGAATTACTCATTACGTTAATTTTTAAATCAGATTAGTCTTATGCATTATACCTAAATACATACATATAATTTATGACATAAAATCATTGAGGTTAGATCGAAACGTTTCTTTGGTTCGTGATGAGTTTGGTGAAGTGCATTCAATAGAAACATTGAAATGAATTTGCTATTACTTAAATAAATATAATCTTATTCTAGTCAATTTGTGAGAACTCGTTTGCCATACCTAAATAAAAAACTATCAACAGTTTACTCGTCAGTGAAGTGGAAGCCCTCACCATATCCCTAAACGAAAGGAAACGCTGTCTATCAATCGATAACGTGAACATCACGCCAGGATACGTCACTAACGACTTCAATAGCCAATAGGTGCAGTGAATCCCACAAAAAGCTAAAAAGATTAATGCTATTTTTACTATTACCTACAATATTATTACAGAACGGGTTTTGAATGGGTCTATTAAAAAGTGAATTTCTAGGTTTGTCATATTGGGGAAGCTCATTCGAAAATAATCTTATAATGTATTCATAATTTAATCGATGCAATAACGTTATGAATTGATGGCTACCTGCTTTATGAATCAGCGCTGCTGAAATTGATCGGCACTTTTTTACCGACCTCTATTATGAATAGGTACTCCGTGGGTTCGACATTTATGCTAACACTCGATTATTTATATTCCTAGGATTTTTATGCTAGCTTTGATTGTTATTTGATTCAAAACTTTAGCATGTATAGGTACATCTCATTAGGAGTAACTAAGCAGGTACCTATCGAAATATTCATTAGAAATATTGAATTATATTTTTGTTATGTTCTCAAACAGATCGGAAGCTGGAGCATGTAGGTTGACATGACTTAGTGAAACGACAGGTCTTTGGTCTCGAAAACACTTACCAATTTATCTTTTATTGCTAATATATACCTACTTATATATTATAAAACTTTGTAAAACCACTATTTTTTATAAAACATTATTTTCTCTTCCTATGGACTCAGTCTTCATCGCAAATCTCTTATGTAAAATCATTCTTATTCCTATCAAAACATTCAAATATTTGTTTAGCCCGGTGAAAGTTTTCTTATAAGATTTACAAACATATCCAAGGTAAGATAAATTTAAATTCTCATAAAAGGTAGAATGGAAAATTAATTTAATAATTGATTCGATGATGATGATTTCGGCCACCTTTTGTTGTAAAACACAAAGCGAAGCGGATCGTTTGTACGCAGAAACCGCAAAAAATGAAATAAAAAACGTTTGGGTGCTATTTAAGGGTACGTATAATTGTTTGACTGGGTGACTACAACTTTTAGGGCTTTTTCCTTGGACACGCTGAAAACATCGCCGAAATCGTACTGTTTATTTATGGAAGTGGTAGACGCGAATGGGATTAGTGAGATTAGGAATAAAAATGAGAGTTTAACAACTTTATGGCATGTCAAATGTAAGGGTTGGTCCTTTACTCGATAATATCGAATGCTACTACAGCTACAACACATTTCTGCATGACTAATCTACATAAATAAAATATATGGTAAATAAATTGGATAGCGAGCCTTGAAATAGACGAAGTTGCAATTTTCTAAATTCATTCATGAGATCCTGACGGATCTTCTTTATGCTAAAAGCGGGATATTTTACATGTCTTCTAAACCAATAAACAGAGTTACGATGTCAGCACACATTTGCTATAAATCTCGGCCTAGGTATTCCCAACGTACAATAGGCGCAACAGTAAACAGTATTTCTTCATAATAAACTACAATATTTTGTTAACCATGGATGTTATTGTTTGATAAGATTTAGATAGCAGTGTAATTGTTACTATAAATGATAAGTAGACCTATAACACATCACGAAACATTATTCATACCCTGGATTGTGGCTCGTTTGGGCTGTTGTTTTAACAGTGGATATGAAGTGAAAATTAGTCTAAAAATTATACCTTCCCCTAAAACTTTTCACTCGCATCTTTTTTTTTTCAAATCTCAAATGACTTATATTTGAAGATCGAACAAGGGGAAATTACTAAAACTTAGGCCCTTAAAATTCTATGTTTTAGTTAGGATTTCTACATAAATATTAAATGGCTCTACCATGGGTTTCTGGCGGTTTATATAAATTCAATCCCTCAACATGTAAACAATGTTTTATTACACCTAAGTTCCAAAAATGATTTTCATTTTCGGAAAAGATTTTGTGAAATAGGCACGACGCGCGACGGCGGCGTGAAAACAAGAGTGTTACGGTATAGCTACTTTTGTAATTTTTATCTTCATGCGGGCGAGCCATACACAGAAATCTGATTATTACATAACAATTTCCCCGAATATAATTCGTCGAAGTGATCTAGAGTACATGATCATTTTGCGTTTAGCGGAAACATATGAGGGCGAGCGATCTACAAATCTGACCTACCTTAGTCAAGAAAGTGCATTAGATAATAACAGTCAGATCCGTTCTGACTGGATTTTGGCGTTGCGCACAAACGACAACAACAAACTGTGAACAAAATGAGCCCCACGAGCTGAAAAGCATTTATTTTGAATGTAGGAACTACTGAATAGGATTGATCATTCGACTTATACATTATTACATACTTTTTGCAGGCGCTCAAATAATTAATCAATAGCCTAGTAGCTAACGCAACAACAGCTGACATTCTAAATTTAGTCTTAGGTATTGCTATTTATATAGCTTAATATCAAAACCAGTTATTTATGAGATAACCTTATAGAAACAGTTCAATACTTCCGTATAACAATAGAGTAATCTACAACCGTTATCGCCACAATTACGGTACAGACATTTTTTATGATTTTCTATCAAACTTCAAGTAGAGTTTATTGAGTAATTATCACGCTTGCCCTAATTATCATTATTGCAAAGTCGATATTTTATTATGTCTAAACATTTAAATTGTTTTGACTGTTAGCTAATGTTTGAAGTTCAACATAATGAATTTGTTTCAACTTATGCCGCATGAAGAATCGGTATCTTTAACTATTTGTGAGAATATTAATCAAAGAGTAAGTTTATCTCAGAGATGACTTTGTATCAGGGTCGTGTTAAAGCTTCATTTCTAAAGGAGGCTGTATTCGTGAGGTCTAAAATATAATTAAATTATTTACGACAAATATGCATTTTAATAATCAATTTAGTATGATCGATTCTGTAATTTATATCAACTAGCTTCCGCCCGCGACTTCGCCAGCGTGTATTTCGAATGTTTTATAGCCTTCCTCAATAAGTGGGCTATCTAACACTGAAAGAATGTTTCAAATCGGACCCGTAGTTTCTAAGATTAGCGCGTTCAAGCAAACAAACAAACTCTTCTGCTTTATAATATTAATATATATTGTATCGATTATAGTATGATTAGATGTGCAGTGGGACACTTTAGGCTAATAATAATAATAGATTATAAGTATAGAAATCATTTGATTCATCAAAACCTTTAGTAATGTCGAGTTTTACATACCTACTTATTGCCTTATAAACAATTAATGTCGCCAAAAATATCTAAAAATGTTTTATAATAATATAGTAGGAGAATTGCAACTGATATTGAACCTGAACATGAGTTACATATTGCTTTACTTGCAAATATTCTGTACTGAGAACTCCAAGGCTCTACGCGTTCAATGTGCGTTTCGACGTCACGCATAAAATATGCAGAAACAGCCTACTGCTGTTATATTCATAACTAGGGATCAACCCGGCTATGCTCGTTCCATTCGTATAAATAAACATTGCCCTTTTATCCGCATTACCTCCTTTAGGTTTCCATATATTTATTATTATTAAAAGCCTGAAGTGATCTACTTCTGGATAAATACTTCACCATTAAGTCACAAGAACTTTTTCTTCAGGAAAAAGTCCAGTCCCTTTATGACTTTTTCCAAAGTAGCGTAAAAACTAGTAGCACAATATTTAAAAGTGTTTGGTCTCAACCGGTACACAATTATTCACATAAGGTTTTGAAACATCACACTTGTCCATGCAACCCTTACATAATACCTACTGCTTTAAATCCGTTTTATTTTATTTCGTCCTTTTTTAATGCAAGTGATTAAAGGTGATAAATCATGGAATATATAAGTACTTTTCATAAAAAAATGGTTTAGGTTTGTTTATTATTTCACCTGTTTAGTATAAACAAACAGATAGTTTACATTTCCGTTGTAATATTAGATATATATTTTTCCTTTAAGCAGATTAAGTAAAATAAAACATATGTGTCAAATCAAGTGAACGCTTGCATAATAAAATATTTGCCCGCATAATTAAAAAGACGCGTGGTTACGAATGAGTGTTGGATCTTAAACACAACAGCACATTAGGTGCATGCATTATTTCATTGCTAAACCAAGTTTAATAAAGAAATTAAGTTATACCAATTAAACTGGGTATTAAGAAATAAAAAATGCAAACCAAAAATCATAAAAAATTAAAACACTTTTCTAACGATTTGCGTAGCTTTTAGAATTGTAGGACTGTCTCTTTTATAATCTAAAGCCATCATTGAACCTATTGGGTTCAATGCGATTGCCTGATAAAAAATAAAAACAATCAGTGTTTGTGTCATTGGGCTATTTAAACGGAATGTGTAGTATAATATTGAATTCATATCGGAAGACATCGTTGAGTTCAGCGGACGACAGTAAATTGGTCTCTAGTGAGTTAGAGTTGATTTTGTTGATTTTGACGCGAAGATTTACCTCACAGGCTCTGGAGAGTTACAGAGGTCATCTGCATCCGAACTGTTAACCAACGACGTCGTGTTACATCAACATTAAAATTAACTTTTTCTTAATTTATTTTCGTGTTACGGGTCTTGTAAGCGTCGTGAAGTGTTGTAAAGTTATCACCTTGTTTGTCAATTGGGTTTGCGGGAAATCCGAAGAATCTGTTTGCATTCCGTACCCTCAATAAAGGTGTTACAGTTTAAGCTTTGAGTAAATAGCCTCCGTACAATTGACGATAACATTAGATTTATAAAACCGCCGCTAAGGTGATATACGAAGAGAAACAAAAGGTTACTGTGACAATGAATGTGAAGGAAAAAAGTATTGAATACGATGTGGATAAGTACGAGTATGTGCCCCCAGAGGGAGGATGGGGGTACATGGTGTGCGTCGGACTCTCTGTTATATTTGTAAGTAATATTTTATTCAAATGATTGATAGATTTATGGTCTACAATATATTAATAGTTATATTGATTACGTGTTAGTTTTCTATACTGCGTAAAAATTAAATAAGCATCTTAAATAAAAAGGTCTGAAAGCATCAAAATAAGGTCTTGAATGTAGGTAACATCTATTTATGTTGACAAATATTTTATTCAGAATTAGGTATATTTAGATAATTTAAATAGATCACAAACTATTATAAGATCTTTTGTTGTTTTAAATTTGGTCGTTAATACCGCTGAAACAAAAAATAAATATCTCTTAGGGGTTGTCCCTGTATTTAAAGTTTATAGTTGGTTAATTATCGGTATAAAAATTGCCGCGGTTGGTGAAAATTGGTGATTGCATGGTTAATTACCGCGAGAATAGTGAGATAAACCACATCAATCAAATAATGGTTCAAAGCTTATTTAAAAAGAATTTAAGTTATTTTTATTAGCTTTATAGTTATAAAATACTTAATTCAATTTCAAATGAACACCGAAAAACATCTACAAAAAGTAATTTTGAGTTGACAACTGTCTGCTGGTAAAAATATAACTAATCATAATATATTATACACCAAGACGGGTTTGCCCTTTCCATAAACAATTTTTCAAAAAGGGTTGCTATTAATAACATTCTTTCTAAACCAGCTTTATAAGGAAGACAATTTAAAATACACAAAGTGCAATAAAAAGAAATACTGTCAATGTTTTAATGAAATGGCGTTGTGTGACGTGATAAATTTATTTCGATATAATTTAATATTCATAAATATTATTAAACCGACATCAGATTGTCGCTTTGACCCACTGCTGACTGCGAGGTTTTTGTTTGCGAACGGATGCGGGTTTGATTTCCGCACGGGACACTCATTTTTTCAGAATTGAGCATGTGTGTTATAAAATAACAATTATTTATTTATTTATACTTATTGCACATTTTCGTACAAAGGTAGACTTAATGCCATGAGCCTTACTCTCAAGACTCAAATAAATAAGATGACCATTGATTTTATTTATTGTACAGCTAAATATAAAAAGGCTAAAATGCGTTACCTACTCGTAAGCATATCAATTATGCGTTTAAATTAATCAAGAGTAATACAGAAGTTGAATTTTTTATTTAAAATTGAATCTTCATATGAATTCGAGCTCGGAGTTCTGAATGCATTGCTTATTTCTGTTTACACGGAACTGCATATTTTAAATCATTATATATTTTACCATATCCTGAGTCGTGACGTGCGGAGAGTTTTACTTCTATAAATCGTAACTTGGCATTTAATTATATAAATAATTGTTTATTTCTGATGTGTAATCAGACCACAGAGCACGTGCGTTGCAGTAACTATGCACGCACACGCACATTGATATACTTACTTATATAAAACCGATGAAAATAAAATATAAAGATACATTTTTGTACAACATCACGTTTTAAAGGACACTGCTCCTTACTCATTCCTAGTACCTACCACATCTAAGAAGAAGATACGGAGCAAACAAATTCTCAAGCAATTATGGCTCTCACTTAATTATTTAAATTGATGTAATATGTTTTATTTATTTATTCATTCCCAATTTATTTGACGATCAAAACGTAACCTAATATATAAACGATACGACGAATAAAATGTTAATGTCTCAAAGACTCGTAAAAATGAACACAGGAGATCTATACACTCATACATAAAATATTGGATAAAGGTCATCAGTGCATGTTGCTTTTAGTCATAAGTATAAACAAACTAACGCTAACCTGATGTAATTCAGTGCACATCGATGTTCATATTATAATTTTTATAATTATGTATCTATAGCTACTATTTTAGAACTGGTCACAAATACTAAGCGTTGAGTATCTACACTATCTTGTACTTCAAATCGAACGAAATGTTATCTAATTAAGATTAAAACTAGAAGAGTGTACGGGCAGCAGCATCACTTAGCTATCACTTATATTATTTTATGTAATAACATTATAAATATAACTACATATATAGCATTTACTGTTCTATTGTTTTTGCTTTACATTTTTATACACGGTGAAGCCTACCATAATAACGCTTAGATTTTGATAAGTCCGCAAGTTCGTTGCTCGTATTATACCTATTTATAATACAAAGCTATATTTTAATAAATGTATACGTAATACATTCCTAATTGTATATAAACCTGACGGTCAAGGCCCTCTTCGGCCTATATAATTATTTCAATTGGTCGGGTGCTATGCTGTGTTGCACCATATTTTGTCCTATGGTGATATTGTGGTAACCTGTTTTAAATTTGAAGGCTGGTTTCGGCGTACATACGATATTTCCGTCAATTAGAATGATGATGTCCGATCACTGAGCACGTGGGTAGTAACATGTCAGCTGGCTTATTCCATATCGTCGCTTTTAGCTCGTGGCGATATTATGTACCGCGTATTTCTTTGCAAATCGGTGGATTAGTGCGAGGTATTATGTTGGACTACCACGTCACAGAAAAGCGACGAATACCGCTTCCTCCGAAAAAAAATGTAATGAAAATGTTACTGAAAAGAGTAAATTCTTGGTAGCTAGTCTGAGATGCAGTAATATTTGCTATATTCCATTAGGCTTGTTAACTATCATTTCATCTTAGCCTATTACTTATCTAATAAGGGGAACATAACTAGAGCGATTGCATACTCCCAGTGATACGTGACATGGGTACTTGACTTGATTAAGGACTTTTACAGTTCACTTTTATTATACATGCGTACGGAGAGCTGATTTCTTGATTGACGGAGCTATAATTAATAACAAACATTTAACCGAATTCTTGTGATTCCATTCTCTTCACAGTCTACATTTAAAATTAGTTTAGGTGACAGAATATGATCTGAAAGTTGTGATTCCGCAACGGTTCTCCTAAAGCCGATTCGTCATTGGACTGTTCGCCGCCAGGACGATTCATTTATTTCCGTTTCCCTAGCAGACCTCTTTCACCGACAGAAACTTTCATCTACGTCACTTTCGACGGCAAGCATTTTTATATAAGGAAAATTCTTAGTCAATCTTATGACTAGCGATATTACAATAAATACAAATATTTACAGCTTACTGAGTCTTTACTAAATGAGATCAGAGCTGGCTACTTGCCCTAGAGAATCTAGACAGGCGGCCGCATTTGGACGCACGCATTTTGCGTCAATTTTGACCGCTAAAATAAACTTGTATGTTAAATTTTATCTTAAAATCTATTTAACATAAACACATAACGGGTACATTTATTAGACCTCTTAGCTTAGGTAGAACCCCAAATTTCATAAATACACCATAAAACTTATGGAGATATAAATGTCTTGTTTGCTGTATTGTTAATGAATTAACACAACTGGCCGCTATTTTTTAGACCTATTGTGAATTTGTTGCAGGTTGATTTGTTGCTCACTTATCATCTGTTCATACTGTGATGCTATCTTGTTTAATAATTTCCTTAACATCAACATTTATGTTGTTGTCCATGAAGCAGTCAAAACTGACGCAAAATGCGGCCGCGTGTCTAGATTCTATAAGGCAAGCAGCCGGCCCTGATCTGATTCAGTAAAAAGTTTTTACTGAATCAGATCAGGGCCTAAAAACACAGTAAGGTGCAGATTATGTGTAGTTTTTTTATA
The DNA here is from genome assembly GCA_905340225.1 of Abrostola tripartita. Taxonomy (NCBI): domain Eukaryota; kingdom Metazoa; phylum Arthropoda; class Insecta; order Lepidoptera; family Noctuidae; genus Abrostola; species Abrostola tripartita. The sequence goes on along the minus strand of HG996487.1, from coordinate 4,207,144 downwards.
TCGCTTGTATGATTGACTGCAAATTCTCCGAAGATCGAAAGGCCTGTCGTCGAAAGTGACGTAGATGAAAGTTTCTGTCGACGAAATGTCCGTAGGTAAAAGAGTCTGCTGAGGAAACGGAAAAAATTAATCGTCTTGTCGGCGAACAGTCCAATGACGAATCGGCCTTAGGAGAACCGTTGCGGAATCGAAAGTCGTCATCTAGAATCAATCCTTTTCTTTGCAGATTGCCGGCACAGCACACCAGCCAGTATTTGGTTTCATATATAACGACTTTTTGGATGAATTGGGAGTCGGCACAGCAGCGGTGACAGTTGTGTTCGGGGTCTTCCAAGTTACCTTGGCTGTAGCAGGTAAATATATTTTATTTTTGTAATTATTGTCTGTATGCGTTCTATGTTTAATTAGATTTGCTTGAGTTTTTGATTAGAGTTCGAATTTTCTGGTGACGGTTTGCTTTCATCGTGTGGAATCTCTACCGCAAGCTTTTGGAGTCGATTGCCCTGCCTGATTGTAATGTTATTATTTCGTTATTCTGTAAAACACTACATGTAGAGAAGTGGGAGTTAAATAGGAGATTTTTTTAAAGAGTATCTTAAGTCTCTTAATCTGCCGACCTCTATCTAGTGCCCCTTTAGATAATAAATGCTAGATAATATACGTTGAAATAATGATCAAACAAGTTTTAGTCAAAATTAAAAAACTTATAAAGGTCTTTCCAATTATGCCATTAAATAGTGCACTATAAATATATTTTACCTTGTTAGTCCACTAGGAAACATTTTGACGAAACAAATCACAAAAAGTCTTCGACTAATAATTACATTATTATTTAAAAGTTAAGCGTCTGTATATAATAATATGGGTCCAAAGTATTTCTGAGTAGTCATTATCTTTAATCCTCGCTGCATAGTATTAGATAACTATTTTTAAACCTACGGAAGAGCAAAGTTCGTGTCGACAAGGAATTCTCCATGTATTTTGTTAAAGCTTTTTCGCATTCCTGTGCCAACAGAGTGAAGCCGGTTTATCTCTATGATGCACATTTTTAAAACGTCCACGCTGCCTTAATTTAACAGCTTTTTGTTGTTTTCATACTTTTAACGCTGTGTTGAAGTAAAGTAGAGATTAACGAGTGCTAGATGCAAAACGTAGTACCTACGGTTGTTACATAACATCTTACCGAAATGAGAAATGAACTGGTCATACCCATGAGATCATTGAATTTTTTAATACTATATTTTTTCATAATTACATTTATGACCACAGCTTGCCAAAGATAGAGTCCAGAGATTTAGCTTCAAGGAGATGCTTTACCGTATTGCCTTTGTTCTACTACAGACTAGTTAACTGTGTCTTTTATATACCTAAGTTACATCTCATAAAGGTGCTCCGCGTACAGGTCACTTACGTAATAACATAATAAAACAATCTAGCTACTAAGATGAAAGGTGTGATTGTATTGAGGCAACTGTCTTCTTAGGAGTCACCAAAATGCAGTGTGCAAGCTTATCATCAATGCTGGAATTACCAGCTATTAACATCTATTATAACTCTTCACAGTCATTCTATGCTAAAGACGCTTGTAAAGCTTGTAAACTACAAAACATTATTCGCTGCATAGATTTTTCATAAAGTATTCTAAGATGACAACTTAGATAATGTAAACGATCATTAATATTTAGAAACAAAATAAATGTGATGCCTAAGACATCCAATACTAGATATATACATATGTATACACATAAATGAATTGGTGTTCGTTAGCCTCGCTAAAACTCAAGAACGGCTGGACCGATTTGGCTAATTTTGGTCTTGAAATATTTGTGGAAGCCCAGGGATGGTAACCCTTTGATTGTCCAGTGGATTACATATAATACACGTCAATTGTTTAACTATTATGTCTACTTTGCGGACACGCAACGTGTTAATATTTTTGGGGTTTACTAAGTTATTCAAAGATAGTCGACAGTCGTAAATAAACATCATCAATGTCTAGTCTCTATCGGTCAGTTATTTAAGTAGCGAAAAATAATTTGCGTAAGTTATTTATCATTAATGGTATACTACTTTAAAAAATGTTATTTAGACCTGCGCTAAATGAAGGCAATTGTCTGTTGCGTGATAATGCTATCAAATGCCCTCAGGCGTCACCAAATAATTAGGCAATGTTATAAAAACGATAACCTTGACATTTGAAGAAATTATCATAAAGGTAGGTTTTTTATCTTACCAACACTCCGGTGCTCAATCCCGCAACTCCGGGTTTAACGCCCTTATCATTCATCAGGGCATTAGATAAGGCCAAAAAATACGTAGGTAGGTTTCCCAAATTCGCAGAAAGTATATTTAAGATATTGACTGCCACGTAGCAGACACAATAGAAAATCTATTACTCCCGGAAATCCCAGGTCACTGGTTGTTGCGTAGCGTTCAAAGATGGTCATTTTCCAGGAGCATTCACGTGTAATTTAACAATACAAGGTTCGATATTGAGCTTCACGTAACAATACTGCTGCTATGCCGCCAGGCATAGACGAGGAGCAATGATTTTTGTATTCACTCGAACAGTAAACGTAAAAACTGTTACATTGATGTCATTGTTATGCGCATATAATGAATGCACTGGATGTATTTATTAATGAGATGCTCGAAGCTGAACTATTTAATAAGTTACATGCATTTATTTTGCTCTAATTACTTATCCCTTATCACCTTACCACCTTCTCATTAAAAAATCTTGTAATTTGCGTGCATTTGAACCCAAATCTAAAAATCGGACAATGAACAGAGCTACTATTACATTTTATCTCACCAATGTATAATAAAGTTGATTCTAAGAATTGCGCTAAGTTATTCTCACTTGATTGTGTAAGAAATTGATAAAAGTCTTGTAAATCCTCCGGGATTACACTTACTAAGCTTCGCTCTTCGCAGAAGTTACTTAAGTTTGTTTATGCTTCTTCCAGCGAAATTATTATGTACTTATTGTTCTAACTTTGCATTATGTTAGTTACGTGTTTTCAGGTACTTTAAATAATTAGGTATATTAAGTAGGTACCTACATAATTATAATAATAATGCACAGGGATGAACAATGAACATGACTGGTTAAATCAATACTTTCGATTTTGTGAATTATTTATGTGAGATAGGCAAATGACGTCTGTCTGTTATTTTCTTGCGCCTTGAAATAGAGTAAGGCAACAAAAACACGTTCGCGTTTTATGACGTCAAGTAGAATTTTCTAATTCTTTTCACGCGTCTCTTGTTTCCAGGATTCTCTGCAAATATAGCCTTAAAGAAATTATCTCTACGACAAGTTGGGTTAATAGGAGCATTTATATACACACTAGCCTCATTTCTGGCTATATTCGTGAAATCTACGACGCAGCTGATCATAACAAATGGCTTCCTCCAGGGGTTGGGAATGGGGCTTCTCATACCTGTCTCCTACACAAGCTTCAATAGTTATTTTACGAAGAAAAAGGTGTTCTATTTAAGTCTATGTAAGGCTTCTATTGGCATGATAACTATGTTCTACCCGTTGTTTATCAAGTTTACGATAACAGAGTACGGATTTAGAGGAACTCTTGCGATAATCTGTGCCATATCAGCTCACAGTATATTCGGTGCTTTAGTCATGCATCCTGTGAAATGGCATATGGTGAAGCAGCTGAAACCCTGCGAAAAGATTGTTCGTAAGTATTCCACTTTATATTTTCTACACTCAAAACTTCTTCTGCTAAACTCTACGGTTTTAATAAAGCCGATGTTCTTGTGCAAATTTTTGCTCGCACAGCAAGTCCGACCGAACTGAATAAAGTTGAGCTTAATTTTAACCGGGGAAATGCAATTCTGTTTTTAGCTGCGAATATTGCATGGCTTTATTCGTACGCCTAAGCTGTACACACAGCTTTCTCAACAACAGCAGTGGACTGTTATTTAAAAATAATGATCTAATTGTCTTATCTTTAAAATCTATGCGTTGGTGTAATACATGATTGATAGAAATTTATTCTAAATATAACAAACGTTCGTTTTCAGTGATACCACCCACACCAGCTCATGAAGATAATAAAGGAAAGTTCGATTTTGACACTCCCAGAATAGATACGACAGAAAACACGCGATCTGTTGAGAATTTGTATCGGATTAATCGCTTGGAAAATCCTCAGAAGGGCGCCGAATTACTATTTGTGTCGAAATTAACCGATTCCAGGCGATTAAGTATACCAGTAGTATTGATTCCAGCAGACGGGAAGATGGATAGCAAATTCGATTCTAGCGATCATGTGTACAGAGAGAATTTGTACAAGGCCGCCTCTGTTTCTAGTTTGGGTAACTTTGGGAATATTGCTGCGGAACCGATGCCTATTATTAAGAACAAAGACGGAAAATGGTACGTTTTATTTGGAATTCGTAGGTATATTATAAAATAAGAATCCACATGTCGGTATTGATAATACTTGTTCAATAGGTATTTTAGTGTTACATAAATGTCAATACACGAAACCGAAAGTTTTTAGGAATGCATTAAATGTTATTCTTTATGCAGCAAATTATTTAGCCTTGACAAACAGTGGTTTGTGCAGGAGAATACTAGGTTAATTTACATTCTAGTATAGTAAAACGATTATAAGTATAAATATTTACACAATATTAATCTGTTACTGTAAGACATTCCAGTGTAGATTCAACCTGGATATTTAGGTAACTTTTTATTTGTTATTTTATAGCAATTATTTTAAACATATCACTAACTTATTTTGAAATACTTTTGTTACTTTGTCGTTAAGAGCCATTTTACATTTTTACGCAGTTTTCTAAGATTTCGGACGCCTAATTTACCATCTTAGATAGTATTTAGGAATTTATATATAAATGTAAAATGTAGACCAAACTTTCGCATTGACACATAAGCTAATAGATTTACAAAAAATAACTTGATTGCTATATGGTGATCAATTTCCCGCAACACGTTTTCTAAAAATCATCGCAGTGTCAATTTCGGGCTCCAAATTTTATCATTTACATTGACAAATTTAAACGATAAAAATACAGTAAGCATTAGGCATATATTTTTATTGAAACTTACGGTGCAAATTTTCGAAGAATAACACTTTTAATTGATAAAAAAAAACTGAAACCTATTTTCACGGTTTATACCGTAATTTTATCGCGACTTTTTGGTTTGAATAAAGGTATATTTTTATTTTAAAATCATGTCTTAATAAACCATGTATAAATAAATTTAGATTGAACTGTATGTTAATTAGAGAAAATAAACGAATGTGTAATGTATGTATTAAAATAATCAAATTTTCTGTTTCAGGCAAACAATAGCGGAGTTTTTGGATCTAACCCTTCTAAAGGACTTAGTTTATGTTAATATCATATTTGGACTAGCATTAACTTTCTTCTCTGATCTAACGTTCTTCACCTTGGAGCCTTTATTTTTGGACAAAAAACATCTGAGTAAGGTAAGATAATTTTTGATTTGGTGATTAGCCGGCAAATGTTCACCGTTTTGAAAACATTGACTTGAAAAACTCGGTTCTTATTTCCAAAATACATTTATTTTAATTCATAAAAACGTAGATAAAAACTTCAGTAACAGTACAACATAATTATACTCATTCCTATTTGATCTACATTTTGATCCGAGGATTCAAGTATTGCTATTGTGTTGCAATTCCAATGCGAATGGAACCAACTACATTTCTGATAGGCACAAACAGGGAAATGACAATAGCAACTCCATCGTGCTGTTGTTCCGGCCTACTGTTTGTGTTTATTCTAAATTAACTGCAGCAATTGAAGTTTTCTTCAACAATAAACATTATCACGTATATTTTTGGAATTGTCGGATCATAAAAATTACATTTTGGAACCGGGCAGAAAGTATAAATTTACGTTTATACAACGCCTGTTGATTACATAAAAATATAGATTTAATATTTTTTAGGTACTTATAGATATTAAATTGTCAATTAATAAACTAAGAAAGCATCACATGACATTTTACAATTCAACTATATTTTTATCTTAGAGAAATTAAAACTCTTTCATAACATACGTTGTCCCAAATAAAGTAAAGTAAGTTGAAAAAACCTTCGACATGAAGACCAATTCTAGAACTTTTTTTACAGGCAGAAATAGCGAACATAATAGCTGTAGGCGGGGCGATGGATATGTCAGCGCGACTGTTCCTAGGCGTGGCGGGACAGTTTTTCAGGATGAATAGCCGGTATATGTTCTTCACCGGCGCCCTATTCACTGCACTGTTCCGATTTGGTAAGTGATTTTAAATTTAGTCTTTATTGATTTCCTATTTATCGTTTCTTTGACTGAATTTGTATAATCACATCCATCGGTAATGTCATCCATTCAGGGACTAAGTAATGGATCTATAGTAAGAATTATTTGTACCCTCCTGGCCAAAACATACTCTTCAGTCATTTAAATAACATACATAACATAACATAACGTCACGCCTGTATTCCCCGAAGGGGTAGGCAGAGGTGAACAGATAGTACACCCACATTTCGCCAGTTATGTATAAGTCCCAATGTAATAGGGGGCAAGCCTATTGCCATCAACCGGGCACAAATTCAGACTCCGTGCTGCTACTGAGAATTACCTAATGGAAAACTCAGTAACACTTTGCCCGACCATTTGAACCCTGGACCTCTTGCTCAGCAGTCGCGCTTAGCGACCACTAGACCAACGAGGCAGTCATTTCTATTTGAGATAATTACATCGTTAGAGTTTTTAAATACTTGAGTATGTCCATTCTTTAAATAAAACAAGTCAATCATATACCTACAGTGCTACATATTTATTGATAAGATCAGTTAGCAAGTGTGTTTACGAACAATGCTAAGCTCAGTTCCCATTCCCAGTGGCTACCCATTTTGACGCTGTTATGAATATCGGTCGTGAGACAGGATAGACATCACGGCGGTCTAGCGCCACGTGCATCGTATCATGTACACGTTGTACACGTACATTATAGATTGATGTAGTCAACATACCACGTAGGTACATTCATCAACGTATCTACAGTTAAAAAATAGTCAATTTAACTTGACCACACCATACGGATAACCTCATAATTCCTTATACGTTTCCTGCTTTGCACATAGGGACTGAGGCCTGCAGCTATTCTGACAAATTAAGTTTTCTCTAAGGTCCAGTATTTTATTCTATAATTCTAGTTAAAATTATTTAAAAGCAGAATGTTTCTACTATCTGTTTTGTTATCTACTAGCTGAGCACAAGGCAGCTCAAACAAGTTGGTTGAGACTCGTGTAAAGTTAGATGTCACAATATTATAGGTAAACTAGAACAATCTGAGAACAATTCAATATCTCCAAATCTATAAATAAAATGTCAAGGTATATAAATAGATCGCTTACTAAAATTAAGGATGTCATATTATGTAAATTTTATTGGTTTAGTGCATTATACATAGACACATTAAAATATAATGTTCTTTTTATAATCTTCATAATCAATCTATCTATACCTAGATTTTTGAAAATAGTCTTGTATATCCTGTTTAAGCATAGGTAGTAGTAATGAGATTTTAAACCTCAATTAAATTAGGGTGCTGGTGGTGGGTAAGAGTAAGCTTGTTATGCTAGGGATCTCAGATTCGATCCTTGCTCCGGAAAATAATTGTGCGATCCGTATAGATGTCTGTAAAATGCAGGGAAAGGTACCTACTTGCGTAGGATAGAAAATAAAAAGTCGGTTAAAAAGTGTAAATGTAACAATTGAGACAAATAAAAAAGATGCATTTTTTCTATAAACAATAGATTGATAACATCGTTGGGCTGCCAAATATGATAATATTTTTATAATCTGTTTTAGTACTGACCAGAAGGAGTTGTTTGTATTATGTTTATTTCAGTTTTATTATAATTGGTGAATGACTCCATATATTGCTTGCAATATTCAAATGAAGTGGTTACAAGTTAATTTCGTTTCTCACAATATTCGCTTATAACTGACCTTTACAATATTATGGACATAAATAACATAGTATAATTCTCATGACTAATCAACAGAGGATGTCGTATCGTTGTAATTAATATTTATACTTTCAATGCATTTCCTATTCCATAGAGTTATTTAAAGGATATAAAAGATGTTTTTTAAATATAATTAATATAAATCGTATTGATCCATATATGTAGGTATTTTGAATGCCTAGTTTCTATTGATCTATTTCTAAATAATGTCGCCGTAGCCAGAAGATTTACAGATAGGATTTCAAATCCAGGTAAACCAGTACTAAATTATGTACTTTCTTCGTTATTCTATGATGCTAGTGTGACCGGTTAACAGTAAGCTCACCCTCTATTGCATGGGATTGATGATAATTGAATGATGATGATTGGCGGCTTGCAATTCGAAGGTTTATTGTAGCATTCCTTTCATCATTATCCACAACCTGGTTTCACCCACAGCTGCCCCCTTACCATGAACTCTTAAAGCAGGACAGTTTAAGATGTGGAAGCGAGACGCCGCTATGTGAAGGGTAATGTGGCATCTCGCTTCCTCAACGTATATAATTATATATCTTTGTTTGTGTCAGTGTCCTCCGTACTCATATAACTCTACCATACTGTATTTCTCTCCATACTCCTATTTTACCTAATTCATCTTATTTTTTATTTATATGTAAATTATGTACCGTACATGGAAAGTGATTTCTGCAGTAGGTATCTATAGACTAGGTCTGACTGGCGAATAATCTATTAAGATTTTATGTCTCAGTATCTACATACGTTAATGATAAAAAAGCAGTGTATAATTTAATAATATAAATAGAAATGAGACACCGTTTTTGTTATGATTTATGAATAAATATTTAAATAAGACATAATTTTATTAAATTTTAACTAGTTTAGTATGAGTTATGATAAGAAATGTCAGTTTGTGATTACGCGAAGAGTCCATTTATTTTATTACATTAATCAAATATGTTTTAATCTATAATAGTAGTCGTAAAGTGCATGCTTGATTTGAATAATTGGATTTTCATCAAAGGTTGTCTAAATTATGCACGGCGATAGATAACAACATTATAATAATAAAGATTAAATAGAGAGCTTATTATGAATAACTGTTCTGAGCATCCTTGAGATAATCTACATAATAAATGCCAACATCTAATATAGATAATTATGATTAGCTGATAACAATTCAAATACAAGTTTCAATCAAAACAAAATATTAAGAAAAACATAGAAGTAATTCTCTGAGATGTTCGTTTCTTGATCAATTGGCGACGACCTGATTGGCGCAGTGGCTAAGCGATTGGACTGCTGCGCTAGGGGTTGTGGGTTCGATTCCCGCACGGGACAAAAATTTGTGTGACCCACAGATGTTTGTCCCGAGTCTGGGTGTTTGTGTATGTGATATTTCATGTTTGTGAAACGCACCCACGATACAGGAGAAATTCCTAGTGTGGGGCGACGTTCTTATTTAAAAAAAAAATAAATCTATGCTGAATGATTTTCTTGGAAACCGTGACCATTCTTTACACAAAAGGACCTGTCCGTGCGTGATGTTAGAGCCCGCACCTGATCGCTCTCCCACCGTGTCAGACGCCGTCCAGGACGCTGATTATGAGGACTAGACCGTGCATTTGTGTTTTCGTTTTACTTATGATATCATTGTCTGTTTCCCACCTGGTTAGCTAGGCTGAGCCCAAAATTCGTTTAACAGGTAGTTATTTAATTTTTTTCCAGTGTTCGTCCAGTTCTCTACCTACACACCGTTGCTGATCCTGACCGGGATTCTGGGCTCCCTGCGATCCCTGGTCCACATCGCGCAGCCCATCGTGCTGGCTGAACACGTGCCCATAGAGCGATACCCCCCAGCGTACGGTCTGTACATGCTGCTGGCTGGCGGCATCAGCTTGAGCGTTGGACCTATGATTGGTAAGCTTTTGAATACTTTTTATACAATACTATAATTAAGGACGTCCCATTAATTGGTGAGCTATGGTGGTAGACTGGCGCAATCTAGCAAGTGACAATGTGAGTCTTAAGATGTAAAACATTTGTGATGATAAGAACATTTTTGTACCGGTAAAGGCATTTCATTCCTTTTTTGCATAAGGCGTGCTTTATAACCTATGCCCAGCAGTGGACTGAGATAGGCTGATGATGATGCTTAATAACATGGTGAAAGACAGTACAGTGCTTTATAAGAGATATTCTAAGAGGACAGGCTTATTTTATCAGGCCCTAACACTTAACTATTAGGTATGCCAGAAAATTGCCAAGCAGCGTTCTCGCTGGTGTAATATTAGCATAATGTAACTACAGATTCGATGTGTGTATGTACATTAATTATAGTTATCTTTAGAATTATCGTTATAGAAAATGAAGCGAGCTATCATACACCAAAAAAAGTAACACTTAATGCTTAGGAAAAACAATACAACTAACTAAAAATAGATCAATATTTTAAATTATTCATAAATGTCAGTATTAAGTTTCCTATGTGACATTAATGATATAACGAGTTACTAAAAATATCAATAAGCTAATGGATAGAATAAATTTCCTTTTTTTATGCATACGAATTAATAAAATGTGAAAGTAACTTTGTCTATCTGATACTCAGTCTGTTTTTCAAGGCTATGCAGATTGATCTTCATATATTATAAAGTCTGATAGACTTAATATGAAGATTAATCTAGTATTTTATTATAAATCAGATGCATATTTATAGAAGTGCACAGACATTTTAATAGGTAGGTACTATTATTCAAATTGTTTATGTATATTCATCGTCATATTTCGTTTTCATGAAACAAGTTAGAGTAGTTTCCCTTTTAGTGTCAAAACGCTCTAAATCTATATTTTATATTTTATAGTTAAGGTGCCTAGTGCCGGTTGTAGAAATCCCATAATCAAAGGGGGGTTGCCAATAACAGCGTACGTTACGTAACTACCATTATAAAATTAGTGTGCCTGTAGCATTGACGTTTATGCGGTCCAGCAATGAGCGCACATGAAATAAATAAATTTCGCTAAACACAGGAACTGTACAAATTGCTATCACGCAATCAGCAGGCAGCGAATACATAACAAATAGATAAGTAGAACGTTGCGCATTGGTAGAAAGAACTAGTTTTGCTAAAAATGCATTAAAACATTTAAATCTCCGATGACAATGAAACGCCGAATGTAACGACAATGAAACAGTGTATTTTTGTAATAAAACACTCATTAATGCAAAAATTAATGTTTATTTGGAAAAAATAATAATACGAAACGAACTGTCTGCGTCTAGCAAATTATAACCTTTACTCTAATATCTACATTTCTAGATTATTATAGATAACTAACTCGTGATAGAAATTAATTTATGGATATTAAAGTGCTTAACATTTACTGAATGGAAAAATCGTGAGTGAATGTTAATTTTATTTGTGGTAAAATAGTTTCTAAATTATACATTATAATATACGCTTAGAGGAAGGATAATAATATTTAATATTTTTTAACATTAAAAATATACCTAACCTGATCGATTCGTCATTTTATTTTCTTTTCAACCATACAACTTATTACGGACAAGTAATTTTCTCGTAAACATACTATAATTAACTGCCGAAATGTGGGTGATAACAAACATGCTGAAACTTTATTCAAAACCTTACATTAAATCGAATGTATGCATGCAATAGTCTAGTATAATAGTAGTAACTAGGCTGGTATATCCAACAATCATGATTCCGCAATCCTATTCGATCAATGACGTTTACTCTGTGACGTATGCAGGCACGTCCATATTATGCCTGTCGTCGTTTCAATTTGTGTCTGACGTTTGAATAGTACAGTGAATACATTAATTAGATGCTGTGCTCGTATCGCAACATTATTGGTGAAATACCAGGAATCAATTTGTGTTTGAGGTCTCCAAACCACGGTGGACAAACAATTTCCGAATTCAATTGACAATTCCAAAACAAAAGTTTGGAATGGATGAAATGGTATATTATGTGGTGTCACATCTATATTGACTATATTCCCGTAAAGTTTAGGTTTGCTTTCACAGAAATGGAACATTTCAACTGTATAAAGCCCAAAGATATAAGCAGGGGTTTATGGTAAAATCAATATCATTCTCGACCCGGAACATTTTTGCCTGAGCCGAAAATCAAACCCAGGATCTCAAGCTCAGTAGTCAGGGTGACCACTAGACCAACGAGGCAGTCAGTCAGACTATTTTTAAAACCTCAAATTAAATTTCCCCATAATCTAAATTAAAGCAGATAAATAATTTAATTATTTTCACTCAATTGTATCGTTATTTCAGGTTTTGTTCGAGACTACACCGGCAGTTACGCCATAGCGTTTAACATGATGACAGCTTGTAACCTTTGTTGCGTTGTCCCCTGGGCAACCGAAGCTATCGCCAAATATATGAAGAACAAGAACTCTGCCAATGCCCTCAACACATGATTGTTCTAAATCACTTAGCGAAGTAAGAAACGAGTTGGTTCTTTTTATAAAAGAATTTCTAACTCCAGAAATTAAACAATCGATTAGACTAATCGGTAGAAAATAATCGATTAGTCGTCCAAATTGATTGGCTTATCAGACCCTAACAAAGTATTGTAGGTTTAACATGCATTAGTATTTTAGGTAGGTATAAGTAAGGTTAATAGGTGTAGGTATGATTAGCATATATTTGTTAACGATTTTTCTTACATTATTGTCATTGGTAATGGCAATATAAGAGTATGGATTTGTCGATAAATTCAAACCCTCTTATTGTAAATGAATTGCTATTATTTATGAATATTATTACTATTATTGTATTATAAATACCTATTATGAATAGACCATAACTGCCATAGTATTAATTTTGGATTAAAGTTTAAGGATATACGCAATTATATTTTTATAGGTAGTATTTTATACTAGTAAATAGAGTCTCATCAAATTGTGAAGATGTTGTTCGGATAATATGAGGACCCAGTTTTCTTTTTCGTTAAAAAGGCCAGAGACAACTATCGGCGTGGATAAACAATAAGTGTTATAGCAACCATTTAGTACGAAAAACAGATAAAAAAATTAACCTTAATGACACTGACTTGAATACTCAGCTAATCGTGGTCTTCAGGTGTGCCTAAATACTGCCAGTAAAGTCAGTAAAATTCAATTTTTTACGACAAAGAATGTCATGTGCACATCTGAATACCAAATTAAATCGGCTCGGCGACTCGGTCAGTATTGCTTGTCCTAAAAACTCGTGAAGTCATTGCAGCATTTCCTCTTAAACGCGTAGTCTTCCTATTTATAATTTACTAGTCTGAAAGCCGTTATCACGAATTAACAGAACATGTTTCTTTTTCAGTAGTAACGTGTTTCTTGACTTAATCTTATTTAGGGATTTTTTGTAAGGTCTTGTCTAGCCTAATGGATGTAAAGTGTGTGAATGATTTACAGTGCTAGCAAGCTAGACTTTAGACAGACTGCTTCCATTATTATCATAAGGATTAGTCTAAGGTATTGTCTAGTCTACTTAATTTGTGTAATGAGGTCAGTGGCTAATACATTGTTATATCCTAGTAACATCACTGCAGTCATGTATTAATTATTCAGATTAGGATTACAAGAGAGACTTTAAGTCAGGCGTGATGTTTGTATTAGTACTAGAATTCTGCGCTGTAGCGTCGTGTACGGCAGGTTAACCTACTCAACTGTAATATATGTAGAAAACCTTATAAAATATAATATTTAATCATACTTTGTCAACCCTAATAAACAAGATGTGATAATTAAAATTGTTTTCCGATGGTATTGTTTCCTTTGAGGAAATGTCTGTATTGAATTACATTTTTCATTTCAAAATATGGTTTTTTGATTGTTTGATTCAAGCCCACTTTATTTAAGAGGTGAAAGGTGAGTAAAGCACGGAGAGTGTTGATTGTTCGAAGGTATCAAGTTACCATATAATGGCTGGAGAAGTCAGTATGGATAACTTATTAGCTGGAACCTCGATTTTTGCTTGTAACATTGTTTTTCACGAAACTTTAATAAGTAAAGATGAAAAAAAAGCAAGCGCCTAAATAATTTATTTAGTGAAACGATAAGATAATAATCTTTTGAGATAGGTAGGACCATATTACCTACACGGTAAATTGTATATTACCATCATCATGTAATCGGCTATTTTTCGATAAGATAAGATGACGTGTCAGTTACTATGTTATTGACTTTAGTTTGGTTTTGTAGGGCATCTGTTTATAACGCTGTTAAATGTTAATGTTTAAATAAAGACCATACCATTGATATAATTTTTGTGATGTACAATAGCAGAATTTATGCAAAAGATCCATGCATGTTCCATATCCCACGCTTACGCCGTGCGTAAACAAATATTTGTTGTAAAATGTATGTGTGTATGACAAATATTCGGAATAACCTACCCACATAATATATCGAAATAAACACTATCATCACATGTTTGACGCTTTGTATTGTGTAGGAGCAAATAAATGAACAAAGAAACATTTATCTACGTAACAAGAGCTTGTAAAGAGCGGTGTACATCACAATGGAAGTGCGCACAGTGCGACTTTAAGACGGGAGCTATATGTGACAAAAGTCGCAGACTTTATTGTTATTGTGTCATTGTTACAGTTATATTCAGAAGCTTTCTTTGGAAATACAATATTATACTTTTTCTTTCAAAAACAAATATTATGTTATTCCTTCTAATCAAGTTTTGTTTCTTGGAAAAGACTTTAGTTTATTAAAATAAATAATACTTTCCCTACTTTAGGGACACCTATAGATAGATTACAGGAATATCAGATTGAATGGATTTATTTAGATATTTTCTCTTGTTTTACACTGTGGCGTCTGAGAATATCTGAAACAAAACAAATGACATTGACATGTGAAAAAAACATATTTTTTTACGTATCACGTGATAACACCTGAATACCTAACAATGCGATATTTGAAACCGGCTGCATGCGACTAAAATGTCGCAAGTTACTTATAATGTGCAGTCATACTTAGGATGTTATTATCTATCAATTGAAAAACAGTTGAAGACTACAGACCATGTGTTGTGGGCCTTAGGCAGCGCATGGCGGTTGTTTATCAGCGGCGTCCGGCCCACTCACAGTACATTTGCGACACTTAGACACAGTAGTTTAGTGAAATGGACGGCTCGAAGGAAAACGTATCGGACGAAATTAATAAGAAAAGCCCCGATACAAATAAATGGGGATATGTCGTCGGATTTGGAACTGTGATAACTTTTGTACGTATTTCATTCTTATTTACTATATCAAGAAGCCCTTTTAAAGAGCAGAACGATTTAAAATGCAATAGTTACTCTCTTTATATAATTATTAAGTATGTTTTCATTGCTAAACAGCTGAACTGATTTTGACCGAATTTGTATGCTTTGAAGATAGTTAGAAGCCTTAGGATGGACATCGTCGCTTGATCTCAGGGACGAATATGAAAACTAATCTCCATACACGAAATCGCGCAGCCAAAAATATATATCTAGTTACAGTTTACCTTCATTGTAAGTTAGATTAGGTCTCTAAAAACATTAACTATTCGTGTCCTTGATGAACTGTCTATCAGCTGTTTATTTTGCGCGCTTTATATCTAGGTCGTTGCCAGTTATATTGTTGATCGAAGTTGCCAGTCGGTAGGATGATTCACACGTGTTATTATTGTTATTGAAATTGTGCAATACCTATTAGTTATACATTCATTATATCCCTACACACTACCTACCAGTATACCTACTGATAAATAAATGTCTTAGAACAGAGACTGAGAAGGCTTGTAACCCTTGTAATTTTAACCTCCATTAGCTCTTACTGTCAGCCAACCCTTGCAGTAGATACTCATTTAGACATTAGACACTATCTCATCAAAAGGGGTAAAACTCACTTACTTCTAAAATAATTACGTCCTGTATTGCAACGGCTGCAGACGTGTTATATATTACCTATATTAATTAAAACGAAAAAAAATTGGCACAGGTGTATCGCAAAACAATTATTGTTAGTCTTTTTATCATCCAAAGTACACAAACCAACGTTTACATCAACATTAGTTACGTACATGTTCTATTAATTACGTATGTAACTTAAACAGTAATAAACTAGGACTTCAGCCGTGTATATTTGCTAATAAAGACACATACCTGTAGCCTTGACAGTATAATAATAACGTATCATATTGCAATATCAATCTGTCTAACCCAATGCACATAATTATTCAGAGTGTAATTACATAGGTACTGATAGGTTAAACATTGATTGCTATGGATATATTAATTGCAGCTAATTGTGTTACATAAATAGTAAGTAATAACTTGTGTTGTGAACATATGCATATTATAATAATAAAGATCAATCTATAAGTTTCGTTATTGCAGTAGTACTGACGGACATTCAATCATGCTCTGTTAACCACGAATGAGTTGAAAAATTGTGCCCTTTTCACAACACTAAACAATTAAAACTTTGTTTAGAATTAGAATACTCCTAAAACGTAGATGTACGTACCACATACTTGCTTACTATGCTAAGGCATAATTGTTATAATGATTATAGGTACCACTGTAAGATTAATTTGCCCTATAAAAGACATTACAAAGCCAAAGAGTATTATCGATACCAATAAAGTTAACAAAGTTCCTTGTCACAAACAAATGATAACATTAAAAGAAACAGGAGAAATTCTCAGTGGAAAAAATTACGTCACTTAGTCACAATCTTAAAGTCAATAAAAGAATTACTTATCTTTCCGCGCAATTTGCTGGAGCCAGTCAGAGAACGGTTCATAATGACGCCCCAATGCGATAGGCTGGAAAATCACAAGTGAACTGGGAATAATTTATATGTTCCCAATCAGTACTATAGGAACACAGTGCTAATTAGGAGATACTAGTTGGATGTACCAAAATGGTCCCAAATTTTTCATGATTTAGAAACAAATTCTATCAAAAAAAAAATACTTTCAGGGGGAATAATTGGAGATTCAGATGTCATCATTATTAACAAATTCAGATAAAGCTTGTCCAAATAGCTGCCTAGTTAAATTCTGTTTAATAATTATAATTTGAAACAGAATATAATTAAACGTACTTCATTCTCTAAATAAAACAATGGAACAAAGTAAAACGCTTGTTACCCAATATTGTAATTAAATTTGGTAACCGATAAATACGCGTTCTATTTGAACAATTCTAGCCATTAACTTTTGCATAATCGTGCTAATTACATTATTATTGCTTTGTAATTAAATTCTGAATATACGGAGTGGGTTATTTCTTTTAATTGGCTCTCCCGTCGAATTGGTTTTCCCCGAGGGCAACGTTACCATCAAAATTCGATTTTAGGATGAACAAAAGGCAATTTGTATGGATCGGTACTTTGTGGGAAACAACGAATGGAATATACATATGGGCAGCATTTAATATTAAATTTAAATGACTATAGTAAAGTGGGTTATGATTGTAAATATGTATTCGTAAAAACAACGACAATTAAAGATAAACGCCAGGTCTACAGATTCGAAAGTTTCATAAAAGCATAAAGTATGTAACAGCTGCGTTACTCGCAGCCATGTACCAGTCAGTAGTCATTGTACTGTAGGCAGAAGCACCTTCAAAGCTCTCCGCTTGACTGAGTCTCAATCAAATCAAAACTTTGGGCTCAAAGACGAGAAGCCTTAAGGAGCATACCTATGAGTAATTATTTCCTTTACAGATCGCTGGCATCGGGCATGTCAACTCCTTTGGTCTGATTTACAATGACTTTATAATAGAAACAGAATCTACGGCAAAATCTTTAACTTCCGCACATGGAGTATTCGCTATCATGTTGGCAGTAGGAGGTAAGAAACTTATCATTAGTCGATCAATACTACTTAGAAGTTCGTTTCTAAGACTTACTTAAGAACAAAATTAGATATTCATTAGTGAACGGAGAAGCCTTAACAAAATAATCGGGTCGTCTGAAGTAGGAGGTAAAATAAATAAGTAACAAATATGTAGTAAAGTTTTCAGTGAAATAGAAGAGAATATTTCATTGATTACGCAAAAGTTTCCACCGTTTAAATATTATATTTTACTTGTTCTCAACTGTAGACTTAATATACGTAATTATTTTTTCTAGGTATAATACTCAACAGCATAACAAAAAGATTTTCATTAAGATTTGGAGGTATTATTGGAGCAATACTCCTAACCACAGGGTCTTTTAGTACAATCCTCATATCGAGCACAAATCAACTCCCAATCACATTTGGAGTGGTCCAAGGAATCGGATTCGGGATGATGGTGCCTGTATGTTACTCAACACTAAACCATTATTTTGTTAGAAAAAGAACTACAGTGATGAGCATTTGTAAGGCAGTTCAAGGAATAATACTGATGTGGTATCCTCAATTACTAAGGAATATAATGTCCGAGTACGGATTCAGAGGAACGTTGCTAATTGTTGCTGGAATGTCTCTACACACATTCCCAGGAATGCTCGCAATGAAGATTAACAAGACAATACCGAGAAAACTAAGAACAGCAAGTATTTTTTCGTTTGAAATAAAAGGTTATATAAAGAGGATTCTTGATGAAATTGAATTCCGTTAATTTATTGCAGGTAATTTAGAAAATGGGAAGTGTCAAGAAAATTTGGATCTCTTGATTTGTAAAGGGAATAATGATAAGTCTCTCAAGACACTGACTATTTCCAAAACTAGTTCTGAGAAAATTAGGTAAGGATGCTATTATATAAATAAAGGCTGGCCCAAGTGGACTATGTAAAATTGATTGATTAAATATGGTAGTTAGCTAAGCAGGATATTTTTGTTACAGTAACAAGTTAATGAAGATATTAAACGTCAAGATCTTGAAAGATGCAGTTTATTGCAATATTTGTTTGGGCCAAAGTTTCGTCAACTTCTCAGATCTTACGTTCTTTGTCTTACAACCGATGCTACTGTTTCAATATGGTTATGATAAGGTACCTTAAACGATTTATTTTTAGTGAATATTATTTTTGTCCACGACATTGCTCCCCAGTATCATTCCAAATCTATTGGCAAATACATTACGTACGGGCTATAACATAGAATAACATCGTAATTTATACAGGCCTATACATTTTCTCAAAGATAAGAGAAAAGTAGTAAAACCAAGGTGACATTTCCAACATGTTTACTCACGCGTTGTGCCAATATACGACGTATATCAGAAATCCGTTGTCAAATTCAAGTGTCTGGTTCAAATAAAAAAATTAATCTGATGAATGAAACCTCATAATCGCGAAAATGTAATCTGTCATACAAAACATCATCGATACAAAACCGACTCAAATAAATGGGACCACTGACAATGTTTAGCAATTACAATTTTAGTCCCATAGAAAACTGTTATCATTTTTTGTTATACATAAGTATCCGATAGTATTCCTTTGTTTAGCTTTCCATAGATGGTAACCAGAGCGCTAATAATGACTCTTCTGTTTCAGTCGCAGGTGGCTATGTGTATCTCAATTTGTGCAGCAGCAGACGTCGGTGGCCGATTTGTTTTGGCGTTAGTTAGCAGCATAGCACACATAAATACAAGACTACTGTTTTACCTGGCAACGTTATTCACGTTTCTTTTTAGATTAGGTAACGATTTTATTGTCAATGATACCTTATCAGATTCTAGCGTGTCGTAATAATAGATGTTGTATGAAGATACCTATCAATGTTTATGTTAGGCTTTAACACATGATAATTCTTTGGAATCTTTATAAATAGTATGATTGTAAATTTTCCAAACATAACGAATAAAATACATATATACATTTTAACAAAATACCAATTCTAAATGCAGGGTTTGCTTTTTACATATATTATATAGATACTAAATGTTCTCTTCCAGTAATGTTACAAATCACGGAGTACGTTTGGATGGCGACAGTGACCGGCGCACTGGGGTTGCTCCGGGCGTGGCTCCACGTGGCCAGCCCTCTACTGGTCTCAAACCACGTGCCACACGAAGACTTCCCAGGAGCATACGCACTCTTCATGCTGGCTGCTGGCACCGTTAACGTTACGTTTTCACCACTTATTGGTACGATTCAGTTGTTATGATCATGATTTTCTCGTAAACTGGGTGCGATTTTTCTTGTTCTAAAATAGTTTTGATTGTTAAAGTAACTATGGGCCGATTTTTCAATCGTCAAATTTTAGGATGAAATTGTCAATTTGACAGTTAATGTATGGAAAATATGTCAAAACGTCATATTTATTCTATTACCTCAATTACATACTGTTCTTTTCAGTAGAAACTTTAATTAATCATACAATTTCACAATCTGGTACTCTTTCTAGATCTGTTTTACGTACCTAACATATATTTTATTATCTTGGAATTATTTTGCTAGTATCCGTAAAAACACACTTTAAAGCTATTATGTACAAAATCATCGTTATCTACAAGAGATAAAGACCTGCATCGCTTGTTTTGCTATCGGTCAATGGCAATTATAATTACATACTTTATGGCATAATCGATGCTGAAGGTCGATTACAAATCCGGGTTAACAAGTAAAATGTGGATTAAAATTATTACGACCTTTTTTTTGCGGGAATATAATTTCAAAGTTCAAAAAACTTGTCAAAATCAATATGACTTATAAATGAATAATCTAACCCTGTGTTTCTTTTTCAGGTTTATTGAAAGACGTATACCAAGACTACGTACCAGCGTTTTATGCCCTCTCCTTATGTTGCCTACCGTGTCTTTTGTTCTGGCCAATAGAATACGTGGTGAGAACAAAGTGATTTATATATTATATTAAGTTATTTAGTAAACTAGAACCCTGTATAGCTTTATCATTAATCTGTGAAAACAACGACTGTATATTCCCAAGTAGCTATTTATCTTGTACATATTTATACCTTATTCAGTAATAAATACGTAAAACATAAATAGTATTGTTATTTAAAATACAATTTTATTAAAGTTAAGTTATCGGTATGACTAATTACTACCGTGGGTAAGTATAAAACACTAATTAACTTAATAAAATAAATGTAAAGAATATTTTTTTTTTTTTTTTAAAAACGTCGCCCCACACTAAGAATTTCTCCTGTGTCGTGGGTGCGTTTCACAAACATGAAATGTCACATACACAAACACCCAGACCCGGGACAAATATCTGTGGATCGCACAAATTTTTGTCCCGTGCGGGAATCGAACCCGCAACCCCTAGCGCTGCAGTCCAATCGCTTAGCCACTGCGCCAATCAGGTCGTCTTAGAGTCAGGTCATATTAGATATATTTAATGAGTGGTAATATGGAAAACATAAATCGCTCGAAGAACTGACAACCGCTGGGGAAGAAAGGTTCTCAAGTGGCGACCACGAACCGGAAGACGCAGCGTTGGCAGGCCTCCCACCAGGTGGACCGACGATATCGTCAGAGTTGCGGGCAACCGGTGGATGCAAACGGCAAGTTGTCGTTCATTATGGCGTTCTAAGGGGGAGGCCTTTGTCCAGGAGTGGACGTCTTCCGGCTGATGATGATGATGATGAATGTGGAACATGTTATGTACCTACATGCCTGCTGAATGGCCGACAAAACATTTTATATTACTTAGAACTTAGCAAACTTCTTATGAATGATGTCTTCCAGTAGGAAGTAGTCTTCAGGGTACACAGCCGTGATTTTATCATTAATCAATAAACAGACCACACCATTATTAAATCATTTCTCAGTTAAATGCGTGTAGTTAGTAGTCATTACAGTGACTATCTAATAAATCAGACAGTTTATTACTTATGGTTAGTCGATTTTTTTTATTGATTTATGCTCTTACAAAGTATCGGCTAGACTCCATAAACCAGTTTACAAAACGCCATGAATGCCCTGTGTATCTTTTGTCGCATGAAAGTAAGATTTTTTTATCATTTTATTTACGCAGATCTTACGAAAGTAGTCCCAGGTAAAATATATCGGGTACTTTTTCAGCGTTACCGTAGTATTACGCGGGACTCGCTCAAGAGCCCTCATTATTAACCCTTAACGGGTGGGGTGCTTTAGAAAAACCTTCGACCACATCAATCTTTCTGCCGCTTTCTTATTACCTTTTTTGTGGCTAATCGGTTTTAAACGTGTAGGGTTCATGGAAATATGATAGCTCACTAATGTGTTCTATTTTTAGCCAGTAATAGAAGAGATTTTTTGTTTTATTTAATGTTCTAGGGTAGATAGACCATCTTTTCTCGCAATAAGAATAAAATAAGCTATCCGGGAAGTAGGTAGACACAATAGTAAAACTATCATCCTGGTTATGGACTGGACAAGGAAAGGGTTAATTGCCTTATCTATGACTATCTAATTTAATATTGTAATCAGTCTAGTGTAGATATCTAAAAAAAAATTAGATGAAATAGAACCTTCGTTTTAAAGCCGGTTAAATAGTAGTCAACTGTCTGTTGTTTAAGAAACCGCTCCTAAACTGAACCATATTAAGCAGTGATTTTGGTTACACTACGACCTAAATTTGATGCGGGCAAGGAAAAAAAATGTAAAGAGGAAACTGTGGAAATAGGATTATAAGAAGGCAACGCTTGCGTTTCAAGAAACGAACAAAATGCTATCTGATGTTTTATTTCAACTCTGAATAAGATAGGACTCAAAGGAAAATATGAGATATTAAAATAGTTTAAAAAGTATCACATTCTTATATAAATAAACATTTCTCATATCAGGCACGACTTGCTTACGTAATCAGAAATAAATAAGTAGCAAGTTTCTCCGCAGGAAACAACTTTGCTATGAACATATTTGAAGTAAGTACCACCTAAGAGGATTATCAGAACATCTTGAAATGCATGAAGAAATCAGCTAAAAGGACCAAGTAAAAATTTATTCATAGGTTCTCGCCAACTTAGTTTGCGCATTCCCATCAGATTGGAGGCAGGAATATGCGCTCAGCTTTTATTTTAAACCGACTTCAAAAAAAGGAGGAAGTTCTCAATTCGTCGGAACCTTTTTTATACTTACATATTATTATGTCCGTATTTCTCTAAGTGGTAGGCAGAGGTAGTACACCCACATTTTAGTTCATTTAATTTGTTTAATAGAGGACCAGCCATATAATTAACCAGGCATACATTAAAACACTGTTCTGCTACTGAGAATTATCTGATGGAAAAGCCAGTAACATTATGCCTGACCCAAGAATCGATCCCCCAAGCTCAGCAAGGCAGTCTTTTATTATAGTATCTATTTTGCATTATCAGAGCGTCGCAGCTTTGCATTTTTGCATAACATTTTAATTTATTTCCGTCAGTTTTTGCAGCAGTTCATTCTCGTTTGAATGTTGGAATAGAATTGGCAGAATGTTGCATATTAATCAGAGATGAAAGGAAAATATTGGAGTTTAAAATTGATTAGGTATAATTAAATGAGATTGTTTATTTACTTGCGGGTTAAAATGTTTCTTGCTATTTCATTGGTTCAAAAACACCTGCCCCCTTACCATGAACTCTTAAAGCAGGGCAGTTTACGGTGTGAAAGCGGGACGCCGCATTACACTGCACATAGCGGCGTCTCGCTTTCACATAGTAAACTGTCCTGTTTTAAGAGTTCATGGTAAGGGGCCTGATTGCTGTATGTTGTATGTGTGTTCTGTGGGTCATGAATAACTAACTAATTGTCTTTTGTTTGGTTAGTATCTACTTTTAAAGTATAAACCTAGTTTTTCTATGAATATATTAGTTCGACGTATTATTTATACATTCCTTTCAATAATTCAAGCATTCAAAAAGCGTATTAAACTAGTCAATATCAATACATTGAACACCCTATATTGATTCTTCAACAAATAACGTTATCCTTTCAAAATGCTAAACTTGCCTGGGAATGCATTAAGCTGATCTTCAAGATAATGTAACCAGCGAGCTTTGACAAAAGCTAACGTTGTTAGCGCTTCACTGCCACGACCGTTCTAGAACACGAAAGTTCCGGATTTCATTTAAAACAGGTTAAGGATGCAATTTAAGAAGTTTTAAGACTAAGTATATTTAAGGCACTGTCATCAGCTGTCGACATGATTTCAGCCTTTTTCTATGAATAAGTTGAGTAGATAATCCTAGGTTTTTAAATACGGGCAGATTTCATTTTCAAATCCTGTATATTGCATTTGGTATTTTAAATGTATATGTATGCAAGAATGCCTTCAGATGTCAATTATCTAATATTTTAAAAACACACAAAAACACTGGGTGGAGTTCTAATTCTCTTGTCGCTTTTGCCATTGATAAATAATATACTTTTTCATCCATGGTTTTACTTAGTTTTTTATTAAACCGTCCAGTTAGCTTAGGTACTTTAAAGCACCTTATTTTGCTGCTATACGTATACAACACAGTACTTTACCAATCAATCCCATTTTACGACCTTCTTATCTAAAGGATCCTTCCTTTTCGACTTCATTTAGTATGCACTTTACTACGCATGACTAAAATAAACTCACTCCTAGCAAAAGAAATCAATAAGACAAAGTATTATTTTAGGAATAACATATTAGCCAAAACGTACGGGCAGAAAGAATTTTATATTATGCCATAAATTAGAATTGACGTAGGTTAAAAGCAAATATAAATAATACAACATATTTGATGGTATCCTGGTGTGAAAAGGTGGAATCTTTTTCGAAATACATGACGGAAAAAAGGATCTTTGTCAGTGTTCATCTCAAATTATATGACACGGGTTTATTACTTATTTCCGCCCACATTCATTGATGACAGATGGTTACATGCAAGCGTCCTTGAAATAGAATGTATATTATGTGTAGCTGTATACCTACACATAATACCTAAAATGCCATTTAAACGTGGACAGAGCTTTATACTTTTTTTATTCATTTTAGATCATAGCTAACGGCACAAAGAG
Source organism: Abrostola tripartita (assembly GCA_905340225.1). Lineage (NCBI taxonomy): Eukaryota > Metazoa > Arthropoda > Insecta > Lepidoptera > Noctuidae > Abrostola > Abrostola tripartita. Next base: position 4,182,166 of record HG996487.1, on the reverse strand, counting down.
AAGTATAATAATATGACCTTTATAATAATATATGTATAACTATATATGTATACCTACCTGAGGAAATGTCAAAAAACTCAATTTCCCAAACACAATCTACAAACATCAATTCAAAACTCGAAGACACGGAACAAATATCCGTTGTTCACAAATCATAGTAAACTTCGCTCGTCCCTCGAGGGAAGCGATTTGATTGGAGTTTGACAGCATTCAAAAAAGTTTATATTATGTCTCAATATTTATAAGGTTTATTCTTTAATTTAAAAGAGGTATTACCCAGTGACTGAGTTGTGCAAGTTAGGTAGTCTCTCCATGTAGAATACTATCCAGCTAATTTGATAGAGACAAGTTATTAAATAAGATGGAACCTACGGTTTTCCCCTCGACCTGACCCTCCTTCAGCACTTTATTACGGGATGCTAGATGGTCTATTTTTAGAATATATATATATATTTATATAATATATGAATAGAAGCCATATTCATACTTGATTCAACAAAAACAATCGAGCTTAGATTCAATCGCACACAAAGCTTTGAATTCTCCCCCGTATCGTTGTGAAGTATAAATGGAGCTATTGTTCAAATCTCAATCATTGTCAGTGTTTGATATTCATTGCGCCATAGGTACATAGCCTGTAATTCATGAAGTAAGTAAATGGTGATTTCAGGACTGACTTTATAGATAGGTACCTACTTATTTGTTATTTTTTATGGCTGTTGCTTGTAGATCATGTTGCTTGTACACAACAAGTTCGAAGGGTTACAAGTCATCATCATCATCAGCCGGAAAAGTCCACTGTTGGACAAAGGCCTCCCCCTTAGTAGGGAGGGTTACAAGTACAAGTCCAAAAAGTACTATGAAGAAAACTTGTCAAATCATTAGTATAAGCACGTAAGTTAAGCTTAACAAAAACCAACTGATACATTTAAGTGATAGTGACTCCCTTGTACCATACTTGTACTCAGATAAACCCTAAGAGGTTTTCGTTGTACGGAACCTTGTCAATTATTGTATATGTAAATTGGAAATAAATAAAAAAAAAATCTATCTGCTTAACCAGTATTTTGGCCGAGACTTTGAGGCCTCCAGCCAGGATTTTTGGTCATATCATAGGCCACTTATTTATTTTAGGAAGTGTATAATACTTTTGAATCTTTTTTTATCTAAACTCGCAGTCTAGTCGCAGTATTTTATCGAATTTACCAAAAAAGCTAAATCACGTTGGGCCTATAAAAAACCCAGCAGTGATAAAATAAAAAAATCAGGGTAAAAGAAAGATTATATTAAGTTACCTTTAGCTAAAAACAATATTAAACTATGAAGCAGGTAAATATTATAGTAAGTAGGTTTACCTAGATAATTAAAATCGTAAATAAGTATACCACAAGTTCTAGGGTAAAAACCTTACCTTTTTATAGACATCTTTTAAAGTTTATTGTGTAATAAATTATATAAATTGCAATATAAACATGACAGATATTACCAAATTATTAATTGTGTTATTTAAAAAACGAAAAGAATACTAGCTTTTTTATTTCCCGCCATTCTGGAATTCCAGACAAATTTAATTGATTATTGTGATATATTTTGTGAATTATTGGTCATTAGACTATATTTACATAATATTATACTATGTTTTTAACGTTTAAGATAATTATTTAGTTATAAAACTTACCGAATAATTTATAAAAGATCAAGTATCAGGATATTATTTATACGATGACCTATATTAAATCTGACATAACATTGTTATTCTTATTAAATACACCTAAGTACCTACCTAATTATTTAAGGAGCTATTTATATCTCACGTAGGTCAAATGTAGAAACTGCTACTCTGATGAGAAGAGTCTATGGACTAGGACAGTTATTTTGAACGTAACTACTAAAAATATGAGATGTAATAGAATGTAGATATTTTATCAATCAATTTATAAATCGTAAGATGGTGCATGCTGCGATACTTTAACTTCTCGCGTAAGCAGGCGATAAGCTCTGCGATTTTCTTTATAAAGTAGCAATAGTACCTCTTTTCTAGTAGCGTAATACAAGATACACAGAAATAAAAATACCTGTAAAAATGATGTATTGTAGGTATTAATAAATAAAATAGAACGGAATATGCTCCGAGCTTTTGTTACTCCCACTTATTTTCTAAATCGATGGGACTGCCCATACTCTTCCACAGTTTGGCTAGATACACCGTTGACCTTTGTGAATGACCTTACCAACCGTTCAGACTCCATCAACGCGACCGTAACTCGACAAAACGACAAAATAATCTACATTGAATTCAGCTAATCTTAAATGAAATCTTAAGTGAAACAACAACGAGGTCATTTACCTAACCCGATATAAAAACACAGCCACCCTTTGTACGAAATAAGCTATGCGAATATCTCTGCAATCATAACTTTTGACAGTGTAAAGACCTACTTTGGTGTACTGTGCGCGCCATCCTAGCCCGGGCGAGCTGAATCGACCGCGCGGCCTCGTAATATTGAAGTCATCTGTCGGGACCAACTAGTGGCGTTGGCGGCTCGATTTGTCTATAGTGGGACGTGACGTCAAAATACAACACAGTTTCAAAGTTACTGGCATTTAATAAAGTGTGTTGGATATAATAAAGACGCTTGGCATTATGTTGTTCATTTTTTATCAAACTAAGCCTGGCCGGTATGACTTGTAATTCAATTTTTAATTTCGTTTATCTTTTTACAGGCGGTTTGGTTTTTAATTTCATCTTGTATTCAACACTTGTATTCAATTTTTGGTCTCTATCATTGACAGTTGATTAACAGATTAATAAACTGAGAGGGTTGCACTAAAACCATAGAAAGCTCAAAACGACACTCCCCATTTTTGACGCATTGTCTGCTGCATACGTACCTAAGCTTTTCACATGTTAGCGATGGATATTGATTGATTCGCACACAAACTAAGACTCATAGAGTATTTACCAAATAGTTTGAGCATAGAGCACCAAATAATGATGGCATCAGTAACAGTTATCTGCGTGTTAGTATGCGTTATGTAACATGAAATAACTCATTTGATGGTGTAGAGTTTAGCCAGTCAGGAAAATCGTAGCGGTGCAGACTACCAAGTGTAATTAATGTTATGATATAATTTTTAGTTGATTCATCTGCAATTCCTTATGAACATATAAGGTTTGAGTAGCCTTTAAAATACCACATATTCCACGGAACATGCCTCGTTAAAAATAGATCCTTATTGGCTTTTCCGCTGTTTTACCTACATTATGATATCTGATCTTTATGTAATTTAGTTCAGCTCAAACTACAATTCATTTCGAAAATTGATATATTATACAAAAATGTATACGTGATTAGCTATGTAAATTTTATATAGGACACAATATATTTCTATTGAGACGCTACTTGTCAGCAAAATGCATGATAAAGTGATAAAATTCACGACTCATAAATAAAACCATAAAATAATATATAGAGACGATTCATACACCGCGGGGGTCGGACGGTCGGTAAAACGCTTAAAAATAAATTAGCGGATTACGTAATTCTTTATTCAATATTTTATTTGGACATTTTGGTTATCCTTAGATTCTTCTTCTTATCGTATGGTTGATGAACAACCTGGTGTCAGAGTTTAAACCGCCTGTAGGCCTCTGACATGGCTTTACACACCGTTGAAAAATCTCTCAGGTGTGCCGGTTTCCTCACGATGTTTTCCTTCACCGTTTTTAGCTACTGATAACTAATTAATAGTACGCACATGAATTCGAAAAGACATTGGTGCGTGCTGGGGTTTGAACTTGAGACCTTTGGCTTGGCAGTCCAACAGTCATACCACTCGGCTATCACTCCTTATATTTTAGCATTATTTATTTTGTAAAATATCATATGATCTAGCTGCCTAATCTAGCCAGCCACGCCCAATGCTACTTTTTCTTTCAAACATATTAGAGCCCTGAATTTATACCTCTCCCTACATAATTATCTTTTTTTCGGTTGTAAAGAATTTCGCTAAGGATGAATCATAATAAACCAATTTATTTTACTGTCATGTTTCAGTGAAAGAGATGTAAGTTTTACAAATAAAGAAGAAGCCGCAGGAGCTAACGTTAAAAATAACGTAGGTACTAAGCAAGACACGGCGATTCTGATTCGTATAGGCCTACAGAGAGCTATTACATAATATTGATGTATTTTATTCAAACCTGGTTCCCGCACGCTTTACATATTCGCGGGAAATATTTTACCTATGAAGATAAATGGATTGGGCTCTTCAGTTAGGTCGGAGCCACGAAAACGGTGGTAAAATTCGGATAAATTAGATTTGATAGGAATATAGCCTGTCGACCGTTCGATCACTTTTATATTGCCTATTTACCTACTTTTTCACTATACTTAGCGATAAGCCTGTCGTAATGGGTTGGGCAGAAATCTAATAAGCCTAGAGATACTCATTTTTAGTTTACGTTCATTTTTTATATCGTTCAAGGAACTTAGGGAAAAGGCAATCCTTATCTTCCTCGTTGGCTGGGAAGAAAAGACTTATATATGATATTTTATTGATGTTATCAGTAAAACCAAACAGACAATACACGCACAAGCTGTGTGAATTTTTTACTGTATGTATTAGATATTTTAATTTAAACATGTAATCGATCTTGTATCGCAATTTTAGGAGCCAAAACCCACCATCATACGTCATAAAGTCATAAGTTTCTCCCTCATAAAACTATGTTATTCTTCAAACAGAATCCAAATTGGGATGTTCTACAGAGGCATCAACGTGTGAACGAAGGGTAAGGCGAGGTTGTCTCGCTAACTTATAACCAAGTTTATAATAAAATTCCAACTGTGAGAAGTTACAACTGAGTTGGTAAGTTAATAGACTTTGTTTGGTAACATTTTGTTTATTGATGTTATAAAATTTTAGGTGGTACTGAGAGCTTTTTGTTTCAATAGCCAACTAATGATTTTAAAACATACCGATTCAAGTAAAAGATGACCTTGAAACATCTGCTACAACGAAATTGGAGTTTAGATTAATAATCAAATCAAACTACTAATAGTACAGAAATACGAAAACATAATGTTTTAATTAAATATTCGTTTATGTTTACCATAAAAAATATAATTATACCTACTACCTGTCCATCAGTAGAAACGACAATGATTAAACGCTTCACTAATAATATAACCCACGTCCAGTTAAAATCTGAATATCACAATATAAAAATAAAATGTTTCATTTTAATAAGTAGGACTATTATCCGTCCCAGTTGTAGCAATAATCGTCTGCCTAAACCCACTGACCCAGATATTATGCTACAACCACAATCCCAAACAACTTACTCACAAAGAGAATATTCCTAATCATATAGGTACCCGTATAAATGTATGTAGTTTCACATACACTCTTGTAGTCAGTGGCAAAGATTTCCTTTGTTATTCGCGTTCGGTCCAGTGACCACAAAGAAACTACGAGGTAAATGGCTATTTTCCACGAAGTTGAACAAAGCTCGGAGTGGGAAATACTCGTATTCTCGCAATGCTTGCTTCTGTTCAAGATAATGTCTTCTTTAGACCTTACATGTATACTAATGATATTTTTAAAAACATCTGTACCTAATGATGATTTCCCTTGTTAGCTTAATCTTTTTGGTCAAGTCGAAGCTTATATGAAATGATTAGGTAACGTTTTATAATCCTATTAATCTAGTCTGAAATTCTAAAGCTTTATGACGATTTATTTGGAGCTTATGCTGTATAAACTCCACTCTAAATAAAAACTGGTGGAAAGCTTTAACGAAATATCGACTTTCGCAAAAATTTCATCAAAGGATCATGGCCATGTACGACCTACGTAAACTGGAATACATAACTATGAAAAAAAAAAGAATCTTAAAAGTTTTCCATGTACCTACATAAGACGAACCTTTGTACATGGAGACCTTTTAACATTCATTTATTTTTATTTTACAGCTGCATTTAGATATTAATTACCATGAAATGAGTCTATCGCGTTCTTAAATTTCTTACTAAGGAACAGTAGTAGCACCAAGTTCGTGTTCCTTCCCACTCGATATTGTTTGTCATCGTCGCATTTGGAATATTATTATATTAATAAAGCTTTGAATTATCCTTCACTCTAAGGAAGAGTGTATAAAAAGCCTACAGAAAATCTGGTAGTACCGACGCTTCAATACCAGCATGGCAGAAAATTAAACAGCTCTCAAGTACATCCCTCTTCAAGTCACGTCAGAACGTAAGTGCTTCTCACGTTTCGTGACAAATCGTTAAGTCGGCATAAATCATCGCTGCTATGTTATGCTGCCCTAGTACTTTGAACGAGGAAGTAGCTCGAGCAATTCGATGATACAGTTTGGATTGTCGCCAAGTTTTGTTGTTTGTTGTGTTAAATTTCGTTTGGAAGGAATTGATTGCATCTCGGGGTGTAGGAAACTTCCTGTTTATTGTTTTGTTCGCACGTTTAAACTATGATAATGTCACTAACGACACCGTTTCTTCCTGTAGCTATATACTGCTCTAGTTAATTTGCGAATGATACTGAACAATTACATCAAAATATGGTAAAGTGCTGCTTACTTAAGAGCAATCATCGGCACCTATTTTTTAAACTGTTAAGTACCAGATCGTATAAATTAAATAAATCATTATAATGCTGACGCTTATAAAAAAGCACAATAGACGAAAAGAGATTAATTAAACGAAAGAGCATGATGGAACATACCACTCTTCACACGTAGCACGTAGTCACTAGCAACGCCCTCTATCGATGTTTGATAAAAACTAAAATAGAGTGGGTGTAGAAAATAGTAAAATGTTGATATCCTAGAATTCAATGGCCTTTTCAATTAATTTAATCCATTCCTTACAGTATTTTTGAACATAGTACTAGTTACCTATTTGTTACAGAAAGCGCCACCTGAATCATGTCACAGTAACTATGAATAGCAGCGCCATCTAGCTACTGTATTAAATAATACAAAGTAAAGATGAAACAGGAAACTGTGGAGGTTCTCGGTTGGCTCACGACACTCAATATAAAGTAGTTACATGGGTTTTCCATAGATGGCGTAACATACATCAAACGTTTGCTAAAAAAAACTTGACCAATAAATGGTCTAAAACGCTGCTCTCTGTAATAATAGCCTTTTATAATTAACAGGTTATTATTTCTATGAACCAAATATAACAGGGTTAACACAGCATACATATATCACACACTATATTTTTGGGTGGTTTATGCAGAAATAATAATAAATAACCTAACTATTAGCATAGTAGATAAAAAAATTAAGGAGCTAACAATACAAAATATTTTTAACACGTTTTTCAGTCGTCAACAACAATCTAGATTGGCGTTTGAGCTCCATAAGCGCCTTTAGTTGTGTTTGGTAAAACTGTAGGTACTTAGCTAAATTGCCAACTTCCCTTTACTTATCAAAAGAGTTGGTACCTAATATTTCATGAACCTACAGCCCACTTAAGTACAGACCGGAATTTGTATTCGCATGTAGCAAGAATCTTCAATAACATTTGTCGTGACAAATGTGTTTTTACGAGATCGCTTAACCATAACTTTGAAACTTAACATTCTGATGTAACAGTTGATCGTGTGTAAGAACTGGGCAATAAAAAGTATTTCAGATATCATATTTTGCTTCACCGACCACGCTAGTCAAACCACGCGAACTCAGTTCTGCCTGAAAATATTCTGACTATATTACAGGCTGGTACAGGCTGTGTTTTATGGTAGGAAAAGGTATTAAACAACCAGTTTCTATGCGTAAAAACTAAGTAACTAATTATATAAAACAAGAGGGGAGCAGAAAAACATTTAGATACCCCTTTTTGGAAGTGATAGCGGCTGTAAGATGAGGTCACTATTCAATCTTTGATGCAATAAAGGATAAATTACGTTACAGATGATAATAAAATAACAATGATGATTGGTTCAAAGAAAACTTAAACTGAGCACGGTAAGGTTGCTTGACAACACGAACTAAACGTTCATCAAAAATAGTTCCGACTTGAAATTTTGGTCTATAAGTAGTCTTTAAATATGGGCGTTCGTTTCATAATTTCAGCGTAAACGCTATGTTTATAATTATAATTAATGTAGACGCTAATAACATTAAGTATGTAAGTAGGTACAAACAACAAACAAATCCAGGCACCAGCTCTCACAGTGCAACTTGTTCTACTTATGTATCTGGTTAAGTCTTAATCCATTGGGAGAGAAATAAATAACTTATCGTCCTACATACCTACTGTTGCTACCGCAAACTTTGGTTCACCAGTTATATTGGTTCAGAATCACAATTTACTTATCGATGAGTTATTGTGTGTCAGAAGTTTGCTTAATTTATTGTTTATTAGAAAAAATGTACCGAAATATGTATGTACGTTGGAAGGATGTCAAAACTCTCAAAAGAGGTTGTAATGTATTAAATAAATCGACAGGTACCAATAATATATATATACAATGTTAAATGTTACTAACATAGTTTTAAGTAATACCTTGAATAAAGAATTTATTATTATTATTATATTAAGTTGTTTGTTTTATAAAAGGTCGTTGAAGCACTCATTCGTGTCACTGGCAGAGGACATTCTTGGAGGAAGAAAAAAACACTGCGCTCTTTTTAAACCTCTACGTACTGTTTCCTTTCCAAGTGTTAAAAGATTTTATCTGCTAAGAAGAAAACGTTCAATTGAGTTAATTATGTTTAACCTTTTGGCTGAGGTTTACAACTTTCATGAGAACATTTAATCTTATGTAAACCGAGTATCGTTTAAAAAAATCTCAGGCAACGATCCGGAAATAAAATCCTCAAACTTGCGGTCAGCAATCAAAGACACGAAGGATGTTTACTACCTTTACCTGTAAATTAACCTTATATAACGTAAGCGTAAGTTCGTATTCGTACTACAAAACCATATCAGAACCTACAATTTAATTAAATGCAACCGTTCACAATTGCGTGAATGTGGTTACTGGGCATTGGATAAATTGGTGGTCATTCGATGATTCTGCTTGACGAGCTTAATACAATCCCGTGTCTTGTATTGATTAATTGCTAAGCTCCAATATATCACACCCGCTTAATGTAAATTCTAACCTGTTATCTGTTTATTCTTTTTCTTGTTTTTATATTAAGTCTTCGGGTGAGGGCCCGATTAATAAAAGCTCGTCACCATGGCATTTATTATAAACGGTGAAAATGTGACATGTTTCACTCCTGATGAAGGAGAATACAACCACCGATGTGATCATATCGGTGATTATATGAATGAAGTGAACTGTGTATGTTTGACTCTTTTGATCCTTTGTTGTAATCGGACATAATGATTTATCATTATGTTTTTAGCTTAGCTTAGCTTTAGCTAGGGTAGAAACAGCTTTTTTTTCCTCTGAATGTTATAAATAAAAGATGTTAATAATAAATAATCAAAACGCAGTTTTCAGAAATTTTCCTATAATCAGAATTAGTACCTCAATCAATATAAGGATATTATTTAGATTGATAGATAACAAACAGTTGGTCATAATTAACGTTGTTTAAGGAACAGTAATGAAATGGGTTATCAATAGTCGAAAATAATTAGCCACAACGGGCGAAAGTAATAATTAAAAAGAGACCCAAAATATTTGTATCATACCTGGATACATAGAAAACAAAATTTAAAATGGATCGCCACGCAAACACATTCAAAAGGAAAACTGGTATTGTTTAAAAAAATAAACGTATTATACAATGCTAACCTTTTGAATACACCAAACACGTGGCAGACAGAGAATCGACGGAAGAGCACAAAAATACCCGACCTCCAGCCGGTCAGGGTAGCGACTTGGTCAAGGTTCATACAAGTGGAAATAGACCTGCTAATTTATGAAACAACCACATCAGAAGCCAGGCAGTGCATCTATAATCGACAAATCAGAGGTCACGGATAAAGTTAAATTTTAGAGTCGACCTTCCCGATTATAAAGACCTCAGTTTCTCTAGTGTGTCTCTTTGTGCGATGTTTTTTTTTATAAATACTGCAGAGGACGTGTTTTTGATGTTTTAAAGATGATATATTATTATTCTACTCATTCTGTTATCATATTAGCTAATTTAAGTTGGAACCATAATTTAGTTGCATTGAATTTCCTAATAGAATTTGGAATTGGTTGCAATAAATGGTAAGCTAAACACCTTATTACATCTGGCGAAAAGTGACAACCTAACATCCTGGAAAGTACAGGCGGTACTGTAATTATAATCTCTCCTGACCGAATATCGGTCACGAAGGCGGCCTGTCTCATTTGAGTCTAGCTAACTACGCAGGAGATATTTAGTGCACAAGTATGCACGCAAACACTGGTGCACTCCCTGTTTCCTCTCTCTCATAGTCCGATGGGACGGCAGACCGACACGACTAGACAGATCAGGCGCAAGACCACCGGCTTAACGTGTCTTTCGATGCAGGGAGGGGTTTCCACATGTGAAAACGGTCACCCAGCACAAGCCTTACCGCGGCGAGCATGGTTTAACCTCGCAGATCGACCGATCTGCACGGTAGCCACGTAGCTACGAGCCCCTCTAATATATAGTACAAATAGGAAAAGTCCTAGTACTACCTCAATATATTTTTCATCGACGTTGCCGTCATAGCATTGAAGTAAAATATAGAACAACCAAATCAGCGCACCAGGGTTGTTTGGATCTATGAACATTGGAGGTTAGGCCGTATAACCTTCGATTCTTTAACAAGTCATTGTTTGCCCACCTAACGACCATGTACCGTCAATGGATTAACTAAATAAGGAATGCATAGTCTAATATGCGTTTCATCATCATTATCATCAGCCGGAAGACGTCCACTGCTGGACAAAAGCCTTATGCATTTATGGATAAAAAAAAAATATTTCCTCATATGACCTTTTATGTCTGACTGTGTAATATTTTTATCATTTTTAATACTGCTTTTAGACTTCTAGCTGAAATAAAATGTTTTCTAACAACTCATAAATAAAACTTCGTTCTCTAGAGTAGTGTTTTTTTGGCTTTATTGGTGCTATAAGCTGTGAAAAATATATTTAGTTACGTTAATTAATAAATTCCTTATTTTACAACACAGAATCAATATTGGTAGTAGAACCACAAAACATTAAATAGGAATCGTTAATGTGTGTGATGTTGTATTAAAACAGTGGACACGTTAAATTAATTCTTAGTACTAATATAATTTAATCGTTTAACACTGTGTAAAGTAGATAATAAAAACAAACAATTTATGGATTACTGAAGAATCGATTTTCGTGTTGACTTAACCGTTAAGTCGACACGAAAATCTCGTCGACTTTCTGTCTGTCGCGCAGCACCGATAGCCGAGTGGTATGACCGTTTGACTGCCAATTCAAAGGTCGCAAGTTCAAACCCCGGCACGCTCCAATGTCTTTTCAAACTCATGTGCGTATTATAAATTAGTTATCAGTTGCTTAAACGGTGAAGGAAAACATCGTAAGGAAACCGGCACACTTGAGAGATTTTTCAACGGTGTGTAAAGCCATGTCAGAGGCCTACAGGCGGATTAAACTCTGACACCACGTTGTTCATCAATCATACGATAAAAAGAAGACTCGTTATTACAGTCCGTGTTCAAAACTTTCATGAGAATCAGTCAAGTAAATAACATAATAACAAAAAAACATCAGTATCTATCGATCAGAATATTATAAGTATTATAGTTAAAATAACTGCTGATGTACCACAATAATAATATTTCCTTATACCAAGCCCACTAGGAATTCCTTTCGGGTATTAAACTACTTGATTCAATATAAACCCTTTCACTCATGACGTTGTGGGGTTGTTTCTTCCGCTTGATAGCGTTTCCACATAATTCCTTTAGGTTAAAACGAGCGATGTGAAAAGAGTGGGTCTTGTTTCTCATTTATGTTTTTTTATATGTAAGCTGTACGATGTACTAATATAAAGGTACGTATAAAAAAATCGTTTTCTGACACTAGGAATTTCTCCTGTATCGTGGGTTTCACAAACATGAAATATCACATAGGTAGACAAACACTCAGACTCGGGTCAAATATCTGTGGATCGCACAAACTTTTGCCCCGTGCGGGTAAGTGCAATTGCTTAGCCACTGCGCTAATCAATTAAATTATTGTTCACTTGATGCAACAACGTTAAAAGTAAAACAGAAACTTAAATTTAAGAAATATATAGTACAACCCTAAGAAAAGAGCTTAACTACCTAAAATGTAATGCAGCATCGTTAAAATATTGAAAATAGGTATTTTGCTATTTAAAATTGGTTTATAAAATAAAATGAATATAATATTTATATTTTTACAGTTTCTACGAATATTCAGTTGGAATATATATTTAGGCATCGTTATAAATCGTTACTACCATCAAACAAGTATAAAGTGTCAAAGTAATTAATACAGCATTTTCAAGCCTTTGTGAACATTTTAAACTTTTGTTTTTGACATTTTAATTAAACTGTTCGCAGTCTTTGGCTGCAATTGAATGCGCTCTAATCTGGGCTTAAACGTTTCTGCCTGGCAGGTTTCAAACTAAGATTAATCAATAAGACTATGTGATTTGTTTTCTGGCTTAACCAGTAGACTTCTGCGCCATGAGTCGAGCATTGGAAACTCGTACCTACCTATCTGTTCCCTGCACGAAATAACTGAGTTAGAAGTTGACGTGTAATTTTTTCCTTGACTTCATGAGACACGTAAGAAAGTCTCCACAAGAAATTTAATTAATAATAATATACTTATTGAAAATTAATAATACAGTCGCAGATTGTTTACACCATTGTAGGACGTTCCCATAGTCTCAATAAACAGACGTAAAACAAAATAATAGTACCTACCCTACATAGAATAGGACTGTCGCGAATAAAAGTCAATATCATTTATTAGAATACCAGACGTTTTCTTTGTTATCCTGCGTTCAATAAAATGAATGTCACCTTTTGTGGGAACAGGCGCGAGCGTGACACTTGAAAACAAATTCTAAAACAAAAGACTGCTTTTATACAAAACAAAAAAAAAGAATATAAAACGCCGCGGCTATAACTCCTCATAATATCATTATTTGTATATTTGCAAGAAATTGTGATAATGAGTTTTGGGACAGATAAGATTTGGTAGAAATGAGTTAACTTAGCGTTTTGTTCATAAAGTTTTCATGTTAATAGTACGTACAATGGTTTCTAAATCTGATGATTAAATATTTGACGCGGTTGTGGTGGCGGGAATAAATTCATCATTCACGGGTTCAAAGCCAGGCAAGTACTTACCAAAGTGACTATTTGTTTTGTAAAATAAGTACATTGATAATACTTATTTAAAGACACCACGGACTATGTAATTATGGCTAATGAAAAGCGATAGGCTTGTCCCTTTTAGGAAAAAATGGAAGGATAATTATTGAAAAAATCCTAACTTATTTTTCCTTTTTTGGTTTCATGTGTATGGATGAAAGGGGGAATGCCAGGATCATTGTAATGCAAATCTAAACCTGACTTATCTGCCTATCCTTAAAGGAAGATCGACATGGCTTTTTATCTGTTTTCAACAGCTGTTGTTATTAGTGTATATAATTAATCAAGAAATTATAAAACACATTTAAACTCCACTAGGTTAGAACCCAACCTCGTGCATAAGAATCCGAGCCATCAACCATCAGTCTATCACGACTTTACATTACCTATCCATCTTTATTATCTTTTGATGTATTCGGTGTTAAAAGCACATTACTCTAAAGATTTAAAGATTGCCATCTGTAATAAGTTTTCATGAAAGTATTTTCTTTGTCGTCTACATCCATAAATCATATTCTGTCAAAGTTCGATATCAAAAGATATATTAGGACAACGTCGCAAATGGAGGAATATCTTGCAAAAACTCAAGTTTTCGCTTACCTGAAACAAAAGGAAAAATGTTAAACATTGAAATGGTTTATGACCGAGTAAATATTTATAACTTAAGTATTATATAATAGGTATATTTATGGTATGATTAAGAATCGAAAGTTGTATAGATGCAGAGGTAGAAAATAAAATATACGATCCTAAACCTCAGTAACAAGCTGATGCCGTAAATAACTATAGTATCATCATTACGGCTATCAAAAAATGTATCTTGGATTAACACCTTTAAGTTTCTCCTAACGCTCTTAGGGTGGGTTGCACTAACCGTCTGTTATGGTCAAGTCCGTACGTCAACGTTAAGTTTGTAGGAAATTCTCATACAAGCGGCCATATGTAACGCTAATCAATATGTCAAAGTTGTTGGTGTAACTCACACTTAGTCACGTGACTGAGGTGTCTTGACATGACCGCAAACCTCAGAATTATGTTATGAGGCAGAAAAACAACCATATACCAAACACAGACCTGTTTCTGTAACCACCTAGTATACAATACTTATTTGTATTCCCCTTTCGCCTTCCCTGATCCAATTTAATACGAATACCAAGTGATTCTCGAGACAATTGTGATACAATAACAGATTCAATCCAATTATCTTGGAATGCATGGAAAATATAATGATTTCTATCACTTACGCGAATATTAGTCATTGAAATAAAACTATTTTTACGGATTTTATCGCGGTTTTAATTTTGTTTTTTGGTCCCGACGTTTCGAATCCTTTACAGCATTCATGGTCACGGGCAGACTGAGGTGTTAAACGTCTAATTTGAACAATTACTATCAACTACCTTACATTTTTAGTTATTATTTAAAAACGTCGGGACCAAAAAACAAAATTAAAACCGCGATAAAATCCGTAAAAATAGTTTTATTTCAATGCATGGAAAAGTTAGACAGCATTGAATTAGTGATATTGTTCTTAATGCAATGACGTACAAATTGTCCAATCATGCAATAACTAAAGAATACAAGTTTAACAATTTATTGTACAACTGAATAAATGTCCAATAGAATGCAATGCTTTGACTAATCCATAAGTGCCAAGATATTTTTGTTTGAAATCTTGTAAGCAGTTTAAGTGCCGAACCGTAAAGCACCTTGGACAAAAATGGAGAGAGATGATTACATATTTATCTGAAGGAAATTGGATTAAAATATACTGCGGAGTATCAAGTTTCAATTATTTTTGTGGAAAAGAATCAGTGTTATGAAATGTGCCAATTTAATCTTCGAATAGGTATTCATATCAAAATACTTTTATTAAGAAAAATAATTTACTACTTACAATCTTCGTGGTATTGGAATATAATCAAATAATATTGGTTCAAAATTATCAAAAGGATATTATTAGATGAAGTGTTAATTTTGTCAACTGTCGTGATTTGTTATTTAGCTTCATTTTCATCGGAAAATTATAGGCATGCAAAAGACAATAGACATTTTCTACTTGATTTGCACATTGACGTAAAACAAATGTATGGGCACTTAAATCATTACTAAAAGGAATACGAAAGAAACGGAACGAATCATGATAATAGTTGTCTTAGATTAATACAAGCTACTTATTCATCCGAAAATAATACAATCCATTCAGACGGAGTCACAAGTGAAGGTTTGTATGGAATAAGTATTTTTTTATTTGTATTTTTTAAATTTAATTTGACGACCCGATTGGTGCTGTGGCTAAGCGATTGGACTGCTGCGCTAAGGGTTGCGGGTTCGATTGCCGCACGGGACAAAAATTTGTGCGATCCGCAGGTATTTGCCCCGAGTCTGGGTGTTTGTGTATGTGATATTTAATGTTTGTGAAACGCACCCACGGTAAAGGAGAAATTGAAAGTGAGGCGCGACGTTTTTAAAAAAGAAAAATTAATATGGACTATTAATTCTACAACGATGCGTTTCTTTAACAAAACTTTACCTTTTGCTACAACAAGCACCCATCAAAACAGATTTCTAGTTTAGTATACCAAAATCAATTTTCAATTTCTATTCAATGCCTACACGTGAACTAAGACCGAATTCTCCTGGGACTTGTAAAGCCGCTCCCCAACTCAGTGCTCATCAATCATAGCCGTCCAACTGCGGGCCGACTTGATCCATCAGCTTTAGAGGATCTCTTAGAACTGCGTATATTGTCTTACGGGTGCATATGTGGTAATTAATCCTTAAACAATCCATCATACTTTAAGTTTAAGTTTGTAGGCAGGACTTGCCTTCGGTACCTGCCAAGCTCCGTAATAATAAAATGTCGGGCAGCTATGTTTGGAAGTTCTGTTTACACACGTTATCCTATGGTAAACTGCCCCCTTACCATGAACTCTAAAAGCAGGACAGTTTACCATGTGGAAGCGAGACGCCATTACTTGCAGTGTAATACGGCGTCTCGTTTTTACAACGTAAACTGTCCTGCTTTAAGAGTTCATGGTAAGAGGGCTAGAAATAAAAAGTTAGTCTGTAAATAACAAAATATGAATAGGTACTCGTAAATTGTGAAATGGATTGCAATATTCTTGACAAAGAAGTTAAAAACATTGCGATACAATTTTCGCATACCGCATAAGGCAAAATTTGTGAAAGCTATTTTTGACTAGGTACAGTCAGCAACATACCTGGCTGAACATTAAAATTTTTAAACATACTATTATCATAGCAACAACTTCTAAGATAATCATTTGGACGCTCCTATATATAAGTTCAAACAATAAATTGAATTTATGTTTATTTCTTTCAATTATTTGACATCAGGTTTCTTAACATGTTCAGCTACTTATATTGCTGACTGTACAGGTGTACATGTATCATCTGTCTGTACATATGGTTTAAGCACTTGAACTACGAAATAAATTACTTGATATAATAATTACACCTAAATACCAGAGACTAGTGCTATATGAAGGAAGTAATCCTAAATCATACTACAAGGTATTCGGCCTGAGCGATCTTAGTTAGTAGGTAAATGTAATGTGTAGGAAAATTTAATTTCCCCGCCGCCTACATTAATACCTATCGTTAAGCGCTGGCCGCACAGAAACTTGATTAATAACTTGGACCAAGTTAGCACTTGTTTGTAACAGTACCCATATCATGAGTGCTGCGGAAGTTCGATTACCGCTTGTTAAACTATAATATGTGCCTCTATATTGTAGGAGTTAACTTACTATCACGTTTTAAAACTTAAGACACATTAAGTGAACTGAATATTTTGACTATCTTAGCCAAAAAGCTTGAACTAATTTATCAACTAATTGCTTCTCTTTGATTAAATTGGTTCATAACAATATTGCTTTAAAATATGATTGACAAGTTAATACGTATCTACTTTTCTTTTTGATCAGTGGAGACGGGCAGGCGCTTAATGTTTATTATGACGGACCTCTAGTTTAAATAACTTATTCACATTATAGTTAGATAGAATAAAAAAATAACTTTGAAATTATTGTTAAATTTAAATAACTTTGTGTTTTAAAGCCAATAACACCAACGTAACCTGAACAGCCTTAGGTCTCTTTATTTTAACTAACCTAGCTCTAAATTATGTTAAAACCACACACCACACACTTATGCCAATTTGTTCTTCGATTTAGATAAACTTGCTTAATTTAATTTGTATTATTATTATGTTTATTTTATACAAATATTTACATGTATTTAGGTTAGGCATTCTTATTATTCTAATGCTGCCAAAAATGTAACAGTGAACGAGAGTCAGCTAATTTAAACAGACAGAGGTGATTACCTGCGTATAAAAAAAGGTGAAAAAGCGACACTCGTGGAATTAGACCGGGCGCTTAGTCAAAAGCTCTACTGTAGAGCCTCTACATACGCTTACAGTGTACTTGTACAGGGGCTAGCTTTAAAAATTCAGATGCTTGACAAAATATTTTATTAATGTAATAATAATTGTTATGTGCCATCCCAGATAAGACCACAGGAAAGTGCTGAAGTAAGAAGCAGTAAGCTTCAAAGCCAGAATTATCTAACGAAAACGTATTTCGGCGTGGCTTAGAAATGGTGCAGGTCTCTGGAGATTCTGGATCCCCTCCGTGTGTATTGCAAACAGCTAACGAGTAGCATTATAGGAAGCAGCAAGAACTTAAAGATTTTAAGTGTTTATTAACCGCTAATAACAAAAGAAGGCAGATATTGCTTTTTGCATTTACGGAGAAGGTTCGTCTTTTATACAAAATTTTATAAGATGCAGCTGGAAGTCATACAAAAGAACTCAAATACGAAAACTATTTGATATCTTTTGTAGAATAGCTCCGGATATAAAGTAATCATGGCGAAGACGTACAAAAAGAACCGCTCAACAAGTTTGTAGGGAAGAGGAAAGTTAAAAGGATTCTTTTGCTAACGTTAATAAGTTCGGCAATGGCAAAGTTCGTTAACGTCCAATTTAAATGGACGAGCGAGTTAGTGTTTGGTTGACCCCAACTTGTAGATTGTACGCAACCGCTACTTTTTAATCGACTTAGGGCCTGTTTTACCATCTACAAGTAAAGTATCAAGTAGACTAACCGCCACTTAAAGTCGCCCGTAACTACTCATACGAATTTCAACATATCTGAGTAGAGTAGCATTAAGCGATACGATAGTAGATACTCGTAACTTTTACTTGCTGATTAGCAATAATCAAGAACTAACTTTTTTAACAATTTACTAGTAGATGGTGAAACAGGCCCTAAATAAAAATATAGTAGTTCTGTATTCGACCCGTAAAAAATGAGGGTATATAGTCTACGATTGTCTCAAAAAATACTATATTAGGTATATCAGTTTGTGCAATCAAGAATAAAGGTTTTCAGTTTCTAATATTTTACATTTTACACAAAGATGCTTAGTGGTGGACAAAAAAGGACGATTCATACCAGAAAACCAATGAAAATATAAGTTTATTTACTCCATCGCGATTATGAGCACAATTATATATACATAAGTATGTACAATACATAAGGTTTTGGATGATTGGCTCCATTTTTAACCAAAACTCTTACTCTGCTAATCCAATTTTAGGATCCTTCAATTTGATATCCAATATTCTCGGTCACAAATTATAGGTATTGTACATCGATATTATCAATTCTGCTCCATGATATTCTGATATAGCATAATCGAATTAACGTCAAATCCAATACCATAGCTGGTGAACACCGAATCAGAATCGTTTCCGACGAGTACAGTCGTGTCCTAATAATGTGTGGTATTTAATATGCTAGGAAATATCGTCGTCCAAAAAAAAAACTTTAGGTTTGCGGTTCTGTGTTCAAACCCAATCGATTTGATTCTTTAACGTTCTATTCTTTTTCTAGTTTTCTAAAGATCCACTGTATATCACGTTATGTGTGCATAACGATTTATGTGTATTTATAAAATAAAACGATAAAAATAAAAGCTTGTAAAATTGAATTACAAAATTTAAAACAAGTGCTTAGTGTAGTGAGGCATGCAGCAAAATTATCTAAAATTAAATTGTCTTCGTTGTGATGATGATGATGACATTGTCTTCTTAATATTAGGCTAGTCTTGCAGCTTGTGTTGATTTCATTTTGACTGAGCGATATTTTATACCACAGGCGACCATAGTGGTCGTTAGAGAATAAAAAGCTGGCAATAAACGGGGTCAAATTTTCGGAGGATATCAATATGCGATTCACACTAGCAATATAAATTTTACAGTGATTACGTTGAATGTAAATCTGGTACAGGTAAAGCCTTAAATAGTTACAAATTTCAAGAAAGCCGTTTTGTTATCCAAAAGCCGGTAATTACTTGTTATGCCCATTAACACCCATCGTTATCATACTTTTATTTTTTTGGCCACTAAAATGACTAGTCAATTATAAACGCCGCTTTTACTTTCTAAAGGTCAAGTGTTAACGATAAAAGATGACTTGGACCGTCTTATATTACGACGAAAACCGAAATTAACATTTTATTCTGTAAGATCCAGTAAGTAACCAAACAGACTATCTTAAAAATGTGGACACAGCACCCTAAAAAGTTTGGTTAAGGTGTGAGAAGTTTCTGGTAACGACTGTACTTTATGTAAATCGAACTTTAATCAATTTACAAGCGCGGTCGGAGTGATTTGCCAAGTAACTGTTACTTTTGTTTTATAAATATTTTAACGGCTTTATCGTTTTCCTTGGAAAAGGGAACTATTTTATTATTAGTTACTTCCACGAAATACTCAGAGGAGCAGCTTTTTTTCCAACGATGTAAGTACAGTGTACTATTACATTGTACACTATTTTAAATTCTCTTAGTGTAATGGTTACAAGATTTTGTTGGAGAACGTCTGTCCAAGCGAATTCATACAGTCATTTACTACATAAATATACCAACCTACTTATAGATATTTTATTTGATAAGAAACTACGATATACTCTCTACTCGTGTAAAATAAACACATTCCACACTTACTAAGTTATCTTTAAAAACGTGACAGCGACGGCGTAATTGGGTGTCTTAAAAAAAATATAGTAATTCTAAAAGGAAACATGTTCAAAGATAATCCACTTATACTCATCTTATCACAGGGCCGAAGGAAAATCAACTTAATTCAAACAGAACTCAACCCTTTCGTGTCGTAATTTTATTTGATCATTGTGTTACAAGTTGTGAGTTACAATGTACCTACGCCAAACGAGCGGTACGTGATAAAAAACAAAAGAAATACTAAAAGCTCCTTATTCGCTAGTTGCCTCTTGAAGATAGAAAGGTCTACATAATGATTAAAAATATCTGAACTCAATAAATATTCAATTATATGATATAGGTTAGAGTTAAGACAGAATCCTGCCTAATATATTCCCAAATTACTTTTTTATGGCACCTGAACTAACCCTAGCAATAACTATACAATAATACATACACAATTTCTTGTCGCCTGTTTATCAGTGGGGTAGCCCGAATACACGGATTTAGAAAGTATACTCTATAAATTTGTATAGGAACCACATGAAGCTATTAACACGCTTTTTATTAATAAGTACAGTTAGCTCCTTTGTGTTCTAATCTACCTCTAATATATGTAATATGTATGTATATGTATAAAATTATTATAATTATAAAGTAAAGTCAAGCCCAACTTAAATGTTGATTTTGGTGAATACGTTGTTAGAAATAAGTGCATAACACGACTAGAGCTAAGAAATTCTGACGTTTATTCATAAAACCATTAAAGATTGTACTTAAAATATTTCTGGTTTCAAGCATGGAACCTTAAAAGCTTTGTTAAAGACCTGTTGAAGGATACAAAGATTGTAAAGCTTGTTACTAGCAAAATGAGATTGGCAGCATAACAGTTTTATTAAAATCAAAGAACTAAATCTTCTAGTATGCTATGCTAAGTTTAGTTTAGTAATATTTAGTACGTCATTATGTCTAGATAAAGACGTATTTCGAAGCTTAGCTGAAGTACCTAATAATATTTACTGCCACAGCAATAAAGGAAGCCTTTCAAACCAATATTGTTACTTTTATTAATAGTCGCTTCATCCGGGCTAGGTATTCCAAACTTTTTACGGCTTGATAGAAAATATTCTTCAATATACCTACTTAAAATATTGACACAAATTTGCATAATATGGGCAATAGGCTCACACGCTTAAGTTGAGACCTTAAAAATAACTGGCGAAATGTGGGAGAGTATTACACACCTCTGCCTATCCGCGCGTGAAAAACAGGTTATGTTGTTGACATTGGGGTAATACACGAAGTGTTTGAAATAAAAAGGTATTATTGTTTAACAATTAAAAAAAAATGTATATCAATTAAATAATTATCAAAGTGGTATTGAATCTACCGGGCTTTGTGGCGTACATTGGGAGAGCCCTATGTCCAGCAGTGGACTGCAACGGGTTGATGATGATGAAGATTGAATCTAAGTAGGTACTATTATAATTTTCGAGTACCTATAGAATGAAACAGACATATTCATTACGCTATTCTACCAATTCATAAAAAACAATAGGTGTGGATTGAGAAACGCTGACCTAGCTTTATGTATTTATCGGTCGTAACTCTTCTACAAATATAATATAAGAACGTTGGCATATGCTACTTGTTTGTATAGATCGTGGAAGAAGCTGAATCTATCATTATTAAACTAGGCTTTAAACCATTCGTAGCTGAATTTCATGCATTCATCGTAGGCTGATACGATCGTAGTCTGCTTAAATTCATTAATGGTGAAAGTTTAATATAAAGTTTCATCCATTCCAAGTTGCAGCAAATTCTAGTATAGCTTTATCTTGGTTACTGCACCAATCTAATCGGTATAATCGTATTATTACAAAAATAATCTTAAAGTAATAATATGTCAAATTTGTTTTTAACTTAGTTTTGTCATAGGTTCCATTTATTGTTCTATAACTAGTCATGAAGAGCAATTACTTCAGTTACTCGGTGCGTTAGCTTCGCCAATTATATGGCACAAGCCAGACTATATACAACTATGTACTACTACCTACATACACATTATCAATAAACTCATTGAAGTCTGCAACTTGATTATTAAATCGAGTAGCAATCGAGCGAGACCAAGTAACGGCTTAAAGCTACCGTATGGCTAGAATATATTGTTTGGGGTAAAATTTACGTCTGCATTTAAGTTCTATTTTGTTTTGGAACACGATGTACTACTTTTTATTTTCGTTTTATAATTATTTATTGGATTTCGCTAAAATGCACAAGCACACAGACTCAGGGCAATCATCTGTAGATTATATAAATATGTATTTGAGTGCGGAGCCTGGGTGTCCAAGCCCATGGCGGGCTGTAAATTAGGTAGGTAATAGGTTTATCAATTATAATCAATCAATTCATAAAACTGATAACAAACTCAATACTTACAACATCGAATAAACTCCATTCTAAATACCTTTGAATCAAGTTCACTATACCGCATTTATCCAACAAGCGATCGGTTGTCGTCAAGCCAGTGGTTTTATTAAACTAAGTAAAGTAATTTACGATGAAACGTTATCTTGACTTTACTCAATGTACCCAGTTAGTTGGTTCATTCATCTGAAACGAACTGAATATTCGACAACTTGTATTGACCAGTATTTAATGGCGACAACGGCAAAGCGCTCGGCGCGCGATTTCGCAAAATCAAAGCAATTTAAGTCAATTCTTTATGGATAAAAAGTATGTACATTATATATAACATTACGCCTTTCGGGCTGGGCTGAATTTGTGTGTATTATGATATTTATGTGTGTATTATATCACACATAAATATCGCCACACAGTGTAATAATGACGTAAGGGAAAGATGAAAATAAAGCACGTATAGTTGATAATGATGTAATATACAATATAAAGGCAAATACAAATTAATTGTACCTAATTTCATGATATTATGGATAAAATAGCTGTACGGATGGCATAATCTTAAAAGCCCGCAACATAATGGACTTCATATTAATACGATTGTCCTTAACCAACGAAATGTATAATTTGACATCCACCTTGGCATGCACGCGACAGCTTTGGCTTTGTGCCATTGGCCCCGTTGGGGTCGCCAGACTGTATAGATAACTTCTATGTTTGGAGATATCTGGTGTCCAACTGGCAGCTAGCTGAAATTATGGTCTAAACGATCTTTCATTATGACGTGTATGTGGGTTAGTTACAGCACCCACAGCTGTAGCTCTAGCAGCTTGTAAAGTAAGAGCTGGCAGCTTTAATTGGCAATAGTGTTGTTAAAATACGTAACGACCTTGTCAACAATGTAACAATTCTCAAAAAGGATATAATATTTGGTCTCAACCACTATTGCGTCGGACGCACAAGAAAAAAATTGTTTATGCCTGAATGAACCCTTTTGTAAGCTCTCTCCAAGATTCTACAAGATGTCGACGCGAGAATAACTCGAATAAGAAGTTCTATAAAAATGCATTTACCAAGACAAACTTAGTACTTTAATAGGTTCTTGTCTTTCTGAGATAAGCGTAGCGGATTTGATCCTGTCTGGAAGCTAACATTCATTGGACCGTCATCCTCGATGCAGATAAAACTAAAAGTATTAAACTATCACATTGCTGTAAATTAAATACGTACATAGGTACGATAAGTTTTATTTCGAGGCATCATCCTCCAATGAAAGTTATCTATCAGTTTAAGGGGTTTTGAGGGTAGGAAGTAGGGTAGCTTAGTTTTTCTTATTTCAAAAAGTTGGAAAACAAAAGTTTGTTTTAACGACTTTATTCGCCCTCAAAGTTTTAACTGCAAAAATGCAAGGAGTATCCAGTTTTGTATATTGTAAATGTGAATAGTAGTTGCCTTAGTTTGGATCTAGTAGTATCAGATGAATAAAAAACTGTCTTGATTTTTGTCATTAGAGATGGTATACTTAGTTGACTCTTGTGTTGCTTTTCATTTACGGTTTGTATTCTAAAGGACGTCTGCAGAAACATAATTAAATTAAATCAACGATATTGAATTAACGAGTGCATAATTTCAAGTTATCCTAAGTTTTCAAGCTGCTGGAAGATGAGGAGTGTAAAACTGATTATTTTATAAAGTTGCATATTTTATGTGTCGCAGGATAAAATTCCCCAAGAATATATAAAATGTAAGTATAATTATTAAACATGAAGCATAGTAGTTATTTTTTAAATTTAAAGAAGAATGAAGTTTAAAATGCAATGTCCCAAATCTACGTAGCTAGGTACGTCCCAAACTAGCAACCTTGTATTTAGTTCAAATGTTTAATTAAGGTAAGATTCCATTTAACTTGGGAGTTTAGAACTCTGAGCGCAGTCTTGTCCTTACAGCTTAAACTACTCGTTTTAAATTTAACTACATAAGGGTATCCTGTAACTGTGTTAGGACAGTCAACAAGAAAGGTTTTATCGTATGTATATTAATTTTATATATAATTATATATTTAAATGCCAAATGTCACCTAAAAATAAAAATATAAATCATTAGCATGCGTTTTAATCAAAGATTTTGCTGAAGACAGTAAGTCAAAAATAATATTAAATAAAATTTAGATTTTATAATTATGATTTTATAATTTATGTTTTTACCCATCCAATAAAAAAAGTTTTACTGTTGTTTTGATTGTTGAGATCTCTGTCTTACAAAATATGAAGGCACAAACAAAAAATATTTGCATTTCAAAGAAAATAATAAACTTTTTCAAACATAATTAGCACCTAACAAAGAGCCAGATATAACTTCATTTAAAAAGGTGACGTTTGCTTATGTTTTTTTGTAATTAACAATAGCGAACTCCAAAAGTTGTCGATCTGATTATAAGTGGATGTGAAATAAAATCTCTGAGGGATGCACAGAAAGTCATGATTATTAAACATCAAACAACGCATCCAGTCGTATAATATTATCACTGAAAACGTAGATAGGGATAATTATCTTTAATACTTACCGTTATGTAGCAAAGTTTTACGGGTTTTTACAAAATTAGGTACACATTATTTCAGAAAAGCACAACCGGACAACAGAAGTGAGCCCAAACATATGACGATGCAGCTTTTTAAAAAGTTATTCAAGCAATGTTGGTTACGCTAGCTCAGTATTGGTCTAAGACGTCTCTCAATATTTCTAAAATACCCTCCACCTTGCATAATGATACAGTGATTACTTGATTAGTCTATCTAAATAGCATTAGTTAGTTACTCAAACAACACAAATTAGCCCTCCAGGTTATAAGTACATTGTTAGTATTGTTAATCAACTTTGTGGTCTTAATTCTCACCTCGCGGAGGCACCACACGGATTTCTGCTCGCTCTGTAAATAAAAAGAGTGTGTCAGTTATAAATGTCAACATGTTTCCTTCACCTTTCCCAATTGTATAATATAAAATGTTATTAAATATATTTTTAGAGGAAACAAAGAATTATGTCTCTCGGTCCATATTTCTTGCTGATTCTAGAAACAATTTTTAACAGGCAGTGAAACTACCATACGCATTCTCGTTTTTTAAGCTGTACTTTTGACAGACATTCGTTCATTCAATTATGAGTTACAAGAGAAGAGTTTCAGAGTAAATCGAGATGAACATCGTTCGTTTATGTTTGCTTTCTCACTGAATAGACACAATACAACGTTAAAGGTAACCCTCTGACTCCACATATTTTAATATTCACAATTTATAATCGAAATGTGAAGTAAAATAATATATATATACATATATATAACTATAACTTTCCCACTACATGGTAAAGGCAAAGAAGGATTCTCTTATAAAGGAGGATTGAGCATCTCACTGCGAATTGGCATCTATTGGAGTTGAATATTTCCAGTAGGTATATCCTAAAATATATCAAATAAAAGTAGGTACGTGTAAATTTAAATAAATTATATTGTTTATAGAGCCGAAACTCCACGAGTCGATAAACTGCAAAACCCCATGTAATACTCTTAGATCACCTATGTATGTAAATTGGTCTATATATTTTTACAACACTATACCACCGATGCCCCATTCACTTACCCCATCGTCCACAAAAAGGTTTACCGTAATTTAAGACCATCAGTGTGGGTAAACATTAGAGGCTGGACTCTGAGGGTCCTCGGGCCATCCATCTTGTGCGTGACGGGTCTATGAGTTATGTTGCTTGTTCTTATTTTAAACGGCGAAATACCTTTTTTATTTCATTACTTCACTTGACGTGTGTAACGTTTTTATTTCACCAGCCTCTTAGGTTGTCAGTTATTTATCATACTTAGTAAATATTTTGAGATAAACATTAGTGTTACTTTTTACCGTTTTGTGCAGGCTTTCTCTTAGATGTCTTATACAATTAGAAGTCTGATTATAATCAGAAGTTCATAATTTCATTTTAAGTGTGTTTAATAAAATGTGGATAAACAATATTTAACTTAAGTCAAGTTAAGGGCAAAAAAAAGCAAGTGTAGGTACTATTAGGCATAACATTTATAGTATCGCCTCATCTAGCAACATCTGAATGAATATAAAACATGAATAGTCATATTTATGTGAAGCCTTATTATAATATTCATAAGTACGAAAATGTGTGTGTTGGATATAATAATATATCATAATAATATTACATACTTACACATTAAATCATACTTAATATGAACCCGCATCCGGTTGAGAAGGGCCGCTTAACATAAGTGAATGATGGATTAACCAAACTAGTCAGTAGTTATTTATTTTGAAATATTCAAAGATTCTTATTAAGTAAAAATATGTTGAACTTTGATAAAATCTTAAGGTTACTTTAAAATCTATCAAAAAATATGCTAATGTGCAATTCTTCTTCTTCTTCGTACATTGCTCTTGTCAGAGCGGTTGTGGTCGCTATTTAGCAGTGGTTGCTTCACCAGGCGCCTCCATTCCTCCCGCACTGCTGCCTTGTGTGTACATTTGTGTAGGGATGGTCTATGGCGGACTTTATTTGATCCGTCCACCTCATGGGGGATCTACCTCTGGGTCTGATGCCTTCTTCGTTGCCCTGGACAACTAGGCGTTCTATTGACTCTTCATTGCGCCGTGATACATGACCGAAGAACGTAAGTATCCGCGACTGTACTATGAAGGATAGACGCTGCTTGATGTTGAGTGCAATTACTGATAACAAAAAGAGTGATAAAAGAATGAATATCGTGGAACTATTTACCAACTATAGAAAGGCTGCCTCGTTGGTCTAGTGGTCGCTAAGCGCGACTGCTGAGCAAGAGGTCCTGGGTTCAAATCCCGGGTCGGGCAAAGTGATACCGAGTTTTCCATTAGGTAATTCTCAGTAGCAGCACGGAGTCTGGATTTGTGCCCGGTTGATGGCATTAGGCTCGCCCCCTATTACATTGGGACTTACAACATAACTGGCGAAATGTGGGTGTACTATATGTTCACCTCTGCCTACCCCTTCGGGGAATACAGCGTGATGTTATGTATGTACTATAGAAAAGCCCTTAGTGTGTCCAATTCCATACCTAGTGTTAAATCAAAGCCCGTTTCAGACAAAGAGTTAGCCAAAACGTTTTGTACTGATCCCTCGTGGGGCAATTAAACAAGCTTCGGAATTACCTTTCATTCGGTTCCTGAAATAACTTTGCGGGCAAACTGTCAATAAGCGATACGAGTTAATGTTGTGGTTCTAATCTACACGTAGATTTGAGTAGGTACCTATATGTAGTATCGATTCGATATCGTATGACTAATGCCCATGTGGTAACACTAAGAAATCCTACATAATATTTTATGATGAATACACAATACCCAGTGAGAAAACAAGAATGAGCTTTTTTGCTATTTAATAAGACGAAATGGCGAAGGACTAATTAAGTTTTCATTTAAGAAATTATATAGGTTTAATGAATGTACGAAGTTTTAATAAACAATTAGTTTGAATGCTTTGGTAGAAAATGTGATCATTATTTATGCTATTATTCTTAAAATCAATTTCCATCGCTGTCATAACTATCTCCAATAGAACCTGTAGTGTGCACGAAGTTTTCCTTCAATGTACTTCGAATCTTCGAAGCTTTCAACGAGTAAAGTGATAAAAAATTCATGCATCTTTACATTTTGTTATCGAGAGCTCTAGACGCTACATTGAAAGTTGAATTTATACCAAACTTACTTCGGCAGAAAATTGACACTGTATACACTGATGGGTATCCATAAGGATATGGTGTTGGAGGTATAACTTCTTGTTTTACTCGAGATTTAGAACCACCAGCGTGTGCACAAGCACAACTTTACTTTCTATTTCCTTACACCATCAGGCCCATGGAACAGCAAACCGGCACAACCGAAAAGAGATCATGCGCAAAACTAATGGTTTAATGTGCCCCCCGTTTACCGTGGTGCATCGAGGCCTCTAAATTGATTAAAATCATTAATTCTGTAAGCCACAAGAGCTAAAGAAATCCTATTATCTAATACCTAAAATTTACTGTTGTTGCTCGACCCAGATTTTTTTCCTACTATGACTTATAATGATGGAACTTGTATCAAAGACTACTTTAGCGAGCGTAGATCTACTGCACCGTCTGTCTCGGTCCTCTTTTTACCCGCTGTCAAAGTTCGTCCTTCCCAATATAGACGGCGATAACCGCAGCGCATCTTGATAACATCGCTAGACGGACTTGCGGAAATCAACTCTTAGAATTTCAAACCACATCTACCCTTTCAGTACTTATCAATGTAAAGTTCAATATTAAATCGGCTTTGATCTTTTGTTGATGGGCTTTTGATCTCCTTGTGTATTTAGTCTCCTTCATTAAAAGATAATCTTAATGCCATCATATATAAACGATTACAAATAATGAAAGTAAATGAGTGTCTTTTAATAAAACAATACATTTAATCAAGAACACTAGCGCCGTAGAAAGTGCAATCATAGCTCTTTTATAATTTGTAAGAAGATATTTAATCAGCATCGGATTTAGAGGCAAGAATGTGCAATATTCTTAATACTGATTCTTGTAATTATCAAATGTATAATAACAAATATATAGCGTTAAGTTACTTTAGCGTCAATTTGATGCGCTGTGGTTACTTTAACAATAGTTGTTCCTAAGCTACGAAGTTATGATGCTATGCTCGTCCTGAAATTAATATTCGTGTTAAAAGCCAAAATCCGTTATGAAGTGTAATTACTTCGAAGAACGTGGCTTTTCAGCGAAGCAAGTTACCACTTTGTTGAATCTAGTCAATTCTGTGTAAGCTAATAAGATGGTTAATCATGCTTTGAACGTACCTACTTAAGTGTTCATTTATATAATATTTAATTGTCATGCGGTTTATTTCGTGGTTATAGTGTATCAAAATTCATATGAAACAAAAACAAGTGCTGTACCGATCTTTAGATGATTTACAATAGCACAGAGTAAGAACGCTAGACATTACGGTGACCATATTCTATCGAGAAAAATTAAATTATTATGTGTCATCATCATCATCATCAGCCCGTTGCAGTTCACTGCTGGACATAGGCCTCTCCCAATGTACACCAAAAGACCCGGTCTGCTGCTTTATGCATCCAGTCATTGCCTGCCCTCTTATGTAAGTACCTAGTAGTAAGTAGCGACCGACACTACGTTTACCAAGACGCGGTCTCCATTCCAGAACACGCTTACTCCAGCGTTTATCGGTTCTGCGACATATGTGGCCAGCCCATTGCCACTTCAACCTACTAACTTATTATGTGTGATCCGTAGATATTAACCCCTAACCGAGGCAAGCGATATGTCTGTAAAAAGCATTCTCGTTCCAGGAGAAAGTGCAATAAATTCTATTTTCAATCAACAAATATACCCGCAAACTTATTATTCTTTTTAAAACGGAAATATCCAAAGTTCTGCCGAAGTAAGTTCCTTCTGAAATCGTCAATCATCCATTTCCATTTAGCCGTCGTAAAAACGTTTCAACTGTAACAGTGCTTATTGTTCGTGAAAGTGATCCAGATTTCCTCGGGCCCAAACTGGCCGCAGGGTGGCCGCAAAACTTTAAAATATTTCCTTTGACATATTGTTGGCAACTAGCGCAGATATTTTTTACCACTGAATCGTTTGATGTTGGTTGTTGCATGATAAGTATGTCGTGTTTTCCAGTATGTAGTGTAATGTTTTAAAACAAGATAAAGGTATAGCTCTATTCATATAATAGAGCAATGCATATACTATGTATGCTAATTAGTATGCCTGGAAAGTGTCTACCGAATAGTACACTTCATTATGTTTACATTTTAGGTCAATAAAGGCATTATGGTTTAGATGCAGTTAAAAATCAATATCAATACTGCCAGGCCCTTATCCGTCAAAAGGGTAAATAGATCACGTATGACGCAAATATTATATTCATCGACACATTTGGAAAACATTTACCATTAATATCAATATTAGTAAATTGTATTTAGAGTTTAATATATTTAATAGGACAGCCCAATAAACTTTATGAAACTGGACCAAAACTAACCCTGAATTTTGAAAACTTCAATATGGTTCAATTAAACTTATTTATTGTACTGTCACTATTTTGGGCGAACAAACCAACCTTGTAACTTTGTTGATAGCTTTATAGTTATATTTAGAGAACGATCAGATTAAACAATGATATGCTTCGGAACGACTTTCATACATTCATGTACAGATTTCTATTAGTCATTATCGTTGTATAATTTTATGTTTTTTTCGTACTTTGGTACTCAGTTGTTTAATGACACTGACACACAGACTTTTTAAAAAAATTAATTAAATGATTCGCCCAATTCTTGAGAATAATAATTATGGTATACCGAAATATTGTTTAATTAAACAATATTAGATTATGTGATTTACTTACTTCTGTCTTGCAATCTCTGTCATCATAGCTGTTCCTAATGAAATAGGAAGCAAGCTTTGTAAATCACTGGACACAATTTTCCAAGCCGAAACAATATTACAATTATCCTAAACGTGAAACCCAATCTGTTCCCCACTCGGGAATTGAACCCAAAACTTTTTACTCAGCAGTCAACTTTACCAGAACAATTAGTATGTACAATATTAGATTATTTCGTTGAGGCGAATATTAAATATGATTATTCCAATTTTTAGGTTTGGTAGTTCAGAGTTCTGAAAATTCGTAACAGTATCTAAATTTTTATTGAAATCGCGTGAAATAAAAATAGCATTGCTATCTTATTGGATCAAAGTTCATAATATATACTCTTAAAATTATTAAATACAAAATATATCAAGTCATAATTATACGAAATAGCTGATGAATGTGTACTCAAATGGGTCCACTTTAATCAGTTATTAAGAATTGCCTACAAGAGAAACGAAAAACACAGAACTTGAAGGCATCGTCAGTTAAGTAATAAAAGCATAATTTTCTCTAAAATCAGTAGGAAAAATCAGTTGTAAATCAAACCCTTAACTCTTATCTTTAGGTACTAAACGTCAAAAAACGTTGTGTTGTATATTAGGACCTTTTCATACGAACAGATTCGTAAGATTCTAATTGCTCCATTGAAATTCTTTGATGAATTTTATTTCAACTTATTATGTCTGTAAGGGTCTTATAAAAAAGTCTTCTTCTTCGTCTTATAAAGTTAACTACAATACATGGCCTGTATTCTTTGAATGGTTAACAAACGGCTCAGCATGTGCTTTCTGTTTTTACTACAAACGCTACTAGTCTGCAGAAAATTAAACCTTTAGGTATCAGTACGTACATCAGGCTAGCTTGAATGGAATAGTCGTAAGACCTCCACGAACATAATATTCTCGCCGAATTAATGATGTTCTTGAGAAAGGTCAAGAGTAGTAAGCCGTCGAGCATGTGTGAAGAATGTAATGAGGGGAGAAAGTAGTATTTCAGGATCGTATCAAATGAAAATCCGTGGGCTATGCTTACTTCAATAGAAAACTGTACAAATACATATAGTTCGTCTCGTTTTTCATAATTATTTCTTCATACCACAAAATGAAATATAGGATATTAAAATTTGCTTGTTAAATTTATAGGTATTTTCTAATAACCATACAATTCTTATACCAAAAGATTAAAAGTTCAAAGTCCTTCGTGTAATTCAGCCACCACCGGAATCATCCGAAATCGTTTTCGTGAGATTATAGCTCGCAGATATAGTAAATGAGGGGTCTTTTGTGGAGACCATTATTTTCACGACGAGTTTCTTTCTCAGCCTATAGAAATCCGAATACATTGTGTTCGTTTTTTATTATTTGCTTTATGATAAAATCTTTGGATACGTTGATATACTCACACATAGACATAGATTTTACACACACTTCCCTCCATTTGGCGCTTGACTTTTTTGTGGCACAGTAACTTGAGAAAAAAAATGAATTTAGATGTTTCTTGCAACTTAATACAGTTTCTAGTTAAATGTGAGAGCGAACAGAAAACACCGTTACCGTTTTGAGAGCAAATTATATTGACTGAGCTTGGCGATTAGAAAAGAAGATAATGTTATGTTTTAATTGAGTGTTACTTCGCGTACACGCTTGCGAAAGGTTTCGAAGCTTCTTGCAAGCCCGTCAGACTTCGTTTCGCTCACCTTATAAAAGATACAGCTTTTCTAAAGCCATGGAAAGCCCTGCCACCACCCAAGCTACTCTGGCCGTAGTCTTCTTCGGTTTTGAGCTTTATAAAACGTGCCTCAGAGTAATGTCAATGCATCTTTTGCTTATGCTGTCTGAGCGACCACGACGTGATGTGGATTACCTTTTAATGCAAATTGGATTTGAGAATTTTTAATATTCTATTTTTTTACGTTACATACGTTAATTGTATTTGTGTTTTACGCTAATATTTGAGTAAAACTCGTTTCTCATTTACCTGTCAGCCTCGTGGGTGTTTACAAAGATGAATATACATAATGGACCAATTGATTGATTACATATGTACATATTATGTACATATGTAATCAATCAATTGGTCCATTACTTCAATTACTAGTTACAAATGTTGGGTGCAGCTGATAGGTATTCGTAATTAATTTACAAATTCGTCGAAAATAACGTGTAAGTATAATAATCATCATGGAATAAATTTTCGAAATTACTTAGTATGATATTATTGTAAGATATATTTCCTATGTTTCCGTAATAAATACTGCCCCATTTACCGTGCGGCATGATTCGAACGCTTGCACGTATGAAACGGCATTAGAGGCGGCGTCGAGGCATTTAGTGACAGATTTATTACACCCGAAAGCGGGGCACATAGATATTAACACATACTTCCATCAAGAACGCCCATCACAAAATACTTGGAGCAACTGCCAGTTTTAAATTATCCTGTTTTGTGAACGATAATACTACAACAAACTTTATTCATTGTTATTGCTGTATATTCGTATGAGAGTTAGTAAAAAAGAGGCGACTAAATTGTGGGAATATCGCAGTCAGCCTTTAACCCTGCAATGGAGATACCGCAAAATATATTGCGTACCCATCATAACTATTAAAACATGTATCTACAAGTGAAACCTGTAATTAGCTTTAACTATTACTAAACTTGTTTCTTTAGTTAGGCCAGGTAGATCAGCCTTAACTATGATTATTTACGGGAAACCCAAAGGAACATACCTTTTTGACAGCGTTTATATATTATTAGCATACATTTTTTTTATGAAATAATTTGTAATTGCGAATGTTTTTATTAAGGTTACTTATATATTTTCTATGAAAGAAATCTTGACACTTTATTTTGTTTTTTTTTTTTTAATTTCAAAGGAGCGTTCCATCTTTTCCGCTTTCAGCTCGTTTCCGCTTTTGATGGCAGTCAATTTGAGTGGTGACTTCACGCCTTTGCCCTTGGGGCTTGAAATTCTGCTGTGAAGCAAAATGCTGGGAACAAAATTCGCGTGCATTGTCATTTTTCATAGCTGTTGTTTGCTGAATTATTCCGTAATACATTTTTTTTTTCTGAGAAAGATGATTTATTTCTAAAGTTTAATAACACATATATTTTGGGTGTGTAACTTTACTCAGATATTAAGAATAATGGCGCAATGCTTGTTTGACTGGTGGCAAGATAATTAAGATTACATTTATGTATATAAAATGTGGTCTTTAGATGTTCATTAAGGCAGTTGTTTTTACACGACTGCCCAAAAAAAGGAGTGTTATGTTTTCAGGGTTCATGTATGTATGTATGTATGTGAGTTTCTTTATTCCACCATAACTTCTGATATTTTTTTTTTATTACTTTAAGGAAGTATTACTGCCTAAAATAGTACGAGGCGGTGAAGTAGTTGATAGTTCCCACATGTACCTATGTATTGCTTTGATCCAATGGAATACTGTATTGAATGTTATTTATGAAAATAATAAGAGTTAGATGTAAATACATAATTATTTATGACTAAAACGAGCCTGCGACTCCGTTTGCATGGAAAATGTGTCTTTTCCGGGATAAAAGTAGCCATGTCCACCTTGACCACCAAAAAGTCCATTCTAAAAACTATTGGAGAAAGAATTGTAGAAATCGGGTGGTTAATTTCGAAGATTACTTATTATATCCAAACATACAAATCTTAACTCTTTATTATACGTATTAGTTTACCTAGATAAATCTTTAAAGGTTCATTTCTAAAATGTCGTTGATGTTTAAATCACAACTAGCACCGACGCATTCAGCTTACCGTCATTTCATTTCTGCATTAGAAGTGCGACAGCTCGGACACCGTATAAGCTAATTTCCCCTAGTCGACACATCCAATTTACGCGAGTTGCTACATTAGTTTAGAAATTAAATTGTGGATGTAAAGCCTGTTAAACACTGGTGAAGTGCGGTAAACATTAATTACCTACGATACGTTTCTTGTTTTTTTTTTGTATTGTATTTTATTGCAGATAGATAATTTGGAATGAGACTTTAATTGTTGCAGATATAATCAATTTTACTTCTTCT
This sequence comes from Abrostola tripartita, assembly GCA_905340225.1. Taxonomy (NCBI): domain Eukaryota; kingdom Metazoa; phylum Arthropoda; class Insecta; order Lepidoptera; family Noctuidae; genus Abrostola; species Abrostola tripartita. The sequence continues at coordinate 4,146,813 of HG996487.1, read as the reverse complement.
TCTTCTTATCTTATGGTTGATGAAACAACCTGGTGTCAGAGTTTTAGCCGCCTGTAGGCCTCTGGCACGGCTTTAAACACCGTTGAAAAATCTCTCAGGTGTGCCAGTTTCCTCACGATGTTTTCCTTCACCGTTTTTAGCAACTGATAACTAATTTATAATACGCGCTTGAATTCGAAAAGATATTGGTGCGTGCCGGGGTTTGAACTTGCGACCTTTGTCTTGGCAGTCCTACAACGTAAGATTTGTAAGTTTATCTAGCTATCCCTATCTAGCTAAATAAAGACTATAAATATAATAACAATGTATGTAGATTAATATTTCTGTAACATTTTATCGAATATCTCGACAGTAAATGTTCGAAAACATAGGTATATCGGAGTTACAAGTAAAAGAAATGATGACTGTCTTTGTTATCTAATAAAACGACTTTCTTTTTATTCATTGAATTCATATTACAGTCACACTAACTTCAAAAGGAGGTGACATTTCATCGTTATTCGACACCAAAAAGATAAGTAATAAAAAAGTGTCAATATTAATCTAAATTTTCACCTTTACCCTTTATTTGTTTGATTTAGGTATGAAGACGGCCAAGACTATTGAGACTTGACTTTATTCATACTTTTGTAGAACCTTATGAATATTTCTTATTTTCTTCAGCGTAAAAAAAGGTAAGTAAGGTATTTTAAGATTAAAACTGTTAAAAAAATAAACCTTTAAAAAAACCTTTTTTATAAGTGACCACCATGTTCTTTTTTACTTTGCTTGATTCAAGGCATACTATAAAAACCAAACCTTTGACTCTTAATAAGGAGAACCCAACATATTCAAAAAAGGAAAATAAACGCAAAAGATAAAAAGCTTCTTCTTATAAATCTGATAAATGCGAAGAAAAACGTATCAAAGCATCGTTCCTACATTTCGTTTGAACAATTTGATTCTCAGGACCAGATAAGAATTGACTCACGGACGGAACTATTCTTATCCTTCGACTCCTTTCTGTTGTCGTTTTTGCACCTTTGTGCACGTGAGCAAATTGCGACGTAAGTTCCGGACACGAATTGCTGAACACTTCAATGAGTTTCAGTGTGTTAATTGATGATAATGTGCTTATGTCAGATTGAAGCAATGTCAGCGTTTGTGTCTATATTACTCATTAGCTATTAAGCTCACAGACATGATTTCACACAGGTTTTTTAGAGGGATTGCAGTCAATACACCTTCTTCTTCTTAACGTGTCGATAGCAAAAAATATTAACTATTTATTTTAAGAGTTTAAAGGCGTACTACAATACACGTAAAGTATAAATAATAATGAAAAAACATGTTTATTTCTAGTTTAATTATTGATTTCAAGAGTATCATGGGAGTGTTTTACAGATATATGACGTAGATATTACGTGCATCTGCTAATCACAGAATTGGTTGTCTTGCAAGCTATATTCAACCCATAGAGTTAAATATGTGTTCGCAGATATAGCACTTTTGTTATCGAACAATTTTCATCAACAGTCTTGTTCAAAAGGGAATCTAGAATTTATTAAATCTAGATCACCTTGTGCTAGTCTAAAAGCTGTGAAGCAATGTAATACTACGTTGCTATATAGGTATACATATATCTAGAAACGTTAGACGAAGACTACAATTACGAATTTTACGAGCAATACATGTTTCACTTGAATCTCAAGATCTACCTCGGATCGCAAAAGTAATATACAGACTAAAATTAATTATCCTAAGTAATAAATGTCAAGCGGGTTCTCTCTGAAAGTGTTTATAGAATTAATTTTGCAACAAATTGTTTCAATATGTCTTATCGCCGCACTCAGAAACGTTAATGATTACTTAAACCAACACTAAGTAAAGATTTCACAAAGGAAACCTTTACTTAGTAATAGTTTCACGTAATTATATATTTGTGAAGTGATACAAGTCACACTACAATATGTACTTGGATACAGAAATTTTGACAGTTGCTCATGTTGTCTAAAAGATAACAAGTCTCTAGTGTTATCTAAAAGATAACACTTTTGTAAACTATACCAAAACCACGTGGTAAACAGAAGTCTTGAAATAAGAAAAAGGTTACGGGAATACAGGACTATAGGATAGAAGCACAGGACCGGTCGATTTGGCGATTTTTGGAGGCCTATGTCTAGCTGAGGACTTGATGATGACCCTTTGAAAATTATACCTACATAAAAGTACTAATTATGACCGTCTATCATCAGCACAAATGCAATTCGGTGGATTCTAACTTCATCTCAAGGAACTTTTCACTGCCCATAGTCTGCTACTGTAAATGTTTTATGCCGCTCCCAAGTAAACAGCTCCTATTTTCCAGCAGAAACGCTGTGCCTACACAAACATCACCAGATGGGAGCACCGCTGACCTTAAAGCCAGCTGCCCTGCACTTACACATGCCGCCTTGATGACATTATTTCCGTTCGGTAATTGCGTTCAATCGGATTGAGCAAACAAGCCCGCTCGATTAGTCAAATGCTTGTATGTTTGTTTGTCTGTCTGTTAATAGTTCACCACGTGTGTTTGGATTGGTCGTCATCAGTTCAAGTGCTGGTAATGTTTGTGTTGATAGGTAAATGTATTGATCATGTTATTGAACTGATAAGTTCAGTGTAGATTGTGTTATCTTCGCTGAGAGGGTGTGTGAAAGTAGCACATTTATTGTAGAGCTTTACCGACATTTATTCACTATATTTTTATGTAAATTACGGTCTAAATAGATGGTCTGCATTTGAGTTGTAAGCCAAGTTGCAGGTTCTGCAGTGGACATTAGTATAAAAACTCCCAACATTCTGCATTTCACGTGCGGTTTTAATTACTCTCGGTCGCAGTCAGTGGGCAGTTTAAAAATACAGATGGTCAACTCTTTGACTATTATAACTATCGTGAGTATTATCCATAGTATTCACTTTGCATACCGGTGTTAGGTTTGACACTGCACCGCGTCACCAGCTTTTTATTAAGGACGCCGTTTGAGTCCAAAACGAGTCAGGCGTTCCCGAATAAACACGTCGGTAAAACAAGGACACAAATAAATAAGGTTGGCAATTGCATAAAAAAAGTAAGCACACTGCAATTCAGTAACTGATGGCAGTTCAAATGCAGTCCGTCTGTATCTCCAAACAAAATTGCATACTCCAAGTGACGGATCTGTTTCAGGTAAGTACCGATGGCGATATGGCTTTCTCAGTTATTTAAAGACACGAACTAATTTGGTATTAAGCAATTGATCTGTATAATTTTTGCACACGCTATTCTGAATAATTATAATGCTATTTTGTTTTGCTATTTACTACGAACATCTTTGTGTAAGATACCAAATTCAATTAAGTATAAACATGGTTTAATAGAGCACTCTAACACATGATACTCACACAATAGTGGAATGTTTCTTTGTTAAGTAACGATTAATTTAACCTTATTACGCACTATACAGCCTTGTGAAAGCTTTGTCTAGGGGCATAGCTAAGAATTTACATTCTTGCCTAGATACTAAAGGATTAAAATGTGTCTCAAGCTTCGAAGAAATTAGCTCTAGGCGAAATGAAGCTTCAAAGATGATATTGCGGAAATATTGCCAAGGTTTACTTTTCTTGTTAGATGATTGGATGTATTGGATATTTATGGCTTGACTATTTAGTTTAATTTACCTAACTGAAAGTTTCAGTGATTTAGAGTAAACTTCTTAATGTTTAGAAGTTTCAGGCATTTTGATTTAGGTCATTTCCATTCTAAGGGTGCGTACATACCTGTGTACGAGTGTGGGGCCCGTAGCTATGCGGCTACCCGGCAGATCAGTCCGCGTTAAACCGCGGTCAGTCTTCACATGTCAAGACCCCACCGTGCTTCGGAAGGCACGTTAAGCCGTTGGTCCTGCGCCTGATCTCTCTCCGGTCGTGTCGGTCTACCGTCCCATCGGACTATGAGAGTGAGGGAATAAGGAGTGCACCTGTGTCTGCGCGTATACTTGTGCACTATAATATCTCCTGCGCAGATGGCTAGTCTCAACTGAGACAGGCCGCCGTGGCCGAAATTCGGTCAGGAGGACATTATTATTTAGTTTAAGCCTTCAAATAGTTTGCTTTATGGTGCCTGAAGTAGGTTTTTTTTAACCTGTATTACAGGTCACCAGAGCACCCCCGCATTTAATGATTACAAACGCGACTTCTAGGGTGGCATATTACAGAAATGCAAGGGATTTTATGGATAGCGCTGCCCTTTATGGATTTCACCCAGATGACAATAACCTGACGATAGCCTGTGCTACCTAGGTCAGAGTGGTACTGAGGTCACAAATCTTAATTCCCTAAAGAATTTGCACTTTAGTATCTAATAACTTGACATCGTTTATACTACTGACAATAATAATGTGAATAATCATAACTACTTTCTGCTTTAACAAATAATACAGGCCACACAGCACAGTGGCAAGATGCCCCTAAAATGTCTACACTTGCAAAGGTGACGTCACGTGAATGCATAATGTGATCCCAGTTAACATACGCATCAATTATTCTAGTCGTGACGTCATCGCTCCTGACATCGCACATTCAAAATTGAACGGTAATTAGAGTACATGTCGACCGCACAATCGTTTGTTCAGGGAACTCCGCTAAAACGATATCCTTTAGAAAATCATTGAACTTCAAACAAGCTCTCCTAGGAATTTGAAAATAATAAGCTGTCAACTACCGTTTTTCTACCGTTTTATTTATTGCCTGTATTACTTCATCACAAAACAAAAGGCTACATTACTAATTTATACAAAAGTTAGTAGTTGCGATCGGTGAAGGTGGACTAATCGAAATGCGATATATTTTATATTTTGTCATATGAAGCATACATACCTAATATGAACCTTAATCTTGACATTTCGAACATCGATACCCAGATTGCTTTTAAACAATTTTACGATCAGCATTTATGTTTTGAAGGTTTAACATTCACTGATCTCTTTTAGACAAAATGTTGATGTATTTGAAATGATCTAAGCCTCAGAGGAATAAGTTATAATAATTCTATTTTACGAAATGCTAAGACACTTACCTAAATATCCTCGTTTACAATGAAACAGCTCATAATGCGCGTCAATTTACTAAATGTGATCACATCTCACAAACGGCATTTCCTGCCAGTGAAACTGTGCCTGTCACTGCTAAATATGTATGGGGTTCATTACGTTGTCGAGATCACGCCGAGTGGCGAGAAGGGGGCTTCGGCGAAGGCGTAACAAGTGGACTTAGACGGTGAAGGACAGTTTTATATGCAGGCTCTAATTATGTTACGGCACTTGTTCTAAATAGCTCGGAATATGCGACACGTATGAGTGTGTCAGATTTTTTTTCTAGGTTTAGAATTAAAAAAAAAAAGAATTAAATATTTTTTTGTGGCATATTTCCTAGCATGCCTGATTGCGTGTACTTATTCTCCAAAAATAGGTACCTACAGGTGTGCAGTTACACGTTCGGATTTCGACGAAGACAGTCTAAATAGCAAGTGTTATGTCGATTATCAAAAAAGGAAAAGATCAAAAAGTTAAGTTATCATAGATAATAATAAATACTGAAGTAAAAAAATACGCGTATGCAGAGAACGCAACCAGAACAAAACCTCATTTCGTAAAACGAATATAGTTTACCGATGGGCGAGTCCATTTCCACAGAATTCGGGACGATACTCGATAGCGATCGCTCTTTGATCGTAGTATCGTGCGGATCGGTATCGCGTTATCTACTTTCACTCAGTAAAAATCCCTTTGTGTTGGTTAGATATAATGTTTGTTTATAAAACGACGTCAATATTGTTGAAAAATTCATGAGAATATAAGTAAAGGCCGCGTTGCACACTAAATGTCATGCTAAAATTGAGTTGGTTATAATTATGCTGATCGCTTATGGGAAAGCTTGTTTTTTTCACATTACACATAGTTCAAAGTTGTAGTAATTTCGACTTAATTTCGTGAAGATCCTTAAGGTAAACCGTTCATCCTCTCTTCCTCGTTACGATAGTACGTCTGATGATGGCGTCCGACTGAGGTGCTGACCAAAACTTACTTTATCTTTGCGTGTAGAAGCGTTTGTTAGGCTCTTGTTAAGTTTGACATTGGTTCATTTTATTACCTGTAACAAAAAAACATGATCTATGAGGTTTATTTTTTTGTTTGTTTTTTTTTTTTTAAAAAAAACGTCGCCCCACACTAGGAATTTCTCCTGTATCGTGGGTGCGTTCACAAACATAAAATATCACATACACAAACACCCAGACTCGGAACAAACATCTGCGGAAATTTTTGTCCCGTGCGGGAATCGACCCCCAACCCTTAGCGCAGTAGTCCAATCGCTTAGCCACTGCGCCAATCAGGTCGTCAGTCTATGAGACTATTATTAATTAATATCTATACACAGTGACTGCCTCGTTGGTCTAGTGGTCGCTAAGCGCGACTGCTGAGCAAGAGGTTCAAATCCCGGGTCGGGCAAAGTAATAATAATAAATATAATAATAATAATTTACATACATTCATACATAACATCACGCCTGTATTCCCCGAAGGGGTAGGCAGAGGTGAACATATAGTGCACCCACATTTCGCCAGTTATGTTGTAAGTCCCAATGTAATAGGGCGCGAGCCTATTGCCATCAATCGGGCACAAATCCAGACTCCGTGCTGCTACTGAGAATTACCTAATGGAAAACTCAGTAACACTTTGCCCGACCCGGGATTTGAACCCAGGACCTAAATTTTATGTATACCAGCATAATATTTTGCAACAGGTGTGGTTTATATTATTATTGTTTTAATGCTACTGAAGAGAAGCTTGCAAGAAAGTTTAATTTTATTCTTCCATTCGCAACCATGAATAGCTGATCCTACAAAAAAGTTTTTATCTCATAACCTACGTACACAAGCTTATTCAATATCCGTAAGTAAACTCAAACATTAAACTCCACTTAAACATTTGCCTAATTTATTTCCCGGTGAATTCCCCGCCGCGCGCCGGCCAGTGCTATTGTTTTCTACGACAAAATTAAAGGTCACTGAAGGTTGTGTTTGTTTTCAATTAAATTAAACCCGGACCGGAGTTTCAATTTGATTTATTTCTATTTATGTTAGTCATCGGAGTTAATTACTTTATTCTCCTGAGTACTGTGCCGTGACAGACCCTGAGCCCTAGAAGGTCATTTGAGGTCCTTTAAAGCGGTATCAGTGCTTTTCCAGGACTCAAATGGCAAGAGAGCAAGAAAATGGGAAGCCAGACATAACTACGGGTAAGTTAAGCCTTTATGTAAATCTCACAGGCTCATAAATATACGAACTACATAGATTTTTTATTAAATGTAAAATTTTCTATGAGATTCAAAGACAGCACTCACAAATAGTGAAGAGAAACATCATGAAACCTAATCAAGTAACGCCTTCCGAATTTCGATTAGCCAACGCGCTGTGCGCAAGCTTGGTGATCAATGAATTAATAAATAAAACGAGGCCTTCACCTTTTTGTTAGGCTTGCTGGTGTTCGAGTTTGAAATAGCTTTGTTCATAAGTAAAAATTAACTTGTCGGGCGGCAAGTATGTATGTAATAACAATGTTCAACATCATTCACTTGTACAAATCCGACACACGGTAATTATACACTAAGCTACAAAAGTTAACTACACATTCTTAGAATACGGGCATTAATATTAATAACTCATGGTAATTAATAAACTGTGAACTTAGTAACTGAATGTTCTAACCTTTATGAACTGAAAACTTGCGAAGATTGAGAATTTATTTTATAATCTCGACGTGTGACACGTCACGTGTCCTTACGTTCCTTCTATAGACTGTAATTACGAAAAGACCGCGTGCTAGTAGTGTTAACATTAGCTACAATGCATAAACTTTCTTCACACAAATTTAGCAGACGATTGCCTATTGGTTTTGGAAATAAGTCATTTAATTAAATTGTCAAAATATAAAAATAAGTATTTTTTGATTATAATAGTTTATTATCAACTTGCGTACTTATTTTCTTGTAACTTGTGCCATACAATCACAAAATATACAGGTGAGGTATTTTCGATAATATAATCCCTCCTTTAAGAAAATTGGAAATCCAAGTGTTGGTTTAATAAATATTATAATTATCTTCCTTGATTAGAGAACCTTATAATTTTTATTACGGCACGGTTTATCGGTCTTTATCATGAAATATTATTTCTTAACTTATTACTAAGAGGAATATTTTTTATTAATAATATAATCACCCGTCGCTTGATAATCGTTGCTTTGTTTCAACGAGAATTAGGACAGAGACAAACCTATCGGTTACTCATCATCAGCCGGAAAACGTCCACTGTTGAACAAAAGCCTCCCCCTTAGAAACCTAACTATATACTCTGGTAACCGATAAACGGATATAATTAAAAAAGTTTTACTAATTAATCACATGCTTAAGATAAGGTTTAAGTTTTTAAAATCTTATTTCAGATCGTGTATCAACTTCACTGTGTTGTTCGGAAATGGAGCGCAAACAATTTTAATCCATCGAAAAAAGCCTGCTTCACGTAACAGCGGCAAAACATTGTTAAAAATGGATATCGGGTGCATAACAAGGTTTTACTTGAGAGCAAATGGACGCTGGACAAGGCTAATACAGCCTTGATGCATAATTATATTTTACCTATTATCTATACTTTTTTAGTTTGTCGATAATATAATTTAAAGTTATAAGTACCTTTCATAGAAGACTTTTCAAGTCAGATTTCAAGGATGGTATGCAATTAGTAACAGACTTTGTTTTTTTTTAAATTGCACTATTAATAAAAGTACCTATTATCGGTATTAGTCTGTTTCCTAGGAATTCTTAAGTGTTCAGCTGTAATAACGGACCCGGCTTTCACATAATTGGATGTTAAACGGTGTGTGACGTATCGTTAAAACGAATGGGATGAAAAAACGTTCCAAATAGATGATAAATTATACATCTTTTTTCAAGAAGGTCTTTTCCAAGCTGATTATAGCCAAATTATATATATTGAGCCAAAAATAATTAAGCAAATGGGCCAGTTTTATGGTGGATCGTAGAAAGGTAGGTTTATTTTAAGTACGTTATGAATAATTGAAAATCATTCTAAAACTATATGGATTTTTTTTTGGGACTCTGTTTAGTAGAACATTGATACAAGTAGGAATTTTCCAAAAAATAAATATAATTATGACACAAATGTACCTAATATTACACTTGTCCGTCTCATAAAGCTGGCATTTAAAAGTCACAGGTAAACGAATTAAAAGGAAAATGAAGTTAATGTAAATTTTCTTCTGTATTTATATTTAGATATAATAATATTAAAATCCGTTGAGTTACCTAATATCATAGGCGTTTTCCTTTAGGTAAAAGACGTCGGCTGACCACCAACCGTGTGGTGGTGTGCCGTGTGGTATCCGGCCTAGAATTGACCACCCCCTTTCCTCCCGTGGGTGTCGTAAGAGGCGACTAAGGGAAAACCCAGAAGATGGGCAGCAGCGTCTTCTGTAACTTGACCACCAACACTGCGATCCCCAAGCCGCTTGCCAAGCGTGGGGATTATGGCAACACCCCCCTTCTAAAAGGAGGAGGCCTTCGTTCAACAGTGGATGCCTTACGGCTGATGATGATGACCACCAACAGAAAAGTACATACCATTATTATTTGTATGTAGATTGTAGGTACTTACGTCATCAAATCGATTTGCTTGCCTGTATTACTCTAAGGTGGCCAAAGGTATCTTTCTAGGACATTTTTGATGTATTATTTTTAAAGAACATTGAGAAACTGCTTCTCTGCAGGTTGCGCAAGCACGTGGGATCCCGCGAAGGGTAAATAAGTTCGTGTAATCCGCAGTAGGTACCTAAGTTCCGAGTCTGGCCAACAGACATATTATGATATTAGTACTCCGTGTCTGTAAAACGAACCTATGGTTAAGGTATATATCCTAGTGTAAAACAATACGTATTCTATTTAGTTCAATATTTTAATAATTCAGTAGTCATACTGCTCACAAATGTGGGATATCATTTGAAACGTAACCCTGTAACGTATTGTATCCAGGGATTACGACATGGTTCCATAAATAAATAACATGAATTAATATTTCCATTTGTACAATTTTTCCTCAACAGAATAAACAAAAAGATTAACAGATTCTAAACTCAACTCTCGCTGAAATAACAACGCATGATAATCCTGGTTTGCGTAAATTATATGCATATCAGTGTCGTGCAAATTTCATACAACGTATTTTCTGCTTTTGCGCTTCTAAGCTTCTGTTCATGGCGGACAACGTGGTGGCCAAAAGAGTACTTGTTAAGCCTTACATTGCCTTAATATACCTGAGCTTCTAAAACCAGCATCTTAACAAAGGCAAGGCAGACTATAATTATGTACCTACTTTAAAAAAAATGCATAAACGGGAAACAATAAGAATAAAAAAGAAAAACCCATATTCTAGGACTATATAAAAACACATGTAAATGTAATAAAAAAAATTTGGGCGTTTTTGATTTTTGAAGCATAATCGTAATAATTCATAGGTTCTTTAATGCACAAATACGAAATCAATACGCATGAGTATATTGTGTAAATCAAGGCTAATGTCTTTAATTCTCATGTTGACACACCAAACTAATCCAATTGGGACCAATTAATCCTTCATTATTCAGCGACTGAAGGCTGAGAAGTGGCAGCCTCATTGTCACACGGCTTCCAAGCGTAAGTGATCGGACCAAGACACGGAGCTATGAGATTAACAATATATTACTCCAAGATTTACATATACAATCCCGTCTGATCAATCTTATCCTTCATACCCACATTTTGCCGCGTATTGTCAGTCTAATTAATGGGTGGTGAGTCCATTGAGATTTGATTGAGATAGTGATATATTAATCGGGCTAACACTAGGTTTGTCATCCATGATAAACTTAGGCGAGGATCAAGAAATATTTTGCCTTACTTTTCTATATATAAATAAATATAAATAAATAAATATATCCCGAGGTCTAGGTTAATGCACATCAATCCGTGGATTTAAATCTAGGCAATTAGACATAAAAAATCATAAAAGTGATGAACTTATTTCCAGACACTGCTGACTATTTTGGAAATGTTCGCTCCAATTATGATGTATTAGTCATATACTGTCTAGCAAAAGTTGAACGTGCAACAGCACACCTTTTCATACCCATTATGGGAATTCGTGATGTTGCAATCGCAATCCATTTTAAAAGGCCCGATGACAAAATAAATATTTCATTATAATATTCCTAAGCACACAATTTGGATGCGATTCAAACTACCGTCCAAGATGGATTTGGCCGTTGTTTCCAAAACGTGACCAAAATTAATTAGGCAGTTTGGTGTTTTGAGTAAAGAAGACTCATTACAGTTTGCGCTGAAATTTAATTCGTTATTGTTTATTCTATAAAAAGTATTTGAAATTATAATGAAACTTTGTTGGTTAAGACTTTCTATTGCAGTTGGCCAAAACTTGCAGAAGTCAGGGTCTAAGATCCTTGTGCTACAAAATTATTTCTCCATACCTGCTATAATTTGTTTTATCAATAGTTCTTGAAGTTACAGAAGACGCTGCAGCCCATCTTCTAGATTTTCCCTTAGTGGTCTCCTACGACACTCACGGGACGAAATGGGTTAATGTTGGGTTTGATTCACAGGCTACAGGCAAACCGCTACACTAGGTTTGGCGCGCGACTTGTACCGTGTACAGTTGTACACCGTCCGTTCCATTGTACAAGTTTGTGCACGATGTAGGTTAGGTTAGATAGGCTAGGTATCTTCCTTTAATCCGAAACTAAAACTATTTCAAATCTTACTAGAATTTCACAGAATTAATTCAATTCTCCATTATTTTGCTATAAAGCAAACTATTGTGGCAATTATCTCGACGCAGCACAAAGGGCGCTGGAATACGGTCAACTTGATCCTATTAAGTGCATTCGCGGATTATAACTGCGTTAATATTCACTTTCAAAGACCAGAGACTAGCAGTTTGTTGTGGATCGGTCTGCTACAACAAGGCTGTAACTATCTTACGTTATAAACATTCCTTTTTACTCCCATTTCCCTTTGCTCTTATAACTTTAGAATCGTTTTTTTTATCTGGATGCATTTAAATTGCGTTTACGCTCTCACTTCGATGCTCGACTAAATTAAATTTCTGCCCTGTTCGTCCACTTTTTAAATCACTTTACTAAATAAAATCAAAACAATTCTCTTCCCTAAAGCGTTACCAAAGTAGATCAAACAAATTTCTTAAAGCGTTCTATAAGTGAAGATTATTTAAGATTATTACATTTATCTTCCTCCCACGAGAATCTAACTACGAAAGGACTGGTTGATTAACTTTCGGGCCTTTTAACGTAACTTACCTATTTCCATTAAAGTTACAATTGTGAGAAATTTGTTCGGAGAACAAAACTCTAATTTGTTTGGCCACATTTTAAGTCGTTGTTCGCATATTATTAAGCACGTGACTATTAAAGAGTTACCAAACAAAACATGTTCTGGAAAAGGTCCTGATAAAAAGAGCACTGTAAACACATGAATATCTGCGAACAATGTGTAGAGAAAGATCCAAAAGCAAGGAAATACGTTGCCTTTACTTAGTCCTCCGTCAAAACTCGTTACAAGTCGTACAAGGCTTACTTAGGTACTATAAAGATATTTTTCACGTCTTCATCTTTCAAAATGATTATTATCAATTATGGATACTTTAAAAGAGCATTTACGAGTGACGTGTATGAATTGATCGTCCTGGTCGTGCGCACATGGTCTCTTAGCCCTCCTATCTACTGGTAGACTGGCTTATCTTTCTAACATAGTATGAACTATTTTTTCATGTAGGCATTTTAAATTATTTTCTAAGTATAGGTACTACATCAATTTTGTTCATCCGCCTACCGAGAATTGTCTCTCTTACCCCTAATGGTAAGTAGTTATTCAGGCCAATAAACTTCACCAACATCGTATTGTTCGGTTTATTTAGTATTGTGTTATTGGGTTCAAGCAGTTCTGAAGTACAACTGAAACCAAATCAAAAAGCTTTCATTTTCTATAGAGCCCGATGCTTAGAGTTCGGTTTTCATTGTTCTATGTTAACAGGTTTATTTATAAATCGGCATGTATAGAGGTATACCTATATTGTCCTATATAGGTATTTTATACAACCTATTAATAATTTGGGCATGTTGGTGACATACCACAAATACCGTACAGCGTCCTGTTTCAATGGAATATATTGAACACCTTTGATCAAATCAGTCTACAACATAACCGTGTAACTTGATGCCACATGATTGGGCCTAAGCAATTAGGTAGCATGTTTGGCTATATAATACTAGCTGGCCTAATCTAGTGCAGTATAGCATATAGTTCCTTATAGAACGCTTGAGGTTACAGAATTCTTATATCCTTAGAATAAATCATGATAATAGTCGTTGAGTTTAAGAATAAAATTCCTCTTGACAGAAGGGGTTACAGTTACGACTCGCTGTACCTACCTGTGACAAACTATGTGCGGGTTAAATAAATATTAAAAAAAAAATAGACCTTCATCACATAGAGCCCCACATATCTCCACCAATTATAATAAGTGATAAGTCTATAATTGGTGGATAAATAACGGTGTAATAGACTCGTGATCATGGAGAAACCCTCTGCCTATCTCTTTGGGGAATAGGGAAGTGATTGTAATATATATTATGTATCAAGATAATTCATAATGCCGTGTGGTATCCGGCCTAGAACTGACCACCTCCTTTCCTCCCGTGGGTGTCGTAAGAGGCGACTAAGGAAAAATCCAGAAAATGTGCAGCAGCGTCTTCTGTAACTAGACCACCAACACTGCGATCCCCAAGCCGCTTGCCAAGCGTGGGGATTATGGCAACCCCCCCCCCCTTCTATAAGCGGGAGTCATTTGTTCAACAGTGGAATTCTCGGCTGATGATGATCATGATGATCAAGATAATATTATCAAAGATTTAACTACAGTATACAATAACGTAAAACGTTTCCTAGTTATATAGGTAACTGTTTTATGAAACACGGAGAAACTAAGCCGGTTATCGCTATAAGAGGATTGCTCCCAGGAGAATATTCAAGCGGTTCTCATTCAAACTAACTAGTTGGTAGTAGTTTGCCGTGTACTCCAATAGTATTTATAGATTTAGCATGTTAATAGAAGTATAGATATAATAATGTCATGGTGAAATACTTAATAAAGGATATCGGAAAGTCGCAATGACATCAATGTTTTGCAAAACGAGGTAATTTGTTTAAATTGCAAGTATTATGATATAACTGGCTGCGCCCCGTGGTTTTACCCGCTACATTTTTCGGGATAAAAAGCATATATGGTAGCCTGATGATGATGGTAGCCTATATGTGTAGCCTACAGGGTGTCAGCTACCTCCATATTAAATTTTAGCAAAATCGGTCCAGTTCCAGGTCCGTTTGAACGTAAAGAGGTAACAAACATACAAACACACATACAAACTTTCGACTTTATAATATTAGTGTGATATTTGAGTACGCTTCAACAAAAATCATAAAGTAATATACTTCTGCTTAAAATTGTCCACAGTATAAGCTAGATGGTTGCTTTGTATGCTCTTTAGTTGCTGGTTACAATTTTCCGATTGGAAAAACGAAGACTCGCTGTAAATAGTACCCCGGGGTATTAAGTTCCAGTTTGGTCCTATGGTGTGTATGAAATTTAGCGTTAGGTTAACCTGTGTTCGTTTTGATACATTTTTTTTCATAATAACATAACATAACATCACGCCTGTATTCCCCGAAGGGGTAGGCAGAGGTGAACATATAGTACACCCACATTTCGCCAGTTATGTTGTAAGTCCCAATGTAATAGGGGGCGAGCCTATTGCCATCAACCGGGCACAAATCCAGACTCCGTGCTGCTACTGAGAATTACCTAATGGAAAACTCAGTAACACTTTGCCCGACCCGGGATTTGAACCCAGGACCTCTTGCTCAGCAGTCGCGCTTAGCGACCACTAGACCAACGAGGCAGTTTTTTCATAATAATCATGAATTTTTATTTATTTTATGAGCTAGGTTAGCTCATAAAATAATATCAATTACTAATGCCGTGCGACCGTGCGAGTCAGCGTTATTAATTCATAATTTATTAGGAAGAAACTTTATATTTTTATCAGGCCTACACTCATTGCTGAATAATGCACTATACCTTAAATTCATCATCAACTTTATAAACATGGGTACAAGGTGCATTTTACCGTTGTAACAAAAACTCCGCATTCAGTTGACCGAGGTGCGTCGTGAACGAGGTCGGTTGGAGTGGCCGCCAACTAACAACAGTTTCAAGACAATACAACAGAGGCTCGCGTCTCCTCTAGTTATACATTATTATTCATTTCTGGGTGCGAAAGAGAGATAAAGTTAGTCATTGTTAGTTTCTGCCACCACTAGCTAGGTAATTAAGGACAGAAATGTGAATTACGGCGTGTTTTTCAACGTCGATGTTACTTGGTGCTAGCATTTTGGTTACAAAAGTAATTAGATCTCGCACTAAGAATTTAATCACTTAACATAACATAACATCACGCCTGTATTCTCCGAAGGGGTAGGCAGAGGTGTACATATGTATAGTACACCCACATTTCGCCAGGTCTGTTGTAATTCCCAATGTATTAGGGGGCGAGCCTATTGCCATCAACCGGGCACAAGTCCAGACTCCGTGCTGCTACTGAGAATCACCGAATGGAAAACTCAGTAACACTTTGCCCGACCCGGGATTTGAACCCAGGACCTCTTGCTCAGCAGTCGCGCTTAGCGATCACTAGATCAACAAGGCAGTCTATTATCACTAAGCAAAATTCAAAAAGTATAAATAATTGATAGTAAACGACAATAAACGATTTGAAGTCAAAATTATGAAATACACAGTAGGGTCATACGATTGCCATAGACGGCATTTATGTATTCTTATAGTGTTCTTTGTATTCAATTGAATGTCGTTAGATATTTCCAAATAAGTATTTCACTTGATATCTGAGTATTGAGTAGCAACTACATACATAAAGTCACGCCTATTTCCACGAGGGGTAGGCAGAGACCACGGATTTCCATTTGCTACGATCCTGACATAATTCTAATAACATACATACATACATACACATACAAATACATTCTTTTCTTGAGTAGCAACTGGCAGCAAAAAACCCCTTCACAACATTTTAATATTTGAGAACGACTGATTGAGTATTACCTACTATGAGTGGTGTTGATAACCACATCAATATTGACCTTTTATGACGCAGATAGTGGCGGAAGAGAATCTGAACAGAATCTTTATAATGTTAAGTAATATTTTGTTCATAACTTTATTCGTTTTTGAGGTTATTTTATTTTTTATGGGCAACTTTGCATCCCGTAATTGACAAGGTAGAACCTTCTAAGCGGGCTTAGTCGCGGTCAGAAACTAGCGAGTACTAAATTACGCATATTGCAGCAAAACATATCATTGCATTAATCTACATTGATAGGTAAATTGCGAGTTTATTTATGTGGGTCAAAATAATTACAGCATGATAATTATTGTGTGAATGCTTCGAAATAATCATAGGTCGCTAACTTAATTATGCTTGAAGCTTGTTGTCCGTTTATTTAACAGCACCTCATTAAAATCCTTTTTAAATTGATCTATGGCTCAGCTGTAGAACTGTTTTTCAACCTTCCGACTCGACATCCAAAGCTCAACTTTTAATTGTGACGTCATTCTATTACCTTTGGTAAGTAAAGATCCTGTTAAGTAAAAACCCGGACAAACTTTAGATTCAATAGTTTTAGATAATTATATTGATTTGCAGCTCAAATGCAAAAACAAAAGCATCTCATAATGTACACAGAAGATAATTAGCATTAATCCCCATGTTTCGTTACTGAATTTTAACAAATCAACTGTTTCGGTTCACGTTTTACTATCTTAGCTGCGCCCTGCGGTGTTACCCGCTACATTTATTCGGGATAAAATGTAGCCTATGTGTAATCCAGGGTGTCAGCTACCTCCATACAAAATAATAGCAAAATCGGTCCAGCCGTTTGAGCATGAAGAGGTAACAAATACACAAACACACTCACAACTTTCTCCTTTATTATATTAGTGACATACTTTTCTTCACTATCAGTGAGTGTGAAAAGGACGTAGGTACCTAATATACAAATCCATTAAAAAATCTCATTCTTGGTCGTTCTTTAGTCCGCATCCCTCTGTTCATCACGACAATGGACAATCGTGATACTTTCAAACACAATTGCATCACTGAATACTAAAAAATACTCAGCAAATCTCAGCCAATTAATGCCAGTCTGCGAGTCTGAGGAATTTTACAAATTCATTCGCTTGTAAAATGTATTGACTGTCTAACAATAGTTAATGGAGTTCTGTTATGCGAAGACTCTGCTCTTGGATTGTATCCAAGAGATTGATGGGCAAGGCACTAACGCTAGGTGTTATTATTTTCCGGTGTCGGGTGTAATTTAGAGGCTAATTAATCAGGAGGGTGTCAGAAAGACGGAAAAACGTTTAAGGAATAGCTATTAATTGTTAGATAGTAAAGAAATATTATTCACGTTCGTTTCCAGTCCAAACTTAAACCGACTTATTTTGATTATTGTAACTGGTTGCCAACCAGTTACTATTACATTAAGTTCGCAATTTTGAGCCTTATAATTATTGTAAATTATGTACTGATTATGGTAAATTCGTCTCTAAATGCGTTGACCTAAGTCCAGGCATGCATCATTTAAAAAGGAAGTCTATAACAGACATCGATTTTCCGCTTACAATGCTACAAATGTAATAAGTATTATAAATTATATCATTTTGCTTTTAGATAAATATATAGGAAAGGTAAAATTTAAGAATAATAATATGAGATAGTGCAAATTATTAGATATTAATGTAATTAATAGAAGTAGGTATTTTAATATGAATAGCCTTGAATACTATCGGAAACTACGTAGCCAAAAACTTTTCATGTGACAAATAAACAAACCTCCTAATTTGCCATTATTAAATTTAATTTAGTCTCTTTAAAAAGACTTTCTATCGCGATAATAATCAGCTACTGAATACATTTAGTTAAATATAAAGACCATGTCATAATAAGGTATTTTCTGCTTTTAAAAAGAGGTTACTGATTTAAAATACTTTAAAAAGCTGGGTCGAATACAGCCAGTGTTGTTAAAAGACAATCCAATTAAGATACTTTACTAATCGAATAAATTGAGCCCTTAGTTAAGCAATGAGAATCCTAATGTTCTTGTTTAGTCAAAAAGTTCAGTTACAGACCGGTTCAAAAAAACAAAATGGATGCTTAAGCCTTTAAAGCGATGTATAGATCTGACGTCACATTGAAACATTACATGAGAGCACGTGCCGTGTTGGAATGATTTGATTCCATGATACTAACGCATTCGACTTTCATTGCTCTATTGTTACTCACGAACCTAATATTATTTACTATGGTGTCTTTGCTAAAAGTATTTTTATGGTTTTGCACCTTCCAAGGTCAGGCTTAAACGGAGCCTAGAAATTTGAAGGTCAAAAAAGTAATTTGTCCGTCTCCTACGTATATTTTCGGCTTTGTTTAATCATGAAATATGTTCAAGATAAACGAAATAATAGGTACTCGAATATACCATGCCAGCGAAATAAGTAAAAACTAAAATTGTTTTACTAATTGGTAATCTTGGCCTTTTCTTTGAACAAAGCGCTATAACTTTTACTTTAAAATAATATTCAAAGCTTCACTCACTTTTTATGTTGTAGTTTCGACATCAATCAAGAAATTTGGTACTAAACTGATCAGAATGAATATTGGTAAGTAATGCATTATTAGTTATAACACGGTAATTTTGTGAAGCGTGTGCCGAAATATGGTGCTCATGCTGACGTGTAACCGCCCTGATTAGGCGATAGGTATTGCCACCGCCTTCTTCTACCTTTAAAGTCACTTCACATGCGCTGAAAAATAATTAACAACACTGTAAAGATTTCCCAAGAATCCTTAATGTAGTAAAAAAAAGCAATATAAATTTTGCTTTAGTCAATATCGTTACGAAGCCTATTGAGGTTATGCACTACACTATGTAGTAGTAGGTCTGCACGACTGAAGTTGAAATATTTTTGATTCCATTTTACCCCATATATGTAATAATAAAAACAAAATAACTGATCATTATATCTTACCTGCTTGAGTCTATAAATGGGCTCACATCTAACAACGCGACATTTAACTAGATTATGTGAAGTTGTCAACCCAACAAGATCCAACAGTGAGCTATTAACATACTGCGATCACTAATCCGTGCTTAACATAAGCGGTGATTATGACAGGAAGCATAGAGAATAAACTGTTCATTGTTCTGTTCAATGAGAACTTATCTATTATATTATTTGTAAATGCAGCGGCGGTAACCAAAGTACAATCACCTATCTTCTGCAAAAATGGACTAGTTATGAGGTTACCTGTTAAATCAATGTAAATTCAAATATAATCAAGAAAAATAAAAGAAAAGCGTTGGAAAAACAAATGCGTAGGGAAATCCAGGACAAGAACATACCTTTCACAAAGACGTGGATACATAATATAGGCAAACAAAGGAATTAGAATATCTCAAACAGAAAGGTTTATGATAGAGAGCCCTACTGTGGGCTTATTGGGAGCAATGAAACAGGCGAACTTAGAATACTTTCCAGATTACTGAAAAAAAGGCAAAATCAAGTTTACAAAACCAAAGTCTACCATCAGAATCTTATGAAGCAGTAAATGTGTAAGGGCCTTTATATGACGGGTCGAGCAATCCAATTACAGGATTAGCCAACACTAAAGTGGGGTGAAGTGAGGCGAGACAACAACGACGCCCGATGTACGGAGACGGACAAATGAAATTTGTAATTAACGCATGCTATTGTGATTGATAAATGACCAAAGAATCTCTCATTAACTAAGATTTAATTATTATACTAGTAGTAGAGCTAGTATCCATCGTATCCTTGGTGGATTTAATATAATTACGCGGAATTTAGATTATGCTGTACCAAAAAGTACCTAACACTTGTTTTACTGACAAAAGGATTTTCATTAAAAATGCAGAGCAACCATACCTCGGTGTGATATACTACCGGGCTTTACGCATTATGGCATTTATGGGTACGCTTTAGTGCTAGTAACGAAGAATGCACTTTAACTATCTGTTATTGCCTTTTAAAACATCACAATCGAAAATCCTTTACAGTGGCAAGCTGCTAGTTAGCAATCCAGCTATTGACCTGCGCCTAATTATATTTGTGTTTTACAAGAAGCAATTAACTTTTGAATTCCGCAATTACTAACAAAACAGATCTTAATGCTAAACTTGCAATATTCCTCCTGACGACGCTTTCTTCGGCGCTTTAGAATAATCCCCGTTTTATTGGTCTTTGATAATTAAGGATTCAACAAAGTAACTAAACAAACCGAGTGTTTAACTGATTAAGTCATCTATAACGAAATAGAACAAATGCTAATACGTATCTTAGAATAATGGTTTGCATAATCAATTCGATCAATCATTACTTGCTCGATTATTTGCCATTTATCGAATGCTATAGGGCTTCACGCTTGACCAGTTACAGAGTTATGCACTCTGTATATCATACTAAATGACACCATTATTTAACATGATACGTGTAAACGGTCTATAATATGAAATATAGCAACACATAAGCAGTAAGTTATCGATTAGATAAAGAAAACCCCTACGTAAGTTACAGTAATTTTACGTAAATATAATGTATTTAAAACGGAAACTATAGATTTATCGTTCCGTATTGAATGCATAAATAATATTTTTATTATTAATTATCGATAAGACTGGCCATAACAAAATGACCAATAATTTAAAAAAATCTTTTGCTCAAATTAAAGCTATAGAACTGCAAACAATGATGACAATGACAGCTATGTTAGCGAAGCTGTCAACGTCAAAATGTTTTTTAAATCATAGTTCCTACTTTAAAATAATATAAACGTCAGTCAAAAATAAGTGATAAACAAAGATGTCGCCGCTGTCCTCGGTAATTTTATTGACGTGTCTATTCATTGGTCAGTGAAGATTGTCGTGTCTTTTATAACTACTTAGTACAATAGATTATGAAAAAGCCACAGAAGACTGTACAAATTGGTAGGTTAGTAAGGTCCGAATTTACAAAATAAGATAAAATAAAACCAACTAAAGTATAAAAGGCAATTTGATATATTGTTTCATTTATATGACCTTGCCACACATATGTAACTTTATACTCACAACAGATTAAAAAGGAACATTACCCTGTCACCCAGGGGAGTGAAGAAAAACCGCTTCAAGCTTGGCAGATACTAATAAGGCTGCGACCCGGACCTCACTCATTAATATTGTGCCTGCTATGACTTGGGGAAGGGGCTGTTGCTTTTCTATTAACAGTAACTGATGTTGCGGCTGTGTTAAATTTAAAATGAACGATGCGACTTAAAAATTAATACTAATTTTGACTAGGATGTTTTATTTGGTTATAAAAACAACATTTTTTATCACGACGACGCAACTGATTACGCATTTGCATGATTAGCAAATATAATATTTGGAAAGGTTGACAAATCCTCAGTATTCAATAGTGAACTGTGACTGACCATAATATTCTGTGTATAAGTGCCAATTATAATCAGGATCAATGCCATTGATATTCTCCAAGATACAAGAAAGTCGTCAAAAATCAAACAGATTTATCTATTCAACAGCTGATTGCGTCAAGCAAGTTCATCGTGAGCGTTCACCACAAGTCTCCACGTAGGCATAGAAATTACTCTTATTTCCTCCACCAACATATTCCTCTTGCTACGGAAATGAAACATCTTTCAAGCAGTCCCCACATCCCGTAAATAATTCCGTCCTAGTGATAAAGTTATCGTACCATAAGTGGGAAATCAAATGTCGTGACTGTAACTGAAGGGCTTCGCGGCGCGTTGGTGCCAATTACAGCCCACGTATAGAGTGCCACTTAAGCCGAAGATTACGCACAATTGCATAATGAACACTTCTAGAAAAATGTGAAGGAACCAACTTAAACAGTCTGTTTTGGAGTAAGGAGCTTTTGACAGAAAGAAAATAACAATTCACCTGAAACCTAAAATGGTAATGCATTTCCATCACGAAAAATATATATTTATCATTAAATATAACATACTAAACGATATCGCATGCTACAGACCTTCACTGAGTATATTTTATTAAATAATTGATTGATGGATGTGAAATGATTCATGTTGTAACATCGGTTTGCTTCTAATACATTCACAATTACACTACATCAATCAGGTTTCTTTAAACAATTTTTTTCATCATTGGTCAAAGCAAAGAAAACCCTTATTTAATAAATAATACAAACTACTACCCGTTTACATTATCAGACCAATAATAACGTAACAATGCGTAAGATGTGATCCTAAATCTACAAAGCAATTCCGGAGTTTGCGAAGGCCTAAAGATAGAAAGGTAATAAATCGAACAAAAACACAAATATATTCATTGTGAGTAGGATTATCTTAAATACATTACCAGGGCGCCTTGGAAACCCACGCCAAAATGAATAAAATGGCGTTACGTATGCCCTGAGAATTACGGTAATATTGGCTGTCAATTTGGATTCGAGCCGTCGAGTATCAAGCCTCTATGAAAACAATAATAATTGATATTCTCTTTGGAAACCACTTGGAAATGTTAGTAAAAATAAATAATACAACATTGGTACTGTGCTATATTAATTTTTGTTAAAGGGCATGATTGATGCTCTGGGTCTTCTCAATGAGACTTGCAGTCTTTTTATGCCCAATAACTATTGTCGTGGCACGAGACACAGATTTGTGGCGGTTCCATCGTGCCAATTTCTTTGCCACGGCAACTTTGAAGGACCTGAACACTAACCTGGAGATTTATTTGCGGATGAATGGAAGTTAATTATTGTCAGAAGGCTTAAACTCTTACTAGAATAATGTATGAAACTTAAGTTGGTTTATTGTTCCTTATTTTCTGTTTTTTCTCTCTTTGTCTTATTCTATTAAGTTCTATTTAAAGTAAATAAGTACAAAAACTTTAAAAAGCAAAATTCGTATGTATTTAAAAACCCAACGGGTTATTTATTATAGGAGAGTTAACTTACAATACATTATAATGTAGGATAAGCATACAAGATCCGTAATAAAATTAGTACCCATGATACAAGACGTATCAAATGACAATTCAAGAATCCAAAAGCGAACCTTGTAGCAATCGTAATAGCATTTTATTTAATCGAGGTCGAGTCAAACGCCCTAATTTGCTACTCTCACAGATTAAACCTGACATTTTCCTGTACACTCCAGCAGCAGAAAGTAGCCAAAACTTTTAATATGTTGCCCAGAATATTGTTTTAGGCTTACAACTGAGGGAAACGTAGATGTTACCAAATTAAATAACATAGAAAACCTTTCAGAGATCGACATCCTTTTAAAAAAAAACGGCTTTTAGGCAGAAGAAAGGTACGAACGATACTGATGTTTCCTTTTTGGTGAATACGAACTAAATCGCTTTCAGACGTATACAGATAATATATATCTTTTCCGTGAAACATATATTACGTTAGCTGATATTTGTGTCTGGATTCGAATTAGGAGCTTATCGAGTTAAGTTGCGCTATTGGGTGGGCATTAGCTAATTATTAAGTAGATTATGCGTGAAGATATAAATTGTAAGACCTAAAAATAAATTATTTGGAATGTTGCGCTAAGGGTAACGGGTTACGGGATTATCATATTGCACTAAGTCAATATTTATGCTAACTAGGTAATGTGATACCGAAAGTCTGTAAAACGCACGTAAAATTTAGTTAGTTTTCAGTATTAGTCAGTAGAAATGTAATCGCATCTATGGAAAAAAATTGTTGGATTAACTTCTGGTGAAAGAGAACATCTTAGCCTACGGGAATTAGTTAAGTGATTAATGTGCATACGTCAGTTTTCAAATCGAAAAGTATACATTCCTCTTAGCATGGTCTGCGTAAAAGACGGATGTGTCGGAGAATATTCCTTCCAGTGCGTCAATTATGTCTAATGGCCTCTAATGGTCTGCCAAGCGTGGAGAATACGGCCAATTATTCCCTAACGATATATTGTACTGGTTTCTTAGGAGTAGGAGATTTTTACCTTTTTCTTTCTTCCGCTTGGCAATTGATATTATTTAAACTATAAAGGAATTAATACTTTCAATATAATATTTTAGTGAGAAACTGACACTGACTTCTTGCGTAGTTAACAGTCGACCTGAACAAAACATTTGTATTTGCGAAAACTTTTTTGGAAGCCTTGTCATAATTATCTAAGTTTAGAACTTAAAATAGATACTGCGATATGAATAAATAGGACCATGACCCACAGAATGAATAGGATGCCAAAAGATTATAATCATCCAGCAAGCCACTTACATAAGGGATGAGTGGCAACTCTGTACCATGCAATCGCTAACAACGCTCAAACAAACCCGTTCCTTTGTGGCAAACACAAACAGGAGCTTAATCTCTGGGCCGCAAGCACAGGGACGCAAGCCCAGCATATTTTCAGTTTACCTTAGAGAATAATTTTATAAAATATACCGGGAATCAGAGGTGGAATGTTTGTCATGCACAGATTTGAGTCAGTATTTAACAGGTCGTATTTGACTAAAAGAAGGTAATTCCTATAACTTTAAAACGCCGTTTCAGTTCAATCAATTTTGGGTTCCAATAATTGACTTTTTGCAGATTTTGGGCACATTACATAGTTGCAGAACTCTGATTGTAACCTTAGACAATTGGCATTCCAAAGTTTTTAGTAATGTTAATCAGTAGGTATGTTAAATACACCTTTTCCGTTCAGTCGTGGGTAAAAAATCAATTCCAATCTAGTTTCAGTCTCACATTATGGCTCTAAGACTGTTAATATTAGATTAGATTTAAATATAACCTATCCGTAACATTCTAAAGTTACGGGCATTGGCTCTCAGGTTAAATGTTGGGTGTTTGCATCGTAATAGCGAGATAGCTTAAGTAAAGAAATTCAATATTCTCGGAGACGCCTTTACCTACTGCATTTCATTTAAACGAATCCTCCATCAAGTTCTCGTAGTATTAATTATATTCATCTTCTGTTGTTTTAATTAACTATTTTTAACTTTTACTTCGTAGAATATTTTGCTTAGATTGAAAAAGAGAAATAACTCATCAAACTTGCAAAAGTTAAAATTAAAATGACCTCATAACTCATACGAATACTAGTGCCAAAATTGTATTCAATAAAACTTTTAAAGCTACTTCGTAGACCTTCAAAGTGTAAACAAATATTTGACCTGTAAATACTTGTATCAGGCATTCTTTTCATTGTTATTACATTCGGGGCATTACTGAAGAAGATATCATAGTACAATAAAGATATCAAGCCGAGTAGCGTGCATAGCAACTAATACCGAGCTACAGTTTCAAAGAGCCGTGACCTTTGTATTCGGTAAAGAAAGTTGTCGTTGACGTCAATAACATTATACCTCATTTTTATTGCAGGTACACGTACCTACAGTGCATACTATTGTTAGATAACCGTATACTTACACCATTATGAAGATGTCAGATTTAAGTTTCAACAAATGTAACGCGCAGAATTTGGGGTGATTTATGCTAGACCATTAAAACTTTTTGCCATTTTAATAGGTATACGAATACCTAACTTGGTAGTTATCACTTGTGCTGCATTGTAAGGAACTCCATCAGCAGATAATTAAACGTACGGCGCATTCGAGGCAGTCATACTCGTCAACAACTAGTTAACCGGCTGTGTGTTTTTGACTATGCCAGGATCTGTTCTATAGAAAAAGAACATTTGGGACTAGCTGAACATTGTCTGGCAAAATGTAAATGTGCAACAGCACATTTCTCTTTATAATTATACCTACATACAACCATAGCAGTTCCCTTGAATCAACTTCACCATCAAGTTTTCATGAAAAGTTCGAACACCTTTAGTTCTGCCTTGAGTAGAAATTACTAAAATGGCACAAGTTCTTATTTAAATGCTACGACAGTGATAGCTTTGTGATTATAAAAATCGATATTTTTATTAGTTCGTTCTACAAATGAACAAAGCCTACCTACCTAGGAAGTCGCGATAGTATTACAGAATTCTACAATATGCATAAAATTGGATGAGGCTTTAATTTTTCTTACTAAAAATATTTTTCTTTTTTATAAAAGTGTTGGTATAGAAATAGAGTCTTCCCAGTTATTCTAAATTGTTGTGTCATCTGAAACGGGCAACTGGAGTCGGTAGGATGAAATAATCTCCACCGTGTTATGATACGTCACAACGTCCGACGCACCTTTTTTATATTACCTTTTATGTAATATCTCACTCTCGATTTATACTCATTACACACTTAGACTTAAAACGGTCTAGTAAGTAAAGGTTAACCATCACGTAGTCTAAGCAGAGCCCCTAGACGTTAAATCTATTAAGGTTTCTGAGTGCAATTACCTCAAACGAAAAAGTTATGCTTTCTTATAAATGATTTTATTTTTTTAATAAAATATCGTATTTGTGGTATCAAATGTTATAGCATGCGACGCAAGAATCTGCAAGTATTAAAAGATGGTTGTAAAATCGCAATAAGACACAGTTGCAATAACAAACATACGCAAAGGTAGTAAATATATTTACGATCCAAGATACAGTGCAGCATATCCATTAAGTCAGTTTAAACCTCCTTTACGTAAGACTTTGTTAGGTAATTGGTGTTTGAGTGCCGTCCTCATTGCTTGAATCCTACAGTACAATAATTATAAATTAAATTTACATCCACAAAATTATGTTTATTTATGTCAGAAGTTAACCCACTTACGGTAAAACTATTAAGAACCTAGAACTGTGCCACCGAATAGCAATGGCCTCTTCGTATACGGAGAAGGACAAAGCACCGATCACCACGCTTGCTCACTGGTTCGATCTTTAAATTGCAAATGTTGAATACAAGATTCAACAAGATGTTTTCCTTCACAGTTCGTCTTTAGTGTCGTGATAAATTTGAAAGTGTATCAATAAACTCACAATAGGACTTGCAGGGATGAGAAACTATCATCTTGAGCCTACGAATCTGATCAGGGAGCTTATTACAAGCTCTTAGAGCATGGCGTGTTTACAGTTGTGGAAGTGAGACGCCGCTACGTGCACTTTAGTGGGCGTCTCGCTTCAACAACGCCATTGTTAACCACTCTGCCATGACTCGCGTATTTTCAAAATTAGTTTTGTAATTTAAATTACTAATGTTCCTAACTATACAGATACTACGGTTAAACAGGGGTAATAAGACGCAGGAGTACATTGAAACAGTACTTTTTTTGTTTTCATTATTGAATATATTACGTTTTATATTTATTCGGTTATCACACGTCAGATAGGCGTATAGACCAGCCCCCTTACCATAAAGTCTTAAAACAGGGCAGTTTACGTTGTGTAAGCGAGACGCCGCATTACACTACACATAGCGGCGTCTCGTTTCCACGCCGTAAACTGTTCTGTTTTAAGAGTTCATGGTAAGGGGGCAAATCAACAAAAACAAAATAACTTCCAAATATTTAAAAATCTCTTCTAGTTCCAAAATTGGTTTCGTATTTCCAAATTCTAAATTAATTATTCAACTAATTACGGCCACGAAGGGATAATATCACGGGGATGCTTGTATTATCTCTGTAGCGAAAGGCAGGTAAAATCTAGTTAGGGAAATAAATCTCATTACTACAGAGATGAAACGTAAAACGATTAGGGCTACGCTGAAAACTGCAGAGACCGCCGTATAACGGAATTAGTTGATTAATACGAGGTCAGTTGTTACGGCTTCAGTAGAAATAGGCCAAATTTGTTACTACCAAACAAATGTTTGGTAACTTTGTTTATATAGGTAACTTTACGTATGAGTTTTATGGATATACACATTAAATCACGCTAGTAATTCCTAAAAGATTATCAGGAGTCTGTTCACCTATAGATATTTCGCGTATAAAAATTCTTGGTTTAATTTCAGGTTTGGCAAATTATTATAGGTAAATAATTATAATTATAGGTAAATGTGGGATTAAGGATTGAACTGTAGATAAAATACGAGAATAACCTCGGTGTCCTGTTATGTTCGTAATCGTTTTATTTCCCCTATGATATGCATCCCGTATTGAAATAGTTCGGAACAGTAAACAATAGGTCCGACCAACCTTGGACGAGGATTCAATAAATAAATGTATATTAAACGAACAATGATCGAACTGAAACTATATTGAAACAACCGTTTTACGTTTGATAGATTATTAAAATGTATTTTTTAAATGAAAAAGCACAATACTGACTATAGGTACGTTCTACCTTTATAGTATGTAATGTTTGACGACCCGATTGGCGCAGTGACTAAGAGATTTGACTGCTGCGCTAAGGGTTGCGGGTTCGATTCCCGCACGGGACAAAAATTTGAGCGATCCGCAGATGTTTGTTCCGAGTCTGGGTGTTTGTGTATGTGATATTTCATGTTTGTGAAACACACCCACGATACAGGAGAAAATCCTAGTGTGAGGCGACGTATTATTTAAATAAGAAAAAAATTAAACGTATTTAAGGTACTTTTAGTCCGTAACTAATCGACTCTGGCATATAGAATTGCCTTATTACGGAAAAACACATAATTTAAAATTTGGACTAATGATATCACCAATGTAGGTACAGCAATAGACTTGCAGTTGAAACAGATCTTATACTATACTACAAAATGTTTTTTTTTAGTATTTGATAAATTATAAAGGCGAGCTAGGAAAACAGAAATAAATGAAAACAATTTGTTCCAAACTTGAGAGGTAGGTAATTAACTGTAATTAATAAACTTTTCCAAACTTTGCGAGCAACCTAGCTATGATATTTATATAAGTTTTGCAACTCCACATCTTTCTATGTTTGCATCGTTGCAAGTTTGCTGAAATGCTCAACAGTACTTTTGACTTTCAGCTCCATACAAGTACCCTTATGTAGTATGTCTGAAAACTAAAATTTTAGTCATACGATGATGAAAATCTATATCGTAGTTCCAAAATTTCTAAATTATGCAATCTTTGAAAAATAATTCAATTTAAATTATGTAGGTAACTTTCACAAGAAACGAGCCGTCAAACGGTGCATTTAAAAAAAAATCGTAAGCCAGATACGCACAGAAAAATAGTACCCAGCTACTTGGTTCCACATTCCACGTACTACATAAGGCAAAAAGTAAATGCTTTGAACAATACACTGTTGTCAGAAAAGGTATTTCGAAATGATCAAATAGATACAATGACCGGCGTGGACGCTAGAATATATAGGATCGTCTGTCACCTGACCACACGCCCAAATACATGCGGTAAACGTTCAGATAGTATTCTGAATATAAACATGTATTTTGGGAATGACATTTCATCAAGGACAAGCGTACAATTTAGGTAAATGATTTATTTCATTACAGGTATGCGTCTGCCAGTTTCAACTATGACGAGTCAACAACGCAGGCTCGCATTGTGCACAAGTGTGTGCGCAAATACATGTGCAATATGTGCACTCTCTATTCTCTCACTGATAGTCCAATAGAATTGTAAACCGACTTGGCCGAAGAGATATCAAGCGCTAGATCCATGGCGATCGCAAATGGAAATGACCAAATACGTTCCACATTCACTTATTTTCATACTCAACCGAGAG
This sequence comes from Abrostola tripartita, assembly GCA_905340225.1. Taxonomy (NCBI): domain Eukaryota; kingdom Metazoa; phylum Arthropoda; class Insecta; order Lepidoptera; family Noctuidae; genus Abrostola; species Abrostola tripartita. The sequence goes on along the minus strand of HG996487.1, from coordinate 4,116,924 downwards.
GGAACATTCTTAGAGCGCCTGTATTTGTCTTATAATTAAATTGGCGGAAAGTTGGTAGACAATTTAACTTTCTCCGTCGCTAGGAACGTCGCATACTGTTAGTCACGATGATCTAACTTAACTGGGTTCGAGCTAACGGCTTACTATTTATGATAAAAACTGTGACGTCATCAAATATATTTATAAAGTACAAAGTTTTGACTTAAATAATGTCTTATGTTATGTATTTTTAGAATCGACTGTACGACTAATATCCTTTATAACTATTATGAGTTTCATAACGTCAATGTTATTTTATTTAAAAACCGAAACCAACTGATAATTGAGCTAAATTGCTGACTGAATAAAACCGTTTAAATAAAGAAATATACAAATATACGAAACACGTAGAAATTGGAATGCCGCTGAATTTCTTCAGAATCATTTCTATAGCATCCCTAAACATAAATGAAAGCAATAAGGGATCTGAAGACATGAAACGTCGAGATACCCGTTGAGTATCCACAAATGAACAGCAACCTGTTGACACTGGATAATGATACTTATAACAATTTTGGCGATCGCCCAAACACAAGGTAAGAATTCAAGTGCTTTGGGAGTGGTCCAAATGCTGTTATTGAACTGACGCCTTGTGAAGCGGTTAAACCTTAAGCTAATGAGGGTATAGTCATGATGACTGGTTTAACTTAGTTTTTATGGAACACAGATTAATCTATTTGCATAATCTTATAAACATCTATATCTATTACAAGCTTCAGCCTGCGACTTGGTCCGCATGAATTTCGAATGTTTTTTAGCCTTCCACGATAAATGGATTATTATCCAACACAAAAACATTTTTTCAATTCAAACTAGATTAGCGCGTTCAACCAAAGAAGATAAGAATAATATTGATAAAATATAGATTCACTAATGTTAGAAATGCGAATGTAACTCTATCAGTATTAATGTTACACTTTCACGGTTAAACTATTGAATCGATTTTGAAAATACTTTGTACAGAGTTAACTTTGCTACTTTTTATCCGGAAAATACGCGTTATAATATAAATGCTAACCTACAAGTCGTTTTTAATAAAAAAAACATATTTTCTGCACCTTAAAAAACACGTTTAAGTATTTACTTAGAACACTATATAGAACAGTAAATTATCTCTAGAGAAATTGTAACAGTCAGAATTAATTATGCTAAAACTGAGAAAGAGAAAACTATTCATAAAGTTCAGGAGTAGCAAACTGTATTGAATATTCCTTTTAAATTATTTACTTTAGGTACCAATAAAGTTTAGACTTAATATAAAGCTTACCGTAATTATATGGGTCTGGCTCAGGTCGGGCAGTCAATGCAGCCTACCATCGATATGGTGTACTGTCGATACAATGTATCTATAATCGATTTGATATACTTTCGATACAGCATACTATCGATTTGGTGTACTGTCGATGTAGCGTACCATCGATTTAGTGTACTGTCGATATAACGTACTATCGATTTGGTGTACTGTCGATGTAGCGTACCATCGATTTGGTGTACTGTCGATTCATTAACCCGTCGATGGAACGTTTTCGATGCAGCGACCGTCGATGTAGTGACTGTCGATATTATGAACCAGACCCATAATTATATAAGCTCTAATTTTTGTCGAGCTCCCACAACTAAACCTTCTCATAAATATGAACTCATATGCTGTGAAAAAAGGCCATAATAAATGAGGAACAGAATAAAGCTAAAAGGCAGATAACCAAAGATACATAAAGCATGTTGGCTAACACCCAACAAAGGATAAGATCCAAGATTACATGTGAGTTAACTGTGGTCTTTTTGTGGCTTTGGACCGCTACAACATGATATAGGCAGGAAAACTCATTAAGGGTTTCAAGTCTGTTAGACACAGCGAATTAGAGAAGATATCGACAATATTATCTCTTTAGAAGTGGAACTTATTGATAAATTGCGTTTTTGGTCAAAAGGGTTGATAAGCTGGTTTGAAGAGGTAATAAACGTTTGGATTTGAAGTTCTGAACAGAACGTAAGCTTCAAATAATGGTTTCATCATATATATCAAATATACAATGCATATCTACGCCTGTATTGTATAGTAGACCAATTTGGTCTATGTACTACCAATTTATAAAAACTTTGTTAAAAAACTAGTTAAATGATATTACTAATCTTCTTTTCATTATAATCTAAATCTCTAACCGAAGAATGGCTAGAAATTGAGCTTCAATACCTTAAGTTCGATTGCAATTAGTGAGATCAGTTTTGAACGAACGAATATTTGTTTTTTATTTTCTAATATTCTACGTAAATTTCTGAGACTAGGTATGTTATGAAGACGAGACCTTTAAAACAGACTTTTGTCATTATAGTTTAACTTGTCGGCGGTTTTCTCTCCCGCTTAAGAATCCTAAACTAAGAGCGCTAACCACAATAGTTTGACGAAATTTTGGTTTCGGAAACCACAACCGGGAACGGGAATTATAGGCTATGTTTGAATTTTATTTACTACTTCGTCTACGTCTTCTGTAGAAGCTGGTAAATTTTGAACTCAAATAAGAAACCTGGCTAAAGTAAAAAAGACAGTAAAAATTCGCTATTAAAACTTAAAATAACTGATTGCCAAAGTTTCTGTTCAACATATTGCGAGTTGAGTTTTCTCAAATAAAAAAATCATTTGCGTCCTCCAAAGATGCTATTTTTTATATTGCAAGTTGACCTAATAAATACAGTACATAAGTAGAGTAACCAGACTCATTATCATAATTGGTCACGTTTATTTCTTATTCTTTCTTAATTTTCCATATTGAGCAAAATGACTCATCATAATCTTTTAGACTCACAACTGATTTTATATAACTTAATCTCTTGAGATATTATGTTTGGGCGTTAGATCTTATAAAATAAATGTCTTATGCGCTATTTACAGCACAGAAGAAAATCCTGTTAATAATTAATAAATGTTTTTATCAAGACAACTACACCTTTTTAGTATATGTTTTACTAGACGCTCGAAAAGGAATTTTCTTTTTATTCAGCTTCTTTTCAGAACGTCGATGTTCAAAAGATAAAACTTGAAACCCTCGGAATAGATACTTAATTTCTATCGGTTTTCATTACATTTTTCTTGAAATCCTTGGACGTCGATTTTCTACACTATCTTTTTAAAATATATGTTTGTTATTGAATCCTCTTGTTAGGTCCGGTAATTTGAGTTGCTTTGTTTTCGTTAGCTTACGATGCAGCGAGAAATTCCTTTGACATTATTTCACTCTTGGATTTCTTATCCCTTTAGATGTCGGTATTAATTAGAATAACAAGTCCTTAGTAGCTTTAATATTATTATACTTTTACTGACTGCTCACAGAAGAGTAAAGTGCAATTATTCATGTCAAGAACATCGTAAATCTAAACAATTACAGATAGATAGAATGTTAGTAACAATGCCAGAACATTACATTGGCTCTGTCTTCTAAACAATGATCACAAGGTATAAATACCACTTGATCCAAAATAATGACGTACTATGTAAACTCGGATTATGCAGACTCAAATAGGCCAATCACAAAGAACTATGATACAATGAAGTTAATACGCGTTAAGAGCTCATTTAAATTCAGTAACTCGCGACTTACTGTAGAAAATTTCCATTAAATGTGTATTATATTCTTACTATTGTTTTAAATCCTCTGTAAACAGAACGGTTGAATGGATACGTACGCAGACAAAACATACTGTGAAAATTGTATTGTTACGATTTTAACCCAAGACTAAAGACACTTGACGTGCATAATTGTTACCTAAAGAACTATTGTTTACTTTCATTTGATTATACAAACTTCCTATTTTTAAATGAAGTCAAAATTCATACCAGTTTTTCTAAGACTAAATATTATTATTTTTTATGATAAATTCTTGATCATTCTGTTTTGGTCCACTCGGAACTTCAGCAATCGTGCACTTTTCATTTTCATCGAGCTGATTTCCCTAAACTCGAAAGGTATTATTTGCGACTCAGAAACCGGAGACCTTAAAAACTGAACATGTCAACCAAGAGCTAAATGAGGTGGGTCTTTATCTTCAAAAGAGTCTTTTCCTGAAACAGTCACACGAGTAAAGTCGCGTCTAATAAAATGTTTTAACTTGGTTACTATAACATCTTCTCTAACTTCCTCGTTTTGTCAGCCTGTGTGGTCAGACTATATCAGCAATAACACTTTCGATTGTGAGCATTGAGCATACACACATCATTATATAGCATATTTTTGATGGCTCTCTCACTGGCAAGTCTCAACTTTGTTTGAAATTATTGATAGGTGACAATAGGCTCCTTGGGCCTTTTATTAAATGCCCTCCCAAAACGCAAATATCCATTAGTTCACTTATTTACATTAGACAGACGTACAGACGTGATTTTATATAAAACCTATAGGTTTTCTATTCGATATTCGGGGTCAAAAGCCTAACAGATTTAGTTACAGCTGCGCCGACGTTTATTTGTTCGCATTATTAATTGATTTTGATGTTTACAAAGCGCTTAACATAATTATTAGTATGCGTATAGCAGCTGTTTCAATTGTACTGTTTGTAATGCCTGTTACACTTCTTTTTGTTTGAATATGCGGTTTTGATCGCATGCATATCTTGGGTGTATGCGACTATTTACAGATTCCGAAAGGATCCTTATTCATTAGGTCTTTAAGTGGCGATGACGCGGGTCGCAGGTGTGAAATTCTTTAAACCATTTAATGTATTTTTGAAAGTGCTGTTAATTTAATCCCTTTTGCCCGAGGGTAGACAAAGGGATACAACGGCCTTTGCCAGCTAATGTTTCAATGAGTCACGAGTAACATTTTCACGTATTTCTTCAAGAAATCATATCGTTATGGTAAAATCTTACTGGATGTTGGGGGCCTTTTGATTGGTCTAGCCAAAGCCTGGCTAAACAGGCCAACTTTCTTTGATTTAGCTGCGACTGGCAAAATTGAACTCAAACTCTTTATGTTAACATTGATGCTAACCAACACAATAACATCATTTCTTATACATGGGTGACGTCATCATATGGCGACACCTCTCCCAAGACTCGTTCGTTATCGCAATCCCCAGAGGGACACTAAAATGAAACCTAATAATATAGATCAGCATTACTGACTCCGATAACTCCAATGACATGAAATATTCAGCTACAGATAGACAAGTTTGCTGTTTTTATCTTTCTATAACTTTGTTCTATAAAGGAACTTAGTTTTTTCTTCTGAGCCGATAGTTAATACATTTATTTAGAATCTCATAATCTCGCTAGCATTGTAAAAGCGCAAAAGAGATACTTTTGAATTTTTGAAAAATCCTATAATTATTATACTGTTCTTATCAGGGTTTTTTATGTGTGAATGTTAAATATAAATGAATCAAAAGCAGGTCTAGCTATCCGGTCCCCAATGGGCCACTTAAAAAACCATAATTTTAAGGTTCTGCTAACCAAAAAAAAAATTACACAGTTTATGCAAACAATGTCTATGTCATATGGAAACAGTGTGCAGTGTAGAGATTGGCAAGACAACAAGAATGGTTATAGAAGGTGCGTTGAATATACTTAACACATGACACTGACTTTCGTAACACAGGTTTTTACCAGCTCAAAAGGCAGGGTCACTATAAATGTACTGATAACCATTATGTCAATAAAAATATTTATTATTATGATAGCAGATACTCCACTTTCATCCCAAAAGAGTTAGTATGGTATCTTAGACAGAAAAGAAACAAAAAGACTTAACATTTAGCGAGCACCACATCTCGAATACCAATCCGAGATACGTTTAATATGTAAGCAACACGTCGTATTTGCATCGTAACAGGGTATTACGTACAGATCATATGACTCCAACAATTGTGCAAATATTATTCATTATTCATATAATCTAAATTCGGTACATTGTTAACTGATTTAAAATGAGCTCTTATCTCGACCAGCGGCATTGCGTCCCGAGACCTTTGGAAGTGGTTTCACTTGGGTCACAGTCTACATAATCCGGATCCACCTGGACTGTCATGACTTGGATCAAGTGGTATTTCAACCATGTGATTATGACGAAACTGTTCGTTTACGATTTGCAGTAAGGTTGCGGTAAGTAGTTAAAGTAAATTTTATCGTCCTGTTATAAGATATAACTGGTATTAAATCGTGTCGAAATGATACCCAATTAAAATATGTTTAATGCAGAATACGAATGTGACATTGTTCGTATAGGAGATTATTTAAAATGCAAAGGTTAATCTCATTTAGATAACATAGTAGCTTAGTTAAATGCGTTGACATTAACTTAGCTTTAATTAAAGTAAGCACAAGGGGTTTTTATGGTGTTTAAATACCTACATCATATCAACATATAGTTAAGTTTTCGTTATAAATCAACATTATTATGTTGGTTGTAAATATATCTACCCTACATAATTAATACAATAAATAAATAAATCCTAATTATTATGAATGCCCATTTATTCCTCATTCTCAAAATAAAACTCATGTTAAATAAGTTTAAATACTGTTACAAGGTTACAATAATATGTATAAACTGCTAGGTATACATCTAATACAATAAGTAACATTTATATCATAATGTAGGTACCTACAAGTATCGTACATATATGTATATCGCCAATTACACAGCATATCAGCTGGTACGCAGTTGCAGTGTTTACCATTAAATGTACTAGTATGCATTAGTCACACAGCAATTACATGAAAAAAGGCGCGATGGTAATCTGTAGGCATGTCTAGGTAATTTCAGCTACAAAACGCAGGTTACTGAACTTAAAATAATATGCTAATATTTTGTGCTTACTTTATTTGTGTTATTAGTATTTATAATTATAAAACCTTAGCAGAATAAATTACTGTTTGCTTTAGCGTTTAATTGCGGTGATAAGTAATAGCACTTAGGATATTACCATTAATCGATTATAATATAGGTTTATAGCAGGCACTAGATTAATAATATTATTACAATTGTAACAGCCGATAATATAACTGTTCCACTGAAAATAAAGGCATCTCCTTAAGCAGTATAGGAACTGGTATTTATTGATGTTCACATCACGTTGGTTATTTCAGACTTCACCAGTAGGCATTGGCGTCCAAGAGAATGTACCTATGGGAAACCATGGAGTAATATTGACTGAGCTTAATTTATTCTGCAACCTACCTGTGCCGTGTGGTATCCGGCCTAGAATTGACCACCCCCTTTCCTCCTGTGGGTGTCGTAAGAGGCGACTAAGGGTAAATTCAGAAGATGGGCAGCAGCGTCTTCTGTAACTCCACCACCAATACTGCGATCCCCAAGCCGCTTGCCAAGCGTGGGGATTATGGCAAACCCCCCCGCTTAAACGGGGAGGCGTATGTTCAACAGTGGACGTCTTTTGGCTGATGATGAATGAATGAATCCTGCAACCTTACGTATACCAGGTCTTCTCGTCAACCAGTAAGCCAACAGTTTTCTAGTAACTTATGAAGCTTATAGCTACGTAGCTACCATGCAAATCTACGAGATGTAATGCTCTCCATGGTCGGTCTTGCGATGGGTCACCGTTTTCAGCTGTTGAGACTCGCCCGTCGCCTTATCAAAAATATCATACAACACAGGGGTAGGTATATAAGTTAATCCGTTAATCCGTATAGATATTACATACGTGTTTTAAGTACCAACATTTTATTATGTGTTGTAACTCCACACTGTGATGCAACCGCCACCCGGCTCGCCACTCACCAGATACCTGATAACGATATCAGAGACAACAGCTGACGCATTAATTATTAATCGCTGTAACTAATACAGGGCTTTCAACATAATACAACACTAGCATTGACCGTGGATTCAGTTGTATAAAAAGTTGTTATCACAATAATAATATGACGGCAAAAGTTTGTAAGTGGGTTTTTATGTTCGTTCGTCTGTACGCACAAATGGCTGGAGCAATTTTGATAAAATTTAGTATGGAGGTAGCTGGCACCCTGGATTAACAAAAGGACTACTATTTATCCCGAAAATATGGAGGCAACACCGCGGGGCGCAGCTAGCTTTAAAATAAACAGGGGTTTTAAGAGGGCTAGTAACTACGGGCAGATATTTCGTGCTGTGAGGTCAGGCAGCGTTTTGCGTAATCAAACTTGACCATACTTCAGACATTCAGGCAGAGGTCTCGGGCCATGGAGAGAATATTAAGCTGTTTGTCCAGTAATTTTAGTAGGTAATATCTCTCCGGTGATATCCGTTTCTCGTCCTACGGGACTATGAGTATCAGAAGTACACTTGAGTTTGCAAACACACTTGTGCACTGTGGTGATAATTAATGTGTAGTTGGCAAATCTTGGTTGATATGGAGCACTGCCGACGAAATTGTATATGACCTCATAGTCTTCTTCTTCTTATCGTATGGTTGATGAACAACCTGGTGTCAGAGTTTAAACCGCCTGTAGGCCTCTGACATGGTTTTACACGCGATTGAAAAATCTCTCAGGTGTGCCGGTTTCCTCACGATGTTTTCCTTCACCGTAATATTTTCCGACCTTATAGTAAATACAGAACTATCACTCAAGTAAGTTACATCTGTAGAAAATATAATTAATTAGGTACATAATTAGAATTTCTCGTTAATTGAACCTGCGATCTATTTCCCTTGACACAGATCCTAGATCGCCTCAACTCACAGAAAAAATATCTCTTACTATTTGAATAATGATATCTTTTCAATAAAGGAAGTTTCCTCGGCTTAGTCTGAAAGGCAATTAGGTCGGCCTTAAGTGCAAAAGAATAGTTCTCGTTTCAACTAGGAAAAATTCTCGTAAGCTCAGTTTAAAGATTTGTAATACCTTTCACTTTAATATAACTAGCTTGAGCGTGTCACTGCGATGTTATGTTGATAAAATAATATAGCTGGACGGCGATATATATAATTAGACGATTATATGTATCAATGAACGTTCTTTAAAAGAGGTTCTGTCCAAAACTTAGCTCTTAACTAAATCTAAATGAATCTAGAACCTTGGCGCAGTGCATACCCAAGACATACTAGAGAAACTTGAGGTATACACGGTTAATAGTTAAAAATAAGTAAAAATAACTTTATTTTCACCACTTTTTTTTTCAAAATTATTGCTATTTCAAGCTCAATTTTAAGTTCAACCAGATAAGTGCCTATCATCCAAGGGGGAAAGTAGGCCACAAAGACTCAACGTGATAATATTCCCACCTGCAGGAGAATGGCATACAAGTACATTCCTATTTCCTACTGTTCCTGTATAATATACACAATATGAGAAATTAATTATAGAGTGTATAATACAAACAGGTTTGAAACCGTCATGAGACTGCCATTGTATTTAGACAGTCGCAGGGGTTGGGGAGCGCTCGTCTGGCTGGAGATTATGACGCGAATCGAGTCGCAAACGTGGGTTCTTCGTGTATAGAATACCGCGCTTTTGTATTCTAGAACGATTTGAATTTTTGTATTTCTTTTTTCGTTCGAAATGAATAAGGTTTTATTCATCCGCGCGGTAGAGTGTATGCGTTAAAGTGATAGGATTTACGTATTTTCCCTTTCTGTTGGTTCCATACTCATCTTTTATGTTAAGAAAATAATTTAATGTTTTTCCTGTAATGATATTCAGTTAACACACTCATTTGTTTTAGACATTGACGACCTGATTGGCGTAGTGGCTAAGCGATTAGACTGCTGCGCTAAAGGTAGCGGGTTCGATTCCCGCACGGGGCAAAAATTTGTGCGATCCACATTTGTTTGTCCCGAGTCTGGGTGTTTGTGTATGTGATATTTCATGTTTGTGACGCACCCACGATACAGGAGAAATTCCTAGTGTGGGGCGACGTTTTTTTTAAAAAAAAAAAAAAACAAAAACACATATCAGTGCAACTGTTTAATGGCAACAGCCATTAGGTAGTACATATTAGGTACATGAGACCTCCGAGCGGTAAAGCCTGATGCCCCCTTCAGAGTATACTTACATGCATGATTATACCTTCATATAATATGCGTGTATGTTTAATTGTTAACCCATTCTTAAATAAGAGGAATGCCGGAGTAGTAACCAGCTTAGAAAGAGAAAAGAAATCTGTGTAATACAAACAATGAGACGTGTCGTGCTGTAGACTATACAACTGTTGATTACTATTCCCCACACGTTAGATAATAAACTTGAATACAAAGAATATCACAGCTCTTCATCTGGTCTGAATAGACATGCTCGTCGTCTATGCCTACCATTGTTATAGAGGCGACGCTTAGGTGTAGGTATATGCATAAACGTATATTTTAAATCGTTATTATTAAAGACAATTTTGTTCTGATCAATAAAGGATAGTTTACGATATAAGAGCTGACTATTGGTGAAAATAGTTTCGTTTTCTATACCTATCTTTGGGTAGGTAGTAGATTGTTTCTGCATACAAATTACTCAACTTTTTGATGCCATTTCTTATGCCACCTACGTTTTTGTGTATCAGTGCTATTAAAACGAAAAATACCTACGCATTTTCTTATTTTGACATTTTTACAAAATTCTAATTTTACATAAAACAATTGCCAGTAGGTGATTCAAATATAATCTTGTATGAAAATGAATTTGTAGTATACATTAAGTATTATCTATATATTTTAAACAAATAATCTTGTAAACAATATTATTCATGTTGTAACTTTGTATAACTCTATATGTTACGTAGGTTTCACGCCCGCTTTGTTAATATTGACGAACCAATGTTACGCTGAAATAGTCAAAGGGATTATACGAAATGCATTTTATACACTCTCCTTTGTCACACTTCGATTTATTTTGAGCCATAATACCGGCTCGTGCTCTGTTTTGAATAAATGCATCCATTTGGAATGAGAGAATTTATTATGATATTTAGTAAATACAGCTCTGAATAAAGTTTTAATTATATTTTACAGTGCCGAAATATTATGTTCATATTTATGTGTTTTGTATGATGTAGCATATCTATCTAGGTTTTAAATAGATATGCTACATCATACAAGACATATTTAATACGTTTGCTTTGCTTGTAAAACAAACAAAAGACAATTTCTAGTGCCTATACTGTTTTTATTTACTACTATAGGATAATATCCATGTTAAAATCGGCTCGGGGATAAATTCTACTAATTTAAATTTTTGGCAATAAATTACGATACACTCGCCCCCTATTTACTTATTAAAATTTTTAACAAAGAGTAAAAGCGTAAAATCTTTCACTACCCGTTTCGGTAATATCGGTGTTACAGATACTTACAACAGCATAGATACAAAAACATGTGACAAGCGTTTATTCGCGACATTTGTTAATACACGAAAACAATGATAGGCATCCACAATAAGTGACTAACGCTGTCATGTGACGCCGATAGCTTAACGACATTCGACCCGCTGCAGAAGCTTTGACCCCTAAACAGACTTTCCTTCATTTCACAGATAACACCTCGATAACAGCACAATGATTTCTCCTTGTTTGAGTATAAACTGTTTGGCGAACATTGCTTAGGATTGTTGTCTACTTAACTATCTCGATTAAGGTACTTAATGTTCGCTTGTTTCTTGTTTACTTTGGCCTATAAAATAATATTGTTAGATTTCTCAGTACTGAAATTCTCAGAAGCAGTTCACGGGATCATAACGAACCATCCTACCTTTACCGAGAATTGAGTGCACGACAGTACAACTTTGTAAAACACATTAGATGATAAAAGCTATACTACATTATACACGTTTATTGCTCAAGTATAAAAAATATACACTGTCAATGACTTGGAAAGTACATGGCAAAACATGGCAAAAATAATTTACTTTGGCGAGCCCATTAAAACTTCGATAGAAACTTCGTTCGATGGTACAGGCATAGGTGGTACAGGCACTATGCGAGACGAATCCATGCAGTAACAGGGCCTACAAAAACTCAATTATAATGTGCAACGCCGGGCACTCTCCGGTCGGTGCCGTACAAAACAACTCGCAATACTAATTAACGCTGTCCGAACCCCTACCACGATTCTGGCTGGAAAACATTAAAGGTCTCAAAAGTTTAGTTAAACATCAGCTAAAACTATCCTAGCATCATAACCTTAGCAACAGTAGTTATATTTGGCTTCATAATAAAAACAAATGCGTCAAGTGACTCTATAGGTCCTTAGTTTCGTGTCTATATTTCGGCGTCCAATCTCAACAGAGTAGCGGTCAATGCAGTGCACTAAAAAAACGCCCCAGAAACATAACCTTCTCCTTTGAAGCCGGGTAGCCAAATAGCACGAAGTCATAGATGCTCCAGTTAAAGAATCTTCCATGAAGTCTGGTCACGCTGCCAAGAATGACTCTTGCCTAAAGAATTTCTCCTCTTGCTTGGTTCGGTCAGTTCTGTTGCTTGCGAGAATGAGTTAACAACCAGAACCAAGTAAAAGGAGAAACACCGGAGGGGTTACCAAAATAAAATAAGGCATTAATTTCTTTATTGTACAAATGTACAATCAATTAAATAATAAATCAGTGAAATTATCCATATAGTGGAGGTTAGTACTAAGCTTTTTCTTATGTAGTTCATATTAACTGGCTTATTGTCGCATAACTTAATTAACAAATTAGTTATAAATATGGAGATTATTTCAATTTACCTGTAAAAGGTACATAAGGATGCAATTCTTCTCGGTTCTTCTAAACAAATGACACGTTGAAATTATTTAAGTTGAGTAAATATACTACAAGCAACTGAAATTTTGATTAAAATTGTTTTAACACTTTTTTTGTGGTGCTTGACTATATTTTGTGTTTCAACACTTATACTTTGATTATATTTTCACAATAATTACGGTTTAGCTTTCTACACCGCCTTAAGCCAAGAAAATCAAAAGGTATGGCCAAAATAAATCAAAGGGAGAGTTTAGATTAAAATAATACTTACTAAAGCTTTTATCCATTCAATTCAATAAGTAATTGCTGTCGTTACGCGACTACTGACAAAGCCACGCCCACCGCGACCTATTTCATTTACTCGTGACCTAATTGCCTTAAAAACTTAAGAAAGCACTTTTGAAACCGCTCAAAATCTAGCTTTACTTATGTTGTACTTAGTGAACAAACGTTAATGATATGATTTCAGTCACGATTGAATAAAGTTTTAATTAACTTATTCAATTTTAGCTTAAATTTAATTAATGAATTATACATACTAAAAGTTGGCACGATAAAATATAAGACTTTAATTTTTCATACTTATAGAACTAAACTAAGATCATGATTCTGATAACACTGATTAAGGCATACCCGCACTCCTCACTATATTATTGTTATAAGCGATTTCTAAAACACGGACTGATTCCGCAAAATCTTAACTTAAGAATCGTAGCCATAACACTCAATTGCTACTCTTGTATTACAAGACCAGCATGCAATGCCCTCTTGTATTTCAAAAAACCTTTGAAATCTGTAGAGAAATAAAATCCAACAATATTATAGTTTTAGTATACAAGCAAATATCAGCAACATTTGTATAACTGTTAACCAAATATTCAGAGAACTATTCGAAGCTTTGCCACAAATATAAATACGTAATGTAACCGCACACCGCTGCGATATTAATAGAACTCGTAACCCATTGCACTTGAACTACACAAATCAGTTCATAAATCAACGAGGTATACCGCAATGCCGTATCCAACATTTATTGTTTATTTCTAGAATAATCGCCGGCGTAGGACATTGTCGTGATAACGACGAAAGAAATGTCTCAGAAGGTCAATCAATAACTTGCAAAAAATAACTTGCCTAAAGCAGACAATTCGATTAAAAATAAGAATTAGTAGATCTTTGCTTTAACGGCAGTAACCCCTTAACTATAGCAGCAGAGTTTTGGATTTGGAAACAAGTAATTAAGTTATCTTTAGATCGCAATTTGGGACATCCTTATATCCTCAGTAAGCTACGTCAATAGGGTTGACAGATTGATTAAAAAGATTCTGGATAATAAGTCCGCACGCACCGCCGCGTGACGCTTTGTTACGTATTACCAAACCACTGCATTAATACTGTTGTAAGCTGCAAATGGCCGTATACAATCATATTGGACAGTAGATAAAAATAGATAATATTAAAACCATTTTATTTGACATGGCTATACCGTGTTTTATCTACAATTTCATCCATTAAAAGCACTGGCATAAATTTCATATGCACAAAACCCAAATTGGAATAAAAAATGTATCGATAAGCCATACGAATATTTGTTTGTTTAGGGGTATACGTCATGTAAGCGCCGCTCTAATTGGGTCGTCGAATGTTTGTCGGACTTTTGTATTGCAAAACGTCACAACATTGTGTTTCTAGTATATATGTATCTTTTTATTAAATATATGTCCTTCGATACCGATTTATAATAGATACTTGATTTTTACGGACTTAAAAGCTAAGGTCAGAAAATGTGTCTGAATGTCTTCAACAATTCATAGCTTGTACAAGACCACTGGTCAGTGGTGCACCAGTGTGACACTTTAATCTAGTTTTAATTTTTAAAGTACTATAAGAAAAAAGTATCTATCTACTTTTCAATTAAAATGTGTCCATTCAACAATCCAGTGATTCGCTCATCATTTGGAATGAGACTTCTGTATAATAATCTGTTGATTGTGTTTTCATTTACGTGAATTAGCATAGTTTGAATACCATTATATAAGTATTATCTTGACAGACTAGATACTTAGACGCCACGCACGTGACTCACGCAGACTTTTTGAAAGTAAGTTAGTTTCCATGTATTTATATTATAACTTTATAGAAACCTAAGAATAATAACATGGTGTTTAGATATATAATAACTATATACCTAGTACGTACATATGTCAATATGACAGTCCTTTATTTACGACTTCTGGAGTACATATTGACGTGATAGTACAGGTACATAATATTATATAATATACATTAAACATAACATCACGCCTGTATTCCCCGAACGGGTAGGCAGAGGTCCACATATAGCACCTATACTCACATTTCCCCAGTTATGTTGTAGGTCCCAAATATCAACAGGGCACAAATCCAGACTCCGTGCTGCTGCTGAGAATTATCTAATGGAAAAACACAGTAACACTTTGCTCCACCCGGAATCCGAACCCAGGATCTCGTGCTCAGCAAACGCGCTTAGAGACCACAAGACCAACAAGGCAGTTTTAATATACACAGATACAAATATATTCACCGGTGAAAACTTACAGGTATTATACCTTCAATTCTTTCGTGTTGTGGACACTTTTTCTGTCCTGACTTAACGAGATTCTTACCGCATGAAATTCATGAATTTAAACTCTAAAACTTAATTAAACTTGTGACCGCTGTAATCTTGCCTAACCTTTAACTATGAAAACTACTATAGAATGACAGTTTATGCCCATCTGCCTATTGCCCATGGGGACCGTTAAAGTAAGCTTCATACTATAGCCCTCAACCCTCCGTTACTTTGACAGCAGCAAAGCGGCAACAAGTTGAAGACCATAAGAATATCTGAGTCTTTGGCAATGTATAAATGTACTGATAAATACAGAAACAAAAAATACTGTAAAATTGAAATTCTCAATTGGCCAGCGATAAGTAAGGTAATCTAACCTAAGCGAAGCTTTACAATAGAATGCGTTATTTCTATATCAATGTTTGAACAAACGAATGGACCTCATAAAATACCGTCGCTAGCCTTAACTTCTTATAGGCAAGAACCCTCCACAACCATCTACAACAGTCAACTATTTGACATTCAATATTATTTCCTAACTCATATCAGCATCAAAGCAGGATTACATAAACTTCGATAACTAAAAATAGCATCGATGAAATCCGGGAAATTGATTACACAACACAGCGAACAAATAGCAGAGTCGTTCCAAAATATATGGATATGAATCATTCGTTCTTGACCTTGTGCGGTGTGTGCTGCGAACTGTTTTAAATTGCGTGTGTCGACAATATTTACGGACAGTGTTTAACATAAGTAGAAATATGTGATTAACAGTTTAGAATTTAAATACAAAAAGGCTTTAGAAGTCATTGTTGTAATTAGATTTTGTTTAACGCAACCGTACTCTGAAGACAAGGATAGAATGCCTCAATAATATACTTTTATAACGTACTGCTTGCAGCTTCGATCTTGTTGCTCTGTATTTCGTATCTTTTTTTAAGTTAACATGGTGTACGTTAAGTTTTTCCATTATATTAGGTATATTAAGTTCCCATATTGCCTATCGATCCCTATGAACGTCAATAAGTAGAATATTTCAATGTGTTGATTTACATGATTATGACGTCTCTTATTGAGGCTGGATTTACAGACTCGGAATAATATAATAAATAGAAATCAAAAAATTACTATGATCCCCAAAACAACTCCGAAAGAAACGTTTCAACACGTTTTTTAAAGGTTTATTTGACGTTACCTAATTTGTGTGAACTCCATCTATTTACTCCAGTCCCAGACACATTATACTTAGCCTATTTAAACACGCACCTACCAACAACTTAAAGTACCTACTTGCCCTTAGGTTTTAATGCTAAAACCCATAGTAATTACTTTCTCTATTCAAAAAATCATAACCTCAAATTTATGAGTTAATGTCCACGAATATTTTCATCTATGGTCCTTTATTATAATTTAATAAAGTAGAAAAGGAAAACAAAGGTTAAACGAAAATCACATGCAAAGTGGGTAACCTTTCTTGAAGCTGGCCTTCGTAATGAATAAAGAGATGCCGTGTACGATGTATAGTTCTAAGGTAACAACAAACAATATGGTTTAAGATATATATATATAAATGGCTCGTGGTTGTAAGTAATTTAAAGTTTAAACTTTTTGACTGGCCTGTTGAACTAGTGGTTAGTGCCCTGACTGCTAAACCGGTGGTCGTGGGTTCGATTCACACTCAGGACAAATCTTTGTGTGATGAGCATAATCATTCGTTCTGTGTCTGGGTGATATTTATCTATAATATGTACGTATTTAGAAATATATAAAAGTATGTTTATCAGTTGTCTGGTTGCCAGGCTCTGCCTAGTTTGGGATCAGATGACCGTGTGTGTGTTGTTCTAAGATATTATTATTATTAAACACAACGAGACTTATCGGAGTCCACACACAAACTGTTTAATACAGTTTTGTGGACCATAGTTTTACTATAAGATTACCTGTAATATTTTAATAATAAACCACACTAATATTATGAAGGCAAAAGTTTGTGTTTGTTTTTGTGTTTTTTACTTCTACACGCTCAAACACAACACCGCGGGGCGCAGTTAGTAAATAAATAAAACAAAAAAATAAATAAATAGGTCGTGAATTTTATGCAGATTTTGACTACGCTACGACGCGACGGTAATACAGGAAATGTTAGAGATAAATGACAACATGGAATGTCCAAACTCTTCCAAAAAGAAGATTTTGATAAATCGCTTAGATTTTCCAAAGTAGTGTTTTATAATGTTTGCGAGTTGGGGAACTTTTAAAACAAATAAGTAGGTAAATGTTTGCTCGAAGCGCCAATTGTAAAACAGTTTAAAAATTTCAAGGAATTTAGTAGCGTTGGTTTTAAATTAACGCAAAAATAGTACACCTAAGTAATTTTTGTACAACTGGTAAAAAACTATTAAAGTGAAATAGTTAATTTTTTATACAATTAAATGCGAATCCGTTATTCGTATGTGTACCGTGACGTTACAGCGAATGTTTCGTGAAACCGGCCGAGCATGTCAACGACCTTACCGTACAATGTGAACTATGCCTTTGTTGCGGTAACTGAATATTATCTAACACTACTCGTAATCGTCCTGTTTACATTTTTGACCACCAATACACCTATAAACATAACATAACATCACGCCTGTATTCTCCGTAGGGTCAGCGATGCACATATAGTATACCACATTCCGCCAGTCATGTTATAAGTCTCAATTCAGGCGAGCCTATTGCCCTCAACTGGGCACAAATTCAGACTCCGTGCTGCTACTTTGAATTGCCCATTGTTTTAAATTATTTTTTTAAGAAACCCACCACTGCCTAACCCGGGATTGGAATCCGGGTCCGCAGTTTCAGCAGTCGCGCAAGGCAGTCAACACGCCTATCATTCCCAATAAAGTAAGCAGAGGTTGCTTCATTTAATTACTTCGCTGACAAATCGGCAAAAACAGAGTACTTACTTCACATACTGATCTTTCTAGCTAACATGCGCACTTGCGCAGTCTCTCAATACAAATTGAGAGGCACTCTCGATACAGGACCCGTCATAAAATACATAGTTCGTTACACTCATCTTTACTCTAACGTTGCAGTAACGTATGGTTCCTCAGCGTATATAATACACGTTGCGTCATATATAATGTATTATATAATGGCCTTAGAGTATTGAACAGTGTATTGAATAGTGGGTCATACACTATGCATTGTATAGGACTCGGTACGTCTATGTATTTAAAAAAATATGCTATCCTGGCCGTAAGACTAAATATAACTTTTTTCTTTTAAAACGTCGCCCAACACAAGGAATTTCTCCTGTATCGTGGGTGCGTTTCACAAACATGAAATATCACATACACAAACACCCAGACTCGTTACAAACATCTGTGGATCGCACAGATTTTTGTACCGTGCTGGAATCGAACCCGCAACCCCTAGCGCAGCAGTCCAATCGCTTAGCCACTGCGCCAATCAGGTCGTCGAACTACTTGGTATACTAATTCTATTTCCTGGCACACAATTTATATTTCGAATAGGTATTGATTGTATGGCAAGGAAATAGATTTAGTCGTAGTTATTACAATGTAGCAGAATAAAAAGAGTTAAAAACTGAAACTATTTTCAAAAGAATGTAGTTTCGATATTCGCTGCAAACAAATACATTTGAATGGTAACATATTGTTCGATTCCATTGATAGTGAATGTAAAACAAACATAATACAATATCCTCCTTTCAACCAAATTTCGCTTAAAGCGGAAAATTACAACTGCAAGAAATATACACGAATATGTACGTAGTACGTACTCTCGCTTCCTCAAACTTAGAGTGTATAGGACGGCAAACTGACCTGAGAGAGATCAGTCATACACTGAGGCATATAGAGGGTCGCGATTATCGATAGGCGAAGAACGGTCACCCATCTAAACACTGACCGCAACTAGCGAAACAGACCCAAATTACTGTTATTTACCTAATTTAATCAGTAGGTAGGTACCTACCTAACCTACATATTGACTAACTTTCGTATATTGATCGTATTATAGTCCTTAATATATTTAATCACCTACACCACTATAATAGCTACCTCAAAGAGCGGTTTTGCAAGTCTTTCCCAAAGTAAATTGTTTCAGACTAATAAAGATATTACGAGCGAGCTTTACCGCTGAAATACTGAAGTTATTGAATACTAAAATGAGTCACAGGAAACCTTTATTTATTCTACTGTAAACTTTACATTTATGTATGTTTAGCTTTGCGTCATTAAATCTGTTTTTTCCTAAAGACTTTAACACACAATGCATACATGCTTAACTCTGATAAACACACATTTTTAATCATCTTGGTACATCACATGTCATGTAATAGAAGAAACCCTATTGTTTGGCATAAATTCTCTTGCTAAACCCTGGTCTGCTGCGGATAAATCCGGATTAGAAACCTCCAAAACCTAATTCCAAATATCAATAAACTGAAACACATTCATGCTAAATAATCTGTCTTGAATCATAACCCTAATAAGTTTTTCAACAATCAAAGCAATCATATTGAACCAGGAAAGAATATCGACGACCGACCGATCCTTAGATTTTCATTTCGAAAGGCAAACGGTCCTTTTCAATTGCAATAATGTCTACATACAGCTACGAATCTACCTATTATTTGACGTAAAGCACGGCACACACGACCACTTCAAACCCGTTCAAAGCTCCAACCATTAGACTGAACTTCAAATAAATAGTATCAAAAGATTTTCAACATGTAGTACAACAAAACTGAAGTGGTGAGATTCGCGCCAGTGAACTGATAATTAAATAAAAGTACCGCAAGCGACTTGTCGGTACATTTTCGTTACGACGAAGTGAATTTCAACAGAAAACTAAAATCATAATGGCGTGGTCGCAATCACGTGACGCTAGGGCTGCCACGCTGATTTGTAAATGTTTACCTGCGACATCACCCGGTTTGAAGAGGACCTTATAGGACATGACATATTTGAATGCAAACAGTTTTTGCACCCGCCTACTACATGGTAGGCGGGTGCAAAAACTGTATATGTACATAAGTATAATAATATATAACTACTTGGATCAATATAGTAAAACTCAGTTTACACTCAGACACACTTGTAGATACTCCAAAGAGGATGGTATACTATTGGAGACCCATGTTTTGCCATCGGTATGAATAGGTGAGGGCGAACATTTGACACCTGCATTTGTGAATAAATATAGTTTGAATCGTCTATCATTTATGTTAACGGATGATCAAATTCAAGGTAGGTTGTGTGATGAGTAAGGCCCAAGCGATTCTTGTTGGGTGATCACGTCACTGTTTAAACATCACCTAGTTATCAAGTCCCCGAAGGATTAGGTAGTAAACCTTGGGCTAAAGACATTAACACACATTACTAATTGATCCGTTTGATAAGGAACGAAGCTATATATTGCATATATATAGCATCTAGGTATTGTTCATTGACGCACAAACCGCATATCCCTCCAATTTCTTACATTTTGTCTTTCCAAAGCTTGCTGGGAGATATCGCTTTAAGCAATAAGGTCGCAATTGTACCCACTGCATTAACGATTATGTAAATAAATTAAGTTTACACGTATTGCACACCATATAAATATATGGTGTGCAATAAAGCATATTCTATCTAGAAAAATCTTTTTTTTTATCTAAGATCAGACTCTATATTAACTTTAAAAAGGCGAAATGTTTTATCACGATGTTACTGAAACTTATTATAATTCATATTTATGTAGGTATAGCCAATAATAATTATAATATTTTCTTGGATATTCTTAGAAACCACTGATTAACGGTGACGGAAAACATCATTCGAAAAACTTGATTTAATTGGTGACGGAAAACATCGCTAGAAAACCTGTATTTAATTAACTAAAATTGCAAACTCGCAGTCCGCTAATGTGGTGATCAATGCTCAATCCTTCTATATTCAAGAAGAGGACTTTGCTCTGCAGTGGGACATTATAGGCTATTATTATAACTAATAGTAAATACAAAGTGGGCTCAACAATGTTTATCAAAGTATTAACTAGCGACTGTTTCACACACTTGAGGGAGTCTACATATTGTTTGACTTCATCAAATATCGTACCAGCCCTATGTCCAGCTAACTTGTTGTCGGTATTCCTCGGGTTCCGTGTCACTGCATAATTCCACTTCGGCCGCAGCGGTCCTTTTTTACCATTTTCACATAGGTGAAACTCCGCTTTTAAACTTTAAAAGCGCAATACGAACCTTTCACTGAAGCATTGCATTGAAAGCCTCGCAAACGACGACTTGCTGGAAATGCGTAATATGTTTAGCTGCAGTTGGTGACCGAATTACGTTTGCAACTATGTATCTATATGTATGTACTAGCTTTTTCCCCTTATTTGTGTTTAAAGTTGACCTATTCCCTTTTTTAGGGATAAAATATAATAAGACTATACATGAACCTAAGAAAAGCATGAAAATAACAAGCAACATAACTAAATAACAAATTTTACAGACACTGAATTGCCTGTGAACTGCCAGGCTTCTGACTATCCGTAATATGAAAATAACAATATAATCAGCTGTTAGTATGACGCCAGAATGTAAACGAGAAAACTAAAACGATGACCTGATTAGCACAGTGGCTCCGCTATTGGACTGCTGCGCTAAGGGTTGCAGGTTCGGTTCCCGCACTTGAGACACATTTGTGTGATACGCAGATGTTTGTACCGAGTTTGGGAGTTTGTGTATGTGATATTTCATGTTTGTTAAACGCACCCACGATACAGGAGAAGTTTCTAGCGTGAGGCGACGTTAAAAATAAAAATAAAGTCATCCCCACCCTAACACGAACCAATGTGCACCGTCGCGCGTCGCAATAATGCAACATTTTATAATATATATATTTTTTTAGCTACCATTATTATACTACTATATTTTTTAACCGGTCATCTATTATACGTAATTGGTCTTGCTATCTACGATGTCTGCCGCTGCCCCGCCATCTTGTAACATGGCTCCATTAAGCACAGCTGTGATGTGTGACGAACTCATCAGGTGTAAGGCTACTGAGGCAATCAGAACCGCACACTAATTTTGCGGCTTTATGAACATCAGTAATTAACTAAATTATATGTAGCGAGGTATTTATTAAATGTATTAATTGGCAGACAGTTCTGCAATTTGGCTGCAATTACTGATCAATTAAGTCGACATTGATTGCATTTTGCTGTGATAGATCACATTACTTAATGAGGGTTGTTTAATTATGGTAAACAGTGGGGAAAATACATTGATATAATCAGATTTTTTTTAAGAATGGCATAACTATTATTTCTGTTGTTTGCTTAGCACACTTGTTTCAGTGAAACTTATTAAGTGTCGTATAATTGAAGCGACTATATGAAATAACTTCATTCGAATCGCCTTTTAATCATAACAAAACAAAGTAAGCTGTTTACTCTGAATACTTAGAAATAAAAATATATATATGCGAAAGGATTGCAAAGGTGTGTTGTCTATATTTTTCAAACCGAAACAACAGCCAGGCAGCAGATCCAGACACAGCGACACAGAAGAAATTCCAGGCTTGCAACCAATTTTTAAATGTGAACGAAAAGAGAAGATCTTTGGGCTAATACGCCTATAAAAATAATAGATAGCCAATGTAATAAGTGAATTGCATAAAATCTTGTAGTAACAAAAAAAAAGATTTTCTTTTTGAAATTTTGAAAGCCAGTCTCACAATTCTAAAATAGCATCAATTTTGCAGAATTCATTAACACGTTTAAGAGCGAATAACTTTCAGATCGTCTTGTAAGCAGCGCGCAGCGGTTGCCTCCCATCTAATATAAACAGAGTATCATGTTGTACTAACTCCTGTTGCATAGGCATTACATGCGGCCTACTGAATGTAATAATACCTCGCCGAGATGAATTTATCACAAGAACCGAGCGTCTGTTATTGGTCTCATATTACATTCTCATAACATTTTATTTGCATCATGCGGGAACAATAATGCATGAAATGGCTACGTTTATATAGCAAGGAGAATTGTTTGACAATACTTGTGTTTATAGGTGCTTTGACTTATGTAACTTATGCAGGACGAAGGCAAATAGACTTCAATGGCGAAATAATAATCAGACTAACATCCCTTCATCTAGACCTTTCAAAAGGCTCAGTGTTCTCCAGAATATAAAAAATCAAACAGCCCACCAAGTCCAGACAATCTTGGTCAATCGAAAACTCTCATTCCAAATAATATTAGAATTTTTAAGCTGTGGGTACATATTATATTATGGATGGTTTGCAAACTTTTCAGCAGTCAACAAAGTAAGTAACATGTCTTTACTCGTTATCTTGTATTTAAGTATTCCTACCCCGAAACAGAGACTATTGCCAGATAACCAGACTTCAAACGAATTTTCACGATAACGTTTTGGTTACAGACATACTTACTAAGACCTTTCGCTAGTTCAATGTCCTTTGCCCTATTACAATTAGTGAGTATACATTCAACACCAATTCTTGTAGTCATAATAGCGATCATTAGCCGATTGATAACTGTGTTAGGATCGGATTCCAGTGTACCAAGCTGCGGTATTTTCAACGAAGAGCGTTCTGGAAAACCTCCGCAATCCAATTACTGCAGGAAATTGATATCATATGTTAGACCGGCGGTGGTCAGACTTTTGGTTTGCTGTTCGTTATTTTTCGTTGGTATTTTACAAGAAATAAAACAGTATAAAAATAATGATAGACTAAGTATTACAAATATTTGCGGTTGCCTAAACGTACGAAAAATATACCTCTTAAAAAAATTCCTCCCTTAAAATCTGATCAGAATAATCGATCTGATATAAAAAAATCTTGGAATGACCAAAATTACAAGCCGGCTAATGGCAGGGTCTTGATGGGATTGCAATAATAATAGCATTACTGCCATGTCAACTTTGCTACAGCTAAAAAAACTCACGCGACCAAGTTAGAAAAAATCTACTTACTATTACATACCTACTTCAAGACCTCTGACACACGTAGACCTAACAAACATGGCAGCTGTGACAAGCACGCTGTGTTGGCTTACGATACGTTATTAGCAGGCTCCGGGAAAAAGCCGAACGATCGCAATTCATTATGCATGCACGTCAATTTTCGGTCTAGTTGGCGATCTAGTAAACAAACACTTCAGCGATCGTTTAATTAGGAGTTTAATTTATATTGTGTACTTATTATGAAATCGATCAAATTAACTTTGTATAGCCAATTTCATTTTCAATTTGTAAACAGGCACATCGTTACCATGGAAACCTGTATAATATTATTTATTTTCCACTTCCACGGTTTTAATGGGTAACAGAGTAACAGCAGGTGAAATCACAGCTAAATAACTTTTATAGTGATAGTGCTTTTAAGAGTAGCCGTGTTTGTAAAAACGAAAAATTTCCCAGTAATTAACAAATTCAAATAATGAGCTGAAATTTAACGCGAAAACACACATACCAAGGCCAAAGCTTCTTCGTATACGCAGACATAAGGTACCTTTATAGTTTTCTATTAACTTACTTCTCCAATATCATAATAAAGTTGTACAAAGCTACGTATAGACGTATAAATGGCAAAAAGCTACTTGACGTTGAAGACCCACTGTTTGTTCTGCCAAACCATTAACGAAATTGGTTTCTCTTGAATTTTAGTGCTTTGTTTCGTAACATTTTAAACTATAACCCGAAAATATTTGCTCAAACCTAACTTTGATTATTTACGTGTGTGAATTTGCGTAGATACTTTTATAAATGTACCTAAAAAAATTATATACCAACTTAAAAGGGAGAACAGAAAATTTAAAAAGCATACAATCTATTTCAGCTTTTAATAGTAGGTAGAAAGCAAGAAGCTAAAATTCAGGAGAAAATTAATGTGGAATTTAAATGATGGACAAAATTACGGTATATGTCTATGTATTATGTGTATTAAAAGATAGAACTACGAAACTGAAAAAATGAAGTGTCGTCCGTTTCCCAAAGCTACTGCAATCGTTACGCTCTCCTTCTTAAACATTCATGCAACTTGTCGTATATGTGCGCCAGCTGCGAGAAGGTACTGACCATTTTTAAGGATAAAGAATTGGTCCTTTTATTAGTTCTTTAGTTTCCTTATATCCCTGTGTTTATTGTTCGCTTTTATAAAAAGCAATTAATTTTTTTGTAACAAGAATGGAAATAAGCTTTTACCTATTTTTGCATTACTAGGAAGAAAGGAGGTTTTTTTACTGCCTCGTTGGTCTAGTGGTTGCTAAGCGCGACTGCTGAGCTTGAGGTCCAGGGTTCGAATGCCGGTCAGGCATACTGTTATTGGGTTTTTCCATTAGGTAATTTTTAGTAGGTTGTAATGGTTTAACGGCAATGGACTCACCCCCTATTACATTGGGACCTACAACATAACTGGCGAATGGTACCTATTTTTGCATTGCTTAGAAAAAAGGTTTTGATTGCTTATGACATTCAACATTAAGGTACAGATGCTCCAAAAATTAGAAACAGGAATAGTAACGTAGGAATGTCATGTCTATTTATGTCTAGCAATCCTAGACTGAAAGTAGGCCACCCAAGCTGTTCCTGGGGTTCCGTGAGAGGCGACTTGGCGCTAAAGTGTTTTTAGAGGATGCTCTGCAGTTATCCATCTGTGTACTATGACGTCATAAATTTGCTTTAGGTTTACTGCGCTGGATTTGCTTCAGTACCTTAAATGCCGAATAGTATGTATGCTATTGTTGTATTTTTAACGTATTACGGAAACCGAGTGCGTGTTTTACCGCTCAAGACACCATTTCTAAAATAATAAAGAGACACCGGCGTAATTCTAAAGTCGGACATTTTGTTCGACTATGCGATGAATTTGCACAATTTCACCGAACTCCTGCTCAGATGAATCTCGGTTTTAAATTGAATAGCAAATATTTGACATAGTTTTGCATTCCCTAACCGCTTTTGTAGCAGTTCAATTATTGGATAGGAAGTGCATTGAGGGAATGTTGAGTTCCGTCCTGTACTCTCTCTCATATTTCCTCCCTAGGTTTATACCTCTCGTTATATTTGTATACTCTGACGTAGGTGTAAAACCACTTTGAACAACGTTCACCGTTTGCTTTATTCTGCTTCTCTGAAGATTCCGTTTGCGTACATACTGTCTAGATTGATTCTGTAAACGTATAAAGAGCAAAATGATTAAATATTATATGATAGCAATAGTATTCGTAATACAAAAAGCATTGCATTGCCGTGTTATAAAATACATAATTATCGTCATCAAATTTATTATCAGTATGAGAGAAATTATTGGGAAACATGCAACAGTTTAAATTGACGCTAGTTTCTGAAACATTTGTTATTACTTCGGCCTCCTTACTTAGTTAAATTAACAGTGTATTAAAGCGAAATTTTTGCACCATTTTGAGTTCAATGTTGAATAAGAAAACATTCAAAGCACCACCCTATAGTTAATGGTTTATGAGTAAAGCTCAAACCGATACCTTTTTAATGTAGTACTTACAAAGCTTTTATCCCTTAGCCGATAGTAAATGTCAATATAAAGTAGCGATAAACGACTAACGACCTACATTTCGTACCAATCCTAGACAAACCTTTTTCAGGTTTTTTTAAATGCTGCCTTTTTAAATGATACCCACAACATAAACACTCGTCATAAATCCAGATTATATTTACCACCTTCACGAATTAAAATGCTCAATGAGAGCCCATATTATATGGCAATAAAAATATTTAATAAGCTACCAAACACTATTAAAAACCAGGAATTACTATTAGCATTTCAGAAAAAACTAAAACAATACTTAATTGAAAAATGCTACTACTCTGTCAAAGAGTATCTAGAGAGTAAATAATAAAAATAAAAATAAAATACATAAAACAAATAAATATATAACTAACTACTCAAACATACATAAACTACAATAATAACACACAACCAACTACAAATTACTCAACTTTATTAAACTTATTATAACCTAATATATAATTATGTATATAATTATATTATATTGTATAGATTATCTCGAAATGTAGAATAATTACTATAGATTAAAATTATTTTAAGTTTACTGTGATATTGCTATGCCTGCAAAAGGCACTAAGTTATAAGTTCCATAAAATATATTAGTATAAGACCTAATGTAACACTTAGTAAGCAATAAATATTTGAATTTGAATTTGAATTCTCTATTGACAAACTGCTGAAACTGTTGACAATTTACTGCTCTCATAGGCTCACATACATTCTAGGTAGGTATTGGTTAGGTTAATTAATTATACCAATCATACAAGCACGCCTGTAATTCCCAAAAGGATGGACTTGGTTCTCCCATAACAAGAGGTTGTGCACCTACCAACCACCATTCATCCTAAGTCCAATAGGACTCTCTACAAAGAGCATCACCTTTTAGCAATAGCTAAAAGGTGAGGCTCTTTGTGGAAGGCAAACCTATTGCTTACGTCAGGCCACAAACCGGGCCTTTTGCAGAGAAAAGGATTTTTTTTAAACAACCGTCCCTCTACGAACAGTGTGTGTTTAAGATCATCATCATCCTTCTAAATCATTTCCGAAGTAAAGATAAGACACTGTAGATGCTTAAATATAGGTAATAGGTACCTACATTACATGTTTCTTACGTGATATCATACACACGAATAATTTTATAAAGCAAGTTAATCCTTACTGGTTTTATTACTTACCTACAACATTTTACTATTACAACAGTTTGCGTAAGAATATTTTCGCAGTAAACCTATATATAGGGGGCATGGCGTTCGGGCCACGTCGGGTAATAATCCTGTGTCACGCCACTCATGGGAAAACCGGTTGCGATGACAACACGATTTGAATTCAAAGGAACTTGGCTTCGGGGCTAGACAACACTTAGTACCCAAAACCAAACAGGCAAGTCAATTGCAATATTCTCGCTACCAACATGGGACTTATCATGATAGACGTAATGAGGGAAATGAAAGAGTGTCGTGTCGTATTCTTTTTTTAAATTATTGTAAAAAGAATAGTCACTAATCAGACGATTAAAAACTATTTTAAAGTACCACATTTCGTATACGTAATCGCTCTAAAAACTAAATGAACTACTAGTTACCTGGCTGGCACACACAAACAGTAGCGTTCTGTCTTTCGTGTCTGCTCAAATACCCACAACGAAGCCTTACAAGCGGGCGCCCAACGTGGGGCACGATAGTAAACGAATTGTTTCGTCGTACGCTGTGTGCCGTTGTGCTATTAAACTACATTGTTCTTGTATTTATGAAACAGTATATTATATTCTAGTTACTCTGTTGCTAGTTATTTATATGATATGCAGATTTGCAATTATGTAGGTATGTCTATTTAAACTGAATATGAATAAAAAAGCGCATCAGATAGTAGAAATTGTATCAGATTTACGATATAGAAAATAAAGCCCTCAGTGTTCAATAACACAAAGTTCACTGAGTGACATTCCATTTTAGCTTGAAATAAAAAAGACAGTCCTAGCCTCAACTACCTCGTGAATCACAAGGAATAAGTAAAAAAAATCCAATCATTCTAAGATTGTAAATAAAATGGCTTTCATTCTAATAAAGCTGAGGCAAAACAAATGACTGCGGTGCTGCTATCTGAGGCGCATAAAATATTGTAATGCGGTTTACTAAAAGTCAGCCTTTTGAACCGTGAACAGTTCTGTTTTATTTGGAACTGAAACTCCCATTCACTTTGCTACTGCTTCACGTACCGACACCTAAAAATTAAAATTACATGTGAAACGACGTTGAACATACTCTTGGATGACAGAGAATAAGGTGAAAGTATGCACAGGATCGTAGCCAATGGAAATCCTTGGTCTTCGCCTACCCCTCTGGGAAACAGTCGTAACTTTATGTTTAAACTTTATATTTTATAGTGTAGTGTGTATGTTTAATGTCTTTCTGAGATGTTTCGACAGGGTTGCACATACATGGGCATACAAAAAAATTGGCAAACAAATCAAATCGAAAAACAGTGATGTTATCCCTTTTGGGGTGAAACTCGGGCACTATGATGAAGCCTAAGAAAGTATACTAACTCACTTTATTATTAATATTATACTTATTAGACATATTAATGGATCTTACCCAGAATTGAACCTGAATATGCGAGACCGTCGTTTTACAGCACCCCGTCTTATGCCGCGTTTTCACTAGGCGACATTTGACTCTGTTGCTCGTCACGAAATTTAAGTGTCCCCGCGATGTCGCCCGACGTCGCGCGACATCTACGGGTCGCGGGACTTGTCGCAAGTCGACGCTCGGTGAGCCACAACCGTTTTTTCACGTTTTGCTATAGTCTTCTGAATACTAACTCCGCGTGTGACATACTATTCACCACTAGACAGTGTGAACAAGGCAAATGTCGAGCGACATTGTCCCACACAGTCGCAGACATACCACGTGAATGTCGGGCGACATGTCCTCTGTGCAAACGCGGCATTATGACTTCGAACAACGAGAGCGTTAACCCTATAAAAACCTGAGCTTCGTTATATGCGGGCTTATAGTGTTCGTAAAATCTTAAAAATATAAAGTCAACCCTTACGTGAGGGGTTTCATTAAAACATGAACTTCAACGTTCTTAGTTTTAAAATTACGCTGTAAAATATTTAATCCGTAAAGTTTAGACTCTTAACTGCACTTTTAAACTATTCAAAATCTAGAATTCATACTTTTATCAAACATTCCACCTTAGGGTGAAACGAATGCACAAAACAGGCATAAAAGAACTGAGACGTCAAGCTTTTGGTAAAACCAGAAACTTTAGTTGGTTAGTGACCCGAGCCTGATTTGCATATGTAGTTGAATTTACTACTAGACTTGTATGGCTTTATGTATATTTGACGTGGTTTTTACATAGTCATTCGCAGTTACATACAAATTTTAAATACAAATACGCCAAAGACATTTCATTTAAATTAACGGCTTATTTATCTTATTCTAAAAATACTGGATTCTGTTGCCTGCAGTCTACACTCTGGATTTATTAGATCATTCCTATCTGACGATAGGTTCGTAAGTATGCTTTATATTCTTAATAGCCAAATATTAAATTCACAAAAAATAATCCTAAAAATCAATAGGTAACTACTCTTTTAAACCTTTCTGCCACAACCGTCTCGTCTATTTATAGACTTCATTATATTAAGTCCCACGTGGGCGCCATTACAAACGATTTAACTGACTAAAATGTAAACGTAAGAATGTGGCTACTTGGCGCTTTCACAACCGTAAGGACAAAGGTTGACAAATTCTGTCATTTTCCATCAGAATGTGAAGGCAAATATGTTGCATACAACACAAGCCACAAAGACGTGAAAAATGTGACTTGCACGTGGGCGAATTTCATACAAAGCTTCAGTAAATGAGTATACGACCCTAGACCTACATCCCTCACTACTAGTCTTTATCTTCACTTCCTAATTGAATTACTAGTACTCTACTACTCTTCTTCTTCTTATCGTGTGGTTGATGAACAACCTGGTGTCAGAGTTTAAACCGCCTGTAGGCCTCTGACATGGCTGTGCCGGTTTCCTCACGATGTTTTCCTTCACAGTTTTTAGCAACTGATAATTAATTAATTAATTACTCTACTACTAACCTAACTACATTCTTAGGCTCTTAGAAAAAAATTACGTTGCCATCCCTTTAGTGCGAAAAAGCCAAAGACAAGAAATAAAAATGTTCAGATACTTCACAGAGAGACACACAAAACAGAAATAATGTAAACGACATTCGTAATAACACAAATATACCTACGCACCTACATAAAATTCTATCCAAAAATAGTTGCGAGAATTTTTCGGGACGCCACATCACTTAAATACAGCCGCAAAAACTGAATCCGCATTCTAGATGCTGTACAAAGTTAACAAAGGAGTGCGAAGCGGACTGAGGGCTCAACGGGCGCAACACATACGTATGTCGTGCGACGTGCATAAGAAAATGAGGGTACTACAATGTTGATATTCACTCAAAAGAGCTTAAGTACTCAAGTGTGTTTATTTTACATTCTTACATTCACGTCTGTAATTCGCGAAAGGTTTTACCTACTAGTATTCATTGTTATCAGTCTGTACACCCACCGTTCGTTACTCAATTTAAGTCATGTTGGCGAAGAGCCTATTGCGATATAGCGCCCACATCAGGTTCAAAGTATTCAGGACTTTTTGGCACTACGGCACACACTTTTTCGGCAAAGAAAGGGAATCGTATTGATTTGTCGTCCCACAGATTTTGGCACTTCAGCCTATGCTCAAGAATCTATATATACCAATTTAAATATAGTATGGGTGGTGATTAAAAAAACTGTGCAAGGTAACCACAGTTTAACTTTGTAAATCGAAAAATTTAAAACCATATGGTAACTTTAAAACCAGAAATTTAAGTTAAAGCATAATATTTTTTAAGCTACACTCACACTCACTAACAATGGCAACATCGTTGTTACGCCATCATAATATACTCTGATTCGAAGATGATCCTAATCTTTATTCAAGAATATTATGTCGAATAGACTCACTACACACTTTGCTATGACAAACTTTAACAAAATAATATTTATCTTGATATTTTCATAGAGTATCTAGATGCTGTATCAAAAGTTTCCCTACTTTACAAATGCCAACAGTTGGAGATGAATTATTCAGTATTAGTTCACTATGTTTAGCAAGGAAACTTTGTTAGCTTACCAATCGTATTTATCTTACGTTACTTATTTACGATTGAAATCGAATTTGTTTATAAAGTTACGCCTAATGTCTAGGGGTAGGTAGAGGCGGCAGATTTGTTAGTACGACCCTGGCAAGTCGCTTTTGTTTTATTAACTGCTATTACTTACATTATTTACAGGTAGTCTTAGGATTACAATGAGAGCTAACGGGTCTTAACCGCGTACGTAATAAACGTTTTATATACTTACCTATTTTCCCCGACGTTTCGGGCAACTTGCAATGGCCGAGGGGTTGACTGATGACGCGTACACGTACGGGGTATCTCTTATTGTATGATGTATACAAACCGGGGAAATCTAAAAACTTATATATAGTCTTAGGATTGATCTAGCCTTTCTCTAAGGAGAATAGGGGCTTCTTCTTATCGTATGGTTGATAACCAAACTGGTGTCAGAGTTTACACGGACTGTAGGCCTTTGACATGGCTTTACACACCGTTGAAAAATCTCTCAGGTGTGCCGGTTTCCTCAAGATGTTTTCCTTCACCGTTTTTAGCAACTGATAACTAATTTATAGTACGCACATGAATCCGAAAAGACATTGGTGCGTGCCGGGGTTTGAACTTGCGACCTTTGACTTGGCAGTCCAATGGTCATACCACTCGGCTTATTCTACCAATACCTGATACCTAAACTGAAGTGTCGCAGTCTGTACCATGACAGTATAATGGCGGCTATAGATGCAATGTATTGCGGTGCAGTGCAGAAACTATCATAAACAGAAAAGCATCAAAAAGTTATGACTATTTGATAGGTGATGTTACGCTGACTGTCTGTCCCAAAAATACTTTAGTGAAACAGATAAAAACCACAGTTCTTACACTATAAGTGTCTACATTTACATAGTAAAGACGCAATGCAAATAACGACGGCAAATATTTAACAGTGGACGTCTTCCGGCTGATGATGATGATTAAACCTAAAAATAGGTGTATTTGAATTTTGAGTCCGAATAATTCGTTTGGGAATGAGGTCAGCTTATCCAGAATGCCAAGGTCGGACTACTAAGTCAAGTTCAAAGTCATTACACCATAATTATTAATTAGTCTAACTGTATTAAAAACTCAATTAAGAAACAGTATGTTTTACGTTTAAGCCCATTACCGCCATAAACTGTACCCTTTATATCGCAAGGCATTAAAATTAAAAGGTCTGTAACAAGTTTTTATTAAACTTAACGACTGGTAAATTTAAATGCAACTTTTCTTACCAATTTTAACCGTTTTAACTTACTTACTGAAGTTTTAATCGCTCTGAATAAACTTTATACAGTTTGTGTAAATATTTTGTTTTGTCAGATTTTGTCTTGCACAAAAAGATATTAATTGAAAAACAAACAGTACAAATGTGTTAGTACACCCAGTTATAGGGAAGCGAGCCGTTTGGTATTAACCGGGCACAAATCCAGACTCCGTGCTGCTACTGAGAAATTTATTATGTAACCCCCTCACTCGACCCCCTGGGAATCAAACCTAAGACGAGCAGTCGCATTTTGCGACCACTAGACCAACGAGGCTGACAATAATATATAATCGTTATTGCTTCATTTTTTCTATGTTTCATATTTAATACGTAGGTACATTTCACCGTTCATAATTCTCATGATATAAGTCACACCCGTGGCGTGGCGACTGGCAACCGGATTTGTCACCTCTTACGGGTCATTTCCGTCAGTAAGGATATTCTTAATCCGTCCTTAGACGGTGTACAATATTTTCGGCCTCCCATTATAATATAATAGCGAGCAACCCTATTGTTTTATGTACGCATTCATTAACACCAACAATAATTGTTTTCCTTCTTTACTCGTATTTTCTTAATTCTCACAATAAAATACATACATATTATTTTTATTTTTTTAAACGTTGCCCTACACTAGGAATTTCTCCTGTATCGTGGGTGCGTTTCACAAACATGAAATATCACATACACAAACACCCAGACTCGGGACAAACATCTGCGGATCGCATAAATTTTTGCCCCGTGCGGGAATCGAACCCGCGACCCTTAGCGCAGCAGTCTAATCGCTTAGCCACTGCGTCAATCAGGCCGTCAAATATTATGGCGAACTTAACTCAAAATTGAGTTCTTTAACAGCAAACGAGATTTAAAGAGATTTTATTAATGAGGAAAAAGTGCACAACAAAAATATCAATTTACAGCAATTATATTATCATTGAAGATACACAAACTAATTTACAAAACACTCATACTACTAGTACCTATTTCATAATAAACACTCTTTTCAAGTAACAATAGTTACTATGAAATCATTTCTCATTTCATGTTAATTGTTCACAGTTCACCCGTTCGTTGTTTCAATTAAAACAGGAGCTGATTTAAATACAGAATTTTAAATTGTTACTACATTATAATGAACATGAAGAGAATCCATTTTGTTTTATTCATTATGCTGTTCAATTTTAATAAAAGAACTGGCCATTAGGTACTGATAAATTTATACAAGGTACATATTTTTGTTTTGATTTTTTTTCTTCCTTAACGTATACACCCACATACATAAAGTCACGCCTATTTCCACGAGGGGTAGGTAGAGTCCACGGAGTTCCTTAACGTATATATATAATTATTTTATGAACAATTTTTTTTAATAGTTTTATATTTGCCATTCAAAATAAGGAACACATAATATATCTATCATTTATATTTAAAACGTGTACATAAATTTCATGATGCGAATATTTCATATTATCTATTCATTTGCACAATTCGCCTTTTCTTTGGCCTACCTCTAAAGGTACGTAATACATGGTCTGTTCACAAAAAAGTAACCTTATTACGAAATTTCCTTACATTAAAATATCTCAACATCAAAAGAAGAAATACCATTTATTTGTGCCTAATACCAGTATGCCAAAAATAATAATAACAGGTAAATCATTGCACAGCTCTAATCGTATCTAGAAAATGTTTGCCCAGACGAACCCAAATATTTCAAATTAGAAGTAGCTACAGAAAATCTGCAGAATCTAAAACTCGCAAAGAAAATAAAAAAATGATTTAAAAAGAAAATTTTTACTCAGTAGAAACAGGATATTATTTTGGAAAAAGCTCATGTAAAGAAAACTGAAAGTCTAATTTTACAAAATAGGCTATCTAACTTTCTGACTCATGTACGGCGCGATACATTTTGAATACTTAGTTTGCATATAATCGTTCTTCTTCTTCATATCTTATGGTTG
Organism: Abrostola tripartita; assembly: GCA_905340225.1. NCBI lineage: Eukaryota > Metazoa > Arthropoda > Insecta > Lepidoptera > Noctuidae > Abrostola > Abrostola tripartita. The sequence goes on along the minus strand of HG996487.1, from coordinate 4,081,623 downwards.
ATGAACAACCTGGTGTCAAAGTTTAAACCGCCTTTAGGCCTCTGACATGGCTTTACACACCATTGAAAAATCTCATATAATCGTTGAGCGCGGTAATTCGAGAAGGTTGCGAAAGGATCAATAATAATATTGTTTGTACTCGATAAATCCCTAAAACATACTCACAGTTACTTCACTAAATACTTTAAGTAAAGTTAGAACTGAACTATGCCCTAAAAAGTCACAACTTTACCGCGAGTACTGCTCATTACTAAGCTCTAGGGACCTCCAAACTATTTGAACAACCCTAAACATTTTCTTGTGGTTTATTAGACTCGGTTATTTTACCTACACAGCTTTTAACTTTGTCTTGTTTTCGTGTTGTAATACTTAATACTCTTTAGTTAGAATTTCTCCTGAGCTATCACATATTATTATGTACCTACGGAGTCAAAGTCAGTACTAATATTTATACATCACTAAATATCTGGTGAGAGATAGTGCAAACTTTAAAATCATGCACTAAGATCTCTAATCTCTCTCTCTAATTTGCTAGTACATTTCTTTTACTATATACCGTACGTTCGTTTTCGGTTCTAGTGACTCATCAGACATCCATTATAAAAAAAAATGTTTATCATGGCTTTATATCTTCATCCGTTTAGCTGAACACGATCGAATAGTTCGGTTTGATAGAGCCAAAAAATCTATCCAGTAACTCAGTCAACAGGCTTTTTAAAACGATCATCTAAAATTATGTAAAATATGCTGACTTCAATGAATTCAGTGACATTCTTTGCACATCTAAAATAATATATGTTCGTACAAACCTGAGTCAGGGAGCAGTTTCCCTTTCAGCTCGACATCGCTCTCCGCGGACGTCGCACCATAGTTCTTGTACGTTTTTCCCGATGGCTCCTCGAACTTCGTCACTTTGAACCGTTCAGACATTTTAACGCACTTCCCACACTGTTTGTACTTATACTATACCTAACACTGAATTCACTTACACCAATGACACTAACGAACACTGATATGTAGTTGGTTTACTGTATCTTATCTGGTGTTTGTACACTCACTATACCATTGTTGATATTTCACTGTTTTTCAAGTTTGTGCTTCTACTATAAACAACAATTTTATTTTATTAAATGGGAAATTCAATATATTTTTGAGAATTTGTAATTCAAGTTTCAATGCCGTAGCGCGGCTGTGTTCGACTACCTACCTAGTCTGCCAATAATAATTAATTTCAACTCAGGGAATGTGTGAATTCTGAAGAAATAATATTAGAAACCTTTGTCTATCATCTGTGTGTGTTTAATAATATTAAATACATGGCTTCTAATAGTAAAATGTAATAGTATATTTTTCATTTCTTTTTAGACGTAAATGTGTACGGTAATGAACGAATGCCGTGGTTCAATCGTCTGCAATAATTTCAGAAAAACGCCACGTAATATAACTGCAGTGGATAAATTATAACGCTATACTTTCAAATTGTATGTTATTTAAGTCTAGCATACGAAGTTTTGTACATTCATGCTAGTATGTAGAAGACCAGTGAATTACACCTGCATTGCCTACGTGGGTACTGAGGGTAGGCTGAAACGTAGCAAGTTTTTCGCGAATTAATTTTAACTCTGTTGCTGTATTTCTCAAATGTATGGTCCCATAATTTATACATACAATTTTTTACCAAATCCCTGAATTATCTGATTATTTTTACGTCATTAAAACATGTTACGTAATAACATACTATTGTAGCGTGCATTCTGTTTGCAATTGACCAAGATAATAGTGGTAGCTAACAGCGGCTCACTAGTATTTGCATGTAGGTATATAAAACAATGATAAGAAAAAATCTCTTCAGTTATTACGCATGGCAGTTCGGAGTGGTTCCGTACGGATCTGAGCGTTCGGAAATTCCGAAAAAATCCCGCACAATCTCGACTGCGATAGAAAATGGAATTAAAAAATTCCTTTAGTATATGACGCGCGCTCGAGTGCTCGACGCTCTGAAACGCAAATGCAGCAATCCCTCTCGGCGTGAAAAGATGAAAATCGTGTTTAGGAAACGAGAGATTTAAAACCTATATTTAAAAAAATGACAATTTTAAACCATGGGATAAACTATACCTGCAACTGTCGTTAGTATATCAAGAAATAGAGATATTAATGGAGTTAAGAAGGGGTTAAGTTGATAAAATGAAAATGATTATTTATGGAAGAAAGGTGGTGGGATGTTTTATAGGGGTCGAAACTGCTACTTTTTGGTGAAAAGTCTAGTCACTTACCCACATTGGAAATTGGAATCCCAATAAATATAAAATGGGCAGTCAATAACTATCAAGTGTTTACAATTAGGAGCTGATGTGAGTTGCACCAAGAACTTTGATTTAATGATTTGCTTTAAATATGGCCGCTTGTATGAGAATTTCCTACTAACTTAACGTTGACGTACGGACTTAACGATAACAGACGATTGGTGCAACCCACCCTAAGACTCTATTATCCAAACAGAAGGCTGGGACCATAACGCAATACAAACCCGTTCTGTATATTATTAAATAGATCTAATACCTAATTTATTCCAGTAATGTAAGTAGGTAGGTACCTACATACGCGCATTTCTATATTAAAACTGCGGACAAACCAGTTTTCCTCGTTTATCTGTTTTATTTGGTTACTATACATGACTGTGTTAGCCGTTTGAATTGCATTGCAAATATTATCAAACGGCATAGCTAAAATATTGTTAGATCTATAAAAAGACATGGGTATGTCTTTTAATCTAAAAGTCAAGCTAGGTAGTTTACTATCACGTAGATTTCGCTGATTACGAAATGTTGTGTATAAACGTGCAAGAGCCAGCTCGCGGCTTTACCCGCATTTAAAATTATACTATATTTTCTGGGATATAAAGACCTCTCTGACTTCATCAAGATTTAAGCCATCTCCATGGCAAATTGTTTGCCTTTATCAGTCATTTGAGTATGGTGGGGTCAGGTTACAAACAAACAAAGTTTCTTTCGCATTAATGAACTGCAGTACACAGACGTTTCTCGTTTGTTTCGGATCTGATAACATGACGACGGTGTTTTAATGTTAATTAAAACAAAGAGAAACGCTTTGTTCATACTAGGGTACCTTCTCAACATATTGTGTTTTGTAAGCCATGTTTGTGTGTACTTTTAATAAAAGTATCTCTTCTAATGTGAGCATTCACCAGCACCACTTGTGATTCCAGCTAAATGTAGCTTAAGGATGTTTTTAAACAATTATAATAAGTATTACTTAGTTTATTATGTAGTGCTATAATCAGTATACATAATTATTATTATTGTAAGCCGCAATTCTTAATTCTGGCTGACATAATTATGTTTTATTGTTTTTAAGTAAATATTTTGCTAACTTATCAAAGTTTCCATCTAGCAACATTGATAATGATGGAATGACGTCATAGCACCCAAGCTTATACTCTTATCTGATACCTAGTAGATTATAAAGACCTTGATCATTTGGGTCAGTATTAGGCGAAGTACACATATCAAACAGGTTTATAAAATTATTCTACTGGCATTAACTGATTAAGGCAAAATGCAGATACAGCCTTATAAAATATGCAATATGTTTATTAAAGGACTTAAAGGAATATATTTGCAAAACACTTGAATATTGATATGTACCTAACGTTTTTGATTTGGACGCCGTCAGTACAAATGTATAGCTAAAATTATTTTCACTAGACCGAAGAATTTTCTCTTATGATGTATGAAATGTGACTAAATATGGCCGGCCTATAAGTGGCCTATGGTTTATAAGTTTGCATTAGGGCTGACTTCTCATTGAGTACTTATCCCTATTCTCCAAACGATACAAATTGCTACGTCCCTGCTATCTATCCAAGTTTAGCAAATCTGTGGGACTAGAATAATGCAATCAATAATTGGCGAAAGACTCCAAGACGCCCGAAATAAACACCTTGATACGATAGGACGACTTTTCATAAATTATCTAAACATAGTTTTTCAACCATTGAAATGTTTCAATGGTTGAAAACTATGTATAGATAATTTACAAAATCTTCTCAATTGTGATTTTTAACATGTGTTGACAATCATAATTGAGAAGATTTTGTATACCTAATGAGAGTACCTACCTACTCTAGTTTATTATATCAAGTACCTAATAAAAGACTTCAAACGTAAACAACGAGCAGTCAGTCTAAACATATTCCGAGAAGCTCGTGAACCCATGACGCTAATAATGAGGCACAATCTAATATTCTGTTAAGTTTAGAAGTCTAACAAAATATGTCAAATTAACACCTATTAGTTGATACTATTTTACATATTCATAAATTAACAAACCCTTTGATCAGTATACTTCGAGAAGATAAATCTAGAAACTCGCAAATCATATTATATTTACCAGTATAAGTAAAATCACGTTCCAACATAAATTCTCTTTGCAATATTGTGTACCATTAAATGGAGAAAACAGGCAATGTAGATGAAATCCGTCTATGTACCGACGACAAAGTGTACACGGAGCTTGCATGAGTGGATACAATGAATTTAGACGAAGCAAGAGAGGTTTGCAAATTGACAGCCAAATGGTGGCCTCCCTTCACATGTAAACTCCGCTTGAAGGTAGTCCAGACTTCAAACTGTTGACTTTAGCTTTAATTGGAAGACATGTGGTTGTGGATTTTTTTTAAATTGACAACATTTGTCAACTTTGCGTCTCATAATATTATCGGTGTCTTTTGTTTCTCTAAATGAAAAAAAACATGTGAATTACGGAAAGTGTAAAACGCCACTTAAAATCATCATTATCAAAGGCGAAGCACAATCAGTCTTTAGGTTAGTAATGTTAGTTATACTATGATAGATAAATTTGCCAACATAAGCTATCAATAGTTGACAAGTCACCTACTATATTATATTTGTTGTGTAGTCCAATTTCAGAGCAGCACAAACTGTCACTTTATTGCCTTCGTATTGATGTGTCTATGCACGTATCAACTAGAATTGTGATCAAGCTCGGTCGTGTCTCTCTGTGGCCAGAATACATAGATACCTACGATCACTGCGTGCACAATGTTCGTCGAAGCTGACATTTAGCTTGCAAATGACATTGTTGCGCTTATATTAAGTGCTTTCGTCTTCACGCTCTCGTGTTTATTTTGATCTATTAAATTTTATCTAGTGATAAATAGGAAGCTATTATTTATATAATGTATCTACTATCCATTCTAAAGATGCTTATTTTGCATTCAGGATTAATGTTTTGAGTGAATATTGTAATTACCGGTAAGTGTAACATCATAATAATAACTCTCATCAATTTCGTGTCAAAAATATTGGTCCTCTGAGGATTTGTTAATTAACAGTCTTTTGTTAATGTCACTACCCGTCAGAACTTTTGTATTATGTAGATATATTTACCTACTAATTTTTTAGAATAATCAATAATTCTTTAGATATAAAGTTTCGAATGAGACATATACGTGTACGTGTTCTCGATGCAATATTAAGTGCAATAGTATAGGGAGCTTGTTTACACACAAATTCAAATCTTGGCAATTTAATATGGATTCTAACAAGGAACATATTGAATGCTGTATTGAAATTGGGATTTTACATCAACAATTTTATGTAAAAATAAGCTATGTTTGTAAACCATAGATATAGAAGCTTCCTCTTTCAAACATTTCTGTTCACAAATAGATTATAAGTGATGATAGAACGGATAAACGTCCAGATTGTGATGAATCGATATCCGTGTATGCGGGCAGAGTTCCGGTCGAAGGACTATCGTCCATCAGGAAACAGATAATATTATCAAGAGCATATGCAATAAGTAACACTGGATTTATTATTATAATTATAAATGTATGGTTATGAATATTCCTAACTAACTGTTTTTGTATATCAAATAGTTATTTTTTTCCCCTTTTTCTCAATTATTTTATTAAAGTACCTACGTATATCATTAAGAATCCTCAAACTATGACTTAGATTTACAACAATTTTTTTCTTAAATGAACTGCTAAGCAATTGCCGAAATTTTGTTAATGACGTTGTTAATAAGACATATATAATACATCTTTCATTAAAACATTAATAGCTTATTTTGTAGGTACTTATACTCAATACTTATGTTAGGTGATAGGTACTAAGTTACCGTAAAATATGTAGGTACCTTAACTCTTTAAATAAGCTACTATATTCGCTTGGAATATCACCCTCCGACTTGCGTTATTTACTTTAAAAAAATATCCTGCGTGTTGTTTTTTTCAATCGTCCATTGAATTGAGACTCTCGTGTAAGAAAAAATTTCTCGAACAAAGAAAAGTAAAAAGTAAGTAAGGCTTTTTTTTAAAAGTTTTAAGAAATTGAAAAGGAAACCGATTTACTTTATTCACCTCAAATTAAAAGAAAGGAAAAGGGAGCAACCCTTTTCCTTTAGATTTTTAATTTCTCGGATTCAGTATAAAGTGGTTCAATTATTACAATTACGCACTTTTCACCTATAACATAACACAAGTCTGGTCGTTATACTTAACATTCTTTAAAAAGATGACAACAAATCATATTTTTACTTTTTATATTCCCACATCCCATCTCCTAATTTGGCTAAAAAAAAAAACTTTCTCCTAAAGCCTCCATAAGTGATTGCTAAGTAACTACGTCTATAAGTGCACCCTCAATAATAATGTCCTCCTGACCGAATTTCGGTCACGGCGGCCTGTCTCAGCTAAGACTAGCCATCTGCGCAGGAGATATTATAGTGCACAAGTATGCGCGCAGACACAGGTGCACTCCCTATTCCCTCACTCTCATATTCCGATGGGACCGTAGACCGACACGACCGGAGAGAGATCAGGTGCAGGACCAACGGCTTAACGTGCCTTCCGAAGCACGGTGGGGTCTCGACATGTGAAAACGGTCACCCATCACAAGACTGACCGGCGAGCACGGCTTAACCTCGCAGATCGTCTGATCTGCCGGGTAGCCAATTAGCCATTAACAATATTAAAGAAGAAACCAAAGTTCTCTACTTAATCAGCCTATGTCAACAGAGCTAGATGTAGACTAAATCTTATCACCGATAAAGATACTAATGTTATTCCGCCAATCGACGCATCCAGTCCTCCGAAAACAAAGTCCATATTGCATATTTAAACGACACAAATGCTTCCACTTATATGTTTGACGTACGTCCAAGTACAAGTGCAACAACTCAAGTAATTCTATAAATATATCGGGTTGCAATCGGCCGATACCGAAGCGATCCGGTGCAACAAACGGCCGGACAAATGACACCAATGTCACCAATTGATATGTATTGAAAACAGAGAATTGAACGCCAGGGCCGGTCGCTTCATCGGTGTTTCATTTAAGGCATCTTGGTAACATTTTGTTATTTATTAAAATAAGTTTTTGTTTTGGTGACGCAATGTTTTGTTTTTCAAATAGCCGATATTTGGTTTCAATGATATTGGAGTGAAATTTTTAATTTATTCGTAGATATTGAATTTCTATTGCAGCTGCTTTTTGTTCAAATATAGCATATTGAAAACATTATGATTTTATCTCTGTTATCTGTTATATAAAACGGTTTATTGCCAACACTTTCAAAATTACCATTCCGTACTATGGAAAATTTGAAAGTGTGATTAATTATGGATTTTAATAATAATGATTAACTCCTTCGTGTCTCATTCCGTAGAGTGTTATAAATAAAGTGAATCTTTTGGATTGACGACTGTTCATCACGAAAATGATCCTTTTTTAAACAATATTCCTTGTTAGTAATAAAATATAATTTGGCAAGATTAGATATACTCAAGTTAATTATTTTTTAATTGTATACTTAATTTTGTAGATTCAAGCCCAATACAGGGCGGTACAGATTTAAACATAATCAATTTTACTAAAGGTATGCCTCCAAAAAGGATAATTATAAATTCTCTTTCAGCCATTAGTCAAACAAAAGAACCGCTACAATAAACATATATGGATGCCATAAAGTACATAATGGTTTGATATAAATAGGAATGCAAAGAGAAATTCTTATACACACATTATTCTATATAATAGGAATGAAAAACATTAATGAGAAAGCACAATGGCCCTTAACATCATACATTGATACATTAACTATCTGGGAATTAATGTGTCCGGTCAATTGGTGCGCTCCATGGGGAAACGCGTGTTTTGTTTTTATTTTTAGCTCCAGTCCTGATAATACCTTTGTTACCCGCTAGGGAATTGCCGAGCAATGAACGATTGCGATGAACGATCTGGGAAAATTAGTTTTAAACTCAGCTGTTGTGATACTACGGGAAGTGTAAACGGTTATTTGTAAAAGCGAAGAATTCAGAATAATTATAGGTACTTAAAACGATACAGTGTTATGTATTTGAACGCCCTTGGATCATTCTTCGTTTTGTAAATGCGTAACAAAAGCCCGGAGTTAATAATGAAAATGAGTCTGTAGACTCCAACAACATTATACCTACTCTCTGTGAACGAGAAGATTACATTCTTTTCGTTCACAGAGAGTAGAAATGCCAGCACTCTTTATCGGCCATTATATTGAACATGCGAACCAATCTCCTAAGTTAAAAGTAAAAATTGCAAGCTAGTAATGATAATTTTAATCCTCACTATTTAAATATACATAATTATTTTATAATCCAGCAAAAAAAAACAAATATGGAGTTCTGTTGGCGATATTTTATACTTACATTACAAGGAAAATTAAGACAGCAACAACATGATCATAAAAGATTAAATATTCAACGCGGTCTCAAACTAGCGTGTCCATATCTTTTGGAAAGAGCATAAGTGATGCATAACTTACTGAGTCGCCACGTTCCCAATGCAACACGTCTTCTATATTAGCTCTTTGGTATTAAATTTGGAGCTCCCACAGAGTTTAAGGCTGAGGTCGATATATTAAATGTCATTCCCCGCTTAGATTAACTTTCGTCTGTCTCTCACTGTCTCTCAGCGCTGTCAAGGAGGTTAGCAGACGAGATAAAATACGTATAGGTACTTTACAAGCCTGAAAATAACAGTAGGCAGAAACATAGACAGCTAAATTAAGAATTAAGGTAAAATATACAGTGCCTAAGCTGCTATTCTTTTTGTATTTTATCATATCACTATACTTTTTGAAGAAAGCGAACCGAATATCCAGCACCTATATATATAACAAGGCAGGTCTGTAATATATACACAAGCAAAAAACACGGCTTATCACAGTATTTTTTACCAACGATAAAATTTATATTTACACACATGTTTTTAAATACACACTTTTATCAATAAGTGCTTCGTTTTAATTTGGTACGAATAGGAACAAATGTAAACAGTCAATTTTTGAGAGATAAAAGTCATTTGCATCAAAGAACTGCATTATATAATCGCAGAGAACCAAATAATCAAGTTTGTTGATTTTATGATTCTGGTCGTATTTTTAATAAGGTTATCTTTAATTTTACATTACAGAGGATGAGTAAAATTCAAGCTCTTGTATTGCTCCTTGAATCTTTCTTTTTGTTATAATGTAAGGACACTGTTTTCAAGCTTCGACTTATAATACAGAGTATTGTGGGTTTAGTGTGGTCCTGACTGTTAAGCATTTATAAATAAATAATTTTATACAGAGGGATAAATTTCAGCAAGTGTTTCTCCTTTTAATAATTTTAGTAGGTTCCCACGTATCGTGGTAGCCCAAGGGTTTATGGACCAGACACATTATAGCACTGTAAATGTTTATCCAAATTTGAAAGTGATTATTATGCACTAATTAATTGGGAAAGGCGACCAACAAATGGCCGTAGAGTCGAACCATCATATGGGACTTATACGTAATTCTGCCAGAATTGGCATGAGGCAGTGCATTTGCAAACCTCTGACTACCGCACTGGGGAATACAGGTGTGTTGCTATACCTATAACATACAAACTCCTCGTTCGTATTTCATCATCAACAACTAGACAGCTCTGCTCATCGATATAACATAGATACTCTGCAAGTACCTACACACGAACCGTCGTATTTCCAATCGTATAATTAGTTACTTCTGGGAAATGAAAAATGAGCGCACTTTTATGTCATGTTGCATGTATTTCTTTTAGTATTCCCGGGAGTAAGTAAGAACTTACGCTTTTTTGATTCAAGGATAAGTAAACTAAACTTTGTCCAAAACCTCCAATGGACAATTCTTTCTTGGGTATCGGAGATTTTGGACAAGGGATGGCAAAGAGACCATTAACTTTTTAGTAGGACAGCAGAAGGCTTATATTATTATAGAATTGTTTTAATGCTTGGATACCGATAACTTCAATGAAAATCTAATAAGCATTAAGGTAAATACAGGTAAACATATCACTATACTACTGTAGTAACTAACTAATGTAGTAGTAACTACCTATATTGGTACGATAATGAATGTACAAGGAACCAACAAAGCTCCGCTTTCGATACCTTTTACCGATACCATTCAATCGAGACTAAATTTACGAGCCGTTTGGTGTTCTGCAGTAAGAGCGGCAGTTTCAATACCTGTATAAATCAAGTACTTGTAAAGGTTAGGTTAGGTTATACTTTCGTTTTTAATTCTAATCCCAATATAAATATAATAAAACTGCCTATCGACAATCATTTCTAAGGGGGGGACCTGGTGCTCTGAAATGCAGACCCTACGTCCAGTATCTATAAGGATCAGTTTCTCACTGCATAATCATAACCGCAATACTTGAATGAACTATTATCTTGTGACAATTACCTCACGCCAATAGAAAAATCACTTGGATCATTCCAAAAACATAGCTTAACTCTAAAGACTTCCAAAGTAGGGTAAGTCAAATTCACAAATACATATATTAAAAAAGTTTACTGGCCATTACCAAGCGGCTTGAGCTGTCCGACGCAAATGTCATTCATTCATCAGGTTTCGTTCACATTCGATTAATTGGATTACAACCAACTATCTAATAAGTTACGTAAGATATAATTTCGTGCATGACCCTTTTGACTCGAACCAAAATATTTATTCAATTAAACCAATTACGTCACTATGTTGCAGTTCTGAAAGGTCCAACTGAGAAGAATCGGCTATAAACTGCAATGCTTACATTTGACTAAATATTTTTTACATATTTGTAGAAACAAATGTTGATACAGAAAATTTATTTACACTGTCCGGTCTAGACATTCCCCTTAATTTTATCGAAACTGGTTTTCGCACCCCATTATAATGTCCCCCAGTAACGCCCCAAGCTGAGGCCCAAACAACACTATCAGTTGGCCTTAGCTACGCTGTTACCTTGTACATTTTAGTTTTTAAGCTTAGTTCTAGGTTATTTGTTAGCCTAGCTACAGATCTGACCAAGCATTCATCTTAAATAGTAGGTACCTACTAAATGAGTAGGTTACGCCCTATTACTGATTTGATTCCAAAATCGACTTTTAGCAAATGGACCTACCATTTGGTAACTGTCGATTTTGATATCAATGCTGAAAATGATAATAAAAAAGATGTAACCTAAGTTAGTCATAAAATATCAGTAAAACAATGCTCGTACAACAGGAAGATTGACTTAAAAAACGTGTTCTATTATGTGACTTCTGTAACACATGTTAATAAAAACGATGAGTGCTACCTACTGAGTTATGTGGTATTTTTAGGCCTTTTTCCTTCTCTTATCTATTATTTTATTTATAGGTACACAAATAGTAAGCAAGTTAAAATATCTTTTCACAGTCATCTGGTACGTTATAACGTAACTTTAACCTGCTTTGAGCATTACATTAGAACGCCAACTATGTATATCGCGGTGACAATTTGTAGCTAGAAACCTTACATGCACAGACACTGTTATATGTAAATATTTACACTGTGGTGGGACCCTGGCGCACAAGTAACTGACGCATAATACACTGATAATTAGGTTATCGACCTTTAGTGCCGACCTAACCTAACAATTTACAAAGCTGCACCCAATACTGTGCCCTGAGGGACTCCTCGCAGATGTGCTCATCTAATACACTTGCTTTTAGTTTTCTATATCATACAGCTGATTTATAAGTCAACCAATATGTCATCTTGTAACTATGCTCATTTCCCTAGACAAACTCACGTTGCCCACAAAATTGTTTGCCAGCTTAATCACTCTGGCACATAATTAAAATTTACAGTTACCATCGTCGGTCACTGTCAAAGTGTACGTAACAATAAAGTATTATACATCGTTTAATATATTAATAATTTTATTGTTAATATTAAAGTATCTATCTACATCCAAAGTACTTTCAAACTTACTTAAAAAGTTACGAACAAAAACATACGCGACACAAAGTTTACACCGAATATAAAAAAAGTTTTAAATGTTTACGTTTTGAGGAAATTGTCAATAATTGTTTTCTAATATTATAAGCAGTTTTTCATAACTCGAGAGTTGCCTCAATAATGCTTTAAATAGATTAATCCCAGTTCAACAGCTATCTCATTTATAGTTCCGTGGATGTCAGTTTAATCACCTAGTTAAAACACAACTTTTTAACGCGTCCAACAAAGTGGTTAATTTACATCATACATCACGACATCGGGCATAATGTTTAATAACACCGGAAAACACTGATAACATAACACGACTTATTTAGTTACCACCGGCCGGACCTTGAACGACGGAGCCATGAATGAAGCTACGTTGTGAAGCGGTGTTAGCACGTCCTCCGCGTGTGCCGCGAGCCTTACCTCAGTCCGCTTCAGCACTGGCTTAGCGTATCTAATCTAGTTAGCGTTGCACTACATGTGACGTCATGAAGCCGGCGCGTGCCGCGAAATGTAAGTTCAACAAACTTAACCTTTATTATATACGTAAATCGCGCGGCATTCGTAAACAATTGTTGTTTATAGTAAACGCACTCGATGCACTTACGATGCGTCAAGTTGGTCACAAAAACTGGTATTAATCCTCCATTAGAATGGGGCGCAGCACTAAGTTATTATGGTTTTCGAAGTTTTGTTTTTTTATGTATTCACGCACGTCGGGTGGCGGGCCGCGGCGGTGAGCACGCGAGCGTCGGTCGGCGGCTGGAACACGTCTGAACAGCGGTGGCACACCGCGCCGCCACTCTGCGCAATTTTCACACAGTGCTCCGTACTGCAATGTGCAACACAGTTTTACCACGTTTTACCGCGCGTTCTAATCGCCGATACGTTTGCAGCGTTTATTTACGGAATTCTGTAAAATGTAAACACGATTGCATTCCAGTCTTCATATGGAGCATGTTCTTTTGTATCTTAGTTTGGTTTATGTGTTTACGAATGGACGTCTGTAGTTGAAAGGTAAGTGTAATGTTTTGCGAAATCGTCTAATACAAGTGTTAATAAATTTAATTTAGATGTTTATCATAATGTTGCTTCTAATCTATAAATTTGCAAACCCTAACAAATAATTGAACGTAGTCAATACATAATACAGTAATGTTTTGTAAATGCAATCAGTATTCAACTATTGTTAATAAGTTTGTTAACCGCAAACAATGTTTACATAAAACGTACTTCCAATGTCATTAGGTTCGTACTACGTAATAATACTCTTGTTAAAGACTGATTAATCGATTACTTAAAAATTCCCAAAAGAAACTATGTATATCATAATTTAGCAAATTCAACGATAAAGTATCTTGCATTGAAAACTATATAAATTACTAAAAATCTCAAAATTGATCAAATAATCACTAGTACCAAAGTCAAACTATACAGTCGGTTAATATACTATAGTTATAATAAATTAACAGACTGAAAATTGCCTGAGATGGAGTTATCCATATTCGGTCCACCTTACGCCACTGACAACTTTACAATTAAAACAAAAACGAACAAGAGCTAAATATCAATGGTCACTTCTCGCAACTGTGAACTGCCCCCTTACCATGAACTCTTAAAACAGGACAGTTTACCATGAGGAAACGAGACGCCGCTACGAGCAGTGTAATGCGGCGTCTCACTTCCACTTCTTAAGCTGTCCTGCTTTAAGAGTTCATGGTAAGGGGGCTGATGAGTTAATAACAATAACGACTAATAAATATTATCTATATAGGGTACGACCGGCAAAATACATTATCTAAATAACATACGTTTCCCACTACCCTCTATCCTATCGAAGAAAAATTCTTTAAAAAGTCATACAAATTCAACAAAGAATTTTAAATTGTTATATTATGATTTTTTTTAAGTCGGCTAAGTGGTATTTTTATAAATAATTTAATTGAAAATATAGATCATAAATAATCATATAATGTCCTCCTGACCGAATTTCGGTCACGGCGGCCTGTCTCAGCTGAGACTAGCCATCTGCGCAGGAGATATTATAGTGCACAAGTATGCGCGCAGACACAGGTGCACTCCCTATTCCCTCACTCTCATAAACCGATGGGACGGCAGACCGACACGACCAGAGAGAGATCAGGCGCAGGACCAACAGCTTTACGTGCCTTCCGAAGCACGGTGGGGTCTCGACATGTGAAAACGGTCACCCATCACAAGACTGACCGCGGCGAGCACGGCTTAACCTCGCGGATCGACTGATCTGCCGGGTAGCCGCATAGCTACGAGCCCCACAAATAATCTGCACAAATAATCATATAATAAATGTATAAATCATGTAAAATGAAACGTCATTAAAAAGAGCAAAATTATCAACGGAAACGTAACACTTCATTTTTTTTTTACTGACATTTAAATTCCACATTCAAAAATCATTCCAGGCGTAGGTACATGTAAAAAAGGGTATTAATTGATATTTTTAAAATATAATTGCAATTCCTTTCTAATTAGCTTTCTGCACTCCTTCTCCTTACAAAGTTTAACCAAGCAAAATCATCACACACTGCTCCATGCGCGCAATATGCATAAAACTGGGTACAAAGTTCCTTCACATAACAATAACATACCTAGACTCTTTACATAGGAAACATTATATATACCTAACATAAAAATTACATTAACATAAGTGCTACATAAATACAACTTCGGTAATATGTAGGTATTTATTACATTTATAAAACGATTCACACCTACGTAACTTGTAATGGAGATGAATATCAAGTGGTAACAATTAAGTCCTACATACTACCTACATAACTACATATAGGTTCGTAAGTACATATTGAACTACTTTAGTCAGTTACAGTTTCTGAGTAAAACAGAGATCTAAGGATTTGTTTATTAGCATAAAGAGTGGCTTCCAAACTTTTTAGAACCATAGTTTTTATTTAGATACGAATCTCAGATATTATTACAGAGAACATACCCAAAACTTTATTGTTTTTCCTTGTTCTAACTATTTGGTATTTCAAATCTATGATCTAAATAGACAATAGTATTGTAGGGGATCGCAGGCCGCAAGGGTTGAAGAAGAAGAACAACACCGAAGACGTTGAAAGAATTTCGTTTATTCAGACTTTTCCAGCTTAAACTATTACATCGAAGCACACAAGTATACGTAAACAGCGAGATTTCGAGACTGCCCCGAGCCACCGAATTGCGCCTCTTTTGTTCTCGCACAGGCAGGCACAAGTAGTGGCCGGCGCAACATGCAAGATTTATTTACATTTGTCTATACATATTATCTATACATATTTACTATTATTTATAGCGACGTACAAAAGTGACGAAAACTAACACACTTTTAGTTTATTTATTTATTTAGGCAGCTGTGCTTCCCAACATTTCCACCCCCTGTAGGAGGGTTCATCCGACTACACTTCCGTCCGTAGGAAGCACAACTACCTTCACAACGGGTCGTCGCAGGACCCCATGATTTGTGCTTATGTCTACCACCCTTACTATAGAGTCTGCACCTGGGTAAACACTTTTTATGACCCCTTTGGTCCACTGGTTTCGTGGTTTATTAGCGTCCGTAATCACTACCACGTCACCCACTTTCACGTTTGGCGCATCACTAGTCCATTTGCTACGTCGTTGCAGCGTTGGCAGGTATTCGCGTAGCCAACGCCTCCAAAAGAGGTCGGCCAGCGCGTTCACCCGACGCCACAGGCGGCGGGAATCCACGTCGGCGGTCTGCCGACGTACGCACGGCGCATCTCCCGCGGCAGTGCCCAGCAGGAGATGATTTGGAGTCAGCACCACCGGGTGCTCGATGTCGCTGCTCACGTAAGTGAGAGGCCGGCTGTTGACGACTAGCTCGGCCTCGGCAAGGAGGGTGTAGAGGACCTCCTCGCGGGGGGCGCGCTCTTGTAGTGTCGCCTTTAGCGCGTTCTTAATAGAGCGCACCAGTCGCTCCCAGCACCCGCCCATGTGTGGGGATGCCGGGGGGTTGAAGTGCCAGGCAATGCCACGCCCAACAACTTCACTGCTCAGCTTGTCGTGGTTCATGTCGCGCAGCGCTGCGCGAAGCTCAGCGTGCGCTCCGACGAAATTGGTGCCGCAGTCGGAGTACACGTCTGAGGGACGCCCGCGACGCGCAATCAGGCGCCGCAAGGCGAGTATGGCTGAGTCAGCACTCAGCGAGGACGCCAGCTCCAGGTGGACGGCACGGGTGGTGAGGCAAGTGAATAGGACGCCCCACCTCTTTTCCCTGCGCCGTCCGATAGTGACTTCCATCGGGCCAAAATAGTCGACCCCACAATGGACGAAAGCTCTTCTCGTAGACTCCAGCCTGGCCGGCGGAAGATCACCCATCTTGGGCGTTGCTGGCTTGGCCCTTTCTATTCGGCATCGTTGACAGGCTGCGGTGACGGCCTTGACAGTTGACCGTAAGTTAGTCACCCAGTACTTCTCACGGACTCTGTTCACTACTGTTTCTTGATTAGCGTGCAGCGCCTCTTTGTGATACTTAAGTAAGAGGCGCCGCGTGAGCGCATGTCTCCCATCCAGGATGATAGGATGGCGTTCACCGAAGCTTAGTTCACTACAGGCGCCTAGCCTGCCGCGCACTCGCAGCAACCCATCTTCAAACAGCATCGGGTCCAGTGCTCGTAACTTGCTGTTGGGAGGTAGCGGGCGCACCTCTCGTAGCGCCGCTATGTCTACCGCGTAGCTCTCGGCTTGTGCCAGACGCAGGAGGCGCCTCTCAGCCTCGCGCAGGTCGTCCGCAGTCAACGTCGATGTCTGACGCCGCTTGCGGCATCGTTCGATGAAAATATACACGCGCGCCACGACATTCAGGGCGCGCGTCCAGGTAGGCAGCCGCTCGTATCGTAGCAGCGGCTCGTCCTGAGCCGCAACGGCATGCACTCGTTGTACTCTCTCCAGGTCCTGCTCTGCCACCGCGTCGAGGTCGGTGTCAGCTGGCCACTGCTCCTGTGGACAGCGAAGAAAAGAGGGACCCGACAGCCACTCATTACTGTGATCAGGCCAGTCCATCCGGGTAGCTTTGTCAGCGGGGTTCATCGCCGACGGGACCCAGCGCCAATTGGCCCTCTCCGACCTCCTATCTATCTCAGCTAAGCGGTGTGACACGTACCTTTGAAATTCTAACGCATCTGAATTTATCCACTTGAGGACAGTTTTACTGTCTGTCCACAGATGCACACTACTGATTTCTACGCCTAAATTCTTTACAACTGTGTCAGCTAATCTACATGCTAACACAGCTACTTGTAACTCTAACCGCGGGATGGATGTTACCTTTTGTGGCGTTACTCTCGCCTTACCTAAAACTATAGCGATATCCCTATTTCCCTCTGGATTTAAACCTACTACGTACGCTACCGCAGCGTAAGCGGATTCGCTCGCGTCACCGAACACATGTAATTCTAGGTGCCCTAATTGTAAGCCGTACCACCTAGGTATAGACACGTCTTTTAGGTGATGCAGATTATGTAGCCATTCAAACCACATCTTGGCTTCAGTCTCTTTCAATTTCTCATCCCATTGAATACCCGTGTGCCACACCCGTTTCATGAGAATACGCGACTGTATGACACACGGATATAAGAAGCCTAAGGGGTCAAAGATCGACATTATAAATCTAAGAAACTCTCGTTTTGTTGGGACTACGTGTCCCTCTACAATGGCTTTAGGTAATCGCTTAAAGGACAAATCGAAAGCTAGCTTATCCGCGTTCGGCGACCAGATCATACCTAACGTGCGCTCGGTTGCACCCTCGCCTTTGTCTAATGACACTCGGTCAGGCATGTCCGCATTCAGTTTCCCGCGCAGCTCTGGAGAGTTGGTCACCCACCCCCGTATATTAAACCCGCCTCTGGCGTGAACGTGGGTAACCTGCTCAATTAGACTACTGGCTTGCGCGGCGGACCAAGTACTGTCTAGGTAATCGTCCATATAATGCTTTTCGTGTATGGCGGCTACCGCATCGGGGTACATCTCTTTATGCTGATTCGCGTTCTTATTTAATATGTAAATCGCTGACGCGGGTGATGACACGGCCCCGAATATCATCGTGTTCATGACGTACACGTCAGGCTCCCTATCACAGTCAGACGACCAAAGAAACAGCTGTGCCCCTCTGTCTTGTTCTCTAATAAAAACACGTAGGAACATATCGGCTATGTCCCCAGTGAAAGCGACAGGCCCTAACCTGAATTTAAATAGCACGCCTAACAGAGAGTTGAGTAAATCAGGCCCCGATAACAAATTGTCATTCAACGAAGTTCCATTGTAACTGGCCGCGGCGTCAAAAACCAATCTTAATTTTCCCGGTTTGTTGGGATTCGTTACCCCGAAGTGGGGTAAGTACCACACCGAATCGGACTTGACGCCTCCCTCTAATTTACTCGCGTACCCTTCGGCCATCAACCTATCTATCTGTGCTGTATAGGCTGAGGCGTATACAGCGTCTTTACGTAACCGACGCTCAATGCCCGCTAGACGTTGACGTGCGTACTTATAATTGTCAGGCAACTGCAGGTCGTCCCGCCGCCACAACAGGCCTATTTCCCACGCGCCGCTCTCTGTCTGACGACTGGTGGATTCTAAAATAGCCTTGGCTCTTTCTATATCTTTGTGCTTTCTAGGCACTTCTGAAATTCCTATAGCTTCTAGCTCAAACTGTTTTTTAACTAACTCGTGCAAATCTATAGTTGACTCTACTACACAATTCACCGAATGTTCGCTAGTATCTCGATAACTACCTACAGGTCCGTGCACAACCCATCCTAGACTGGTCAAAGAGGCAACTGGCTTACCGGATTTCCCTCGGCGAGTCTCCTGGCTGATCAGTAGCTCCCAGTTGTCCTGACCCAGCAACAGCAGCGGCCTGGCCCCCCTCATCTCCTCGCATCCCAAGTCGCGAATGTGGGCGTGTTCCGTTAACACTGTAGCTGGCACTGTTTGCGCGGGCAAGTCTAGGTTCTTTAATGTACGACACTTCACTTTATGTGTTAACCCGTTCGGTCCGCGCACTGACACACTAATTATTTTCGATGTATTGTCAACAATCTCTTGACCACGCGCACTGTGTAAGGTTAGCGGCACTTGTTTACCTCTGGCGTTCTCAGCTAACGAGTCGTCGATCAGTGATACGGTCGCTCCGTCATCCAGTAGGGCATAACAATGTTTGTCCTCACCGTTCACTGTCACACACACAGGTATTATTTTCAATAGCGCTTTTCCAGTGTAATCACTAACGTTTGTGACGCTCTCGCTTTTCTTATCGGCGTGTAGTAAAGTATGATGGGCGTAATTACACGACGCGCACCTATTTGCACGACAAAAGTTCTTCCCGTGTTTCTTAGCTATGCATTTAAAACACAATTTATGTTGCTTGACGTGTTCCCATCTTTCGTTGACACTTAACCCAGTGAACTTCTCACACTTGGGCAACTTATGTTTCTCCCCACATAGTGTGCATAGCTCCCCTGTTTCCTTAGCTAGTTGACCATTATCTGAGTGAACGTGTAAACGTTGAACGTTTCTATTCGGCTGTTTTACAACCTGTACATTAGCTCGGGACTTAGTGGCACTAGCTGCCGTTGTGGGCGTGTCCATCTCCATTTGTACATAATAGGACGTGGCTCGGGCTAGATGACTCAGGAAATCCGCGAGTATTTCTAGGCTCGGTGAAACTCGCACATCTATGCCTTGGTTCGACGCCACGCCCATTGCGAAATCACCGTATTGAGCCCGCTGTACAGGTGTAAGTTTATTCAACAGTTCACTTACCAGTTGTGGGTTGTTTAGGTAACCAACGGCTCGGACACTTTTCAGGAGCGACACACAATTTCTCACCGTTGTTGAGAACTTTCTGAGTTCACGACCACTCTCTGTCACTTTAGGCAACGCCCGCACTTTGTTCAATGCACACTCAAGCACTAGATTGGGATGTCCGAGCTCTTCATCAAGTGTTTTCATGATCTCAGCCGGGTTAGTAGAGGTGCGCAGCAAATCCTCCACGGCCAGCTTCGCGTCGCCTTGTAGTGACGTTTTCAAGCGCGCCAGGTTCTCGTGCGGCTTGAACTCGTACATGACCGTCGTGTCGTGGTACATATTCTTGTACGACAGCCACTCTGCTGGGTCGCCTTTGAAGAACGGCAACTCGTATGCTTGTCTAGGCACCGGTCGCGGACGTGCTAAGTTTGTTATAGCGTCCGCCAACTGGTCTATTTTTCTGTCTCGTGACCTGCTCCTATCCGCGTCGTCTGCGAACGTATTTCCCCACTCAGGCACTTCTGTAACCTGCTCTCTTACTCGCGGGGCACTGGCCGTAGGTAACGGCGTAACGTTCCCTATGTACGGTGGTTCGCGAAACTGAACGGACGCGGGCGCACACTGTGGGAGCGCAGGTATGTACTCGGGCGGCGGCGCGGGCGCGGCTACCTCCCGAGAAGGCGCGGACACTTGACGCGGCGGCGGCGGGTCGCAACACAGCGGATACATGCGTTTCCCTATCAACGGGAGCCGTTTCCGTGACCCAGTCTTCCACGCGACGCGTCGTTCCCTCTTCGTCCGATCCTAAGTCGTCTTCGACGGCGGCGTCTATCTCAGCGAGATCAACCTCGAGCTTCTTCTTTACCAATTTCTCCTTCATGCGCACTAACTCGCGTTCTGCCTCGTACTCAACCCTCCTCCGAAGGAAGTCGGCACTTCTGTGGCCGCTCTTGGAGGAGACGAGGCTTGTCCCGGATCTTGCCTTCTGTATTCTCTCCGATCTCACAGGCGTGAACATATCTCTGTGGTCGATAACTCGACCTCCCGCCAGTGGGATCACAGGGGCACGAACCGACGTCGTCGTAGGCGCAACGGAGGGCGAGCCTGGAGCCCGTTCCGAAGGTACTCCAGAGTCTTTTTCCAGCTCTCGCCGCTTGTTCATGTCAGCCTCTATCTTGCGTAGCTTGCTCCTCGTCGTAACAGTGCTTCTTTCACTCATCTTGATGCGTGCTCCGCAGATCCGGCTCGAAGGACCAACTTTTGTAGGGGATCGCAGGCCGCAAGGGTTGAAGAAGAAGAACAACACCGAAGACGTTGAAAGAATTTCGTTTATTCAGACTTTTCCAGCTTAAACTATTACATCGAAGCACACAAGTATACGTAAACAGCGAGATTTCGAGACTGCCCCGAGCCACCGAATTGCGCCTCTTTTGTTCTCGCACAGGCAGGCACAAGTAGTGGCCGGCGCAACATGCAAGATTTATTTACATTTGTCTATACATATTATCTATACATATTTACTATTATTTATAGCGACGTACAAAAGTGACGAAAACTAACACACTTTTAGTTTATTTATTTATTTAGGCAGCTGTGCTTCCCAACAAGTATAAAAGAATTACGAACGCAAATTGGAAAAATGTCTTCGAGTAAATGTGAGTGCAAACGGAATCTTCTTGCCTACCTTTATGGGGAGTTCTCAGTACATCCTACTACTACTACTAGATATAAGTCACTAAACACAAAAAGTGGCAATCAAAGTATTGCAATGAATGTGTCCGCAGCTTAAAACCTACATAATACGGTAACCTATTTGCGTCTAGCTTAGAATAGGTCTCACTAGACTCAAGGACCGCGATAAAAGGGAGTTTAAATTGGATCAAGTTAGTCTCTTAAATTTGTGAATCTTTTGACTGACTACGTAGTACCTAATACAAAATTAATACTTACTAACCCCGTAGCAGTCCTAATGCAGGCCAAAAGTATTTTATACTAAGAAGGAAGGAGCAATAAACGCTACGACTGCCAGGGTTGTTGATTTCCGTGATTTCATACCATTGGATACAGAAAATGCTGCACTGTTTTTAAATAGGTAGTAGCTCAAAATACGTGGTGGCTGTGTGTGTGTTAGCCCTATGGGAAACCGTTGTGACTTATTAAATACACATAATATATTATAATCTAACACTTATATTATAGTAGAACACATTTTGCTCTCTTTTCATATAATAAATATAGCTTTATTTATTACGGAGGCTTTCGTCCACAAGGATCGCCAGCCTTATCATACTTTAATCTACATGACACTAACTGTATGTAGTTACTATAGAGACAGAATCACTGACGAGCCTAAACCAAAGTACTCAACTGCTTAGCTAATTCTGACTTTGGATTTGACAGAATAGATTGTATACAATGTATAAGCCCTACATCTAATACATTCAAGGCAAACTTAGTGATCAATGATTCCCGTTGCGCCCGATTCTTAATACACTCCATCAGCAAATGTTGTATATCATCATCATCATATTCTTCATCATCATCAGCCCGTTGCAGACCACTGCTGGACATAGGACATGTTGTTTATCCTCCACTTTATTGCACACATCACAATTGTGTGAATCCGTAAAATAAACATAATTTATTTCGCAAATCGATGTCTAAATGATACGACAAATTAATTCAATACGCTTTGCAAAAAATACTCCACCTACCTAAACCTACAAACGCCGACAAAAAAAGTCAAGCGTGAAATCATTTTGACCGCAAAAGTAAAAGTCGGATATCTAGCCAAAGTGACATTGCAATGACGGAGAGAACGATTGCACATGCAAACTGGTGGGACCGGAATATGTCTTATCTCATTAAATTCTAGATAAGATATAACGATAGTAGAGATTCGTGGCTGTCCGAAACTACATAGTAAAGTGCTTACAAAGCTGCAAACATTATTGTAAGTACCTTGCTTACCAGTTAGATTGATTAATAGCTGCGCCACGGTACGGCGAAGGTCGCGGGTTCAAGTCCCGCTCGTGTTCATCATTTTTCAAATATCCTTTATTAATTTAGATGTAAGCTTGGCATGGGCAACTACCTAAAATGAATCCAAAAGTCATAGGAATACATTATTTATAACGTGTGGCAGTCTAATAGCCACAGTAACCCGATCGCCAAATACTTTGATAATTCAGCCGTTAATTATAAGGTACATACATCACTAAAAGACACGCAAAGTGCCAGATTAGGCAGAAGTTACATCATACACAACATATGTAAGTTAAAGATAGAATGTGCTTAGGTATGAGGCACGGGGTAGGTTTACCCCGGTATCTCTTTACAAGACGTATATCTGACAGCTAACCCTCTCCTGTCTTAGCCTTATGAAATTCCTTAAAAACCTTTCAAAGTGTTGTCTCATTCTCATAACCGCTCAAATATATTTGACGTGACCTCTGTAAGGAATACTTTCTAAGATTTGGAAAAAGCTGGTTTTTAATGCATGTGAATGTGAGATGATATCCGAGTTAAATTTTTTGTTGCTTGCTAAACTTGTAATGGACCTGGCGAGATTTAAAAAATATATGTTTAGTTTTAATTTGTTGCAGTAGCAATGACACCTAAGTTTTGCTACTGCAACCTGAACAGTTGAGCTCACTTCCATCCTTGTTGACAGTTAACAGAAACAGAAGAAGTTTACAGACGATCAATATCAGAATTTTTAACACACCATAAGTACGATCATAACCTCACAACCATTGTGTACCGGAGCCATTGTTAATCTCATTAATATGTTATTTATAGAGCGCAGTAAAAACCTGAATGCAGCAAGTATTCACTTATTAATTAACAACAGTATGTAAGTCAATGGTAATGTCATTAACACGCGTGCAGTATTTTAAGTCATTGTGTGAACACAATGAGTGCTCATTCATCGTAAAGAGCTATACAGAGTCACAATCGACGCAACTGTTTTATAATATTCGATTGGTTTAAGAGCTAAAATTACCGACCTGGGAGTTACTGATTGAGTGAAAACGTCCAGTCGAACGTTCGGGATGACCCCGGAAGATAAATCGTAGAAGAAACTTAAAGAACTCCAATCCAGAATGGTAAGAGGTGACACAATATAGGGAGAAGTGGTAGATTATTCGGACAAGCCAAGATTTCTTCTGGTCGTTGAGCCAGCGAATCGTACGCATAATAATATATATAGGTATATTGACGACCCGATTGGTGCAGAGGCTAAGCGATTGGGTTCGATTCCCGCACGGGACAAAAATTTGTGCGATCCGCAGATATTTGTCCCGAGTCTGGTTGTTTGTGTATGTGATATAACATTTTTGTAAAACGCACCCACGATACAGGAGAAATTCTATTGGGGCGAATGGCGAAGGGCCATAGGGCGAAGCATTATAAAAAGAAAACATAATATTTTTTTCAATGTGAGGGATGAGATGCGTTTTGTCACATGTCTTCGCGGTTCTCCCACTTTCCTTCTAGCTATAAATTCATATAATATAATGGTGGTGAAGTCAGCTTTTCTTGTAAATTCCCTATGCCCAGAATGTTATCTTGGAAAACTTGGCATTCCCTCTCGTCCTTGAACATTATTAAATCAAATGATTTATTCATAAAAATCATTATCATAATGTAATTATAATACCTAGTCATCCTTCAATCAATAAAAAACTTATGCTATCCCAGTTTACTTCTGAAATTAGGTCACTCCTAAGTTGTGCCTTTATACTCGATCCTAGCTCTACGTTCGTTTTATTAAAAGGTGAATGTTCAAAGTATTTTTTATGTGAAGGCATGTACAAATGTATTGCAGGCACTTATGAAAAGGTCAAGATTTATTTTCAAACAGATGTGTAATTGCTCCGTTTGATATTGTCATGACCGGTAAGATCTTATAGGACCTCAAAATACTCTCGCATAACCACACTTGTTTAATATTAGATGATAATTCTGATGATGATGATTTTATGACGTAATTATATTGACGACCTGCCTTGTTGGTGTAGTGGTCGATGCGGACCGCTGAGCATGAGGTCCTGGGTTCGATTCCCGGGTCGGACTAAGTGTTCATGGTTTTTCAAATTATGTAATTCTCAGTTGCAGCATGAATTTGTGCTCGGTTTATGGCAGTAGTCTTGCCCTCTATAACAATGAGACGTATAGGATAACTGGCAAAATGTGAGTGTACCATACGCCTCTGCCTACCCCTTCAGGGAATATAAGGAGCGATATTATATTTATGACATTTATTCTGTAGAAATGTAAACGTATACCGTTACGGTAGGTATACGTTATTATCAGTTAAATGGTTATTGCAAATATAGGACAAGTAGTTTTATAATAATTAATAGCCGTAGATGGATGTTAGTTGAGTTTTGGTTAAGTTCGAGGTCACTCGTGCAGCACTCACGCGACAGATAACCACTGTAAGCGGCCGACACGGAATAGAAAACCAATGAAGTGACAACTTTCCAAGTTTAACAAGAATAAAACTCAAGTTACCTATTCAAGTTAAATTGCTTACATTATTTATAATGCGAGAGGGATCGACGATATTGCGGGGCGTACCTGGATAAGATTGGCACAGGGCCGCGGCGGATGGCATAGTTTAAGGGAGGCCTATACCCAGCAGTAGGATATTGATGGCTATGGACGATGATGATGATGGCTTAGGTACATAATAGGCATGCGATTTTCTGCCAACTCTTTTAGGGATCACTAGCGGACATAC
The DNA here is from genome assembly GCA_905340225.1 of Abrostola tripartita. Taxonomy (NCBI): domain Eukaryota; kingdom Metazoa; phylum Arthropoda; class Insecta; order Lepidoptera; family Noctuidae; genus Abrostola; species Abrostola tripartita. The sequence continues at coordinate 4,055,732 of HG996487.1, read as the reverse complement.
AATCATGTGCATAATATATATGTATAAGTTATATGTACCAGTGTACCTACATTTATACGTTTCGCAGTTTATAGGAATGAGTCCACAAGAGAGAACTGAAGGCGACTGATGGATTAAGTCAAGAGGCAGCCTCGTTTTCCCCATAATTCCTTCAGGGCTGCCCCGTTAAGTATTCAATTAGTTCAAGAGTTTTGTAGGCTTTGCACTGGCTTGGAAATATGGAGTTATGGAGCTTTAAGCTAATGGAGAGCTGACTAATACGTAAGCTTTTACACATTTTTTATAAAGATCTTTTAGGAATTACTTAAAACATGGATAGAAATAGACGTAGCAGTGAAGGTGCAGGCTAAATATAAATTAAAGGTATATTTCAAAAGAATCAAACTTTATGAAAACCTTTATAAAACCAAAGTTAACTGTTAAAGTATTTCAGACGAGTATGCCATCTGGCAGTGGCCACAATTCTTCTTTGACCACGTATCATAATGTTACTTTGTATTTGAAAACTAGGTCACTGCTGTTAATTAACTTCTTGGCCTGACTTACAAGCAGATTAACTTCATATGACTATATGGAGGTATAATTAGTATACAGTCTCAGAAGTTCTCCAACTATACTTACTGAAATGATGTGAAAGTCCTCTATTTTTGCTGGCTTAAAGCAAGTTTAGCAAGTCTGTTTCTGAATACATATCATAAATTATATTATGTTTGTTTATGTCAGATGAAGTCTAATAATATGTGTCACTTCCAAATTAACTTAAGTTTCAAAGTAATTAATATTTTGTAGTGGTTCCATAGGGGATTGACCCTAAGGAACAACTACAAAATATTAATTACATTGAATAAGATACTTTTTGGCAATAAATACTTTTTATCGAGTCATATTAAACAGCATTACTGGCTAGTAAAAAAAACAATAAAAACACGACCAATGAAAAATTGAACATCAACTGTCACATTTTTTTGCAGACCCGCCAAGCGGTGTCACGGTTTTTTCACAAATTATTTTTTATTTAATCAAATAATAAAAAACATCATGTCTTCGGAAAAGATAACGGAGCTCACGCTCGAAGATCTCGATGATATCGAAATAACGTTAATGACACTCAGAAAGCCCACTGAGTTGAAGAAAGTGATAGATTCAGTGCCAAAACCAGTGAGGGCCGTCCCAAAAAATGGTTTGCCTCTGTGGTATAAGCTCGGGCTGGAATGCAAGCTGCCTGTGCCTAAAATGCCGGTCGGGAAAGTCATATTCTCTCGCGGGAGGATTGGCGAAGACGTAAGTAGTGTTGTCATTACGTAGCATAATGGTTTGACGTTTATTATAAGTGTCATTGTGTCAAATGATGGTGAAAGGCATTTTTAACCGACTTCAAAAAAAGCAGGAGGTTCTCAATTCGTCGGGATGTTTTTTTTTTAATGTACTTCTGTAATATAGTCATAGATTTTGAATACCAAGTAGAGAATATATTGGTATAAATAATCAACATACATAAATCCATAATAATAGAAAATTAGATTTTCATTCCATTAAATATTTGTTACCTTATTGTTCTAGTTATCTCTGAGTTAAATAATAATAAAAGAATTGCTAACGTTGCGCGACACAACCGAACTTTAAAATAATCCGCTGCAACCCTATTAATATAACAAGTTGGACCCTAAGTTGAAGTTGTTGTAAGCGACGTGACTTTCACACTGTAAGATGTTGCATGTTAGTTTAAGGTTCACGCTTAACTAACGTCAATATTGCCTTGCTTTGAGCAAAGCAGCTAACTTAAAAAGACTCAGCCATCTGATAAAATGAATGGGCCTCACAGTTTAACACTGACCAAATTAAATCTATTATTTCTAACTTTTTTGTATCGTGAAGTCGCCGTGAGACACTCCCCACGACAGGATACACAGTTTCGATAAAAAATCAGTTTCGATTCGGATCCTTTGTATTTTAACGTTCATCCAGTCTTTTCCCAAAATCAATAGATTCGAGATGGAATATTGGCTTCGGGAATAGTCTTTCTGTGTATTTCTTTGACTGTATACTTTTGAATCGTGATCGAGCAATAAACAAACGGTGCTAAGTATCTAAAATACCTACCTGGGTAAGAAAACTCCTACCTGCAGTGGGACAGCTTCAGGGAAGATTTATGTCGCCCCGACATAATTCCAAGCTATTTAAACTTGACTTTAAGGCTCTGGGTTGAACACATTGCGAAACACACACCGAAAACTTTAGCTTTGTTAACGCAACTTAAGGGCGGTTTCAGACTATGACTTTTTATGCCCGTCATTTCTCGCTTCATGCGCGTAACATTTCGCGCTTCCAATTAATTAATTAAAATGTTTATAAAATTTGATCTGGTAGCAAATATTCTCGAACCCCTCTTCTGAAGAATTATGTAATTCGCACTGAACCACCTCCGCGGGTGACATACTATTCACCACTGGCAGTGTGAATAAGGCAAATGTCGAGCGACATTGTCACAAAGTCGCAAAGACAAACCACGTGAATGTTAGGCGACATGTCCCCTAGTGAAAAAGCAATTAGATCTGACGTTCTGTAAGATTTTTTTTTGTAGCATAAATGGTACAAGAAACTGATGACTGAGACTAAAAAACGCTAATCTGAACCCGCCCTAAGTCACCGTGAACATCTTTAATATCTGCGAGGTTTAAACGCTCCTAAAATGTTTGTCATGCAAATACCATTGGTAGATGCGTGAACTGAGCAATGAATGGGCCGCCAGAACTCATAAATCAACCTTCATTTTGCATTTCTATTTAAATTGTTCTATTTCTTTTCGCTCGCAAACATTTAGCTTTGTTAAATAATATTTAAGTGAAATGAAATGTTTTTGAGAAAATATGCTTGAATTATTTGCATTAATGAATTCAGCCTAAATTGCAAATTGGATTGCTTTTCAAGATTATTTCATTCAAGATTGTTCGTTTTGTTTTAAATGCTAGATATAATTTAATTAAATGTTCTGTTAGACTCAGAAATAACCGTCATACATAATTCAAATATATCACAATCAGTAGCAAACTCACAAACTTTAGCAGGGCATTCCTGTCACATAGTCACTGCGCCAATCGGGTCGTATACACGTTCATAATATTGAAGTCTCCTATCACGAATAATTGCGCTTCTTTTCCATTAAAGTATGAGCTAATAAATTGTCAAATGAAGGCGGGTAATATTAAAAATGCAATCATGATGTGGTGTACAGATTGCCTAGCCAACAGAGATAATAACGGGGTTGACCGCCCTGGGTGCTAGCGCCCGACGTCCTTATGAATCATCCCTCGGTCCTTATGACTCATCCCTCGGTCCTTATAAATCATCCCACGCGGAGTCTCTCTACTTGTACCCCTGATAGATTCTATACTTACATTTTATTCAAATAACCTTAATAATTCCAATCCTACACAAGCAATTAATGTGATAAAAAATTTGCAAAACGTATTATACTGTTTGGTAAGCTATTCATACAAAAGCTATATGAGTTTTCTTATTACTTCGTATTAAAATTGTTTTGCATATTTATGGAAAAATAATTGTATTTGCAAACAGTTCAGAATTTTTGCTGCTATAATGTAAGCTTTTGCGTAGCTAACATTGACATTTTGTCAGATATTATGCCCTAATGTAATAGGGGTGACCATCAACCGGACACAAATTCAGACTCCGTGCTGATAATAAGAATTTCCTAATGGAAAATCCTAATAAAACTTTGCCTGACCAGGGATTCGAACCCAGGACCTCGAGCTCAGCAGTTGCGCTTAGTGGCCACTAGACAATCGACACATTCTTTCAGTGCTTAGTTAATTTTTTTAAAGACTATAAAATACATTAATTACTTATTTTCATAATTTTTCTTAAATCACTTCTTAGTATCTATTACATATGCCTTATAAGTGACGAAATGTGGATGCATAAACTCTTGTTAATGGACAACACCTTTACCTACTCATTTGAGGACTACAGGCGTTTTAAATAGTGTCTTCTTAGACTGAATCAGGGTCTCAACAATCACCCGTTTGCCTACCGACAACGAATTTTTCATCTACACACTCGGTGACTGAAGACTGAAGAACTTACAAATTTCCTAAAAAAAAATACAGAGGGATATAAACGAAGGTTGACCACAAATTCACCGTACCTTTGTGCCCCCATCTAAATTGAACCCTTTTAACTAGATTAACTAAAATACGACAGCTATGAGTATTTTAAATGTATCGTTTAATTTTGGTCCAGAGTTAGACAGATTAGATGGGATTGTCTGGCAAAGAACATTGTTCATCAAAAGTCATTCTAAATGTGTAGAGTCGAAGGTAGTATGGAATCCTAACAATGATCACACCTCTGCCTACTACGTCAATAATCACAGGCGTAATAACACATTTGTAACTGAATTATTCACAAACCAATCAATCGTATAACCTAATTTTCAGAATAAATTAATACCTACAGAATCGAGGTTACCACCAATATTTTAATAACATATTTTAATTGGCTCTTGCGATACAAACTGGGGATTGAACAAACAGGCCGAGTATTCTCAACTAAATTGAAACAACATATTGTCACGATACAATATTATCATATTAATTACATTGCATTTATGTAAATTACACTGTCAATATGCAAGCAAAGCAATCTAGAACGGTAGATTAATCTGTTTCTAATCATTCCGCTATTTGGCTTCCAGAAACTACCTAGATTTGGAATGAGTAACTTTGATAGATTAGTTATTGGGAATACCAGAACGCGTTCCGAAATTCATAAAACTAGTACCTAAGCCTAAAGTTTTGTAATAACGAACTTTTGGAAATAATGTAGGTACTAAACTAAATCCAGCCTGTAACTGTCTCGTTGTAGGGCTATATACTAATTATTTATCATTGCTAATAATCGTATAAACTAATATTTTTATCTGCCCCTTGTACGTATTCAATCAGAAGAACAACTTAATATCTACATCAGCTTTACCTCTAACTCTCTTTAAATGGAGACTACCAAATAAATAACAAGGATGCGTTCTGTTCTGTTCCTTGGTAGAGCCTTTTTTTAAAAGTAGATCTACTTTTTGCTACTTGAAGTTATGTCAATTTCTTTTGGATTCGCGAGCCAAAGTTTGGCGCAAGACCCCGCCGCCTCACCTGCTCTTAAATAAGGACTCCGTTAATGTCCGAAACTAGTCGGGCATTCCCGAATACACACGTGAGTATAATCGGAATATATAGTAAATAATATGGGATAACACTCACAAAAGTTATTATAGTAAAATTTCTTTCCAAACAAGAAAATATTATACCTACACTAAAACAGTTTGAATTTATATAATATCTTTATACTAAAATACTAACTACTAAAAAGTTAGATCAACTAAAGCAATGTTCCTTTTCGCAATGTCCGGCAGTCGATATAACGTCGGTGTGTCGGTTGTCGGCCCTGCGACAGGTGTCCCCATCTGCGGCAAGGTGTACGCGAACAGAATTTTATATTGAAAGAGCTAGTTAATGACCGATGGTAACTAGAGGTAACTCCGTTGCTGAATACGAATAACGTTTTAGCTGACTTTAAAGGATGTAATATGGGTTGATATTTGGAACGCTGGACAATTTAGGGAATCATTCAAGGACTTTTATTTTTTGTTAGTGTGCGTTCTTTACTACAATATTGGACCGTTATCCGCTTAAGATTGTATTCGTCAATATCGCTCCTTTCAATTTTTAGTGAACACGAGCTTTTGGTAATGAAGAAGAAGATATTTATGTTGCCTAAATATGATTTTATTAAAGGCGTGATTTGACTGTATTCTTCCTTACGAATGAACATGGACGTGCCATAGTATACGTAAGTCTATACCTACACCCTTAGTTTTCGGTATTATTGGTTTTCTTTTGTATACGATTCACAGATCCAATTGTAGCTGTGGGCTGTAAAAATGTACTGAACGAAATTCAGATAAGACTTCTTTTTGTTTTAATAGACAGGCCAAATAATTTGCAAACCATAATGAAAAAGAGGTTGGTCACAAAGACAAATTCCTTGAATCATTTTGAGCGCTTGCTAGTTTTCATCATTTAAAAAACCAGATACTTACCAGCAAATAATTTACTTTTGCCTTTAATTATAATAGACCTTCACAGTTCGCTGTGACGATTATGAAGATATTGTAACTTTCCTTTTTCTCAGAATTCTTATCAAAAAAAGATGTGCCCACGAATAGGTATCTCAGTTGAATAACACTTGAAATCCTTTTAAAGAGACTCGCGTGTTCTCATTATGCTAATGCTTGCTATTCACCCAATGAATCGCGCCGTGTGTATGGCGGGTTTGTGTGATAAACCTTCTAAGCACATAAGTAATGTTTGTGTAAATAGCGGTTGGTAACAGATTTAGTGATGAGCTTTTGGTAAACTTTGAAATAATATTATGATACGATTTAACAGCGAAATGTGGCTTGATTTTGTTTAGGGCTTTCAGTAATAGATGGAGGATATATATCAGCTTGTACCTTGCATTGCATATTTTTTTTGTAGGTACCTTCACCGAAAAAATGCAATCCTACGACTGCAATTGTCAGTCTGGTGATTATACGTGTTTGTATAAGTAGAGATTATGAAAACTTAAGAAGACTCTCTGTTACTGCTATGCTGAAAATTCGTCCAAATCATAATTAATAATATTCTTCATTTGGTCGGTAACTAACGGAAGCCTGAATCCTATTATGGCTGCGAATATTCAGGCTGCTTTTTAAGGGACTGCTAACAGAGTTGGATGGAAGTCACCGCGTCCTAAACATAAATCGAAATCAATGTGATAGTGCTCTTAAGATTTAAGTATAATATACAGAATGCACCACTAAAGATACGGGGACATAAAATCTTCAAAGCTTCTACACCTTATGAATAGACTTTACAAAATCTATCTCTGAAGAGACTGCAACGAGCTGTTGTAGTCTGTATTGATCGCGAAACCTGATATTTACACAGCCTTACTTGAGCGTAAACGCTGGGATCTGTAAACTGTGATATTATAAATAAATGTGATTGGAACTTTGTCTATCTGTTTGTTACCTAACCACGACTGAAATACTAAACCGATCCTTATAAAATGTGTCATTGAGACAACTTTATGGAAGGACATAGGCACGGAAAAGACACGTTAAATAAACGACAAAGTCTCTCGGCTACTACATATTATATAATCTCTGTAAGCATCAAAATATCCACACACACTTGGTTTGGCATGTGCTCTAACGCGCAAAGTTTTCCGTGTTGGGATGGGCGTCGTGACAGCCTGTCATCTCCGGCTCGAGGCGGGCACGTGTAAAAACTGGACCGTGTTGATAGGACTGTAGACAGGGAGCTTCGCAACAATTTGTCAATTGTCATGTTTGAAAAGGAATGATATGTGTAGGAAGTAGGTACCTATACTTGTCTGTTTTAATATTATATTTTTCGTCAGTATTATCCATTAGGTATAACTATATACCGATTTACTCACGTTTATTACATATTCGGGAATATCCTACTAGTTTCGGACTCGAACGGAACACTTATTCATGAGCTGGTTACGCGGCAGAGTCGCGAGCCGAACTATCTTGCCTGTTTTTATCATTTTTATTAATGATTACTTACTCATTTTGCTGTTTAGAAGTTATTTTACTGTTAGAGTACGTACTAGTCAATGTAAAGTCTGCCAATCCAATTTGTTTTTAATATAACAATCTTTAGTGTTGTGAGCTAGTGGTCAAATTCATTTGATTGGTGATTTGATATGTTGTATTGAGAATATTTTCTTAACAACTACTACTAATTCAGTTGACTCTGACTATACCAAGATATCCTAAAGGTAGTCTACCTCAGTTTGTTTTATTGGCCATTTAATTCCAGTAGATTTGAAATACAATTTCAAACGCTTATTGTTTTCTGTTTTAATCATATTGTATTAAAAAGTACAATAAAATTAATCATTAGTGACTGTAGTACCTACCTATTGCTTTTACCGGCAATTCTTAACAATTAAATTACGAATCACAACCAGTATTGATACTCATTATTTCTCTTAAGAATATTCATTGGGCACTCTGATTGTATCGGGACAATATCGATAATTGAAAACCATTTATTTACAGTTGCGATTCAATGGTTCATTTTCAGGCAATATTATTATTCACTAAAAGGCTCGCAGAGTATTGCTTTGGTAACGTTGTCTTCGCGTGAAATCAACTGTGATTTTCCTGTCGTTGCCATCCCTAGTAGTAGGTACGAATAGTGCTACCTTGATTCCATCAAATGTGGAAAGACGACAAATACCTACTTTTATCACGTAACTGTCGTATGTATAAATAACATTTTAGGAACGAATAATTCTAACAGTGTTTTCGCACGAACAGCAACCCAACAATGAAGTAAAAATACTCTATTATCCGTAGATTAATTGTTTTCCTTATCCTACTACTTGTGTGTGAAACATCCATAACTAATAAACGATATATACACCTTCAGGTCTGCATTACCTACCAAAAGCTTATAAATGAAAGTAGTCGATCACACGACGTTATCGGGAATTCCTTTAATTTTCTTACCTGTAGCGCTTTCACGGGTATTGTAACCTTTAGTAACCTGAATGAAATATATAATCTATATTTGTATATATCGTGAAACCTTTAAGAGCAATTAGTAATTAAGCATTGAAAAGGTGGATGCCACAATATTAGGTAATTCATCAAAGATTTGGTAGGTTTATTGAAGTTTTACATACCTTACCTTAAAATCAAGGACTGATAACGTTAATCAAAATTATACCTAGGCCAATTTTTCAACTCAAGGGTGTAATCTAAACTGTTTGTAATGTTTATTTAAAGGTTAACAGCATTCGGTCATACACCTTTTCCAACAACCCCTAATAAAAGTCGCAGACGCTCTTGCATTTCTAAATTGTGGAGTGAGCACATTGATATCTTCCTTCTTGTTTGAAAACATAAACCTACCAGACTATTATGTTAATACATTTTACAATGACATAAACGGCCTTATTACAAAAAGCGGTTTATCTAAAAACCAAGGTTTAAAACCTCTAAAAACCACGGTTTATAGGAAAGTGTTATTACAAAAAGTGGTTCTGCGAAAAACCATTGTCCATTCTATGGTCTAACGCCAAACCTGGGCGGCCCCTAGTTTAAAGTAAAGAACTATGGTTTAAAATATCATATCTGTCAAATTTCATCTTTTAGGTTATCATATATTGTTGTTGTTTTTACCAGAACATGGATATTATAATGGTCAATTTATTTGATATTGAGGATATTGAAGCCGATAATACAGATATTATTTGCTTTTGTTGGTTCATCATACAAAATATAATAGAATACGATTCACAAGAGGAATTATTAGATCCTCTCGTCTGTGAGCCATACCGGCTCCCGGTATGACAATATATTCGCATATATTTCACTACAAATGCCGTTCTAACGCATTATTTATGTTTATCAATACATAAACTAGCATAAATTACATACTTTTGGTTTTAACATACTAAATTACGTCAACAAACATCTCATAAACAAATAAGTTCGAATTACGTCACGTTTCGTTACACGGATGTACTTAGTTGTATTACTAGCTAATACAACAAGCTTCATTCTAAACAAAACTACAGTTGACGATATAATTGATATTAAAATCTAAGCAAAATAATAATAGTCTCAATATTTTTAACACTTCTATAGAATATTTAATCATTAGTCTATTATTAAACTTTTTTCTTTTCTGGGCAAATGGAACGTTTTTGTAGAATGATAACATTATGAACGAACGATGTTTGTATTAATCTGTGGTTGCTATACAAACAATGGTTCAAATGACAGTGCTAAGAAAACCACGGTTTTTATAACTTTTGTAATAAGGACAAATTTAGACCATGGTTCTTCAGATAAGCCTGGACTTGAAAGGCCAGGTTTAAACCGATGTTTATTTAGTTTTTTGTAATGAGACTGAAAATGTTTACGAAATATTAAGCTAGCACCTTTTATTCAAATTGCCTTTCGCACCAACATTAGCTATATATTTTACGTAGACATGGCTGTCGCTTGTGGTAGTCACCTTTTAGCGTCACTTAACGCGCTTCCGACGTGTATCGATGATGACCTTTTGATACGCGCTGCAATTAATATACATTACAATAACATGGATACCATGCAAATAATAATAACAGCCTTTTCAAAGCAGATTGACATTCTAAAAATCGTTGACGTTGGTTGACCGATATAAATTAAGCTTCGATGGATTACGTAATATTTTAGATATTTTAAAGAGAGACCCCTCAAACCAAAAAAATACAATGAACTGTTGAACTCCGTATGCAAAAGCTATAGTAAGCCCATGAGAAATTCAGTGGTACAGTTAGTTGAGCTTTCTGAATATATCACAATTAATAATAAGAATAATAATTTTTATTGTATAAGATATTACATTCATTGCAATTACACTACCAAATAGTTTTCATCCTTGAGTTAAACGTAAGATTTATATATGTAGGCTGGGAGGCCCAAAGGCAAGTCTCCTCAGAACTTTATGGGCTCGGATTAGATTAGACACACCAGGGATTTGCACTCAAATACATTCGTGCGATTCTCTTATTCGACAAAAGTTTACCATACCGACAGAATTTAGTTTGATTTAAATAACTTCATTTCGTCTATGGGAAACGATTTGTGAATACTACCGCCGTTCGTAATAGAATGATAAGAGGTTAAAATACTGGTGTGGGCCAGATAAATACTCGCCACCATACGGAAGCTGTGAAATCTTGGTGGTATAGACTGCTGATAAAAGAAAATACTCGCCATTCGAGGATAGCAGACATGATTGTTAGACTGAATGATTAAATACGTAACTTGCAAGTCATTAAACTTTTCCAAATTCAGTAGAAACTCTTGTTTTCATTTAATTATATCTACGGTTATACTTTTGAATACTATTTAAAACATTTTGTAGATAAGATTTCAGACATAACTGGAATCGTAAAGAAATATTATATTACTGAATTATTGCGCACTATGTGATCAATTATTTATTTTTTGCTATGCTGATGCAACTTTGAAAACTATTCTGTAACATTGAATTTCTAAGTACCTATGTATGTCAAAATTAACATGATACGTTTTCTATATCATAATTTATGAATTTACTTAGATTATCCAAGACACAACAAACTATTTTAGTACTTTATCTAAAACATACGTCAAATATTTGCCCCTTTTTTTCTTGATGTAAACGTAGGCTTTTGACAAACATTGTGTCAAAAATAAAGCTCCTCTCCAGGCTTCAACATTATTGGAAAAGTAATAAAGCAACGATAGTAATATATTTATCCATCAGCTCATTTTAATAACCTTGTTTCCAATATATTGAAAAGAGGGTCACTCGGCTATTTAATTAGCTGGCCAATATCGGCGGTAAATATAATTATTGACGTGTATAGCCGGGACTGTCCGGGAGAGGACAGGTGCAATTTATGGCCACACTAGCGCTTGATTTACTGCATGGGTTAGTCTTAGGTATAGGGTGGCAAGGATTTAATAGAATTATGGTATCGGGTAATATTAGGGCTTGGCCTCTATCTTACCCATTGATGTATATCATCGTGTTTAATGAAGACGACGAATTTAAAAATCGACGCGACTGACGCGTGCACCCAATGCAACAGAATTCATTTGACTTGAGAAATAAACACATTTGATTTGGTCACGTGACACTTGATATGCAGACCTCAGAAGCAGAGCCATACACTTTCGTACTGCTAATATTTTCACAAAGGCCGCGGGTGTCTGTTGGTTACGATAAGTTGCTGCTCTCCAAAATTTTCCTTCACATTTCCGTTTTTTCCAGGTTCGAAGACTCGGCCTCGGCAGTGGACCGCGACCCACCTTCGACCTCACAGATCCGTACTGCAACAACGTTTCTTACGACTACGTACCCATGCACGACCCACACCTCGCTCATCATTTCGCACAGAAACCTGCACGAAACAGAATGAAACAGCTAGGTTTCTGCACGAAGGATGGTAGAGCAGTGTGCTCCTTAAAAGAGTTCAATCAGTACAGAAAATATCTGTATAATCAGTTTATGGACCGAATTCATATGGAGATGAAGAAATTGGTATGTTAAATGCAAAAATTTTCACTGTTATTCCATGTACACACTAGGAGGTTAATGCATTGGACGTGCAGGATATAATGAGAAGAATATAAATGTTCTCTGCATTGTTTTACATCTACAATCTACTCAAGTGTGCAAATTATATGACATTATAATAGGAAAAAGAGACGCTAAAAAATGCAGGGAATACTCTATGATTTTTTATAGAATTCTTTAAATATAATATGGTCTAAGGAATGCGTAATAACTCTACCACTATCTTTGAGGCATGGAGCAGGTACTTTATTATTGGCGGTTTATCATCCAAGGCCTTGGTCTTCCCGTGTCTCTAGCCGTGTGACGGTCTAAAGCTAAACCAAACAAGCCTGTCTTAATGCCTACATCCACCGACAACGCACCCACGCTTACGCACCTTTGGTTACAAAATAGTCTGACTTCCTTAAAAATTGAACTACACCCAATCCCCTTATTACATTTCGTTTAAGTATGTTCTAAACTTCTATTGACTACATCAGGATGAACGTGCGAGGGACGACTTAACCCTGAAACGAGTCGAGACAGACGTGGCGAGAAGATTGCAGGGTTTCACAAAGGCAGAAAAAGCGAGGGAACATCTGGAGAAGGTGGCGCAGGAGCATGCCGATGAGTGGGCAGAGAAAAAACGAGCGTACGTACTAATGTTCTTATTCCTGTCAATTGAAGTGATCATCAAGATCCGAATGTATAAGCTGAGCTGAAAGATAGACAATATACTTCCTATTTATTCTTGCTATAAAGCTTAGTTTGTAAGTAAAAATTTGCCTACAAATATAAGTACCAATTAAAATCTTCTCTATAACTGAATCATGTAAGCAATTAAAAAACCCAAATCTCTTTATTTTATCTAAGATTCCTTCTTCATTATGTAGTCTACAAAGTGTCTGTCACTAATAAAGTTTTATTCATACGTCAAAAAAGATTTATAATCATAAATATAACCGAACCGATTATCTTCAGTTGTGTATCGACATACATTACGCACGTATATATCAACCCTTTACGGAATCCTTCGTGCAAAATCATTTCCGTGGAAACCCGGCAGACAATGCAGACAAAAGCCATTTGGCGAATAAGCCTCGCTTCCTCAATATTGTGGGCACAGATTATGTTGTTTGTCAACCATTTTTGTGTATTAACGTTATGTCAAAAACTCTGCCATAAAGGGTTATAGCTATAGATAGATAGATGTGTTATGTAGTTTTGAGTGGCAGTTAATACATCAACAAATGTTCAGATAATATTTAAAAAAAAAAATAGTATGTAAGATTTTTTTAACATGAATTTATAGTAATTTTGTTTGTGTTATCAATTGGTTTGTGTTTATTTACATATAAGTATCTATTATACGTACGACTAGACATACCTATCTTCCTAAAAATATACCCTGAATACATAACCACCTCTGTAAGTCTCTAAGCTTAAAAAGGGTTTTTTGTTGCTATCCAAATATGAAATCAAAATAGAATTGCTACTACATTTAAATATAATTACGGCAAACTGCATAACAATGACTCCATTACACCTAATCTAATAAAGATCTAAGACTCTCATGCATTTATAATCGCCTGCAAATATGATTATGTAAATCTGAATCACGCCGTCGCTTAATAATATTGGACGCTCATACCATGCTCATAGTAAAAACTATTTACTTATTAATCTTAGGTAGGTATATGATATTATAATAATAGTAAAGCGATACTCATTTTTAAAACTGGTGACTATTATTTCAGAAATTGTCTGTTATACACATCATAGAAGTAGTCCCATACTATCACCTTGACCAATATATGCGTATCCTAAAACTTGGATATTATCACTGCTTATATTATCGTACACTTAAACATGGTCTAAATTAAAGAATTAATTTACAGCGTAATCTTATTCATATGATTGTTTATGTGGTAAATACGAATATAAATAGCAGCATTTCACACGATATTTTTTAAGGACGACTAAATCGGACTGAGCTGTATAATCGTTTACCTCCTGATTTAAACCCCAGTTTAATTTGTTTAGCCTATTTCTTGTGTAACATAATTAATATAGGTTGAATATTTAGCTTTGCGAAGACCGCAGCCGTACGTGAGCCGTGAGCCGGTGATTAATGAAGACACTCATTTTCATTAAGTCGCCACTCGCCACCCTATTTATGTATTTGCTTTCGACCAGGAAAAGTATTTCTTTATTTGTTGCGGTGTTTGCGAACTTATGCCTTTCATTGCCTATTTTATTGCTTTGGACATCTTTTGTGGTATGACCATTAAAATACATAAGATTCATGTCTTTAGATATTGAGTATGTTACTCATTTTTGGAAATAGGCTGCAGCGACTAACAGTGAAGATCTCTTTGGAAAACGTTTATACAGGTTTAGGTGCAATTATCATCATCAGCCGGAAGAATTCCACTGTTGAACAAAGGCCCTTAGAACAGGTGCAATAGCGATTTCAAATTATAAAAACAATTTTAAAAGATCCAAAGCTTTTATAAATATTACTTTTAGTAAATTCCCATTTTAGTGTAGATTTTAACTCTAAAAGAATTTACTTAAAACTAAAATTTCTATACCATGTAAAATCTCATTAAACTAATGAATAAGTACAGAGAAGTGAACATTTGATTAAACAGAAAGAAACCAGCGCCATATTGGAATTCGCATTTTCATTTGCTACAGCACTCTGCTAAAATGTAATTACACGGAGAACACAATATGCTGATATTGCACCGACGAGCGAGGATACACTAGGATCGAACACAGAGCACTGAGCGAATGGAGTGACAATAAACTTTAACTTATTAAACCTTGAAGTACAACTAATGTGATAGAATCTACATGAATCTCAATTTAGATGCATTAAGTTGGTACGCGAATAAGGCATGTGAATAAGCTGGTGGGATGGGGCTTGGTTTGTAGTGTATAGTTTTCTGAAGTGAACAGTCGAAATACATTGAGTATTAATTGAAGCATAATTAAAGTATTCAATTGAAATCTATCACGGAGACAATCATAATTAAAAAACTACCAACATTCGATCAAATGCCTTTCCTTTGTAGAATTAGTGCTAGTAATAAGGTATTAAATATGATCTCTGGCTACCCCTCTAGGGAACAGGCGTGGCTACATATATGTACGTAATAAGGTATTTTAAAAAATCACATTCCGTCACTGCGGTTGATTTTGAAATTGTCATATCCATGTATTGATTAATCCGTGGATACAACCACTGCTATTGGCTACTGTTCAATCAAAGCTCGATAAACTTTGAAATTGAGAGACTTCCTCCATCACTTTATTTTGTATGTACTCTGACGATAGTGAGTGCTTGGTTACTGCTAATAAACATCTTAGCTCTGCAAATTCAAGATATATAATAGGTATGTATATTTATATACCTTGAATTGTTCTTCCTAAATGTACCGTGAAAATACGATAGCGATTGGCTCGTCAACAAAAATGGTCACCATTCCTTAGGTAGGGGTCTACCTCTTGTGAAAACTTTTTACTTGCAACATGCTCTTTACTATATATTATTGTAGATTCGACAAATTCGTTTATAGCATTACAAATACTGTTTCGCTGCCACAGCAGTATTTGCCAAACACTACAGATCATCTCACAGGTCACTGGCAACAGCGTATAGGAAAGTTATTTTGCCAGACTTTATACAATATTGTGTGACAATATTGAAGTCTGGAACAAATTCGTTCACAGCACGAAGTTTCGTACCTAGACGAAGAGTTTTAAAGACAAGATGTGAATCTTAAAATTACAAACTTTAAATTTGTATTTTAATGTTGGTACACATCGCCAATGTTTGGCGTAAGATTTAACAACTCTCGTTAAGTATTTGAGTTGCGTCATATTCTTAGAATTCATCATCTTTTAATTTATTTATCGCTTAAATTATGAGCAAAGTTGTGTCGTCCTAGACAACTGCTGTCTGATTCTAATTACGTTTATAACAGGTGAGACTGAGATGTTTTAATCTAGAAAGCTTAATTAGGCACGATTATACTAGAGCTGCTTTTGATAGAAGACAAATTGTAATAATATAATTATATAAAAAACTTATCATTTTAAGATCTATTTTTGCACAAAAAACCTCATTAAACTGCATAATGTTGTTTAATTTTGATCACATATTATAAATTGCAGAATGATTTTGTGTTCGTGAACTTAGCAGATCATTTCCCAGTAGATCTAAATTTAACGAAAGTTCTATTAGCATGCAGGATAGTTCTATAGTTCTTGATACTTTTAAAAATAGTTTAAGCGTTTTAACGACAAAAAAAGGTTTTGAAATAATGATCTGCTAACTTCCCGTAGCAGATCATTTTTCAAAAAATCAATTTTTAACATGAGTTCTATATGCATGCAGCTTAGTTCTATAGTTCCTGATACTTTTTGAGAAAAGTTCTGCCGTTTTTACACACAAAATAGTCGATTGAAGTTCAATGATCTGCTAACTTCCTGCAAAAGATAAGTATTAGGCCGACCTAAATAAAAGGTGATTAGCTATACATTTGGTGCCAAAATTCTTTGAATTCTGATAGTTTATATACTAAGCTATGCTATAAAGCACAAAATATTCTTAGAACTCTGCCTATATCCCAGCACATCATGGGGTGAACCTATGGAATCTGATTGTGAAGGCATAGTAAATGTCATTTCTTTATTCTGAGAACATAAAACTCTCTGAATTCTGACGTATCATGTACTAAGCTACGCAAAAAAGTATATAACAAGCCTAGAACTCTGCGTATATCCCAGCACATCATGGGGTAAATTTTGGAATCAAACGAAAAATCACTCACATTTTCATGTGATTGTGACGGCCTAGTAAATGACAATTATTTATTCTGAAAACCTAGAACTAAATAGCAGAGAATAATATCAATATTAACACTAATTTTAAGATGTACTCTTTTCTATTTTTATAATCGCAGGTACACTCAACTGAATGAAACATGAATAGAAAAGAAACTGTGCTAAATGAGCAACATTACACTCCACATCTAAACGTTTTATGTTCCTAGTGTAAGTCTCGACCATGTCTTTAAAAATGGAAATATCTGTTAATATAATTGCTCGTTGGACGTAATGTTCTCGTAGTATCTTTTTTTTATCACTGACAATTTGTGCAAGTTTAATTATAGGACAATCAGATGATGATACATTTTCAGAATAGGTTTTGTTTGCTAACAGCCCATTAAGAATTACCTGAATAGTGGAATCGAAAGCACACGTTGATGTTATGTTTAAAAAATGTTTACTTAAGCGTACCGATCCTGCGATGTTTCCGTTTAGAAGGATAGGTGCATAAGCAGTCCTCGAGTCTTCTATAAAATCCCACTAAGGACAATCATCTAAACATGCTGGTTTTGTACGTTTTTTGGTCACTACATCATATTTGTTAATGTTCTTATTATAACCTCCCCATTCCTCACAAATATTCCATTCATTCTCTGTGGGCAAGTTTTCATTCCAAGACAAACGATTCCTTCCTGCGCCGATGTCTGTCTTGAAAGAACTGGGCACAGAAAATGGTGAATAATTAGCTTTTTGAAAGGCGTTCGGAGTTCTGCATATGTTCTTTGCCGATTCTTTAAATGATACTTCGTTACTTCCGAAACTGAGTTTCTCGTTGATCACCTTGCTATGTTACAGATCTAGGTCGTCTGTGAGGTCGGTGTTTTAAACAACGTCGCATACATTTCCTGCTTTTTGTAGTAAACCATCTAAAGCCTTGCAGCGCTCTTTTATTTTGTCACCGAGTCGCTCAATATGCTGCAGGACAAACCTATCAATGCGCATCAGAATTTCACCCCTAAATTCTCGTTTTTTTACATCAGAAAACTCTGATTCAACTGCGGATGAGGTGGCAGTAACTGAACCCCTACCGAAAACCGGTATGATTGCGGTCCATATAGGTGAATATGGAACTAGGTACCTTTTCAATCTTTTGGAAAAATCTACGTTAAAACAAGCGTTGATAGTATCACCTATTGATGAAGTTTCAGCAATTTTAACAGCCGACTCATATACATCATCTCGCCATTTCCAACCTGGTTTACCTGGAATTTTTTTATCTAAATCCAGTTCAGTATCAAAATCTGATTCTTCGTCACTCATGTCACCAACTTCTTTATCGCTATCTTCATCATTGTCAAAGTCATTGTCTTGTATTTTTGTACCTTTGATTTCATTATTTAAAAATCGCAGGCGAACGACGGATGGCAGAAGCTCGTCATTATGCCCAGTTCCCATAGATTTACTGAGAGCCACTACCAGGATTGATTCTAAGAAATATGATAAATCTTTTAAAGATATTTGACAAGCTTTGCCAATGCAACGCTTATAAAATCGACGAACTAATGATTTATCCTTGCCTTTCAAACCCGGCCATCGCGTAATCATTGACGACAGATGACATACGTTTAACCGCAAAAACGTCGATGGCAGAGATGTGGATACCAGGATTGATTCTAAGAAATATGATAAATATGACTTTTGGTGCCATTTTAGCATGTTGCCCATGCTAAGCTTGAATCTAAATTGATAAAGGAAATTTGAAAAATGATGGACACGAGCGGGATTCGAACCCGCGACCTTCGCCGATCCGTGGCGCTGCTCTAACCAACTGAGCCACCGTGTCGCTGCTCGCATACATCGAATTTCAAGTTCCCTTTTAGTATTTACGTCTTAAGGGTGACGTCAGGTATTATCTGTTGGAATCTATGATTACCAACTCAGTGTTATACCTTTACAGCTATAAATCACTGAAACGATAATACCAACCCAAATTTATATGACTTTTGGTGCCATTTTAGCATGTTGCCCATGCTAAGCTTGAATCTAAATTGATAAAGGAAATTTGAAAAATGATGGACACGAGCGGGATTCGAACCCGCGACCTTCGCCGATCCGTGGCGCTGCTCTAACCAACTGAGCCACCGTGTCGCTGCTCGCATCCATCGAATTTCAACTTCAATTTAGATTCAAGCTTAGCATGGGCAACATGCTAAAATGGCACCAAAAGTCATATAAATTTGGGTTGGTATTATCGTTTCAGTGATTTATAGCTGTAAAGGTATAACACTGAGTTGGTAATCATAGATTCCAACAGATAATACCTGACGTCACCCTTAAGACGTAAATACTAAAAGGGAACTTGAAATTCGATGGATGCGAGCAGCGACACGGTGGCTCAGTTGGTTAGAGCAGCGCCACGGATCGGCGAAGGTCGCGGGTTCGAATCCCGCTCGTGTCCATCATTTTTCAAATTTCCTTTATCAATTTAGATTCAAGCTTAGCATGGGCAACATGCTAAAATGGCACCAAAAGTCATATAAATTTGGGTTGGTATTATCGTTTCAGTGATTTATAGCTGTAAAGGTATAACACTGAGTTGGTAATCATAGATTCCAACAGATAATACCTGACGTCACCCTTAAGACGTAAATACTAAAAGGGAACTTGAAATTCGATGGATGCGAGCAGCGACACGGTGGCTCAGTTGGTTAGAGCAGCGCCACGGATCGGCGAAGGTCGCGGGTTCGAATCCCGCTCGTGTCCATCATTTTTCAAATTTCCTTTATCAATTTAAATATGATAAATCTTTTAAATTTGATATTTGACAAGCTTTGCCAATGCAACGCTTATAAAATCGACGAACTAATGATTTATCCTTGCCTTTCAAACCCGGCCATCGCGTAATCATTGACGACAGATGACATATGTACGTTTAACCGCAAAAACGTCGATGGCAGAGATGTGGATTTATTAACAAGAGCATCGTAACATTTTTGTAAATAATCGTTTAAACTTGCGCATTTACCAAATATTTGCGCTACTGCAATCAATAGAGACCATCTAAAACCAGTTACGACGATAGGTGGAATAGGAGCGTTTGCAGCGAGAATAAGGCTTAAAAAAGTAGCAACGATAATCAACCTTTGACCGGCTGAAACCATCTGTAATGTAGGTACGCTACCTTCTTTTGTTACAAGCACACACTGATACAAAAAAATATGTGGCTTTAGTGTTCTATCACGCTTAGCAATGCCACCCGTAGCATCGATTGCCAATGTTGCATTGGGATCTTTCCGAGAGCGCGACACATATAGTTGGAGTTGTTCCAGTAGCCAATGTATGCAATTGAATTTGTACAATCCGACAGATTGTATGAATCCAACCAACTTGCCATGCTCAACGCATTTGAGAAAATTTAATGCGGGGTTCCCAAACTGTAACCCATATTTACTTAAGAGATGCTGTTCTTTGGCTTTCCGGATGACCCCATTACTTGGTAAAATCGGCGGATTGTTACCGCCATTTTCCTTGATACGCCCGGCTTCTTTACGTCGCCACGTGACCGTGTCTTTGCAGCCATCAATGACATAATTGGCCACCTCAAGGCGACGAGGACCTCTCAATTGCCGTCTTTTATTCCCCGAATGTAAAGCTGCTCTAATGCCGTCAGATTTGTTTTGAAGAATGACATCTACGCCGTTTGATGGCTTCAAAATAAATTAAAAGTGTGCAATTGATTTTAGCCTCACATTAGTGGCAAAAGCCAATAATCGGTAAAAAAGAATTGGCATTTACACTTAAATATACATTATGATTCTTAAAAGACTACGAATATAAAGATGCAGTCCAGTTGGTGCTGCACCCACAAGGCTTCGGCTACTACATCTGCCCATCCATGTCGCAGTTTCCAATATATTCGGGATCCGTACGTCTTTTCACGAGGATTTATGTTGAGCCATTTTTCTTGAGATATAACCAGTTTGACTTGTATTGAAGTCAAACTGGTTGAGATATCGGTGGGTTGGTCTGCACACCTTTCAACGCTGTAATTAACATCATTTGCAGAAACGCTCAACTCATGCTCTTGAATACCATAGAACTCGGAAGATAAAATCCCTGAATCCACTGCGATTATTATTAATAATTGTATAAATGTGCTTAGGAGTAATAATTGACCCTTTTTCCGCCATCATTCTTGAAATAGTTTGATATACGTTTTGAGAGAGTGGAAAATACATCCTTCATCATTAATGGTTCGACAATTAGCATCGGATAATAATTGCCGTAGAACAATTTTATCGTAAGCCATTTTCCGTGGCATCTTATTTTGTTTTTGAACAGTACTTTATATTAAAATAAGGAATCCAGCAAAAAGGTTAAGAAATTATAAGAATTAAAAAATATAATTTTTGATTCCAAAGGTTCACCCCAAGATGTGCTGGGATATACGCAGAGTTCTAGGCTTTTTTTGCGTAGCTTAGTACATGATACGTCAGAATTCAGAGAGTTCCATGTTCTCAGAATAAAGAAATGTCATTTACTAGGCCTTCGCAATCACATGAAAAATTGTGACTTATTTTTTGGTTGATTCCAAAAGTTAACCCCATGATGTGGTGGGATATAGGTAGAGTTCTGGGCCTGTAATATACTTTTTAGCATAGCTCAGTATATAAAACATCAGAATTCAAAGAGTTCTATGTTCTCAGAATAACGATATGTCGGCTAGGCCGTCACAATCACATGAAAATGTGAGTGATTTTTCGTTGGATTCCAAAGGTTCACCACATGATGTGGTGAAATATAGACAGAGTTTTAAGAATATTTTGTACTTTATAGCATAGCTTAGTATGTAAACTATCAGAATTCAATGAATTTTGGCACCAAATGCATAGCTAATCACCTTTTATGTAGGTCGGCCTAATACTTATCTTTTGCAGGAAATTAGCAGATCATTGTACTTCAATCGACTATTTTGTATGTAAAAACACCAGAACTATTCTCAAATATCAGGAACTATAGAACTAAGCTGCATGCATATAGAATACATGTTTAAAATAGTTTTTTTTAAATGATCTGCTGCGGGAAGTAAGTTAGTTAAAAAGTATCAGGAACTATAGAATTATCCTGCATGCCAATAGAACTTTCGTTAAATTTTGATCTGCTGGGAAATGATCTGCTAAGTTCAATGACATCATGGTTTTGTAGTATTCATTTAATTTCAACGTCTTCTAATCTTAGAATCTTAGTCGAGATATAATAACAGTCAAATTTCAACGTTCAGCTACAATGACCAGTTGTAACTCTGCAATTACCATGTCAGTCAGTATTAAGCTGCTTATAACTTCAGGTATATTTTTAGAATAAACAGTTTTGGAAGGCTCTCCATAAAACTAGTGGCAGAATTCCTTCAGTTGCGGGTGGTCAGCGCAAACGATTATATTATATCTAAAGCACTTGTAACGATGAGTCTATCCTAAACATTTACTGGATTCTGAATAGTGGTACGTGCCACTCGATGCAAATGGAGAAAATTAGTGGCCAAGCGTCGAGTAGATGATTGAATGTTAATAGAATGGCACTTTTATTGTAGTGACAGGACAGATAATACTAGCTTATATATTCGAAGTGCTTAGATTTTACTGAATCCCATTCGTTGTCGGACGTTCGAAATTATGAATATTTATGTAAACAGTATTTTAGGTCCCTTGTGGTATCCGGCCTGGAATTGACCACCCCCTTTCCTCCCGCGTGTGTCGTAAGAGGCGACTAAAGGAGAATTCAGAAGATGGGATGCAAGTCTTCTGTTACTTCATCACCAATACTGCGATCCCCAAGCCGCGTACCAAGCGTGGGGATTATTGTCACCCCCCCCTCCCTCCCGATAAAACGGGGAGGTTTATGTTCAACAGTCGACGTCATTGTCTAATGGTGATGATGATTATTATAGGTACTAATTGATGTTTACCATTTTGTTTTTCGGTATATTATTGCCGATGACCCCGATCTTATACAATTATACATCGTTCTAGGCGATGAAAATGTTACCATTCGGTGGATCTTGCTAAATATACTTACCTAATAAAATGTAGTATTCAAGTCATAGGACAACTACAGCAGTTGCAATTTTTCCAAATATCGGCAAATACTATGTACCTACCTATTCAATTGACTTAATGTAACACAAAAAACGTTTCAACCTAATAACAATATTAAGGTCTTCATCAGTATGACAGATGCATTCTTAAAGGTAGACATCGCCTCGAATCCAAATAAATGCATTTGAACTATACTTTTACAGTTGTTTTGCCTGTACAGAATATAATATAGAACTACGCGGGTCGGCAAAGAAAAGGTTGGAAATAAGAATCGTCTTATTTCGATAAACCTACTTGTAATCCCGCTGTTATTCCTTGGAGTTATAGATAGATTAAGGATAGCGTTTATAGATATCTATAATACCCTACCTACAACGACTAACCTTCTTTCTGGTTTCCTAGAATTACTAAGAGCATTGAACGTTACATCATCATCATTTAAATTCGTAGATTTGTGGACATTCCAATCTTAAAACAAACCTATCCCCAATGAAGTAAACAAACCTACATCACATTACAACTTAGGTGAGATGCACCGATATTCCGTATGCTGTGTTAGTAGTTGTTACTTAAGCCGTTGCATCTTGCACTTGATTCTCGGCCGAAACTTGGCTGCGTCGCATTTACATAACCTATTTAGCAACAGCATTCACCAACTACTGGTAACTGCTCGTTTGTATGCAGAAATTGAGGGTTCAACTTGTATTTGGTGACTGATTTGTTAGATGGTAATAAATTGAGTTTTAAGGATACTGGTACATCGTTGTGTTGTAAGTAAATCGCAACGAAATGATAAAGGAACCTTGAAGATTACGCAACTATTAAATAAAAGTGAGTTGAGATTACATCAGAAGAATTTCGGACGTGATGAAGACAATTGATACTTGCTTGGGTTTGAACCTGCAACTTTGTGCATACTAATCCAGTATGCCAACCACTAGGCCACCACGACTTCATAAGATGACTGATTAGATTGCTAGACTTCAATCAATCTTTTAATATACCTTCAAAATGTATAAAGAGTTAAAATAAAACTGTCTCGAATTCAAAATTTATGTAAACCACCAAAGAGTTGGTTGATACGGTTTTGTTCTCAAACGTAGGTATAACGACGAACGTTAATGAAAAGGGTCGTTTTAATTAAAAGAAGCATGGCTTACTCCACACCCGCAAAGGCTCGACGCCACGGTTCGGCGAGGGACGGAAAGTCTAGAACATTCGCCGGCACTCAAGTCGAACTGTGACAGCGTTTAGTTTTAATGATGTAATTGACTGAGAATGTCTTAGATCTTAAAGTAATATTTATTCCTTTACACCAAGGCCCAGCTTTTTTAAACTTTCAAGAATAAACTTAGATATTTAACAGTATCAAATTTGGTGGTATTGACAACTTTTCAATATAAGTCGACAAATTGACAATCATAAAACCAACCAGAAAATTATATCAACATGGGTTATAAATAAGTACATAATATGTTTATAAATTTAATATGCGAAACTATGTAAAAGTGCTGTAGTGATTATTTAAAAGGTCTTATTCAAGGGGGTGTGCGTTTATATCTACGTGTAAACCAAAAGTAACTTTCAACTTATGGTGACAGATCTAAGAAAAATACTGTAATTAGTCGTTAGGGTATTATAAAGGTAGGTATTGTTATATTTCTTTACTTAATATAATTCTTTATGGTGGTTATAAGTATACGTTAGGAAACGGTAAGTTCGTAAAAACAATAAGAAAACATCCTCTCAGATTTATATAGGATCAGCAATCTAAAAATAAATACGAAGTGCTTAATGTGTACCAAGATCAATTGACTTACAAAACAAAAGCTTTGAATATGTATTTATTAGCACGCGGAATAAACGTGAGATTTGCACAACAAATGCTTGAATAGGCAACATTAGAACTTTTATTGTCCATCTATTATTTATTTGTCAAGTACTCTACACTACCTTACGTTATGTTAATTAGGCTGCTTTCATTAAACATTTACCTGATAATAAATAAGCTTTATGAGTTCTTGTCTTTCGCAACCTAACTCTCATGATAGTAGAAATGTTTAAGATTCTGCCTCTTATGGTGCTTCTTACGAGGCAGAATCTTAAACATTTAGAATTTTAACAGACTGATATCCAATCCATATCAGTCTTGGATTTTGGTTGTGCATTTGACCCCTAAGCCTAGTCCAGAATGTAGGCCAGAATATAGTTCGGAAATCTTAAGGTCACCATTACATACATACATGTACGTAAAGTTATTCTGAATATTTATATCACCTATATTGTTATGTACAAGATCATGTTCCATTACGAATGTATAATGATAGGAATTTGTTGCTTAGCACAACATTGGAATAAATAATATCATGTCCGTAGTATTCTAGATTCCTCACAATACTTCTGTTACGTCACCTGCATATTAAGTTTTTTCTTACATAATGCATACATACTAGAAATGACTAGGTTCCTAATGTAATTAATTTAACCTTTTAATAAAACGGATACAATGAAACGGAATATTCCGGAATTAAATAAAAAGATATTAAATTCAAGTTCCTTGTCTAAAGCTACGTGTTTATCTTGAAATACTATTTCCATTGTCCAGTTTTATCAATAGTTTAATTAATCTTACATAAAAGGACCTAATAAAAACCAACACGTTTCAGTGCCAAGGCCCAAGAAAAAAAGATCCAGGCTAGGATGAAATATCTACAAGAGTTTAACGAGAAACAACGAAAAGAACGCGCGGCAAAAGCGCGCGAAAAGCAAAATAGAATTAAACAACGAGTTCAAGCCGCGGCTGAAATGGAACTTCGGCGCAAGATCACCATGGTGCGCCAGTGGAGGACCAATGAGAAGAAGCGGGTCAACCGGCTGAAGCATGAACGAGAGTCGAAGA
This sequence comes from Abrostola tripartita, assembly GCA_905340225.1. Classification (NCBI taxonomy): domain Eukaryota; kingdom Metazoa; phylum Arthropoda; class Insecta; order Lepidoptera; family Noctuidae; genus Abrostola; species Abrostola tripartita. The sequence continues at coordinate 4,029,708 of HG996487.1, read as the reverse complement.
CCAAACGACTGGAAGACGAGGTACAAACTGTTTATATCCCTTGATGTCCACATGTACATGTATACAACCCCTTAGTTTGTTTTGGCATTTCTTCTCAGAGGTAGTCAATTAGGAAAAGAAAGGCGGCGCCATCTAGTTTTTAAAAACGTATGACTTTTAAAAGTGTTTTTTGTAAACCCATTTGCAGAAAGAAAAATAATTTATTAATATATATTTTTAAATAAGAGTGCGAATGCTATCAAATTATAATGATCTTCCATTGGAATTCATTGGCTTTGCCTAGTTTGTGTTTAATGCAATGTCTATGCGTCTTCTCATCAATATTAACCGTCATCTTGCTATTCAATTTTCTTTGTCACTTTTTTCAGCGCTAGTTTATTTTGTTATCATTATTAGATATCATTAATTTACAGGTAATATTTGCGATAATAAGGTAGAAAGCCGAAGAAGCTTTCCAAATCGGTTTATTTTTTTCAATTTCCGGATTAAGAGAAAACATCCTGGAAAGACGCGCAAGCATCCTGCAAAGTCATAATTCATTTATACAATTAAGTACTTTAATATTTAATTATTGGGTATTTGAGAGAAAAACGCTCACCCTAAGCTAAGCCATTTTATTACACCATAAAGAATTCTCGGCAGATGTGTTTTTTTACCTTGGAAAATACAGGACAACAGTGTATAAGCTGTTTAAAAAATTAATTTTATAAACAGTATTTATTCCAATTAAGTAAGAGCGTGTATTGTAAAAAAAAACGGTAAATTGAGTTTTCAACACACTATAGCTCCTGTGTACAGCTCTATAAAAGTTTTGAAATCCTGTTGAGATTTTTTCATTCATCTCACAATTTCGATGCAATATAAATGCATGCCCGCGCTGCCGACCGCGAAATTCGATTTCTGGTTAAATTTTCGCTGTAGCGATGACACAACAGGATGCAAAATATTTTTGAGTCGAGCTCGCTCAGAGTTATTCAAGAATATTCCATCAGTCAGGTTGTTGAAGTACCATACACAATTTCAACATAGGCTTGTGGCTAGAAGTACATTATCTGTTTCATCTTGATAATATAAACAGAATTCAGGTAAATGATCGTGTTATAGTTGTTTCCTTTTACTACCGCCAAACTAATTTATACGGCTATCTAAACCGATGATAGATACCAGTAGTCAACTTAATAGTAATTAACACAAAATCAAAACGAACTCCATTATCAACACATACGAATCATGCTAAAGAAAACAATAATTATAAGACAAATCTTAGTAAATATTTTTAACGAAATAACTCTTCCATAACCAAAACATTGAAACGACCTTACAGCATAACATGCAGGAGAAGAATAAATTGAACCGTAATTTTTTTTATCCCAAAATGTTCCGACATCAGTTGGAACTCGGTCTCGGCTCGTAATTATTGGAGTAAAGAGGTCGCTGCGGTTCTTGTGAAGGATGGGCTCGCGACGTGCGCATTACTTCTGAGCCGATGTAGATAATTGGTTTTTGGTTTTTGTTATACACCTAAATCTCAGGATGTAATATCGCAATACTACAAAATCTTCTGTTCGCCAAGATTGCGATGAATTTATTAAAATACTTCTGAATGGCTAATTGCCTTATTTTGCTATTTTGAAGAATTCCGATATTTTAGAAGTCCGAATAAACATACTAATTCATCATTATTAAATGTTTTATTTTTTATTAAGGCAAACAACAAATGGATTTCACGCGTTGATGCTCAAAACATGAAAATACAAGAGGAGGCATTGCTTTTGCACCTTTACACCGACGATATGTCTGCTAGCGCTAAGAGAAGGGCCAAGTAAGTATTGTTCTTATTCAAAACCTAAACAATGTATATAGACTACCGAGGTATTCAATATTCATGCCTTTAAATCAGCATACAACCTTTTTGAAAATAACCAAAATTTTACATTTTAAATTAAGTATGATACAAATCAAAATCCCAACCTCTGCATAAGTGCAGAAGTTGAGTTTCAACAGAGATTCTTCAAATCCTAGTTGACGAGGCCATAACCAAGTAATCCTAATTTATGTTGATTTGGTTCGTTTCTTTATGGCGACAGATTACAAAGCAATAAAGTCTTGATTGTGTCTCGATCGAAGTCTCAATTGCTTTTGTATCAGACACGTGGCAGTTAATAAACGTTGGAAAAGCTTTGGAAAGTAGATGGAACAAATTACCTGATGAAAAGTAGTTCTTAATGTATTGCTATACATTCATTAGAACAAGTTGGTGATCTGGGACCTATTGAAATAGAGCGGTTATTTGCTTTTTAGATCGACAGTCCTTTTTTGTGTGTTATACATTAATATTATAATTATATTCCTTAAATTCAGCTTTAGTTCTGCAAAGATAAAATTTGTCAGCAAATTTCAGTATGAAAAATCTTAACAGCCTTATGCAATAGAAAAATAAGTTACACAAGATTTCGTAACCTGAAACCTAAAAGTAAAAAAAAATGATTCCGTCGAATTGAGAACCTCCTCCTTTTTTGAAGTCGGTTAAAAAGCGGTAATTTAAGGCAAACATGAAAAACATTTTCTTACCTCATTACCTACTAACAAAAATGTTCCTAAACAGGAAAGCAGAGATCTACGCCTACAACACAGACCTAGAGCTGCAGCGTATCAGACTGGCCAACTGGAAGTTGATTCACGGCGGCACCGCTAAAGTTGCTCGGCTGGTAAAGAAAATGGGCTTGGAGTTCGAAAAGGTATGGCTTAATTTATCAATCGTCTTACGGGTGATGCCGTACAACCGTTATCAAACATTTCTGCATTGGTTTGGTAAAAGAGGTTATTTTAGACACTCCAAAAATTCAGGTAAGTATATTCTAGAGTTCGCAACAACGCAGTTATAACTAAAAATAAGGATTGGAAACTACTGCGAGGATAAATAGTCTTCTGTAATTGGCCGAGTAAAAAAACTGTGTAAAACACTGTTATAACAATTAGTATCAGAAATATTTCCTTCCCTAAAAAAAGTATTGAATTAAAAGCTTTAGAAAAAACAGTAGTAAGTAATAGAACTTGAAGAAAAACCATTAATCAGGGTCACTCCTTTGAACAAACTCTTTTTATTGGTTTTGCTGGAAGAAACTAAAGTTTGTACTAAGTCGCTTCTTTAAGATCTGCGTTCGACGATTGAGCTTGTATTTATTACGGTAATTATGAATATATTTTATTTTATCGGTGCACAATTTGACTTTTCAAGCTAAGACTTTTTCGTTTAAAGCAACTACAAAACTGTTTTTTCTCCATGCTTAAATTCGTGTGTATTTTTAAAATATTGAAGTTTAAATGTTTTACCACCGCACTCAAAGACATTGTGTTCGTCTATGTAATCATTTAACGTCTCTGATATCAGCTGTTGGTATTTAAAAAATATTATCCATTTGGATGCAAAAATTACAAGATACTTAATTAAAGAACGTTCATTGATAGTAGTGGTATACCAACAGAGAAATGCGTCACTTTATATTACAAAACATAATGTTTTCAATACAAGTGAATAATAAATCAACATCATATTTCTCTTCGATTCCAGTCTAAACGCGGCGCTAAAGGCATGAGTCCAGAGCTGGCCCAGAGGATGGCGTCGGATGCCATGTCGAGCGCGATGTCCACACACGGAGACACGCTCATGATCCTAGGACAGGCGCGCGCCAGGATGGACATGGAGACTGTTATGCCAGCCGCTCCACTTAGACTACTCGACGAGGTATGTTAACATTACACACACACAGTCTATACAGATTATACACACATAGTCTATACAGATTACACACACACAGTCTATACAGATTAGGCACACACACAGTCAAATACACACATATGCATACACGCTCTCACACACGCATAGACTGGGACTCACAATAATTTTTATTTTTTGTTATTGAATTGGTTGAGAGATTAGTTCCCACGGTATGGAATCCTAGAGTAGGTTCTAAGGAATAAATACTGCAAGCAAGTATAAATAACATTATTTACTTTAGCATAACAATTATTGAGTAAGTTTGGTTTTGCTAAAATAAAGCGACTAAGAGTTTATATAAGAAACATTAAGTTTTCGATTTTTCTGTCTCGTTTCCAATTAAAATGTATCTCATCTTCCACTGTCATATCTAAACCTATATTTATGTTAATGTGCCAAGAAATCAGTTGATAATTGAGTTAATGGTTTACGTTATCAATGCGATGTGTTAATACAATCTGATTTGGATTACCGTATTTAACGTGGTTTCCTTGCGAATCGTGTCGGGAATGATTAATGTGCGTTTAGATATAGCTAATAGATCCACGGCCTTATTAATGATGTTTTGATTGCATATTAATAATAATAATAATAATAAACTTCTTTATTTCAGACCACATAAGATCCACTGTGTTAGTAAAATTCCTTATAATTATTGTTAGTAAATAAATTATTATTAGAATTATCAGAATATCAAAATTAAATAATCAAAACAAAATCTTAACATTATTCAGTACGTGAACCATGCAACAGTGGTTCACGTAGTGACAGTCGAACCGTTCGGCAAAAGCGTTCAGGATACTGTTACGGCTGGCCCGCACCCCACGCACCAATGATGTGCACCGCTTGCGCATGATTGTGTGGAAACAATCCACACGCGCCTCAGCAAACATCCCTGATGCGCTACAGAAGCGAGGCAGCCCCAACAGCACCCTAAACGCGTTGTTGTATTGGACACGTAGAGCGCTGTACTGTTTCTGCGTGTAGTCCATCCACAGACTCCCAGCGTAGAAGGACGTACAAAAAGCCCTGAATAAGGCTATTTTGACGCCCCTCGAACACCGAGCAAATCTGCGGGCTATCATATTCGCACGAACAGACAGCGCCCTACGCTCCCTTTCAATGTCTGCATCGTCTTTCAGGTCAGAGGTTAATAAATGTCCAAGATATTTAAACGTATCAACTTTGTTAAGTGGGCATCCGTTAAGCGTAACTACCGGGAAGTAATCTGGACATTTCCTCTTGGCCCGAAAGACCATGCACTCGCTCTTGTTCGCGTTATACAACAAGCCATGTTCTGCCGCATACTTTTCACAAATGCCAATCAGCTTCGACAATCCACAGACGGAGGCGCTCATCAGCACCATGTCATCAGCGTAACTAATATTGTTTAGGCACACACCTCCAATATGGCAGCCGACATGTGTGCTGCTGAGCCTCTCCACCAGCGCATTGACGTACAGATTGAAGAGCTTCGGTGAAGTCAATCCCCCTTGCCTCACGCCGCACTCCAACCTGTACGGGGTCGAGTATGCCCCCGACCATCTAACAACATTAACCTGGTTGTTGTACCAGTATTGAAAAATACGGATCAGTTCATCTGGTACTGACACCTGCTGCATTTTTTGCCATAACAAATCGTAACAAACCAGGTCAAATGCCTTCGACAAGTCGAGGAAGCAAGCAAACACAGGTGTATTTCTATCAGTGTAGTACTTGACAGTCTGCTTTAAACACAATATAGCTGTTTCTGTAGAGTGACCGGCTTTGAAACCAAACTGGTTATCGTGTAAATTTAAATGCTTATCCAGTTGAATGTTAAGCAGACCATCAAGCACTTTCGAAATAACCGTAGCTAAAGAAATGGGTCTATAATTGTTTTTATCACTAACATCACCGGTTTTATTCTTAATAATTGGCACCACCACAGCCTTCGTCATCCGCTCAGGTAGATACGAATGTCCTACACACAAAGAGTAGAACATCGCTAACACTCTGGGCAAATGACAACCAGCATGCTTAAGGTGTTCAATACTCAAATTATCGTGGCCTGGAGACTTGCCTCTCGACATAGACATAATCACATGTCGTACCTCCTTTGCCGTAAACCGGACACTAGACTCCTGACCACTACAACCAGCACTACTTGTAAACTGTGACGGTCCCAAAGATGACGAAACAGTGAAATGCTGCCTAAATAGCTCGGCAATCCCTGTGCCGTCAGCAACGCCGCTGACGCTCACCGGCAGACCCGGCCTACTATTGAGTTTATTGGTGGACTTCCAAAAACTGCGGAAGTCGCCCTTAGAATGACGCGACGCCAACATGTCCATTTTAATTTGATCACTATTATTCTGGCACCAACGTAAGCGTGATTTAAAAATTTTCCGACTCGCTTGCATATCATTCCAGAAACGACCCTCACTCGGTTTACCATAAGACACCCACTGCTCAAACTTTAGCCGGGCCTGCCTGTGAGCATCACCCACGTGCTTATTCCACCCTATTACTGGCCTCCTATTACGCACATGATTTATTTCGTAACCCTCAGAAGCTGCTTGGCACAAAATGTTAACAATGTCATCATACATTTTATCAAGAATTATTCTATGATCCAAATTATTACAAACATAGTCACTACATGCACTCAATTCAATTGGAAAATCAATATATTTTAAATTAACATTACAATATTTAGTATAAATCTCAATTTGCTTAAGTTTTCTATTTCCCCACTTTATTTTATTACATGTCCGATTTTCATAATCCTCATTAATTGATTTATAAAATTTAGGTTTGATTTCATTTAAATTACATTGTATTATAAGAGGGAAATGATCGGACCAAAGCACATCATATTTAATTGTTAATATTGATAAATAGGTTACAACCTTATTCAACCGGATTCAAATCAATCGTATTTTAAAGTCTATAACGTGGAAGGTATTCAAATAGTAGTTTAGGAACGAATCAGTACGTTACTATCCTGTTTTCAGATCGCAGAATTAAGTTCTGTATAAATCAAATGTTCGTCTGACCTAAAAATAAATAAAAATCTATTTACTTACAAAAACTTCAACCGTTGTTGAAAGAAAGACCATTTAAATGATTCCGGAATACAGATATTGTTAGGTTTGAAAGATAAAATATTGTAATTTATGTAGGCTATTTATTTTGACCTCTTTTAGCATATGCTAGCAATTTGACAGTTGAGATTTATGTATTAAAACCTTTAGTTATTGGTTCACCTTGTTGTATTATAATAGACTTAAATAAAACATAGGTATTAATACTTATTACGTGCAATCTGCCCATTATTTTCATTTTAAAAATTAAGACATCAGGTCCTTAGCTAACTTTATACATAAAATGTAAAAATTTCTAGCTCATTATGTCTATTGAAGTTTTCTGGGTAAGCTAGGCTCTGTATAATTAATTATACATTTTCACTTGCATTTGGCCCGCGTAACAATTTCCTAAGCGTTTTTTTCCGGAATAAAAGGTAGCCTACGTATCCTATCAATCTAGGTTACAAAATTTCATCTATATCCGCTAAGCCATTTTTGCAAACATTTAACACGCACAAATAGTAGCATAAAAGCCATATTTAATTAGATGATTATATTCAGGAGTAACTAAACTTAATTTAATCTCGTAGATATTGGAGGCAGCAGTGATGGAGTTCGCCCGCCGTCGCGTGCACATTCTGTTGCATGACGTGCAGAGAGTGGTACACAACCGGGCCGGTGCTGTGTTCTTCAGGAACATTAGACCCGTCACTCAGAAGAAACGGTGAGTTTCATCTTCATCAAACATAAATTTAAAACAAATATATGCGCTGTATTCTTTCATCATCATCATTATCATCAGCTTTTAGGTGACCCACTGCTGGGCATAAGCTGTATTCTTTAATCATTCATTAAGAAGAATTCCTCAAACTTGAACCGAAGAACGACCCTGTCCACGTGTCAACGTTTCAATCACAATCGAAGTCACTGTGTTTACCTGTTTATCCCTCTACCACAATAGACAAAATAGCCAGTTAATATCTAAAAAGTTCATAATTAATAGAAAAAGTTTTTGCTTTCTCCGACATATAAATTCGGATAAGAATTATGTATCTTAAGGAAAATAGAACAAACGTTAAGTTTTGGCAAAGTCGATTTAAAGTTGAGTTGAATTTCCTCAAGGCTGTTTTCCATAATTAGTCGATTTTATACCATGTTTGCAAGAATCTGTTTGATTGAAGTTTCTCAAAATAACTACGTGAACTTTGCATCAAGCTTGTCAGCAGCACCCACGCTTTTATTTAAACACTTGCTGCGCCCAGCGGTAGTACTCGCTACATTTTCACGGGATAAAAAGCCTTTATGTTAATCCAAGGTGTCAGCTACCTCCATACCAAATTTTAGCAAAATTGGTCCAGCCGTTTGAGCGTGAAGAGGTAACAAACACACAAAAACACACTCACAGACTTTTGCCTTTATAATGTTAGTGTGATTAAGCACGAATTTATCCAACTCAACTTATATGTTACCTGCGATAAGGTTTTATTTTCAGGGCTTTATTATGTAGTTTCTCCATAAAAATTTCGAATATACACGTATTTTAAAGATGTTACAACTAATTTGTGGAAACTTAAGCCTACTTTGCTGTCTATCCTCTCAATCCCCCTTTTCTCTTTGTTCTTCACTTTGTATCTAGACATTTTGAAGTCATTATCAACTTATATTAAACTCTCAACAGTCCAAAACCTCCTCGTTGGTCGATACAAGTGGCTACAGAGCTAGCGCGCCAGTTTGTGAACGACCGAGACGGATCCATCGGCTTTGGAGAGATCATCAAGATACCAGCTGAGGAGGAGCTCGACTTTGACCTGAAGAGCGCCCGCGACAGACCTCCTACACCTGTGGTATGTTTTCTCTCTCTCTCTCTCTTATTTATGAGCCAGGCTCTTGTCGACTCTGCACTCTGTTGATTGCTGATCTCAATTCAATGCCGACCGAGTACTTCTTGGTACTCGCGTTTTCGCGCCGTATTGTATGTTACCTGTTCAATAGATTGGTTTGCACATTAAATACGGCACAAAGTTGTTCTAAAAAGAGCTGTGTTAGTCTATTTTTATCCGTGACAAATTTTACGTTTTTTCAAGCAAATCGGACATTTCCCTAGATATTATATTATATTTCTTTGAGTTTCCAAAACTTTTACTTAGTGCATATTTTTCCAATAGCCCTTCTGTAATTTAAATATAGTTTTCTCTGTCATATATATTGTGTAGCTGTACATTCTTGAAATAGCTATATGTAATTTGTGTCTAAATTTAATTTTTATAGCCATCGAAGACGAAATTGGCAGAAGTGACATTCGCTGACCGCGTTGAGGACCTGCCCGACCCAGTGGCTGTTGGCACTTTCTTGCCGGAGAGGAGGAAGCTTCTAGAGGTAGGATTACTGCTCTCTACAAAGGGAATACAGAACAGACACACTATACATTTTTAAACATTAAATTATACACACTAGGAAAGAAAAGTACTGCTGCCTTACTATTATCTCTTAGGCGGGAAATTTTCCAATGTGGTACCTAATGACAAGCCGCTATGTGCAGTGTACTGCACAGGACATGCTTTAAGAGCTCATTGTAAGGGTCCTGAACATTGATAGAACAGGAACAAAATTTTAAATGTAAATATAATATGAAAGCTGGGTAACTTTATATCAAAGTTATACCTAAACTTCTTCAATTTCATTTTTTGTACGCTTGCTCGCTCCATAGTAATGATCCTTTATCCTACATAACCTACGTTAGCGTTGCTTAGTTCGCCGCTACCCAAAAACATTTTGATGCCAGGCAAAAGTTTTACACGTTCACTTGTATAAAATCAAATCAAAGGCTCCCAACCAACAACATTGTCAATGAATTAAATAAATCAAATTATGAAATGATTTACACAAAGTTAACAAAGATTGTCGAGCATTTGTTCCGTCAGTCAACTGTTTTCAAATTACATTGTCTTTTGTCCTGTCACTTATAATATAATGATGTATACTGGTTGATTAACTTTTATATTTTAATTATACTCACTTAATTTTTGTATTTGTTAAATAATAATTGGTGTTATACCTAAATTGCAAACAGTTCATAGCCTTTTAAACCCTTATCTGTTTCTTTAATAAATGCCAGTTCGATACGTATTCAAAATCAAACAAATGAAAATTAGTTCGTAATAAATGAGTTTACCAGTGATTTTAATGACTCTTTCTTACTTCTATTCGTATTGAATTAAAATTAATAAATATACCATAGTAACGTAATATGCTTAAAATGCTGTTATTTCTCTTAGATGGTGAACGCTTCGGCGAAGCTCCTGTCAAGGTCTGTGAGCCAGAAGGTTCAGCAAGGCATGGATGTCAACGTTGGAAAGGTGACGCTGCCGCGCATGAGACATCCTAGTAAGATTATTGATCAGATTTTTATTGTATCGTAACCATTCTTATGTATTTATTCGCAATCACATTAGGCGAAGAATCCTGCAAGATCAACTCTCAGAAAATTTTCTAGGGTTTGTTAGTAAGTAATCAATCAAACAGATCAAGGACCGATGCATCGGTCTTGACGGTTTAGGGACGTAGCACATACCTATATAAACCCGGAAAAGTAACGTAACCGTATCGCCTAATGCCTCGCCGCCGCCGCCGTCAAACAGGCGTTAAGCCAACGTAAGCAATGCCAAGTAAGTCCTAACTACCTAAGTCCTACTGTAGATTGGCTGTGCGAAACAGAAAGACCTTAGAACAGTGTAGGTTAAAGCGAGATAGGTAGATAGACGTCTTACTTACTTATTTGATCACCGGTCTAGTGTATATCTGGTCTGAGACGTAACCAAAGCAGATCAGTTGCTCCGATACGTCGACTCGGCTACGGCTAGGCGACGCCGCGCTTACGGCTCGCCGGTCCCGAGGCGAGGCGATTACGTTACCAATCCGAGGAGTTTCATACAAATCCTACTGCACGGCTCGAGTTGATACGGTTACGTTCCCTTTACGACCCTTATACACCGACGTGGTAGAACTACTAAGCCGATTATGGAAACCTATCGTAGAGATTCATGGAACTTGAAGGCCATCATCATTTCAGCTCTGTAGCACCCACACCTGGGCCTGCCTATGGCCATAGGCCTGCCTTTTCCTCTGCCATCCTTCTCTGCTTCTTTTACAGGAGGTTAGCCTGCCTTGACCCGACCAGAATTACCAATCTTAACCTAACTCTATTGTGTGTTATATGGAAGAAGTCTCATTTCTTTAAAGTTTTGTCCAAAATCCACTTGGCTGCCACGAAAATCGACACAAAGTCGGTTTATATTTGTAAATTACGAGAATTATCCTTATCTGCAGTGGAATGGGGCGAAGCGGTGGAGGGGCTCGCTTTAGCCGTAGTGGACAACCGCGTACACGCCGACTGCGCGGACGTGCGGCGCACGAGCGAGTTCCTCACCCACCGCATACTGAGGACGCTACAACAAGAGATCAAATTGGAGAAGAAGGTATGTCTTCTCCATTATTAAACATTTGTGCGTTTGAACTTCTTCTTCAGTGGTCATTTAGATACAGCTATTTTCACTGTTTTTGGTTGATAAGCTTTTGCAAATTTAGTTCAACCCTACATTTTATTACCTCTTTTTTAAGTTTATTAAAGTTTATTATTTGTAAGTTCAGGTCTGTGTTTCCTAGATTCATGTTACCTATTTTTCAAGGTCCAAATAAACCGAAAACACATTTTTGATTAGACATTTCATCATTTTCTTGTTTACGTTCATATTCATATTCATATTCTTTCTTATTCGTTTTTCATATTACTCTTTAAAATATAAGATCTTGTACTTTTGGACCTTAGAAATTGTAGCTTTCATCATTTTTTGCGAAGCTGCAATTCATTTATTCACCATAGATTTATATTTTTACAATTCATTTTGCTTTATTTAACATCAGTGGAATAAATAAATAAACGTGTAGGTCACGTGTAAATTTTTTACCTTGATGCAGGAAGCGAAACTGCAACCCTGAACATAGCACGCGGACATTCCCTCGCTGGGATATTTGGGTGCGTTTATTTATTTATCTTTTTGTTTAATTTTATTTTATATTCTTTTTTCAATCGTAAGAGCGCTAGAAGCCCTTTACATGAACTTGGTGTGTAGTAAAAGGCGACAAAAAAAATCTTCCTAAGAGTCTGTTTTATCCTATCAACGGTAGATACGGTTCCAAACTCAGTCAGTGTCTTATATTTGGCAATCTGAGGCCGTTAATTCATCCACTCAAATGTTTTTCTGCGCTGTCTAGGAATAACGATATAATTAACAAACTATCTTCGACTCTTATACCGTATGAAATTGATAAGGAATGGAACCTTATTAAAAAGAGCATTCCGATTTATGGTATTGTTTGATCGCACGTTGTATCTAAAAATCCAATAGGAACAACTTATGATCAAAACTCTGGTTTTACGAGCTTAAAATAGTCGATGTCGATGGTTCTAGTCTTCGACATTTCGTGGCCTCACGTTACATCCAATAACAACATTGTACAACACTTTACCTTCCAGAAACCAAGCGCACTTGCTGCCGGGTCTGATATCGAATTAAAGAAGGAGGACTTTTACGTGCCAGGCCAAGTGAGAGAGAGCGAATTTAAGAGTACTGGGCCAAGCGGGAGTGAGACTGAAGAAGATTGACTCCTTCAAAAGGACTCCTTATAACACTGTCTTATTAATGGACTGATAGAACAAATGTTATGACTAGAGACCGGATTCTATGCTACATACATCATGATTAAGTCAGCACTGGTGGCTGAATAACCATTAAGGCATTATTTATTTTTTAAACAATAAAAATATTAGTTTTAATTTTCATATCATTTCATTTTTATTTGAATAGTGTTTTTGTAAAATACAACTGAAGTATAGTTTGGTAATTACGATAGAGTTGTTCTTTATCGAAATTATGTAAGTGCGGGACCTGCCTGCTTCGTTTTATTTTATTATGTCTTTATAGTTCGCTAAGAAGTTTAGCATAAAATATAATTATATTAAGTAGTTCAGATGTTAAGTATTGAACTGATGCAAGATATCTGAATATGGCATTTTGCTTTGCGAACTTGGCGGACACGCTGTCGTGATTCAAGATTACGCTTTTTGTACGCTTTCGAAAATGTTAAAATAAAAAAAAACTTGTAATTGTTTTTCAGTATTAAAATATTTAGCATTTAAGTAAATGTATTTCATTTCATTTCCATGCAATCCGGTCTCCAATTATAGCTAGGGATCAATTTTATTTATTGGTCACATAACTAATACTTTTTGACGCAAAAGTCTGATAACCTTACTTGAGAAAGAAAATTTTAAGTCGTCGAGATCTTTGTTATTTTGTATTATTATTTGATTTATTATAATTATTGTTCACTAGTTGTTGTTTAGTGCTGTTTATAGATTTTGTTTTTTAATTTTGGAAGTAAACTATCAATTAATTTTGCTTCCTAGTTTCATTTTATCCTGATACTTCATTCAGTAAGCGAACCAAGGCTGAGAAGCAAATCTGAAATTCGAGTAGGTATTTAGAATAAAGCCACGCCTATATATACGAATGACGAAGGTTATGCTAGATTTGTCATGGATCCACGATACAGGCATCCCGCTATTGTTTAATTAAAACAGTAAGTCAGTCTTTTAGGTATTACCAAAGTACAATAAAAATAAATTATAGTCCAAATAAAAAAGTGATGATGACTGAGGGAAAAATAAAGAAAACGTCGTCTATAAAAGCCAACCTTAGAAAAATATAGTATTACTTCGCCTTTATGTTTGAACAGGAAGATAAGGTTTACAAAATTAACTATGTGGCTAACACACTAAAGTTAGTGTGCGTGTAGATTGAGTGCTCCTTTTAAAAAGTTAATTATATTTTTACAAAATCATGGACGAATTAGGAAATAATTGTGATAACTAAATTGTAAAGATAAAAAAATTGTAAAACCTATGGTAAGAAAGTGGAACACACGATCTGATAACCTGCTAAACCATAACATCGCGCCTGTATTACTCACAGCCCAAAGGTGTAGGCAGAGGTGTATAGCATCTCCCTACACGCATATTTCGCCAAAAGAAAAAGTAAAATAATCTATAAAAGTACGAAATAAAATCGGTAGCTCCTATCACTATACCCAATAATGAAAGTTTCAAACATTTTACCAACAAAAAGGACTGGCTCACTTCATCTCGAGGCATTCCCGACCCTTACTTTTTCCTCAAGGGTGTTATTTCGATCAAGTGATGCTACGTGCCCGGTGTCCGATACAGTACATTTATCTTTCCCAAGTTTCGTTAAGAACTAGCCAGCCTCTTTTAGATGTAGATTGAAGGAAAGTACGTAACTAGAAGGTCCCAATAGAATGAAAAACTAGGATCTGCGGGGTTGCTATGAGCTCGTAAAGCAGAACATTTTACGTTGTGAAAGCGAGATGCATTATTACACCGCACGTAGCGGCGTCTTGCTTCCACGATGGAAAATGTCTTGTTTTAAGAGACAAGATCTCCTAAAACAAGACATTTTGAAAGGGGGCACAAGTTAGGAACGTCCGATTTTTATCTGGTTGTATGGGCTTATCTAAGAAGATTATCATAAAGGTGTCTCGTTGATCTCGTATTCGCTAAGTGCGACTGCTGAGCATGAGGTCCTGAGTTCGATTCTCAGGTTAGGCAAAACAATACAAAGTATTTCCATTAGATATAATTCAGTAACAGCACGGAGTCTGGATTTGTGCCCGGTTAATGAAACTAGCCTCGCATCCCTTTTGGGAAATACAAAATGAAGAATAACTAAAGTGCACGAGCGCACAGTAATTTTATTGCGAAATGACACAAGGCGACCCACCCTTATTGTACAACAGATATCGGACTGACGTGCAGGAGCGGGCATGGAGCGGGTAGTCCGCCGCCACCTCATATACTGTGCGCAAAACATTTGCTAAATACCCTTCAGGGTGAAAAAAAGATCGCTTAAAAATATTATTTTCCTACCGTGCTGATTTCTTATCTTTCTTATCTTCTTCTCCGAGTATTTACTGAACACCTGGCACCTGCACAAAAATTTTACGAGTTAATTTTGTGACACGTCTTATAATAGCACTCAAAAAGGCATTTAGGTATCACAAAAATAAAGAGTTCGGATTAAAGCAATTTCATAGAATGTGCTAACGAACTATTGTAATATCTACCTAGTCTTAGAAGGCATAGCTTAGAACCCATGAAAAACACTGTATCCTATCCAGCCAAAGACCGATATCTCGAAAAAGATTCGCTATTAAATAGCAAAAAGGTTTTCATCCAACATAACGAGACACATAACCAACAAAAAAACCATACTCCAATTTAAAAATCGAAACGTCACATAACGTCAAAATTCCAATATCAATATGTACAAAAAAATCGAACAACACACAACAGGATGCAAAAAAAAAACAGTGATGTAGTTACTACACGAGAACAAGATTGTCAATGACCGTAAACATTAAAAACATGGGCACCAACATGAGTGTGAAGGACCTACTGGAGAACATGGAGGTGAAAGAGAAGAGATCGTCGGACGCTTCGTTGCTACTGATGAACCCAGTGGCTAGCGGTGACAATGTCACCACTGGACTCAACTCCACGCATAAACTGAAGGAAGAACTGCCGCCGCTTGTGCCGTGCTGCGAAGGGAGGGAGCTACAGGTACTTAGTACTTACCTCTAGAAATTGAATTTATAAGTATCCAATTTTACGGTTTCTTTATTGCTCAGAGCATTTTTTTTGCTTTTGTCAGTTTTAATGGCAAGATTCATTTAACTTCCAATAAATCGACATTATTAAAAAGGTACTTTGAATCTTTTTATGGGAAGTAGGCTACCTATAAAAGAACAGTCTAGTTTAGAGGGAGGTAATCTTTGGAATTACCCGCAAATCGCAATGACTAAGAAAGCCATTTCACGCGATTCTCCCTTAAGTGGGCATTTATGACAGATTCATGAATTTTATGTTGAATTTCTGAAAATAATGATGGACACTTAAGTTAGAAGTCAATTTCTAACTTATACCTTCCTACTCTTCAATATTCAAGTTTAAAAAGCTCTTCATCTAAAACAATTTCAGGAGCTGCAACTAGTAGGTGTTTAATTAACTACAAACCGTGCCAGTCTTGTTCCAAACGGGCAGTAGTTTTTGGAAAAGAAAGAAGGAAAACAAATTTACAATCAGACCATTTCAAAGAAATTCCTGTCTTTTACTCAGTCTTGAACATCTCGGCTCCCAGCCTTTCAACAACTTTCAATACCAGTGACGACACGGCTAAATAATATATTAGGTACAATACAAAAGGACCCATACCTAATAAATACAGCCCTGTCTGCCCCTGATTGATGCCGTCCAATATGAACGCATCAACTGTCCATTCGCAAAGTTTATTCAACGCGAACATTCATTAGATACATCGCACGTGACGAGACAAATTTTGGTCCCAAATGTCTACTATATTTTGGGTGGTAGACAATTTTTAGCGTCCTTGATAGGTAATCATTTACTAGCGCTT
This sequence comes from Abrostola tripartita, assembly GCA_905340225.1. Classification (NCBI taxonomy): domain Eukaryota; kingdom Metazoa; phylum Arthropoda; class Insecta; order Lepidoptera; family Noctuidae; genus Abrostola; species Abrostola tripartita. Next base: position 4,013,314 of record HG996487.1, on the reverse strand, counting down.
AAGTAAATGGGACAGCATTCAAGTACTTAGTAACCTAGTTAAATTTCTTTTATAAATTGATAAGAAATTATCTACCTAGGTAGGTACCAACTGTCGAATGATTGGAAGTTATTTATATAGAGAAAATACTACAAATAATACCTACTCTTATTTCTACGTGATCGTGAATTTGATGATGTAGAAATAAGCTTAGAATAGCTTATTATGGTGCAGATCAACGAGGACTTGGTACGAAGCGGGCTCTCCGCTATCTCAGTGAAACATGACAGCGTGATACAATGTTTGAGCATGTCACGCGCCTGTGAGAGGATGCAAGTACCGCCCGGCCTCGTCAAGGTAACATGTTCCAATATTTTCTATTATAGCGAGCAAGTCTTAATCTTGAAACTCCCTAAAAAATTTGATTACGAGAATATAGTGTACCCTTTACCGTTAGTGCCTGGGGCGAAAAAAGGGGAGAAAGTCCTACGCCGCGCCGTGCAAATGGACAGTAAACCGGGGTGAATCGATACAAAACTTTGGAAATGATTTTATGGTAAGAAGACTACACTAGATATACCTAGATTGTTCCCATTAAGGACCCTATACGTTTACCCTTGAGTTTCGATTCACCCCGTTTTACGGTAGGTACCAAAGAGATATAACCACTACTTGTTGGACTAAATACTTAATAAGCGTAGTTTTAAAGCTAATTATACATGTTTTCTGCAGCACCGAAACTCTTTTCGTTGTCTTCACCGGCCTGACCTGAAGCGTGTTCCGTACCTGCGTCGCATGTCACCAGATGAACTGGAAACTTTGTTTCGTGGTTACGCTGACTTACCGGCGATAGAGGTCACTAAAAATAGTATGTACCTTCTGGTTAAGAAAATCTTGTTTTAAAGCTTTATGATTTATTTTCAATCGAACCACTGTCTTGCCAAAAAAGCCTCCTGGTTTTAGGATAAAATTTGAGTCTCTAGAATAGTGCAGTTTTCTTCTATATCTGGTAGGTAAGTACCACGTGATTTCCAAAAACCATTTTGATTTGCATACCTACATAATAGGTATCTATACGCCTGGAATCCCCGAAGGCAGAGGTGATCTTTCATCAAGTTATACACTGTAATATAATATTATTAACACTGGCTGCGGCCTCACAAAGTACCTACGCGCGGGCCACCGGTACGGGAAGAAACACAGCGTATGTGTGGCGCTGCACGGGTGGCAAGTACAATCCGAACCGACCAAAACTGCGGGCGCACACACCTGTTGTCTGCCGATTGGGCAATCCAGCTGTGCGGGTTACCACGCCAGGCGTGTTTTTCTTATCTCGCCGACTAAGCGGCTTTACGCAGCATGTGTTTTAAGAAAATTTCAATAACTACTTTTATCCTTTAACTTGTAGTTTCTCGAGAAGAAGCACTGAAAGAACCGCTGCCACCAGATGAGAACGGTCAAGGTAAAGAAATGATAAAAGTCAAGGAAGTCAAAACGGAAGAGGGTGAATACATGATTGATTCCAAATAATCAGATATAATTCCCTTCTCCACCCATTAGTACACAGTAAGTACTAAGTACCTACGGAAGAACAACAGGGAGGCCTTGCCTTATAGTGGGACAACATAGATAGATAGATTTTACCTACCAAAGTAAAGTTGATAAGTCCAACCTCCAGTATTCTCATATTTCGGCATTGGGGTATAAATTAGAGTAGACTATCCAATACTAAGTAAATATACATAATATATGTATTTATGTAAAATTAAATTCAAATCATAAGATCAAGCCTCCGCGGCTTGCTTCTACGCTAGGGCTACAAGTAGTTTGTCAACTGTGTTCTTAAAGCACCGATTTCAGGTAATGGCGCTAGCGCATTGCACAGGATACTGAAAATTCTGTCGGGTGCCGAGGACGTGCCCGCCGGCATGCGGCTGCACGGCGCACGCGCGAGGCTCTACACGTCCGTGCTGGCAGGTGCAAGGGCCGGCGACCAGTTAGAGTGAGCCCTAGCAGCCTTTTTATTTATCTTACCTGACTTTAAGTACCTACCAATAGCAAGCTTTACTAATATGAAACATCTCACAGAAATACACGAAGTAAAGAAAGAGAGGTGAATGAAGGTTGGTACTTGGTGTAATGTTCAGTCAATTCCTTCACGCGAACCATGAGGCATGGGAAGCAAACAATAACTAACCAAGATTAACAGCAGATTAGTTTTAGAAGGTAGTGACAGTAAACGGTTCGTCAGTCTTATCTACGTCTTACCTACTGTAACCTAATAGGTATGTGGTCATTCCAGTGCTTTGGGTTCATCATAAGTATCGATTGTACCAACCTTTTTTTTCAGTCGTATGACCCCGGCTTTCTCTGAAAACCAGCGCTGTGTTTATGCTCCTCTGTGAGGGTGCATGAGCACAGCATTACGCTGAGCGATAGCCGTTTTGCTCGGAAGTGACGCATATTGTCCCTGCTTACATGTCTTTTTTTGCGTTTTGTATTTATTTATGTGTAATTTTTTCCTCCGCGTGAATGAATGCATTTTTTATTTTAAATTCAGTACTTTTTTTCTCTCTTACTATGTGCCAAGTGTCAATTACATAGCTCAAAAGCCGTACACCTAATTTCCTTTATTACAGTGCTATATCGGCTCACGAAGAATACGACACACGCGTCCCCGACGACATGGTACCCGATGAAGAGGTGCAACTCAACGAGGAACTCCAAATAATACTTCCCCCGCGATACGACGACGTCACCGCCGTCTCTTCTATTACCACAACCTCCACGGAACAAAGCATCAGTTAGATCCAATACAAACCTTTTTATAACGCGTTAAGGTACAAATTTTATAGGATTTAATGAGGTTTTACGTAAGAGAGGGTATCGGCTTAAAAGCACGTCGACGTATGACGAGGCTGATACGTTGTTCTAGAAAAAAAATTGGTAGAATGGTCATGTTTATGGACTGGATGATTAGCGATTTTATTAAGAAATTTTGATTTTTAATTATACTCCCAATTAAGTCTGCATTAAAGTTATTCAATATTGTATGCCATGTTTTCATATTAGTTGGTAATCAATAATGTTTACTACACATTAATAGTCTCACATAATTCAAATTCAGCAGGAATAAAACTAAATGTTTTAAGGGTGAATTTATATTGAATTTATCTTTCTACAATAACCATACATTAGGTTCCAATTTCTCCAACGCTTCCTGCGCCATCAACCCAGATTGTGTTTATTATAATTATTTTTACACCACAGTGCATATTCGCTAGAAATTTAATTGCACTTTAGATTAAAATTAACGTTCAAAATTATCCAAAAGTATATCAGTTCAAAATTTGACAAAACGTGAACGTTAACATGTCCCAGAGTATTAGCGTTAAACTCAAACATTCTAGAAAATAATCATACATTATTAAATTCTATGAAATATATTTATATCACAAAGTATAGGTGAGTTATAACAGAAAAGATAACATAGGCTTTCCTCGAACTTTACTCGAAATTACAAAATTCAGGACATCACGTTAATTTTGACAAGAATTCAGTACACACAAGATGATTGGCGAAACTGTAGGCTATGGACCTAGAAATAAGAGCTAATTTCGATTACGAGAGATTATTTGTGAACGTCCTAGGTTAGTGCGGAAATAAAGGCGCAAGACGTTTGCACATGTTTGTAATTATTGTCTATCGTACTTCATCCCAATTCAAACTTCCCCTCCACTCTATTTGCACTGAACCTAAGGCGTTCTATATGCTATTGATCGCGCGTTGGACAGAGGACGGGTAATATGCAATCAGAGTAAAATTAATTTACAACTAGATGTTTAAGATCTAGTAACTGTTTATAGATGGATTTTTATTGAGCAATAGATTAGATTATCCTTGTGGAACCTATGTTATTTGCTCTCAAAATACTAGCCCATATACGTGTCATTTACCATGCATGTTGTTCATTTTCTAAGCGGGAAGTTAAGCTTTGCGAAGTAGCTTCCACATATTATTATTAGATGCGCGATAATCCTTTGGCTTATGTGAACTTATGGCGTAATTGTGAGACTATCAGTGATAGATAATAAAAGGAAGCAATACAAAGCGCGACTTATGTTCCATGTTCAAATGCGACCCTATCACTGGCCGTCCAGAGAAAGATATCAGTGAAAAAAAGTTTGTATGGCAGGAAAAATAATTTTTAATCCAACAAGGTTTTATGCAGCTTCACCGCCTCCTGTCAAACGCGTTACAATATATACTCTACGGACAACAATAAATCTAACAATACTCGATATCAAAAACTTCGATCAATTGATGTTCAACCTTGCGCATGCGAGGTCTAATTCGTTGGTCTGTGTTAAGTGTACCAATCATATCGATTCATTGAGAAGTCTATTGATACTCAGTGTACCTACACACTTCGCACTTAGCAATAGCGCAATGTAATGCATTTAACCAATCATTGGTTTGTTGGTTTGTGATAACCACGGAGTAGATAACGCATGGAGTGCTAACACGGGAATCTGAGGTTATATATGACATAATAATAATATATTCGTAAAGTGTACATATAGCAAAATGTAGCCAATTCTCAAGTTCGAAGTACTTAAAGGTGGTCGTACGTATTATGAGAACTAGTAATGAAGCGTCTAAAATTAACCCTAATTCGCTATATGTACAACATTATTACAGCGGTTGTACAAACGCTGGACATAGCAAATCCGATTAGCCAACACAACTGCATCAGCACTTCAAATCAAACCTTCGCTAGCACGTCAGCACTCCATTTGCGTATTCATTCGTTTAATATGATAATTGGTGCGGCATTTGCATCTATATCAGCCTTTATATAAGCTAATCACCCTTTTGGCAAAAGCCCTTGCAAAACGAAGCTATAAAAATTAAATAATTCGCTAGAAAAATCTCATTTCAAGGTCCATTCAAGAGCCGTATTTACAAAATTAGATGGTCCCTGAACTGACTAACTACTGGCCGGTTGGATATAAGTGGAACGCTTTACCCAAACGTCTTAATATGTGAATGATAAAAAAAAGTTCATGTGTCTAAAATGCATTAGTAAAAAAATGTCCAAATGATTTCTTATCTACATTTATATGTTGTGATGTAATATACCACAAAAAACGTACCTTAAAGTACGTAATTACCACACAAAAAAACAAAAGGGAAGCTATAGGTTTTACGAATAGAGAACAAAATTGCGTAATTAAAATATAACATATATTTCTCGTCGCGAATATCACTTTAACAAAACTTAAAGTAATAATCGAGCAATGTTGAAGTAAGTAATTTAGTAATTATCATCATCTTAGTCTCAATAAAGCGCTCACACACCACCGGCCAAAGAATAACATTGAAAGCAGAAAGCAATTATACAATGGCGTACATACATAGTGGATTTTGTCTTAAAAAAAGTTGCATACAAAAATCAACATTCGATCAGGCGACGGTAATAAAAATACTCTTCAATATGTACATACATTGCTTTAATATGTACATTCTTGTATGAGAGTAGCTTGACTGTAAAAATAAAAGACGTAGGGTACTTAATAGTCAATAATAGCAAGAATCTGTAACGATGTTTAATAAAAAAAATTGTCAAGATTAATTCATATGAAAAATAATTGATTTGATTTATATATTTGAAGACGTTTTTAGTGAAATTGCTTACTCGTGAATTATTGTTTATTTTTTTAATTATATCAACTTTATAATTAACGCATCTTTATCAGCGTGACTGTCAAACCACCTTATAATATAAATATCGAACTTATTTATGATACTGTATGTGAAATATTTATATTATTAGAAATGTTTTTTCAAAGATTTCATAAACCCTTAGATAGGCTTAATATTACGTATTTTTCTAAGTATAGGCTGGATCAAGACCTATCTATGTATAGTAACTATTATAAGGCTATTTTCGATCCCTGAACATTATAAGGTAAGGACCTTCCTTCGTTCCTCCATAGTATAAAGGAATAGTATCATCGCAAGCATTTTTAAAAACATATAAAATACTTATAAGTTGCGTTTGAGAAGGAAATCATCGCGAGAAAACCGGCACACCTGAGAGATTTTTCAACGGTGTGTAAAGCCATGTCAGAGGCCTAAAGGCGGTTTAAACTCTGACACCAGGTGGTTCATCAACCATTCGATAAAAAGAAGAAGAGTTACTTATGTGAAGCAATTATATTTTTTTAACAGCGTTAAATATTCTAAGTTGATGCGAATATTAAATATATACAAATAACAAAATATATAATTAACAACATGTCAAACTTAATCAAACTATGTTCCTTTAACAAAGCGGATTTCTCACTCGTCAATGTTTTGACTGTGATGTGATGTCAGGGAGAATATTGAGTGTGAATAGAAGGTATAGCAGTCAAGCTACATCATACTAATGACCTACGCAGCGTGCATAGCTATCCCTTAAATATCCATAATAAACAATATTGCGATCATCCATACATAGTCCTCGATTACCAACAATAATGCATTAGAAACTTTATTCTACCTTACTATACAAAGGAGGTAAACATTAAACTAAATAAAAAAAATCATTTTACTTTATGTAATAATCTTTAAATAACATAAAAAAATAATCGAATATCGTTACAACAAAACATTCTAAATTTGTTATCTTTTAAATATGGAATAATTGATTTTGTGACAAGCGTTCGCTTGCTTGCTATCTAACGTTGTGTTCACACGGACAGTCTTTCGCACCTTCACTGGAGCGTTTTTGTCTGTATAACCATTATATAGAATCAACACTGGTATTCACAATGACGTTGCTTGTTCCGGCACACGGGCGCTTACTTAAATTAAATGGCATCGACATCCTCACCTGGAAAGAGAAAATAAGCATTATTAATCGCATGATTAAGGTACATCACACATTTTACATAAAAAGGTAAATAGAATAATGTGGAAATACATCAATGCTATCTTCATCGGGCAATATTGAAAATCTTGTCAGCTTCCAGTCTTAGCGGATGCATTTGAATACTAGTATTACATGGAGTGACTGCATATCTGATTACCACAACAAAATTACTGCCTACCACAATTTCGGGCTACTGACTACTCGTCGATTGTCTAAGATCTAATAAAGGCAGTCAGACCCTACGGCTAACATGCTATATGAAGAACAGAGTTCTCGGTATAGTTCAAATGGTCACCCATCTATTAACCGACCGCGGAAAGCACAGCTTAACCTTGACCTTTTTTCCCGTGCAGAATTTACTTAGCCACGAGTTCAAATATCTGTGGTGCAGTAATAGTGGTGTTACTAACCGTGGCGGGCGCGGCGGCACTAGCCGCCTACTCTGCAGCTCATAACTTGTGGTTGCTGGTGAGCCAGGTGAGCCCCTCGTACAGGCCGTCGCCGGTGGTCGCGCACGACGGCTGCACGTACCAGTTGCGGTCCCGGATGCGTGTCAGACCCAACTTCTCTTGTATCTCGTGAGGTTTCATTGCTGGAAATGTACAAATTGTTTCAACATTAATATCATAGTAACATCTGTAATTCGTGAAGGAGATATGAAAAGGTACGGGTGGTGTAAGGGTGTATTTTAATAGGAGTATAAATCTCAATCTTATAATGGTTTTATTTAGAAAACGAACATCGACACGTTTACTCATTGAGTAGTGGCGTTTTAAAACTGAAATACTAAAACAGATTACTAAACTGTCCCCTGTCCAAGACGTTGGCTTGAGTATTCGCTTCATAAACCCATGGCTAACAATTTAATTGTGTAAATGATTAATATCTATATTGGAAACTAGCAAAGTTTATTTTCATTTTACTAACATGGTTATTACAGAATATGTAATCTATTTTACCCTAATAGGGTTTTGTTACGCTTCGAATGCAAACATGATCGGGTGTGTTGTTTTAGGTACGGGTACTAGCCATCTATGAATATTGTTCTAACACGGAATTTGAGAGTCAAATTAGGGTTAAATAAGGGTCAAACGAATTGTTGTATCCTCGTTTGAGATGGGCTCGTAACCTGTCACTTCTATGATCTTTTAACCTGACTAATTCTTTATTGCACAATTTCATAAATGACCAAGCCCCATTTACATACTAGCTTCTCTACTAATTTATGTTGCAAAGCTTTTTACATGTTAACCTTTCATCGCGTCTGTATTCTGCGAAGTGTTAGGCGGAGGCGCACTATTGGACATTCAAGTTTTTTTAGATTGTATTGACTCTATGTACCGGTAATAGAAGGTAAACAAGGCTCTTTATACATTGTGGTGTTCTAAGGGGGAGGCCTTTGTCCAGCAGTGGAAGGCACACTTATGGGTAAGAGAACCTATATTGACATCGATAAGGACATTATGCAGGCGAAACGACCTTTAAAACGTATTGAAAACGCTTTGAACCTACACTACTTTAAGGCCAAAGGAGACAAGATCCTAAGACCAAACCTTTACTTAATTCATTAACCCCTAATGTACATCTACTAAATGACGATGACACATACCGTCAGGCAAGTCCTGTTTGTTAGCGAAGATGAGGATGATTGCGTCACGCATCTCCCTGTCGTTGATGATCCGGTGGAGTTCCTGGCGCGCTTCATCGATGCGATCCCTGTCCGCGCAGTCCACCACGAATATTAGACCCTGAGTGCCTAGAACAGGTTGAAAATCAATTAAATATTGATAACTTATAAATTTGAGTAAGTAATTCGAAGATATGCATGCCGTTTTATTTACATTTTATGTCGAAAACTGTCAAACTTTACTATTAAAGTTTACTAGGCTGTTGACCCCAAGCCAGGAAATAAATATTTGTGTGCTTTGTTTTATTTCATGTCTGTTAAACGCATCCCTGAAACAGGAGAAATTCCTAGTAGGTACGTTTAGAAAAAAAAAAAGATTTAGCACACATTTATGTATTGTATATAATTGTATATATAATAACTTGAATTAGGGACAAACTGGGAACTTTTATTCGGGTGCATGAAACCTTCGTAAGATCATGAAGTGCCAGTAGGATGCAAGTGTGACCGCGGTCAAAAGCTATATACATAAATAAAATTAATAACAGTGATTCATACCTGTATAATAATGCCTCCAAAGCGGTCGTATTTTGTCCTGCCCCCCGACATCCCAAACATTGAATTTGACGTTTTTATACGTTACAGTTTCCACGTTGAAACCGACCGTAGGTATCGTTGTGACTGACTGACCTAATTTTAATTTATATAAAATAGCTGAATGGTTAAATTAAGGAAATATTGTTATTTCATTATGTTACACATTTATAAGGGTATGTTGCATTTCTGTGCTTCGGAAGGCACGTTAGGCCGTTGGTCCCGCACCTGATGTCTCTCCGGTCGTGTCGGTTTACCGTCCCATCGGACTATGACAGAGCGGGAATAGGGAGTGCACCTGTGTTTGCGCGCATTGGTACTGGTGCACTATAATATCTCCTGCGTAGTTGACTAGTCTCAGCTGAGAAAGGCCGCCGTGACCGAAATTCGATCAGGAGAATTCATTCCATACAACGATTATACAATACAGACATAGGTATAGCTAGCCCTTATTTTACATAAACAGTCTGTTCAAGAATTTTGATATCTTTTTCAATTAGGACAATAAGACAAATGATCTTGTTCAATTAGGATAATAAATGGCAGATTCAGGTCGCTTGTACAGTAAATACATTATTGCTTGGATTTGGGAATTGCTTTTTGTATAATGTTAATTTAATTAAATATTATAAAGCTGAAGAGTTAGTTCGCTTATACGCGCTAATCTCAGGAACTACTGGTCTGATTTGAAAAATTCTAATAGTGTTATATAGCCCATTTATCGTGGAAGGCTATAATAGGCAATAACACATTCGAAATCCACGCGGGCGAAAGCTAGTGTTAATTATAAAGCGGAACTTTAAGGAGTAGGTAGGCCTGCTGTAAATTCTTATCCTTGATTAAATAATGTTGTTACATATATGAAGCATGTTTACGAATAAATAGGAGCATAAAAAACATAACCCTCCTTCTGGCGCAGTCGGGTAATAAGGGACATCAATGGCGTCATAAATTTGATATGTAGACGAAAGGGTATTGGTCCCGTCCATATGTTTACTGTACCGAAAAATTGTTACATTTAACATTTATATAGGTACTGTTATTCCATAATAATGTTTGCAACAATAAATTGCGTATATACAGATAAAATTGTATGTCTGTCCTACCTACAGGGACAGGTAGACAAAAAGTGTATTAAATCGTTCTTACAAAAAGATTTAGAACTTCTTATTTATTACTGTAATTTATACCGTTATTTGTTATGTAGGAAAATAGAGAAGAAAGCAATTTCCCAGCTGTGGGATTTGTGTTCCATCTAACATAACGATATATCTATACCATCACGCCTGTATTGCCCGAAGGGGTAGGCAGAGGTGTGTAGTGTGTAGTCATTTCGCAATGCACCTAATAGGGGGCGAGTCTATTGCCTTTAACCGGCCACAAATTCAGATTAACCGGTCACAAATCCAGACACCGTGCTGCTACTTAGAATGTCTTAATGGAAAAACCCAGAAACACTTCGACTGAACTGGGATTCGAACCCAGGACCTCAGCAATCGCGTTAAATAAGCCCTAGCCAAACGAGGCAGTCTTCTCAATCGAGTTTTATATATTAGTTGCTGCAAAAGTATTATTATTAATCTGTATTATTTTCGATAAAGGATACTAGTCTTTCCGGCAGCGTCGAGGCCCAACATCAATATCCTCATCTCCTTGTTGCCGAAGATTTTTGACAGCAGCTTCCCCATTGTGCTAGACTCTCCTCAACCGCACAACTGGAAATAGACAAAAGAGGTTCATTATACTACACGAAATTAAATCTTGCATAACAAATTTACTGGGACAGGTCTATGGCCAAAAGGTGTGGCGATGAAAAAACTTTATATAATCCTGGTAACATTAAATTGGTCTACCTATATATAATTCGGTATCATAATTGGATTTAGTCAAGTCCAGGTATTCATATTTTGAACACTGGCCAATAATTCGTGTCTGACTACAACAGTGGCTTTATCGTACCTACAGCATAATATGTTACCCAACACAATATATTACACTCCTAGAATAAACGAACGTAAGCTACCAATAAAATATACATACAAATGTAACAAGATTAAATCGTGACCAAGAGTTTGATGTACCAATTTAGAAATTCGGTTGATTGCAGACCAAGCTTAATGAAATAAGTTAGTGGTTAGTGGTTGGTGGTCCTGGTTTTGTGGGCTCGTATATTAGTGTACTCTATGATTGAAACTTTGATTGGCTATCATAGGACGACAAAGTTGGGACAAATTTTTCTCACTGTGTCAAAACTATTGTACTATCGACCGCAGTTTTACTTCATTTTTAGGGACGGCATCGGTTCATTCTTTTTTTTTATAAACGTCTTTTCTTCAAAGACACGCAAATTCGTGTGTCGTGACCGATAGGCTAACGTAATCTAGATTAGTGTATATGGGTACGTAGGTAAGTATCTATTTATTTAAATTAAGAGGTCCTACACTCTAATTAATCTGCAACGTGGATGTGTTTAACAAACCTGAAATAAGTATCACATGCATAGTAGACGCCGTAGTTTCAAGACAAATGTCAAACCCGCAACCCATAACGCAGTAGTCCAATCACTTCGTATCGTTAAAATGTCACCCTATTGGCCTAAATGTTTAAAGTACACCTACAAGCGCATTACTTCGGTAAGTTCAGCTTACATAACATCATCAATCGAAACAAGTAGAATTGTAAACAGTAAATAGATTACGATAATTAAATAGATTCTATGTATATGACTAATTGCAACCTTATTGATCACGTACTAGAACACAAGTAAGTAACAAATGAGTGTAATAAATACCCGTTTATTTATACAATTCAGTGTTCATTAACCAAGTATCCGCGGGCAATATCGTATATTTTGCGCATGGGGATAATAAATAAAATAATTTCTACCGAACTTGCCTTCATTTTGTATAATTTTGGTACTGTTTCAAACTATAATGTTAAAATTCATCCTCCAACCGCTCGTTCCCTTAATAGCATCAGAAGGCACCAATTATGAAGAGATTATTGTTCTATTCGCGCTTGTTAAGTACAGCTTTGGTATTGAACAGGATTCTGGAAATTTCCCAATTTCGAACTTTTGGAACTGACGGGTAGTAAATCATATTACCGAATTAATCCAGCGTTGAATATCGTAAAAGCCTTTTTGTTGATGTATTAATGAGGCATTATAATATTTTTATCAGTCTTTTATATTTTTAAAAGGGAGCGAAAACTGTGTGGCTAATAATATCAATGATTTTAAGAGGGAATGAAAATTTATCTGGATAATTAACTCGTTACTTGTATAACATGAGAATGATTACCAATTGATTAAATAAAACCTGAAACTATCAATTGCATGTCAAACAACAGAGGTGTCAATAACTCAATAGACGTACCTAAGAGGGGTTTATTTTGCTAAAAATAAGTAGTAACAAAAGGCAGTCGTAAATCGAAATCATTTTTTATTTAGTGTTTGCAGCATTTAAATTGACTTTTCACCAACATATTCTTTTTAACCCAGCTACATACACTACACTATCAACCTATTTAAGTAACGTTAAACTGGCTTGATATGCAATACTTGCTTTGATTTCCAACGGTCTGTAATACCTAAAGGATTTACAGTATGACAACATCATAACAAACATAATATTTAACCTCACCGTATCAATGATCCGAGTGTTGTGCTAATGTATTCAACGTTATCATCAATCAACATAGGGATCGGGGACGCCACGCTATCGGAAACCGTCTATCATACTAAACTCCCTCGTTATTTAACTGTGTCTGTCATGGTTAGCGGAAAGTACGCAACTTTGTTTACCGATTTATTGCATGAACCTATCATATCATCACAAAATGTGGTAGGAAGACCGCAAAAGTGAGGAAAGCACATTGACATTACTGTACGATATATAAAAGTTACATAATAGAATAGATATGATATTGCAAACGTCAATGGTGCTGTCTTGTCTCGAAGTAGCCGCTTTTTGCATAAGTCCTGTGTTTTAAAGCTCTGGAACCACACCGTGGATAGGTACTGACAATTTTTATTTTGATAGTGATAGTAGAATCAAATAAAGATTTAACAATACAGGGACTCCATTCCACATCGCTCCATTACCTTCTACCGTATGTCACCATCAATTTATTTTTGACATTACAGCCATTTTCAAAATACTCGATATCTGACCATGTTTTGAGTTTTTCTTTAACTAATAACGGGAACATAAAAAGCTCTTGAGCGCTATAAAAACTGCAATCAATAAACTGCGCGCGATCATCAAATGTAGAACAAACACTATTAAACATGAGTAATAAAAGTGCAATAATCCGTTAAATAAAGTTTTTATTCGTGTTTAATGTGTGTGCAAGATAATTACTAGTACAGTCCATAAAATTGTCCGTGATCAAATACAAAGAGTGATAAAAATATAGCTAATATAACAGATAATTCTTAGCTTCGATACTTATGTAACTGTAAAGAAGAAATGTATCTAATAGGCATACTTACAAGTATGACTAAAAACTATTATTACATTAGCCTACAGTACCTAAATAAATATTTATTTTGAATTATAACAGATCAAACATCTTATTAAATAGGTAAGGTGTGGTAATTTAAAAGGTTATCAAATTTTTTGTCAATTTATCACCAATTAGGCATCATTACTTTTGTATGAGCTTAGTTAGCGATATTTTATTATTCTATCACATACATTAAGGTACTACATTGTACACATGTTTGCATATAAATGATAAATCGATATATCAATAAAGGAACTTAGCATTCAAGTCAGAAAACACCATTCACTGTGACGTTAACAGGTACGGGCGATAATAACAATATTCTAACAAGGAAATCAGCTATTACCTCTACATCCCACATACAACACCTACCAGCTCGATGCCCTATATCCGCAGCTAGGTTGGTCTAAATACACGTAGGCAACGAAACAAGAGACCTTTCTGTAAGCTCTAACGTGGTTTTAGGCAGATAACTATTCTGCCTACAATGCTTATGCATTCAATTAATAATAGGTATGTTAAATTACAAGTTACTGATTCACCAAGTTGTCAGCTGGACTTAATAGATATCTAGGTGCAAATAATTACTCATTAAGATTTATATATTTTAAGTACTTCTATAAATTCAACTTGGAGCATGTTGCATCTTTCGGCTCCTTGACAACACGACTTCAATAAGTTTTAAGCTTTTAGGTAATAAACACAATTTTTTGTCAAATTTAAGAAGACGAGGTATGTGATTTCTAATGCTTGGATAAACTCAAAAAATGTTAAAGGGCAGATAACAGGCTTCAGACTAACCCGTAGACCCGTTCGCTGAGGTCAATAATGTTTGTATTCAGAAACATGTGCCAAAAATCTTTATTGCAAGTATATTTTTCGACCAATTTGCGCTCCATATTACCGACTACGTTAACGACTTACTTACTCAAAATAACAAAGTCTATCGAGGTCTCGAATAAATGGAAAGGCTCACCAGAATTTGCGAATAGAATATTATTATGAAGATAAAAATATCAATTCTTGGAAGTAAATGAGAGCAAAACGCGTGGAATGAATTGCTAAGTCAACCATTTCTAGTCGCATTTTGATAGAAAATCACAGGCCATTTTTCTACAATATCTTTATAATTGAGATATGCAATCCGCTGCGCGAATTTTGATTCGTTCGTTAAGGCTTTTTTCTGTTTACAATGGGGGCAAATTTTCAGCAGTGGGCGTTTCCTGGCTTATGTAACCATAACGTGACTTTTATAACTTAATCTTTTTTGGGTGATTGCTTTCAGTAACTAGGTAATTAAACTTTTCATTTCGTTTTATATAAACAAAATTAACATTAACAAAAACAAAAAAATACGTAGCATATAAACCTAAGATAAATATTTCAAAAGTAACATCTGAGGTTCAGAAAATACGGTAATTAATTACAGTTGTCAGTTTCCAAGCTCTTAATAAATTATGAAACATTGGGCTCGCTATTCAGCAGATTTGTTTTTCATTAATTTATGATAAGCACAAGTATACAGTAGGTTTGAGTCCGATATAAGTATGGCAGTAGGCTTGACACCTAAGTATTACATGGGACATACGAGTAACACTGATTATCTGTATTCTCCTGATATCAATGAACAGTCGCATAGTTGTTATTTCTCAGGAATAACAAGCAGGTATAAAAAAAATATTTGAAATGCTAGAGCAGTGAGCATAAGTGCCTAAACTAAAACTAAGTTGGTGAAACTTGGAGACCAACTGCTAAATTATTAAATTAACTTCGGACTACTAAACAAGCGAACTAATATTTACAAGTGAACTGTAATTCAATTGTTTTCTGTTAGTGACAGTGTTTAATTTAGTTTAGGCTGGTTTCACAGCCGAACTCCGGTTTCGCTCCCGGAACGGAGACAAACGTGAGGCGCTAGAACATTTTTTCACAGCGACGCGGATTGTTTCGTAGCCCGTACGCGACCCGCTCCGGGTAGAGTCCATACAACGCGGGTAACGTCCTAGCAACCGTATCGTACTGAACCATATCGTTTCAAAGCACTGCGGGCGCTACCCGTACGGGCCGTCCGTACACGAGAGACGGACGGCCCGTACGGGTCTCCTGGACAGCTGTGAAACTAGCCTTAAGGTCTACTGTGTGTTCGTCGGTCTCAGGAAACAAAGTCCTCAGTAAATCTTCAGTTATGTAAAGCGACGGGAATAATGTTGTTTACCCCGGTTTTTACAGGTATTGCAGTATCACTGTAGAAATTGAACATAATGTTTACTATTTTCATTTCATGATTTTATTCGTAAGATCCGTAACTCTTAGCGCAATAACCAATCATAAGAAATTTGAAATTTACACGTTGAATAACATATATATAAGCCAAGAGTAGGGGCTGAGGTGGTATGGGCATACAAGCAAACGTAAAAGTTTCATTACATATACGTGAGCCATCTCACACAACTATTTACTTACGCAAGCGCAAGTCATAAATGCTGAGGTCTTGTTATTCTCGTAAATAAGATGCTTTCGTGACAATGTGTGAGTTTCTGTAGGCTGATGATATAGGGTGTAAAAGAAGGAGGGTGCGTATACATCATAACAACTAGGTATCTGGAAAGATACATGGTGTGTAACTGATGATTTCATTTTTGCTATTGCTACGCGGAAAAAGCTGGTGTGCTGATCAACGCTTTTTGTCTGTATGATAACGCCATGCTGTGTACCAGCCATAGGCCATACTAAAACGTACCACTGCCTGATTACATTCTTATCTAAATTCAGAGCACAGCACATCGACTTAACGACCGCGTGTCATCACGATATCCTGCCTTCGTTTAAAGTTAAACCAAATTTTATTGAAATCAGTTAAGCTGCGTTAGCCGAAATTAGCGTTTGCGAGATAAGTGAATACGACCTTACCGTAGCGATGCTTGTTCTCATAGTGAATTACTATATTCAGACTATTCAGTTTCATATTACTAAACCGCCGACGAGTTTGGTTTGGTATCGATCTTTATTACGCCTGGTATCTTATCTCTTGAGATGTTCATTCGGTAAAATACAAGCATAACATTGGTTGACACAATACCTATTACCTAAGGGCTACACACATGCATTGTAATGTATGAAATGTAAACCTTTTAGGTAATAAAAGTGATAAAGATTCCAAATAATTACAGCTACATATATGTAAATATTTAATAGTTCCATAGACAAACATTGTAAGTACTCCAATACCAAAATGTCTTTAATAAATCAAGCCTTACCTAAATAAGTATTCTCCATAAATGAAAGACACACTTAAAAGCTAGCCAGTAATTTCTACAACCATTTAAATGTATCCATTCAGAATATTCAATAATATCAAAAACGATTTATTTTTATCGCACCTTCTATGTGCTGGAAATATTTCAATATCATCGAATATAGGAGATTCATGAGACGTGAATGATGAATAACGTAACGTCGAGAAAAATTGATGTATGAACGAAAATTATTGTGGAAAAGAATCGAAGAAGCAAATATATCACACTATGAAAGACTATGATCTCGGACAAATTCTTAGTTTTGACAACCTCCCCGAAGGATTATTGTAGAATAGCAGCGTACCTGTACGCTTACAGACGTAAAACAAATGATCACCCGACCCAGAGGAAATATTTCTAGTGTAAACATCGAACCTTAGCAGACAAGTCTATTTCATTTCAGGATCTTATTCAAGAATCTGATCTTGATATCTTGACTGATGTAAAAGAAAAAAAAAGTTTCGGATTACAAAAGTGCGACATTTTCCAGAAACTGGAGACTTAGTGCTAATTCTCAAAGTAATGGTCTAGTCTTTTACATATTTAGGTACAGAACTTGAGAGCTCAATACCTCTTCAAACTATGTACATCCGAAAAAATCCTAGCCAGTGCTCATTTCATTACTTCTGTTTTACACGTAGATATCTCAACATCTTTGATGAGTAGAATTTCTAATGAAACCTGTATGTAAATTCTTACCGTTTTAGTTTAGGTCAAAAAATTATGTACAATTCAAATGTGAGTAAAAACAAAACACATTTATCGTCTCTACTCATCTAATAATATTATACATATTATATTCAGGCCAACAATTTTATCTTTAGTTATTAGTTTATCATTTAATAACCTCTATTTATGGAATCATTACTTAGATGGAACTAAAATATCTAAGTACTTTTCATTTGATTCAAATCTATTTTCACTATTTCATTGAAATACATACATTGTCACAAGTAACGCTCGTGTACCTACTCATAGAAAAAGGCAAAGGAAGTTACTTATCAAGACAAAAATGAGGAACTCCACATATGTATAGGAAATGTGAGCAATGACATTAATTGTTCGAGCAACTCTGGAATGAAATCTGGATGTAACTAGTACCCTGACGAGTATGATGTGCAATGCTCGTTCATGTTGTATTAGTGTGTAATTTTAGTGACAATAATAATTGCCACTCTAAAGGAAGGCGGTGTAATTTTTAACTAAAAGTATACCTACCAACTGAAATCAATTATTAGTAATTCATAAGTACATACAAATAACATCAACTTAGTTATTATTTAGGTAGGTACTAAAAATGTGGTAATAATTCTTTCATTCATAGGTGTATGTTACCTTTTAATATTGGAAGTGATAAATAAATAATAAACCCAATTAGGTACTGAGAGTGACAAAATACTCATGCATGACATAAGCAAGTAACCCTACGCCTACTATCATCCCACAACGACACCCAGTTTTGTAGTCACGACCTACTCAAACTTTCAGATTGTCCCATACTAATTTTAACTCGGTTACTCAAATATAAACAACATGTAGGACCTAACCGCTAATTATCTACTTCAAATGTATAGTAATCGACTGAGGATACGTTTATATTAAGCTCCTGATTATGTTATAGCTCCGCTTGCCACTTAAGCGAAGACGCTATCTGTAAACTCGTTACGCGGGCTTCGATTATTTTGACTTTAAACACAAAGGGAGATAAGCTAAGTTCACTCGCCATTTCCGAATCTCGAATCCTTAATCGATGTAAAAGTTATGAAGCTATAAAACACAATACCGTATCTGGAAAAGAATATAAAACAAGCATATCTCCAATAACGAACACAAAAAACCGTACGGATGCAAAATGGATTAATCATAACGAATAGAGGGTTAGAGCTTCGATTGACACGATAGTCCCTCTAGGTATTTGGTCGATAAACAGAATAAAGGTTTAACGGCGTGCTACGGTATCATAAAAGTGGAAACGAGGGTATGTCCGCGTTCCAAACATGGAGCCTTGAATTGGGTCGCTCCGTGTATCTTATAATATCACTACGTTTGGGGAGGTCGTGCTTAAATAATGATGCTCGAAGGTCTGAAGTAGGCAGAGCCGCTTTATTTTTTTTAGAAATTATGCGCCCTTTCCACATTATCATGATTTCTTCTAAAGCAGATGAATATTTACGGTTTAGTTTCAAGCATTTGACTTTTAAAATGCGACTAATGTTATTAGTAATATAAAAGGATGCTTTATTTTAGTGTCACAGCTTACAAAACTAGGTTTACAGACAATTTGCGATGCGAATAACTTTTTACATAAGCTAGGCTTTAAAATTTAACTGTCAAAAGTACAAACAGCGATTTAACACAATTATTTTGGCACCGAATACGTGGTTTGGGCTGAACTTTAACGACTCGTAAGCTGTAACTTATGGCAGTTTGAAAACACGTCAGGTGTTCAACAACTGTGCAGTGTCGCCGAAACACACGCGAGACTGAACCGATAATTTTTAACTATAAAAAATCTTTTCTGTAGCAGACAAGTCTAAGATTGTAGAAGGGCACTTCAACTGTTCAAGATCACCTCAGCTGATGTCACTCGACCGAGTGAAAGGTTTTTCGACAATCATCGACGTTCATTGTTGAAATTTGACAGGAGGCGCTATATTTAGAGCGGGATCTTACGATCAACCACACCTTCACAAAGCGATCTGACACTGACGAATTATTCGTTTGTGTAACTGCCAATCATTCGTACAACATCAGAAAGGACTCGGAACTCGATGCACATGTGTTTGCCAAAAGCATCGTAATTTCGAGTCAAATTGTTTCAACCATGCTACCGGGCGACGAAGGTAATATTACTTCAATTACGTTCCAAAAAAAGGTACGCCTTTGAATTGTTGATGCATCGTTGAATAAACTATCCGGTGTGCCTTCGAAACAATACGGGGAATGACGTAACTTTATTCGTAACGCATAACTCAACCAAGTGTAGCATGGCAACGTATGATAACGAATATTAGAATGACGTAAACCATCGGGATTGAGGAAGATACGAACAATTAGAAGTATTAATGACTTCGTTGTTTATCAGAGGTTGAACTTAGCTTGCCCTTGAATAGTTAGCGACTAGGAACCAGAAAAATAGGCTGGCGAAGATTTTCTTATCACAATAACAGTAACAGCTGATTCATCGGAATTACGACAAAACGTTATATGCTATAACGTTTCTTACTTTTTTTTCTGATTTCAGACGATTTATTTTACAAAGTCACGCATTTAATCCCTTTAAGAACCTTAAATCCCATAAGATAAGGGCGGGGCCACATTACCACAGTGTCCAGAACCAACACGTGAGCCCCAAACTCACCCTTCTATTTCCGTTGGGTCAACGCCTAGGGCGTTACCCATTTCCACGTCATTTCCCTTGGAAAGCCAATTGAATGCTACAATAACGTATGTACGGTTGACTCTTGTCTTGTAAACGTGATTAGACGTTTTACTTTAACTCGTTTATTGTTTAAAAGGGTGAATAGATTTGGGTGTTGTCACAAATATGAATTGACTCGAGGAGTCTTTGTTCACTCGGGTATATCTGTGCCAATGTTTGACACAGAACGAGACACCTTTGAGATTTTTTAGAATATGCGATTTCTGAAATAACAATGTTCTAAAAAACTTTATGGATTTGCATCCTTTTGTAAGGAGTTTAAAGTTAACTAACTACTAAATGAATAAGGCATATTATACAACTTATCTAAAAACAAGGCACAATTCTGAAGCAGAACATCTAGCTCAGAGAACATACACTGTGCTGTGCAAAGGAATAATACTGTTAACGGTTTTACATCAACAGCTGATAAAACGCGCCATAATTTTCCGTCGTTTATTTATGCTCACTCCATCTGTGAAACAAGCTGTACATTTTATAAAAACACAGATATCTATGTGGAGCATTAAAGGATAAGTTCCGCTCTATTTTAGAAACGCCCAAAACTACCAAACTGTATCACCTATTAATTATTAGATTAATCGAGTAAAGGATTAGACCCGACCACTAAATATATGGAAACGTCTTGCTATCTTGCCAAGTTATGTTCCGATGTAGACCCCTAAATCCGGTGACCATTTTAAGAGGATTACCAGGTATGTATATCCTTCTGTCAGCTAATATTCCGGAGAACTGCGCCACCAATCTGTTGGCTACGAGGCAGGACAGGGCCAACACTAGCTATGTTGCTCTGTTAGTTTCATAATTATAAATGGAAGACTTGCAAAATGTCACTTAATATTAACAAAATCAAATGGTCAAGAATTAAAGTTTAGATGGTTGAAGTTGTACTTAAAGGAAATTCTGACTAATCTTAGCTATAACCATTGACACAAAATGCCTTCAGCTGATTTTAAATCTGGTATAATTGGCCCTCCTGAATGCCTATTACCCTGTAAATTGCATTGTAACAACTAATTCCATTGACCCATCGTCTAATTGCTCACCCCATTGCGTGGGCCGATATTCTCCCTAAGTACACCCACGAGTCTTGGATCTACGCCAATTACCTAGAGATCTCCTCAAACCCACTCAGTCATCACTTTAAAGCGTAGCGTTGTATGTTTAGTAGTTATTAGAATTTTCAAACTGGTTTAATAATAGCTATACAAGTATGGCAAAAAAATATTCCTGGAAGAATCTGTATCACGTAAATAGAAAAAATTTATGTTTCTACGAAATACCAACTTTGTTAGCTGTACCATATATATCGATTATAAGGCCAAGCAGAACCTACGTAAAGAAACACAGATATCATATCTACAATTTTCTTCTAATGCCTCAAAAATTTTCAGGTAACAAATCAAAGTATGGAAGAATCTAGCAAGTTAAAATGCGCTAAGATGATGTCAACGTTCATGATATAAGCGCATTGAATGATTCAACACAATTACAATGCATTACAAACGAACGTGTAAAACTCAACAATTATTACTGGTTAAGGTCAACAGGTAATTGCGACAAGTCAACAGTGAATCATTCTTTTATTTTACTTAGGTTTTCCATATTATAAGGACTGAATAACACTTACACTGAATATTGGTTACTTAATAATAACAAAGTTTTTGACACGCTAACTAAAGCCTTATAAATGAAGGAATTAGTAAGTAATAAATATCTTCTGTCATCGAATATAAATTCTTAAAAAAAGCTGATGATTATTTGGTATGAAATTATTAATTTGAAATTGACTAACGATCCCTATGTTGACTTGTGAAACAAGCCAATAATAATGCAGGAGATATTATCTTTATCACCTTACACTCCTACTCCGGTGGGACAGCAGCCCAACACGACCGAAGACCGATCAGGCGCTAAACCTAAGGCTTAACGTGCTTCGACTTTCCGAGGCACTAAGCAGGCAAGTTAAATTAAGGTACGTACAGAACATTATACTGTAAAGTGGGTCGCATCGCTGATTGTGTAGAGTGGCTGTTAAGTGCATTATCCAGAAACAATCACCTCATTAGTGAAGTGAACGCAAGAGGCAGTTCCTCGAGAGGTGGAGTTCCAATTTTAGGTCTTCAGAGAATTAGTGCATGGAAAAACGTAATTCTCTCAGATTTTAAAATCCTTTACAAAGTAGGATTTCATGTTTCTTATTTCGAATAGGTACCTAAATCTAAAGTATTACAAAGGTCATAGCACACATATCAAAACTCGGAAAGGGATCGTCACCTTATGGCCTTTCGCCTCGCCGTCAAACAAGCGTCAACCTAACGTAACCACGTCACCAAAGCGGATCTGCTGCTCCGATACTTCGACGCGGCTACGGCTAGGCGTCGCCGCACTTGCGGCTCGCCAGTTTCAAGCTTGCCCCGAGGAGAGGCGATTACGTTACGATTCCGATTAGTGTGCGTTGTAGAAGGGAGTTTCATACAAATACTGCACGGCTCGAGTTGACATGGTGGCGATTCCTGTCCGGGTTGATATGTGTACTATAACCTTTATCAGCCTGTGTCGACCCACTGTGGGTACACCTACGTATACATCTTCTTTCTTTTCTCTAATCATAGGTATGTTCAACTTAACATATGACAAAAATATCAAAGCTTAGGGATACGTGACAACTTTACTGAATAATTCAAACATCTGTTACTTATGTGAATAAAATATATTCACGTACAAAGTTTATACGTTAGCATATTTTACCTTGCGTTTTGCATGCATAAATAATGGTACTTATGGACCATCACGACTTGTCATCAATTAGTTTTTAGTGTCGTAGTGGTCCAGAGATTTGAGAATAGGATTCATATGCTGCCGCAGTCTTGAATCTAGGCTAGTATGTTCAAAAATATTATCCTTTCTTCTGTAAACTGGGACACCACTACATGTGGCAATATGCCCACCATCTTTTACATAGGTCTTATAGTTTCCAGCTATTAGTATATCTTTAGCGAATAAAGGCTTGATGTTGTACAATAAGGTAACATTACGAAAAAGATGGTACATACAGAAACAGTCCATTTCGTTTATCATTTTACCGGCAGCGTACATTACTGAGAGTACACGTTGGCCTGTAGCCAGGCGGTTACGTTTAGTACAGACAACTTTAATGAATTTACGGAGACATTTATGTAACTATCTCCAACCATTTGTTTATAGGACGTATCGTTAACTGATTAATTTACGTTGAGAATACGACTATATAAGGGCGACTAAGGTAAGCATCATCATTTGACTATGTATACGAACTTACGTAACCAAGGATAGGTTTAGAAATGCCATAGAAGCAGAAGAGCATAAGGTGTACCTTCTTTTCTTTTGCAAGCAGATACTAAAAAGCACCCATGACTAAGAAGAAAAACGATTTTGAATAACTGTGTAATTGCTTGGCAACTAAAGTATAAATAAGGAATTGTCAAACTTCTTAATTGCCTGGTTAGTAAAAGAAGCAAAACAGGTAATGCGTTGTAACAAGATAAAGGATATCAGTAATTACATGACGATAATTAATTAGACAAGGCAAGTCTTCTAAATTTGTGCATCTCTGAATCTTCCATTTTCTTTCCCTAGAATACTGCGCAACTTATTTCTTAGCACGCCACTGCTGTTTCGCCCAAACAGATTTCAAAATGTACCTAAGTAATGCAGGAACTGTTTTACCATCCACAATAAAGTTAAGTTTACAATTGAAATCCTTGTAATAAACCATAACTAGACTAAAAGAAATTACAATATTATAGATCGTAATCATACAATGATACCAACTGAATAATCCAATGCAGACGGTGATTTTATTTTAAACATTGAAAACAAAGTTCACCAAGCGTTAACTGCACTGGTTCACTGCAAAGAAAATATGTAATGCATAACTCTT
The DNA here is from genome assembly GCA_905340225.1 of Abrostola tripartita. Lineage (NCBI taxonomy): Eukaryota > Metazoa > Arthropoda > Insecta > Lepidoptera > Noctuidae > Abrostola > Abrostola tripartita. Next base: position 3,989,026 of record HG996487.1, on the reverse strand, counting down.
CAACTACTGTGTTAGTGCGACAAAAAGCTGCGCCAAAATCATTTTGCGCAAGACTATTTTTCATTCTAACAACAATTGTAACTGACAATAGGAATAAGTTTTAACTTACATTGCAATTTCATCACGACATGAATCGTTTTTCGCGGAGAAAAAGACTTTCGTTAAATTGAACAAAAGAAGCAAAAACCGTCAGTGCCTTAGCTCAAACAAGGTTTAATACGTAAATAGCTCCCAATGGAAATTGTACTTCTAGATAAAGAATGTTTACAACCAAGATAAATATAAACTTTAAAATGAAATACAATACTCCTGGCAATATCTGAGGTCTTAAATTTAACGCGACAAAACTTAGCAAGCTTCTTTATGAACTAGAAGAACCTGTCTGCTAACACGATTCCTTAGTAGGTTAGTGAGAAAAAAAACGCATTCAGAGGCCGTGACCGCCGCTATGGCCGGTTCGCTAACGGTATACTTTCCGACTAGCTGGTTAGGCGCGATAATCGCAACTCTTGATAGTGTGCTTGAATGGAGACTCTTTCATGAATATTCAAAACTTAATCTAAGTTTTGTCGTTTTGAACAAGCATTAGAAGGTTTTTGTTCGTTACTGATCGTTTGTTAGCTTTATTGATACAGTTATCGTGAATATTTAAATACTTTTATCAAGTATCAAAACCGATGCATTCGACTACTTTTATCAGGATAAAGCCAAAAATAAACGACTAAGACTAAGTCCTTAAAAGGCAGTTTTGGCCAGAAAGCAGACATCAACGGATTAAAACCCTTCCAATATCGGTATAACCAACCCACATCTAAAAGAAGATAGCACAATGCCGCCAAAAATAAAACATAGCTGGAATCACAGACAGATGTTTCGTTTCGCTTTTAAAATTCACGAGTCTGAACAGACTTTGGGCAAACATGCTCTGCTTGTATTAACGAATCGTGAAACTAAACAATAGGCGTTGGATTTAGGTACGCTTTTTTTTTTTTCGAGCGTATACCAAGGTAGGTATTAAATAATAATCACGACTAGTGAATTTTCATACTAACATAGTTCTTCTAGCAAGACTGTGATCTCATTTCACTCCATTGCACAGACATAGAAATGAAATCCAGTCTCTATGTAATTCAGTTCATTCATATTCAATTAAAGCCAATTCATATTAAAGATATTCCTATTGTAGCCTCAGCAGAAGATTCAATTACAGAGTTACATCTAACGGATTCTTTTGTATACTTCTAATTAAAATTGTCGTAAGCCGCCTGGGTCCCTTCCAAAGTAGCCCAGTCGTATTTCTAACAGAGGATTACATTTACGTGTCAGCTCTGCGGTGTTCTCGAGCAATAACATCGGTCCGAGATGACAACTCATGAATACCGCCGCAGAATTGCAATACCTATTTGCCTACGGACGGAAACGGAACATGTGGCAACTACTTCATATCTATTTACAGCTATTTTGAATGAACGTTCTTTACTTTAGGTTGAGGAAAAATTTAAATAATTGTGTTGGGAACATAACGAATCACAAACCAAGATAACATCAGGATGTGTTAAACAGTAGTATTTAACAAAGCACATGTAAAATGATTTCAGTATCCATCGATGCATCGCTAGTCAGGAAACGTCGCCATAAAATATTTTATTGCTCTTGTATTTTATAACTTCTCAAACGGAAAGCGGCTGCGCGCAAGGTTATAACGCCCAGTTTGTCAGCATGACACAAATCTTGTACGTTTGAAGTTAGCACTTTCGCCAAACTCTAACCAGTTCTAGGATTTGTGGACGCAGCAAACTTATACACTCCACTTTTAACATCGTCGGAGCGAAGTGCTGGCCCTAATTAGGACAGTAAAACTTTCTTTACTGCAGAGCAATTAAACTTTTGTAGGAGTTTTAATGGCAAAGTTAAATTCGTGAATTTGAAGGCCTTCGAAGAAAATACATGATGTTAAATATAAGTAAAATACTTTTGTGTTCATAAGATGTATCGAAAAATTTGAATCTGGTTAATAACAAACACATTAACAACACACTTTAGACAACTGTATAAAGACTATAGGCGATCCTATTTCACGTCGACGTTACGCACCGGCGAAACGTCGACGTGGGTTTTACAACCGCGTTCGATGCAAATTGGCTTCGTCAGCAATTTCCATCAGACTCCGAACAATAACCCCTAGACTATCTTTTTTAAATAACAAAGTATCCATTACTAACGAATATTGCAATTCTGCATATCGTGATCCAATTTTTCTTTATGTTTTATGGGTACTCATTCAATGAACCTGTGCTTCGATATTGCAGTAATAAATTATAAAGGAAAATTGTTTTAAAACCAGTCTTGGGTGCAGTGTTTTTTGGAACAACGTTTAAGTAAATCGGTTAGTATGAACTTCAACGAAATGACTGTAGCATTTTGTAAATTGTTCTTGTTTTTGTGTGAAACGCAGATGCTTTCTCGAAACGCTAATTTAGATAAGGGTGCATAAAAAGTCAAGAAGGGCATCGATGTCTGAAACAGAGGGAGCCTCTGAGACGGTGCTTTATGACCCGAGGAACATCGTAACGGCGAAGATTGCGGCAGGGGTAACCGCGACGACTGTGAAGAAGATATTTGAATGTGTTCTGTTACTTAGTCGGCACCCCAACAAAATGTTTCCTTTAAAGTGAGCGAATTGATTACTCTTCGATATTTGCAGATGGGTACTTAATGCCTGTTCATCAATCCAGGTAAGTACCTATATTTCATATTCTAACGAGATATATAGCTATAGTCGTTAGGATCATGGTAGTGATCCGTGAAACTTTAATCAGTTTTTTAAGCGTCAAAAACCAGTTAAACTTATATTCGTTCCAAAAGAACCTTCCAAAGTAAAAGTGACTCCATGTCTTAACATGCTAAGCACGTTTAATCCGCGTCACGGGAGACGGTGATATATTGTGCGTTTCAAGCAGGTTCAGGACTTATCGCTCTAACCAGACGACAGTTAATATTAAAAAGAATGACGCACATTAACTACCCAGACTGGAACGACGATAAAATTGATATAAAATGGAGCTAGTCTCTGAAGTAATTTATAACAGTGAATGAAGCACAGTTATTAAGAGAAGACACTGACGAAGTTTTTTGAGACTAATTTAGTAGCAAACAGTATAAAAATCAATTCGGACGAAAGGACCAATAAATCGAGTTCAACAAACTACAAAACAATATATTTTTACTCACCAATGCACCCTTCGACAATCAGTTACGGTTTACGCTACATAAGCAGTAATACTATGATCGGACAACTGTCTTTTATGGTCTCGGATATTTTGCGCCCCTTGTAACAACACCCCATCGGCCACACACGATTTATAGTAAGCGGGGGAGAACATATTGGCCGTGTACACAACCACGGTCAGTAAATCAAAAAATATTAGTCGCGGAGTTTCGGTACGAGACCGATTTACTAGACCAGTGTTGGAATTGGTCTCTCCTATACGAGCACTGGCCTAATAAAACGGTATTGTTAGTTCCATAGTGATGTCTACTTCGTGAATAATAAAACATTGTCATAGTAAAAAATTGTACAAAAGGGTAAGACGAGTGATATACATATATCTAGACGGAGTTCATGTGAGGTCAAAATATAAATCCTGGATATTATAAAGGTTTATGTACTTTTTATATCTACAACTTCATCTAAAACTAACAAATCTGAATATTTCCGAAGTACCACATTGATGGCCTTAGGAATATCACCATATTATAATTTAAGTGCCAACTTGAAATAGCTTTCACTGCTCATACAAAGCTTTTGCTTATATTTTCACTTTTACTAGAAAGTGGAAATCCCTTGAGATGGTAATTGTACTATTATTAGAATAGAATACACCGATCCTATGATATTACGACCACTTACGGTATTTATCGGCTTTACTATTAAACATGGAATGGGAAGATGCTGAGATAGGACTAATCATTTTAGCTTGGCTAAAACAAATGGCTTTTGGGCCGACTTTGTTGGAGGAGGTTCTACTCATAATAAATGTTCTTCTGTATCTGTACCTACTTTTTTTAAACTTTAGTAACGAGTTTTGCTATAAGCTCGAATTGCAGGCAGGTAGTTTTATTGCACTCAGGTGCTACCAAATAACTTACTAACTGCATTACGAGTAAGCGTACCTACGTTTCATGAAACTGATCGGTATTTTGTTCGAGCGATGTTCGCTAAATGCCAACTCGGATAGAAATTCTTTAGCTTTCGCAATCTTTTGTGTTGCGTTTTCCAATACAAAGGCTACTATGATTTTACTATTTATCATCAAGATATTCATTCAAATAAATAATATAATACTTATTTGCATTTTTTTTAAAGTCGACAACGCATCGATTTTATGAGGAACAAATACATCTTTATTAGAACAAATATAAATGGGGCTTGATACTGTAAGAAATAGAATCCTCAATAATAATTATTGATTATAATTAAGTTAGTACATAATGTTTGATAAAAAGCTTGTGTTGAAGTCAAATCAATGAAGCGCATTCGACCTATTTTAAAGCAGAGTTCAGAATTTGAAAGAGAGCTTCAGTAGGTACCTATACACTTTAAGTATATCCCAAAAGTTAATATATAACATAGCAGATAAGACTACCCGTTCTCCATCAAGTGTTTCTAGGCGGAAGATTTAAACCCATTTCCTTGCGCTACTGCACTCCGTGATAACGCTCACGAAGCCTCCATTTATGTAACTCGCCACTTAGCCTGTCTACATGTAGTTTAGGTTCAGTTAGGTTATTATATTATGTATGTTGTATAACGTAATCGACTCCATTCAAGATCCTCTTACTTTGATAAATGTATAACATAGTCAGTGCGCGTAATGTTATTCAAACACTATTTGCGACGCAATGTTTATTTGTTATAGTTCCGACTTTATAGAACCATTAAATAGGCATATTATTTTCTTACAAACATGTAGGGCGCACATAAATCAGGTGATAAATCGGAGACGGTGTATAGGTAATTTAATTAAGCACTGATAGCCGAGTGGTATGACCGGTGGACTGCCAAGTCAAAGGTCGTAAGTTCAAACCCTGGCACGCACCAATGTCTTTTCGAAATCATGTGCGTATTATAAATTAGTTATCAGTTGCTATGGCGGTGAAGGAAAACATCGTGAGGAAACCGGCACACCTGAGAGATTTTTCAACGGTGTGTTAAGCCATGTCAGAGGCCTACAGGCGGTTTAAACTCTGACACCAGGTTGTTCATCAACCATACGATAATAAAAAGAATTAAAATGCTGCAATTAACGCGGCTGTTTAAAAATATGGTAGCAAGAACTTAATGTGAAACTTTAGTATCTACTTCTTTCAATTCATACCATGATTTATCATTGTAATTATGTAGATACATATAAAAAATGTCACTGTAGCATAATGAAAAAAGGATCTAATACGTTTTATGATGAAGACAGCCTTCTACAATGAAGTAAACAAGAATATTATATGTTCCCTATACCCATTCGTGGATGCTAGGGTCGTACATATACATCAGAATACTACAGGCAGCGTAATTTATCGATGTTCTTAATCTCGATCACAGTAAGTACAATACAATGGTACGAATACCTATACAAATGAGTTTGAAAGCATGACCGTTCTACGTAAAGACGATTATTCTTTGTATTGTTATTAAACGCGTAACTAAATGTAATGAATGTTATTGTTAAGTTTATATGGATTTATAGAACGGTTCAAACGAGATATGTTTACGTTTGTTCACAGGACTAACTTCTTTGGGATCGCTGTTTTGACCGTTATGAGATGGGTTGTTCGTCGATCTCTCACGCTAATTTTAAAGGTAGAAATAATAGGTAGCTATACTTCGCACGTAGGTGTAATATCATTTCATCACGATTAAAGTGCATTATTCTAAATACTGTGTGCTGTCGTAATGTGAAGCCCAGATGTGGCCGATGACAACCGCTAACAGATTACGTAATCCGATTAAAGGAATATGTGCCCCGGTGTTCATAGACGTAGTCATAATAAACTTCATAGATAATATTAGATTTTAAGTCTTGGTACAATTACTTCACATTTTATTTAACACTGGAACGAAAGACAGGGCTCATCCTTAAAAATAAAAAATTCGCAATGGTAGATTTTAGTACAGTACAGTCAAAGCCGAACATAGTTGAATTGTTAGTTCTAGGTAGTATTAATCTTCTACATGAAAAATTAAAACCACAATTTTGGTATGGTCTCGTGTGTTAATGACATATTTTGACAATTTTTCCAAAGAAAAACATATTTTCGTCGTACAATGATTGAGGCTACTAGAACTACCTTATAAGTATTGTAGCCATTGCGATAGGTAGTGTTAATATAAATTAATAATGATAAGTAATCGTTTTCTACGTAATAGCGTATGTTTTCTATAAACAACGTACCTATTAATGGTAAAAATACCAACATTGCGTGCTTTATAAAATTGGCACCAGCATTGATTTAGACATGAGGAAGGTCGCTATCGATCGACCTTGTGAGTTGTGACCCTATAGCAATAAACGTTTAAAGATTATGATAAAGATAATGCATCCAGTAATACACGATAACCGTTAAAATAAGTTATATTTGGTTTTATTCATGGAGCTTAATTAGGTTAAGTTCCATAACCTTTTAGTTCAATTAGAAATACAATTTGTACGGTGTACACAATTAGATATTAATACGAAGGACACAATAATTTACTACAACTGCCTATAATTGAACGTTAATATTAGATATTCAGCTATTTATGAATAGGTATGAACACTTTAGTTATAGTTCTTGAATTAAACCTGTTATTACTGCATCATGCGTGAAGCTACTACGCTAAACGACACAGACACACCAACCAATAATCTAGATATGTAGGTCTTGGTATATTCAGGGACTCCGTAATACCTACATGTATGTATGTAGATAACTATCCCTTATGACACCCAGCTTCAAACCGGGAACTAAGCAGCAATATTTGCGATAACATAATCTTACATTGAAACAATCGCTAAAACGTTTGGTTAGCAGTTTTATCTTTTGCACATACATACACAATTACACATATTACATATACATTATTTTATACATACACATACATCCGGCCCGATAACCTTGACATTATCCGACATAAAAAAAAACGGGTGAAATCCAGCCCTAGAATAATTGTGAGTATTTTTAATCAAGCCCGGACCCTGTCGTAAATTTTTCATATATTTAAAAGGGTATTTCTATTGAGCCTCCTTTTTATGCCACTTTTATACGCAATAACTGGGCGTTTCTAATGAATATTTGAAAATCAAGTAGCTTTAGTCCTGTTTTATAATTAAGAGAAAGGATATAATATTAAGTAGATAAGTGAAAAAAATAGACAGATATAATGTGACAAATTCATATCGAGGTACAACAAAAAGCACAAATAGAAAAAAGTTTCATTTGTTCGACGTAAAGTACCTACAGGTAATGTTTTAGAGCTAGATTAAATACTGCTTGTACAGGACCTAGTCATCAAAATATTTTTAAACAGCACTCCATTACTATATAAGGAAATGTAAATGAATTACACAAATATATTTACATCATGTATTTTCCTATCAGAGCAGGCTGAAAGTACTGCCACAAGAGATGATTCATCCATAAGTTAGGTACCTACTAATACAGGATGGAAGGATATGTATCCACTTTGTCTTACCGCCCTTCCAAGCTTCCATATATAATATCTTTTACATAGGCATCTCAATACTAATATCATATTAAATAGAACCGAACAATCGCGGTTCACACTTCAGTACAATGCGTTCCTTTCAATCCTTTTGTATCGGTAATCTTTTGAAGCTTTTTGCCTCGTTGGTCAAAGGATGGATATTACGGCTTTGTGGAATCTCTTCAGAAAATATCTAGCGCATCTTAACGTTCTACATTTATTTTTATCTGCGCGTTTATTCCGTCACGCCTGTATTCCCTGGAGGATCAGGCACATTTCGAAAGACAGAATAACTCTAATGTTTAATGGAGGACAACGACGAGCCTATCGGGTTTATTACTACTTGAAAAAATACTGCTTGACTTAAAGTAATGCCTGCCCTTAATTTTTTCAATACGCGATCAAGAAGCGATCAGCATAACGCTGATCGCTTCTAAAGGTCTTTGTTTACTTTTCTCATATTGTCCTATGGTCAAATTGTAAATCTTGTACTAGTGGAGAGGCACCAAATATGCGTCCCACCTAGAAATTGGCATTTGCTAGAACATTACAAGATTGCAACGTGGGTGACGTAGATAAGAATTATCATTTAGTAATTAATTATACATCGCATTTTATAAGACTTACATAGGTCAATGACTTTAAAATTTCTTGGCTCACAACTAGAAAGAAATTTAGGATTTACTGGGTGGTAGCCAAGTGCATGAAGAGGTACTGAAAGAAAGGTACCTACATTATTTACCAACCAATCATAAATTACATTTTATTAAGTTTAAAATTACACGCAGATCGTAAACCAACTTTTACGACCGTATTATCACGTACCTGCTAATTCATAGCACTTGCGTGGGAAAGCAAACAATGGACTTTCCATTTCTCTCATTCAAAATCCAACATAAAACTGTTTTCAGTCTAATTTATTATGAGATTTGACCAAAACACTATAATTACAATAACAAATGTTTGTTCCAAATTATTTATTACTAGTATCATATGGCAAAATTCTAAGTTCTGGAAGGAATTTGTGTCACGGCCGCAAAGTCGCGCCGTTGGCGGACCGCAAAAATTATTATTTATGCCAACCCACCACTACAAAATACCTACATAATGGACAAAACTTGATGGGAAGCTATTGCAAAACCACACAAACCGACACTTGCCTAAATTTCGCATCAGAAAGTTACTTAGATTGCCAAGTTTAGGAGCTGAAATTGGTTGCGGTGTCAATTGAGCAAACATTGGCCAAATGTTGTATACTTTTGACCACATTAGCGTTGTTATAGTACGATGTCGGTCAGTTAATATTATGCGACTTGATAATACTAATATCACCATCCATAATTGGTTAAAAGGGAAGAACTCTAAATCAGCTGTCAGTTGTAAAGGGACTAGTCATCATAGTTTGATTGGGATTTAAAGTGCGCCTACATTTTAAAAGCTGAATAAAGATAAGCTTGCGCATCTCATCATTCACAACGCGAAAGTAATGTCCGCACATATTTAATTCATATATTATGTCACTTTGTGAAAGAGAGCGATTGGCAAGAAAATATCACAAGCGCTATCGACGTTTCCGCACTATGGCCTTTATATGTGTATAGGCGTACATTTGGCCCATTTCTTTTAAGAAAAATATAAGTGTCGTTATAATATTATATCTTGATGATGAAGAATATTAATCGTCCTATATGATATCTTATGACTGAAGAATCTAGTAAAACAATGTTTGAGAAAGTACCTAATTTCGGAGAAACCTAATTTACGTATCCAAAATAGAATTTGTACATTTTACTAACTTAGGTAAGTGATTGGTACTAAGTTCCAGCCTATTATAGGTTTGACCTTTTTGGATATTACTAAAGGTAATCAATTAAGCCGGTTGTATTCTAAATATCTAATCGGAATTAAATCTAATTCAATTTATTTATTTACTGTTAAGATTAATGTCTGTATTCGTTACGTACAAACGTTGTCCTGGCCGGTCGTAACAATGCAGATAAAACAGATTAGCCAATAGTATGTATGTAGATTAAACAAATACATTGAATTAGACAATTAATTCGCAATTGACCTTGTTCCTGTTACGATCTCGCAACGGTCTCAACAGATGATTGTTCTGTGTTTAGTACATTAATACATCTGTATTTAAATACCCACGAGGAAATCGCGTGGCGTACGAGATAACATTGTAATGGGTTTGGAAACCGCTGTAATAAACATTTAACGATTACTCGAATTATTTTCGGCGTCTCATGTTTTAAAACGATTGTTCTAAGAGGGATAAACAAATTAAATCTCTGTGTTGTAAGTGAAGAGTAGTAAAAGCTGTTTAAAGTTCACATTTTTTTATTGAGTGATGAAGGAAAATTCCTTCTTAAAAAAAGTAATAATCAATGAGATAGCTTATATGGAAATACAATATTCTAGTTGCATATCCACCCAAAGCACTATAATTACAATAACAAATGTTTGTTCCAAATGATTTATTACAAGTATATTATGCTTTCTACCTCTATATTATAGGCACCTACTTCTTACTTATTTACTATAGTTATTATATTGCTACGTCGCACCCTACCCTTGCCTGTCCATCCTAAGGTTGTGTGTAAGAGATTGCTTAGTACGATAAAACGCTCATTGTACATTATCCTTACATTGTACTTATGTTTACATTTGGAGTCAATAAAGTGAAATATATCTATCTACTACTTACAAAATAAAATATTCTAGTTAGAACTGTAATAAAAGTATACGAACAGGATTATTGATACAGTAGCTAGATTATCAAAGGTATGTTTATTATTAATACAAATATAATTCGCCTATATATGCAGTAATGAATACCACTAATTGATAATAATCACGAAACTTCTGAATTTATTCGATGCCATCTTGTGGTAACCATTTATAGACTTCCATGGAATATCCTCTGATAAATAATCACACGAACTAAACTGCAAACGAAGTCAAAGACCAAAAGTGTATGGTATTGAATAAAAAATTAACATCGCGTTTGACAAACACTAGAACTCGCATTAATTAATACTTTAAGTTGCCAGCTTTCGCGGAGGGCCACGAACTGTTTTAATTTAAAAAAAAAAACTTTTTGCTGTAAACAATTACGTAGATTGCATGTCGCGTTAACACATATGTTGGGGTGAATGAACTTTACTGTAAGCGTCCCCTGAAGCTCATTCAGTTGATGTAAACATCACTTGTTTGAGCACAGCTAGCCAGGGTTGACTCTTCCTTTGTCACTGCGCTTATTTTTAGACTTAACGCACTTTCAACAGTGTATAAACAACATCTATTAGTGTGAATTCCCTTTAGAAATATGATGTAGCAAGAAATCCTTTTGGATCGATTTATGTTCCGATTGGCGCCATGTCTATTTAGGAATCGAGAATCGGTTCTATTAGTTTTATTCACTTATATTTTATAAACTGAACGTTGATGGCATAATCTTCAGCAACGCTCAACAATCTTCATTTCTCACGACTTTCTTGTAGCGGAGACGTACAATAATATAAGGAAGGAATTTCACAAGAATTCTTTATTAGGCACTTCAACCTATATTCGACACCTGCAGAAACAAATTATGTAATATTAGAGCTCTCTCTCGTAAAAAAAGGAAGGCAAAAACACGAGCTAAATGAAGTAGAACAAAAAAACAACGTTTTAGAAGTTTTTTTTACTTTCAATTTTTGGGGCTAAACCTCAGTGTAAATCTTAGCACCTGTTTACGCTCTCTTCTTATAAATTCCATAAGAAATCTACTGTCGGTCAACCATGTTGTCATGCACGGCTGAAAGGCGTAGTGGTGTCAATGACAGGGTGGCAGCACACGATACCGTCACTTCATTAACTGCAGATGACCTGTCGGCGGGCGATGTGTGGAGAATACCGGCCGATTGTCGTAGACCAACGCTTTGTGTTGTAAACGAGGTTCTAATCGTTGAGGCAGACACACGTCTATCAGGTATATACGTAGTTTATGTAGTATGTGCAAACCCTATTAACTATATTCTATAGGCAATAAAATAAAATATTTCAGTCCAATCTTAAAATTTTACAGCACACAGTTGACATAAGCAGTGTGTATTATAATCTAATGTTATTTACCAGTTATGATTATTAGTTAATTAGGCTAAAACAAAATCATTTTTTACATGTAATATATATATATATATAATAACGCGACAATACGTTAATTAAAATATTCCGTATCGCAAATATCCGCGTTTTAATTTATGATGACTCGCTCTGCTGTCAATGATTAAACAATGTAGGCAGTAGGCACTTAAACTTAGTACTGGCGTGTGTGTATACCTTAACATAAATCTGTTAATTACAATGACAACGATCTGTCACACAATTTCACAGCGACAATGAGGAATGTGTGAAATGAAAGGCGAGGATGACAAGGAAATCTAAACTTCCTATTGTTATGAAGGATCCCTAATTATAGTTACGTCCCACGGAACAATAATAAATATGCATTCAAGCTCATTATAATAACTACTTTTGATATTTTAGTGTATTGTTCAATTCAAAATAAATCCCATGAATCCTTACTGTTAGTATAAATAGAAAAATAACTTTCTTTTTTCTTTGTATAACGTTACCACGAATAGTACTACTGAACTTAAGACTTCTTTTTATACCTTGCTTCTGCTTCTTTTTATACCCAAAAACCTGCAGTGAAACTTGCATAAAAGACGCAGATGCGCGTATCTGGCGCCAATCATGATGATAATTTATAATAATATAATCGTTGAACCAAATCAAACCAAATTCCTTTTAGGAAAGATGAAGGAATGCCCAAATTTTCCTAGTAAAAACAAACAATCAAAGACAGCTCATGAAGCGATAAACCAAGCTAATAACATGTCCATAGTTATTTCATGATTTTGCAAATTAAATTGAAATCATACAAGTGCGCGCACTAGCCTTATGTACATTGTACAGTTACATACGACAGAGGAATACACAAATGATTTTTGTATGACAATCATATACTGTTGACATCCGGGATAAGGGGCCTTTCGCTGTTCACATTCAAATGACCTGGCGCGATATGCCCATGTGATATCGTTACCGACGATTAGAAAGACCTTATGGCAGAAATTGGGTATAAAGAGAACGTTCATATCAGGATACTGCTTGGTGGCAAGGATATTGTTTGATTATGTGGCTATAGCTACATACCTAAGCTTTAACTGGTACTAACATTTTCTGCAAAGTTGTCAGTACACTGCAGTTATTTTCCTAAGGGAATTTTACTGCTTTACCAATCAACGTAAGAATATAAAACTTGTTTTTCCTTATTGGATAAGCTTCCTAGTTTTATCAAGTTACTGGATTCAGCCCGTAAATTATTTTGTACTTTGACGATACCGTGCCTTTCCGAGATAGTTTGCAACCTTTTTTCACTGTGTTTAAGATTTTATATACTTAATGTGAAATAGAAATAAAACAAAGATGGGTCCTTTCGCATGTATAATAATTACCAAGGATCGTCCAAGTCATAATGCAAGTTAAAGAGGATCAGATAATCTTGTTAGTAAATAAGTCTTCTCCCTTCTTTAGAGAAAATAAATTGGAAATCCCTGAGTCGAATACACAATTATTGCCTACGTTTAACATTCTGAACACAATTATTCTGTGCAGCAGCCGTGTCCCACCTAGGGGACACGATTACGGATAAATACAAGTAAATCGGTCATAGAACAACTGTCGTGGTAGCCGCCATGAGTACTAATTGGTTTACCGTATTGAATACTTAAATGTAAACAAGCATAAAGCATGGACCGATACTTAAGCACATAATCGCCTTTCGAAGATTATTATCATTTGTAAGCGTTTTAAATAATAATATACTACTAAGTACTAATACTAGCTTTTCCCCGCGGTTTCGCATCCGTAGTCTATCTCACAATAACCTCACGTTTGTGATACGTGGTGTGCCTATACGTGTGCGATATGGCAAGTGTCAGAACACTATTTATCACAAACATGCATCTACGATCACTATAGATCGTGATATACGAACAAATGTACGAACAAGCAAACAAGAAAAGGAAGTCGGATTATATAATACCGATGCCATTAACCACTATCACTACAGATTTCCGGATAGGTACATAAGGAAGTTTCTCCTGCATTCCCATTTTGCCGGGTTTAAATCCCTTGTAATATAGACATACAGACGACCCTCTTTCCATTTATCGTCTACAATTCTCCCAGGCTAGTTCTAAAAAGATCTGAAAGACTAACGAACCTTTAGATTTAGTGGTAAGTACGGAGAACAGGGAAATATTGGAGGTATAACAGAATAGGCATCCGAAGCTACTGATGGTCATACTTAACCTTGAACGAACGCGATTTTAGGCTTTATCTACGAGCCGACCACGATTTTGATATATTCCGTGGGTGCAGTTACTAAGACATTCGATAGGAATATTTATATGCTACAAATCTTACAGGATAGTCAAAAATCCTATCAAAATGTTGAAACTGATAATGTAATAGACAGTACACCTTAGGAACGCTAATGTCTTTAGCATCGATCCATGGCGTGTTTTTAGCGCTATTTTAGTAGGTAGAAGATTATGTGCCAAATGTACGGACTGCATTCATGTGTGAAATGAATGTATGAAAACTCTTGATACATAGCTTTATCTATTATAATATATATTAAATTAAAAGATAATTCAACAGAAGAGTCCAACACATCTTAATTTATAAACGAGTAACACGTTGCAATGCACGTATTTATTAGAAACCGTGGCGATATCGTGACAATTGATCGGTAGACTCTAGACTGTTTTATTTCAATACTGGTCTTTGTCAAACTACGGGGAATATTTAATGCCACTAATGACTTGTAAGCGACAGGCACACCACATGTTTAATGCAAAACGGTCAATAGGCACTTAGTACATGTTACAGCTCTATTAAATATCCAACACTGCCTACAGGTAGGTGCCCTTAATAGCCGTTAATTGTTGTAACTGAGCAATAGATTTTTAATGACGTCATAATTTTATGAAATGTCCGCATTACGGTGTAAGTTGTCACAGACATTAAATATAATTTCGCGTCTGCTATTTGTCTGTAGTCAATGTTAAACAAGCTCATCTTAAACAAGTTTCTTGCACCAAAGTTGTCATAATCGGACAAGTTACGTTCAAGTATATTAGACAAAGCTTTCAGCCGAATGAGTTGAAACTTTATTGGTGTTCGTAATTGTCTGCAGACTGAAAGTGTCCCAAAAGGTTTGATAGTATAGTCACCAATTAGGAATTCTCCAGTCTTTAAACAACGAAAAGGTTCAAACTGATGCGGTATTTATGACACAACTGTTTCGGTTATATGACAAACGGGAAACCTAATATAGTACGGCATAGACTCTTATGTGCAGGTTTAAAGTATGATCAACTGATCACACGATCATAAACTAACCGCGTTAAAAGTGACTTCAGGCGAAATTCTGCGCGATAAGACCCAAAGCCCCGACCCCTATTTCAGCCAATTCATAAAAAAAATATTCCTTTAAAAATTCTAAGAATGTAACTGACGATAACAGTAACCCCATTCTGCCACCCTTTGACTGCTTACCCTAATTTCTATGAAAACTAATAAGGCCGGTACAGACTTCTTTAACATTGGGAAAACCAAGACGTGACGAATGCAAAACATGTCAAATATTTTAGGTGCAGAATATTGGGAAGGGCAACAATGATTCATTGGAAGCAGAACATTTAAAACGTTATACTGATAAATATCACAGCGGAACACCTATTGAAATTCGAGTGTCGTGAAAGACGGTTGCAATAAGGTCGGTGAAAAATATGTTCAACATAAATATAGCTATACATACTTACATACCTAATATTGTGATTCTTTATACATTTTGATATACTTATCATCTCAAGGCTCATTGTTAAACAGAATGGCCGTTCCTCTGACTGCGTTTTGTTTGTCTATACCAGATTTTAGACACCTTTTATTAAAGCCTCGCCACACTAGGAATTTCTCCTGTGTTGTGAGTGCGCTTCACAATCATGAAATATCACATACACGTCATTAGAAATCAGAAATCTCTACAATTTAGTTTTACATAATAATAATAATACATTCACATCTGCGTAATAACTTCATCTCATCATTATCAACGACCTTCTAAAACATCTCAACTCCCAAATACACATTGGTTATCTAGGACAAACAGAACAGTAGGTTATTTCCTTATTACAATGGTACAGCACTCAGTCGGCACCATAACTATCCATCGAAGGCAAGTTATACTAGTAGGTAGTGGTACTAAATATAGCGTGAATATGTAAAACATCGTAACGTACACAATATCGATTGAACGTATCGTTTACCTAACGATACTTGTAATAACTTAATTATTGTTGACTCTACCGTTAGTGGTGTTTAAAATGGCTGTAAGTCAAGTTTTAATAATATATGATTACTAAAAGTATTCTAATTATGTGGATGTTCTCTCTATATAGGATGTATTAACTGATTAACTGAACATACCTAAATGTCATAACTGCAAAAATCTTTAGATATTCGAATATATTTTCTAAGTTACGTGACAACTGAATGCTATTTCCCTTCCAGATTTGGTCGGAATTCAATAAGAAGTAGTATCTCGGTCAGAATTTTCCACTCGGTCTACGGGTACAACCGTACAAGTTACAGTAAACGATATGTCTTAGAACTCGTTCAGGTAGATTTTTGTAGCACCGCTTGTATTTCTGTTTTCCGCCCTGTATGTAAATATTTCTGTTGACCGCTACGATACTACCTACTATATTTTATTAAGTGAATTTCGCGCGAAATTTTAGGTCGAAGAAGCTTGAAATTATGCCATACTCAAAAATATTTAGGTAAGTAGGTACAAAAAATAGGTACCTTCTTCTAAGATTTAAACAAATTATTTTAAAATCAATAACACCTCAAAGTACCGCGCCAGCTTTTCCCAGAAATATTGTCCGCTGGAAAATATTTACCATTTGAATAAAAATGTCGCAAAGGAAATAAATCCTAACAGCATATTAATGTTATTTACTCAAAAAGAGTATCTGTTTCCCGGATCATCCCTGGTGTATTTTTAGTAACAGCATTTCCAATTCGGTAAACCCATTACATCAGATATTCCCAATAGTGCGTTTGCATAACAATTCAGTTTCAACGGATACCATATAGGAACAAATTTCAATATCCATTATAGATTGATCTAAGTACGTAAGATCTCTGTGGGACGGGTGTGAATTTAACAATTCATGTAAGCGGGTACCAACCCCTCGATTCATAGCCCCCAGCTCAGCTAGACATCTCTGAAAGTGGCCACTGAAGTAATCTAGCACTGAATAGAAAGAAAATTGTTTTCGTATCGCATCGAATTCAATTTAATCAGTTGAACGAACGTATACGGCTTTGTGAATGTGTACTAGTGCTGTTATTCAAACGTGATGAAACTTATCAAAATATTCGATTATGTGACAAAGTTCTGTTGTTATGCTTGCTTTTACACAGGATTGCGTTCTGTCTTTAGCAGAACGTGGGCTGGTAACTGCGTGGGCATCAATAACTGTGTCCTTAAGAGTAATAAAGGCGGTACGGTTAATATGTTTATTAATAAGGTACAGAGTGCAAGAAAAGCCGCCACGACCATGTGGTGACTAGCTACACCTATTGGCACACTACACTACGACATGGCCTGCTTTTATGAGACGAATGGCTCAGAACGACATGAGGAAAATTTGTGTTTCAGAGAAATTAAAATATATACATATACCTAAATGCCCTGAAGTATCTTTTTTATTTTATTTCAAAGGTACACATACAGATTTATGTATCTTCAACATAACTTCTCTATCCAAACTGCACGTCAAATTGTACGCAACATTAGAAATAGATCTCAAAGAACGTAACCACTTTATGCCATCTAAAAGGAGGTTTAGAGGTCATTGAGTCTTGATCACGGGACATCGGATTACTCGACTGTAGTATCATCTTACGTTTGGTGGAAACCAATTGCGCATCGTATTGGCTCTCGGTCGACTCGGGTTACTTTCTTGGATTCGGGTCTGCATTTTTAACGCTAAGTTAGACAGGGATATTACACGGCCACGGAAATTTCCGAAACGGTATGTTTTGAAGGTAAATTTATGTTTAAATTTATTTGTTTTCCTATTTTACTTCAAGTATCTATAAATAGTTACTTCCGAACAAAAAACTATCGCTTACCACTATACGCCATCGTGTACACACGTATAAAAATAACAACAACTTACATCAACAAGACACCGGTAACACACAGGAACCATTCCACACCGTTGGATCACCTCAACAATCCTACCACACTGTTGCTTATTTAACTGCACGCACACATAACCTGAAACAATTAAAGAAATGCGTTAGCTAACATGTAATACACAGTTAACAGGTATTTTGAATATTCAATGTTTGTTGTAACTATGGCAAACCCCCCCGCTTAAACGGGGAGGCCTATGTTCAACAGTGGACGTCTTTGGCTGATGATGTGATGTGTGTTGTAACTATGTAAACCAGCTAAGAGCAGCGTGGTAGCTTTCAATGTTAAACAAGCTTACCAAGCGAGAGTGCCACACCCCTTGTGGGTCATGCTTGCGAATATTAGAACGTCTCAATTTTAAAACACTGGGACATATTCTCAATAATTCAATTACATAAACAGCGATAAAAATACAGTATCCTTATGATTGGAGATCTAAAAACTGACAAAATCCCTGTTCGCAATAAGAATAAAATAAGATGAAGAAAAACAACCTATGTAAGAAAACAAAAAGAATGCCATAAAGTTCGTACGCCTTTTATTTCATATCAGATACGATTCTTTTCACGCTAACTAAATGTAGGTACCTATAATTATAGGCACATACATCATATAATAAGTCTTAATTAAAACGATGTAAAGCAAGCAAGGCACCTCAATATATTAAGTAAGCAATCAGGAATTGAAAACTGAACCTGCTTGGCACCTGACCAAATTGGATACGATCGTAATTAAAATGTTCGCGGACGATTTTCTCTTATACTATTCTCTATCATAAATTGAAAAAAACTTTTTATTTTAAGGGGAATAAATAAATGATCTTTTTTCCCTAATACTTCTAGTAAGTACGTGTCATCTAAACTTTGTGGGAGCACACGCACGACGTAAATGTACTTAGGAACTAATTATGCTGACTCTTATTAGTCACTTATCCTAATCAGTAAAAATGTAAACATAAGTGACTTGATTTCTACCAAACCTATGTTAGTACCAACAAGTTTCACCTTGTGAAACAAATGCTTCTAACAATATTCAAATATTTTGCACCACTGCATTTCCGCAAATACCATTAGTTATACATTTTATATCGCCCCCATTAAATCTTTAGACAAATGGGACTGCATTTCATTCAAAGTATCAAAATGTTTAGTGTTCTTCTTACTCCAGTGCTGTTTCAGTTTAGTTAACACAAATAGTTGGTTCTGTTTAACGTTACTTTCACTTCACGGCTCTGTGGCAACTGGCAGTCATATCATTAAGATGTTGTCTCATCTTAAACTTATCTTACGAGGATAGGTTCAATATGTAAGCAGTAAGTAACAGAACATATATATAAGTGGTATTAAATTTCAGAATTAGGGCATTAGATAGTACTTTTTAAACGTTGAACATTCGCCGTCTTACTCATAAAGAGTGAGCTAACTTGAGCGTTATTTTAATTGATTGACAACTCCAATCATGCCAACAACAAAAGACTGGCCAACAACAACAAGGGTAAAAAATTGCCTTATTTTATAAGTAAGAGGGATAAGCTACATTATGAGTTAGTGGATGCGTATACAGACATCAACTATCATATTTTTGTACCTACAATAGTACAAGCACTCATACCAGGGACAAATATCTACGAATCAATTATTATCCCGAGCGGTGTGCAATCTATTGCGCGAATTGGGACGTTACACACGTCATGTGTCAACCATTCTTCTGCTACATAGAAGATGAATATAGAGTGTAGACGTCATTGTTCGGCTATTAACAAATTTGAAACCTAATCCTGTTATGAATACGTGTTTTACTCATGCGTAAATTTAGGGGACGCCCGACTTGTTTTGGACTAAACTTGAGCCCTTATCCATAAGGCCAAGGTCACGGCGAATGTAAGTTAATTCGTACACACGATCATTTATAATTCATCGTGCAAGTTAATATACAAAATTATGCAACAAAATCTATTAATTTGAAAGATCATTAGGAAAATCCCTTAATTTTAACTTCTATCTTTTGTTTTAAACAGTGCTGCACGTCATTTTATCGACGGGAATCAACCCTTTGGCCATCCGTACCTACATATTCAATACTTCATGCAAAAACACCCAAACTAGAAACTAATCTATACAAGATCATTATAATTAAACCGTTAACAGAACTTAGCAAACCATTATACAAATCGGTCCAGTTGTAGTTTGTATGATAAACTTTATCAATATTGCATAATAAACGCGTACTATCACCTAAATCCGAGCCACAGCAATCTAATAGTAATATTATCGTAAGTTATGATCTATTAATCCATACATTGCTGATAAAAAATAACAGAACACCTTGTCAAGGTCGTCTCAATACTATTTAGTACTTATCTCCACACGTTTTTCGATTTGTCACCAAAATGAATACCTAATTGAAACCTTACATTTGAGACA
This sequence comes from Abrostola tripartita, assembly GCA_905340225.1. Classification (NCBI taxonomy): domain Eukaryota; kingdom Metazoa; phylum Arthropoda; class Insecta; order Lepidoptera; family Noctuidae; genus Abrostola; species Abrostola tripartita. The sequence continues at coordinate 3,968,529 of HG996487.1, read as the reverse complement.
TAAGCAGTTGTTTGTGTTTGCCATATAACTTTTTCAAGTACAGTAATTCACTTGTCAATAATAAACCTTCTCGATCTTTCTGCATACTAACAACAGATGACAATCGTGACGCGTGTTTTCCTATTATGTTTTAAAACACATCTGGCTTAGGTTTTAATGCATTTGCTGATGTTTATTGCAACTTGTTAAAGCAAGGACAAGATATTGTCTCTAACCTAACCTAATCTACAGCTTTTTTGGAAGTAACATATTAGTGTTAAAAAGCCCAAATTCAGCACGATAAGTAAACAACAATTCTAAATATTAAGATTAATTTAGAGAACCTGCCATCCCTTCAAGTAAAGTGTGGATAGAAAATTATAGTATTGCCCTTCATATTCATAATAACATAATATAATGTCCTCCTGACCGAATTTCGGTCACGGCGGCCTGACTAGCCATCAGCGCAGGAGATATTATAGTGCACAAGTATGCGCGCAGACACAGGTGCACTCCCTATTCCCTCACTCTCATAATCCGATGGGACGGTAGACCGACACGACCGGAGAGAGATCAGGCGCAGGACCAACGGCTTAACGTGCCTTCCGAAGCACGGTGGGGTCCCGACATGTGAAAACGGTCACCCATCACAAGACTGACCGCGGCGAGCACGGCTTAACCTCGCAGATCGCCTAATCTGCGGGGTAGCCACATAGCTACGAGCCCTACACATAATAACTACATAGTAACCGAACAACATTTAACGCTAAAATACAGAACGTAAAAAATTCTTATCAAAATATCGAAAAGATCGATAACATTGTATCAATTTATTTGTGGCGTGTCGTACGTCCATTTAAGGGCAAAAGCAACACCTAACTTAAATATAGAATGTTCCCACGATTCGTGAGTCCATGTCAACGGCCTACGAAAAATATTAACGGCATTGCGGACAAATACTAGGTATATACGAGTATAAATTCAAATGATAGAAAGCCCTGTTGCCAAGTCTCTATAATTGTAACTGGGTTTTAATTCAGCAAGTTCTAAAAGGAAAGGAAAAATGCTTTTCGACTTTTTAGACAGAAAGGGTCTTTTTATGTTGCTTATTGAATAAAATGCTATTTTGTATTTATATACACACCCTACGGCATAAAAGTGCGCATAAATTCATCAGAAATTTTAATAGGTCCCAGCGTAAAAATAACAGGTAATAAATAATATCAAGTTTCCGTGACAAAACATTGTAGAGGTCAGTCATATTTCGGTCGGATACACGCTAGAAATGTTATCATAAATCACATGGTTTAATAGTATTATGTTCAAGTCAGTGAACTGTAAAATTGAAGCCTTTTCAAGTATCTAGTCACGTAACAACGGTCTTATATCTTTGTTTTGATAAATTTAAGGCTTATTCTTCTATTGCCTTGTAAAACTATCTATAGGTAGATACCGTTTCGAACATATTAAATGTATCACAACAAAATCTCAGACAATTATGTTAACCGATAACTCAACCTCTTGATCGTTTTTTGTTAATAATCGTTTCGTTAAAATAATTTTGCAGGACATGAACAGTTTTTTTTATACGACTGTGCTCGCATGAGATTTGTGCTCTCCAAATTTTTTAAGAATTCTGTTTGATTATTTTGGACTACAAGTACCAAATTTTATCAGAGCATGGTGATAGTAATTTAATTCTTTAGTTCCTGTATAAAACTACGAATAGAAATCAATTAATATATATTTTTAATTCTTTAAAGATGCTTAAAATAAAAAAAAAGGAGTAAGTAAGTCGTAACTTACGACGGATAGCTAACTAATAAGATGTGCCCAGTATCAACGATGTTCTTTGAATATTAAATAGCTTCCTTTACCGCATTGACAAAGAATAAAAAATGGTCGCAAGGATATGACACACAGGACGCTATTTAGCTTTGCAATTAAACCAAATATCTACTATGTAAAACCTTTAAAAAACTTCCATCAAACAGGAGAGGCTTAAAAAAATCATATTCAATACCTGCTACTTAGAATTATCCACTAAACTTATACTAACACCAACACTTAGTTTTATTTTAAGTTTTAAAACCACTGTAACACATTCACAAATCAAACACTATATATACTACAAAATCACTGCAGACACAAAAATCCAACATTCCTCTACGTGCATTAGTATCCCCTCTCCGAACCGCACTGGTCTGTGAACGCGGTAATCTGCGCAAGAGCACGCAAGCTTCCGTCCGTAACGCACACCCACCACAAACGGACTGAGCAATGTATGAGCGAGCGAGGTAGCGGGCGATAAACAATGTTGCTGAGGAAAGTTGATGTTGAATTCATGTTCAATATTTTGCAAAAGTGTTGGATTCTACAATTATAATTGTAAATTTAAAAAAATAAAACATTTAATAATGGCTAGCTGTAGTCTGAACTAGCAAAATAATTATTACGAAACTGCTTGGTTATGTTTGTAAGGAGAGTTAATAAAAGTTACAGACTTTCAAGTAAATATGTATATTTACTGAACAAAAAACCTGATAAAGTATAATTTCAAAATGTCATCATTAAGGTTTACTTACAGGGCCCCATACATAACCATGTCAAGTTTTAATCATCTACTCTGAGATAGGCGCTAGAGAAAAAAAGGTTAAAATATTTAATTATTTTCAAGCTCCGTCAAAAAAGTGCAAAGCGTTTTCGAGTAAAAATGATACAAAAACTATGTTTATCCAATACATATTTTACTAAGTACCAAAGACATAATAGCACGGTTCCGAAATAGAACTGATTAAGTGAGACTGGTTTACCCCCGACAATGACACACTGCGGCATGAGCATTGCATGTAAAAGAGTGTAATGTAAGGGTGCCAGTTACATTATTTCCAATACATTTATTGTATTATTCAGCATACTCAATGGTCTAAAGTCTAAACGCTTATTACTTGCAACGGATTCCACGTATCGGTTGCCATCCGCCACAGCCATACCGTCGCGCATGAGTAACGAGGTCCTGTCACGATCTAAAGAGATCCAGAAGGTGCACTTTGTGTAAATTTTAATCCCGATAGAGCAGGAACATGTTGCCATGGCAACGTGCAATAACAAACTAAGTTAATCAGTGGCCAGTATTCAGAAGCAGCTGTTGCATATTGCACAGGTGAAGCAAAAGTTTTGTCTAATCATGTCTGTGATCATACCTCTTGCAAAATAAATAGTATACCACGTAAAAGCGTCTAGCTCGTTATAATTACGTTCCCATACTGCCTTTTCGTTGTCCGTCTAACGTTAGTGTATAAAAGACACTAATATCGATACGACTATCAAATTATTGTACATTTCTTTTTCGATTCTTTATTTTGTTATTCTAATGTCGATCTCACAATAGGTCACGTACAAAAACTCTTATTTTATAAATTAATAGTAATTTGTAAACTATGGCACTGGCTTCTAGGACGCGAAAATTTGTATAACGGAGACAATACTTATACATATAACCCCTTTGCGACATAATGTAAAATTGTCAATTTGGGAAGAACGGTTGTAGCATTTGGATTGAGACAACCCGTAACAAATATTATATAAGTATTTGTATTGAAATCAAGACTATCGGCATAACGTGCCCTCAACGTCTGAAGGGGTTTCACTATGTTTGATAAATTTAACACAATATTATAACCATTAAGTCGTTTTTGTTAATGGGTCAGTTAATCTGCCTGATAGAGAGATAAGTAATAACCAATAAACGATCAGCCTCTCACCCACCGAACAAACCTTCTTTCTTCCTGCCTGTTAAGTGGTCTTGCGCACACGCACGACACGCCACTAACAATGATATGCTCATCGCGTTCAGATTTAGAGATGGTTTCACGGATAAACCTACGCCAGCATTACGCTACCATTTAGATAATTCTGGTTTATAAGGAAAATAGAATAAGGTTGTCTACATAATCGAACCATCCTTGACAACATTATATTAATGGAACGTTGTCATCTTAACTATAAATAAGATATCACGTTCGCAGAAATTACTTGTTAATATCAATTTTGTATTTAATTTATTAATTTAAGTTACAATAAGTTTGTACCTAAAAAAAAACTTTTAAAAGGAGATTAGTATCATATAGCAAAACGACTCCTAACGAATATAACCTGAAGTCCACACAAAACATGTATTTTGTATGAAGACCTTTGGGATATCTGACGTTTTAGTACTCATGGACTTAGAAATAGTTACATAGGATCTGTTTCATCCCAAAAAACGTTAGACACAGGCAGAACAGCGGGTACACTTGATCTTTAGTTATAAAGATTTTTTGGCGCAATGCGTCTCTGCAAGAGCCCCCTAAATTCCACAACCAATACGACCGCATCTATTGCGTCATGCGTGAACAATATATTAAGCGCCGTTGTACTATATCTGGAAGCGAACACAGTTCACGGTTTAATTAATGGGAGCACGTGGTGTAAACATGACTAATCACCATGCGAGCATCAAAATTTAACGTGAATCCCAACCAATTAGGATTTCCACACTACTTCTTCGTTAAGAGCCTTGATTATTTTTAAACGGTAAGAGCGTATTGGTCTAGTGCGTAAAATCCGACATAATTTTCTAGTAAAATAATAAGTGTAATATAAGTGATGTTTAACTTAACTAAGTAGGTACCTACTTGCTTATTTAATTTTAAAAACGTTATATTAAGTTAATCCAAATCAATTTAGAACTTGAAAGAACAAAAAGAAAGAAAAACGAAGATTCCTAGCAATATTTCGCTGTAATTTGCAGGCTCTATCGTCCGAGTATCTAAAAATGAAGGTATTTAGTCCTATTTTTCTCCATTTAAAACTAAAATGGCTATCATTAGCCTTATCCTGAAAACATCACTCAAACCGTGTCTGGTATCCGTAAAGGTTATTGATTAGGCTCCTAACTTGATGAATTACTCCGATAATATTGAGATCCCAAACCACGGAGCTACTTAAATAATGTTGACGAAACTTGAACTTTGATATTAGGGAATCAGAGAAATGGGGCATCCAAAATACTTATCTTTTACTTAATTACTACTGTGTTTTACTTAATTAATGTATTAATATTTTTGAATTTACAAAATATACAATTCTGAATGGTTGCAAAATTTCAGAATTAATTCAGAATTAGAATAACCAGCAAACCTTTTCCATTTTCAGTGTTAATTAATATTTTAATACGCCCCGGAAATTAATATACCACCAATTATGAAGCCACGTCAAAGAATATATTACTTGACTATTTTCTGTATTTATGCTCCTACATATCCCTCGACGCCTTGAAGTTCGTGAATACGTTGGTACCGGTAAACGAAATACCATGACAGTCATTAAAACCATTTTAGTTCGAAAAATCTAAAAACCGGTCTTACTTTTGGGTGCCGGTATCCCTCAAAACTGGGTTGCGAAGGTCAGCTGGCGATCAGCGGCGACCAGTTCTTGGAAAATCCTGATATGATGAGTAAGACTCAATTTAAAGTAAAAATGTATTACGTAAACCTAATATTGAGTCTACGGGAACGGTTGCTTTCCACATTTATCTGCAGATTTATTGCTACACCTGAATGTGAAAAGCAACCGCATGATTTTGTCGTGTATTCAAAGGTATACAATAGTAAAGTTAAACGGCATTGACCGTAAAAGGTCACAGTCATGGCCGCTTTTTCAATGTCCGAAGCGACACTGACGGTAACGGAGTTAATTACGGAATGAATTTCCAAGTAGGTTTTACATAACAAAACCAACACAGAGTCCCTAGAGGTGAAGCATTTTGTGTGAGTTAAGGTAACGTTACGTCCTGTAAGCATTGAAGTTCACAATACCGACCTATTTGCCATGAGGATCTCAAAGAGAGTAACCACTAATCATTGATTGGACCAAATTGAAATAACCACTTTGAATGGGCTGGCAGGCGATAAAATACGCTTCATTTTAACAATACAGCCTTGTTGTGGAAGCGGGACGCCGCATTACACTACACGTACTGGTGTCTCGCTTCCACATCTTAAACAGTCCTGCTTTAAGAGTTCATTGTAAGGGGGCAGTACATTTTACCTATGTACATAGTGATATAAGAATTCTTTGTGCCAGACAACGCTCTATAACTATCGATCTCATTTCTTTCAATATTTCAAGTACTAAGCCTACTTTAACATCACCGGATCACGTCTTAAATGTCTATTTAGTTATCAGTGCAAGTACATAATAAATAGTGAGTTATTTACACGTGTTGTGAGTACAATACAAGGTTCGAGCAAAGGAAGCCACAGCAATATGTTACGTCAGTTAAGTTTGCAATAGAGCGTAACAAATAGTACAATGTAGATGATAAGATTATTAACATACAGTAACCTACATATTTCTATTCCTAGTAGGAATTCGTGTTTAGTAGGTAAATATTAACAAGCTTCGTCTCTCGCGAATGGTTATTAAAGAGTAATTCCGACTTATTGATTTCTCGTTCATGCGTTTTCATCAAGGCATCATAATGAGAAGTCTTTAAAAACCACTCAAATACTTTTAACCCGGCGGCGTAAAAGACTAACAGGCAGTAATGCTGTGTTGATAGAAGATGATGAAACGAGAAGTGTTTTGAGAAGGTCCTGTACCCGTGTTCTCATCCTAAGAATAACACAATGAAACTATCCATCCGGCATAAAGGGTATTATAATAATATGTAATTCAATTAAATATATCTGTCCTAACGAAATAGGCAACTAAGGGGCGTACTGTGCCCTGGGAATCCTGATAAGTGATAACACATTGACACATCCGAACACTGATAGTGTGTGGCGATTTGCAAAGTTAATACCTAAATAATGAATTAGACTTGCCTACTACTCGGTGCCTACTCTTTTCCATATGGGATAAGGAAAGTTGTGCTTTGCCACCCACATTTCGCTTATACAATAATGTAATAGGGCGCGACCCTATTGCCAATTATCGGCACAAGCATCGCATTAAAAAATGGAGTTGAGCATAACTGAAATACATGTGTTCACTGTACAGCAAAGCTGCCTAACTAAACTGTCAGGGATTACAGTTTTAGTAAGGCCATTTAAGAGGATAACGACAGAACGGTAGGAAGTAGCTAAGAGGACATGATACCTCGATATCCGTCGCCTTCAAAACCCACAATGTTTCTATAAACCAGGAATCTATGAAGGGGACGGTTACCACTTACCACATATACCAATAAGAAACGGTATTTCACTAAAACGGCTAAAAAAATACAGATTGATAAGAGAGCCTAAAAGGAAACGGTAAGATGAAATAGATTAATCACAAAACAAACAAAATGACCAAATGAATTTCCTGAAAAGCTAAAAAGACGTTATGTACAAAGAAGTTTATTACTACTTACACAGTAATATAAGAATAACCCGAGTTACGTCGCCGTCGTAAACATATTAATTAACAAGGTTAAAAAAATAACGTTATCATAACGCTAACAAGGAACTGATAAGTATAACAGAGTGCCTACAAACCGCTTGAGGGTCGCTCGTCTAGTAGTGTTATGCTATGCGTTATCTGTAATGGCCACTTTAATGAATTTTAATTACTTCTCATTTTTGGAACATGACACTTGTCAGACATAATGGATTGGTGTCGTTAAACTTTTTTGGGAGACGTAATTCTTTATAACTTTATCATCATCCATGGCATGGAAGTCACTGCTTGGACCTCTTTTCTATTACACATTACGCCACAAAATGAACTGAAACTCTTCCGAGTTAGAGATATTTAAAAGATATTCGTCAACTTCAAACATTATGAACTCAATTTTAATATTATAATTTTTTACAATATTTCTCTTAATATTAAATACCAACTCCAACTACTTGTTCTGAGTGAAAACAGAACAGAAAGACAGCATTCACATTTACATTATCAGAACTTTATTGGATTCTATATTTTCAGATTCGTGAAGGAAACACACTCAACAAATACGTAATCAAAATTAATAGCTTTGATAAATTATTTGAACGACGTAAAAAATATTTATTTACGGAGCCATCAAACCTGATGTTACAGTCTATTTTTACTAACGATCTGAGTATGGCGGAAGAATGTAATGATTTTTGTCATCTTCAAAGCGATTTGAGACACGCCCAAACCAAACACGCGGTTTATTGAACCTTTATGTATGTAGGAAGTTTTGTCGAAATTATGTACTATTTTCTTCCAATCGTTCACTCATCTGTGAGTTCACTACAAAGGAAGGCTTTTATATAAAATACGTAAAATACGTAGTACAACTTAATTTATTAAACAGTACTTTCTTCAAAGTTGTAGTCTAGTGGTGAATTTAACGAACGCCTAAACACAACTTAAAGAACATAATTTATACCAGCATGTCGCCGTATATGGCTCAAACGAAGCCGGCCGACAACTGTCATCATTATTACGGTGACTTTATACCAAATAAGTAGGTACAGTTTTACAGTTTACACGTATCAAGCAGCGAATATCAGAAGTATAACAGCAAATTATGATAATCAATTCGTCTTAGGAACGAAGAAAAGGTAGTTTTTTTACATTGGCGGGTATATGACCGGAGAAAATAAAATTTATATTCTTCTAGATTTAGAATAGGTACATCGATCTAACCCCAGACGAACTTCACTTTAATCTAAGCGTGGCGAAGATTACCACAAGTTTAAGTACATTTGTCTAATCTTACGAAGAACTTTACAGAAGTGTTTACATAATGTGCATCAAATCATCTACCTATCGCGAAAACTGATCAGTCTACACTAAAAAGAATAATAACTTAAGTACTTAAATTTTGCCTCTAACGACTAAGAACGCAAAAAGTCGAAACGTGTTTATTCCCCTTCATAGCAACGCTATTCTAAATTACGCAATACTCCACATGTTTCTCAAGCAAATTGAACAGTTCGGCGGTCACATATGAATGTGATGTTAGCTAATTGGCGTCAATTCTCACTTCGTTGACCCAGGGTTAGGGACATATAGCATCGAATGTCGAACACTGACGAATCGGGCTGGTGAAGATAAATAGTGGCGACTTTGCTTTTGTGAATGTACGTAAATCACACATCATAACACCTCTGAGCTTGTCTATGGTGGAGTTGTACATATTATGTTAGCTCCAGAATGAATAAATCTTATGCGATAGAGGGTAAGTCGTTCGCCATTGAAGATTCCATGTTTACCGGTGGTATTTTAGAATAACTGAAAGCACATTTGTGTATTATACCTAATGCAAAAGTCACATTGATCATTGATCGTGCCTGTGTTAAGACCCGCATATAAATTCGGTCCGTAACTCACGGCCACCTCTTTGGTTTTAAACGGCAACGATATTTTTCGTTGGACTCGTGCTAATTGCAATCACATCCGATTTTCTTCTTGTAGGACTTTAAATTGGAGAATCGTCCTAAGTTGTGTATATCTAAGTACAAATACACACATCCTAGGACGATTGCCGTGTATTTTAAACGACGACTATAGATTGCGGCTGTAGCAACATCTTTTTCTATGTTTGTAGTATGTACCTACAAATTATATTAAGCTTGCTGTACACCCCGGAAAGTCGGTCAAAATGTTCGCTCTATACAGTTTCCACGGAGGACAGCATCTGCTTTGTGAAATACAGACTCTAGTATTGGATATCAAACGTATTAGTATTACTAATATCTATGCTGGCTTTGTACTACGACACTTGCTAACGTATATTAATCACGTAACTACTTAATTATGTATTGTACCTCGGTATTGGAATACATAGATTCACTATTCATGAATACTGGTTATTGCATAGTTATGTAGTATGTAGGTAATACGTTAGTACGTACATATTCTGTGTCTATATTCCCCTTATGTAGGCCGAGTGTAGACCTTTATCAGGAGTCTATTACACCCACATTTCGCAGCTATAGTCATTAATCGGGCCTACACCAAGTTTGTACTACTTACGACTCTCAATTCCCGCTAACAAAAGACAATGACAATATTTTAAAAAAATAGTTCACGGACGACCTTGTGCACTAACTACACTTATTGGGCTCTGTTTGGCCTTTTCATATGGTGTACATACGCGTCCGTTCAGCTTTCGAAAGCTGAAACATCTCCATACAAAATGTCAGTTTTCTAAAAACCAAAACTAATTTGATCTAAATTAGTGTAGTTAGTCCCTTATTAGACACCATATACTTTAATCTTTTGCTACTGTTACAAAACCAGCTTTTGGCAGTGTGTTTGGTAAAATGAGTGATTCAATACCCAGGCACATTTGGGAAGTGTGTTAAAAGTACCTATAACATTTAACCCGTCTATGTCCTATTATAGGGACCTTATTTATAGGATATATAATAGTAGGGAAAATGATATCACACACATACAATATTTCTACTGTTTTACTCAATAACATGAACATTATGAGAACAAATAAATTACTCTCCCATAATATTCATTATTGATGTGATAATGATGTAACATCAACAATAGAAGATAAAATAAATAATGAGCACTTGCTTTGAATCGAATATACTTAGATCTGACCAGTATATTCTAGAAAGGCCATGGTAATTTTTTTAAAATACGATTTAAGTCTACCTATAAACTACTGATTTAAGTCATTTTCCATCTATGAACAATATGATAATTTAAATCACAAATATTTAAAAATGAGTTTACTGAGTATTAAATTAAAAAAGAAGATAATTTTAATTGATTTATTAGTATGAAGTAATATTTTAAACTAATAAATCAATTAAATAAGAAGTATTGGTTACAATAAGTTTAATGAAGCTTTATTTTGTTCTAATTAAGTAGCCTATGACATAACATGAACTAAGAGCTTATTTATCTGTAAGTTTTTTTTTTGTAGTTAATGGTCCCCAAAAAGAAAGTAAACTACTTTTGTAAGTTTCAATGTTTCCAAACTATCCTTAAACAATCTATTAAAGGTGACTGTAATAATAAAACTACTTAAACCATATCTGCACCAATAATCTGCTATGCAAACTACAAGTAATATAAACAAATTTAAATGGGTAATTAACATAATAACGCCTACAAAAACTAAGTTATATTTCAGAAACTTAAAGGTTATTAGGATTTTTACTTAGCATTGGCCAATAATATTGATAATACATTTAAAAACTATACTTTCCCTGTTTCCCACGTTTAAAATCCACAGATATTGTAATGATTCATCGGCGGGAAGTCGGCATTATTAACTTTGCTACTGGAAAACTGGTTACAAGCATTGATGATACAAATTCTTACAAGGTTAGGTCATTGGAGTAAATTTAATTATAAAGTGTGCTGGGAATAATGTAGACGAGGACATGTATTTTCTCACAATAAGAAAGTATTGTCATAAATGTCACGTTTTGCTGCAAAGGCGGAGCCGAGCCGATCGTCGACAAGCTTGGGCGATGGCGGTCAAGTAACGGCGGCTTTAATTTCAAACTTTAAATTACGACTTATGTGCTTATACATTCATTTATTAAACATTTTATGTAATATTTAAATACTAATGAAAACTTACCACATGACAACGATAGATTACATCAATTTTCAACGTTCACTCACAACACAAAACACTTGGCATCCACGAATCACGATTGAGTTTGACAATGACAGGCGGTCACTCGCTACGACACTAGCGCCACGTATTAGAAATAAAAATCACCCGATTAGTGTGAAGTGCACAACATAACACAGTGCTACCAACACTGAGTTATTTAAAAATTTGGATGATCGAGTATACCTCAATGGATCGAGTAAGTTTTTATAATCCTATTCTATCGTAGAAAAAATAAAACTATACCGCAAACACGCTATGCTTTCGTCAGCCGTAAATAATTTAAAACACAGACAAGGCGAATATGCGTATGATGTTAAAAGTATCTGTGATGAGATACTCATTTATCTACTTAAATATGAAGAAACCATTCGATTAAGGTTCAAGCAAATCAGTAAACTTCAAACATGAAAACTAAAGGTAGAAACGAACTGGTCCCATGTATGCAATTTTACGCAACGTATCATTATAATGTCTGAATGTTGGATTTTGTATGAAAATCTATGCAATCGAGACTCACTTGTCTAATGCAACAATGCATTGTTTCTTCCAGAACTCTTGTGTTAAGCTGGTTAGGCGTCTTAGGCAGGGTTGCTTAAGCTTTACTTGACGAACAGGTAAATGTTAAAAATGGCGAAACCAATTTTGTTTTCTTCTAGCAGCCTTAATAATGAAAAAGTTTTGTTTTATGCTCGCAGCAGTAATCATGTTGATAACCGGTTATTTATACCATGAAACAGCGCTTCACGTTACGACGTACGTTGCTGACGACGTATTGCTTTCCCAAGATTAAGAATTGTTGAGCTGTTATGAGCAATAAACATACATATCTACACATTGCAGTTTGTTTATAAGTTCCTTGTTTGTTACCATTAATAGCTGGTAACCCTGTTCGATTCTTAACAGTATTTCATTTTTAGCAAGTAGCAACAATACTTCTCTTACTGTCAGTTTAAAAGTCAAAATTGATTTTGAAGATTTTAGGAATAGAAAATAAAAAGTTTAATTTACAAAATAATTAAAAAATGTTAAGCCGACATTATCTTAAAATTGCTAGTTCTTCTAGAGCGTTATTGCGAAACAATCTTATAATAAGTCATAAACATGTAATCGCCCCATGTTTATGTAATTTGGGTAATCTTCAAGCGATTAGGTTAGAAATCCTTATTTTAACATTAATGTTATTATTTTTTAATTCATGATTTGGATAAGCTGACTGTTTTATTAACCCTCAGGCCAATATCATCACACACAAATTTGAGAGTAGCGGAAAAACGTGTAAGCACAAGACATTCTCCCAAAATATCTCAAGATCAAACGCTAGAACCTCGGAGCCCTAAAAGACCGGCGTTATCACCAGAAATGGTACTGGAGAAATACATTACTGCGCTGAACACAGACATATATCAGAAAAACAGGGTGTATAAGAATGATATGTTGAGAATAGTAACCAAGGTTAAAGAATTGAACTTTTCTACTAAGAAACAAGGTTTGCTTTTGATCAGATGCTGCAGTGAATTGTTGCCTGATGAAACTGCTTTAGGCCGCATGCAACTGGTAGAACAGGTGTGGAACACTATAAAGTAAGCCATTTCTATGTAATAGTGTCATATATATTCCTTAATTTAGTTTCCAAGGCACTATCTGGATTATAACAGTACAAACTTCGAATGGTTTGCGCTTGTCAATAATTACTGCTCATTTTACTGGGTGGTAGAACCTCTAGTGACCAAGGCCAACAAAGAATTAAAATGTTTATTATTCATCTTTGCAGACCTCACACAAAGTTTGAAGTGGAACATTACAATGAGCTGCTGAAAGTGTACATTTCTAATAACAGAACTATTACAGTCAGCAATTTTATTAGCCAAATGTCACCTGTGAATCCAACTATCACTACTTACGAGCTCATATTGAGAGCTTTAGGAGAGGTAATTTATTATTATTATTCCTTAATTGTTTATTATTTGTGAATCATACAGTTACAGTGTACATGAAAATATGTATAGAGGTGAGCTTAACTCAGAATTGAGTTCTCTTACAGCAAATTATTTATTTTTTATATTTTTATCATGTTATGATATTTTTCTAAAGGTCAAATGGTGTTTATAGATATATGTGGCATGATGGAATAATACATGCAAGTTTGAAAAATATAATTAAACATTAATAAAACATTTGAATGTTGGATTTTTTTTTCTGTTGCCTAGGCTGGAGACCTGAATCAAGCTACTGAAGTGATATCAAACATGAAAGCCCAAGGGTTTCCAGCTACTGAAAGTATATTCAACTCACTAATAATCTGTCAGGGTAAAGCTAGGTAAGTTTTTATTGTAATGTATATATACTATAATTTAAATAAAATTTAGGGTAGTAATGTTGTGAGTAGTATGATTCATCATTATTATTATAAATATAATAGGCTCAGTCGATTTACAAAAGTTTCTGGCTTGTTAAACACTGAAGTCATGTGGAAGCTGTTTCTAATTTTCCTCATTTTGCCAAGTCGTTATAATTATTTTAGCATAAACACAATGAAGGCCTAAGATACACCTACTAATACTTTCTGCTTCCTACATTGCCATGTAAGAAACAGAGTAGGTAAAAGCTTGGTAAATGTGGCCTTTAGGCAATCATAAGACAGTTACATTGAACTGAAGTACTATCTGCAAGTCTCGCTTTTATCAATCAACATTATTTTATTACAGAAATGTCCAGAACATTCAAGAAGTTCTTACTATGATGAAGTCACTCAATGTAGACCCATCCATAGACACCTATACAGCCACAGCTAGATCACTAGCATGGAATAAGAAGACCAACCTTCTTCTGGACGAAATGGAGAAAGCACGGCAACAAGGCCTGATGTTCACTGAAACTCATATCATGGAGATTGTTAAGACCTTAGCAGTGGCTGGGCAGTATCAGACTATAGCTAAGGTAGGTTGTTATATATGTAAAGAATAATATAACCTTCTTTAGTTTTACATGTTTTACTTTTTATAATTTTCCGCGCAACTAATGTCATCAAGACGGATCGTGTCATGACAGATATATCGTCTCGTGGTCATGTATAAAATAACATTGTAAATTAAATTACATATAATATTATAATTGTGACATTGTGTTAATAACATTAAATGTCGTTTCTTTTATTATAGAGAAACTCAGTTGTGTTTTATTGACTTTGTCACAGTAATTTTCTTATAAAACGACATTTACTGTCAGAAAATGGAAAAGTTGAAATTTACGTTTCAAATAAAACCAACAATAGACGGAAAGTCAAACTATACCGCGATTACCTCAATTGCCACAAAAGATGACAAAGTTTTTCTTATTCCTGAAGAATATCAAGCAATATCACTTCACAAACATATTCAAACCTCGAAAACCTTCATTACAGTGAAAAATACATTAAAAAAAAGATATCAAACTAGAAATGTTTGGATAAAAGCAACAGAGGATATATCACAAACATATGTCGATGAAGATGGAAACATGATTTTTCAGGACCAATTTCTAGAGGAAACTACCCAAGATCAACTGGCTATTGCTAATAGAAAGTGTTCAGAAGATCCTATTGTAAAAATTTTGGAAAAATTAGTTGAAGGCCAACAAAATAAAGAAAAACAAAGTATAAAAAAGTTAGCCGATAGATTTGTAATTGAAAAATTTGACGGGAAAAATTCAAGTGCATCTCAGTGGATGGAAGTATTTGAAAAAGAATGTGTAAGGTTCGATATAGTGAAAGAGGAAGAAAAAATTGAAATCTTCAGATTATTTCTAGAAAAATCATGCACTGATTGGTATTCTTCCATGATGATCAAGCTTAGTTTACATTCTGAGTGGTCAGAATGGAAATCAAGTTTTTTGCAAACATATGCCAATAAAGGTTGGACTACTAGCAAGTATGCTTTATCTTTCAAGTATCAATCAGGATCTTTATTAGAATATGCAGTAAAAAAAGAAAGACTTTTACTAGAAGTAAGAAAAACAATGGATGAAGGGACCCTAATCGATATAATTGCTGCCGGTTTGCCAGATTTTATAACAGATAGAATTAACAAAGAAGAAATTGTATACACAAGAAACTTATTTAATGAACTTGGCAGATTAGAACATTTGGTTACAAGGAAAAAAATTATTAAAAAACAAGAAGATACTAAGCCAATTAAAGAAAAATGTAGTATTTGTGAAAAATTAAAGAAAGGTGTACGCTATCATTCAGAAGATTCCTGTTGGTTTAAAACAAAAATAAATACTGAAAAGGATAAAAAGCAAATAAAGCTCATCAACAATTCAGAATTGGAATGTGAATTGCAGTATGAAGAACAAAAAAACTAATAGTGCCGCCATTGATCAAAGTAAAATTAGTACTCAATAAAAATGTTGAAATATTTGGGATCTACGACTCAGGGTCTAATGTCTCATTGATTAATTCAAAGTTGTTAAAGATTAAAAATGAGAAAGCCAGTCATCCCAAAAATACTAATTTAAAGACGATTAATGGCGTTAAAAAGGCAAATGGCATGATTACACTTGACGTAGCCATTTTTAATGTAGAAAAAAAAATGAATGTTTTCATAATAGACAAGGAAAATTTTGATTACGATTTTCTGGTGGGACTAGATTGTATAAAAGAATTTTACCTAGTTCAAAACGAAAACTTAGAAATTAATCAGAAAATACCTACTCAAAGAAGTGAAATAGTTTCTAAGGAAACAAATAAAACAGATATAGATTCTAAGGAAATAAAATCTGATAATTTAGTAAACTTCAATGAAGACATCAGTGAAAAAAACTTCAAAGTTTGTATAAATCATCTAGACTGTCAAAAACAGGCAATGATTGATGAATTAATATCGAAAAATAAATTTGTGTTTGCAAAGGACAAATACGACATAGGAAAGGTAACGGATTATGAGGCACACATCGATCTACAAATAGAAAAATATTGCAGTAAAAGGCCATATCGTTGCACAATGGAAGACAAGAAGGAGATTGAACACCAGATTGCAAAGTTATTGGAAAAAAATATAATAGAAGAATCATATAGCCCATTTGCAGCACCAGTTACTTTAGCTTATAAGAGAGATGAAAATAAAAGATCAAGATTGTGCATCGATTTTCGGGACTTAAATAAAATAGTTGTCCCTCAATCACAGCCATTCCCTCTTATTGAGGACCTAATAGTAAAAACAAGGGACTGCAAGTTTTTCTCAACACTGGACCTAAATTCAGCATTTTGGTCAATACCTATGCGTATCACAGATAGACACAAAACTGCATTTGTGACACAAGAAGGGCACTATCAATGGACCTGTTTGCCATTCGGCTTAAAAACCTCCCCAGCCATATTCCAAAGAATAATGTGTAACATATTACGGAAGCACAAGCTCGGAGAGTTTACAGTATGTTTCATTGATGACATTTTGTTATTCTCAAAATCTTTCTTGGATCATGTCAGTCATCTGAAACAACTATTTCAAGCAATTAAAAGCGAAAATTTAAAACTAAAATTCTCTAAATGCACGTTTGCTGCAGATACAGTTAAATACTTGGGCCATGTAATACAGAATAATTCAGTTAGACCGCTAAAAGACAACTTAATATCAATAAAAAACTTCCCGACTCCTAAAACCCAGAAAAATGTGAGACAATTCTTAGGAAAAATAAACTTTTATCATAAGTATGTGCCAAATATAGCAATAAAATTGGAACCATTACATAACCTTTTGAGAAAAGGACAAACCTTTAACTGGTCTAAAGCATGCCAAGAGTCATTTGATGAAATGAAACAAATATTATGTTCCCAACCAATATTAACAATCTTTAACCCGAACCTACCTATTCACATATACACAGATGCTAGCATACTAGGAGTAGGAGCAGTCCTAAAACAACTACAAGAAAACAATGAAGAAAAGCCAGTAGCATACTTTTCAAAGAAATTAAATGAAGTACAAAAAAGGAAGAAAGCTATATATCTGGAATGCCTGGCAATTAAAGAATGTGTAAAGTATTGGCAGCATCTGTTGATAGGTAGGAAATTTACTGTCTTTTCAGATCACAAGCCATTGGAGAATATGAACATAAGGTCTAGAACAGATGAAGAATTAGGCGATCTAACATACTACTTATCACAATATGATTTCCAAATAAAATATTCTCCAGGAAGATACAATATCGAAGCTGATTGCCTAAGCAGGAACCCAGTCCTCGAGCCAAATGAAAACCTTGAGGAACAGTTAAAAGTAGTTAACACAATAACACTAGAAGATATCATAAAAGATCAAGATAAAAATGAAAACATACAGTGTAGGAAGGACAAGTTAATAACAAAACACAATGTTTACTACAAGAAAGTGAGGAAAAAAGACAAAATAATTATATCGGAGAAATTCAGCATAGAATTCATGGAAAAGGTGCATACATATCTAGGTCATATAGGAATTAAACAGATGCAAAGAATGATAAGCTCAGTGTATACAGCAGAAAACATGACAAAAAACATAAAAACAATCTGTGAGACTTGTATAGTATGTTTGAAGAATAAATCTAGAGGACAAAATAAATATGGGTTGATGTCTCACTTGGGTCCCGCCGCAAAACCTTTTCAGATATGCTCTATTGATACTATTGGAGGCTTCGGAGGTTCCAGATCAACGAAGAGATACTTACACCTGCTATCAGATCATTTCACTAGATACGCATATATTTTGACATCGAGTACACAAAATGCAAACGATTTTATCAAACTGATTAGAAACTGTGCAGAAACTGATAAAATTGACTTGATACTCTCAGACCAATACCCAGGTATCAACTCTAAGGAATTAAAAAGATTTTTGGATGAAAAGAATATTCCAATAATTTTTACAGCAGTAAACTCTCCTTTCTCAAATGGCTTAAACGAAAGACTGAACCAAACATTAGTCAATAAAATCAGATGCAAGATAAACGAACATGGCACAAAAATAGCATGGACAACTATAGCACACGATTGTGTAGAAAAATACAATGAAACGGAGCACACTGTTACTGGATATGCTCCAAAGTACCTACTTTATGGCACAGATGTTACCATTTTGCCAGATGAGCTAAAACAGAAAAAGACCGAGAATGATTTAATCCAGGCCAGGAAAAAAGCTCTGGAAAATACAATCAGATCACATAGTTACAACAAGACAATTTACGATAAAAATCGAAGACATATTGAGTTTAAAGTAGGTGATACCGTTTTTGTAGAGAATGGAAACAAACTGAATAGGAAGAAGCTCGATGAATTAAAAATCGGACCCTACAAAATCATAGAGAAAATATCAAACTCAATTTATAAGATAAACACTGACCATAAGAAATCAGAGTCTAACTTTTTCCACATCTCAAAGCTTACACCAGCCCCTGCCTGCGCATGAAGAGTTAAGAGTATGCGTGAACAAACGCATTGTTTTATCTTTTTTGGGGGGGGAGATGTAAAGAATAATATAACCTTCTTTAGTTTTACATGTTTTACTTTTTATAATTTTCCGCGCAACTAATGTCATCAAGACGGATCGTGTCATGACAGATATATCGTCTCGTGGTCATGTATAAAATAACATTGTAAATTAAATTACATATAATATTATAATTGTGACATTGTGTTAATAACATTAAATGTCGTTTCTTTTATTATAGAGAAACTCAGTTGTGTTTTATTGACTTTGTCACAGTAATTTTCTTATATATATATATTAGTTTTCCTAATATTTCATACCATAATAACGGTTGATTACTGTCAATAATAAAAGTTCATTCGATTTTAATGTTTTGCCTGATTATGGGCCAACGCCCCCCCCCCCCCCCCCCCCCCTCTTGGCTTTTGTTCAACAGTTGACGTCTTCTGGCTTATGATGATGTTTTGTGTCAAATTAAATAAAAAAAATTAATCCTACTAATCCTGATGGACTATAACATTGCAGGTCTTAAGCTATCTCCCTCAGCAAATTCTGAAAACACCATCAATTTCTCCATTCATGCAAAGTGTATCTACTCTACTGGTGTATCAAAATCAGCCCATAGCTGCTTTGGAGATTTATAAATGTCTGCCTTTGCCATCATTTGGGCCAAAGGATGATCAAGGCTTACATGGGAGGAGTCTAGTCCGAGACTGTGTTAAAGCCTCTATGGTAAGATTTTAATTGATATATAATTCTTTTAATACCTTAAAATTTTATGATTCATAATATGATATGAATTTTGTCAATCTTGATACTTTACTTTGAATAAGTCAACAAGCAGTTGATTGATTTAATGATAACACAATATTTAACACAAGTTAATTGCTTTGATTAATTAATATGATGTTATGTTTCATTTAAGTTTTAAATTGTCAATAAACCCATTTAACATCAATTTATTACACTTGAATCAAATGAATATTGAGACCAAATCGGAACTTTTCAGATTAAATATAAAATGAGTTGTGTGATTTGTTTACAATTTCCAGCCCTCAAGCGTTATAGGCCTCATAACTCAAGAGCTGATGGGTACGGGGCGCAATCCTATCGCTTTACAAAACGCTTGCGAAGCTGCTCTACAGCTGGGCAAAGTTCCCCTAGCATTGGACCTAATGACCAGGATGCAGCAGCTAGGGATTACAATAAGACCACACTACTTTTGGCCCATATTACTGCATAACTCCAAAACTTATGGCGAAAAAGGTATGTACTGTGTTGGAACAAGGATTTATTTTGTGTCCCTTAAACACTATATTGAATTTGGAAAAAGGCATTAAGTCTACCTAGTACACTTTTGTATAAATAATAAAATAAATATAATTACTTTATCATAATTATGAGTGGAAGAACATACCTTTTTAATCTTTAGACTTTGAGCTAAGATCCTTCAGACAATTTTTGCTAAGATCCTTAGACACTTTGAGCTAAGATCCTATAGACACTTTGAGCTAAAATTCTTCAGACAACTTTTCATAAGATCTTTTAAGCACTTTGAGCTAAGATCATTTAGACACTTTGAGCTAAGATCCTATAGACACTTTGAGCTAAGATCCTATAGACACTGAGCTAAAATCCTTCAGACAATTTTAGCCAAGATCCTTTAGACACTGAGCTAAGATCCTTCAGACTCTTTGAGCTGAGATCATATTTTTAGAGTAAATTTGTCTTTTGTGTTCAAGCAAATTTTACCGGCATAACAAATCTTTAACACCGTATGAACTTTCTTTTCCAGGAATAATGAATACACTGGCAACCATGGTTCAAATGGAAGTGAAGCCAGACTACGACACGATCATGGAATATGCGCTGCCCTACGTGAGCTTTACATCACCACAGAATCTGATGAAGAAGTTCATGGAGACAGGTCTGAATGTGAGCGTCGTGCTGACACCTATGATGGAGACGCTGCTTAACACTGGGCAAGTTAGATCGGCTAGTGAATTGTGTGAGTATTTCATTGATGATATGATGTCGTTATTTTTTTTAATATTATTGGTGTTCTTAGCGATATTGTGGCCTACTATGAAGCGCGCCCACCTAAGAAAATCCGGTTCACACTCGTTTTGCAAACCGTTAAATAATAGTAATCTAACACAGGGAATCCGGCAAGGAATTCCATAGCTTGGCGGTTCGCACAATAAAGAAGCGCCCGCGTTTTAATCCGTCTCTTTTCGGTAACCTTGTGTTGGGAAATAAAAACACAACATTTTACACACTTGCTTTATAATTATTTATTCATTCATACAATCAAACCTATTATTTCAAAAGTTACTTCCTGTATTACATATCTGTCTATCAACATTTTGCTGCTCATCATAGATCCCATGTAACAAAAAAAAAATCCCTACGCTGGAACGCGTGACGCGTAAACCTCTTTTGTATGGGCGTCAATGGCTGCGACACAGTTTACAACTAATGCAGTCATTATCGTACGTAATCCTATTGTAATTTGCGTTTTTAGTTCCAAAAAATTATTATTATTAATAAGATGGCAGGCCTATAATTAGGAATCGCCAGATTCTGCTTTTAACAATCTTCCCTCTTAATCTTTAATATTTTCACAAAGATTTAGATTTATCATTTTTATAATGATAATAACGTTCGTAATACACATTCCATTGTTTTTGTAGTACTTCTGTCACCAGAGATGTTAATTGTTGGCTCGTTGTTACAAACCAGTTGGCAGGTATACGTCCGTTCTCGCTTATCCCCCACTACCCGCGCTCGATATAACGTCATGAGATACATACAGAAACACTACAGTTTTCAATACATTTTTTAGGTGAACTTTTTCATGGCAAAATCGATGCTCAAAAACTTCTGAAGCCCCTATTAAAAGGGTACCTTATCAGTGCTGACGTGAAATCAACAATTCATACTCTGGAAGACATCACATGCAAAGCCTTAGACAGGAACAAGGATTGGCTCGGCAGGTTTTTGTGCAAGTTCATGGTGCATAAGAAGACTAAAGAAGACCTGTCTGATATCATTAATTTGTTGAAGGTAACTTTTCTTTAATCAAATTCTATAGGCAGGTATTGATAGTATATTTTTAAGGTCAATTTCTTGGCTACATAATTCCCACCATTACGAAGACTAGGTACTCAACTATAAAAAAAATAATTACAATCACACTTAATATATATATTTAATATTATAAAGGCGAAGGTTTGTGCGTGTGTTTGTAAGTTTGGTACCTATTCACGCTCAAGCGGCTGGACTGATTTTGTATTGTATGGAGGTAGCTGACACCCTGGATTAACACACAGGCTACTTTTTATCCTGAAAAAATGTAGCGGGTAACACCACAGTGCGCCGCTAGTGTCTTTCTAAATCTTAATGTTGTAATAAGTGGAGTAAGCCATTCATTTTACCGTACTTTATTCTTGTTTTTAGGGCCTACAGAAGTCGCCAATAAAGATGTCGACGGTAGCAGCGGACTACTGCATCGCCCGTCTCCCAGACAAGTTCGGACAGGACACGATCGACATGTTCAGGGATTACATCATATCTATTACGGATGAGCGGCTGATTGACGACGGCGATGTGTTTGATCAACAGTTGCCGCATCCTGTAAGTGATAGTTCAGTTCATAATAATTTATTGCATTCATGTAGTTTACAGAGAAGTCGTGGTGGCCTAGTTGTTGACATACCGGATTTCTATGCACGAGGTTGCAGGTTCAAACCCAGGCAAGTATCAATGTGACTTTTTCAATGTCATCAATACTTTTTTAGATATTCTAAGACACCACTGACTGACGGTGACGGAAAACATCGTAAGGAAACCTGGATTTAATTATCTGAAATCGCCAACCCGCAGTGAGCTAGCGTGGTGATCAGTGCTCAATCCTTCTCTATACGAGAAGTGGCCTTTGCCCTGCAGTGGGACAGTTATAGGCTCTTATTATGTAGTTTACAAGTTGTTAAATATAAAGGTAGGTTTCATACATGAACCCTGCTAGGGCATCAAAATAATAATAATTATAAACATAGGTTAAAATATGTCGAAATTGTATTGAGTACAGGTATGAATTTGAATGTCAAAATTTACTTATCGTTATGTTCAAATAGTTTGAACGGTAGTGATTCTTCTTTGTATCGGCATGAGCCAATAGCCACATGGAATAGATCATAACGAGGTGTAGAGATTGGTCAGTCAACAAGGATGGTAGCGAAGTTGACCGTCTAGGTTGCGCCGGACGTACTTATGTATAACTTGCACCTCAGTTATGAAATTGTCCCCGATAGCAATTGGCTTGGCTCGTCTGCTACACAAATGTTAATATGATGAATCTATTATTTAATCTAAAGAGTTCGTTTGTTTGGTTGAACGCGTTTATCTTAGGAACTACTTGTACGAATAAAAAAACTTTTTTTGTGGATAGTCCATAGATAGTTCATTTATCAAGGAAGCCTATAGGCTATAAAACATCGAAGTCTACGCGGACAAAGCCGCGGGCGGAAGCTAGTCATAAATATAATGTCTACCAAACTCTAAAAGTCAAATTAATAGAATCTCTTGAATTTTCTAGAAACACATG
Organism: Abrostola tripartita; assembly: GCA_905340225.1. Taxonomy (NCBI): domain Eukaryota; kingdom Metazoa; phylum Arthropoda; class Insecta; order Lepidoptera; family Noctuidae; genus Abrostola; species Abrostola tripartita. The sequence continues at coordinate 3,944,912 of HG996487.1, read as the reverse complement.
AGCGAGGAAAATTTGAGGGCACACCTAGTAGAATTGGAAGCTAAGGGTATGAACACAAGGGGGGTACTGAGGAGATTACTCCAACAGTATTGCAGAGAAGGCAACCTGGTTGCTGCGAGGGAGATCGCTGAGAGGTGCCAGAAGGAAGGGGTGAGTTACATAAGGAGAAGGAAACTCTAGGAGATTTTAAAAACAGATACTGTCGTATAGTTTCATTTCATTAACTAACTAATGAAATATGTTAGATCATAGTTTTATGTGCAAATTATGGTAGAGACACACTGCTCCTACGTACGCAACGTACGCATCGCATTATGTATAATTTACATTATTACATGACGGCGATAGAGCATAATAGTTTGTCTCTATTGCTCATTATTGCGTAATAGGTTGAGTACGTGTGCATGAATAACTATTTAAATGCAACAATTTGGGAATGTCTAGGAATGTCTCGTTGTATCATGTGTGCGTTTCACAAACATGTGGGTGTTTACCCAGACTCGGGACAAACATCTGCGGATCGCACAAATTTTTCGTCCCGTGTGGGAAACGAGCCTGCAGGCCTTAGCGCAGCAGTCCAATCGCTTAGGCACTGCGCCAATCAGGTCATCAATTAATACCAACAACCGCATCAATAACGTGCATTAAAATGTTCCAGGTATTTTTATCAGCTGGTATGAAGGCCGCGATATTCGACCTACACGTGAAACTCGGCGAGCTTGATCTAGCGGAGATTGCGTTAGCGGACCTCAATAAGACATCCCCTAACTTCACGTTGGACGAGTTCAAAGTAATCGACTTCGCAACCCTTATGGTGTATAGGAAAAAGATTGAACAGGCCATGGACTTGATCACTGAACAGTCTAAGAAAAGGTAAGGGAAAAGGGACACCAACTATATATCTTTAGAAGGTTTTTAGTACTAGTTATCTATTTACGATTAGGACACTAACTTTGTGAATCATAAATTACATTAAATCATTCTATTACAATGACTCCGTGTGGTATCCGGCCTAGAATTGACCACCCCCTTTCCTCCCGTGGGTGTCGTAAGAGGCGACTAAGGGAAAACCCAGAAGATGGGCAGCAGCGTCTTCTGTAACTTGACCACCAACACTGCGATCCCCAAGCCGCTTGCCAAGCGTGGGGATTATGGCAAAACCCCCTTCTAAAAGGAGGAGGCCTTCGTTCAGCAGTGGACGCCTTACGGCTGATGATGATCTTCGCGCCAACGCAACTTATTTATAAGGCCTATTTTTATTATTTGCGGTTAACATTCATTGGTCCATATTAAGTTAAATCCTCAATGCGCTTGCGCATGTTGTTCTAAAAATTTCTTTCCTTACGCAACCTTTATTTTTGCGAGGTTCTTACGCGGCTAACCTTAATTAGTCCATATAAAGAAATACCCTCCATGCGCTTGCGCATGTCTGATGTCGTGCTAAAAATCAAATTGCAAGTTCTTACCATCGACAAATGTATAAATTATTATTAAATGACAAACTTTTAATTAAACAGGCACGTTGTCGGCGGCCGCAGTATAGCGATGAATTGTTGGCGTTTGTTGGACGCGACGGCCGCGCAAGGCACGCACGTCGACGTCCGCAACATGTTCGAGCTGCTCATTGGGTTCAAGTACTGCAAGCCCACTAACATCATGCTGGGACCCTTGATAAGAGTGCATTTGAAGAAGTGAGTATAACAAGTATTCTTGAAATTTCTCTTTCGTATGAATTGTTTTCTTCGGGAAATCCTACTAATAGTCCGAAGCTTTATATCAAAAACAAGCTCGCCCTTTTTTGAGAAGATTCCTGGTTTGGAAAATTACTAACATCTTTCAAGAACACAGCAGCGTTTGATTTTTTTTTGTCGCCCCCCACTAGGATTTTCTCCTGTATCGTGGGTGCGTTTCACAAACATGAAATATCACATACACAAACACCCAGACTTCGGACAAACATCTGCGGTTTGCACAAATTTTTGTCCCGTGCAGGTATCGAACCCGCAACCCCTAGCGCAGCAGTCTAATCGCTTAGCCACTGCGCCAATCAGGTCGTCGAATTATTTACAACATATACATAAAAACAGCTTTAAATGTTAGAATTTTTTTTACATTTTTATCACATAATTTGCCTTCTACCCACAGTGGTAATGTACAAGAAGCGGTAAACGAATTCATCCGCCTAGCCATGAAGTACAACAAGACTCCGTTAAAACACGAACTGCTCTGCAAGATCCTCCACACGATGAGCGATGGCCAGTCAGAAGAGAAGTTCTTGAGCAACGAGAAGAGTAATGGGAGACTCAACAGACTGGCGCAGACTGTACTCAACACTAATAAAAAAGTGCACGGCGCGGGCGACGTTCAGGTAACTTGGCTTATTAATGGGTTAATAAAAATATTTATTTCGAAAATATGAGCAATATTTACAAAGTTAATAGTGTTGGCTCTTAATTTTTGAATGGAAATGACTGGGTTGGCCCGGACTGAAGGTACTAAAAGTCTAGCTATATGTTCAATCTTAAATTGTTCAAACCTAACTAATTACTTTGTGCATTTTTGCACAATCATGTAATGTTTGCGTCAGTATTGTGCAGATGCTACATGTTTTTTTTGCGCAAACTTTTGCACAAATTGTCCGCGTATACATTATTGAGCATGTTGCACTGCTGGGACGTAATTTGAAAGTAGAAAAGTAGTTACGATTTGATATCATTTCTATTTATTTTGATAACTTACCTAACACATATTATGCGAATCCAGTCCGTACTTCTAGGCCATTTAACAAAGACATTAAACTGTTATCATATACTTTCAGCTCACAATAATAGGAGCTCTAGCTGAGGTTGGGTTCAAGAAAACCCTCAGAAGACTGTTCCTCGATCCAACAGTAAAGTTGCACCCGGACGCCATAGTGCGGCGCTGCGATCGCTTCGCGGACGAGAAGAAAGTGAACGCCTTAGAAGTGATAGCCGAGTGCGCGAAGGATTTGCGACATATTGATACTCAAGAGATTTATGATTTGATATTGGATGTTCATCGTAAGTAGTTTAATTATTTATTATGCATACTTAATTATTATGAAATAAGAGTGACAAAACGAATAATGCGGCGAATGTTAGTGGAGTATCGGGAATGGGAAGACCTCGGCGAAACAGGCGTGACTTTATGTATGTATGTACTTATGAGGGCGCTTACAATTTGGACTTTTGGTGCTGGACTGCTGCAGTTCGAGTATCGTACTGCGTACGGGCGGTTATGTATGACAGTGACAACATAAAATAGCCATCAGCGCGCTGTAACTGTAAAGTGACACTGTAAAATGAATCTACTTGTTACGTAAACTTGAAGTCCATATTTGAATGTTCATTATACCGCTGTGCGGGAGCGGTGCGTTAATAATGACCTCAAGATGATTCGTGTCGTACTGTTGTCGTCTCGCAGCCGTACCGCAACTGCCGTGCATTAACGACAGCGACATTAACCGTCTAAATTGAAAGCGCCCTAGTGCAGCCTGATTTCCCCTCGTTCGCGTTGGTTTATCATCGAGAAGAGTTGAAAAAGGAAAGAGAGGCCTTTGCCCGGCAGTTTGACAACACAGGCTGATAAAAAAAGCCACTATGACTGTGAGAAGTGCTTCTGTGTTTGAGCGCACACTTGTGCAATACGTCTATATAGTTGGCCAGCGTCAGTTTAAATTATTGGAGGTCGTCGGTAGTAACTGAACTCGGCCAGGAGGACCGTGTTAGAGGTCCTCAATTATGATTTATGTTCGGTTTATTCTATATTGTACAGTTTTCGTAATCAGCTTATTATTTTACAGAACGGGATGATAACCACATCGAGGCCCTAGCGTTATGGAATAGGATGCAAGAGGCTAACATCACACCCTCTCAGAAATTTGTTCAAACACTAACATCTTTACTAAAGGCTAACAATAGGGATGTACCATCAGAACTGTTAATGCTAGTCGATAAACAGGTTAAAAAAGTAACGTCTACATAATTTTGATTTGGTTATAAATTCTGGGTGACTAGTGCAAAGAGAAGTATGTCGTGGTGTTTTGAAAGTTTAAATTTTTGTTTTAATGTTTAATCTAAAATTATATGTTTAGTGTAAATTGAAAGGAAAATCGTAAAGCAAAAAAAATGAAGTTGTTACATGTTTGTCAGTATTTTAAATGGATTATAATTTGTCAAGCCTGCTTAAGATGTATTGTTATTTTGTCGGATTCGTTACGTATGAAAGTATGTTAATTTACAATATTGTGATAACTGAGTTCTACAATAGAAGAGCCACAAAGTCGTATACCACATTTATTTATGAACTGTCAGTATAAACCAGGGTTGTTGCTGATTCAGGTTCACTTATGCTGACGCTGATATTAATAAATTTACTTATCATTAAACCATATCCTACTATAAAATTATTATCAAATGCGACATATTAGGAATCATGACTTAGACATTCTTACAAAAGGCCCCTTCAAAAAATACCTCACACGATATATTTAATGTAGGAAAGGGGTCGACGTACCCGCTCCACCTCCCCTTACTGGTACCCCCTTAGTGGTCAGTCATCGACTACACGTATAAACAAAGCAATATTACTTGTTACGACTGTTCTGCTATGATTCCATATCTCCAAAGTTCATCATCAGGCCATGACAACATTTCTGTAGGACCAATCAGGAAGTAGATCCTTTCACATGAAAAAATAATTTTTCGATTCGGTTCATAAATGACGGAGTTATGATGTAACAAACATAAATAAAACAACCGAATTGAAATCCTCGTTTTTGATGTCGGTTAAAACGTACTTTACGACTTGTCAGCATTAAAAACCAGCGTCGAATGTTGCTGATGCTAATTTTGATAATAAAAACAATGCTGTTAATCCGCGGATGCTGATACTGAAATTCGCACAACCCTGGTATGAACCTTATTACATGTATATAAAGTTGATTTTTGTCTACGTGTCTTGTCTCTTCCAATTATTGTAATATTGTCTGTTTTAGGTGTAACATAGATATTAAGTAAATTGACTATAGTTTATATCCTACAATATTTAAATTTATCTGTGATATTAAATTACAAAAGTAATTTTTTCTTTAATAAATCTGTTTTTTGAACTTCGGCTTTTATTTACCAAATTGTCTGTCAACGAATATTACACAGAACAAGAAAAATGGATACTATTTATTGAAATAGTTTCCTAAAATTATCTAAACTGACAAGATGATATTTTTACCATTTCTATCTCTATATAAATAAGAATGAACCGCAGAAATGTATGTACGGGCCATAACTTTAGAACGATTGCACAAATTGCATAATCCTTTTTTTGTTGTGTTCGTTATTGTCAGTACAAAGTATGTAAGAAAGATTTTTTTTAATTCTACGTAAAAGTTTTTAAATCTCAGAAGTCTAGAATAAATTGTTGGGTTGTCTATCTACTGTGGAGGTTACACAAATGCAAATGAAACGCGGATAAAAGCGCGGGGCTCAGATAGCTTTTATTATAAACTAAAATAACACTGTTATTTAAGAAATAAACAAACCACATACTGTGTCCTGTATATTTCCATTACACAAAGCCAATACTAATAAGATTTAACACTATTCAGATCCTCTATAATCTTCTTGTTCAGCGCACTAAGCTCTTCCATTGCCTGCTTCTTTAGCGGTGCGTAATCCGCCTTCAGAGTAATAGAAGCAATGTCCTCTTCAAGGACAGTTTTCCTATTCTCTAGTTGCGCTAGTTGGTCTTCTAGCCCATTGAGCTTCGCGTACATTTCATTGCCGTCAAGACTGGCCTGATAAAAAAGAGATGATTAAGTTAAAAAATAAGTCTGTAGGAATGGAAAGTGATAGCAGTGAGTCGAAGAAACGAAGACCTATCCCAGCATTGGGCAGATTAGCGGGGTTACTACGAGGTTGCATTGTAGATCATTATCCGCTGTGAAAGCGAGACGCTGCTATCTGCATTGTAGAGCAGAAAATGAGCTGCCATGCGTGCACATAGTAACCCCGCTGTAGTGGTAGCAATAATGAAGGCTAAGGGCTTAGTGAAAAGTTCTGTAATAGAACAAATACGAAAGGCTGAGTGCTAATTCTATGTTGAAATGAATAAGGATTTCATTATTTTATAAATTTCGTGGCTTTGGTCGCTAAATGGAACTATAGAAGCATAGATGCTAGAATTTAGGTTAAAATGCTAGAATATGGGTCGACAGATCGTTTAATATCAAGATACTAAAGAATAGGAGTTACAATCACGCTCTAAAACTTACCTGTAATTTTTTTAACTTATTCGTCGCTTCTAGTACTGCACTTTCAGTCGGAACTAATTTCTCTCGGAGTTGTTGCAGTTCTGTCTCCAAAGCCTTCTTCTGCTCCTCTCCTAAAGAATAATAAAAATAACTGATTACTTAATCAGAAATCGGGTAATTTCTGGTTGAGCAAACATACAAATTTTGCAGATGGCAACATACTGTATTTGACGCAATATTCTAACTGCCGACGACAGAGTGAAAGAAGAATACGATATCTTTGTACCTTCATCCCGTAGTTTTTCTAGATCTGACAGTGTCACTAGTTCTTCTTTCATAACTTTAGTCTTCTCTGGCAAAGTCTGCAGCTCTGTCGCAAGGCGTTCTCTCGTCGCTTCTGCCTGAAATATTTTGAAATGAATATGAATAATGGAACTGTAAATTTGATAGGCGCGAGCAGCGACACGGTAGCTTAGCTAGGAAGAGCAGTGACACGGATCGGCACAGGTCGCGGTTTCTAAATTTGCCCGTCTCTATCATTTTGAGATTGTAAGCAACTTGGTACAATAAAATAATAATAGTTTTGTCTTCTCTTACCTTTTTTAAGTTACCCTGAAACCTTTCATAGTCCTTTGTCAGAGTATCTATAGACTTCTTGCTGTCATCATATTGTGTTGTGTAGCCTTCCTTTTGTTTCAACGAATCGATCTCACTCAAGTCCAAATCTATGTTAGAGCTGCTATGTTCTAATGAGAAAACAATGTCTTTTTCCAATTGCTCAATCTTTTCTTGCTCCTTTTTGAGGTTCTCTTCGTATGTAGACATAAACGAATCCATTGTTTCCTCTCGTTTTTTTAGTTCGCGGTATTTTTGATGGCGCTCGGAATTACCCTCTTCTAGATCCTGTAAAATGTATCCATTATGACATTACGAGCACTAAGAATAATTAATTATTTTTAATATTCTGTCGAACATTGACGTATGGTCAGAAGTTTTGAAGCGTTTTTGACTTGAATTTAAGCTTCACTTTTAAGTGTTGTAAATGAGATCCTTTTCTAGCATACATATCACAACAAGTAGGTAAATTAAGAATACGTCACCTGTTCAGCTTGCTCTATTAGCTCCTGCACGTTCTTTATTTGTTCTTTCAAATTGGCCGTATTACTATCCAACGATGCAATAGCGGCATTATCTTCACGAACCTGAATGAAATACATGAATTGGTTCAAGATTGATTAGATAGAGATGACAGATCATAAACATATAAATTATTTTTTATTTATTTAAATAGGTACTACCTGGCTCAACAATTTCTCCCTTTCTTCTTGAGGGTCCAAACGATTGTTCAACTCATTTCTCAAGTTATCTCGTTTCTCTTCTGCAGCAACTAGTCGTCGTTGTAATTCCAATAGATGCACTTTGATCTGGTAGTAAGATAGACAATCAGTAATATTACTTTTGCGAACTAATCATTATTGTCTTTCTAAGATTTTTATGTTAGTTCTTTTGTAAAAAATCATTTAGGTGATATTACATCAGACACAATTAATCAAAAAATAAAGTTTATTAACTAAGCTTTGATTGTGCTCATAATATTGAAATGACACTTACTTGAGAGCTGGATATTTCCTTTGTGAACTCCTCCTTTTCTCTATTAAGATGGTCAATTTGTGTCCTCGCTTGTTCGACCTCTTCTCTAAGAGTTGTTGCAGTGGCTTCCAGTTCGTTATACTCATCCTTTTGCTCTTGAGTCATTTCTGTTAGCAACTTCGTAATCGTAGATTGCTCCTAAAATTATAGAATTATAATTGAGTGGATTAGCGATTTAAACTGTCTCACATGTCCCTGTCTATGTACATGTTTCTATCTCAAGCACATGATAATATATCTTAAAAATATAAGCCCACTGCAAATTCGGGTCAGTTTTGGAAGCCGTCAATCTTTCTGTCACATGACTGGGCCAAAATTGTCCATCTCATTTAATTTATAAAAGTTATGACGTTTTCGCTGCGGTTTTCTATAAGTGCGAATTCGTGGAATCTACCTCAAAACTAATATTTTATGAATTACCTTATCCATCTGTTCTCTCAACTGCCTCAGCTGGTTCTCTTTCCTCTGTTTCTCCATAAACACCTGCTCCACTTCGTCCTGCATCTTCTGATTGCTAGCTTCCAGGTCTCGTGTCTGTTCTTCCACTGAATGTTTTGAAGCCTCACCATTGGCTATTCGGATTGCTGTGTTATAGTCTGCTAGACGTCCTTGTAAGTCTGGAAGAACGAAAATGTCATTTTAAAACTTACTGTAGTGAGCTACAAACGAAACTAAATTATTGTGCCAATATTAGTGTAAAGTCTAATCTAATCAAAAGATCTATCAAAAGATCCTTAAGAGTTTCTATAGGTATCTAATCTAAGATTAATTTCATAAAACTTACCAGTCAACTCCAGTGCTAACTCCCTGACTCTCTTCTCGTAATGTTTCTTGGCAGATCTCTCTCTTTCTCCTGCGTCTGCTTGCTCACTAAGTCTAGCTATCTCTGCTTTCATCTCGCGAACTTTGACTTGCATCAGCTCCTCCCAGTACCTTTTGTCTTGAAGCTGGCGAGTGCGGAACCCTCGGGCCGTTCCTGTCCGGAGGCCTGATATACCTTGTTGGGTTATTGGTCTGTCGATCTGGGAAATAATACATAAGGTATATTCCTCTATCTTGCTATGCCGTGGTAGAATGATCAGTGGATCAGAAAGTTGATAGCTGGACTCTTTATCTATTTATTGGTCCCAAAATTTAACTAAGTACACAGATAAACTTGAAAACACACAGTCGAAAATGTTGGCTATGTTTTGGCCAAAGACTAGGATGGGATTAGGCACCTAGCTTATACCATATAGCATTTATGCATAATGTGATAAGAGTGAAATGGCGAAACCTTATGTCAGGTTGGAAAAACAAAGTCTATGCCTCGCTTTTTAAGCAACAGGCTTTACAGAATGTACTAGTAGGTATGTGAGACAGCACGACATGCTGAGGTGGCCAAGAAATCTAGCTATCAGTGAGGATTAAGGATAAGGAAATAAGATTACCATAGAAAACCCAGTCATGGCAGTAGGCTGCCGGCTAGCCGTAGGCGGCGCCGGACCGAACCCGGCCGTCGACAGTCGCGACGCCGTATTGCCTCTGTACGCTGAAGTGGGCCTCATCGTGCTACTTCTGAAATATGGACACGATTTGTGTATTATTACATAATACACGTCGATTGTTTAACAATTGTGTCTACTTGGCGTATAGACAACGTGTTAACATAAACATAAAGTCACGCCTGTTCCCCGATTGGTAAGCAGAGATCACAGAGATTTATGAACACCCCAAAATAACAAAATCTGTAAAGGGACGAATTGATAATACAAGTTATGTCAAGCGCCGGGTTAGGGAAGGCCTCTGAACATACCTTTGAGGATCACAGGAGATGATAATTAAATACAAATACCTATCACAAAAATAAAGCTTGAAATTTCAACAATTTACATATCAGGTAACAAAACAGCATACGGCTTTGGTTGAAGAAAGAGCTAACAAATAATTACTCACTTTAAAACGGCTTTGACAATAAGTCATATAATACAATCTTCTAACTCTACAAATCATGTACAATCACATCACTTTTCACGACTATAATATTCATTATGTAGGAACATTCATAAGCGCCTTGCTCACAAGCCTATATCTAAATCCACGGGTGAGTACTCAACTAGAACGTAGATAACACATTACCAGTAACGAGCATTAACAAAAAGCAATACTTTTAACTAGTCAGAAATATTAAGTACTAATTACAAACCATTTAAAATGTTCTTACCTAGAAACAGCTGACCCTGTGTTAGTATACTCTCGGTAACCACGTCTGGACACCGGCCGAGTCGCGTCCGACCTCTTTCCCCCCGCGCTACCCTCTGAATAATCCATAAGTAGCGTCAACTAATTATTTTTTTCACGAACCCGGTCAAGTGGTCTGAATTGTCGACAGGCGCAATAGTATTGTTGTTTGCTCGTTGCCATAGAAACGGTGCGGTGTCAGCTGGTGTCAGCCGTTTGTGTGATTGCCAGTGTTTAAACAAGCCGTTCGAATTTACAATAACAGTTACATTACAATAACGCTTAACACACTTTAGTACCATTCCTCAAGTACCGATAAATTTGAGTGATAAACTATTTTCTTACTAGATGGCGTTAGTTTTCATTACTTTTCTCAGCATACGAGATGCGACTCACTCACTTAATTCTGGCTTTGATTGCAAGATAATCTAATTAATAATAATTGGTCGGAAGACCCTTACCTAGTCTTTCATCAGACATCCACATAATTATACCTATGTCACAGTCATATTACATACAGTCGGTCCACGGACGCGTCTACTTAGACAGGGCAATCGTGGGGTGCGGTGTGGGGTGCGAAGGGAGCGGGTACTTCCCAGAAAGCCATACATGACAATGTTAGTAACTTAGTAGCTATCCGGCAGGGCAGACGTCGTCCTGCCCGGAGGAGTAGCGCCACCTACCAGGACCAATTGTGTTTTCAAACCATCCAGGAACCCATTGAAATATACACACAAAATTCCATCCAAATCGGTCCAGCCGGAGGAGTTAGGTGAGAAACACACGTACAGAAGAACTATACATGTATATTAAGATTTACTTAAGTCTTTTTTATTTTGTTATTTTAATATCGATGGGGATGAATATTATAATGATTTATTATAATTACATTTTATTTATTGTTTTTAATTTGAAGTAGTAGGAATATAACTATCGCAAGCTCATAGATTGGAGTTAACTTAGATTTTCAAAGATTTTTTAACAGAATTGGCTTTATTAGTGCTGTTAATTTTATTATAATATAGTACCCGCATGTAAGATAAATATGTATTCAAAAAACGTATTACGCTCGTTCCAAATAACAAACATTGCTTACGATTGCGCAAATAGCAGACAGAACTTACTAACTACTGAACATATTAGATTGAACGTAGCGGGCGTCTCACCATGTATTTAGTTGAACTTAATTTAATTCTATCTACTTGTTTTCATTTATCGAGTGCTTTCGGAATATTCGGCCTTGGGAATGGCTATAGGTTCTTCCTAAAGGAACTAAACGCCACGGTTGGCCTATTCGACTCAGCTCAGATATTTACCGAATGGTTAGAACAACCGCTAGACCATTTTGATGAAAATGAAACTCGCACCTGGAAGATGAGATATTTCGAAAGACTTGATTTCTGGAAAAATAAGGGACCCATATATTTGTTTATTAATGGCGAGGGTCCAGCAAGCGAAGTGTTTCTTCAAACTGGAATAATGTATGAATTGGCGAAAGAAACAAAAGGCGCTATGTATTTATCGGAACACAGGTATTACGGGAAAAGTAAGCCTTTAAAAAAATTGAGCACGGAGAACTTGGCATATCTCAGTTCTCGACAAGCTCTTGCCGATATAGCTAAACTTTTGGAAACAATTAAGATGGATCCGATGTATAATGAGTCTAAAGTTATAGTGGTGGGAGGCTCCTATGCAGGTAATTTAGCAGCTTGGATGAAACTACTCTATCCTGACCTAGTCGATGCTGCTATTGCCAGCAGCGCACCAGTTCTAGCAAAAAAGGATTTTTACGAATACTTAGAAAGTGTCAGTGATGACTTCGAACAATATGGGTCCCCTGGATGTTATGATAAAATACAAGAAATATTCAAAAGGTATGACAAATTATTCAAAACAAGCTGTGGCATCGATCAACTTAAGAAAGAAGAACAGATTTGTGATAATTCAGATATGAACAAACCTGAGAATAAGCAATTATTTTTTCTCGATAAAACTTCGGTATTTATGTATGAAGCTCAATATGGTAGCCCGGAAAGTATCAAGAATTTCTGTGAAGATTTAAACAACACTCTACAAGTTTTTTCTACAAAAGATGATGAAAGTGATTTGTGGAATCAGAAAAACAATTGCTTCGACTATGACTTCGACGCTGCAATTGAGGGCATGAAAGAAGTTGATTGGATTATGTCTTGGACATACCAAACTTGTACAGAATTTGGATATTTTCCGAGCACTGCTTCCAACAAGCAACCATTTACGAATAACATTCATGCAGAATTGTTTTATAGTTTATGTACTAAAACGTATGGAGCCGAGTTTGATGAGAAAAAAATTGACGAAGGTATTGATAGATCTAATGATATGTACGGCGGCTTAAAACCTAACGTTACCAATGTTGTTTTTGTCAACGGGGATTTAGATCCATATCACAAATTAGGAGTTTTAGAAGACGTTTCATATAATGCGCCAGCTAAAATAATACCTCTGGCGTCTCACTGCAGAGACTTATTTTCTAATAAATCCAAGGACCCCGAGGAATTGAAAGAAGCTAGAAAGTACATCAAGTATTTGATAAAAAAATGGATCGGTGCTGGGGAGTATAAAAAACCATAGAAATGTTTGGTTTGTTGTTCAGTGTATTTTGTTAAAGCAATCGCAATGAAACTAATGTTTTATTAAAATAATTGTATATTTACTCATAAACGGTCTTCCTTATGATAGGTTACTCGATAACCAACACCCAATGCTATACAATACAAGTGGATGTCGATATAATGTTACTTAAATTCGTAATAGCAGCAGTATTTTACATTGTGCTCATATATTATATTGTTTTCTAACAAAATCAACACACTAATAGGTGTGTTATGAAATGCTGTACTTATATAATAGAAACAGGGAGTGGATATCTTTAAATACATTTTATGTGATGCTTAATACATTAACAAATAAATACTTATGCATCGTGTTTCATTTTCCTCTATCAATGACTTTGATTTGGAAAAACAGTATTTTTTTATGGACAATATATATTTTCTCATCTAAAAGTATCATTATAATTATCTACAATAATGCATAAGATACAATATTATGGTAACCTGTGTAGCACCTCTGATTATTTTTGAAGCTACAATATATCAGTTTTTGAAGCATTCAAAATAAAACCCTGAAAAGAATGAATGCATATACAAAACGAATGTCTTTCAAGGATATTATTTTAATGTTGTATTGGATACAAATATAACACTCAATGTGCTACAAATACAAAAATAACTAAATATACAAAAATAAAACCTTAAAGTAGTTGTGACAATAAATTACATTTAAATTGTCAACCTAGTTTTACGTAACTAGATATTATAATAATTGAGTATTGTAGAAATATGTCAGGAAATTATATTGATACAGAACTTACTTAAGTAACTTAATGAAGAGAAGAGAAGAGATATTTACAACAGAATGTATTACAACTAAAATTGAATTTCTATATATATTTCTAACTACATGGAATTGGATAATATGGTTACAATATGCAATTTACATTTCAATAACAAATATTAACAAACGCGTGGTGTTTGAGGCAATATGTGTATATTATGAGACGCATAGTATATCACCAGAATAACAATTTTATATTCCTTGCAAATTCACCGAAAGAATCCATTGTGATACTAAACGTTTAACGTAGGTAGTATAATAGTCCTACGTCTAATTTTTTTCGCTGCAAACTTCGTGAAGATTGTTATAAAAATAAACGACAAAATATTTAAAAGCCCTAATCGTTTTATAATTTTCCCAACCCTGTTTTGACTAGGATTGCCACTTAAATACAATAAAAGAGAATATTTCAACGACAAGGCACTAGTGATGTCATAGAACGCGCAAATCGTTAAATACGTTGGCAGTGATAGTTAACTTAAAGTTTTAATTCTTCTAAGCTAAGTTTTTACAATATTCAGTTAAATACTCTAAAACTAACATATTGGTAAAGTTGAATACTAAATGTAATTATGTTTAAATCTATAACTTATTTAAATGTTGATTATGAAAGTGACATTATGATTGACACTAGAAATCTCGATTAATCGCAGTATCCCATAAAGGAAGTCTGTAGCTTTATTAACATAAAAGTCATGACAAACATCGATGAGAAACACAATTGTAATTTCCTTTTATTTTACAAATCTTTGAATATTTACAACTTTATAATGTAGATTAAAGTTTTACCAGATAATGCCGAATCGATATTATTTTTTTCTTACTCCAAGCACTCATTTAAAATCTAAAAACACACTTATTCTTTGGTCGAGTGATTTGTTTGTATTTATAAAAATAATGACATCATCCAAATAGACAAATCAGCATACCAAAAATGTGTATTTAAACTATGTAACATCGATTTGACAGTATCCATTTCTTAAGTCTAATGCAAGTTGCCAGGTGTCAGGTGATTCGCACTCTAGTCCCACTCTCCAATGAACATATGACGCGCGTGCGGGGCTGGTGGAGGGGGGAAGCCACGTCCAGGCATGGGCAGACGACCGTACAGCGCGTAAGGATCATAGTGCTGCTCTCCGTCTGTAATTAATATCAGCGTTGTTTTAGACAGCTGATTGTTCAAAGAAACTAAACAATTGTTTAGGAATTCTATATTGCTTGCCGAGTGTAGGCCTCATTTATTACTCAGCATTATCCAAGAACTTTGCAGTCAGTTTTCGATTTGTCTTGTACTAGCGGAGTTAGTGGAGATGTTACAAACATTTAGGGATAAGCGGGGGGTTTTTTTTTATACAAAGGTACACTAAGTTTAGTTACAATCTTACAATTGGAATTTTTTACATCAAGGAGAAAAACGTCGTCTAAGTAACTATCGGAATCTGAAACTAACTGCCTATCGAATCATATATCTAAGGATGACGGCAAAGCTTGCGAAATGGACTTTTTGCGATTTGTAAGAATAAAGATTTGACAAGATTGTCAGGAAAAAGGAGACGTGATATTTTGATACTAGTGAATATGAGAGATGAACTCAGAAATGTGAAAAGTAAAGAAACGAAGCTAGTAGGCGAGTTGTGCTACCAAGCGAAGCGATCTAAAATAACAGAAAGTTTAAATACCAAGATTGGAGCGAAGAGTCCGCGTTGAGGCGGTGGAATTAAAGTGCGGGGTTAGTCTGTATATACACTAGCGCGGCTGCTGGATCACGAGGGGTCGCAGCCGTTTCTCCTTGTTCGGATAGAATTGGAACATGAGCTTCTCTTTTCTGGGGAGACGATCGTACGCACCGATTCCGCTTTCGTATGAACGAGCATGCCACAGAGCCTGTGGTGGCATGGGAGCATGTGCAAATGGCGCCATGTGTGGCGGGAAAGGACCAGGGTGGGCGTGAGCCACGCTGTAACGCTTGCTGGGCACTGGAGCCTCCTTCAGTGTCAGGCGCTCAGTCATCGCAGGTAGAACTTTCGCTCCATTAGTCTTCACGAAGTTGGGGACGCGAGCGCGCAGACCACAGTAGTAAGGATCATCTGAAAACAAATGCAAACCATAAGGATATATTGAAAACACATTACACGTTTGACAAGCACCAACAGGCGTGTTAGTACCACGAAACGAGACTTTACATTACATGGTTATCGTTCTCCTATTCCAATGTTAGAAATAGCGAACACATTCGCCTATAAAACGGAACGCATGCACGTTCCGTCCCATGTTCCGCATCCTACGCCTGACTCGTTCCAAATACCGCCGATTCAAATATCAAGGATACGCCAAAATGCCAGCCGGCGGTTGCGACACTGGGGCATTGTCTGCTTATAACCTCTGCACTGAGCTCTTCTTATGAATAGAATGAAAATGCTCTCGAATTAAAACGTGTGAATGCGAACGATAAACGTCATATTCGATCACCCGTATCTTATGTGGTATGCGTCAAACGTGACTCGACATTGACATTCTTGCATCCGTGAGCAAAGCTGCCTATGTTAAAATGAAATGCGCGAAATTTATCGGCACGAAACTTCCCAAATTTAAAATCATGTGTCCACCGATGTCCATTTATGTTAAAGTTTAGCCTTCCAAAGTGTATTCAAACGAAAACTGAGCTCATATTTCAAAAGAGACTTTACCTCTTTGTCGGGTCGATATAACTCGTAATATTTTAAATAGTATCTACTCCTTTTA
This sequence comes from Abrostola tripartita, assembly GCA_905340225.1. Classification (NCBI taxonomy): domain Eukaryota; kingdom Metazoa; phylum Arthropoda; class Insecta; order Lepidoptera; family Noctuidae; genus Abrostola; species Abrostola tripartita. The sequence continues at coordinate 3,928,591 of HG996487.1, read as the reverse complement.
AGACGGTGCTTGTGGTGTTTGAGTAAGTGTCCCCTTGTAATCTGTGATGTATGGCCGTGCTCTTGATACACTACCTAGGTACTCGCGAGATTTTAACCTTTTGTAACAAAAAGAAGCTTTCTTAGAAGCACAAAATTTCTCTTTGCAGGCGTATATTCGACTGCGAAACATTTAAAATTAAATAATTATTATATTTTAAAGTACAAGTTCTATTTTATCTCTTTAAATAATTATCCAATTAAGGCGTAGTAAGATTTTCTTAAATATTCATGCGTCTTTATAAATATAAATTGGCTACCATACCTAATAATAGTACCTCGTCGAAATATTCCAACAGACAACCCTAGCGAATGTTATCACAAATTCTTGTAAAGGCACCCAGTTCATTGTGCCTGTAACCTTAAGTCCATATTTTATAAATATTGCTTTAAATCACGGGGCGCGTGGACATGGGTTTATAAATGATGATCTGGCTAGAGATGTTGGTATAAAGGTTCACACTTGCAACGTGGTTGTATAAATTGCAACTCGCATTCATAAATCCATTGCATTGTCAACAGCATCGTGTACTGAATGGACAGTTCTGGTCGACATGAAAGGCCGGTGATTGCTTGACTAATATCACTAGTGGTATATAATTTCTTAGAGATTCGACGTTGCGAAATGTGACAGAAAATTTTGTAATCCCCTCGGAGGACAGTAATGAGTAAAAAAAGGGGTGTCAAAAATAGTTACAACAAATTGATGATGCTTAGAAAATTCAGGACGTTGGTAAAAAGAAAAGAATTGCGCTATTTTCCAGCTCAATTGTTTTCTCAACATTTAAAATTTTAGTTTGATGTACCCATCTCATTCTATTTCATCTTACTAATTATGTTCTGAATAAATTGTACGTGCCCAATTGTTAATCTTGAGACAGTCAGATAAAATATATCATTTGTCGGCGCAGAAATCACTGAGTAGCCGCACCGAGTATCAGCTTAACCTATTTGTCCATTACTGAGAAATTATGACCAACGAAATGACCAAACTCGGCGGGCAATCCGTAGACCGCTCTCGATGTAGGCGCCTCCAAGAGCTTCGCCTTTTAAATACTGTTATTACCCATTCAGCAAGACACAACATCGTGATACTACCAGAGGAATTTATATTGTCCAAGCAATTAATGCTGAATTTTTTCAGTTTGTTTTTCCTCAATACCCTTTGTTGCTCACGAATGGAAAAGTTAATTGAAGCCAAGTAAGTTATTAACGGCATACGGGACGTAATTAGGCTCGTGTAACGTGGATGGAGAGATTTAGTGACTTTGAATAATAAAGACTTGAAGTGAAGTCTGAATTGTGCTTTGTTTGACGACGGATGTCGTTGTTTTCTGAACTTCTTAATTTTGTTTCTACAATGTCTGGTTAACATTCAATAATTATTCTTTTAATACTAAGGAATGCAAGTCCTACTCACCGTATTTCTTGTTGTCTTTGCCTTTATCTGATTTTCCTCTCGGGAACTGTGTTGGCATACGTCCATCTTGTCCTTCTATATCATCATAATCGGGCTGAAAAAACAAAAAATGACACATATCATATTATCAGCAGTATCATAAAAAAAAGTGAAATGTATGACAGGAGTAATAGAATAAGAATTATAAAAATTACAAAGTGAGGTAGGGGTAGTGAGGGTAGTTTAATGTAACGTACAAAATGGTGAATTTAAATCGAATCAACATTTGAAACAGTTAGTGCTTAGAGGAACACCCAGATCGCAATTACATGGTAACATGTCTACTAAACAACACAACTTGCGCCTAACAACATGTAAAAGCAAGCAATTCACGTATAAAACACGACACAAAAATCAGATGCAATAATATGAACGCGTGGGCGCCGTACAATCTTTTACCTTGTAACGAACCAAAGATGGCATCAAAAAACAACGAACCGTGATATATAAAACTCATAGGACCGGGATCTTATCAAATAAAGGTTATGGAAACCACCCCAGCAAAACATATCGGTTCACGCAGTATATTTTCTTAATAAACACCTAGCGAGCATAAAAGTGAAGCATAACAGACACACAAAGGACATTGTTCATTTGTATGGTGTCAGAAGCTAACTTGGGACTAGGTAAACCAATAAAAGAGTAAAAGCCGACGCGACTGTACTATGGTCCTCGCTATCATTTATCTTCGGAGGCGATGAGATGTGAGATATGTCAGGGTTATCTCTCCCGCTGGGCCGACCATTGTCCACTCCCGTACGGTTGCGATAGCGCATGTCCACAATTATCTGACAAGAAGTCGGAACCGACGGGCGTTAATCGGATTGAACTCTCACCTCACTTCGATGTTCATAAGTTATTCTTTACAATTGTTATGATTTGAGACATGATTTACACAATGATTGATGAATATGTTTTGAGAAAGAAAGAGTAATTGACGAGGAAACTTGTTGGTGACAGCGTACAAGGCAAGATAATCGATATTTGATAAATGTGTCTGTATATGGAAACCATTGTCAATATCTAATAGTCCCACTTCCTACGAGTAAATTTGATTAATCTATTAGTATTGGAATCGAATTGTGTCGTATCCATCTACAGAACCTATCTGAAGAAAAAGTAAATTTGATTTGGATGTAAAAAAGTTGATGACTTGCAAATTAAAGAAGTAAACTATTAAATTGAAACAGCATGAACCTATACCGCGACAAATAAGGAAGGTTATAGAATCAACAATACATTATATTTCTAAATTTGGAGAGTAAATTAAATCCTATGAAAGAAAATATTAAAAGATATAATATAATTTAAATTCAAATACGCCTTGAGTATTAAGTTTTTGTGCAGTTCATTATTTTGGGATATCTTAGCTGACATAAGATGATAGTGATTTTTAAATTTGATAAATAAGGTTCCTTTTCGAAGCTCACAGTATTTCACAGTGACTTATTTGATAACTTCAGTCATCATTCATCATTTATTTGGGGACACTTGGATCTCAATTTGCATAAATCAGACGTTTATCACCAAATGGATTCGGTGTTTATTTTTGTTTTTATACGATTGTAAAAAGTCCATTAGGATTAATGTCATTGAATTATATTTTTGTAATCGTCATTTTAATGGATTACTAAATAAACATGTCATTTACTTTTCGTATTCAATTATCTTGGCTAACTTAGGGAATTAAATATTAAAGGCACTTCAGTTGTTTATTTATTTCAACGCAAGCAATCATTATTTTACTTTGTCATGCCCAACTCTTGGAGATGCTCAGAAATGTACAAATTGCACTAAAAAAGCAAGAAAAGTAAATAAAACATCCAAAAACAACTGAATAATAAGCGACATAAAATATACAAAGATCACTGAGTAGCACAAGCATGACGCTCATTACAAGATGGGACGAGTAATAAAAATTACATATAAATTATCGTAATAAAAATAGCCATGCCATCTCAAAAAGCACCTTAACAATGAAAAAATAATTTGTAATGCAATTTTCACATCAAAATTACTTTGCCGATTCGCAACCGCATCTTACCTTTAATATCGAAATGGAACTTGAAGTTGCAAGTTTATATTATTCAATCATAAAACTATGGGCCTCGTAAATCATATCCTATTAAATTAATTCTTCACGAAGGGTAAATCTCTTTATAGAATAAGCCGTTGAAAATAAGATTACACGTCGACTCACTACCGTGTTACTGGCTTGGAGTGACTTTGCATTTAATTTTGTTTTTTCTTACAGTCTGAGTATTGCTAATATATTTTATTGGTTGTTATAAATATACTATAAGATTGCTATAAAATTTATTGTATATTGCCAGAAATTGTCATTTATTTTATTATGCTGTGCAAAACCTATCAAATAATGAGCTTATAATTTGCTTGAACAGTATTAGTAAGATCTTCAAGGAATGTAACGTTACGTGCAAGCTTCATGCATGGTGTGTTAAAAAATGGTACCTAAATTGATGACTCACTTTGTATTCACGTACCTTGGGAATATCAGCAGGCCCATATCCATTTTCCCTAGGCGGTAGCTTCGGAGGCTTTTCACCTCTTCTCTGTCCCATCTGCATCATCAGCTGTTCTCTGGTAGCGGCCACTACGCCATGCCCATTATTGTGACCGTAGCCGCCCGAACTGCCGCTGGACCCTGACCCATTCGCGTTGGAGCTGGCGATGCTGTACGGGTCCTCGTCGGGGATAGGAATGCGAGGTCGGTTCTTGATGTCCAATAGTCTTTGAACTGTTGACAAACATCGGAAATTAGGAAAGTGAGTAAACAATGGTGTCATATTGTTAAAATTTCCTAGCAGCTTGACAAAAATAAACGATTTGGCGAAAAAAAGGAGTTTTGTTTTGTCTTATATCAAAGTTAAAGGTGTTTAATATTGTTTTTTTAAGCTTATATGTCAAGCCAATTAAAATATGTGTTAATGTAGTATTTCAACTTATACAAGTCGTATATCACAGTCTTAAGTTTTAGAAATTGCCAAAGGTCAGCCCATCCTCATCTTAGATATTAATGAAGCAATATAAATTCTATTGAAACGTTTGAAATATTGGATAATAACAAGTTTCCGAGATTATCCAACTGTTTGAACACACAACAATTGGAAACATTTAGCGACGCTTGCGCAACCTGCTACACGAATGTTACTTCGTGATGTTCAGATCGGATGGCAATCACTCCTCTTCACGACTTCGAACAACCTACGGTTATTAATGCGACGCTAAAGGTCTGGTGTCTTCATTGCACTTCAGTTAACCATTATTTGTACCTTCGTCTCTAATCATAAAAATAAACGAATCGTCCACGATTAACCAACTTCACTATTATACCGCAAGGTTGAATGCATAATCTTCGAACAATAAATGTAAATTCATGCGAATATTGGCTCTTTTAGTTGCGAAATATTAAAGTGCCTATAAAATTTATTGCATGAGCGACGGTGCGGTACAAAAGAGGAATAGTGACAACTGCATCCATCATTCTGTGGTGTCGGATTGTCTACGGCCTAAATGTTTGTTTACACTTTATATACGTCAGATCATAACGAATGATCGAGCGGAAACAATTCGAAATAACTCACTTAGTGAACGCCATATAAGACAATGATTTCTAAATTGTGTTCCTAGTTGTTAGTTGTTAATACAATGATTACAGTATATAAACTTTTAGTCAAGGTTGAAATAACCCTAATATGTTTATTAACCAATTTCAGCGCAATTTAATTTTAAAAGCTTTTGGCCTATATGGCTATTACAGTAATTCTTATGAGGAAGTTTAAGTCCTTCTGTAAATGCATTTCAAAAATATCCAACCACATGATAAAGATGTTGTGGAAACGATAAACATTCGTTTTGCACATAATCTGAGTTCAAAAGATATACATGTGTCTGGAAATACCGTAGACGCCATGTCGCAACGGGATTAGAATCCAGATTAGTTCAGCCAATGATCTGAATGCTAATAGCCGAGGTACATGTACCGACTGTTTTTATATGCTGAGAAAATTACGTGTGTCTATTCACAAAAAAGAATTTTATATTCGGTTTGCTATTTCTGGCATGTGAGTGAGCAGTGTGAACAAAGGTCCAATTGGAGTGTAGTTATGTTGTTAAGCTCATGAATAGACAAGTCATTTTCCTTTTACGTTATCTTGCTAAAATCTAGCGTCCTTGAAGGATTTTATACATATGAACTAACTTTGTTTACAAAGATCACCATCTTTGATGTGCATTATCCGAGCTGACATTTGTTATACCTGTTTTAGAAAGCATGGCATGAAGCGCTCTTAAACAGTTTACCGCAAAGAAGCTGATCTAGATTTTGCAACAAGAAAAATCTCGCAATGATCATCAAACTTCAAATTAGGACTACTAAAATGTGTGTAATGCACAGATCACTTTCGATAAGCATGCTTCCTATTGTCGTCGAACCGAGTTTTGCATAACGTCAGTCACGATTCACGTCTGCTCAAGCCTTTAATGATTCAATTGGCGCTCGTTACGAATTCAAAGTGAATTTAATGGGTTTATGGGCAATGATTGCATTTGTATGATCCAGTTACGGACTATGACGACCTTCGTTATGAAATTGAATTTTGAACGTGTGATGTAAACAATGGAGGTTCGAATTAATGAACATCAAACAATCTTATTGAACTGATACCAAGAGATCAAATACAGCACAAATTTTAGATCGATTAAAATATAACACTGCATGATAATCGATTTATTATAAATGTAATTTAATAGGGCACGGACAAAATAACAATGTGTAAGTAGTTCCCTGACACGAAGTTAAAACATTTGATGCTGTATCGGCAAAAGCGACCAGTCCCCACGTTTAAGTGTCACGACTTCCATACAGAAAACATTAGCTACGTTACTCAATAGATTTATTTGAGTTCCCTAACAGATAAACAGTGGCTAGACCGCGAAACCACTGCAGAAAATCTATGAACGCATCTTATCCGTGTTGGAAAATCACGGGAATCTCGCGGTGCGGTTTCTTTCCCATAGCTTCAATATGAGTTGTACAAAACCAATATTAGATGTTGAATTGCTGTTAACTTGCCAATACAGATAGGGTTAGTTAGAAATTTGCAGTATGGTTTGAGTGAAATGAGGTGCAATACATGATGAGATCGATTCAAGATTGCATTGTTGCACAACAATAAGCAGACTACTGAGAAGTGAGGCTCTGCATAGTTGATGCGGTTGCGTGCTATGGGAACTAAATCAGATTTGAAAATTATCTATATAATACCTCGTTTCACACTTGCTTCTCATTTTGAAGGATGTGCAAATTACTGGCTGTAATTCATATCTGCTCATGTGAATATGGAAAAATATATAATACTCGTATTTTTTGTATGCTGTTCAGCTTAAGAGTGTGTACATGACCTATAGACTGTGCGTACTCGTGATGAAGGTCCGGAAGCTCTCTGGACAGCGAATTGTAAGTACATTATTACAAGCCGATCACCTTCTACAATGAAAACCGGATCACTTCAAAACAAGTCCATAGTAATGACAACAAGAATTCAAGCGTTGATGATCCTGGTTTAAGGCCATCTTCAATATCTCAGGTATATAATCAATTTATTGACGAACTGAACTTTCCGCACTATTAATTTTTAATTTTTCTTCTCAACACTTAAAACTTTAATAAACTCAAGGTTGGGACAGTAAACGTTCGACGTTGCGCGTGAGAACATTACTGTGTATTATAAAATTTAATTTTGTATATTCGTAAGTTAATGATAAGTGTAGAGGTCATCCTATTGTTCCATAATACCTCAGTTAGGCCCGGAGGTCTAAGACAAGGTAACTGTAACATTGTCGAATCTTAGGTGTTCGCAGTCATCGTCTACGTATGCGAACATGACCATTCTATGGTAATTACTGTTAACGTTGATGACGCGTGACTGATGTTCGACAAAAGCCTTGTAACTGATGATATGCAAATAACTAAAATAATCATTTTATTAAATGTCACTATTCACTTAAATGTTACCGTGTTAGCAGACGCTATCTGTAAACATAACAGCCATTTAAACAGTTAAACCGGTGTCGTACATTACACTCCTACGCAGGTATACATGATTTGATAAATATTGTTCGCATTACAACAGTATAATGGAATATTTTTTTTATGTTTTACGATAAAGCGGCAAGTTAACCCTTCACTGGGCCTATGTGTCTCTGTCGTTGATATCGGTGTTAGGCAATTTATTCGCTATGACACGTATTGTGCGTTTATGTCGCCTTAGAGCTGCAATTGCAATTTTTCTGTGTATTTTGCTTGTTTTCTTGGCTATTGTTGTGTTTGTGAGCGGCGTGAAATCGTTCGCTGCCTCTGTCACCTTAACGATGCGACGTGGCTGGTTACAGATTTAGATTATTTAGGACCATTGCTTGGAAGCGCATTTGTAAACATTAAGTTTAATAGTGAATCCTTATTCCTTACTAATATTGTGATGTGAAAGATGTCAGCCTTATTGTTACGATTTACGGCGTAACCACTGAACCGATTTAGTCGCGTTTTAGTATGGATATAACTTGGATTATAGAGGCTTTTTATTCGTAAAAGACATGACAAAGCAACTTGGATGTAGACGCAAGCTTAAACTAGAATTTTTTGTTTATTAAAACATAAAATTATCATGAATATGAATATTTTTATGGGCATTCAAATTAAAACTAAGCAAGCATAGATCTCGTATTTGTTTTAATTTCATATCGTAGGCGAACATTTCTCTCTATGGTAGTATTCAAATTGGTTTCAACCCATTAGACCAGTTATATGAAGCATGTAATTATATAAATATGCGGAACGTTAGACACGTATGTTTGTTAGACATATAATTGGATTTGTGACCAATTTATAAGTTGTATAGAAGTGCTCTGAAGTAATATGCCGCAGACGAAATCATTTCCTGTTCAGTTTTTGCTGCGCTTGACGAAAAACTATTGATCGTAATTAGATTTTATGGATCTGGCTGTGTTGGTTGTGCGTATTTGATTCAATTTAGTCTTGTGTAGTTCGTGAACGATGAACGAATAGGAACCGTATCTTCGCACTGTACTAGAAGAAACGTTTCCGAACGCTTCTTTGTAATCGGTCTAATAGGTCAAATAGTTCTTTTTGATCTCGTACATTGTAAACCGCGCGATCGTATTGTGCGAACGAGAACGAGAAATAAAATAATACCTTCTCTAAGTAGTCTGTGTTAGTCACTGATTAATATACATATATTTTTTAAGCGATCGACCAGAATGACCGTCCTAAGCCTATTCAAGTATGAAGGAAAATCAAATATATATGTAAAATTAATACAATAGTAACTATCTCGGTTATTTTATACATAACATTATGTAGATATCTAGTTCCTACACGTAGTGATAAATTACAATGTCTTTGTTAGTACAGTCAGCATCATAAGTAGCTGAACATTTAATTTTATAAACATACCATTAATTGAAGAACAACTAATTACACAATAAAAAGTCTTAAATATTTTAAGATCATCCATTGGACGCTCCTATAATTTGAAACAAAAACTTGAATTGGTTTTTGTTTCTTTCCATTATTTGACATAAGGTTTCGTAATATGTTAATCTACATATGATGCTGACCGTACCTAGTAAAAAGCGTATTTGGCTATTTGCTCTGAGGTTCGCGCTGCGCTCTTTGGAAATGCTGACCGAGAGCGAAGACCCATTATAGCTATTAGAACTAATATAATGAACTAGTTTACTGTCCGAAATGAACTAGTACGGAGCGATCTTAAAAATGACCGAGTAGGCACAAGACTAATTCAATTATGGGACTTGTACTAGAGTAATTCTACTTATCTACTATAAAAAGAATAATAATTTTATTTGTCAGTTTTGGAATCCTGGACGAAACGAAACGACATGAATTAGCAAAGTTCATATTTAAGCAGAAAGTTAAAGATATAGTCAAAAATTGAATTAATCGTAGATTTTTTTTATAAAATATTTGACTAAGAGAATTTAGTGAAAATCAATTAAATTATTTATTATCTGCATCCACAAATAATTGTTAATAATTTTACAGACATTATTACCTAAAAAACTATCCCATATTTGCAACCCGCCCACCTTGACCATGCTTTATTAAATGAAGCCTTACCAAAAAAGCAACAAAAACCGCATTGGATCATCGTTAATTTTTTAGGGATCGTGGCTAGCCGCACTAAACTTGACTGAAGAGATGATATCGTCTTGTTTTTAGTACGGAAGTGTTTTTATAGTGGAGTAACTCCAAAACATAGAGTTTCATATGAATAATTCGAGCGTATTGTTTCTTTGAATCGTTTCATAGTTATCGGAAATATATGGTTTGGTCGTCTTTTGTTTGTAAGCATGTTTACTTTTTTGAATTATTATTTAATTGAGTGATGCTAAACGTGTTTCGATTATATATTTATGTCTAATTTACTGATCAAGTTAATTATGTTACTCCACAGCTTTCTATAGGTATACCTACACTTCATGAAATTGACCTAGAAATTTTGACAGCTGAAGAGAATTTATTTGTATTCCGTTCGTCACTAAAGTGAAAATCCAAAACTGAACGTGTATTAATTATAATTTCACTACACGGCCTAAACAACGCATCTTTTAAGTTCATTATGTAAAAATTAATTGGTCTTCTATGTGTAAACCGTTAATGGTTCGTGGGAAACATAATATCCATCACTTTTATCAAACTTCATCTTTAGTAGGCAATTAGTTACACAACCCACCACTAATACATGTATACGGTATACCTAAAATTAAATTGGTAGATCAACGAAGAAAATCATTAAGCGCTTTGTCACAAATGCACATTAAGTTATGATTTAATTTTATGTTTGGTTTTGTTAAATCATTATTTAAAAATAGGGTATCGTCATATTTGGAAGTTTAAAGGTTATGTAAGCAGTATTTTGGTATTAAGTTATTATCACACTTATGTCATTATATTAATTAGGATGAACACTTTAATTAAAGGAAGCTCATAATAGAGCGGTGTGCGATACTCAAGACTGGTTTTAAAGGTAATTAATCGTCAATCGTCACCAAAATAATCTTAAATCAAAACGATATATTTCTAATTAATATAACAAGCTTACTTCTTCAACACCATTATCAGTTAGATTCAACTTAACAGCCCATCAATTTATCAGCACATTTACAACATTAATACAAAGATTACATAAGATATGATCTGCAAAGTGCATGCTTAGAAAGCGACAGTGAACATTGTTCGTCCAAGGTCGGCAGCTGACGTGACAACCGGATCCAAGCCCTTGTCAATGTAGATAGTGAACAAGTTGATTATGATAGTGTGAATAAAGTTATAGCTCTTACAGTAAAGGACTATGATACACGTAAAGATTTTGAAAGCGAAGCAACAGCGTATTTGGTTATACTCGTAAGAATTGAATTTGTTGACAATGTAGATAGTGGATAAATTGTTGATGATATTATGAATACAACAATAAATTATGAATATTGCAAAATATGAATATTTAAAAAAGATAAGGAGCAAAGTAATAACCTATTTTGAAAATTTGGATTTGGTACGTTGTCAATGTAGCTAGTGAAACTTATTTTAATGATATTGAATGAAGTGAAGAAAACAACGACGATAGTTATAATGATAAAAATAACCAGAAAATAATTTTAAAAAGTAACAAGCTATTCCATCATTAGAATTGTACCTATCCAATGTCAGTATAGGATGATTAGATTACGACGTAGAATTGCAGACTGTAAATAATATGATTATTAAAGTTAATATCAAACGTAAAGATGACACTAGGTATTAATTAAAAAACCAACCAAAGATCATTAAATTTGAGATCTTTTTCAATAACAGTGTACATTTTTTGTTAAAGTTTATCGATTTTCCGGATTAAGTTTTCAACTTTAGGACATTAGGAGTTAATTATTTCATAGTAAAAACGGCATACAATTTGATAATTTGTCTTGCTTTGGGTTTTTTATTAACACGTTAATTTGCTTTTTGCGTGGATCTGATTCACCAAAGTGCATTTTATAGCTTATCCTAAAACCTGCAAGGCTTTTATTTCTTTTTGTGCCTTTGAATAAAATCTTTTGAGATGCAAAAAACTCATTAGCATAAAGTTCTTATATTCGGGTTGAAATAAAAACGGAATGCGACGAACTTATTCGTGCCTACTGGATTTGTATAAGAAATGAGTCGGTTGTCTTCTTTTTAGATTCCATTCGTCAAAATTAAGATGATCAATATCAGTAGCGTTTATTTGTAACCTTTTTTTTTTAATGGTTTTTGTGTTTAATTGGACGCTTTGTTATTCTTGTTTAAAACTTAATGACGTATCAATATCAAGCTCTAAAATTCTGCCACCTAAGTGCATATTTCTTCGCTTTTAATTGTCCCAGAGTCATAGTTAATATAATTTAAGTTTCACTATTTCAGATCACTAATAGATAAAGTGGAAGCTACAACTTACCCGGTGGCAGTTTGGACTTGAGCATGTCCATAGCAACGACATTGATGATGAGCACCCAGATGGGGCAGTCGAGGAGATCGGAGTCCGACTTAACGAAGGCAATGGCGCTCAGACACTGCGTCTCCAGCCGTCTGCGGTCAGGGTACGAACGACGCAACTCACGGTTCACATTGGACTGGAACTTCTTCATGTCGAATAACTGGAAGAGAAAAACATAATTCAGAAAAAAATAAAATAATGTACGGCGAGCTAAATTGCAATGTGCGACGAATAGGCATCTTAATTTATTCCTATCTTGTAAGTGTTAGAGTGGAGTGGCCGGTCTGTATATAGGCCTCTCTGATTGCGTTAAGTACCTACTGATAGTAGAAGTCGAGTGTTTTAGAAAGTCTAAAAGGCTCAGATACAGGCTTAAATTGTAGACTCAACTTTGAACGGTTGACGAAGTAATATTAATAAACTATCGGTACAAAACAAACAAAACAGTGTGAACCCTATACACCTATATAATCATTATAATAGTTTAAATGATGAGATAAGACCAATCAACTTATAACAAACAATATTAGAATAACAGACAGTTACAAGCAACGTGAACATTTTTTATCTTAATTAACACGAGCGATGATCTAAAACAAATTGTTGGGTGATCGAATGAATGTGTCTTTATTAGAAGATCTTATCGAATTAATATTACATAACAAGCCATCGTTCAATAATGAAAAGACAATCGCTCGATCAAACGAAAAATTGAGCCGACGTCATGTTGAGTGCATCTCAAAATAAAAATGTTAAGCGTGAACGTTTAAAGAAAATAAAGTCCAAAAAATAAGCATTAAGATATAACTTAGATGTCTCATTACCTAAGTGTTGATACATAATTTAAACTATTTCATGAGACAACAAAAGAGTGTGTTTTCATGAGAAATCCAGCGATCAATTTTGGATTCAAGGTTATCGTTACACCAAATAATCAATATTGCGTTATTTTCATCGCAGCCCAAACTTTCTTCTTACGCCATTTTCATTGGATACAAAGTCACGAAATTCAAAATTCCAGCACGACATGATCCGAATCTGTCAAGATTATCTGATGTTCCCAGAGGTTTTGAATTCGTCCGAGGAACTCCGAAAGACAAATAAAACGCCGAGTCAGATGCATCGACGAAATTGAATGAGGCTTATGAAGTCGTTACATAATCAGTGCAAGCAGTTGTCGAGGCGGCCGTCGGAGCGGACCAGTAGACTGTATAGATGGTATCTTTAAAAACTTCGCCGACGTAATTCGTAAATCATCAGACGGCGACTCAAACAAGAGTCGTACAAGATATATTGATGCGTAAGAATTCTAATTTAAAGTGGAACATTCCATTGTTGCAACAGATATTTCGTCTAACTAATTACAAGAAGAATTCTTGTTTAATTGAAGATTAGACAAAATATTTCACCTATACAAAACGATCCATCGTTTTATTGAGGTGAAATATTTTGTATTCTTCATTCTCATGTGTGTTGTCGGTATTATAAGGTATGTTCCTGAATTAAAGTATTTAACATTATGAAGAAACCAATAAAAAGTAATCAGTAGCCTAGATTTTTATTTGCTAAACATACTATAATGACAATATATACCCCTCTATAATAAAGAGTCGTTAAGCACTAAATGTCACAATATATCCAAGAAATATACACATTGGATGTAGTTTACACTATTTAAAAACTCTAGTTGACACCACAGATAGTATTGTTTTATATTAATTTAGTCACAAGGGAATTCGGTGTGGGAAACGAGACGGATCGCACAGAAAAAATCCCAGAGATCAACCAGTTTCAACACTTGACGGTATTGTTTCGAGGAAATTGGAGTTTTTTTTTAACGAAGACGTACAATGTGAGTGCAACACGTCAATTACTGGTTTATAAGCAAATTTGATGCAATTGCTATATTACTCCTCTATACAACAAGTATATTAACACTATTCTCTTGTTTATTATTCTCAAAAGGTCGTTTGATTTCTAAAAGGGCAGCGTACAAGTGATCTCATATTTTGCAACACAAATAGAATGTGCTACAATTACATTACATGTAATAAATTGTTGTTAATAATATTCGTTTTAGGTGTAATAATTCTCACAATAGCTATTAACTGAAGCATCACATTGTTTCGGCAGTATGTTGGCCACGGACAATGGTTTACTTTCTGCAAATTCGCTTTCGTTACTCCCAAGGAAATGGAACAACAACCAAACAAATTTGTGAGGCAATGACCATTCCTTCCCTTTCTCAATGGTGCTATCTTCTCTCATTGTTTGCTGCAGAATTACGTAAAGCCGTGTAGGCAATGGTGTATGAATTGGTAATGAATCTTTCGGATGCTAGGAAGTGAATTCTCCATTGTTTTGTACCTACATGAGTGTATTTGCGTCACTACAAACCACGTTTATAAACTTTTAGCTTTTGTGATTACAGTTAGTTATTACTAACATTTGCGTTCGCTTTGTCATTAGTACCGTATTCATAAATGTCATGGCCTACTCTCGGTGAATACTATTCTTGTTACGAACTACGAGCTTCTTGACAAGTGCATCGTTTGTACAAGTACATTATCCACACATATTATAATCCAAAAAGTGTTTTATTGCGTTTATTTAAGCGTAACTGCCTGGCTCTTATAAAATTAAAGCTAAATTACACTGGTTTTCCGACTTCTCACATTAACCCGTCTCCATAGTGGTTTGAAAATATTTCGAAACATTAAAATGTTGGTAAAATGAAATTACGTGGCAATGTCATGGTCAGAGTAGATCGTGCTCGGACACAATCTGTGCAGTCGTGATGCGCCACAAATGACTGATGCACTAACGCAACGCGCATTAGAGTAATGCTTTACACTCTTAATTTTTTTTCTACGATGATTATTGTCTTTAATAACGATGAACATAAGGAAATTATGGAGGCTGAAGCAAAGAAAGATGAAGTAATAGAGGAACAATAGCCTTCTATTGTGTGTGATCATATTTGAACCGACGTGAGTGAAAAATTTTAATCGATCCATCGAACTTTAGCGTTCATAAAAAATGTGTTTAAGTTACCAAACAAGTAATTCCTACACAACATCAGCCCGATGATCATCAACCGAGCAATTTAGATCATTATGTGGGCAACCATGAAATTAATAGGCAAATGTTACGACATCTTATTTCATAAACGCATCCATCTTGACGGAAATAACTACTGACGCTAGTTTGGTATGTTTACAACGAACCAGTTTACCTTGCTTGTCCATAAATTTGACTTAAAAATCCATATTCCAATAGCTGTAAAGACTAGAATTCTGTTTCAATTTAGTTGGAAGATAATGTTGTTAATAACATACGAGTACCTACTCAGTGCAAGGAAGGATAAGCTTGAAACATGTAATTAGATGCACCTATTGAATTATATCAAATTGTGGTTGTGTTTATCAAAGCTAGACCTACTAACAACGTTATTTATTCTGCATTGGTACATACAAATTACGGTACAAGGTTCAATATTTGCTTAATTGATGGGTGGGGTCTTAATCAAGATTTATGTTTTTGGTTTTAACATATAGATTAAGGAAATCAGATCTTTTTGTAATTGAATTGTTGCTTACCAACATTTGACATTTTAAGAAACTCGGAAATACTCTTTACTACGTACGTTATTCGATGACGCGACGTAAGTAAATACAATATTTTTTTTAATCAAGTTTTATTAACGTGGGTCTTTTACCAGGATAGTCAAAACATTTAAACATTTGTATTATACATGACATGCTTGAAATAAATAATAATGATGTTTGCTGTTACAGTAACTTTGCTTTGTAACAAGTTGAAATGAGTAAACCAGTAAAACGACATTGAAGTAAACTTTTTGTTCGTTATAAATATAGTTGAACCGCGTATTTGTAACACTTAAATAATTACGCCCATAAAGGTTTTTACACGCTTTGATAAACGGCTTTGTTAAAATACGATAAGCGTTGCGATTTATTGTAGTTTTTGTTTGGATTTGAGGATCTTAATAGACACATATTTGTAACGACTTTATAATGATGTGTATATTGAACAATCAAATTAAAACAATGGATTTATTTTTTTCTCTTTATATTATATTGTAGTCTCTTTAATAATAGCTCTGCAGATCTTTCTACAAATTGAGGCGATAGGCCCTAGACAAGTGGCAAAATGTTAGACGAAAATGGAATGTATGTCATAGATGTTATACTCGTAACATTATGTAAACCCCTCATAGACATAATTCTTGATTATATTCGATTTCTATTCGTTTGCCATTTTTCCACAAGTACATGAGCTATTGAACCTTCTTCTTATACAGGAGCCAGCTTATCTACTCTTTGATAATTGTTTGCACAATCAATTATTTGACAAGATTAGCAGTTCCTATGACCTTAATTATAAGATTCTTACCTTAAATATTTTCTCCTGTTCCAATGAATATCCAGGTAGCTTGACTACGTCCTGTCCTATAGCCGTCTCTTCGTTGCTGGTGGCTGCCGTACTCTTCACAAACACACTACTCTTGGAGTAGCGTCTGATGAGTATGTTACCGGCGTCGTCCATTTTTATTTTGACACCCTGTTGGCAAAATAAAAAAGTGATATAGTTTTATTATTAAAAAAATCCGGACGTGCAATAATGTCAATGTTAAATAGGAAATTACCGCTATATAAAGAGGTAAAATACATCAAGTGATTGTCCAATCGACGCATGTAGTAACCAAATACAAATTTATAAATAACAAAATTTTCCAGATTTCGCAACAGAAATTCCAAAATATTATTTGGGTAACCTTGCTCAGAAAACCCATTGATCAGTTCAAAATTGCTTTTATCGTAGAATATTCGTTGGTAATGCTTTTTAAGGGCATTCATCTCAGGATCATCAATAACGCTTAGAAGTTTTTGATATATTTTTTTTGGCAGCAGCAGGTATTATCATTTACATACTTAAATTTGTTAACTACGTAAGTGGTCTTGCTAAATTATGTTTGATATGAAAATAATTACTATGATAATCTGAATACAGTAAGGGCATGTAAAATTTTAATAGAATAATATCACGGCTTAGTTTAGTTATTAAATTAAATTTTATCACTCAGCTCGTGGATTGTTTAAGTTTTTTAGCATTGCGTTGTGTACTGCTATTACATTTTGTGTTACTTATTACGGAAAACGGTTTTTGTTTTAAATTTTGGCACCAACCTTTGGCGATTGAAAATATGATTAATTCCTCTACTTATTCTTGAGCAGTTTCTTCAACTTTTTGACAGTTGGTTATTCAAAATCTTGTAACAATTTTAAAACAAGGATGTCCATCTTTTTTATGCTCGTGTCAGAAACCTATACAAACTCGTCATCAAAATCATCAACCTGCCTTTTAATTAATTTACAATTTATAGTCTGGCTAGATTGAACTTTGACTATGCACGTGCAGAAGTTGCATCATTAACTAATTTAATTCTATTACGTTGGCAGGTCGCCAGAAGTCACTATTTCTGCCCATCACCGCCACAACCTTCAGCAATAGGATGCTAAGGTGACCGACTTAAAATCATCACAGCCGGATGGTTCTCAAATGAGAAATGGCGAATACAGAGCATGAATTAAATGAGAATTTAATTTAGCCCAAGGCTCTATCTAAAGTAATACGAGATATCTTCGTATTGTATAATGGAATGTACAGTTTTCGTTTATCTGATATTGATTTATTTTTATATACAAAAATATAGTATCTTGTGCAACGTCCACTTTATAAAACGAATTCATTTGAGGTTATGATAGAGCTTTACTTTCAAATATTATGTACACACTGCGGATTTCATTTTGAGAGACTCAGTAGATTTTCTCAAAAAAATAATAGCATTTTAAGTAGAAACAAATACTGGACACCTACGAAAAGAACGGTCATCTCAAAACAGTCGCCGTCATCGCCCGTTACGTTATGACATCACAATTTCATGCCCTTATCTTCCATCAACAAGGTCATTGCCTTTAGCCGCTATAGTTTTTACTTCCACCATTCATCTCATTATGATTTATGACACGACAGAGGGGTTCAACAATAGAATTGGTACCAATCCGACCTATGACATCATGACCTCAACGTATTTGTAAGTGCATGTCACAGTATTGTTATAAATATTCAAATTAATCAAATACACGGAAGATGGTTTGAATTGTTGTAAAAAATATATCAAAATCAATTAGAGTTATGAAGTGTGAGAACATTTTATTAGAGATGATTCAGCATGCTTTATTTATCGTTTTTTTGTCAAACATCTACATAATGTTTGATGCTTGCAATCGCATTGTGATCCTAATTTATGATTTCTTTGTATTCGGTTAAACCTACTTCCTATACAATAGCAAGTAAGCAAGTGTTTAATAATTACCTGTCCAAAACAAAATCCAAGGTTTTGTTACCATAATTGTAACATCATTGAAACTATCGTCACAATCAGGGATTTTAATAGGTCTAAGCCGATAATTTACCAAATATTTTAATCGCGCCTCACAGTTAAGAACAATAATTATGGCTTTTTGATTGACATGGAATATATACAGTAATGTGCTCTTCGATATTTTTGAGACCCATAAGGAACCTTCATTCCGGCCTTGTCATTTGGAAAGAAACTGAAAGCAAATGTTGTGTACACGAATTAGCGTTACGTTTGAGTTGATAATAATCTAGTTGAATACGTAATGAGCCTGGCGCTTCCTTGTCTAGTACGTTTTTAATATTATTAATGTTGGAACTCTTTTTGTTATTTCTTAAGGAATTTTATTCATGTGTTTTATTAAGTACTGTTTCCTTGTTTGTATCTATGAGAACAGGGATCCGTTTAAATAGGATGTTATAATCACGATCTGTCATATAAGAGTACGTCATTCAAATTATTTAGATCTGTATAATGATTTATGCCGTTACAGGTGCTTTTGTTTTTGCTGCCTTGAATAGAACTAGTCCGCTTAAAAGTCTAGCTTTATCATTCTAGACATCCATAAAATGTGTGTTTATCAAAATCAGGTTTATAATGACATACTATCTCGTATCATCGTCCATAAAAATACAAAAGAGAACTTTTAAATACAAAAGAGAAGATTACCCAAATATTGTAACTTCATATTCTCCATCCATTGGTCCTGAACTGCCCCATCGATAATAATATGACGCAAGAAATATTCATTTCCTTATAGATAATGATTCCTTCGTCCACATAAGGCGTACATGAACATTTATTACTAAATCAACCGGTAGGAGGAAGTTGCATGTGGTTTGACGAAACGCACATAATTGTCGCGCGGTAGAACGAAATTCCTTCAGTCCACCGTACCGTAAATAATTCATGCTTAAGTCAGTAATTTTTATAACGTTACGGTTTTCCGTAAGCAGAAAAATATGTTGATGGACTTATCTTATCGTAGTATGCGTATTTCTACTACATTTTGAAGAATTAGCTTACATGCTAAGTTTACGATCTTAGAAGCTACCATTTCTAGCCAAGTTAATTAATCTATTAAACTGCCATTAATTTAGTTTCGAATTCGTTACTTTCCGTGATTAGGTAAGTCTCTTGGTGATTGAGGCTACTAACGTTATTCTATTCGAACATTCTAATGGTTATTGGTAATTCTTGTAAGTATCTTTAACAAAAAGTGTTAAATAATTAATATTATAAATATAGCAGCATTATCAATATCATTAAGCTCGCTAGAGAAGATATTCTGTTTTTAATTTACCATTCTAAAGTTCTCGTTACACTCGCAAAAGCGTTTGTATTTTTATAACTACTCAAACAAGGAGATATGCCTCGGGACGTTTTAAAATTATTATGTACCGTAACAATAATGTGTCGGGTTAAAGATCATACATTTGCATATAGTGACAGGCTGCTAGTACACCGCTTCAAACACATAATGATTCGTCTCAGCATATCAAACTGTTTGGATTTAAGCAACACTGTGGCGAATCAGCCTTAATTCCAAATAATATAAGGCCGGATACAGACAGATAGTAGTCTGACCTCAAAGAAGCTGATTTATTTCAAGTATTTTCGTTAGACACGGGCAATAAAAGCTGCTGATCATTTTTCTCATTAAGCTCCCGGCCTTACTCATGATTATTACGATCCAATTGTACGTTGTGTGTATAATCAATCGTACGAACAATAATTATCGTGATTATATCGAGTTCATATTTGCTTTCAAGGTATTCGAGAAAATTGAATTTGTTTGAACAAATAAGTTTTGAATTACTTCTACCTCATTTGTTTGTTGGCTTTGGACAAACTAATAACTATGTTAGGAAACTGCCTAATATATAAGTGTAAGACAACAGGAAGATGCGTTTAGATAAATACGTAATTACGATTTGTGCCTATCCGCATCGGCCTTGGGCTTGACAGCTCGATGCCGTGTCTCATTTGAATATCAGAATTTTCAATCCTATTGTTTGGTTTTTATTTTCTATATCTATATATGTTTGTAGATTTTTATATCTCGATGTTCCACTCCATCACTTCCTATTACCATGGCCAAAGCGAATATTGTTTCTGGTTGCAATCGTTATTTGATCGTCTGTCAACTCTTAATATCATAGAAGATTATGATTGACAGCGTTCCTGTTGGTACTAATTTAATATTAACTGTATAAATGTTTACTCGTTGCCTTGATGTTTTCTATTTGTATCCTGATAGAAATAATACATCATCATCGTCGTGGGTGGTATGAAGTGGTGATTGCGTATCAGTTTGTGTTTTTCTTCAATTATTACTGTTAAAATGTAGTATAGCATTAATCAGTATCACAGGTCCTAAATCTAGTTATAATATTTTGATGTAGCAGCATCTCTTAAATGTAGCATAATAATTATCAATTCGTACGCTTGCTACCATGTCATAATACTTTAGCTGACATGGTAAAGTTTTTGCATAGAAATAGGCGTATTCAGCCGTGAACATCATCGTTTTAGCGTGGGTGTCAACGTTCATCAGAGGACGTCATATCAGTGTCATGCGTGCCAGAATCATTAGCATTAGCTCTACGTTGACCCATCTAAGACGTACGATGGTTATCTGGCTAAGATTTATATACATTTTGTCAGCCATTAGCCGTATATGGAAACTTAATTTATACAGAAAATAACACGATTGTTATTCCGATCGTAGAAAGATTTGGTCTTAAACTTTTCAACAATATTTCTGAGTTTTTGAATTTGAATGTTTGAATAGGTATGTAAATAACTTACTTGTCCTATGTGTCTTCTGACTTCTTCTGTTTTTTGATCTCTGTGTGGGTTATCAAATCCGCAAAGACCAATTCTGAAAAGAAAAAAATGCATCTTTACCACAATTTTGGTTATTTTTAGTAAAAATAGACTACAACTTGCATTATGGATAAAAATAACAAAAAAAATATAATTAGGTACACCAGATGGATGCACAATTTATAAAAGCTGCAGCTCACATGATGCTAGAACAAAATATGGAGATTTGCATTCAGTACACGTGGTCCATATTTTTCGATGCGATGATTTTTGCATAGCTGGAACTTTGCCAAGCGAATTTAGAATAACGTTGAATGTAAAAAAAGCAATTTTAATAAATAACATTGCATTGTTTATAGCCATTGGCAACCGCAAGAATAATTTACATGTTTCTATACCATCATTCATAATAGTGGTTTTTACGGTAGGTGGCTTTCAATACTTTATAGGAATTGCATTTTTATTTGCAAAATACTTGCGAAAACTCCATGATCCGTAGGACACGTAGTCTTTAACTCAAATTATATTGAGAATAGAAACAGGAAAAAAGTTTTGTGATTGAGACATTCTGTAGTTATGCTACAGATCGATGGATAAATTTATATGTAATTGTGTGTATATATTTACAACGTAAACAAAATGTAGTCCAATGTTCGGTTCTCATGTGTCGAATTGAATAATGACGACATAGGAATTTGTTCTTCATTTGTATTTTGTTAACGTTCTATCGGAATATCGTTTTCTCAAAACCGTTCCTTGGCATTGCCCTGAGAATGTCCACATTGGTTATTCATTGGTATTCAAGTTTGTGACCACCATCTGCTTTGCTTACTGATGGGGAATTTCTATTTGATTCTTTGGGTAATGTGTGCATTTTGTTTTCTATTCAATAGGTGAAACGATTAGTTTGATGGTGGTTTGAATGATGGCAAAGAAAATATGTACGGTAGTTTCGCACCAAGAATTTATAGTCCATTATTTGACGTGGAAAGTGAAAGATAGCGACGCTTTATGATTTTTAAGTGTATAGAAATGTTGAGCTATGGATCGGAATGTGAGGAATTTTGTTTGTACTTGAGTAGTAGCGTACGGCGTGTGAAATTACAAAAGTATTACTTTATATTGTATTTATGTATCTTTCAGTTTGAAAAATAAAAAGTGACAAAATTTTACTGAATAAAGTTTGTAAATGATCCAAAACTACCAAACTGAAACGTCTATTTACCCTTTTTCTTGTACAATTAAAAAAAAATAGTGCTTTGCGCCATTGTATATTTTTAATTCTCTTCTAACATTTTTATTTAGTAGGTAACTGTAGTATTTTTTTTATACTTATTTTTTGTATCGATATTGACATACATTGATGACATTATGATTGAAGGTGATAATGCAGGCGAACACAATGACACGGTACTGTACGACTGTACGTGCCACAACACCATATTATTTTTCAATAAGCGTATATTTTAATTTGACCTTTGTTGCATAGCGTGTGCTCGAGAAAGAAATGTGGGTCAAGTGTCTCTGTATAGTGATATTAACTTAGATGTCGTTAGGTGGTTTTTCATAATCATAGTATTTCAACGTAAAATAAGTATTAGTAATATTGAAGATGGTCACTTTTAAAATGTCTTTAGAAAATATAAAAAAATACGTAATTTATAACCCTCAAACGCGTTGGTTATATTAAACGTAAGCGTTAAAACCTATGTATATTTAATAAAAATAAACTTACAAACGAAATAACATGTCACGACTATTTGTTAGTGAAAAGAATTGTTAGTTGATTTTAATTCTAAGTATTTTTATCGAGATCAAGGAATAACCTTTTCGGTAGAATTCTTTTGAAAGCTATGTATAGTCATGAAGACAATTCAGAAGTTTATGTTCCTGTTTATTATTCAACCGATGTCTGTTACAGTTTATGTTCGAATTATTTTTAGAGCAAAATTTACAATGTCTTGGAACAATTTTTTTTGAGATAGAGTCTTTTTCCCCCTACTAGAGGGTATAAATATGGAAATTTTAAAATTTTAAACGTTACGTTTTGAAAATTTGCCTACCAATTCAGTTTCAAGTTATTTTTCTTAATCTTTTATAAGATTCTTGTTGATTATCTTCATCTATAGATTATTTTTAGACCCTTCGACCATCGGGTCTGTTTATATAAATGTATTTTTGATTTACTGTAGATTTAACACTCGTTTGCATTTATTGCAACACATTATTAGCTGTGTAAATTATAAAGGATGACTTTTAAGAACTTTGATCTTTATTTAGCATTTTGTATGAATCCTAAACAAGGTTAGTTAGTACTTTCAAATCTAACTTTATTACTCATCTTAAACTTATTACTACTGCTATTTAATACTCTATAGGATTTTGGATTACTCGGAAAGTTAATGAACTCAAATTATTATTGTTTTTGAATTTTTATAAGATATTTCTTTTTTTTTATCTAGGCTAGAAGCATCAAACGGGTGGTTTCTTCCTTATTTTATCTCTTCTTACGTCAAACCGTGTAAACCTTTTGTTCTGTAGCAAAAAAAAACGTAGAATTAATTTCAAAACCGTTCCTTCTAAAACGTAATGAACGACCGAATTACAATTCTGGTTTCGCTTATCAGTGGAATGGTAATAAAATACAACTCAATTATATTTTTTACTCATAGATGGAGTGTTGAACATCGGTCTAGATAAAATATTAAATTAATTAAAACATAATATTGAACAGCTCGGTCATCGAACCAGTCGGCGCTGGAGTTGAGGTGAGCGGCGACCTTGGCGTGCGCAGGCGCGTGCCCAGTCACCGGCTACTGTGTCATTTCTCGCGCATGCGTGCCGCCCTCACTTTGATTTGATGTTTGCACTAGTGTTTGCTGCACATCTCATAATGAAAATATTATGATGTGTTCTTTTGTTTTTAAGTTATATACATTTTTGAAGCCTTCAAACGAGTTTGGAGTTTGGTTCTTAGTTCATTAGTGGTATGTTATCGCTCAGATTCATAGCTGCTAGCTCATGCTAGAAAAAGTCGTTTTGGTGATAATGTTCTTGATTACGCTTTTACAGTTTTGTTATTACTATCCGGAACCTACTACTTGTCCATTTCAGCCGATCTTCTTATTATAATCAAAACACTGTTCTTTGCGATCGTCGCCTATCCGTTCATTTCTATTATACAAACTCATTTGCTATCTTTTTAGATCGCTTGATAAAACATTAGAAATAGGCAAATTCGTATTGAGCTCACCAATTTCCTTTAAGATTACAACTTAATTCCCCATTTCCTTTAACTATTCTAAAACCATTTTCTCACTTACATTTATTTATTGCAGTGTTTCAGAATAAGTGCTATTTCATCCGGTGGGTACCGCTCTTATGTACAGATAAGGCTTATTTAGTCCTCTCATTAACTCTCTTATAATCATACTTAGCACACCTACGCACATTATACCTAACATTAAGGACATTCGTGCTTCAGTCAAGGGCATGTCAATTGTTTTAATGAAATGGTATCTCGTAGGTACTGGCCGATACTATTCCGTTATCTAATTCAATTATATATTATTTCGTCATTATGGGTAGTCACGAGTTATTTGACGTTGAGTTTGGTATGGCATGTAAATTATAGACGTTGGTTAAGGAACGTAATAACTGCTCAATAATGAGGTGCGCGCTGTTGTTTTATTATTTAAGTTTATTAATTTGTTATCTTTTTGTAGTAGTCAATAGCCCACCCATATAGCCCATATTTAAGTCGTACTGTTTGCTACGTTAACTTCAGGTCAGGTCGTCATTACAAATAATATTAATGAATTGCATTTGATAATTTGATCGGGGAAATAAAGATGTAATACAGTAATTACATTGACTTAATCCTATTTGCGTTTGAAGGGTAAGTATACAAGAAGTATACATAGAATATAAACAGTAATATAACATAACAGCCCTTTAATTAAGATGATAATCTATAATTGCTAAGGAAATAAAATGTACTGAATTTCGATAAGCCACCAAACACATTACCAGTAAATGTCATTGCCATACAGTAATTTAGTTGAAGTACTCATGTTGATTCAACTGAATTAATTTTGACTGAGAGATATAATACTTGGTATGGAGTAAAGACAAATAGAATTATAAAACACAACAAAGAAAGAGAGCAAATGTTAAGAAGCTCTTGATATCGATTTAAGTAAACATTTGTGAACAAATAAAGATATGTAATGATGATGAATACTGGTACGGAAAAGGGTATAATTTTGTAAGGCCGTGACAAATCCGGATAGGGTATAAAAAAATTTGCAACGCATAATGTATTTTTTGTGTTAAATGATTCAGTCTTCGTATCTGAGGTCAATGAATGAACTGGTTTTTATTGGAAGTAAACCGGGGAGGTACATAGTTTTAACCGAAGTGTGTATGAAAAATAAGTGGTGTCAATATTAAACAAACAAATGTAATGTTTTTTTAATTATACGAATATTTAGTTAGATTACTATTGAATAAATAAGTCATTGTTCTATTTTATTCTGTTTAAGGAGATTCTTATTATCCGTTTCATTTCATCAAGCGTCTAAGAGGCTTCAAATCCAAAATTGTTTGTATGTAATAAGATATAAACCAATTACGAACGCATATAACAAAATATTATTACTCAAATAATAATATATAATCTTAAAACGACGAAAAATCATGCTCAGTATATTCAACGACAAGAAAAGGATTACTAAAAAGCTTTACTAAAATGTCATCCAGATAATATATATATATATCATTTTCTACAATGGGTATAATGGATTTACCGGCCAACAATGGGTATGCAGTGAACTTGGAATCATCTCCAAAAACAATGGCGACGGGAAAGTGGTCAAGTCCAGCAAGTTCATGGTTTAAGGTGTGGCGACGGAACCGAGGTTCAATACGCGAGGTAATTTGCTGAAAAGTCTTTGTTTGGTTACCTTAGAGAAAATCGATTTTGTTTTGTTTATTTTACTATATGTTTTTCAATTGCAAGTAGAAGAATATGTTTTTCTTGGGGTTTAAAATTAATGAAAATATGATTAAACTAAAGAATATAATCCTTGAAAACATGTTCGTAAATAGGGTTATTACTTGGCTCATGGTCAGTCAAATTATGCACGCCTTACTTTGACAACATCTTCGTAGTCTAGGACCAAACAAGAGTTTTAAAATCAGTTTTTTTTGTTCATGAGGATAATAATCCAAATGGTAACTATATCCATGCTACCAAGATTTTCAAATCAGTTAATCATACTTCCAGAAACAATTGCTTTACTAATTATTTCTTTATTCCGGGCCTTTATATTGCAGGTTGCTGAGAAGAATTTTGACTGCATAACCGGTCTTTTGATGCGACCTAATAAAAGGGCTTAAGTCAGGAGTCTCTAGTGTGATAATGCTGATATAAGGTGGATGACATGACCCATGGCCATCAAGTAATGCATTATCCGTACTATTCAAAACCACGTGTAGCATAACATGTTTGAGGTTAAAGATCACGCCTTTAACGCACCTTGATCACTAATTATCGATTTCCTTGTTAAACCTGTTTAACATGCCAAAATAGACAAAAAGTGAAATTGCAAGTCCAGTGCGAAGACTTATTTCATATAATTCGTCGTCCGCACGTCAAGTGTTTGATGAAGAAAGTTTGCTGTCATTGATCAGCATACCCGATGATAAACTGTTAGTGATGCGAATGTCTCGTTTGTGATTGTTATCGATATTGTGTATCGATGTTATTCATACATATTGGCAATTCTTACCAGATGATGAAATGTTTAAAGCTGCTTGTCACGTATCATTAAAATAAAAGTCTCCAAAAGTTCCTGCCACTCCAGACTAAAATAACTCTTGCCCAATCTCTTCTTTTACCTCTAATAGATTACGCCGATGTTTCTTATCTTGATGCTACGGAGGAACTTTTAAATAAACTCGAACGGCTGCAGAATTTGTGCATCCGCTTCATCTTTGGCCTTCGGAAGTACGATCATGTGTCTGAATTCCGAGCCAGACTGAGGTGGTTGCCTATTCGGCAACGTCGAGACTCACACATTCTCTCTCTCTTGTACTCCGTTCTTCATAATCCCAATTCTCCAGCCTATCTTCGCGAACGTTTTGAATTCTTGATCCCTAGGGGTAAACCCTGTCGTACGGCTTCCTCTCTACTCCTTCGTACTCCTTGTCATTCCTCTAGTCGCTATGATGAATCATTCACAATTCGTGCAGTACGCCTCTGGAACACGCTTCCACACTCCTTGCGTGATAGCCCCTCGTTAGATGTCTTCAGGAGGAGAATCAAAGAGCATTTCCTTTCTTTTTGAATAATAAGTATGTATGTATGTATATTTGTATTTTAGTTGGTATTTTTATTATAATATTATATATGTTTATATTATGTATTATTGTTAAGTAAATAGGTAAGACTTTTTTATATATAATACCCGTAAATTAGTATCATTATTTAATTTTCTGTTGTACACTTTTATTATCCTCTTTATCAAATCTCTCAATGACTCAAAGGTTTGCTGTCAGAGAACTCATTTATAAGTTAAGCTCGCCTCTGTACATCATATTTCATTTTATAAAATTTGTACTGTATATTTTGTGTGTACAATAAAGAATTAAGAATAAAAGATAATGTAGGAATTTAATACGTGCAGTGCATATTGTAGAAATATTTTTATTCCCTTTCCATAGATTTAGTACTATCAGATCATTTTAAATTCGAGATTCCAATTGTTATGGCATTATTATTTGTTCACGAAAAATAAATAGAAACCAAGTTTTTTCGATCAGTTTTACTGAACGCGGAACTGAATAAGCATTATTGCAAAAAATATCGTGATCAATTATTTCTAGAAAAGGTTCGACGTTTAGATGAAGTCAGGCTTTGTGTGTAAAAACCATAGTTATCTTATCGCACAGACTATAAAATATTAGTTTAAGGCGTGCTCAATCGGTATTATTATGTAACGTACCCAATGTTTTTACATATCGATTGTAATCTAATACAAATTGAAGAACATCTTTTAAACCAACCGGCTAGGCGGACCAATAAGTATCCAAATCTAAGATCTAATTTAAGTTAGTTAAAAATAAAATAACGATAGCAAATCTTTTTTCACTGATTTCCAAATTAAGTTACGTAACAATAGTTTTTCATTAAACAATCGATAAAAAAATGATCGATATCGACAAAAACTACGCGGCTGTTACCGAAGCACTTTCGTTCGCGGAAGCAGGCGTAGTCTTATTGAAAGTAAAAGCTGATTGGTGGGTACCGGATTTACCTACTTATACATAGTTTGCATTCAATTTGCTGATATAGCTGGTAATTTACTCGTATGTACGGTTTAACTGTTGTGTATTATTACGAACAGGAATCGAACCTGTTATAAGATTTCTTACAACCGAAAGACATACATCATCTAGTCATTTGGCAGTTTAGATGCTTTTCATGGTATGGCTATTCTAGAGCTTGTCTGCTTGTATTATTATGCGAATATAAATTTACCACCTATAGGTATACATCTCTATAATATATATTTTAATGACCTCCGTGCTATAATTTATACGTAGGTAATTTATACGTACGTACGTACGTAGTCGTAGGGGCGGGTACAATAATATAAAATATCGGACAATAAAGAAATAATCGGATCTAATTTATGATTTAATCATATTTGAAATTACGTGCAGAACTACACAAGCAAAAAACCCTTCTACCTATCCGAAGCGATGTCCCCTTGGCATTTAATTTGAGTTTTACTACTAATTAACATTTACAATACAACATAAACAATGCCAAAGTAACTGTTAATAACTTTGTTTACACAGACGAGAGGTCATCTCCTCTCACTTCAAATTGTAAAACTCTGCTTAGCCATGGGATAATCTTTGTTTAAATTTGATTAAGTAACAATGACGACTGGTCAATAACACTAATTGGGCACACTCTGTTTCAATAAAATTAACAAGAATTGTAAATCCATCTACATAAAAATGAATTGAAGTTTGTTAGTCTCGCTAAAACTCGAGAACGGCTGGACCGATTTGGCTAACTTTGGTCTTGAAATACTCGTGGAAGTCCAGGGAAGGATTAAAAGGTAAGAGAAGGTACGAAGTTCGCCGGGTCAGCTAGTATTGTAATATATTCATATGATAAAATAATGTAATGTAGAATAATCATGTCATCAGAGTCACGCCAGTATTTACCGACGGAATAGGCAGAGAGAAAGAAGCAGCGAGCCAATGTTAAAGAAAAAAAGAAAAAGAAATTGCAATAAACCGAGCACAAATCCAGACTTCGTGCTGCTAATGAGCAAAACCTAATGGAAAAACCCAACATCACTTTGTCCGACCGAAGCAACAATCTTTTCACGTTTTATTTAATCTAAAATATGGTACCTAATATTATTTTAATAAAATAAATTTAAAAAATGAATATAGTGTGATAAAAACGAAGTAATTTTTTATTACAGTTTTAGGTTATAAAATTTAAAAGATTGTAAACGATTTTGGAAAATTAAATTGTAATGGGCTATACAAATGAATGGATTGATACAACAGCATCAGCGGCTGATTATCTAGTGTTAATTTAGTTTTGCCTTGTGATGAGGCGTGTCGGTAATTAACATGGTTTGGTTATGACGTGTCTGTCATAGCTATTTATATTAATGTGTTTAGTTATTGAATGCCATATCTTTATTTGAACTGATAAAAATATTTATACATAGGTACCTACAGTCGAACTAGAGATGTAATTGCTATATGGTGATAAAGTTCCGTCCCAAATAGCTACTTTGTTTTACGGCAAATTACATGAAATCAATTTATTTTCACGAGCAGCACGTATACTGGATTTGTGCCCATTTAACAATGCCAAATTAAGTAAGGTAAAATTAATACAATGGTATCAAAAATTCAACATGTCAGTCAGTCAAAACTGAAAAAAAAATATCACGTTGAAATTAGCAGAAAACTCACAGCATCTGTAAAGTACGTATAAGACACAGAAACTACTTAACTCTAACTTTGACAAACAAAAAAGCAAACTTAAAGTTATAGCTCAAGTACATATGTATGGAAAGTAAGCGATCCCCATGAATGGTAATATCAATAGCTATTCTCGATTCTTGTGTAAACTCCTTGTTTGTGGCTTGTCTTATTCAGGTTCCATAGAAATGGCTTTTTGCAAAAGCGTCCCTTTCATGGTGTCACCAGCTAAAATATGCGTTGATTTAGATGCTTATTGCTTCTAAATAATTTATTTCTTTTAATGTGCCTTTTGCTGCATTCCGAACAATTGTCATAGTATGCAAAATTATACAAACTTTATGTTCTTCTTGGAAAACAAACTTGTAATGAAACTTTGCAATCATTACTACGTCAGTTTGCTTTGTTATTTCAATAAACAAAATTAGTCAACTGAGTTTTTCTTGAAGATCATTGATCCTTTCTGGACGTAGCAATGATGCACCAACTTTTTATATATTACCTTCATATTTATTAACAAGTTTACCAGCCAGATAGATTCATAGTATGATTCTACAGTGGGTGTTGCTACTCATCCTATATCAAACGTAGTGACTAATGCCTATCGTAGGAGTCGTGACAAATCTGTGGGTATCATCGGAAGTAATTTCAAAATGAACAACAATACAATTACACCTAACATCAGTTTATCAATCTTCAACAAGTTATTATATGACGTCATAAAACAGAGACGATTGTGAGATTAGTAGAATTATGTCTACTTTATTATCTGCATCCGAACTTGTATTGCAGTCAACCAATTAAAAGTTGGTGCCCTAAATGCCTTGAATTTATTAATCCTGTAAAGTGGTACAAAAAGAGAGGCATAGGCATCCATATCTGCATGGATAGGTCTATAATTATCATCTATATCTATAGATATATACCCATCCAGATATGGATCTCTGTGGATGGGTCTATTTGATTTGTTAATAGCTTTATCATTCCTGTAGACTGGTACACTGGACTGGTATCTCTGTATTTGTGTAAGTGTAATAAATTCTACCAAAACTTCATCTGTAGCCCGACTTTACCTACTGTTGGGTATAGACTCATCATCATCATCATAATAAAGAGAAGCTTATGGCTTTCTTTTTGTAATAGTTTCCAGACTCTTCGGGCTATTTTCATTTTAAATAGGTACTATCAAAATCGTATTAGTAGTTTAGCAGTGAACACGTACCTATCAGACTGAGAGATAGAGTTATTTTAGCATTAGAATTATCATTATAAAGATTCAAAAACTACAAAACTGTTTACATACAAAATAATACACGTTAACAATAGCATTCTTCAATGTAACAATTCTAAACGTGTTTTAACGAATCGCCGTAGGGGCACTAGTAATGAATATGATTATCTTCAAGTAGATTTTATACCTCGTCTATGACAGGTTTAAGATACATATATTTAGGGAGAAAGTGTACCACTTGTTTGAGGTGCTGATAAATTATCGTAGTTAGTGCAAATTACAAGAATAACAAATTAATATTGGTGTTGCGACAACTTAATCAACTATCATTCTTTTTTATTAAGCAGGTAATTACATGTTTGGACGATTTAGCTAAAATGGCTAATGTTTCATTTAAAAATTTACAGCATTATTGATTTTACGCGGTGTTTGTTGTTTGTACAAGAATGAGCGGACGAACGAACGAATTGTTTAATCAGAAGTCTCTGATTTCGATCAACTACTTTTTAGAAGTTGAACAAATGGCTATCGGCCTCTCATTTACAGATGGCCAGTACTAATGAAATCACATTGCAATCATCGATGTGGGTATGCTAATGTATATAGAATAATATAGATAAACGCCGTAGGTTCATTATATGTAGGACCTAGATCGGCGCCGCGAATAAAATGCACTTAAAATAAACTTTTCATTCGATATCATTTACCAGTAACTAAATTCCCAGCAAATCACCAACAACTGTACCATTTATTCCCATCTCACACAAATTCCTTTACAATGCAAATATCCATATTAGCATTCCAACCCATTCTACAGAATGCCCTCCACAAATCCACTCTTACGCATCATAAAGATGTTCGTTGTAGGTCAACATTGTCTATTAAACAACAATAGGGCCTGTGATGTGATCCATGGAAGTGTATTCGTTCCGTGCCAAGGACCGCGGTGATCGGATGCGCACGGCTCTGTCGCCTTGCATTGGAAATCGGGTCAATTGAACTGATCGAGATGCGCACGAGTATATTTTGTGTCTTAGTATGAACATTCAGTTCGAATTTGAAAGGGATTGTAAATTTACCCACACATTTGATCGCGTTTGACTGACCTTACAACCTAATTGAAGTAATCTAGATTGTTCCATAAAAACAAAAACAAATTATCGCAAATAACGAACCAATATGTAGTTATACACAAAATAATGAATACGGAGAAACGAGAGAAAAAAAATACGTATACGCATGCTAAATATGATATAAAAGAAGGAATTTGAAAACAACACCTCTACATGGGTAGGTAATTAGCATAAAGAACCTACTATGACCACACCTAATAACGATAGCAAATAAGCACTTTTACTAAGAAGTGCGTATCAAGTTAATGTAACAAGAAAGCATACTATATATCAAACTAAACGAACCATCGCACTCCATTAATTCCGTTACTATTTGTCCGTAGAAAGAAAAATATTAAAAAGAGTGACGCAAATTTGAATTCTATGACAAACATAATAAGATTGGAAACAAAAGGTTAATTGATGACAATAAGTTCATTCATAATAAACGCTTCCGCTGTGAAGCTTTCCGTATCGATATTGAAGTATCGACAATTGATTACATATCATGCGTAAAATCAATTGATTACAGCACGATGAAACACTTTCTTTTCAACATTATCTGAGGCATTAACAACGCTCTGATTATTATCTGTTATACTTTTAATAAGAGCAATGTCAATAATGGCACTTTCTTTTTCTTTATTTGCAATATCGGACTGTTCGTAACCCTTTCAGTATTTTTTATTACTTGATTTCGTCTACTTTCGTTCTTTTGTTATGACTTGTTCTATTTAAATTAAACCAACCTATTTAATTATGCGAATTATTTTCTCTGAAAATCATGTATTAACTAATTTAGTTTATAAGTGGAATTTTAATGTGGATTAGTTCGAGGAGAAAAATTCTGACCAGATCGGAGATATTTTAAAGATTCATGACGTAAAGAGATCTCTAAACCGAGCATGTATGAAAGAGTGAATGAGGCGTAAGGAATATTTTTTCAGGATCATATTCAATAGAAATCCGTAGTTCCAGCCTACTCCTATAAGACACAGCCATAACTTTATGTGTGTAGAAACTAATTGAAATTTTACGTGAAAAATGTAGAAAGCAACATACTGATAACTGCTTAGTGCATATTTCAACGATTATAATTGTTACTAAAGAGTTCTAATCTAAGATTTATATCATTAGCTTTGCCTCCGTATTACTTAACATCATCATTATAGCTGTTAGGTTTCTAGTCGCCGTTTTGTAAGACATAACTGATCTAGTACAAAGAGTTAAGTGCTTTGAGCGTGCCATGCTATAGGCTATTGCTAAATTACCTTGGGCCAATGTATCTAATATATATAAGCCTTCCTGTTTAAGGTTTGTCGGAGAAATATATTTAGTTCTATAACAATCAAGGTCCATTATTTACGATGGAGTAAATAAAGCCCTTGGTGTTATAATAGGTAGTAATGAGAGATAAAGTTTTGGGAGAATAGATACGCATTAAGACAAATTGGCTAATAATATTTAATTTTTGAATATTACTCGATTGGAAGAATTTGAAGTGGTGACGGGTTTGTCACTTGACCTTGTTATCTATGTTGTTAGAAAGTTATATCTATTGGTCGTTAACTTATGTTTAGCTTATAACAATTTTGAGGTTATGGGTTTTTGTCACTATACGTGTACGTACGAACTTTTGATACTTTGCCCACAACTTTAAAACTGGTTTTACCTCAACAAAATGCCAAAAAAATATTATTCCGGAAGGATATTGAATTGAATTGAATAAGGAATTTCTTTGGGTGTGTCCACAATTACTTGCAGAGAGCTTATTGGGTTTTAAAGTCAATTTTTAATTTGGAGGGCTAGGTATCAAATTGTAAAATATTTGGATATTCACTTCTGAAGTCAAGTATTATTCATTAATCTTGTAGACTGACATTAGCCAGGATTGTGGTATGAGTAATGCCTCGGTAACTCATTGTTCTTACCAAACAGTCAGTGATCTAGCATTTCGTACAATTTAGTACTAAAGTTCAGGACAGGCATAAATTATGTGAACCGAACCCAGTTGCTCAAAGATATACTGCAACTGCTATCTAATATAGGTGATGGATCGATCGGGTGGCAAGGAAAAAATATGATTTTATTACACGTTTTTTGTTGATTGGTAAAAAGTGCTAAATGTGATCTTTAACATTATTTGTTTATTCTCAGGACTATCACGTGTAAACTAAATATTACCTTTGAAATTAGGGCAACGTATGAAATAAATTTGTGTAAATGTAGTGTCCACTAAAGATGAGATTCGGAAAGATGTTATGTTTATGATATATAAATGAAAGGGTTAAATGAAGAAAAATATATGAAAAGGATGAGAGAAGAAACGAGGATAAAATAAGAAAAACAAGTGAAAAACATGACAGAAGAAAAACACGTGTAAAGGATAAATAAAGATACACACGTGTAAAGGATGAATGATCAAGTTAGTATTTTCGCCAAAAAATCAATAGGTATATATTAAGAAAACCAATAACCATTAAAATGTGTATAAGGTACATTGCCAAGTTAAACAGTTGAGACCATGGATTCACGCCAATTATTCACGGCACTCAAGCTAGTGGCGCTACGATACACCAATACACTCGTTATGATTCTCGAATATTTATTACATGTTGGTTTCCTTATGACGTCTACTGACGTCATTGATATAAATGATTGGACAAGTTCAGAGTACCGATTCAAACAACTTGATTAGTACAGTCGCGATGATTTGATTTACTTTGCGACATTAACAAACAGTACCAAATTAAAATGTTAATAGGGTATAAACAATGTATGTATTAATAATAATGGTTAAATTTACTACGACTTTTTGTGGTAAGCTCTGTATTAACATTTCAATTACAAATATTCAAATTAAAGCAATTTGACTGTAGTTTTTTTGGGCATTCAGTTATGAAGTTGACGTTGATTTAAATATGTCCACTGTAGTCGTTATCACAATCGTAACTATGTTTTTTTGTCATAAATATAAAGATACAAAATGGTAAATTAGAGTTGAATGGCAAGTGATTGGTAAAGCCTATATCCAGAATTAGAATGTTGTACACTGATGATGATTATTTAAGGATCAATACTAAACTCTACCAAGTATAAAGAAATTTAGAAGACACTAAAGTGGAATAAGCCTCTACTACTACCATGTAACTTTTAATATTTCCAGTTAAACCCAATAAAAGTGACAAATGTAACGCTACACTCAACCAAGCAGTCCGGACATTTGTCAGTACAACATTATCCACTACTGTACTATATCAACAACAATGTAAGTTCAAGCGTATTTCACCGGGCACCGGGCGGCCTTCGTCACACCTACTGAGCCATTGGCACCAGGATGTCGGACTCACGACATTTTCGACTCAGATTTGCATTCATTTACTGTCTACGGAACGAAGCTTTTGTTACATAACTTGGATTGTATTAGTGTCATTGAATTCATATCAATATTATGGACTCGAGATAGTCGTGTTTATGTTATATAAAGGTAATATTTTTTGAGAACGTTTATCGGGGGTTTTATCATGTTTTTAGGTTTTGATACTCACGCAAATTTACAAAAAGAGGATTCACAGTGTATGTACTAATATTTTCTAGCTTACCTTAATCCAACATAGATATGAATGAATCAAATGCTGATTCTTACCTGAAAATAAGAAAAAAAACTATTAGAATTTATATCGAACATGTAACCAATAAGTAAGAAATTATAGTTAAAACATTTATCTTAAACGGTACAGTATTTATTAAGTAGACGTAGAACTGCCAAACATAAAAACATTAGACACACTTGTACACAAACTTCTAGCTATCCGTAAAGATACTCGGCATAGTTACGATACAAGTTATTTACCATTTAGCATTTGGCCTATAATTAGCTCTTAATTTAGAATCTAACATCCTGCAATCGGCGAATTAAAGGCAACGAACTTAAAGTGTTTGCGGGCGAAAGGTCAATCGAGCAATTTAGTCGGTCCGACACGAGAGCGTTACGACACCGATGCCGTCGGTGCATCTCGTGAGGTCGATTTAGATGAAATGGCAAGGAGGATTTATTTTAAGTGGTTTAAAAATAAAGAAGTGTTACATCACGATGTTGTATGAGTTGTACAAAGATAAGATCATGTTAAACATAATAGATTCAAATCTGAATACTAGACAGCAATTGTTTTCAGTTTATAAAACGTTTGAAGGATTTGAGTTAGGATATAATATTTAGAACACACTGTATTAA
Source organism: Abrostola tripartita (assembly GCA_905340225.1). Lineage (NCBI taxonomy): Eukaryota > Metazoa > Arthropoda > Insecta > Lepidoptera > Noctuidae > Abrostola > Abrostola tripartita. The sequence continues at coordinate 3,891,648 of HG996487.1, read as the reverse complement.
TATATTATTTAGCTGTATTAATCATACTAAGTCTATAAACGACTTAGTAATAAGTCTAGTGATCTCCTTGGCATCAAATGCAGTGAAGCCAATGCACAGTAAAAGTAGAGACTACAAACACTAAGATGACCTATCACGATTAAATAGAAGGCAAGCAGACAGAATGCATGGCAGCAAAGTACATTACGAAAATAAAGATAATAATGTAATACTTATGAAAGTTTTATCTATAGATGCTCTATTACCTGACGGTTACGTATTTAGATTCACTTTATCGATCAAGAAACAATCATCATACAAATATTTTTTATTAGTTCTGGAATTAGGTTTGCATAACCCAAACTTGATATCAATAAACGTGGGTAAGCAAATGTAAATGATTTTGTTTAAAATTTTAAACAAAATGTCAATTAACTACTGATATTAATAATAATAAAATAGATAATTTAGCTTATAACGAATGCTTAGATTTGACATTAATCAATTTTATTATTAATTTAATTGATGAAATTAAAATCGACATCACAATAAAATTTAAGTTTCGTTGTTCAATTATCGAAATTAATTTAAAAAATGCAATACCATTCAAAATTAATGAGCTAGCTACAAAGTCGTTAAGATTAAATTATATTTTTGGAATGAGAGTCATGGGTGCTGTTGCATAAAGGTGTGCACATATTGTCAATCAAAAATAATATTTCTTATCACTACACTTTGACTTTTATAACTGACACACAGAATCCTTATTCAATGGTAGATAAAACATTACCTACAAGTACATGCTTGATGAGAATGGCAATTACCACATATTTCTGTAAATCATCACAATAATGTAAGGGCTGGCTAAATGGGTAAACAAGTTTAGAAATGTTCACCGTGGTGGCTACCTCGCATTACATAATTTGTATGATTACGAGTTGTAATGTATCCTTTGGCATTTTACGCATACTGAAAATGTTCAATAGGGCATTTAAATGCTGTAATATTTTATTTGGTTTTGTTTAAACATACAATAATATTAAAACAAAAAATTCTGGTTGGTTTCCAGTTTTTACAATCGCTAGTCGCTTCGCTTAGCTAATGCGTCCACAGCCAAGGTCGTCCAAGGCCTTCATTTATTTAGAAAAGTTTACATCTTGCCGCAGGCTCTACATAGCGTGTTTATCTTACGTTTTAATATCCACAACGGGCATTTTATTATAAAATTAAACTACCTACCCATTATATTTACTCATCACTAATTGTCTTAGAGTTTCAAAATTTTATTTTAAGTACCTGTCTATCAAACCATACCACTTCAGTTATTATTTCGACTTGGTGTTCTGCACAGTCATGAGGGAGTTACTTTAGGCAGCTTAACCGGATTTTTGGCGAGACCTGAAAGTCCTCCAGACGGGGTCTTTAGTCTCTTTATTAATATGTGAAGGCTCTTCTTAAATTACTGCAATAATAAACAGGTACCTGGTTTTGAGAGCTGTACCAATTTTTATGTCCATATTATCATTAATATTACTAGTATCATCATATTGAAGGTTGCGCGTTAGTTAAGTCCCGATCTGAATTAAATTTGACTATTTAATCGCAATCATATTATATTCTTGCTCTTAGCTTACTTTTACATCAGTAGAATCATCTAGATGTTTTAAATCAGCTAGATGTCATCAGTAAGAGTTAGATTACCAGCTCATCGGGTTGATATTACACAAGTTATGCTTTTTGTACAAACTATAGGTGCCTAAGTAGGTACTAAACTTATTGATTATGCAATGTCCAAAGATATAAATAACTAGTAACCAGTCGTTTGGAATCCATCGGTTTGGATAAACTAACAAGACTTTGCCACTTACGACATTGCATAAATGTCATTTGTATAATTTTATGTCATAAAATGCTAATACGTGGAAATAGGAATTAATTATCTTGAAGTATTTGCAGTATTTTACTGTTTTCATAGCCTACAGAGGAAGATGTCACACTGTTGATGGTGGGGAGAATTTATGATCCCTGTAGTTTTTGTATAATTTTGACCGGCATTTTATCAGCAGTTTAAAGTGCATCACAGATTTCGAGAAATGATTTGAGGATGATCCATCTACCAAACGTAATATTAAAATTTTATTGGACATGGTATTCTTAAATTGTAAAAATTATAAGAATACTAGTACTATTATAAGTAGTTCAACAGCTTTCGTAAATGAGATATCACTGAGGAAAATTCAGAGGCTATTTCATATGATTAAACCCAAAAGTTGCGTTTGCGACCACGTAACCAATAATGTGGATAAAACAAATTTTATCATGTAAATGTATGGCAAATGAAAAAACAACGTTAAATTAGCCCTAATTAACCATTTGATAATCTTTTAACTTTATTAATATTAAAACCCACAGTTGCTAACGATTAGGGCTAATCTAGGTTCCTAGAAATCGTTAATCACCCTCACACCAAACGATCCATGACCTAAAGATCAATGTATGATTGATTGCAAATTCGAAACAATCAGCCTCATGGAACAAGGTCGATAGAATGCGGTTCGATAATCGATATCATATCGATGGACAGTCGACAACAGTCCGTTGATGATCTCGATTGATTCAGGTCAAAAATGAATGTTTTAGATTGAGGTTATTAAATTTGTGCTCCAAATAGAAATTTTGTTGGTACTTATTGAAATGGCCATTTAGTATGCATAGAAATGGACATTGGTGATTAGAGCATACCTACAGTTATATGGTCATAATGAGATTACTGACAATTGTTGGTGGTAACGATTTAGCCATCTGAACAGTTTCTGCTCAACTATAACATTTATAGTACAAAAAATGAATGTTCTACAACAAACAACGTTTGCGACTTTCAAGTTATTTACAATCTTAACAAATCAATAGAAAAATTTAGACAGCATTACACAATAGGCCGAATGTTTTGCGTCGCGTGCGCATTTATCGCTTAAACTAAGATGCGCGTGAGATCGCCAGATTACATTGTCACTACGTAGGGCCCACTTTCACTTCGTCATTTTCACACCGTCTTTGAGCGTGTACGGACGCGTTTGATATCATCTTTATTGCCTGTGTAACACGGAATTGCCTAGTTCTATGATTTTATTATTTGTAGAATTAGAACATGTTATGTAACATAGTAAAAGTGAGTTTAACTGCCACAAACATAAAAGAGATCGCGTAGAAGAAGATACAATCTAAGCTTCCTGTGATACCTTTAACCCTGTAAGACCGTCGACTATATTGACAATAGCTCAAAATAACAAAACAACTTTAAGGATGCTAAAATAATATATAAACCGAAATATAAAAATATATAAACCCGAATAACGTTCAATTCATCAAATCAATAACAATCCTAAAATATCAAATAAAGCTATCATATTCCCAACACCTGAAGCAGAACATAAAACAGAGCCAAACGAAAACAATATAAATGTCACAGTTGTAGCTCATGTCAAATTCATGATGGCGAATGCAAGCGCGAAATTCACATCAAATAGCAACGGCTAACAAAACATGTGACATTCATCTCTAAACAAGCGACTAGCGACTAGCTACAAGAAATACGAGTTCATGTTGAGGGGAATACACATTTGTATTGTGGTTGCTATGTTAGATATTGTGATAGTGCTGTCAATACTAAGGTGGTTATGGATTGTTACCTTAGAATCAAGTTACAATTGTTTAATTTTGTTATTTGTTGGGTTTGAGGTTAGAGATGTACTAAATAATCGAATAGAAGCAAGAGTTTTTTTAAGTTTTTTTGGATGATCATTCTTTTTGAAAACCTCCCATTTTATCCTGTCAGATTTAAAATTGTTGCTGACCGGAAATTTTTCTTAAAACTTTTAAAAATTAACGGAAATGTTCACTTTTATTTTGCACTATTTCTAACACAGTATACAATTCAAGTTCAGCAACTTGTGTATCAGCCTTTATACAGGAACAGAAACACGGAACGCGTTGCCGTGGGTCGAATCAACACTACTAATCTTTTTATTAAACGACAGAAGCGACTTAAACTAACCCACGTGCGCCCGAACATCAGATATGCGCTATATTTGCATATATTGACAGTTTAGATCAGCGTAGAAAAGTCAATGTACGTGTACACACATCAAACTGATTTGTTGGTCGAATTTATACTTTAAGTATGTACACGCAATAAAAATGTTTTAGTCTACTTTCGTGCAACTTGACGCATTGATTTCTTCTTCTCCTTCCTGCCTTCTTATCGGTATTGTATTTATTATTATATTATCCAGTAATTACATAAATATTACATGATAATTAACATTTTAATCTCATTTAATTTACGGCTTATGAATGACAAAATTAAAGATTTTAGGGAACTGTGGCAGTAATATGGTCACCTTGTTAACTTGTGCTAACTACCAATATCATAGTAAGATCATTAACAACATGACGGACAGTCAAAACATTACCTTTCGCCTTCTATCCTCAGGGCTGACGTTGATGAATCTATATCAACTTGATAATTGGTGATTACTGTCTCTTTACTCATTTCAAATCAGATTTCACTTAGTAGAAGTTAAATGAAAGCTGAATAATTGTGTCTTGCAGGATCTTTTAGTACAAATATATCCATGTCTCTCTTATCTTCACACATCATAGCACTATCACCTATCAGGTTCATAAATTGTTCACTATCATCAAGTGTAGATTTATTTGCATTAAAATGCTGTTTATCTAGTATATTTTTAGTTAATTGGCCATAGGTGTCACGAAACCAACACGAGCAAGTTTAAAATCTTAATTGAGTTCTTACGAGTTGTTAGAATTGGAATTGCTTGGCGGCCATTTTTATAAATTAGATCTTGCACGCGACTGCGATTTAAGTAAGTAAAGTGGATAATTTAAATTGTTAGAGGTCGATAAATGAAAGTGAGCCTTTTCGTGTAGAGGGAACTAGTTTTGCTTGTAAAGCCATTAGGCTTAGGATTAGGAATACTGATATCACTTGTAAATAGATCTAGGAGAAGAGATGGAACAAGAAAATTTATGAAGAAATTGGAATATTTCAAATAGTATCGATGGTTCAAACTTGATAAGACAAGATGGGATAAAATCGAGTTGAAATAAACATACTCGTATTAATTTAAATTCATAACTTCCACAAATTATTCTTATAATTGTTTAAATGTTAGTAAGAATTCCAAAGGTTGCTCTAGATATTATATTTGTTTGAGTTAATATAGTAAAGATTCATTTTCAGATAGTTATCTAATTGCAATGAATCTATGATTTCCTGAATCAACATTACGTTGTTGTTAGCACGCAATGAAGCCTTTTAAAGAACAATGGTTTGTTATATCTATTTTAGTTGGATCATTATCAGTTATCGATACTGCAGTTAACACAGATAATGCTGTTAATTGATATTTATGGTATTAATTATGCCTAACTACATTACTGCTGTTCTTTTATGGTCTGAATGGAGTTCCAAGCAGTTTTTCCCATGGATAGGTATTAAGAGTAATGTCATGATCAACGGTATCGGATATGGTTTAATATTTTAATGGTCTTCCGTTTATTGATTTTATCTAAAACTAATATAGGTACAACTTCATCAGAATCTGCGACGTTGATATATTTCAAAATTTTAGTTATTTGAGAATACTATGTTGAACTAAATTCCAGTTCTTCATTGTTATTTAATAGGAGAGGCCTATGTCCAGCAATGGGCAGGAGACAGGCCGATGATGATGATTGTTATTTGTAGCAGTCGTATGTCGTATGTATAACTACTAGTAATTCATACAAGCCACTTTTTATAGTCTTTAAATGTTTACTTTATTATAACCTCACTGTTTGCTGACCTGCAAACTATAAGCACGGCTACCACTATTTAGACAGGTTTATAAAATAAATAAGTAATTAATAAGACACCAGGAACAAATCCACATAATTTCTCGTTGGAAGTTATAACTTTACGTGCCATATAGATTTCTCCAGTTCCTAGCTAGGTATGGTTTGTAGAAATGGGTTTTGTTAACACAACCATGTTACGCAAAAGCTGTAAGACAACCTCTGGTGCATAGGTCCTACCTACCTTAGGACAAAGTTAGTGACGTAACTTCGTAATAAGACAATGGATATTTACAATCAGTTAGCGCTTTAGAATGAAGTACAATGGATTCAGAAGTTTCCAATAATGCGGAAGAATTGAAAGATGGAAGTCTATTGTGAGATTAATTTAAAAAACTATCAGAATCTACATTCAATATGCAACATTTGAAATATTTGAGACTTTTGTTGCATTTTAAATTTCATATTTTTGCACTGAGCACAGAATTGTAAAATTAAATGGTGATATTCAATTTGTAAAACCATAACGGCACAAAGGTTTGCGAAATGTCTGAAACAAATTCGTTGACACTGACCAACGCGATCTCTTACAAAAGCCTACTTCAATGCCGCCCTACTTTCCAAACGTATCTACAGCTACAATTATGTGGACAATATAACAAACAAACAATTATATCACATAGTATACAACGTTACGTTTGCTGTTAGGATACTGCAAAAGCCTTCATAAACCCACACATTAAAGTTCAAAATAGAATACCATAAGCTTTCGAAACAGCAAATGTAGTTGTGGCTATCGACGAAGACAATAGAATCGAGGACTTTTAGTTCGTGCAAAATGTTTCTGAAATGAAACATATTCCGGTTACTGGATATTCTATTGCAGACCTTGTACTGATTAAGATAGTGTTCAAATTTATTTGCAGGGCTGAATAATCAGGATATAGGACCGGTCGGCGCCACAATGTAGTTTTGGTAGTTCGTATTATGAGAACAATTACGAAACTAAAGTTGGTGGGCGTTCGATCTGAGATCTAGATCTATGGTTACAGCGATTTAGCTAAATGTAGTAGACTGTGGAAAATTTGTCTGCTATTATAAAATTACTGTCTATGGAGTAACTTAATTTTACTTGGTTATATTTAGTTAGAAACTTCCCAGAAATCTAATTTAAGTATAAGGTTACTCGGATGGAATTTTAATTTTTCTGATGTCAGGTCGAACGAAAATTAAGGTATAATAAACATAAAATATAAACACATTGATGACGAATATGTCACGACAGTGACTTTAATTCCCTCTCACCAAGTTAGGCTACAACCCTCATATGGGGTTACAACAACTAAAACGAAACAAAAGAAATTATAAAACGGTACACGGAGACTATTCTGTGGACTTATTGTATAAAACCTGTTCATATTATGAGTATTGTCGGTTGTTAGGTAAAGTTTATGCAATTCTGTCTGTGAAACCGTTGTTTTAAAAAGTTCCAGCGAATCGGACTACTCTTTGATCTAAAAAGTGTTTCTTATGTTCCTCGTGTTATTTCACACCCGAATTCCAAGTATAATTATAGTTATTAAATTATGACACAGGTCTATAAACATTACCTAAAGTAAAAAAACCTTCTCTCGTGTCGTTATAAAGTCATCTCAGAGGATAATTTGACATTTTGATTAAAAGTACTATTCCGTCTTTTCTAAAGAAAAATCATTTGGTCTGTCATTCATAAAGATAAAAAGAAATAAAAAAGAGAGAAATAAAAAAGAGTAATCATGGGAAAGCCCATGATTACTCTTTTTTATTTCTTCTTCTTTCTTTTGATTTTCTATGTTCCACAAACAAACTTAATAATATTGTTTAGATCATAACAAACATCAATAAAGTCTGCAGCATTATTAATGTACCAACATGACCTACCCAAATCATTAAGTATGGTTCCACAAAAACCAAGGTTCACCACCCATTGTGCACTGCCACACTGGTTCCGTACAAAGCACATATCGATAAGAACACAATAAACAATAACGTTCGTGTATTGCGATTACAACACTGTTATGCGACCAACGATTGTAAGATTGTTTGGACTTGCGATTAAGCGACTTTTTTCCGATGTTATGTCAGACATTCCTTTAACTAATTAAGTAACGTGGTATATAAACTCCGAACAAATCTGTTGTAAATAAGAACAAAAATATAGAATCAAACAAGAGAAAGAACGATACATAGACACAGAAAATAGAGGTAAGTACAAGAGTGAAATTCAATTTTTTACAACAGTGCTCACTTTAGTTTTTTGTGTAGTACTTACATACATCAAAATACCGCCAATTGATATCGTTTATCCGAAGAAATGAAATGCAGTAGCAACTTGCCAGACACAATTTTTAATTCGAAACCTAGCTAAACCTACTTTGACCTGGAAATTAAATATTTTACCTCATGCAAATACCGGTTGGCCAAAGCTAGTATTACAACAAATTCTCAGTAAAATCAAATAAAATAATAAGATCTTAAGAAGCCAACTTCCAAAATCAACAAATCAAAGAATTACGACAAATCGTGCTCATTTAACACGATTTATTGAACTGGAAAGTGAGCGTACATTGCAAATTATGATAGTTCTTAACAGTTCACGTCGTGTGGGCAGATTGCCGATCTAATTTATCGACGGGGCGTATATCTAGGTCGAAATGCCAGGTGGTTTATTTGGTAATAGTATTTGAACGATTTAAACGTGAATGGTTCGACTAGACTGGTAAGATCTGAACCAGGTTACTACACTGTAAAAGGATTACATTTAACTTTTGCTTTTTGGAATTTTTGTCTTTCAAGCTTGGTTGTTAACCTATATATTTATGATCTATGAGTAGTACTTGATCCAAGTTACGTACACAAAAAGTACTATTTTTCTAATCACTCTCGTACTTCCATAAGTGGCTCCTACCAGTAAGAGCTCCTTTAAATTTTCTCCAGCTCTAAAGAGAAAAACAATTACAGCTATCTCAATATAAAGCAATCAGCCCGGTAGCGCAAGTGCACAAATTCCATTTCCTACAAGATAGGTCCAATTAATTCACATAAAATTAGAAGCCAGCTTACTATCAGTAGTCCCCGAGTCCTAATTATTAGAGGGAATGTTCGATCTTTATTGTTCGCTGTTGGCTCGGGCTTACATTAGATCTGGACTAATTAAATGCTAGTGTAAGTCGCTCGGTTTCATTAAAATGGCGATTTTCGTGTGTGTGCATCTGATAGCGCGTGCGCCGACGCTGCGACACTTCCTACTTGTAGGGCCGGTGTAAAAACTAGAGGCGCAAATCTTGGCTTAAATAAATCCAGAATTAAGGGAATGGTTGGAGGTAAATGTTTTAGAGGAAATTATGGTTAGCGTTTTACTAGTCCAGAAATGCATATTGGTACAAATTTTATTTGTGGTTTTGAACGTACCTAAATTAACGTAAGTATGTTACGTACGTTTTGAACGTACTTCAATTTATATCTATATATGAGGTGTGAAAAAGATGGTAACTACATAGTAGCAGACTGATAATAAAATTTCTACGAATGCTATGAACCCTTCTTTAAAGTTAATTATTAAATAATAGGAGTATCTAACCACTAAAAACATTCAGTAACATAAAACTCTTCACCGTATACCATCATTTGAGGTAACTAAAACCTGAATTTACCAATAAATTTTATTCTTTGTTTGGAAGTTATCTAAACCCTAAACCTTACATTTTGAACTCTATCCATATTCCATTAGGGTCAATAAATAGAAAATATTTCCACAATAGCAGTCACCGTTGACACGGACAGTACGCGATGATCTACGACGCGACAGACTTCCGTATCATTATGGCGGTTGGAGGGACCGGCGCGCGCAGATCACATCGGCACGCGCCCCGAGCCTCTTATCATCTTAATTTTATGTATTTATTCAATATTCAAAGGAAATAAACAAAGAGTAGACTGGGGATATGGATTTTCATTCCGACGTGTGGCTTTAGGAAATTTTACTGGTATATATATTATGTATTGCTAAATCAGACTTACTTTGACCATGTTTAGTGCTTTGTGTTAAATAGAATACAGCATTATAGCGAGTAAAGATTCATGGATAATAGAAAAGATGATATTAAAATAATTGATGTGCTATCAGTGCAATCATAAGTGACGAAGCTATCGTAGGAGTAACGGAACTAATAAAATTAGCAATAAAGTAAAAAAAAAAACAAAAATATGGATTTTCCCACCAAATAATGGATAGTTTGGGTAACCTTTAATGTTGAGTAACATTACCCATAAATATTGCACATAAATTTTATCACCAACCATTAAAATATAAACCGCCATATCCGACGTTAAATTAAAAGCAGTCATTAGATTTTCAACAACTCAATCTGTCAAGAACTTCAAGGAAACAACGTTATAGATATTTCATTTCTACCGTATTGTTTAGTCGCGAGTCACGAACTGTTACTAATGACCAGTAGATCACGTTTAGACACAGGTGTCAATAACTATGTGGTTTACGTTAGTGACAGCAGATCAAGAAATGAGAGCGAAGCGGTTGGTGATTTTATTACTGTACCATCTAGTTATGAAAATGATAGTGCAGAAGATAAAAGAGATGTATTTGGTAAAGCTGATATCGGTAAAAAGGAAATGAATGTCAAAATTAAACTGAAGAAATAAATGAAAGAAAAATGGTCTGAAACTGATCACAAATGAACGATAATGTAGTAACGAAAACGAAGAAAGAAGTAGGACGAAAACGAAGAAAACTTAATGTTAAAAAACTGATATGACTGTTGGTGATTTGATATTCTGTTGTGGGAAATCAATGCTGTAGAACAAATCATTCACAAATATTTGGAAATGTGTCACTCTAAAGGGAATTTTTAGTGAATTTTTGATAAACATAAATCTTCAAACCAAAAAGCTTTATTATGGTATCAATTCTCGTAACCTCAACGTGTGAGTTAGCCATAGAGTTGTGAAATTGATTGCCATAATCAAAACGTTATCGACGTATTCGCACGCGAGGTTGCCTAACATTACGTTCAGGCATAAAGGATATCCATAGGTGAGACTATGTTAATAGTGTATGTATCATTATTGAAGTGTTTACAATTACTGATTTTGAACAACAACTGCCTCGTTATTGGAACCGCCATATACTAAGGATAATTGGACAATCAGTGCGCTTGAAAGGAGTATGGGTTTGTTCTGAACGATTGTGGTGCTGATAGTTGAGCAACTCGTTACTGTTCGTAGATTATTGCGTACTTTGGGGAACCACAATTATAGCATCCATGCTAGGAATTTCTTTAGTGACCTTTCTTAAAAATGTTAACAAAACATCATATTTTTGGAAAAGTAAAATTCTACCAGAAAAGTCAATTAACCTAAAGCTTGCAGGATTTAACTTAAACATTATTTTTCATTAATCCCATGGTTTCTTATTAAAAATCGTGGATTGACTACATGATTAGACATTCGATCGTAAAACTCAGTCTCAAACGTGTGTCAAAACATGTTTCGTTGTCTTGTCATCGCATTCGCCATCATTACCATTTAACACATGTCATGTGTTCAACACCTACAACATCAAAGCCGCAACTTTCCCTATCACGCGTGCCGACTCGAATTATGATCATGATAAAACGTATTCTCCACTAAAACAGGTGAAACTACAGTTACTATCGCTGCCGTAACCTTGCCTGGACCACGCTTCGTTGGCTGCGTGTCTTTTGTTGCTTACATCGGCATCTATATATAATTCACACCATTCATTGGCTCAAAAAAGTTAGCGTTATTAGCCTTTTAATTATCCTGGTAAAACGCATGTTGTTTGGATTGAATACTTTTAGAGACAATGTTGAAATTTAGTAAGCTGTTAAAAACTGTAAAAGTTGACCTGATTTATTCAACTAAAGTAATATTTACCATTCCAATAACATTGATTTGTAGGACCAGAAATATAACTACCTCTAACTACATAATTCTATGCTTCAAACACCCTAATTAAAGCTCTTTCTATAACAAATAAGGTCAGACAACGGACAACTGACGAAAACGAATGACAAAGCCGCATTCACATTGGTGAAATAATGAGCTGAATGTCTCGTTCTAATCGATAAGCGAAACATATCACGACAACGTGACTCCAACAGGTCCTAATGTTACTAAACCAGAAATAGTTTCACAATAGTAATTATATTGAGTTATGATTTACTGTAACGATAACGGCCAACAATTAAAAATACAAGTAGCTAATCCCATTGACATAGAAATGAATTTGGGTGATTAAGTGTTTACAGATATTGTGAGTTGCGTGTCACAATTCAATCTGTTGAACAAATTTACTGGAGGCAATGTAGTAAATAACACACACCAAGGCACCTAATTACAGTAACCAATATCACTGCCTCAAGGATATTTATCTAGAGATTAAAACAGAACTCAAACCAACTAACAAATAAACAGATTGAATATAACAGCTGATTAAGAAGTGATACATTATGAAGTCGAAACTATAGAAGAAATTGTTATCGGAAAGTTAATCTGACAGATATTGATTGGGTACAAGGTATTATTATAAGTTTGTAGCCTATAAAAGGCATGTTTAGAATTTAGAGCGCCCACGTGCCACAATACACTCAGTAAAGCCTAAGTACTTAGCATTGCAGACATTTCGCAATTATGCTAAGATTAATTCCAAGTTGATTTATAATTAAAACTAGGTGGGTTTGTAACTAGATTGAGAAATAACTGGTGCGACTGCGTTAGATATTAGTCGGTTTCGGAACTGTTATAGGAAATTATGTCTACTATAACCAGCTTAATAATTACTATTACTAATGAATAATTGACGCTGTTTGGCCATTTACACTTCTTAATTAATCTTTACCAATAGATACCTAATCTGATTATTTTAATAAGGCCTTGTCTAATTCACTTTTAATATAATAATTATTATTCATACTTGATATGTTAAAGGTTATCATTTCAGAAGTAAAAATCGACTATGTTGTCGGTTTTGACTAGGCTATTCGCAGCTGAGAAGCCAAAACATAGAAGCGGAAGATGATTTTAAAATGTTTGGATTATATTAAACTATCTAGACGTTTATTTTAAAGTATGTCCTTACCTCATGCCGTCAAATCCGTCATCTGAGCCGTTAATAGTGAGAACAGGCGCACGCGCGTACGCTTTGGCAACGCGTCGGTTCCTCTCAAACACTATCACCTTCGCCCATATCTCGTCGTCTATCTGTGTCCATTTGTCTAGCACCTCCTGTATGTGTTCCTGGAGACAAAACAATTGGAAATTTAATAAAAACATTTATAAGCAATTAAAAATACTAAGTAGAAAAAAGAAATCCTAGCCTTCGCCTTGCAGTCGAACAACATAGGCTGAACAACAAAAGAACAAAACTAGGATCTTAGTTTAATACAATCTTGTTCAGGCTAAAATGAAAAATACAAATAATGGGATAAGTGGAATCACCGTCCATTGTTATTTATGGAACAAACTGAACCTATTCCCAATTTCATACCATGACGTCATACAAGCAAACGTCTTTAGATGCATTTGTTTTGCTGCCGTCTATCATCTATTGCGTATAATGAATTAAACTGAAGTGCATCGAAAATTAATCTTAACCAAAAAGATGATGTACTACTGTACCTACTGAAGTGTAAATTGTAATAATGTATTAGGCGGTAAGTATGAATGTCATAATACCTACTTAAATCAACTAATCCGTGTGGTATCCGGCCTAGAATTGACCACCCCCTTTCCTCCCGTGGGTGTCGTAAGAGGCGACTAAGGGAAAATCCAGAAGATGGGCAGCAGCGTCTTCTGTAACTTGACCACCAACACTGCGATCCCCAAGCCGCTTGCCAAGCATGGGGATTATGGCAACCCCCCCCCCCCCCCCTTCTAAAAGGGAGAGGCCTTTGTCCAACAGTGGACGTCTATCGGCTGATGATGATGAAATCAACTTTGGTACTTCCACGTCGCATGTTACAGAAACATTAAAGAATTCCATTCATGAACTGTTATGTAGGTCTTTGCCGTCACCATTTCCAAAACCTTCGTTAATAACAATAATAAAAACATGAGTTTACACGGCTCTAGTTTCATTATCATTACACACATGTTTAACAACATCTAAGTATGCATACACCAAAACGTTTTCATTCATTTTATCTTGCAAAATGCCTGTTTAAGAACGACCTTGTCTTGCTTCGCTTTTGTAAGCTATTATTACTGAAGTTTAGATATTAATCCTAATGTGGCAATGTTGTCGTAACTAGATGACATCGGCGCAGGCGCAACATGAGTTCCGCTCTACTAACCGACAGTTCTCCTTGCGGTATAGTTCACATGTTGTCAGGTTTGTACATGTGTCTAATAAAATGATAAACGAAACCTCTGTATAGAACAATATTATTTGCTTTCAAATCAAGCTGATGCCTTTTGAAGATGTAAAATAGTAACAGTAAATAGTTGTGTGTAAAGGACATACTACTACATATAGGTACAGTCAGCATCATAAGTAGCTGAACATTTAATTTTATAAACATACCATTAATTGAAGAACAACTAATTACACACTAAAAAGTCTTAAATATTTTAAGATCATCCATTGGACGCTTCTATAATTTGAAACAAAAACTTGAATTGGTTTTTGTTTCTTTCCATTATTTGACATAAGGTTTCGTAATATGTTAATCTACTTATGATGCTGACTGTACTACCTACTACGTTATGTATTTGTTAAAGTATATGGTCTGCATTATCTGAAATCTGAATTAAAATACAACGTTACAGGTTCGATCAATATTATGCCACAATTTACATCGATGACACAATTCAGTTTACGCCATCAACCGAAAAATCGGATGTGATCACTTCTAATTTAATTAATTTAGTTTCGTTGAATTTATTCACATAAATGAATAAATAATCAAATTGAGATACATGATGACGAATAAGCATTTATAAATGCCCGTAATTACCGACTGCAAAAAACAACACAAAAGCTTAGATGACGTAATAAATCAATCAATATCCACGATTTAAAGTAAACAAATATTGAAAGGAAGTTGTAAAATCAAAGCATTTTATATCTTGTTCCGGAAGATATTGAGTTTAAATTGCAATGGGCCCCTGATTGAGAATCTTTAGTCTGTTTTTGCCTACATGTAACAATTAACACATAATTTTCTACTATAAAGATGTTTTGAAATAGACTGTTGCTTCCATAAATAGTTTTAGAGTGATACTGGCAATTTGATGCCTAGGGTTGACGGGTTTAGGTTCTGGTGTCATTAATTAAATTAAGTGCTTTACATTTCTTATTATTATCAAGGTTGTTGTTATCAGTTCTTTCTTACGTAAATTGTTTTTAATGATATTTTTAATTAATAATCCATCACAAACAATTTTTTATCTTTTATCCAGTAACACAATAGAAAATTAATTAATTAAGTAATCTTAACTACGCACTATATTAGTCGTAATATTTTTATTAACAAAATGTATAGTATAAGTGAAGGATTATTCTACTTACTTCACAAAAAACGTCAAATATTTTGTAGTAAATTTAAAAAACATATAGGTATATATTGTTTGGTGCCAACCTTAAAAGTATTTGATTTTACGGTAATATCCGTACGATCGTTTTATGTGTAATCATATAGATTATACTTTTTCAATTTCCGCTTAATAAAAAACAGCTCGGAACTTTCGATTTTATTTGATAGTTATATGATAGGATCATTATAGTCATTCAAACTGTGCTATTTTAATAACGGTATGGATGTTTACTTTCAATTTCATTTGATTTGTTGTTTGCTATTTCATAATCGTCTTTTTTAACGTTTGTAATCTATTACATAATCGTATTCTTCTTCAACACAATTATATTCTGAGAAAATAATACAAAAAACATAATTTCTCATTTTTTCCAAGTCCTTCTGAGAGATGACATCAAAATAAAAACATCTATCGTAATGAAGAAACTTAATAAATTAGATGCAAATAAAATAATACAAAAACAAAACTAAATTGACCTGCCAGTCCCTTTGTCAATTCCTCTCGCGACCATCTTACCTATTCACCAAGTCAAAAACATCCCAAGCTATTAGCCAAATGATCCAATTACTTATGCCTTTATGTCATAATGCAGCAGTATAATGACTGATTCATTGCACTAAATCAAATCCACAGTCACAACTTACTTTCTCTTCATTACCGTATCTCTTCATCAAATTCTAATCAGAATCAATCACAATACAATATCTTTGGCATGCCTTGCCATAAATGCTTTTACAATGTGTGCTGTACAATTTGTGGCGTCATCTTTCTCATAATCTAGCCTCATATTGTCGAATCCAGTTTGTTATTTGCACTGAATAGCGTTCGTTAGTGCAGTTTTGTATTTATTCGCAAATGGACAGTCAGTCATGCTTAATCATTCCACTGATTTATAGTTATAATGCTAAGGATAGCATATTGTTGCATTGAGACACGGTATGCTTGTAATGTTTGGCGTGGTGTTCTCATTGGCGTGACGTTGACATTTCTGAATGCACAATGGTCAGTAAATGATATATTGAAACTAATGGTTAGAGGCCTTAATTATGACAAGATAATCCCCATATTAGTAACTATTCTGCTATATAGTACCATTCATTGTAATCAGAATGAAAAGAAAGCTAAAAATGTTGATAGTGAGGGAAAATATGACACCGAAAAGAAAATCTTACAGACTAATCCGGAAAATTGAAAAATGAGAATGGAATAAATTTGCTCGAATGTTAAAAAACGTACGATACAAATGTGACATGTAGACAACAACTCATGTTGATAATAAACCTACAGCATAAAATATCTATGATGATATCACTGCATTAATTTTGACATGCAACCTATTCCTTACAGTTAATAAACTCAACGTTTATATTCTCCTACACTTGACTTAACATTTTAAATACGGTTAGGTGCGAACAACGGTGTCGACTATGCAAGGTTGGCCACACCTAGATCGCCTTACGCTATTTATGTTCAAACTACATCGGCTACTTGCACTTCGTCATATTTTTATAGGTTTATATCCTTATGCACTTATTCAGATAGTGAAGTAGCCAATGGATGACAAAGAACTTCAACGATTTCAATAAAAATATCCGAACTATCAAATCGAATTTGAGATTCTGTTTTTATATTTGGTTCTTTTTTATTAATATGACAAATATCTAATTAAACACATTTGTCTGTTAGTTTACCTGAAAACTAGCAGACGGTAGAATCAAATAAAATATATTTACAATCTCAGAAATATTCCGGATTTTTATTGTTGTTTGTTTGGAATTTATATTACCCTTATCACAGTAATTGCTCTAATACACTTCTAAAGTTAATAATAAATATGAAAAGAGAGATCTACATTAAGTTATGTACACAAACACACGCTTTTTGTGATCACGATTCACATTTCATAATAGTTACGAGATCGCATGCTATCGTTTAGCGTGCTTCACTTGCTTACTTCAAGTGTATTTACGTAATTAATGTGTTTTGATGGATGTAGACATCATTTTATTCATCCTGAATATGAGTTAAGAAACGATTGTCTATAGTTATGGAATTTACAGTCATATTAGTTTCTATTCTAGAGAAGTAGGATGCAAGTAGTGAATGTGTACAGTTAATGTGAGCATAAGTGTTTACGAAATTTTATTTTGCAAAGGAGAATCAATATTTTGCTATAGTCTCGTAATTATACCTAAGGGTCCCATTTTGATTCTTTACCTGGTCAATTGAAGACGTTATTACTTAAAAAAATCCCTAAGATAGCTTAGATAATTTAATCTTTACTCAAACTGTTCTCACCCTAAGATAATTGCATATGCAACTATTCAAATTATACATTCGCTTTAGAATCAACGATGATATCATTGAGGAGCATTTCTATATAAATATCATGATTATTTAATCCATTGGAAGTTTTAAACGAGGACTTTACCTGAGTAAACCACCTTTTTCCTTAAATTTTGGGACGTCGACCTCTAAACGTTTTTTGGCAAGCAAAACACTTTCAGCGATAATAAATTGACAAAGGGTCCGCCTTTAAGTGCTGTATATCTTTCTTAATTAGAATACGTCTAAACAATCTCTTGACGGTTTAATCTAAAAATCTGTATCACATATATTAAGTCCATTGTTTGAGTTCTCCGTTAATTATAAGCTTAAATCATGTTAATTATTATTAATGTCGGTCAAAAATCTTCGTAATACAATTTTGAGCATAGTGATATATATATTTTGAATGTAATGTACATTGAAATATTTATTTTTATTTTAAGAAATATTGTGATAAGAGAAAATACCGAAATAAACTAATAATATACCTCAACGATTTTGAACCAAGATAAAATTAACATAAAAGAACTTTAGGTAAGATCCTAAGCCCTAAATTTAAAGCAGGTTAGGTCATTGACGAAATTAGAAACAGCGTCCTGCTGGGAACTTGAATATTTACCCTAAAATGCCAAAAAACGACTCAAAGATCTTGACTGCCATCATAATAAAACCCGCATTTTATGTTATACAAACACATATTATCAAAGTGGAGTTAAATATATATAAAATTGAACGTTTTTATAAGAATGTTGGTAAAAGTGAAAAGGTTTAAAGAGGATATTAAAAATTTGGCGTCTGCGAAAGCCAACGATTATGATATCAAGATAAATGGAATCGGTCAAAAAGATAACAGACCACTTAATTTAATTCCTGAAATAATATTAAATGACCTTAAACATGAGAGGGATATACATATATCGGGTATTCTTACTGGCGACGAAATATAATAAAAATACAAACCACATAATTATAATACTGAGTTGCATATACTCCGCGCGTTGGACCATATACGAACAATCATAAATTGCGATATTAACACCTTTTGGAGGGCGAAGGCAAAGTATTGTAAAAGTATACATTCTTCACGCTATTGATTAGAAGTGGCATACCTTGCCCTTGCTTATACATTACTAGAATGTGGCAGATATGGTAATGTTTTGGAATTGCAAAAAGCTTTGCTATTTGTAATATTCTAGGCATGTTTTCTATCTTTGATTTCCTCAAATAATAGTCCAGATTACTTGTTTTAAAATAAGTTTGCCTACCCTAGTTAGCGTAAACCTAATAAAATACTCTCATCCTATAGAAATTACTGGAACAGGAAGGCAGAGAATTGATTATTTTTTATAGATTGATGACATGATTGACTTTGACATCATTTTAAATGAGGCTCAGAATGACTATTTCAAGTCACTCCAAGTATAATGGTGAAATAATCAAAGCTGCTATTAAAACTATACCGCACACTGCACTCAATTTAATGTTATTCAACTTTGATACTTCAGAGTGTAAAATTAAAATTCACTATTGCATTGCGCCACCAATTGGTCTACATACGCAAGTAACAGTACCACGGCCTTGCAGGGTCATGTTTCCTGCATTCTTGGATAGACTGGTCCTAAGACACATACATATTGAAATAAGTATTACTTTAAGATTTTTAATGAAACGTCATTGTAATTATTTGAAGCCTCAAGCGTTCGTAGAAAATATTTTGGGTCTTGAACAAGTAATGTATAATTTAGGACCTATGTCAAAATAAAATGCTGTATCACTTAGTATGCTTGTCAATGATCCAAAAAAAAGTAAAACAAAAGGATGCCCGTAGGCATTATTTATGCAAATTCAATATCATTTTTGATACACATGCTAACAGTAATATTAAATGACACCATATTGCGAAGATGACGGCTAAATTTATATTTATTAAATTTGCAAAATTATTTCTTTTCTCATTCACATTTGCATGTATTTAGTTGTCTTAATAATTCTTGAACACACCTTTGTTGTCATGTTTTCTAACAGCCGGGTATCGTTGAATTATATTTAACGCTTTTGCACTTGCAATAAAAATATTTTATCAGAACTTATAAAGCTTTCGTTTCATTAATAATGTGGATGATAAATCTTACTTTTAGCCTCACATGCGTATCTTTAGAATGAGTAACTTTTTTATTTATACTCTGGAGCTAAATTCAATTATTGAATGTTTCTTCTTGATCGTGTTTGAAAGTAGAACCATTAACCTTTTTTGGGAGGGTCCTTTTTGATTTGTTGTTAATTGATGAAGACTCTTTAGGGCCAAAGGGTTTCCTTTTCTCGGCCTTTGTAGTGAAGTTTCTGTTTTTTTACTGTGCTTTGTAGTTCTATTATTATTATCAATCAAGTTTTCAAACACTACCTTTGAATACTTCATGCTAGTTGGTTTTTAAGTAATGATCGTTTGGGCTTTGTATAACAAATCCCAAATGTTTAGTTTAATCAATAAAATGGAATGACGTATCAATTAAAAGCTAACAGAGAACTTACAGCAATATATTATTTCTTCAACATAAACGAACAAACTCAAGCAATTATAACCAGTCTTCAACTTACGCCTAGCCTAGATGCTTTGATTAAAACATAACTAATATGTCGTCTGCTTAATTACATGGAGGTGATTTATTCAATCAACCTGTAGCTATGTGGAGCAACCTTGGTCATCTCTTGTCGACCTTTGATAGAACGCTCCGTTTATGACGGTGAATGGCATAGAGCTTTTCTAGGAAAACGTAGGCTTTAATATGCGAGTATCGCTGTCTAACATTATAATGTTAGGCTTTGTAATAAATTTTGCTGAAGGTTCGTTTAACATTTGCGCTTGGTCATTAAATGTTAAGCGATGTTTGTCTTTGCCTCTTGAGTGGAATTTAAGATGTTCTTTAGTTTTAACTTTAAATTTAATTATCTTATCTTCAGTGGGTATGGCTTTTTGGAATGTTTGTCGTTTTTGATGCTGCCACTGGTGCTGGTGTGTTTCAGACAAGTTGATATCTAAGAAACTCTTTTCGTTGACTAAGTTGAGTAAGTTTCTTATTAGTTTAGAAACAAAAAACTACGACATTAATAATCTCAATTTAAATACTGATTGTAAGCAAGTTTGCAATATCAAAATTGTAGTACCTACTTGGGTCCAAGCTTACTCAGGAAACATTACAAAATTTATAGGCAAAATCAAAACTAACTATAGATATTAATCTTTATAATCTGATTTTGATTTAATAGACCGTACGCATAGCAATATAATAGCGTGTTCTGACCTCTGACGGAGGCGAGTCACGAATTGGTAAATGTAATAAATTCTTCGATTGAGTCGTTATTTCATTGAAAGTGAATGTTTTACGAGTTGTCTTAGTTATAACTGCAGGATACAGCAATTTGGATATTGAGTAAATTAACTTAGAGATATGCCATTGAGTCATGCTTACCCTAATATCCTTCTTGTTGGTTTTGAGATTTGGAAACACAAATAAAACGAGTTAGATACAACGTGTTGAAAATTGTAGAAATTTTATCAATTTCTTGCATGGATATTTTCTTTCGACTAAGATATTGATCTTAAATGATATAAGAGAGAAAACATGAACATTACTGCAAATTCCTTTTAAATCTCGACTCAAGTATACAATAACTTTTGTTATAATCGATACTTAATGTCGTGATACAATCTAAGAGTTTCTACAACTGAGTAACGCTTAAAACGAACTATTCAATCTTTTTTTTTTCTGCGAATTATACTGAACTATAAAGGTTCTTAAAATAGAAGTTCACTGAAGAAAATAAAAACTTTTTTGAATGACTTGGGTTTTAGAGAGAAGGTATCATAATGCGCATTCAAGGTAAGTCAAATATTAGATCAGCGACGGAAAAGATGAATAAATTGATAAAATTAGGGATAGATGTAACGGTGTATAGACATACGAGAAAAATAAGGCTAAAAAAAGATTAATCATTAACTATAAAGAAAGAAAAGAAAAAGAAAAATTAACTATGTAGGCAATGTGGAAGAAAAGTAGCAAGCGCAGGAAAATGGAAAGTGATAAATAAGAGAAATGAATCAGATAAATATTATGGAACAGTTAAGAAAGATGATTGCAAGAATATAATACACTTCCAATCTAGCATCCATTAAATAGTGAAAGCAGTTAAAACGAGGGACTTGAAGCGTTACTCGAAATTTCGTTATATTTGTTCGAATAACGTTATTTAGTACCTGGAACCTAACTAAACAACGTTATCCGAAAAAGAACAACGAAATTTTGAGTAAACTTTCAAGTCCCTGGTTAAGACTATAGAAATATCGATGATTAAGATGTAACACTTAATGATTTGCACGCACTTGGCTTTGCGTAATCGTTCAATTGTTTGAAACCAAATTGCTATACATATTAGATTAGTCAATAATAAAGTGAACCAATTTAAAAGTTATGTAAGTAATAGAGTGTAAGATGAGCACCCATTTAAAGTTAAGTAAGACATCCGTGCAAGACCAACGCATCTAATATAACAGTAGGTAGTTGAGTGGACTCTATGATATTGCATCTACGACTATTGCAATTACAATTTCATACATAGAATGATTTGATAAGTATAGCATTATAATAATATACCTAATCAATAAATGTGTTTATTTTACACCGGTTTCATGTAGTTACAAAATTAAATATGCCTTCTTTTGGCCTTAATTTAAATATTGTTAGGTGTTTTAAATTGATGTGCACTATCTTACCACACTTCCTTACACTATCTTAATGTTGTAAATTAAGTGCTAAAAGTATAGTTTAAGTAGCATGCTGCAATCAAGTACTAGAACGTACATACATACTGGTCTATACTCAGAGGGCTTTTGACGGTAGGGTTGTCTCCAATCAAAAACCCTCTCAGTTTAGACCATGAATACATACAAATCTAGTCTTGTCTTGGCAAGTTTCAAGAAATAACACAACTTTTTGCTCTAATATCCCAGTAATTCCGTCCTACATTCAACACGCGCTAGAGATGCAAATTACGGTTATGCTGAATGTTTTGGGAGGTTATTACGTCATCACTCAATGAGATGGATGACACAACATAGACTTGAACAGGTGTTTCACGGCACTAACACCAACTCAACTTTATCTAGCAACATTTCATTCATAGCACAACATTCAGTCTATTCTTCTTTGGAATGCGCTCCCTCGTGAGATCAGGATGATAAACAATCGGCTAAACTTTAAAAAAAAAATTAAAAAATACCTACTCGACAGGTCATCGACGGATTCATAATATATCTCCACTACACTATGGATATTATTATATTGTATGTATGTATTTATGTATGTATTATATTTCTTAGAGTATTATAATATATGTATGTATTTTATTTTCTCTCTTTCACAACTGTTTGTGCATCTACCTTGTTTTTATCTCTGCACTACCTCAGGTTCGACTGGTAGAAAATGCCTAAGGCATTAAGTCCGCCTTGTACACATTTGTACTGAAGTATTAAATAAATAAATAAATAAAAATTTCAATGTCATTCAATTTTGAACCTTAAGTAGGAGAGTTAAGAAGTATTTTATTTGTGATGGTCGGAAATTTAATTATGGTAAAGCGATGTCTAGGCTTCTTCAATATACGACAAGTGAACGGTAATATATGAGTCGATACTGTCATGAATTTTTGATTAATGTTCCGAAGTTAAGCAAAGAGGATTACGGTATTTAAAGTCAGAAAACATAACTGTATTAAACAATAATATTAATAAATAATACATTAAGTAGAAAGAACTAACAAATCTTGTATGCAAAGTACTTTTATTTACTCCACGACGTTAAATTCCCAAGAAAGAGACACTAATTTATCTCACATTTCTAATAATATTTGTTTTCATATTTGAAAACTTAAATACACAATACGAGATATCAAAATATACACTTAAAGGCCATTTAAAAGTTTTCACAAGTAGATTTTACGAAATGTTTAAGTATTTGTCCGTAGGTATCTGGAGGATTAATGAAACTTATGTGTATGTGACTACTCTAAAATCTAAACAAATAAATATTATGATACTATTCCATTTACTGGCGTCTGCTTTCAAAAATACCGACGGTAAAATAATTAATCTTTTTTAGAATACCTAATTAACATCTGAAGACGCTCTTTTTTGTGCCCCAAACAGCTAATTACATTCTTGCATAATTGCGTCTGTGTGGTCTAACTGTCTGAACCGTTTGAACAAACTATCAATAGACGTAGGAACAAGTGTTACTGTCGTGGAGAATACTACAATAGTTGATTAATTGTCTGAAGACAAACCTGCTGTAACTGGCAAACTGCGTGACTGACAAATGGCTGGACATGTTTGGAAGTATCAGTACTTTAATAGTGCGTGAGTGTACTAACACGTGAACGAAACTCTTGGTAATGTTTTAATAAGATATATGAAAGTTTATGTTAATAAGAAACAGTAATTGTAAAAGAAGATTAAGACTAGTCTGACGTTAATAAAATTAAAATCAATCGAGCAACATTTTGAAAAGACTACAGTGAAACATTATGAATTATGGCCCGGCGCACCCTGGACGGTCATCATCGCTACCATCCTTGTTAACTGAACAATCTCCACACCACGGCATGACCTATTTCCACGTGGTAATTGGGTCATGTCCATGTAAAGAATTAGAATCCCTTTAATATCCCACGGCTGGGTATGGGTCGTCCTAAAACTATGCCATTATTGGAGGAGTAATCTGAACAAATGGTACAAGTGTTAAAGATAGTGCCTCCATTGTAAATCTTAAACATCTTTGAATATTAACAGCATCATGTGAGAATCACAACACACATTACACACACGCACAATCGTGAGCGAAAGTCTATGGAGTGGCATTACGTAAAATTTTAGGCACTGCTAACCATGTAATTTAAATATATTATACTTTAGCCAAATTAGCTATAGCATTTTGCAAGGTAGAAAAGGTAGGTGTGAAGGACGGTTGTTGTGGGATGCTTGTTATTGTTCCAGTGTGGCGTCATAGCTTTTTATAAGAACAAGTTGACCTACTTAAAGGGCAAGCGAATGATAAGTTTTAAAGTGATATTGAAAATAATATAGCTCGTACATGTTGTAGAAATGGTAAGAAGACTAGACAGTGGACATGTATACGTGACAAAAACTAATACCGGTAGTATCTTATGAAGCTTCACATAATTTAATCATTTGTGAATAAATTAAGAACACTAGGTTAAGTATCCAGTTACAGTAAATATTAATAGTTCCCGCCCCATCAAATTTATCACAATCTCCAATAAAAATGAAAAAAAAAACCTCAATTGCGAGAGATCACTGACCATCATTCGAATATAACTTCCTATTAATCGAAAATCAACTTTATCTCATAAAAAATAGAGTCGACTATTATGCGAAATAAAAATTGCACATAAAAGCTGCAGGACAAGACAGGTGCGTGAAAATGAAAGTTGTTCTCTTCCTGCTTACCCGTTCGCCTCGACTTGTAACCAGGTATGGATATAATATGGATAAAACTATTTAGACTTTGATATGCAAGGACGATACAAATATGCAATAAAAGATCGAAGATAATATTGTATATGAAGTGCATTGATGATGGTTTGATTGATGAAGTTATGATTGATAATGCTGGTGGTGACGAATAAGTTGAAGTTAACTGCGTTGAGGACAGGTCTATGGATTAAAGTTGACAATAAAACCAAACCATGAAATGAAAGGCAGTCTTTTATTAAGTCCAAAGGAAACAAACAAAAATGAAGTAAGTAAATCACGGAATAAAACCGGACAACCCGTTTGCAACATAACAACAAATGAGACCGATAACATTTAATGCTGCAAAAGTAAACACGTAATGAATCCACCCATTAATTAACAATAAACAAGAGATAAACACAGGAAACAAACTTCGTAAGTTTTATGATACAGCACGAGCCATACGAAAGGAAGAGTTGGGAGTTCGAATCAACTACTTTCACTGAACAGACGCTAAAAAGTGAAACTGGAATCGGCGTAGGCAACGGAATGCTGGCTAACCGTGATAATAATGACGTAAAAATTTATAAAGAATTGTTAATATATGTTGTGGAAAGTTTTGTGGATGGATCTAATGCTGCTAATGATGATATGCTAGGTACGAGTAAGCCACCGTTTTAAAGATCCACCTGTGTTATCTGTAATTACAAGGAATTTAATTAGGCACTCAAACATGTAGTTAAGTAGCACGAAACATAAAAATGATTCCACCATAATTATAAACGTGCAAGCTGTTTATATCACAAGTGTCTATACTGGTTAAAAACTTGATTTTAAAACATATGTTTTAAGCAAAAACTTGTCAATAAGTGCACGCTAAAGTTGCAAAAATGAACTAAAATGAAACAGCTGCCGACGATAAGTTTGGAGGTCGTCCAGTTAACGTAATGAGGGAAAGGGAAGGACGTAAGGATATAATTACAGCACATCATGAACCTCCAATTGAAAATCAACACACTATTAAGCAAAACGTTACTGACCTAATATTAAGTTAAGCTGTTAATGAAGATTGCAACGCTAGCATTACATTCCACGAATTCGGTATAAAATGAAACGTAATTACCGATATCGCGATGCTAAAATCGTTTTGAATGCTGAACTTTGCAGAGGTTGGTTACCGAAATGTCAATTGGCTAGAATGGAGTGTTGTTTGCACTACATACAGATTTTCGTGAGATTGATGGTAATCAAATGTTTGGTAATTACGTTGGGTACGACTAGCGTTGTAATTTGTAATTATGTTGTTTGTTTTAATCTTAAAGATTTAGTACTATTTGCAGGGTCATGTCCGAAATCAAGTCACGATGCTAGAACAGAGCAAATGAAAGTGGGCGTGATTTACAACATAACCGACACACGTATACCACGATTTATATCCATATAAGGAATAGGGATCAAATGCTAAAAGTGTACAATCACTTCAAGCTGTATTCAAAAGCAAGACTTGAGAGTTGAGGCAATGTATCTCAAATTATTTTTCTTTAGTAATTTAAAATTACGTTTACTGCATCCCTTGAATGACTTACTATATTACTCAGCTTATCTGATACAAAACGTTGATATTAATCATGACATTATTGCGAATAAGCGGACAGTTCAAGGAATGAAAGAACTTTGATGACTTAAGGATTTGATCTTAAAAAATGCTCGTCATCCCGCAAATCAATATTTTGTAAAGCGTATAAAAATAAATTCGATTCAATTGGTATGCGGTCAAAAGAATTTTAATATCAATCCAGCCAACTTGCAGTAACAATAAGTTCTTTGTGCAAGAAATAATTTTATAACGCATAAACTTATTCTTTGTCCCTATTGATTAAAAGCTTTGTATGCGGTGGTTGTCCCTTGCCTACATTTCGAAGATACTTGTCTTGTTGTTTTAAAATAATATCGGCCAACCGGATGTGGGGTGCATGCGAGTGTGTTTACAAGGACGCACCGAACACCAAATGTTCCCACGTCAGGTCTACACTGTTTTGGTAGTCTTTTGTTTTTGGAGGTACATTTTTTGAGGCATGTTAATTACATAGCGTTTTATTTTGACTATCAAAATAAACAAGATCAAGGAACGATCAAAGTTCTTCTATGAAGATGCTATTTGGGCCAAAAATATTTGACGTTTTTACACCCGAATTCATGTATAAAAACAAATTTAAAAACTCTTCAATATTTGCTTACGAATTGGTTGGTTCACGAATACTACACAATCTGTTGAGCTGGTTATGTAAGAAAAGCCCCTCAGTCGAATGGTCCAATTAGTAACACGAAAATACATGACATTACTTTTAAAGGTACTAAAATTTCTCAACACCCAGGCTGATATATGACCGGAGTGGGCGCCAAATCAACGGGCCAAGCGTTGCAGTAATGATGCAAATCTATCAATCTCAGAAAGTCCTAGTGTGGTGCAAGTCATCATACTACGTCGTCTACATCATTATTTTCAAACGCACGACAATCTTATCTTCAATTACTACCTTAAGACCACAAGTGACCTTTCTAACGCGCAATTATGTTGCACACGGTTAAATATCAACTGTACGTAGTGACAACTGCAAACTTTCGTAAGATGTGGGCTTGTACAAATAACGTTACATCACTACACTTTTAACCGTTATATTCAAATGTCAAATATTGACCCATGACATGCTACCTACTTCATTATAAATCAAATTGGGAAGACTGGCACATACCATAGATTTAGAAAAGCCAAAGTGACATTTGATATGACAGTAGTTTTTGAATTTGGAAATCTTTGTCGCCATTACTCGTAATAGAGCCAATGAGATTGTTTCATTGTTACGTATATGGATGCGATTGCGATAGTAATCTAAAATTAAAACTTCATTGATGCATCGGCTGTGTTAAATAAATATTACGTATCGCGATTATGGTTGCTTTGGATCGTTCGATAATATTGATGTTATGAAATTGGCGTGTAAGAGGTTGGTACACGCGAAATTAACAATTCAAGATGAGGTAAATAAGACGGATTAAACAGTTATTTTAATTATTTGAAACTGCAACTGATTAAATCCATTATTATGTTATTTAATTTCACGATGTTAAGTAGGAAAGGAACGGCAAGATAAACAAACAAAATATATTAATTGCTGTTTTTATTTAATATAAAGAAGATTTACAATTGAAAATTGCCGCACTACCATTTAATTAACGACCTGAAGACCGAAAAACAATAAAAAAGTTTAATAGCCAAGGAAAAGAAATGCATGGCTTTGTTTTTAATTCCAACACGAGCGTGTTTTCACTTTCATACGTTTATAGTATGTCGTGTACTGTGAGATCGGTGAACGTCACGCGGATCGTGATCTCCGCACAATTAAAGTGTCCAAAACAATTACTATCACTACGTTGATGGGAGAAATGATTACACAAAACAATACAGGAATTTCTTTGAAGAACAACCTGTTTCACGTCTCTTAGTTATTAGTGAGCTTCGTGAATGCGACCAGCTGTCAGTAACGACTTAGTTTAATACCATCATCATCATTAGTTTAACTTATCATCACGCCTGTATTCACTGACGGGGAAGGCAGAGAAGCACTAGTACGCCCACGTTTGCCAGTAATGTTAAAGGTCCAAATGTAACAGGGGGCGAGCCTATTGCCATCAACCGGACACAAATCCAGACTCCGTGCTGCTATTGAGAATAATAATGACCTAATGGAAAAACCCAGTAAAACTTGCCCGATTCGGGATTCGAACCTCCGACCTCCGACCTCAGCTTAGTTGAATTACCTATAACGTTAAATTTCCAATTCATGTCATCAGAAAAACAACACATGTTGACAGTATTGATGCATAACTCTACGTTATCTATGACTGCCTCGTTGGTCTAGTGGTCGCTAAGCGCAACTGCTGAGCAAGAGGTCCTGGGTTCAAATCCTGGGTCGGGCAAAGTGTTACTGAGTTTTCCATTAGGTAATTCTCAGTAGCAGCACGGAGTCTGGATTTGTGCCCGGTTGATGGCAATAGGCTCGCCCCCTATTACATTGGGACTTACAACATAACTGGCGAAATGTGGGTGTACTATATGTTCACCTCTGCCTACCCCTTCGGGGAATACAGGCGTGATGTTATGTTATGTTATGTTATCTATGATTTCCTAGATGTTCATGCACATTTAAATATAGAATACAAATCTATGGAGCGGCTAGCGTAGGTAACCTTAATTATATTACTCTCATAGTATTAGCAATCGACATAAAAATTATGACCAATATCAAATATCTCAGCTAAGCTTGCAACATATACACGCGCGACGTATTGAATATTAATATGGTGGTGATAATTTTTGTCATAAAATCACGACTAGACAGACAGCTGAGTGTTGGCCAATAGCAAGTGTCGGGCAGGCTTGCGACACTGCGCAAGCGCCGACTGTAGGCCGTAATAAGGACACTGTTGTATAATTGTACGCACAATCGACGACTGATTAGAGCCTGTTGGTGAGCGAATGAGAATGTTTGCAATGTTAAATGTATGAAACGAATGAGCAAAAAGATGGAGCCTCGACCTGATTGAAGCAGTGATACTCTGTACTATCCAGGTTCGATCTGTGTGTCAACATGGGGCCAATCTTTAAATCTGGTCAGTAGTCAATTGAGAGAACTAATATAAGTAACTGTATTTACGTATGACTCAATGGTAGTAATTATTTGGGGCATGTTAGAAGTTAAAAGCAAGCATAAATGCCTACCCTTTTTTGACTAACACAATTTTTTTTTTAAATTTCACCCTATGATATTACTGGAAATACAACAATAGATCATCTAAATAAACAAACCTTAGTTATGCTCGTTTATGTTAAAGTCATTAAATTAATATAAGAAGCGACAGATTATCCATCAAAGGCGACTAACACCAACGAAACTAAAAAAAACAAGTATGAATGAAAATAATAATAATAAATAAAAGTTTATTTTCAGTAAAAACAGTCGTTTCACAGTCACACAAATAGAATTAAAAAATGAGAACATAACAGGAAAAGAGGGAACGGTGGTACCTGTACTAATGAGTAAGTATATCATCGTATCACAGGCACCAGCGCCTTCCAAATTAAAAATATTTCCAACTTAAGAATCATAACGACTTTATTTAAAATTTCTGTGAAAGAACACTCAAAGCAGAATAACAATGGCCTTGGACTACATTTGAGTTGCATTCATTTCTTAATTTCGGTATATGTTTGAAGCCTTGATATTAAAGTTCTGTTTCCAGTATAATCGTGACTTCATTGTAATGCATTTGCAAAATGTAATGCAAATGATACGTCACGCTCTGCTGTCTTGATCATCAGCGATAACAATTTGTTAGGTAAAAAATGTTAGATCTCCTACCAAAAATTCGTTGTCTTTGTAAAGTATGTAACGGCTACTTAATTTTTCCATCAATAAGTCTACTGAAGCCGTGTGGTATCCGGTCTAGAATTGACCACCCCCTTTCCTCCCGTGGGTGTCGTAAGAGGCGACTAAGGGAAAACCCAGAAGATGGGCAGCAGCGTCTTCTGTAACTTGACCACCAACACTGCGATCCCCAAGCCGCTTGCCAAGCGTGGGGATTATGGCAACACCCCCCTTCTAAAAGGAGGAGGCCTTCGTTCAACAGTGGACGCCTTACGGCTGATGATGATGAAGTCTACTATGATCTAAAAGTTTTGAATAGAAGTTTTATTTCTCGTAATAATCAAATATTGCTTATATAAGGGCTCATTATACCAGCTTGAATGTATTATGTGTAGCGGTCTCTTGTGCCAAAAATAATTCCTGACAACTTGCATAATCATCGTAAAATTACATTCAGTACAACTGTATTTTAAAGCCTAAGAAAAGACGGAACAGTTAAAAACGAAACTGAACCTGTTAAGGTCAATTCGGCCCTCCCACTGGCTGTCAGATCAATGCCCTCAAAGATTAATATCCGGCAGGCAGTACTGTTGGTACAATAATTTGCTAATTATTCGCTCTTCAAATTTTAAGACCGTTTTCGTTTCGGGGTGCTAAGATACGACTTGTATTTTTAATCTCTTTAGAAACGCTGATTACATCAACATTAAGTGTGTTAAATTTTAATTTTATAAATAACAAATATTCAGTTATAATAACAGTAAAATTACCATCATCAAATAAATGACTTTGCCTCATAAAGTGGTCACGAGAAGGCAGACACATCTGGTTTTTGGTTTCGCATAGCAAAGTGCAATCATTCAATTTGAAATTGACATTGCATGGTATAAGGTCAAAAGTGTGCGACCAGATGTTTGCCAGACAATTTGCTCTGCTGTTACTTGTCCATTGTTAGTCATCGGTCACGATCGCGATCAATGGGTCAGACTAGACCTGAACAACGATTGACAGCCGAACATCGTGGTAAGGACTCCAGTTGAGTAATATTTGTTTTGCAAATTTTGATTTAATGGCAAATAATACTTGTGAAACACGAATTCGCGAAATTCTAGTATTATTTATAATTATATATGTAATTCATTTTGGTTTAGGTTTCTTAGCTCCAGGATTCCTTTTGAGCTGTAAATGAAGAGTACATGCAAATCTTACGATATTTTGCGGTTGGTTTCCACTTAGGATTACATAATTAGTTATCCGTGGCGTAACTGAAGAAACAACAGAGGGAGATAACATCACCAAGTCTGAGGATAACTATTGTTGATTTGTTCCACTGATTTTGCTTAAAGATAGTAATCAAGCAGATGGTATGGATGTTAAAAATGACAATAAAATCACAGATATTAAGAAGAAAATCTCTAAAATAGATTTCCTACAACCACAAGTATAAATGGAATATTCTATCGACAACAATGTTTTGATTGAACGTAGCATTCATGATTCTAGGCTTTCACTGTCAACCACAGATATTATATCCGCGAAAGCTTTTATAAAAACTATAAATGGAGGCACCGAACAAACAACATTGTGAGAGTCAATCGAGACACTATTGTGTGGCTGTTACGTCACTAGACAATCAAAGACATTTCAATACAATGCTACTGAATTTAGTGCACGCATGAATGTTATCTGTTCTCAGTTGTCGATGGATATCGAAATAGCGACGGTATCGTTTGTAATGTTGAAGCTAAATGAATCGTGGTAAGTGTCAGAGTCAGTATATAGTACGGCGTGTTCTCACGTCCTTAATAACTGTAAGCAGTCGGAAACGGTTACAAAAACGCAACCAAAGACAAAGGAAAGGAAAACGTAATATGCACGCGGAACAACTATGGGAGACAGTAGTGTTTAACTTGAAAATTAAGGTAATTAATTTAAATTTGTACCGATTGTGTAAGACAAGTTGTTGTTACAACATTTCATGTTCTTTCGCGGTGATCACTAACCATAATTGTTTAGTACCCACAGATGAGCAAATTCTTTAACGCCCAAAAAGGAAAATGATTGCACACAACAGCATTACCGTTGGCATTTGTCTTCTAATAAAAAAACAAGCAAATACAAAGTGGACGTATGTACGTTACTAATATCATTTTTCTACAATGTTGTAGAAGAATGATATTAACAACTATCTGAAGAAATATCACTAATGCTGCAATAAGTAGACACACGTATAGGTCCTAAATTGTGGAAAGTCAAAGATTTCACTTTGACAAATTGTTATAATGGTTTCTCCTATGATCTGTCGTTTACAAGTGCTATTATAGCAGTGACTGTGTGAACTGAGCCGTGAACATTACTTACCTCGTGATTGATGCATAGAAAGTTTATATACCAATTTGGGTATCGTCTATTATGATTTGATTGCCTACTCATTAGTCTTCGATACAATGGCAGGAAACAGTTCGGTGGCTATGAATTGCAACGTTGTGGTTTTGAAAAAATCTTTGTCTATATTTTTATTCTACTTGCGTTTTGTTATATTAGAAACCTGAAGTCTGCTTAATATACCTTTATCTACCTGAGTTGCATAAAAATGAATCCAGAAATTTCTGACGATGACATGTCGTATTATTTTTGATTATATTCTTGGACACCATATTATTAATTCGTTACCGTAACTCGAGTCTTGCAATAGTCAATCTATCATTCGAGTATTCAAATTTCACATCGCAATAGCGAGGAAACACACAAGCATATTTCAACAGTCGATGCAACCTCACGTTTGTTACATCTTCAGAATGGTGCTACGATGCTTGCTCTAGTCTGTTAAATTACTAACAAAATTGGTTAGGAATGTTCGTAAATATACACCTTAGAATATTATTTGTTGTTTATCCGTATCGAAATTACAGGTTAAACTAACAATTATTTTGTTAAAGTAAAGTGAACCTTATGTGATGCGTCTTCTTAAAATGCAGGTCTCTAATGTGAAATAACACTGCAGTGTTATATGAAGAATACAAACCATTACGTCTTAACACTATGCATTTTAGGCAACACTAAATTGAGTCCTAATTTTATGCCATGGTATGATAAAATACAAATAATATAGTAGGTATGGGAACCTTAACCATACTTAATTACATCGGAAAAGGTTTCGTATCTAATAAAGACAATGGCACATTTTTTTCTTTTGCAATGTCCTACACTACTACGGCGTCATTTTTAAGTAGTATTATAAAGCTTCATATAGCCAATTATTTTAGTCTATCGTCACTTTTTACTGAAACATCACTGTTTTATTTATAATGATTGTTGACTGACCTTGTAAAGTTTATCCTTCTGGTACCAAACATCTTCCTCTTCTTCCGCGGGCGCTGCAAACGCCTGCGTAAGATCGTCGCGGGAACGCGAAAGTATTCGACGACGTGACACCATTTCGCCACCCACTGCCGCCTCGAACGGGACTAAACTGAAACAAGAATATACAGAATTAGGTATTTTATAGTAAACCACCATCAAATTTTATAGTAAAACACGTTGGTGATTTGGGTAAAATAGTGGACAATAATTGCTCACTCTTCTCCGATCATGCAGTAAGGAAGATAATAGAATTAAAATGTTGTCCAATAGGTGAGTTATTACCATACAACAGGGTATACACGAGTAGAAAAAAAAAATTCGTTGCCTAAATTTTTCCAGAATGTTCGACTTGACGAATAATGTCACATGAAATTAAAAATTGGACAAGACTTTGCAATCACTATCAGAGTATAACAATCCAACTTCGTTACAATTTTATTTGATTATATGTTGAACCAGAACAAATCTCTTGGGCGATAGTTACTTTACAAGACTATTCATTATAACACGAACCGTAGTATTATGATCATGTCGATACCAAATGATACAATTGTCAAGCTTTCTATAGAAATACATAACACTGTTATAAAACAAAAGGTCCGGCGAAAGCTTAAGACTATTCCTATTAGCATCTGTTGGTTCTTCATCGATGTTATTCATCTTTAATGAGCTCGATTAGGCGAATAGGAGCCTTGTTTTAACGACTATTTAAGTTTAACGTTGGCATTTGTATACAGATGGAACGAGATTTATGATTATGTAACGATTGAAGGATTTTGCCGAGGTTGTGCTTAATATTCGTCTCCTTAATCGATGGTTAAGCATTCAGAATCTTGACCCTTATGAATAGCAAAGGAATGTAAAGTTAATTCGCATTAAATACATAATTAATTTTAGTTTAAGAAGGGTTTAACAGACTGTCTGTCCTTCATCATAGTATAAATTAATATGACCTTCCTACGCAGTTTGAAAATTCAAATCGTTATTTAAAGTAATAAGCTAAACGTCATTATTCGTTCTTACTTGAAGCCTACATTTGAACGATCTGAGATCATCATCCTTAAACAATTGTAGTGATCAAAGTTCGATCTTTCTCTGTATGAGTAAAGGTTTACAGTGGAACAGTTCTTATGTTGATTATCAAATACAACATTTTATATCCAAAGGCCTAATTTCTCTAACCACACAAGCAGCATCTTATCGTTCGTTTGTAACAGTTTACAAAGCGTCGGTTCGCTCGCTTCCTTCCGACAGTTAACAATGTGTGGCATTGGATTCGACATTGGGGCTCGCACTGCGTGTCTAACGATCGCCTCCGTCTGTTCCTCCCATTCATTTGATACCCACCATGTTTGTTTTATAAGTTTCGTCTTCAGATTTTGGATCTGTACAATATTAGGTTTTACTTCGTCGTTTTGTCACTGTTTCTTCTACTTTATTATTATCAGTATTGATAAATAGTATTTTTGCATATGTTCTAGACTCTAGAATAAGAAATTTGAGGCTAGGTTTTCATGCTAGGACGCTGAACCTTAAATTTACTCAGTGCTGCGTTCCATAACTTATATACATTCGGATTTTTTTTTTGCAAGAATATTGCGCGTACCGAGCTATATGAGATTGCGGTAAAATTCCGACCTGTGGGCGACCTCTAGTAATAATAAACAGATCACGATGACTCCTCTTGGGCACGGCAAAGATTTGGTGAAAAAAAAAAAAGGTTTTAATCAAAACTTTTATAAAAGTTTACCCTTAGAAATTAAATCTTAAGTACTTATTCAAATTCTTGCGCAATTTGTACCTGTACACGAGTTACAAGTCACTACTAAATTCATTAATGAGTGAATATCGGTTTATTCAAAATTTATGTACGTTTAGTGCTTTTTAACGGCATATTCAGCAGCCATTGAGCATACCACAAGGAGACCGAAGCCTATTAATATCAATTGCGGGAAAGTTGAAAGTAATTTTCTTTGCGTGTTTCTCGAAAGTCAAAGTTATTGAGTCTTGGATGGAAAGAATCATAGTTTCGTATTCATTTGGTTTTAGTTTTTGATGTAAGATTGTGTTCTTTGTTACTAATAATGAAATCAATTTTAATTGTGGACCTATGTGAAAGAAACTGATATTATTAGCTTCATTTTAGGACTTATAATTTTTAATTTCCAATATCTAGATATGTTTTAAAGCTGATGTGAATACAGTACCTATATTTTAGGTTACTTATCGCCGACACGCCGACAAACTGACACTAAGTAAAAATTTCACAAAGGAAACCTTTACTTAGTGGTAGTTTAAGTAATCATTAAATGTCTCTGAGTTCGGCGGATAATAATTAAGTAGTTTAAGAACTAATTCTTATCTAAATTGATAAAGGAAATTTGAAAAATGATGGACACGAGCGGGATTCGAACCCGCGACCTTCGCCGATCCGTGGCGCTGCTCTAACCAACTGAGCCACCGTGTCGCTGCTCGCATCCATCGAATTTCAAGTTCCCTTTTAGTATTTACGTCTTAAGGGTGACGTCAGGTATTATCTGTTGGAATCTATGATTACCAACTCAGTGTTATACCTTTACAGCTATAAATCACTGAAACGATAATACCAACCCAAATTTATATGACTTTTGGTGCCATTTTAGCATGTTGCCCATGCTAAGCTTGAATCTAAATTGATAAAGGAAATTTGAAAAATGATGGACACGAGCGGGATTCGAACCCGCGACCTTCGCCGATCCGTGGCGCTGCTCTAACCAACTGAGCCACCGTGTCGCTGCTCGCGTGCGTCGCTGCGTGGTTCGAATCCCGCTCGTGTCCATCATTTTTCAAATTTCCTTTATCAGTTTAGATTCAAGCTTAGCATGGGCAACATGCTAAAATGGCACCAAAAGTCATACTAATTCTTATTTTTAAAACTGTACAATTTCTACAAAAACAAAAGATTTCGCATAACAAGTCACAGTAGGTAGGTCCCTATAAAACGAGACAGTTCTAGCAGTCAGTGGGTCACTTTCACACCTCGTTTACTTTGCTCTAAATAATATTGCAATGCCTGTTACGACACCCAATCGATACATTTGCTCGATCTAAAGCGATTTAGAGATACTGTAATCGGAATACCTGGTCTAACAGATTGGATCTAGGTATTTTCTGTTAACGATTGATATCTATAACGTTCGGAATTTTGTTTCATTATTCATTCAGAGTTTGTTTATGCCATTTGATTTTAAATTTCGAACTTTGTATTTGTTTGTTTATAAAAATTCGTAAAAAGTTATGAACATACTTTTAACGGCCAGTGCAAAAGATATTTGTTTAATTTTCAATTAAAACAGAATTTTAAAAAATCGCTAATGAATATAGGTAAGTCATTCATCTTACATTATTATCGCTTTATTTTAAAGCTCATTTTAAACGACTTCAAAAAAGGAGGAGGTTAGGTTTCGAGGCAAATCAAATCAAATCAAATCAAATCAGTCTTTATTGTGGATCATAGGTAGGTACATAATACAGGTGGCAGGTACATAATAAATTGTGAACAGCTATGTCCAGCCCGTAGGGCATACAATAGTAGGTAAATAACATGGAAATTTACATTACATACACAATACAATTGGAATTGGAATTATACAAAATAGTTTATTTATTAATAGAGTACATGTCAATAGGTCACTGAACGCATCACGACTGAGTGGGATTGCTCGTATATTGGTGCAGAGATTTGTCTGATAAGAAGTCTTTTATAGAATAATAACACTTGTGTACTAGCAGATCATGGAGTGTCTTTTTAAATTTTTCCATTTTTGCAATCATTCGAATGGGCCCTGGAATATTATTATAAATACGAGAAGCTGCACAAAAGATGCTCTCATGCATTATATGAGTCTTGCTAGCTACTGTGCGTAATTTGTCCTTGCGTCGTTCACGGGTGTAATAGTTGTACATGCCAATATTATTTTTGACAAACATTGCGACCTCAAATATATAAACACATGGCAAAGATAAAACCTTCATCTTTTTAAAAAATGGCTTGCAGGAGTCAGTTTGACATAATTTAAATATAGCTCTAATACACCGTTTTTGAGCAACAAACGCGCGCTCCTTGTCTGTACTGTTGCCCCAGAATATTACACCGTATCTGAGAGTGGAGCTAACGTAGCCGTGGTAAGCTGTTAGTAAAGTAGACTGCTTTGCTATTTTACTCAATCTGTGTAGTGCATATGAAAATTGTCCCAGCTTTTTGCATACATGATCAATATGAAATTTCCAATTTAGTCTGTTGTCAATATGTAATCCAAGAAATTTTGTTGATTCAGTTTCGTCAATGTCCCTATCTAGATAGTGTATTTTTAGGTCATCCATACGTCTAGTTCGTATTTTAAAATTCATTATTTTTGTTTTGTCAATATTAATCATTAAATTATTTATTTTAAGCCATTCAATAATAAGTAATATTGTTTTGTTAATGTCAGATTCTAAGTCGATTAGATTATCATTAACGAATAAAACAGTGCTATCATCAGCAAATAGTGTGATATCATGATTGGTTACCGAAGGCATGTCATTTATATACACAAGGAAGAGCAGAGGGCCCATAATACTCCCCTGAGGAACGCCAAATTTAGCAGTTCCAGATTCAGAAACATATATTTCTTCTGTTTTATTACTTGGATTGAACGTCCTTACTTCTGTAAACTGTTGCCTGTTGTTAAGGTATGAGTCTAAGAGTTTGTACACATTTCCTCTCACACCGTATGCATACAACTTTCTCAAGAGGATTTTGTGGTCGACACGGTCGAAAGCTTTCGACATGTCCATGTATAGCGCGAGAGCTGGCAGCCTTTTATCCAAATTGATCAGTACTTTATGTAAAAAGTTATATACTGCCAAATTTATGGATTTGTTTTTCCGAAAACCATACTGATTAGGTGTGAAAATGTTGTTTGCTTCAAAGAATTTATAGAGGCAGTTGAACATCACCTTTTCAAAAATTTTTCCAAAAATGGGTATTAATGCTATGGGCCTATAATTACTCATGTCAGCTTTGTCTCTTTTTTTAAATATGGGCTTTATAACAGATATTTTAAGTTTGTCCGGGAAAGTGCCTTCTTCTATACATAAATTCACAATGAAGCTTAGTGGTTCAGATATAATATGGGCTGCATCTTTAACAATGTTTGTCATAATGTCATCATAGCCGACACTGGTTTTATTTTTTAGATCAATTATTATTTTATGAATGTCATTCGGAATAGTTGGTTGCATAAAGATTGAATTAGAATTATATGTCAGTTTATTGGAAGATTGATTTGGCGTTGTTGTTACAGTAATAAAAAATTAAGGTTTTGCAGAAATCTACAAATTTATAGCACGTTTGATTGGTAATACCTGAATGTTAACCTAACATGAATACGAGCCGATAACAATATTCATAGCTTTTAAATTGACTATGTTAGGTTTATTTAAATGTGCGCCGCGGTTTAAGTTTTAACTAACTGACTTTATTTTGACAAGATCTTTATCAAAACACGTGTAAAGAAACAAATCACCATAGAGCTCGAGCATTTAATATAGGTAGGCTATTTGAGAAACAAAAGAACAGAAAAAACTTACGAAATTTAAATATTCGAAACCAAAATTGCAATCTTTTTTTCTTAAAAACAAAAACACATATCTCACACTCTATCGCCAAAACATTCACACCCGTATTTACTTACGCGCCATAGCCTTAAATGACGCAACATATCCAGTGCAAATGTGATGTAATACCGTAAAGGATGATCATAAATACACCTGCTGACGTCACTGTCCTGTTCACAGCACGCTGACCTATATAGAGGTGAACGGTTGAACGACAAGTGTACCTAGCGGGGACTTGTCGATTTCGAATCGAACGATTCGATTATTCGCCGATTCCTGTTCGACAACTCGTGATGTTAGGAAATCGTTGCTATTTCTTGACGTCTTTACATTATGTACATACTACAGACCTATTTATCTATCGGTAAGTGAAGATTATTTTAAGGCTGTTGCATAAGTTATAGTC
The DNA here is from genome assembly GCA_905340225.1 of Abrostola tripartita. Taxonomy (NCBI): domain Eukaryota; kingdom Metazoa; phylum Arthropoda; class Insecta; order Lepidoptera; family Noctuidae; genus Abrostola; species Abrostola tripartita. Next base: position 3,851,510 of record HG996487.1, on the reverse strand, counting down.
GTTCGTTGGTAGAAGCCATAGTAATCAATACAAAACCTTAGATTTGTACAAATGGTTTATTGCAAATGACACCAGCTAAGCCTAGCTTTAGTAATGCGTAATTTATAGTCTCTACTTGCATAACATCTAGTGTTTCAGCATTTCTATGCTCACAAAAATTGGTTTCAAAAGATGACACCTTTGTTTTCTATTCAAAGTTTTGACATTTCACGCATCTGAGCACTAATTAGGGCCGGACTCTTTGAAGTAATTTGTAACTGTAAAAATCTTGTTATTGTATTATCAGGTGTAACTGTAGGTATCGTTATGTGCGTTAAAAAATAAAAGATACCTACTAATAATTGTGCTCTCAACTTTATGATTTATGAGAATAAACGCTTGATAATAAAAAAAAAATCGCGATTGTATTTTTCGAATCAATCCCTATCGCTATCGATATATTCATCGATATTCCTGTGTCTCCCGCTAGCCCACTAGAGCTAGTCATTACGGGAGTCTTAGCGGAACAGGTTTATACTTTTATTTTCTTTTTACATACGTGAAGGCATCCTCGCGCAGGCGCAATTACTACGGTACATTCAGGGTTGTGCATTGCATAGGCTGGATATTTGAAAATAATAATTATTTATCACGAAAGTTAATAAAGTATAAGAATTAAGTATGAAGTAAAGTCTTTCATTTTACGTTAAGGGCTGTTTTAATGACTTCTATTCTTTATAAACTAAAATACATCAGATGAATTAAATAAAATGTCCCCAAAATGGCTTATAGGCTTTAAGAAAGAAAAAAACACTGTTACAAAACCTAATTTTCATAAAATAAGTAGATAAAAGGAAAGAAGAGCTAGAGAGAATTTAAATCAAGAGCTTTTTTTATTAAGATTGAATATCACATTTTTGGTTTCAATAGATACCAAAGGAATTACAAATCCATATTCCAATCTCCTATTACCAATATAATAAGTATGCACAGATCCCGTCAACCCTGTTCCCCACACCTGGATAGCACGCGCCGTGATGTAATCGTTGATAGTTTGTTGACTCGCAACTGTTAGCTGCGTACTGTTGATGAGACAAATGGGTCGGCTGCCTTTTATAAGTATGTTATTGATCGGTGTATGAAGTAAGCGTTACGCAGTCATAGGGTTATTTATTGTATGCAGGACGTTCCATGGGTTTCTGGTTAACACGGATAGAATTGTTACCTAATCATAGTTAGGTACATTTTCGACGACATGGTTGGCGTAATCGCTAAGCGATTGGTTTCGATTCCCGTACTGGACAAAAAATTGTGTGATCCGTAGATGTTTGTCCCGAGTCTAGGTGATTGTGTATGTGATATTTCATGTTTGTAAAACGCACCTACGATACAGGAGATTTTTTTTAAACGTCGCCCCACACTGTGCACTGGGAATATCTCCTGTATCGTGGGTGCGTTTCACAAAAGCCTAGTGTGGGGCGATTTTTTTAAGTTGTAAATTGTAACAAAAATAAATTATATAAGAAGGCAAAGGCATTAAGTCCGCTTATGTACAATACCTGTGCACAAAAAATAAATAGATAAATAAATACTATGTTCGCTACTTAATAAAAAATATTGTAAGTTTAATCTGAGACACCATGTCTACTGCAAAGTATTCAAAATGTAGGATTGCAATATCAATAAACCGCACTAAAATATAAATAATTTAACCTATTTGTATTGTAGGTAACTATTTCGTACATTTCTATCATTATTCTAAAATCTTTTCTAGCTCAAACAGTTTCACAGGCAACACAGTAGGTAACCACATTATAACAGTTACCAACACGTTACGAAATGAGCCGTTAAAAATTCAGTAGAAATTGTATAGCGAGCATTCTTCTAAACTGCTTTCCAAGTCAAATGACAACGTGGTCGCGATTCTAATTGCATGTTACTATTATGTCGCTAAGACAAAAACGAGCATCTAACTCACCAAACTTATATATGCGTTTTCAACAACTCTTATGTCTTCGGAATAGAGTTGGTAATGGATTGGATTTTCGCTACTTTAAATTGGTCCTTTCGTCACCGTTTCTGAAAGGTTCGCCCCTATTGACGATTTGATGCGTCCCATTTTTAAGACACGTTCTTGTTTGACAAAATATATTTTCGCAATCTGTTTTAAGAATAGGAGTATTGCTAGGTCACGTGGTTTTTAAGATGTTTGTATGTGTTTTACAATATTCTTATCGTACCAAATATCAGTAATGCTTAAGAGACTATGAGAAAATTCTATCAGTTCTTTACTAATTGAAAGGTAAACAAATGAATAAACAAAATTACTAAGTATGGAGCTACTATTCGATATAGTCTTCATATTACCTTAACGACCAATTAACATTTTACTCACAAAGAGAAAATCGCGATTCGCAAGCATACGCCATTCGATTTCAATGTCACAACATATCGATTCAATAGTCGATTACCGATCGGTGCGCGTGGGCCCCTACCTACCTGTTAGAAACGGCAGTCTATCTGTCTGAATACAATGACTTCCACAAATCCACACCCACGCTGCTAAACAAATCGTTATATTAACATAAGTATAGATAACGTTAATTCTTAACTGCGAAAGTTTCTGTCAGTTATGTTCATTCACTTTCACGCATAATCTTTGATTTTGACAAATCGAATGACATTGAAAATCGAATTGAATCTAAATTCGATTTTTGTAAGGTACAGGATCTTGAATAACCTTGTCTAAAAACTTGTCGTGTCCAATAATTGGTGTGACAATTTGCGTGCGTGCGCAAAAGTGCCTTCATTTATCATAACAACGTGAAAATCTTGTTAGTGTTTTGTTTGAATTTATTGCCACAAGTGTCATCAATGTCAAAATACTGTGTAATTTGAACAGATGTAAGTAGAGTGCTTTATATCCATCAGTTTCAACGATCTTTTTTAAGAAGGTGATATAGAGTATACTAATTAAATAAAAAGTACCTATTATACAATTTTTCATTTCTTTTTCTTAGACCCGATTCAATATTCTTTGTTTCTACATATAAAGTACGGTCAAGGCTGCAATAAGATTTTCGACACACAACATTTATTAAACGTCTATTACGTTTAATAAATCTTCAACTATTAATCTAATGTTTTTTTTATTGCAACTTCAATAACCGCCATGGGCAGTTCGAATAATAAATCACATGACAATCGATTGCATCACAACCTACTTGATAATTTTAATCGATTACGTACGCATTGCGATACATATTTATCTATATAACTGTATCGTTTCGATGATATATTAACACGCCTTTATTCCCTGAAGCGGTAAGCAGAGGTGTGTGTAGCTGACCACATTTCGCTAGACCATATTTAGGGCCATTTAATGGGGCCAAACTTGCCATTAATCGTGTATCATAATTGGTAAGTATCTTAACTTAGTACGACTTCTCCTATCGTGTCTATGCAATACAATAGCTTATGACGTGAAAAATAGATAGTTACTGGCACGTTGAACGATTATTTGTCCTTTCTCTCACCTTAAATACCCCATAATATAGTTCCTCCATGATCTCATAATGTGAGAATTTTGTGCGCCAATTATTGGCAAGACATGGAACCAAACTTAAGAACCCATGTAAACCTATTTTCTACAAAATAAAATGATTGCTTTAAATTTTAAAATAACTAAAAAGCCCATATGAAATTAACGGGATTCAGACTTACATACGTAATATTATGCCTCTCTCCTCAAATAGGTAGATGGAGACTTCTCCTTTATTAGGAGTTCAACATCAACATTTTACCGCTCATCAACAGTACCAAGTAATAGATGGCGAGTCTATTACCATCGGGCCTAAACAGCAGTCTTACTGATATTAATCCGGTCCTCTGGGTCGCCACGACACCGATGGTATTGAGCAATATCACCCTCCAGTGAGGTTACGTTATCGCCAGTTATTCAATGTCTGACACAATGTCTACATTGGGCGTAAGAGTAAGAGTTGATCGGCAACTTGTGAAAACAGTGTTCGTGCACGCTGTAACGTTTGCACCGTGTTCAAACACGGTGTCGGCGTGTTTGAACACGGTTTATTTACATGTGTTGTGTTTGATGGCAGTGTGCTAATGCGTTTTTTATTTGTAATAATAATGTCCTCCTGATCGAATTTCGGTCACGGCGGCCTGTCTCAGCTGAGACTAGCCATCTGCGCAGAAGATATTATAGTGCCCAAGTATGCGCGCAAACACAGGTGCACTCCCTATTCCCTCATTCTCATAATCCGATGGGACAATAGACCGACACGATCGGAGAGAGATCAGGCGCAGGACCAACGACTTAACGTGCCTGCCGAAGCACGGTGGGGTCTCGACATGAGAAAACGGTAACCCATCACAAGACTGACCGCGGCGAGCACGGCTTAACCTCGCAGATCGACCTGATCTGCCGGGTAGCCGCATAGCTACGAGCCCGACTATTATTTTTATTTGTACTGTGTATAGTAAGTTTAAATAGTTTGGCGCTTGTGTATGAAAATTGTATTTCACCGCATTAAATGTTTTTGCAGGAGGCGAGATCAGGAAATAAGAAGCCTTGCGGGTAGACACAACATATCATGTGTCGTGCAAAAATACAAAGACTCGGGACAAATATCTGTGAATCACATAGGTACATGTTTATTTTATCCAGTTTATCGAAATCGAACTCAAAAACTCATAGCGAGTCGTATCACTTAGCTACGGCGCCAATTGGTGAAGGGGTACAGCCCCCATGCCATGAACTCTTAAAAAGCAGGCAGGAGAGTTGTGGAAGCGAGACGCCGCATTACATTGCACGTAGCGGCGTCTCTCTTCCACATCTTAAACTGTCCTGCTTTAAAAGTTAATGGTAAGGGAAAGAACTCGCCTATGTACAGTTAGACAGTAACATTAGTACAGAACCTACTTTTTATATGTATACGTCGTAAAAGAAGACGTCCAAATATTATGAAGGTGGCTAACCTTTTGACGTATTGTAAATAATCACCATGCGATGGGCCCACACGTTACGTAAACCAAAGGTCATTACGTCTAACTGTGGGAGTAACGCCGTAATATGGAGTTAGTAATAGTTATAATACCTGTTCATTATAGGATTGCAACGTGTTACCGACTTCAGATAATCATATGGTCGGTGTTTTTACTCTGCAGTTGAGGAATGTAGAATCGTATAAACAATTGAATGTGTTTTATGAATGTTTCAATACTTGACGGTTCATAATTAAAAAAAAACAAATGCCTATCACAGCTATGGATATGAAAAATATTTCTCTTTAAATATTGCCCTGAATACTTTCCTTTATGTGAGAGCCAAAGAGTACTGAGACTAACACTTGCTTTGAAAACAATATCTTTGGACAGCTTTTCTTATGCAAAAGTTAAATTTATAATAACATCAATTGATACTTGACCTTGGGTGGCAATCAAAATTATATTAGCGTAACATCACACCTGTATTCCCCGAAGGGGTAGGATTAGGAGTATACCACATTTCGTCAGTTATGTTATAGATCCCAATGTAATAGAGGGCGAGCTCATTGCCAACAATCGGGCAAAAATTCTGACTCCGTGCTGCTACTGAAAATTACCTAATGGAAAATCCGAATAACACTTTACCCGACCCGGGATTCAAAGCTTGAATGCTTAGCAATCTGGTTTAGCGACCTCTAGACTGACGAGGCAGTCGCAAATAATGTTACCTCCCTCCATATCCTTCCTAAATTAGGTTTAATAAGATAATGATGTAGTTTACCACCATTTCTCCAGTTTTTGGCAAACATATCTATGAATAAACATAATCATGAATGAAACCCAACAGTAACAGAAACCTGTGTATGAATGACAGGAACTTATCACACCTACGCCTACACCGATAAGGGAATCACCCATAAAAAAACTCGAATATGGTCATAATTCTTCTAAAACTTAACTGCCTCACTTAAATAGGTCATATCATTTTAAGCTCTAAGTAACCGTAATAAGATGCACAGTTACGTGTCCGCTTTGACAGATGCTATCTATAAAAGTGTAGCCGAAATGGTGTCTAGACGTCACGCAGGTCTTTCTAGCTACTTTTAACCTAGCTACAATTGTTAGACATCTTTTGGTCTTTGATCTTTTTAGTGTGGAAAGTAGACTAGTAATAAAATAGTTGTTTTTGTACGTTGTGCATCTGTTTTGCTACATGTTGAGGAGAAAATACTTGTTATAATATTTTTGTTGGACCTTCGTCGATTTTCTGTATTATATTTTTATTTAATTTATTTATTTGGTTCACCAACAATTGTATACACTTTGAACAATATGAGGTACAAAAAGTAAAAATTTAAAAAATAACAATTTAACAATTACTTATAGGTAAACTCAACATACAGAAAAAGACTGTCACTTACATTAAACTAAAAAAACTTATACAATAAAATTTTACATATAAAAATGATGTATAAGTATGAATATCTTCTATATTATATTAATGGTCTATATAATGTAATAATTATATGAAACGCAGGAGAAAGATGCTGACAAACATAATTTTGGAAAATATGGCAAAGATGTAAACTAGATTGGAGCTGGTAAACTGTCAGACCTATTGAAGTTTTGGTCTTAAATCAAATTTGATTCCGCATTATTGGAATTTTGTAATTTTGGATTGACATACTTTTAATAGCTTACTGTGGTCATACTCCTTGGCCTGTCCTTGGAGATGGAGATCCAAGTGCCTATATTTAGCAAACTGTCAAAAGTTAAATTTGAAAAGCAAAAAAAACCCTCACTTGAGATTTTGAAAATCACTGTATATGAACTGCTAAATTATTATCAGGTGTATACGACCTTAAAATGAACCTGTCAACACTGATAACCAACCAATCTTATCCGCCAATCGGTCACCGTTCATCGCTCATCACTGTATCCAGTCGATCTATTCTCTTAACTTAGACGTTCCAGAGCAGTGCAATAGCGATGTACGATACAACCAATGATTTTTGTATTGAGTTTGGTTGGTTTTTATTACAAGCACATTACTATTGCTCTGCTGGAGAACGTCTTAAGTTATGAGAATTGAACTACAGTCGACAGTCGTAAAGAATATAAGGCGTACGTTCAGTAACGGTACCTCAAGTTATAGCAGACGTATTGCTTTCTTGACATGACTAATGCACTGGACACATTGAATAATAAGGACTTTGCTCATCGTACAAAGGTCATGATCCTTGAACGGTAACTTCGGGAATTTCGGTACGTGACGTGGTTGGAAATTGTGCTTTAGAAGATGGTCTAGCTAAGAGTAGAGAAAAAAAAAATCATGTTTGTGTTGATGTTAGGCTAAGGGGTGAACTCGAAATTTTTAGCTTGCTATTTATCATTAGTTTAGTTATTATATTTATGTCTGGAGTTCAGAATATAAGTATTATAAAACTGTACCTCTAAAATTCTAGATAAATACTTATAAAGCTAAAGATCAGCACTTACACAGAGATTCCAAAATTATGAATAAAATCTACAGCATCATAAAAACGCCTCAAAGGTAAAGGCTGTACCACACGCACATTTCACCTGGTGTTTTAAGTGCCGTAGGGAATGAGAAAGCATCGCCTCCTATCGCTTACAACTCCGACTTCTATTCATAACCAACAATACAATTCTGCCTTATCGATATTTAACTATAGTCTGAACAATATAATCACCGCATCCCTTCTTTCACTTTCATCAGTGTCGTGGGAAAACAAATAATTTCACTCTCTATTTGTTTGTATTTTCACACAATCATATCATTACGAATACCATTATGTAGCGTCTTACATGGCGTAACACGTGCACCCAATCTTTCCGTGTTTTCTCAGATTATCATAAAAACATTATAAAGGATTAAAATGAATGTTCGTAGTTATGGTATTTAACAATATCACGAGCACTCATCAATCATCATACCATATTATGTGCTTTCTTTGATATTCAAAGATTATTAATTTTAATTATTAAATAGTGGTTTACAATAATTGTTGATACGTAGTATAACTCGAAATGGTTTGTGTAACACCCTCTGTCCAGTGTGCTGCTTACTTCGTGAACTTGGCGGACATATGGCCGCATGTCGAATATGATCGATATGAATTGAAGTGCAACCCGCAATACAATGAACTAGTAGGCAAAACGTGTGCACTGTGCACACCTCTGTCTATGGAATAAACTCAAGTGACGACAAAAGTTAAAAATATATTGGTACTTTTCTTGCCTGGCTATATAATATTATAGTGTACTGGATGAAGTCATTGAGTTAAAAGTTAGCATAGAACACGTAAACGTGCGTAACAATGAACCGCTATACGATACAAAAAATAAACCTATTTACGTATGTAAGGAGTTTTATCTGCCGTTAACATCGGATCACATTTCGTTTGCAAATTTTTATGCGTGATCCGTTTGTGCCCAATTTATTTCAAGCATTTTTGTTGGTGTACTACGATAAAATTCTTTAAGGTAAGTGAGAATTCTATTGTTATTTTGGTATTATTTTACTTTTATTCGTCATGTTCTTGTAGGTTTCCCACTTTCTTCTATACTTTTCGAATTACTTTTATACTAGCTTTTGAGCGAGACGAATCGACGATATTTTGGACATCAAAAATAGCCTATGCACTTTTTCAAGCCCCAAGCTTCAGTTCAGTCACAATTCGCAGAAATTAATGTCAATCGGTTTAGTGGTTTATTCGCGGTGACATGACAAACAAACATTTATGACGTATAACATAACAGGCTTAAATATTGCCCGGCGAAACGCCTAAGTTACTACGTAAAATAAATTTAATCATCCTTGAAGACAACTTAGTTTAGAACTAAATAATAACTTTAATACTTCAGAATGTAAAACAATCTTACTAAAGCCTTGTTAGATATCGCATAGTGCAGTGTCAAGTTCCTAAGCTATCGTCTCAAGGATCGTAGTCCCCATTTACCTGAGGCCACTAACAACGTTGTAAAGATTAGATAACCAGCTGGCATACTTTATGTTTTCATTTAATATCCAGATCTGCCCCTTACCATGTTCTCTTAAAGTAAGAACAGTTTACGTTGTGGAAGCGAGACACCGCTACGAGCAGTGTAATGCGGTGTCTTGCTTCCACAACGTAAACTGTCCTGCGTTAAGAGTTTCTGGTAAGGGCTCTGTGATACTAACTCGTAGGTATCTGGCGTATTGTCTCAGAAGTATATTTGAATAGTTTCTTGAGGTAGGTTTGTTAAGTATGTCGACAATGCAGTGACCTTTTTACAGGTCGAGGTTGCGTTGACTTTTTGTATAAGTTCATTTTTTGCAAAATAAAGGCATATATCGCATATATGTACTTATTAAATTTTGTAGGGAGTTAAGTACCGATAGTTGTTACTAGGTGACGTGATCTTAAAAAGATTTTTGGAATTATTGTTTTTTTTTTAATACGTCGCCCCACACTAGGAACTTCTCCTGTATCGTGGGTTCATTTCACAAACATGAAATATCACATACACAAATACCCAGAATCAGGACAAACATCTGTGGATCGCACAAATTTTTGTCCCGTGCGGGAATCGAACCCGCAACCCCTAGCGCAGCAGTCCAAAATTAATAATGACTAAAAAGCTTATAATATAACTTTTAATTTATGTCTCCATCATCATCAGCCCGTTGCAGTCCACTGCTGGACATAGGTCTCTCCCATTGTACGCCACTAAGCCCGGTCTGCTGCTTTATGCATATATGTAAGCCGTTCCGTTAAATGTATTACTTATTAGCGTTTATTGAAATTGCTTAAGTCTGCCTTAAGTTAACTATGATAATTATTGATATTGTATGTACTTTCTATGCTATAGATACTTAAGCAATTTTTTTACAATTTTTCTTACAAGGAGGCACCATTGCTATTTCACATTCTATCATGAATAGACTTATTTATAAACTAGCTGCGCCTCGCGGTGTTACCCGCTACAGTTATCAGGATAAAAAGTAGCCTATGTGTTAATCCAGGGTGCCAGCTACCTACATACCAAATTTCAACCAAATCGGTCCGGCCGTTTTTGCGTGAAAGAGTAACAAACATCCACACATCCATTCTCACAAACTTTCACATTTATAATATTAGTAGGATTACTTACTACTCAATAAAACTAAGTTTAACACTTACCTTGACATTACTTTTTTGATTAAAAATACTCGGATGGGTAGTAATTGAGCTTATAATATGATATGTATTTGCCAATCCGTTGGGTAAGTGCGGTGATTATAGCAATATGGAAATAATAGACTTGGATACTGTCTAAACATGATTAATGAAATGCCAAGTGGTGTTTTTTTCTACAAGCGCATAGGCAATTTAGTAGTGTACTTAATTTCAAAGTATTTGACGAAATATATAATTATTTACTTTTTTTTTTTGACAAATCAATAAGGAATAAACAGGTTAAAAGTGCACTCTCTTAAAACAAAAGCCGCGCGCTACTCACTTCACACTCACTTAAGTTCTCACTTAGACCCAATTGCATCTAAAAATGGGAACTAAGTATAATTAATTTTAAGTTCTTATAAAATTGGCATAACAAATAATATTGGCGTTCGCCAGTTGACAAATCTGGCGCCCTTAGTTAATCATTTAGCAACCATTAAATCTGAGATATAATTAATCAATGACCAATCAAGAAATAATAACATAATTGCAGGAAATAAAACCGTTTTACTTAATACCTATTAACTATAAACATGAAATAAAAGCATCCGAAATATTCATACAGTTTCCGCTAAAATATAACATGTGTGTTTATGGTGTTCAATTTTCATTTACTAGACTGTGTGACAAGACTCGACAAACCATTCACGCGATTTACAATTATACCTACACCCATACACCCAAAGTGGCGTCTTCCTAATATGGACATTACCGGCGAGGTTTGTATTTTTTATCATGCATGGTCGTGAGAATATTGTCTCTATACTATGTTATTTATTTTAAGGCTTATCGATGTGTGGTGCATTAGTAGATTCGTGTAATTGGTACCTTTTTGCGGATAAAAAGCAAAAACCATTGCAACGCATAGTACTGCAATTGAAAAATTCATTTTGTAGACTAGTCTATATTATTTTTGTGTTCTGTGGCGGGTTTGTTGATACGTGCATAGATTACGTAAAGTATGAATCAAATATGGAATGGAAATATATAAAAGATAATAGCAGCTTGTGAAAAGTGATGCCAATGTAATTTTAGTAACGCATAATGACGTTGTGCTTTAATGAAAGGAAAATCCGCTTGCAAATGCAAGGAAATAATTAACATATTGTCGTAGAAGTAATTAGATAATGACATCTCTATTATATTACTCTCTGATACCATAAACTTATAAGAAAATATGATTTATTGTTATTCTTTTATAAGATTTTTTATTAAAACCTAAAAAATATATTTATACTTATTAAGTAAGTAAGTAAAATTTTATTTGTTTAAACATGGTGTACATGTTACATGCAAGATAACAATGAAGTACAGAAAAGTCCTAACATGTTCAGCCGCATATTATATATTAAATAGTAATAACACAAAATATTAGCTTGTGGTACAAATAATTATTCTATAAAGTAATATTTATTAATTATCGCCCTTTTCTAGATCCATTTCAACCCTTAAAAGCGTTGGTGGTGGAATAGTAAATAATTATTTGGTGAGATTCACTAGACGCTCCTACCTAATCTCATCACCAGGATTTCGTAAGACATCTAATAAATTATACACTTAATTCAGCAACACATCTCCGTGGTATGCAATAGTTAATAAATATCCGGTGAAGGCGCGTTTGACATTTGAATCTTGTGAAGCTGTGCGGCCATTAAGACTAATTTGTAGCTTATAATTTTGATATTCGATAGAAATGCTGTTTTTTTAGGTTAGGTCTTACGCCATGTCTTGACTAGAAGACTAAACTTTAGTTAATTTATTAAGGTATCTATGATTTGAAAAGTAAGTAAGAAACTGGGTATCTAATATCTAAGTATGGTTCCCGAAAAACATGGAGACATAGAAACTGGGTATCTCATATCAAAGTATGGTTCCCGAAACATAGAAACATAGAGAAAGGAAAAAATATACTGACGTTGGACCTCCTGAAAAAAGCTTCTTGTAGGTTAGTTCAGTGGTCAATAAGTTAGAACTTACTAATTTTACTGCAATATAGGTACAGGCAGCAACAACTATAGTTTAACAATTTAAGAACTCAATGTCAAACATTAAAAATGATTACACCTTTAAAAGTTACACTTGAAATTATAAGGGAGTCCAAAAGTATATCGGAGAATATTTGTTGTATGTTTAAAATTAAAATTGTTAACCTTTTTTGTAGCTCACTGTACTACGCATCACTTTTTATACCAGTATCAATAAACATTTCAAGGCTTTTAAAGGTCTATTTTGCAGTGTTTATAAAACAAATGAAAACTACTCATTAATCACAGATGGACGGGGTTAAGTAAGTAATTGCCACACGTCAATTACACAATTATACAGCGTGTTAGCATTAAGATATGTTAACATAAACTATCTGGTAAGAAAGTCAGTTTGTTCGTGCCAAAGTCATGATCATTATGATCATACTGTAAGAGCTGTCAAGAATATGCAGTATGCCAGTAATTACTTTTAAGTATTTAATTAAAAAGTGATCAAATGACATGTGTTGCTCTAAAAACTGGCAGTGCATAGTGCAAGGATTTATTCTCATACAATGCTACTGATGAGAAATAAGTGTAACTAAAAAAATAAGCGAGATGGGCAAAAATTGACACTTAAATTTTTTAATAAACTAAAAATGACACTAAATATTGTAATTTATACAAATGAAAAGTAACATACAATTTTTTTCTATCAAAAATTGTAAGCATTTTATATAATTTTCTATGCTAGCAAAGACACAGGCGCACACTAGTCTACAGATTGCGCATGCGCAGAACGTGGCTCAGTAAAAATGAGGCGGTGATTGTTACAACATGTTGTGAGAACGGTTTTTATATTAAGGAAACATCTCGTATTAGCTTATAGTTGTTGATCTATTGTGTTGTTTAGTATTTTACGAAGCATCTTAAAACAGCCATTCTGGAAGGAGGAGGTTCGAAAAAAATTGGTGAATTACATATTTTTGGTACTAAGAAAAGTCAACTATCGCCCCACACTAGGAATTTCTCCTGTATCGTGGGTGCGTTTCACAAACATAAAATATTACATACACAAACACCCAGACTCGGGACAAACATCTGCGAATCGCATAAGTTTTTGACCCGTGCGGGTATTTGTCATCGCTACTGTTTGTCATATCATTGGTCAATGCGATATCTAGCTCTGAATCGATACCGAACAAAGACTGAATTAAAATTACAGGAATACTGGTTTACCGACTGCAATAAGTCTGTTTACATCAACAGTGTATTACGATTGCCTCCATATAGGAAACGTCGAAGTCATTACAACAAGAGTGTTATGTTGAAATGCTCTTATAGTACGTTAATAGTTTCAACATAATATTGTCTAAGAACTTAATACATCCGATGATATCTGACACTTGCTCAAATGTAAAGTAGGTAAGTATATCTAATAAAATAACTATTTTACGAATAAAATCGTTCAATTTGATATCCAGGCACCCTAGACAAGAATAAAACGGAAGAAGAATAGAATTCGAATTGAATTAAAAATATATGGGGTTGACACATAGATTTTTATACCAAGTAGTTCCTATATTTGGTCTGAGGATTGACATGAGATGAAATTCCACGTTTTACCACTTGTCAAGAGCCCCAGATTCGATACCAGACGTTTTGAATCGATACCTATATTCGTAGCGTTTAGTTAGTAGTAGATTATTGTATACGCTGAGATGTTAAACGGCTAATTGAAACAATTTCTATCAAAAGCTATCTTTTATGTAAAGTTAATAAATATTGATTACCAGCTGACCCTGCAACCTTCGTACCACCTTCTCACCATTTAAACCTTCCGTGGACTTCCACAAATATTTCAAGATCCAAATTAGCCGAGTCGGTCCAGTTGTTCTCAAGTTTTAGCGAGATTAACAAACGTCATTTTTTTTTAACTAATATATAGATATCTAAGTCAAGCTTAAATAAGTTACTGTTATGATACGTAACACGTTGTATTTCAACATTATGTTTAATCCTAATTAATTTCCTACAAGTGTGCGTAATCACCATCAAAGTTTGTTCATAAATTGCTCTAAATTACGCATATTTGTAAAGGAAAACGTTTTATTGCGTACTCCGTGGGCGGATAGCGAAGAAATTGACGCTAATTATCAACTTTAATTGGTATACGCTGTATTTAGGCCTGCTTTATCAAATTATAATGTTGTGTTTATATACGAATTAAAGGAAAAAGTTGTAGGCGACGACTTACAACGAAAAGCGATAAGATTTCAATTTGGAAAAATTAATGACTATTGACCTTTTAAAATGGTTCCTATATAGGCATTAGTTTCCTAACACCATATATCACAACATCACAAACGAATAAATAAAATAAATTGGTTCAATCAAAAACACTTCCCATGTTTTTAGTATTAATTTTAAGTGATAATAGATGGTTCATTTTATGCAAATTACATTAGGCCTTAACATTTAATAGACATCATATTTCATTTAGTTTTTAATTTTATTTCATTCGTATTTTAAAGGTTCATTAAAAGGCAATCTTACGAATCATATTTTAACTTTATAATTATTGGTGTAGTTATTGTGATTCCACAGTCTAGTTGAAGTTATGTCGGTTATGGCATTTACATAATCTTGATAGAAAAAGTATCCAACAGTCTAGTTTCTTTGATTCGTAGTCAGATTACAGATTATGCTGTATCATAAAAATATCTGACTTTTTCACTTTGTATTTTTTAGTTGGACAACATTACATAAAACTTCAAGTGTGAGTTTTCTTGAGAGCTAATTTAACACCTTTGCATTTTTCTTTTGAATGATGAATAAAAAAAAACAAAAATGTATTATTCCGAAAGTATAAATCGTTACATACTTTTTCTAAACTAGTACAAACATAAACCTCCATTATTCTCATTGGTATAACACTTAACACTCAGGTCAAAAGTCGCAAGAGGAAAATAATCAGCGTGATACGAAAAAACTGTCACTTATGTAAAACAAGATTGTGTCAAGTGCTGACCTTGTTATAAACGATCAACGCGATAAACATCTAAACTATGTATATTATATAGTTTTTTAAGCACATCAGTATATAAATAATGAGAGTAAATATTACCTTGATTGACAGCTCAATATCGAACTACGCTACTGTGAAACTGTGAAAGTAAAAACAGGTGCTGCGATGATTCGTTTAATGGATATGAGTGTTACAATTATGGGTATCGGTTATGTAAGAAAAACAGCAGAAAGATATCGAATTTAACCTGATTTGAGACTGAACGCAAGAGTACTTTCGTTTTCTTTAAACAATATTTTATAAAATACGAGCTTCCGTCCGCAAATTCATCTGCGAGGAAAAATATCTTGTCTTTTTCCGGGATTAAGTAGTCTATGTCCATCTTGAAAGTCCATTCTAAATATTGGTAAAAGAATTTTGGAAATTGAATGGATAGTTCCAGAAACTACCTTCTATTTAACAACAAATTTTACCTCTTTATAAAATTAAGTATGTATAACTGATCATCCTATATAAAAATATGTGCTCCTTACGGTAGAATATATTTTATTTTTTACGTATATCTGGATTCATAAGAATAAAAATTACATATTTATTTAGCTTTTTTGTTAGCCTAGTTGTGTTTTACTGCTGGGAAAATACCATTGCATGAAATTCTGAATCTTCATATCTTTGCAGATGATAATAAAATTAATGTTATAGTATATGGTTTATTTTGTAATATTTAATATTAATTTAAAAGGCACTGAATTGGCACCAATTGTTTGAAGTTGTAAAGAGTTTTTTTCCCAAATCTCGCTCGTGATAAGAGTCTTTTGAAAGGGAAATGTGCTTACATGGCCACAATATGCTAAAAATATTAAAAAGTTGTAGTGAGTGTTTGTAGATTTACCCTCTATCTATCCCTATTAAAATTAAAACATTAAAGGTAATGTAAAATAATTATGCAGTATATAATTATGTAATCGAAATATTGTTTTCAAAGGCAAACTCGTTTATTAATATTATTTGTATCATTATCACGCGGCACCGACGTGAACTAGGCAGTCAAACTAGTTGAAGCCACATGTCATAAGTAGCTTAATAATTTTATTTTAATCTATAATTTGTTAACGATTTTGTTATTACGAAAAAATATATTGAAGTGCCAAATAAATTAAGTGAAGTAGATTAATTGAGTTTAAAAAAACTTTAATTTGATGAGATAATGATATGGTTAAAAATAGTTTTGCAAATTGATCGTATTTTTTTTGAGTTATAACTTATTAGCTTTCTGCATTTGGCTTTGTCTAAAAAGGTTTGCTTATGATCTTAATGAGTTTAGTTTGGACTTAGATTCTAGCAGTTAACGTAAAAGTTTATATGACATCAATGTAAACACAAAGTTTACACTCCTCTTTATTCATCACTGACTGTCAATTAACATTTACATGTGTTCGAACGACAATTAATTAGTAATTAACGTAATTAATTATCCATATAAAGCACTGACAATGAGCACACAGAGAATAACCAACCTCGGTGTAGACACAGACGAAGAGCGCGACAAATTCGGCTTCTTCGGCTTAAACAGCTTATGATTCTTCAAATCCATTGTGAACTTTCACCAGAAATATATTTAAAAAAAAACAATTCACAAAAGGCACGACCACTCACAAACCTCTGACACTGGCAACTATCATATTAATTAGAACATACTATTGCAATCTAATTATCATAAAATTTCAGGTTTTAGCCTTAACGAAGTCGTTAGAAACGAATTGCATTGTAACGTTGTTGGCAAATCTTACTCCGGCGTGTCGGCTATTCATATGAGCGAGGAAGACAGCGATAGCACTGTACAAACGAGGGAAAGAGACCGCGATGTGTCGTAACTGGACTGTCGTAAGCGCATGCTTCTGTTAATTAAAATATGGGTTTTAGTTGTAGCTAATTTTTGTGGATTTGTAATTGGCATGGTTGGAATTAATTTGGATGGAAGTGTTACGTAGACAGTTTTCTCGCGGAAGTTATTAAGTAAGACAATGATATAGAGAATTAGAAGACAAAACGTTTGAGAATCAAGTATGGAAACATCTGTTGGATGTTTTTGATATGCTAAGTAATTTGTTAAGGTGAGTGAAACATTAACCATTTTCTTGCAAAACTTTGGGTCATGCCTAACAGTGTAATTGCTTTACAGATGCCCCAGGACATTAATCTCGCATCCCTGGATGACACAATATCCATTTGATAAATGTAAATAATCGTATCTAGCCACTGAAAAATATTATAAAATTGTCGCTGCCCTCTATCAACAAAACTGCGTCTAATATCACAGGCTCACTGCTAGTAATATAAAAACTCGTTATAAAATTACCATCAAAAATATCAAAAGGTCGCCAGAATCAATTAAATCTTCTGCTCAAGCCAAGATCAAAACAAAATGCAATGACGTTAATAATATTACGACACCTCGACCGCTAAATATAATAAATATTTCGCAAGTAATATATTTGTTAGTGTTCCATGCTTTTTTGTAAAATGACACCTAAGTTGCCGGATCGCTTTTCAAAGGTACACTCGCGCACAAAGATAAGTTCACTTTTGGTGTGAAATGTTGGTACAGTCTAATTGATAAGTAGGAAGTGTTGTCGTGCTGATCCGAAACATCTTAGGCTGTGGTGTCAGTGTAGCCGTGTAGCGGAACAATATTAAATATTATATTTCTGTAAGTACTGCAATGCCTCGTCGTGATAAAAATGACACATTAAAGCATGCTGCGCTGAAGTCCGGTGTGAAATAGTGGGTTCGTAATGAACACGATGCATACAGGCTGACCTAATTGACTAATTATATTTATGGACACACACATTCATCATCATCATCATCAGCCGTAAGGCGTCCACTGTTGAACGAAGGCCTCCTCCTTTTAGAAGGGGGGTGTTGCCATAATCCCCACGCTTGGCAAGCGGCTTGGGGATCGCAGTGTTGATGGTCAAGTTACAGAAGACGCTGCTGCCCATCTTCTGGGTTTTCCCTTAGTCGCCTCTTACGACACCCACGGGAGGAAAGGGGGTGGTCAATTCTAAGCCGGATACCACACGGCGGACACACACATTAGGGTGCCTAATTGCCTATCTGATGTGACCTTTAATAAGTAACTATTTTTAATTCGTAATAAAAAAATTATTAGCATCTAGATTCTACATAGCTTGATTTAAATCTGGCATTAGATTATTTGATTGTACTACAGACTTAGGTTGCACTATTTTTGTTGAAATGATAAAAGTACTTACTACTTTTATTTTTCAGGGATTTTGCTTCTGCACCTATCTATCGTCTCCGCCTCTACTATACCCTCACCACAACTCTAACAACTAGGAGTTAACGCGATCCACGTCACAGATACCAGGCGGCAGCTTTACCGTGTGACACGATGTTAAATGGAGTTATGCGATTTGAATATCTACTGCACGGTACAGTTACAACCGCAAATCTTAGCGCTATCTATTATAACAGTTAATTTGAATGAAGGGCATTCTAAATTTAAATTGCATTTGTAGTTACTTTATGGGTATTTTTAGTAGTTTCTACTATTGTGATATAAAGGACTTTATTTGCAAATTTAAAAAACCCGTTATGTCTGACTGGTTATGGAGTTCGGATAAGTTAATTTACTATCTTTTAACATTGTGCTAGACCCTTGCAGAATTTGGTACTGTTAGGATTTGTAATAAAAAATATTAGCTGAAAATACAGATGATATTTTTGTATAAAACTATTAAAATGTCAGCATCGACTTATAATTAGCGTTGAAAATTGCGAAAGATACATTTTGTTTTTTACGAAACTTTGTATCTTTCCTGTAAAATACATGTATTTTTCGAAAAAAAAACAAATCTGACGTTTGTATGAAAAATACAATTATACACGTTTAATTCTCGTTTTATTCTGTGTATCTTTCATATTTATCAATCAAAAAGAGAAGACCTTGCTTATTATTATTAACTGAACAATTTAATAATTGAATTTGAATGTAACGTTGTTCAGCTACTTTTGACAATTTAGCTAATTCAACGAAGTAATACATGATACAAGTTTTATTCATTACGTATATAACGTCAATATAAAATTCTCAAAATACTACCCTATTGTAACGTATTAATGCGAAAAATACATGTAAAAAACTCAAACTTGCGAAAGATTCAACCGAAGATCCGCAATGAAAGATGCTGT
Organism: Abrostola tripartita; assembly: GCA_905340225.1. Lineage (NCBI taxonomy): Eukaryota > Metazoa > Arthropoda > Insecta > Lepidoptera > Noctuidae > Abrostola > Abrostola tripartita. Next base: position 3,832,089 of record HG996487.1, on the reverse strand, counting down.
ATTTTATTGAAAAATACAGGGCCGTTTGAAAGATACATGTATTTTACATGTTTTTTTCAACGCTACTTATAATACTTGTATAGTTTTTTTCCAGATCAGAAAATATTTATTTAGTCAAGAGATTTCAACAGCCAGAAAAATCCAAACGTTTCCAGCCATTAAAATACGCTTTTAGTTTTGTAATTCGCTTTATACTTCAATTATTTATTACAACACTTCAAAAGTTCGGCGTCAGTTCACCGCGTTAAAAAAATAAACAAAACCAATTCCACTCCAATACGCAAGTGGATTGAAGTTTTATTTTTGATAAGAATTAGTTTAAGTAACTATTGGTGTAACTGTAGATATAATACAATTTATATAATAAATGAAAAATACGAAAAATGTTATAGAAATTTTGCGCTCGACTGTATTTTGTCACTTTGTACAGGTTTACAGATTAAGTCACGCGTGATGATGGTAATATTTTTCTTGGCAAAGGTCAACTTTAGGTAATCAAATAATGCTAATAATAGAAGAATAAATATTGAGTAAAGTATATAGTCGATTCACTAAATATAGGTGAAACCTTCACTATATTTAACACGGTATCATAAAAAAATAATTTCATACTTCAGATTATTGTCATTTATGTTTTTTATTAATAAAAGGTTAACCTTTTTAAACGTTAAATAAAAAAATCATTTTATAAGTCATTACAATTCAATTAAAAATTTATCTACGTTAAATCTTACGATGTCCGAGCATCAACTAAAATCGAGATGAACCCTTGATCCATCATATTTTTTGTTAGTCTAGTCAACAGAACAAGTTTTATGCAGTTCAAAATATCAACTAGTTGTAAAATAGGTATCTACTTCTCCTTGACAACGATTGGCAAGGGCATCCAGACTTACATAACAATTTGCGTGGGCATGTAATTTTTTCTTTACTTTTTTGTTTTTGCTGCATCTTAAAATAAAAGAAAACTTAATTTATTAGCTATTTATAATGTACGTTATGGAAGACTGCTAAACAGATTCATTTGTCTTTCAATTGAGTCGTTTAATAGGTACAAAAAGATTCGCACCCTATTAATAAGGATTTGCCCTAACGAAGACATACACAGATAAGACAATGTCGATTGCTATGATCCCGGAATAAACACAAAATAATGGGGTGCAATTATAGATCCTCCACGAGTGACGATACATAAGTACGTTTGGCGAACCCTGGACGGTCATCCTCTTTACTATCCTTTTCGACTGACCAATCTTTACACCACGGCATGACCTATTTCCATCTCGCAATTGGCTAAGTCGATACGAAGAAGAAAAATACGAAATTTCCGCTAAGACAAAGTCGCGGGCTGATTCTAGCTTCAAATAAATATAACATAATAGTGTCGTGCGTGACAGTTTGGTAACGCACCGTTATCGCGCGCGTGACGTGCATACGTAAAGTACTATTGATAGGTTCGTATTGAACGTAACTGTATCTACTGTGGTCGGGTTTTAATATATTTTAACATATCTTCACGATTGTATTCCCAGAATGGGTAGGCGTTTGTAAGTGTTTTTACTGTTAAGAGAAATATTAAAGAGCTAGCTTTAAAGAGCTAATTAGAGATTTTTGGATTAAACCCAGAACCACTACCAAGAAGGATCATAGATAAGGTTAGTTTGAGAAAATCATTACAAAGTACCGGTTCGATCCTCGTAAAATTACGAGTTTGAAAGTTAGTCATCTGTGGTTAGACCCCCACACAGATACAATATTTTTGTGATTTGTACCTAAAGACTTGTATATCTACGAGATGAAATCAACAATCTTATAGGTAGATTACATCTCTGTATAGTGGCTCCAAAATGTAGAACAAATTCTGAAGAGGGGCAACGTTATCTTCAAAAAAATGTAATGTCCTCCTAACCGAATTTCGGTCACGGCGGCCTGTCTCAGCTGAGACTAGCCATCTGCGCAGGAGATATTATAGTGCACAAGTATGCGCGCAGACACAGGTGCACTCCCTATTCCCTCACTCTCATAATCCGATGGGACGGTAGACCGACACGACCGGAGAGAGATCAGGCGCAGGACCAACGGCTTAACGTGCCTTCCGAAGCACGGTGGGGTCTCGACATGTGAAAACGGTCACCCATCACAAGACTGACCGCGGCGACCACGGCTTAACCTCGCAGATCGACTGATCTGCCGGGTAGCCACATAGCTACGAGCCCCAAATGTAGGGCTCAACCGTCAGTATGACAATCCCTATCTCACAAACTCACGCAACATACGACCTTGATGATAATGTCACCTTATGAAGCACACATCACGTGTCCATGTTAATTATTAGTTTATTAAGTATTACCTCAGCTGATGACATTACTCGAAGGTATGTACTGGGAACTAGTAAGAATGTCGCGAATGTATGACCTCATGACGAGAGTGGCTTGATGTGTTGGGAAAATAAGCGGCAAGTAGAGCAGGTAACATGGTATTATTAATGCTACAATGAGTTATAGTTAGATTATATTTCTTTCCTTAATAAAGCTCGCTAGCCTCGTTGGTCTAGTGGTCGCTAAGCGCGACTGCTGAGCAAGAGTGCTCAGCAGTCGCGCAGTCCTGGGTTCAAATCCCGGGTCGGGCAAAGTATTACTAAGTTTTCCATTAGGTAATTCTCAGTAGCAGCACGGAGTCTGGATTTGTGCCCGGTTGATGGCAAAAGGCTCGCCCCCTATTTCATTGGGACTTACAACATAACTGGCGAAATGTAGGTGTACTATATGTACACCTCTGCCTACCCCTTCACGGAATACAGGCGTGATGTTATGTTATGTTTGTCCTTAATAAAAAGGTTCGATTCTTGGGTCGAGAAGAGAAGAGATACTGGGATCATCTTTTAAAATGTTTGGCAACATGCGTCCATCCAGCGTCAAGGGTGGCTGGGGTATAAAATTGTGTTTGCTAAATGTCGATTGAGTCGCTCCCTTTTAGGTATTTGAGTATAAATACTGTCTGGTGTGTAGCACACTTTTGTTTATCTATTCTAAGTAAATATTAGACACACATTACTAGTAGTACAACTGAGCGAGAGTTAATTCTTAAATGGGAAAAAAGCAATCGCAAGAAGGAACGAAACGCAAACAAAAAAAATTATAAAAAAGATAAGAAGTGTTAAAATCTTTTATCTTTGGATTTCAACATCTAGTACAACTTGTCTTGCATATCATTGCCTTTAATTAAGTCGCACCGCTGACCTTTCCCTCACTTTATTCGCTATGAATTAACTCCTACTGTAGTCGCCTACAGATTTTTCGCCGCCATATTGGATTGCGTGAAGGGATCAAGTTGAAAAAGTGTTTGTTGTTTTTCGTAGACGTTTAGTTGTGTCTTGTATCTGTCTCGATAAGATAGCATCGATTGTTTAACACGCACGTGATTTCTTGATGAGGTTGTTTGCATGGAAGATTAATTGATCTATTTACATTTGTATCTTGTGTCAATCGGACTAAAAGGTACATACAATAAGTATATTTTATATGCTTTATTTTTACTACATAAGAGTAAATACTGTCAAAAACGAATCTAATTTAAACAATAGACCTAATATTGGCTGATATCAAATGGTTAAATCATTAATAATTACATTAGTTTTTCGTCGCCCGTTTCTTATTTATGACAAGATAGACACCACTGATTTGCATTTGCTACGCTACGAATCCATCGACGAATACGAATACGCTACGAATCAACCATAAAAATGTGCTCCTATATATTTTATTTACATCATTTAAGTACCATTACTTACTTATCATATTTATTGCTATTCTCTTTACAATAATAGTATCAAAATCTATCCAGAAACGTAAGTAAAGGGTCATTTCAACAATAACATCGATCTAGATCACGAATAACCTTCTAGACGCCGATATCCTGTTAGCTATCGCCTCATTATTATATGTATATAACACAAATTTCACCTAATTAACATGCACTTAGCGTCTTCACACGTATGTATGTGTGTGTGTGTATGCTAGTCACGTCATCACACGTCACGACATACACACACACAGAATTAGATACGAATACATTTTGTAATGAGCGTAACGTGAGTGTCATCATTTGTTTTTACAATTTGTGGTTTTTGACATTGGTAAGGTACATTTAAATTGAAATGTTGGCTGATTGATATTATGAACTAGGAGTCTAGGTACGCCCCTTTTTATAGCAAACCAATTCAGGAGGTTAACTAAGTCGTGATTTCGAACCATGACATCTATATTTATCTACAGTACATTGAATGGTATTGAAAAAATAAATCGATAGTTCAAAGTGCTGGTAGACCTTGAAATGACACAAAAAAAAAATTACTTGACTATTTTTGTCAGGTTTTCTTTTAAACCATTGTTTACTCTTTGCCCCCTCGTATTACCTTCTGTAATATATAAAAAAACAAACGCACAGCTATCTATATGCATCCACAGCCTGCATCCGCACGTCATTCAATTGTTCATTTAATCAATTGGTTTTCCATTCACCTCGTAAACCGACCCATTGCACTCTTCTACGCATATATACCACGAAGTACAATCAAACACAAAAGCCGTTCCCCGAACTGGTAGAACATTATGCCCTTTATATTCCAAATGCATCGCTGCATCGATATCGGAGGGCTCTTCCCTTTGGCGGCCATTTTAGTGGCACCTGAGGTGCTTCCTTAGTGCTATATAGTGTTACCAGAGTTCCAAGAAAAAGCGATAAGTACCTGAAACAAAAAAGGGCATTCATTAGCATTTTGTTTAGTGGTCTGAACTGCTATGTCATTGGTAATTTTTTTATTAGAAATAGACGAGAATTGATTACGATTTTAAAGACTGCACATAAACACACGCACATAGTTTAGACAGGCTACAGATAACGGCAACATAACTAATGTAATCATGATAGTGGATTCTGACCCCTTACGCAAGTTGCAAAACGCTTGACGTATAGACAATAATAGACATGGAATAGAATGAAAAATGTATGGGAATGACACATGTCATCGATAACACAGTCGAATCATTATGTCATTCCTATATATTTATCATTCTATTCTATTTATATTCGTCAAGCGTTTTGCCACTTGTCTAAGGGGGCTGTTCAGATTAGTGTGCTTTATGATCGATTACACATACATAAACAAATATTTATATTAGTAAGAGATATTTGATCTATGAGTACTGAGACTAGGTGAGAATGCGTGAGAATATTATTTTATTATTAAAAAAAAAGAAAAAAAAATTGTCATGTACCAGTGACGCAGGATATCCTAGTGAGACACATAATGTTGTTTATATACTAAATATCTGATACAATACTTTACTTTAAAAGTCCGTTTTATTGCAATATTATACTATAGCTGAACCACACGTCCGTCTAAAAACGTAACAATTATTGAAGTTAGTCATGAAATAGAAGATTGGCAAGAGGCTAACCATCAAATGCAGTGAAGTTTTTAATCAAAGAAATTTTTAATCAATTGGTTCAAACGAGAACGGTTAAAACCACTATTATGCAGTAAGCAGGTGCCAATGCTTCTTCAACCGGTGTATATAAAAAAAACATTTGAACGTTATTAGTTTTCATAAACGTTCATAAGGAAATTACATGCATAACAAGAAATAAAACTGTCGTATTGCTATCGTAAACTATGAAGAGACGACAATAAATACATCAAACACTACTAGAATCCAATATATAGTACACAGTTGATAGTAATAAATCGTTCACGTATAATTATGCAACGATGCATCATAACGAAATTTGTATGCTCACGGATTGATCATGATACTTTCACCGAAAGACAGGGACGGATTTAGATGGTGATCACGATGTTATTATGATGGATTAAGTAGGAAGTAAAAGGCATGTGTAAGGATATAAGCGCTAAGATTTTGGTATTTCTAGTTATCCACGTAAGGCTTATAGAATATCATTTTTAATTTTGCATATGTTGTGTATTTTTATGAAAATATATTTATCGACATATCAGGTCGTGTCTCTTTAATCGAAATCAAAATATCTTTTACAAATAAGTAAATAAATCAATGTCTAATCTATTTTTTTTATTATAATTATTGATACTTGATACTATTGACATTGCGGGAGGTAATGTTTTACCCATATAAACCCATGTCGATACCTGATTCTTACCTAAATCAAGTACTCGAAATATAGAGGTGAATAAAGTGAGCATGAGATAATTGTCACAGATCATGCAATATAGAGATTGGCTTTTATAATTATAATCAAGGATTTAAAATAGTTAGTAAAATTCATAACCTCTTTGTTAACTGGAAAAAAAAATTGTGTAACAGTTGACAATTTTCATAAACTCTTGAAAACTTTTTGCCCAACGAAAACTATCCCTAATTCCCTCTCTGGACTAACATCAAAATTGACGCTTCGACTTTAAACCGGCCAATTTAAGATAAACAGCTTATCGTACACCGAAAACAGTAATCAGGTATCATCTCGAATTATTACTTGTTATTTCTTTTCTCATAATGGTATCCATCACGCTTCATGGCTCGCTATGCAATGATTTATTGAGGGATTATTTTAATCAATTTTGTACTTTAACGTTTTCAGAATAAGGGTTGAATTCAATTGTGGTTTCCTTCAAATGTTTTGGAATAATGGGTCGATAAGTTTGATGTGTGAGATCAATCAGGCCGTGAAAGCTGGTTCGATTTCATTTGTAGGTTGTTTTTTGTGAAATGACAACTGATACTGTTTAGTAACTATGTAAGGTTTCGTAGATCTGGTTGTACTGATTATCAAATACATTAACTCGTCTAATAAAAAGATGCCAGTAATTATACTACCTAAATGGAATTTCCGACAAAAAAAATAGTCAACGGAGGTGTTATCCCATACGATTTTACCAAATACGTTCACTAAGTCCTATTTCCAAAATCTTGAATCGATGTAAGGAAGGTCCTACATACTCGGAATCAAGTTTGAAGAAGTGTATTTTTTTGAAGTAAAAGTCCATATAATTGCTAGCAAACTTATTCTGGCCAAAATCTAGCCCTAAAATTTCTAGGTCCCAAAAAACACACCAATTCTTTTCCAAACTAGAAATTTAACCTCTTGACTCTCACTCCTCTCAAAAAAGGTTTTAATACCAACTATTCATAAACCCATACAAGTATTTTCCTTCATCGTTACTGTCCCCATTTCACACAAAAGCGTCAATGGCCCTAGTCATTCTCACCGCGGTCACGTCGCGTCATGACCCAGGTTTGGTTCCGGCGTTCACTTCCTCACAATGATTGACATTACTTAATATACAATTGATATTGAGTCATCGTTAGGCGAAATGTTTTACTCTTCCATCTGATTGTGTTTGTAGATGATTATGTATTTATGTTTTCGGCAGATTCAAGTACAAAGCTCTACTATCTGTCGAGCAATGTTTTTTTTTTCTGTTGATAAGATCATATTGTGAGCTAGGGAAAAGGTCATAAGGAAGGGTGTATGATTGGTGTTAATTTTTCGTATTATTATTAGTTTAGCCATGGTCGTCCCACTGCAGAGAAAACGTGTTCCTTTCTTTACTCCCAGTTGTGAACTGTAGTAGACCATGTGTCCTTATAGGAGTTAAGCTCGTCCCACTGTATTTCAGGACTATAGAAAAATGTTTATGGCCATAAACTGTACAACCTAGGTACTCTACTTACTTTATTAGTGAGACTACCTAGTGCACTGTTACTTGATGATAAGCCAAAACGTGGTCTACAATGTTAAGTGATACCGACAGCATTTTGGTTTCACTTAAACTATGTGTATAAATTTGAAGAATATTTGATTTGAAGACCGTAAACTACTTTTACTTGACAATAAATATACTTTAAGTACTTTTCATAAACAGGGAATATCACTCCCATTCGTCAAAAACGTCTGCATGTCACGCTAAGTACTTACTGTATTGTTAGATTTTAATGTTATTAATAAAACATCAGCGCTCACTGACGCAAGATGAACAGACAGACAGACAACTAATCCCTCACTGACAAATCGAATGCCGTCACAAAGCCGATTAATAAATCATTTTGAATCGTTTTTGGGATGAGAGATATATTGAAATGTATAAAACTATATTATGAACAAGTTTCTGATACTATGAATACGTAGATTTAATATTTGATTTAGACATTTTTAATTAGGAAGCCCTGTAAGTATACGGTATGGGATTTTTATATAATTGTAGTATACAAGCCTTATAGGCAGTCTTTGCAAAGTTGAAAGCTGTAAGTAAGGAATTTGTTTTATTCTTAGATTAAGCAAGTTTGAGTTTTCTCTAACTCCTGAAAGAATACTGATGTCCTTCTTATAAGAAATAGGTTCACTCCCTTTTGCAAGTTGCCTTTTCTTTACTAGAGAAGTAGTAGGTAGGCAATAAAATTTCACAGCAAACACAGGCATGATCATCAATCTACAGTTCACCTACGAAAGACAGATAGCTTACTAAGACTGGTTAGTTTGTGGTTAAGAACTATGCGAGCGTCCATTAAACAAATGACTTCCACGATTAGAATATTCGCTCTCTCATTCTATTTTATGTAAATACTTAGACAAAACGTGACTGTTCTCAGCACGTCAAAGCCGATAAGCCGAAACCGTATAATTCAGTAACTTAATGTCATAAGTCAATATTATGTCACAGTGATTCCCAGACACAATTAGGTACAGTCGAATTGCGTAAGGATGAACCTTTCACCTGTACGTTGGCGGTGATTGTACAAGACTGTTTACTAACTGATATGTATATTCTACCTATAGGTATAGTTTGTTTCGTTTTAGTGAATTAAAAGCTAAGTCTTATAGGACAAATGAAGCCGATCAATAAATGAGGACGCAGTTAAAATCAATAGGTAATCATAAGTAGGTACGCAATTTTTAACAGCATTTTCCCAAATTGTTTATAGACCAGGCTTATAGACTGATGACACCAAACACAGTTAATTCTCCAAGACATTCCCTAGGGACAGCACTGATAGCCGAGTGGTATGACCGTTGGACTGCCAAGTCAAAGGTCTCAAGTTCAAATCCCGGCACGCACCAATGTCTTTTTGAATTCATGTGCGTACTAAAAATTAGTTATCAGTTGCTAAAAACGGTGAAGGAAAACATCGTGAGGAAACCGGCATACCTGAGAGATTTTTCAACGGTGTGTAAAGCCATGTCAGAGGCCTACAGGCGGTTTAAACTCTGACCCCAGGTTGATCATCAACCATACGATAAGAAGAAGAAGAAGATTCCCTAGGGAGGTCAAGACTTCGGACTTAGGACGTTGCTGATGGAGAAATTACAATACCTACATTACGGTCTATACCTTCTGACATGGGTTCTTTTTTTTAAAACCATCGGTTGAGCTATTTATTGGAAAGTACCTACTTGCATACGTACTCAGTCAAAACACATAGAGAAGTAAATACTTTTTTTTAAACGAAAGTGCTAAGGTATTTTGACACGAGCGTAGAAGCAGTGGGAATTTCGAAGCATTGCTGGATTGGATTGAAAGAATTTGTCGTGACGAAGTGTCATATTGTGAGATTTTTTGTTGGTCATCAGGTCGGAATGCGGCTAAATGAGCTGCGGTATTTCGATTGAAATGTTCGCTTTTGTTTATTCTATTTTACTAAAATAGAGAACTATAAGTTATCGGTGTCATCCAATCTAAGAAAAATGCAAACGATCGTTTTTCATTACAAATCTTTCATTGACATTTAATTTATGATTTTACTGTGTTTAAAGTACGTTTGTAGCAAGTTCAATAAATATTTTTTTTTAATTTGAACGTGGGTGTTCAACCTTTGTTATAATGCCTTTAATTATTTTTATGATTACAATTACTTACTTCCAAAAAAACAGATTTCAAGAAAATTTTGTCATGTATGCAAGATATTTCCAATATTTTTTTCAATCCCGAAAAAATAGGAAGCTTAGTGACCGTAATGTTTATGTAATTTAAACGCATATCACTATTATACGCTAGTTAAACAAGCCAAGAAAATAATTACGAACATTTAAATACGCAATAAAATAATAATTACCGCGTACATATTTTTAGACTTTCATGTAGATCATCTACAAGAACGACTATAATTCTCAACTCTAGCTAAGTAATAATAAGGTTCAGTATCATTTGTGCATGATCGTTACGGTCTATGCGTCCATACAACACGACATTTGTATTTAGAAGTGAATTTCTCTACTTTTCTCTTGCTTTCGAAGTTGAATAACCGGGGTTAACGCATCTCATAATTACGTCATAATGAATATGTATCAGCTTCATATTATATTCGAATTATGTCACTATTACGTGAGATTTCACCTCATTTAGATGTTTTAATTTGAGCTAAGCAAAATTACTTGAGTTGTAGATGATCTAGTTATCAAGCGCAGTTAATTATGATAATATTTGCTTGCCTAGATAAACAGCTTCTTACCATGAATTGTTAAAGCAGGACAGTTTAAGATGTGGAAACGAGACGCCGCATTACAGTGCACGTAGCGGCGCGCGGCGTCTCGCTTCCACATCTTAAACAGTCCTGCTTTAAGAGTCCGTGGTAAGGCTGTAACACATAGAACAGAATGTCACTCGAGACTTACTATTAACCGGTCAAATATACAGACTTCGTGCTCTTACTCATAATTATCTAATGGAAAAATCTAATAACACTTTTCAGGACCAACGAAGCAGTATAAGGAGAGGAATTATTATTGGGTATGTATAGTACCGATGGCTTTTATTCTGAGGAGAATGATAATTGAACAACTTATATAATATTGTGTATAATTTGTCCTCGCGTATGACTCTTATAAAAATAAAGATGCCATTAAATTCCTATCACCACTCACAGCATTCTAGATTTCTATAACCACAAAACTCATTAGTGCAGCAATCTCAAATCACTGTAGTATTTGGAGCACTGTTCATCAACAAGTAATCGGGCTTCATTTGTTTCTTACTAGGCCAAGGCAACTATCATATATCACAAACCACGAACTAACCTTAGACCTGGGATAAACATAGATGCTTGTAAACAATCACCTTTTTCCAGTTCCAATCAATTTCGCCAGATATGTTATGGGTCCCTATGTATTAAGGGGCGAGCTTATTGCCATTAAAAATTTTCATGGCATCGATAACAAAATTCTGTGCAGCTGCGAATAACCTATTGAAAAAACCCAGTAACAAATTGTCCGACCCCGAATTCGAACCTAGGATCGCATGCTCAGCTGTCGCCTTTAGCCTTTAGCTCTATGGACCAACGAGACAGTTATAATCATAACATAGTCATTAATCACGCCTATAATCTTCGAAGGTATAGGCAGAGGTTTTTTATCAGGAGTTTATACACCTTTGTGATGTGTAAATTCTTCCCATATATCGGGCTCCTATCATGTCGTCTTGCTTCCATAGAAACGTAAGGGAGTTTTGTTAATCTGTCCTTCCACGAAAATACATTGTACTTACATTAAAAATGTTAAATAAATACATTATAGTTTAATCTTTCACATAATAACGGAAACATTTACGAAACCGGACATAAAACATTACGAAAGAAACACTGACATTTTAAATGATATAATAATTTACGAACCACACACAAAGTTGATTAAGTGTCTTTACGTCAAACTTACTTAAAATATTCATTAGTTGATTTAAACAAAAAAAAACTAAAGCTTTATCAATAATAAAAATGAAACTTTAATAAATCATACGTGCAAGCATTAAAACCAATCCCAACACGTGTTTAAACACGGAAATATAAAGACATATTATTGGACCCATATCGCACCAACGTTGGCCAAAATGATTATTAATTTAAAAGAAAATCAACCCATACACCAACATTGGCTCCAATGTTATCCAAAACTAAGTATAAAAATAAATCAAAGTTATCACTAATATTAAATCGCCGAGTTTGGTACCAATACTAAAACCAGCAATAAAGACAAATCAATCTATATGACACGAACATTGGCGCCAACATTCGAACATATTAATTAAAAATTTCCGATAGTAACATTCCATTTTACAGGCGACCGGAGGCCGCGACAAAGGTCGTCAGGTGTTGCCAAAATGAGAAAAACAAGTTTTTTTAAATGTCACACAGACACAAAATAGTCCGGATCATTTTGCTTCGATTGGGTCGTACCAGTGTGTGTCACTTAGCAACTTCTTTAATAATACTTATATTACTAGATCTTTTTAGGGTTATCTATTAAGAGGTATATACCTATTGTATTTATTACCGACTTCGAAAAAAGGAGGTTCTGTATTTGACCTGTACGTACGTTTGTAAACCCGCGATTTTCTCAAAAATTACTAATTCGGTTTTCGTTATTCTTTGTTATTGTAAATAAGTTTATTATATTACATCTGTCATCTAAAAAGACGTAATAAGAATAAGATGCAAGTCAGATGAAATTAGTGTTAAAACATTATTAATTAATGGAATTGATATGAAACTCTCTCATTTCCTAATTAGCTTGTTTCTGAGTAATTAGCTAATGTGATTGTGCACATTTTTAATGGAGGGACTAGCTACATTTATTGCTACGTTTGCATAACAAGGAAAACAGCTGATGTTTTGTATGGAGATAGTTAAAATCTAAACGGACGCTTGAAAAGCTAAATTTTGCTAAATATTTAATGTGAGTTACTCCCTTAGACATCATAATATAAATACTGGTAATAGCAAAAGCAACTTTGTCTTCTAAACCTGCCCCTTAACCATGAACTCTTAAAGCAGGACAGTTTACGTTGAGCAAGCGAGACGCCGCATTACACTGCACGTAGTGGCGGCGCGCGGCGTCTTTCTTCCACATCGTAAACTGTCCTGCTTTAAGAGTTCATGGTAAGGGGGCTGAGAAAGAAATTGATTTTTATTGGTAACAGGCATTAATAACTTAAATACAATTTTATTGAATAACCGACAGGGCTTATCTTAATTAATATAGACTACGAGAGCAATGCAAAGGTTCTAGAGTATTTAACGTTTTTTGTCGTATCGGTTAGAGATGGTAGATAATATGAGTGCTAAAGATATTGTATTAATACCAGTTTTAACAAAAACATAGAGTTATAAAATATAGAGAGAAACGTGAATAATTAATTGAATATTGAACAATAAATATTCCTCTTAAAATATTCAAATGAAACTTTTATTAGTGCCAGCATAAAAAACTTATCTTTTGTTTTTTCTGTCAAATGTTGATTCTTTTGTTTTAAAAACGCGACTATAAATTTTATGTAACGACGTTATATATGTTTAATCACGTTGACAGTGTTATAATGTTATATACAAAACTTTATGCTAATTTGATATTTAGTGTAAGCACCGACAGCGCTTTTTGTTATAGTCATTTGTTATACGGATGCTGGATAGTAGGTAGTAGTAGGTAGGTATTATCAGCCCATACAGGGCGTACAGTCCCACTGCGGGGCAAAGGCCTCCCTACCCTTAGGTTCACTTACATATCAAATAATATTATATGATAGATACAGTGACAGATACAGAAAATCAGATGTCATTTTACTGCCACGAATACATCAATACACAATCTTCTTATTCTTATCGTATGGTTGATGAACGACCTGGTGTCAGAGTTTAAACCGCCTGTAGGCCTCTGACATGGCTGTACAAACTGTTAAAAATCTCTCCAACGTACCGGTTTCCTTACGATGTTTTATTTCACCGTTTTTAGAAACTGATAACTAATTTATAGTACGCACATGAATTCGAAGAGACATTGGTGCGTGCCGGGATTTGAACTTGCGACCATTGACTTGGCAGTCCAACGGTCATACCACTCGGCTATTAGTGCTACACTACGAATACAATACAAATTATTCTTATGATTAATGTAAAGAATTGTAAAGTTTAATCATATACTGATGATGCAGTACATTTCTGCTTACGCCAACACAATACACAAACTTTCCATTCCTTAACTAACACATTTGTAATCACTACAATTTTTAATATTACTAATTATTAATCACATCTAATTATTCTTGTAAGTAACTCAAGCCTAAGGCGTATTAGTTTGTGATCAAATAAAAACAATCACTTTCTTCATATTAAGAGACCGGTTATAAACAAGAAAAGCGGGGTTTAATTATACATTTGATTAATTACAATCGAATGGGTTTTAGGAATCGATACCCCGGATACTCGAGATCAGCTTCTAATTAAATTTTGATATCGATATGTGCACTTGTGTTGGTTAGTGATGCAGGTTGGAAGATTACTTGAATTTGAATTCACACTGTACTTTCATTTGGTAGCCAAAGATCAATCAATGTTGATTCTATAAGATTTTTTAAGTCAGTTTCAGATCTTGATTACAACTGAATACTGGCTGCCTATATCGAGTTCTTAAGAAGAAAGAAGAAAAAATTCTTACTATAAGTAACCATTTTACTAATAAGGGCATGAACTTGCACAAGTATTCGTCAAACACGAGATACAGGAGTGGCTTAGAACGAATACTCCACTGTTATTACCTATTAAAAAAATAACCTCATAATACCAGACTGCGCCAGAAGGAGGGTTATGTTTTTATCCTTAGTTTCTCCTTTTCTGAGAAACAGCATTAGGTATCAATTTAAACCACATATCAAATTCTAAAAACCTGAATTAAAGTCTTCTAAGATAAACAAAAAAGACTTAAACACAGCCTTACTTCCAACAGACCGCATTATAGTTTTAAATATCGAAAATGAGATACAGGTTACGAACTTTATCAGAACATTATTATAATTTCAAGTTTTAAAAATACAATGACATAAAATACATTAAAAAAAATCTGCGACCATCCAGTCACCGCGTGATGAGCTGATGACGTGACAATATGTTAAGAATAATTATGCTAATTAAGCCATGGTTGGAATAATTTCGGTCTATTCGTCCAATCTGATGAGACAATTATGCTAAACTATTGATGACTTGTGAATGCCTGGCTTTTTGTTATTCATTAACAATATCTTTAATAACGGCTTAAGATTGTAAATTTTTTATGATGACTGTTACATAAATATTAAAGAGTTGAATTTAGGAAGACTTAGTTACTTCTGTGGTCAACATAGGATTTGATAAGAAAAATATTTTTTTTTTAAAAACGTCGCCCCACTCTAGTAATTTCTACTGTATCGTGGGTGCGTTTCACATACATGAAATATCACATACACAAACACCCAGACTCGGGACAAACATCTGCGGATCGCACAATTTTTTGTCCCGTAGGGGAATCGAATCCGCAACCCGTAGCGCAGCAGTCCAATCGCTTAGCCGCTACGCCAATCAGGTCGTCGGTTATTTATTTACAATTATAAGAGTGTTTTATTTTTAGATAAAACAATATCTATTCAGTTGAACTGGGTGAAATAATCCAAAAAAAACATTTTTTGATTACTTCTATTTATTTTCCCGATAACTTTTTGGATAGGAATAATCAAAACACTTCCGAATAAGATGCCAATGTAATTTCGTTAAAATCTGTATTTCTCACTAGAGGAACTCGACTAGATAACACAGTCAGAAATGCCACATTAATCAATACAAATTATTACCTTAAAATTCTAGTATTACGTCACAAATACAATATATAATTATGTGAATTTTAATATCAGGCTTATGTGGAAAGGAATTCGGTAGGCTTGAAGTTTTAATGTTTAAAATGTCGCAATCCTTCGAAGGCTGCCTGATCCACACAAGGACTGGTTCTCAAGATCCGGGTGATATAAATATATATATTTTATATATAGTATCTTCTTCATTATGTCAGTGATTTATATTATATAATGCGTCTATTAATTATGCTAATAGCATATAAAATATACCTGAATTCTAACGCGAACTAGATAAAATATATATTTTATTTTAAGACTACTTTCTTGATTGTTACGTGTCTTCGAATTCTTTTCAAAATTGTGTTTTTATTGTATTATTTATGAATTCTTTAAACTGGTGTGTGATGTAATATGTAGGCTTATTTATTGTTACGAAACAAACCAAATAATATCAAGACTACGTCATGAGATGCTCACAACATTGATGAAAAAAAAATACATACAGAAGAACATAGAACCTCCTCCTTTTTTAAAGTCGATAGCAGTGGTGAAGATTACTAGATACAAACAACTAGTGCGGATGAAAAAAGCCGAAAATCAAGTTGACTTATCAATACAAAATTAAAATTTCTAACCATGTAGACAGAAGATAATATAACTAAAACAAACTCAAACAAATAAGATTGACAGAGACGTCAAAATAAAGCAACAAATCGCTTAACATTATTTACATTTTCATTCTCAAGTAACGAACATCTTATCATAAGGATTATTTAATTCCTTACATAATACGGTTATAATGTTCAAGATCACTGGTCGATTTGAATTTATTCAGTGACATGTTGGATAACATTGTATTCGGAAGTGACATGCTTCAATCACTGTTCTAATATTAATTGAGTCATATTTGTGAAGTTGGATTTGTTTGTTAATTACATCGTCATGTCTTGTGTATGTGATATTCCATGATTGTGAAAGGCTCCCACGACACAGAAGAAATTCTTAGAGAGGGGTGATGTTTAAAAAAAGAAATAAACTAGCACGTTTTTTTACATATTCACATATTCTCAGAACAATTCCCAATTAAATTTTTCATGTAAATACAAAAATTCCATAAATATAATAAAATAATTATTAAAATTGTAAACGCAGTAACAAAAAACAACAACAAAGATATCTTTATAATTTCTCATTAACAAGATATTTCTAATTGGAATATTATCGGTCGTACATTAATAAACAAGTTACGTTCTGACCCGATAGCGAACACAAAACTATTTTAATTAAACTCAATGCTTCCCGACAGTCTTTCCGTCCATTCTAACACGAGTAGCTATTCATTATAACGTAGTGGTTATAATGCTATTTGCTATTAACATTTAACGATTGTTATATTGTTTACGATAGAAAATAAAATTCATTTCTCTTGTTGTCGTTATGCTAACTGGAAATAGCTTCCGAACTGTTTATTAGGTCTGTAAACTAATATTAAATTTCAAGAATGTTTGAACGCAACTAACGCTTCAACATTTATTCTTTTGAGTGTTTTAGGTTATACGCAGTAATAGAGAACAGTTACTTTAGTACGTCTTAATGAAATATATTTATTGTATATCATTTCTACTCGAGAGGTAAAAAGAGGTGTGCACAAAGATTGGCTGAATTACGTTTCGCCAGTTTACGTTTTGCCGTGTGGTATCCGGCCTAGAATTGACCACCCCCTTTCCTCCCGTGGGTGTCGTAAGAGGTGACTAAGGGTAAATCCAGAAGATGGGCAGCAGCGTCTTCAGTAACTTCACCACCAATACTGCGATCCCCAAGCCGCTTGCCAAGCGTGGGGATTATGGCAACCCCCCCGCTTAAACGGGGAGGTCTATGTTCAACAGTGGACGTCTTTTGGCTGATGATGATGACGTTTCGCCAGACAGTACATCGACACTAAATGCGGTAATCCATGTTGTAGGCAATCAAGCAAGTACATGATGGCTTTACAAAAGTCACATTCGTAAGTATATGTATATCAGTCTGGATTTTATTTAGCACTAGCTGCGCCCCTCGGTGTTACCCGCTACAAGTTTTCGGGTTAAAAAGTAGCTTATCTATCTATCTATCTATCCTATGTGTTAATCCAGGGTGTCAGCTACCTCCATAGCAAATTTCAGCAAAATTTGCCCAGCCGTTTGAACGTGAAGAGGTAACAAACATACAAACACTCTCACAAACTATCGTCTTTATTATATTAATGTGATGTGATATGAGTCAATTTGTAAAAACTAATACGTTTAAGATAAAAAAGCTTTAAAGTACCAAGACCCGTAGCTTTCTGCTCTAGGCTTTCACAGGTTTTATTTACACAAAAATCTATGTGATTTATATTAATTAATTCTATATTGAATGTTTTTACACGCAAGATTGATGTCTACAAATCGCGATACAAGAGAAATTAAATGGACAAGTTCTTTATGTTTATATTGCTTTAGAAAGAAATCAGACGAGAGTAATCTCTACATTTATTACGATGTGATCAAATGAAGCTGTCGGTACAATTCATCTAGATTACTGTTGAGAAATATTACTGGCTGATGTGACTGGGAGCTATTCGCAGATATAGGAGAGGCGTATGTCCAACGGTGGGCTGAGATAGGCTGATGATGATGATGATTATTCGCAGATATTGCCTTAAGACTATGTTTTGATAGGTTTCACAATTAGGCGGGGTTGCTTCAGCTTCACTAGACGCACACGTAAATGTTAAAAATGGCGATACAAATTTTGTTATCTTCTAGCAGCCTTAATAACGATTTTTTTGTTTTCTACTTGCAGCCCTAACATTGTTGATAACGGGGTTATTTATGCCATGAAACAAACGCTTCATATTTTATGTACGTTAAACATCTTATGTAATCGTTATTTTTTAACGTACCTACGTATGTAACGTTAACAGACTGTTTGGAGCAAGCCGCCCTTAGTAATTGTTACGCACTTATCATCGATCTTTGTTATATCCATATACAGAGGAAAATTGAATTTATGCGATGCGAAAGTGAGTTTCTCAGTTTATCTTGCTTTCACGTTATAAAGGAGCAATGTATAGACACTATTTTTGCATTGATTTTTAAGGCCAAAGTGACCTGTTGCTTCTTTGTATTCTAGAAATAAACGAATTAGTAGGACTACAGTAGCGAAACTTTTACGATGCGTACCATCTTTGAAAACGAACCAACTGATTCTTAAGAAACAACATAGTTGACAAATTTGCAAGATTTTTACTATAGAAGCGTACTAAATAAAGGTAAACTCATGGGATATTTATCAGCTTGCAGGCAGCCAATGTTTACACAACACACTATGAATATTTTAATATGACACGTTGATATTGCGCTTTCAACGCTCGGTCGTCGTCGGCAAATGTCGTCAGACTTCGGTTTCGCAAGCCGGCGCGTGCGACGCTAATTGTAATGGCGAAAGCAAACAGGTGCCTACCGTGTGTTTTATTCATTTATAAATAGCTGCTAGTTTTATCTATTGTCGTTTTATTATGGAAATTGAAAGGATTTTTTATGAGTTCTTTTGAGATTTTATAAGGGTTTTTTCTTTGAGTTTCTGGTAATATTTTTATGTTGTGTGTCGAGAAATATGAAACCTTTTTATACCTATGTTTTTACGACATGATTAAAAAAACTATTTAGGTACTTTTAGGAGCTGAAAGAAGTCTTCAAATAAAAGTATTTGTTACTAAGCAGAGTTATTACTTTGTTAAAGGTAAACTTTTACCAGTATTTACTTTCTTTATTTTTGCGACTTTGTCGGTATTTGTGTCATCTCTTGACGACATCAGAGAAATCTGCGAAACTGCACAAACTAAGACGTAAAGCTAGCGATTGCTAATCTTACATAAATTACTGGTTTAAAGTGTCCTAGATTTTTATCTGAAAAGTTGTAGACATTTATGTTTTCTATGGATTAATTAAATATTGTTAGTAACTAATCTATCTTTTACATAAACAGATAATGCTAAAAGAATTGTAAGTTTTTTTATTAGCCTAATTGGTGTACTGGTCTCCTACTGCTGAGCAAAAGTCTTCTATTTATTTCAAAATATTGACATATTGTTTTGCCCTATGGGTCAAACACTATGCTAAGGTATTCAAAAATAATATAAAAAAATATTTTATTTCTATAATATATTTCAATGATACTAAACAATAAAAATGCAATTAACATTTAAGCAACATTATTTCATTAATTATATTTCAATTAACTGAGTTGGGTAATTATTTGCATGAATATTTCACATTTCGAAAACTTTCAACACGTTTTTTTTCTTTGCTGCAAGTCTGCAATTGTGACCTTTTTGTAGTTTTTGGAGCAAACTGAGGTCACAACACGTATGATAAAGCAATGAGCACAATAATAACGTTAAAACAACACGCAAGACTATCAATCAGCAGTTTCTTATTCACAATCACAATCAAAATAATCCTACACTGAAAAATGATCCTTAAAATTCAATACTCAGTAGATTGATTTCCACGAAATCTCTCACAAATTTGCAGAATGCTATAGAGTATAAATTCGTTTGATACGAATCTTGTTCATATCCTACCGGAACATGCGTTTCTAGCGAATCGGAAAAGATAATAGTTGAAAAGATATACTAAATATAATGTTCTTCCGTCGACCTTAATACTCATTTCGGAAACATTGCTAAAACAATGCGTGTTCAGGTTATAGTATGTTGTTGTTTTATTTTAAACAAACGCCTCGCGTACTTTAAATTGTAACACTTGAAGTAATTTATATTATGAGTTCTGAAATCTGTGTTAGTTATGTTATTTACATGTTATGGATTGTTCAGCTATTTATGTTTCATACCTACAATTTTTTTAAATAATATTCTGATTATTTTAACACCCGGATATATTTTATTAATTTAACAAAATTTAGCGCCAAGTAATTTTTTGAACTGGCTAAGAAGTGGTAATTGTCAATTGGCATTTGTCGCGCTGTATGGATTCTAAGTCTTGAAGTAATTAGAATCACAGACTTTCTTCTGAGCTTTTTTTTGTAATGATAGAACAAGGACCACTCAGCTAATAAATTAATTTAGTTTTTTGTTACAACTTATTTAAATTAAGCTCATTCTACAGAGTTTTGTAAGACATACTTGAGCAAAAATAATACTATTAAACTTTATACCCTCGTGGATCTCACTTTAGTTAGCTACATCTTAGAAATGCCAAATATAAATTAAACAGTTGTTGTTGGTGTGTTTCATAGCATTCTAGCTGAACCAAACTCTGATGCGGCTAGAATGCTATAATACTACTAGTATAAGTAGATAATATGTCTAATGCGTGTTAAAGTACATTTAGAATAAGGTACTATAGGATTTGTTATTTTTATGTACAAAAATCCATAAAAAGAAGATTAATAAAAAAAGCTACATTTCAGATATGTAATAGTTAAGCATGCCTAGACGTTTCAAAGACCTCAATGAATCCCTAGCTTAGTAAAAGACAGTCATTAAAGAAAACTAAAAGGTAAAGCTAACAAAGAGAAACATTTAAAATTGTCTTTTAACAATAATGAAAATACAAGTTTTGTATTGCAGTGTCCTTAACAAAACAAGCAAGACTCATTGAAAAACGGCCAATCCATTGACTAAAACGTCTAAAACTAACTGTAACTGATCTATGACGAGTGTTTTACGACGCTACCGTGCACACATGTAAACAACAAACACATACACACACATTCAAACATGTTACACAAGCTGACGACCTGTCATTGTTACAGTCAACTATACCTATCGCTTGAGTGTAGGGCTGGCAGTTACTAAGCATCATTTACTCTTATAAATCTTTGTATGTTTAACATTTTTTATTTGGAATAATATCTTAGTTTGTACACACAGTTTGTCTGAAGACAGGTAACATATCATTAAATCCTTAATTGATTAAAAACACCACAAACTTTATTTGAATTAAAGTTACCAAAAAAATATCTTTCTAAGGTCCTTTGAATACAATATTATAATGCTAAGGTATTGTATTTTTTTTGTGTGTGTGTGTGAGGAAATTTTGCAATATGTCCAAAAATCTGGTTAAAAATCTCTCTTTGAATTAGTAAAATAAAAAAACAAAGTTTACTTACAGTTTCATAAAAGAAACAAAAACCTATTTAGATACCGCTAAAATTTCTCCATTCGACAGCCCTAAAATATAACGTTATTTGTTAATCCATAACAAAGCGGTTAACCGGACCATTAGTTCTTTTGTGAGCTATAAAATTGTAGTTTGAGCTTTTGAAGTCACTATTGTATTAATGTTGTACAAAAAAGTGATGTGTCGAAATGTTTTTGACTGGGTGCGGTGCGTGGGAGCACTGTGAATAGCCAGATACCCTTCTCGCATTATTTGTTTTATGACACAAATTTCGCATTAGCCGTGACAAAGTATGCATGTTTTTGTCCAGAAAAACAGTGCATTTGAGACACTGTGTTTGTTTTACTTTCTTTCGACGCTTGCAGTACAAGGTCTTGATTAAAAACTTTGTTTCATGTACCATATTCGTATAGGTAAACGACAACGTCTCCCGATCTTCGTGCACGGTTTATGTATTTTTAAACCGAACTAAACAGAAACTAGATATCAATAACAGCGTCACTCACTGGATTACTACAACTATACCTAAAGTAAAAACCATCCAATAACCCCTAATTATAAAAATATTAAAATCGGTCAAGCAGTTTTTATAAATAAACACAAGGTATTTGAAATACATCTCAAAATGTTTATATTACCTTCAATTCTATAAATATTTACATAGAGCGACACACAACGTTGCTTAAGAAATATCTAGAGTCGCAGAAGTAACGTTAGTTAAATCATAATATTGCATCAGATGTTTAACTTAAATAATACTTAAAAGATAAGTTCTTTTAAGTATTTTTAAGTTATTTTCATTTTTTAAGTAATATTCATTAACTACTATTTTAAATACTGTTTACTTATGAACCTAAATAAAATATCTTTAGACCAGCGCCAATCCTAAAAATCATGAAAAACCTATTTACCAAGTTAAATTTATTAGATAAGATTAATTTACTGGTACAATCGGACCTTAAATCGTATTTAGTCGGGTAAGCAAAGGACCCATTCAAAAAAAGAAGGCTACCCAGCAGTTAGAAGACAAAGACTGTAGATGATGGATGAACGAGGAGTAATATTTTTAGTTAGGACATAATATAGTAGAGACATTAACGAACAATGGCAAGAAAGATCCCTTTACTAATTATACTTTTATATATTTTTCTATGTTAACTTATCCTTAATATAATACTTTTGTTTTAACATATCTACGATACTACCTACGATATAAAAACTACCTTCCTTGTCATCACCTGGAAAATCAGTCCAAAGAGAGCAACACATATCTATCTCGTATCTCTCATCCATAAGCCTTAATTGATAAAAAAAATAAAAAAGCTCGTATTATAAATTAGTTATCAGTAGCCAAAAACAGTGAAGGAAAACATCGTGAGGAAACTGGCACACCTGAGAGATTTTTCAACGGTGTGTAAAGCCATGTCAGATGCCTACAGGCGGTTTAAACTCTGACACCAGGTTGTTCATAAACAATACGATAATAAGAAGAGTTGATAAAAATACGATTTACGAATTACACGATCAAAACCAAACTGTTTAACTCATCGATGACACAATGTTAACAAAGTTTCCTAACTAAAGTCCTGTCGTAACGTTTTGGCAACCTTCACACGCATACATTATGCATTCATTTGCATACATCTTAAGTTAGGTTGAGTTGTATATCAATAAAGATTTCCTATGTTCTAAGTTCCTTTATTCGATGGTCGAATTTTTTGTATTGCTTGCTAATATTTGTAACAAAACTAGTTAGATTTTTGGAGTGCGTGTAGAGCCTTTACAATTGATGATAGCTGAGTCCTTTTTTACACTACCATCCATGTTGATTGGCCAATCTCTACACCGAGGTAAAACATGTTGTTGATGTGACAATTAGCAGTTGAAAACAACATATCTCTGAAGTATATTTTGTTTTAAATTCAATTTAATGTATCTATATTCAATCTTTTAAAAATGTACTACAATTATTTGTATATAAAATTCAATAAACTTTATTTCGATATAAAGACTTTTTGATTCGGTTGAATGCACGGTTTTCTTTATAACTACGTAAGATAAAGAACCAAAAGAAATAGATATGTTAGACATAGTACTTCCAATCAATGCTTTTATTCTATACTTATATAATAAAGAAGTAAAGTTTGTGTGTTTAGATGGTAGAGGTAATCTTCCAAACTATCCACCCAAAAACTATCAAATACTGGTTAAAGATTTCAATAACTCTACGAATCGACGACCTGATTAGCGCAGTGGCTAAGCGATTGGACTGCTGCGCTAGGGGTTGCGGGCCCGATTGCCGCACGGGACAAAAATTTGTGTGATCCACAGTTGTTTGTCCCGAGTCTGGGTGTTTGTGTATGTGATATTTCATTTTTGTGAAACGCACCCACGATACAGGAGAAATTCCAAGTATGGGGCGACGTTTATAAAAAAATATATTTAGAAATACCTTAAATGTGGACACAGGCTACTTTAATCCAAAACAAGATACGAAAAAAATCCAGACAAAGTAACGGGCTGAATCTAGTAATTAACAAACGATTCAATTTATATTGTAATCATAATGTCAGGTCACATCGTTATTCTTAATGACTCTATTCTTGACACAAGAATGTATTCAATGACACACATTTCTTTTAGACCACAACTACGCACCTTGTTCTCTGTGGCTTTGATAAATTGAAGAAATTATTAATATTCTTTATTGTAATTAATATATTTGTTAACAAAAATCTCTTTATTATATATCTTTCACTTAACAAGAATTGCCCTATTTGTTGATTTAATGGTAAAAAATAATCTGGGTGTTTGTGTATGTGATATTTCTTGTTTGTGAAACGCACCCACGATACAGGAGAAATTTTTAGAGGGGGGGCAAGGTTTTTTAATAAAAAAAAATATTTTATGCCCATCACGCCTGTATCCCTCGAAGAGGTAGGCAGGAGTTTTCTATCTCGTGAGATAGAAGGGAAAAATTGCCAATAAATGATCGTATAATCTGTGGTTCAGAAGAATAACTAAGAGAATTTAACATGACATTGAAAAAGTCACAAGTACTTCCCTGGGTTTGAACTCACAACCTTGTACACACAAACCCGTTAAGGAACCTCGATACCATCACGACATCTCATCAAATATTTTAGCATAATAAATTGCGAATTCTGATTAAACCTACCAATTAGTTTCCTTTATATTATCTCGTCACGTCTTAATACCAAGATGCAGTAAACTTTACGACTAGCGGTAACACGACAATTCTAAATGGCCAGCGATAAAACTTGTATTGTATTTATTGACCTCTAAAATCCTGTTTGCATGGAAAGAAGGAAACTGTCAAGTTTTTCTTTTTTATAAACAAAAAATCTTTGTCGTCGGTTTTCAAGCCATTATTTTTCTAATCATCAGCCTATTACATGCATAAGAATAGATTATTAACAACGCAAGAAATGTTAAATACATGAGTATGATAGATTGCGTGCAGCGCGGCGTCGAGAAAACGCAACGTTCGCGTCCCGACGTAATACGCAAGCCGCTACACTTTCGTAGCTCCGCGCTACGCATACAAAAGACATCAACGAGCGACTTAGAAAAGGTTCCTATATATTTTCCTTGACAACTCTAATTAATAAAAAATAATTCACTTCCGTATTAACATATTTAAACTTAGTTGGTACAAAAACACTGTACTGTAAAGAGACAATTTCGAAATTGTTTCCGCGCGTCGCGAAACGAGACGACGTTGTGTAACACACCAAACTGCGAACAATTACGCGACTCTGATTAAAATAAGCGAAAAACCACTCACCGTTCGCAAAAACTGTTTGGTTATAAGTGAAAGTCGCTCCCGTAGACGCGACTAGGCAATGTAAATGATCACTTTATTAGCACACAACACTGAGGAGAGCACTTTTGGGGGCATTTAACCACTTTTGGAATATTCTATGGGGGTACAGTTCATTGGTCCTTGGATTTGAATTTAGCGCGTGTGTGCGCTTGGCGGCGCGGGCGCACGGAACGGCTGGCGGCAAGAGACTGCGCGCGCCACTCCCACCATTGCCGCCCGAAATACTAATCACCTTGCTATCGAGACTGTGATTTAGGTCTACATGACAAGCGATAGCGGGTGACGCGCATGAAAAACCGTATTTTGTGGTGAGAAGACACAGGAAAACCCACAACTTAAAATAGTGAACTTTGTTTGAACTTGAATATATGAAGTGTTTTAAAAATCCGTGGTCTTTACATACCTATTTTGGAAACAGGCATGACTTTATTTATAAGCTGTTCATTTAGTAGGACTTTACCTATATTCTTATAAATAGTGTTCAGTTTTTAGTACTGTCATAGAAAATAATTTATTTACAAAAAAGTCCAATTGCCAATCAAGCCTGCCTTTTTAAAATAACTTGTGCATGAACATAGAATAAATAAGAACTTCTATATTTTTTATCGTTATCACAATACAAACGATACAGTTGTAGAAATAATATTTATTAGAATGGAATACCTATATATGGGTTTGACCTGTGTATGGAATTGACCTGTGTATGTATGGGATTGACCAATGTACTGAATTGACTTATGTATGGGATTGACCTATGTAACATTATGCCAACCCCATACATTCTCCATTCTATTCTATTCGTCTAGCGCAGCGTGTCTAGGGCCCCAGCTTATAACTTGCACCACACGCCACACAAGGTGAGACGGATCTAGATACAGCGTGTCATTTCTTCCACGACACAGTGAGGCTGTATGACCCGTGATGTCGAGAAAACTGTTTGTGACGTCACAACGGAGCCTTCGTCACTCATTGCAACCTCCTTTATAAAGGTCTTGACCTTGCAAGTTTGTTTGTGACGTGACTGTACCTGACTGGAAACAATTTACCCTTTGGAAGAATGTAAGGTACCATGTGATGTGTAGGAGAAAAAGGACTTATGTACTTAATGGTTTATTTATACTTTATAAACATGACATGTACAGAGGCGGACTAACCGCCGCACTCAGAGACGTTAATGATTACTTAAACCGACACTAAGTAAAGATTTCATAAAGGAAACCTTTACTTAGTGATAGTTTAAGTAATCATTAAATGTCTCGGAGTTCGGCGGTTAATGCTCTAGGCATTTTCTACCAGTCAACCTTAGGGTGGTGCATGCAAGGACTGTGGTAGGTGCTTAAAAAGAACGGAAGAGATGAAAACCAACTGAAATTTTCAAAACAACCGTGTAGGTAACACAAATAAGCCACATAACAGACATCATGATACACAAAACATATATGATTATGTTTAATAGATGAATATATTTTACATAGTGGGGCTAGCTATGCGGCTACCCGGCAGATCAGTCGATCTGCGAGGTTAAGCCGTGCTCGCCGCGGTCAGTCTTGTGATGGGTGACCGTTTTCACATGTCGAGATCCCACCGTACTTCGGAAGGCACGTTAAGCCGTTGGTCCTGCGCCTGATCTTTCTCCGGTCGTGTCGGTCTACCGTCCCATCGGATTATGAGAGTGAGGGAATATGATGATGATAATAGAATACCCAATACGAACGGGCACAAACCCAGACTCCGTGCTGCTACTGGGAATTGCCTGATGGAAAAAACCAATGATTGACACATCAAAATAATTAAACAATACCCGGGTCGGAAATTCAATCCCGGAAATGACGCTAAACAGTCGTTGGTCTTGTGGTCGCTATGGGCGACTGTTGAGGATGAGGTTCTGAGTTCCAATCTCAGGTCGGGCAAAGTGTTAATGGATTTTTCCATTAGGTTATTCTCAGCAGCAGCACAGTCTGTATTTGTACCCGGTTGATGACGATAGGATCTCCCCCTATGAATTGGGACCTACCGGTTTAATGAAGGAGTATACCCCTATGGGGAAAACAGGTGAGTTGATGTATGATATGATAAACAGTCGCGCTCTGCAACCACTCGACCAGACAAAAGGCAGTCAGTTTCACCAGTAATGCATGTAAAAATTTAGAGCATTATTGTAAAAATCTGTTTTAAAAAACCTTAGTACGTTTATTACTTTAATAACGATCAATAAATACGTGACAATTCATCTCATTTAAGGTCGAGGATATAGAAAACTGATGACGTCACCCAACACTCCAATGCCGTATCTGTCATCGATTACCGAGAGATCTGTAATAGCTGTCGGAATTCGGGGCTTATTTCGATGACCTTGTATAACGCATAGATATTTGGAAATCTACACACTTCCTGCTTACGCTTGTGTTTTTGAGTTTTATTAGATCAATAATAATAGAATCAAGTATATAATCACGCTCTAATTCCCGAAGGTGTAGGTAGAAGTAATCTTAATCAGCCCCCTTATCATGAACTCTTAAAGCAGGGTAGCTTACCATGTGGAAGCGAGACACCTCTACGTGCTGTGTAATGCAGCGTCTCGCTGCCACATGGTAAACTGTCCTGCTTTAAGAGTTCATGGTAAGGCAGGAGTCTATATAAACGCTGCTTATTAAGTCCCATCTTTTCGGTGGCGAGTGGCCTGTTGCGGCTTTTTACGACTCGTCCTTTCAGTAACGGAAGGTTTATGTACAGTATAGCCATGGGGGACTTAAAACGGTTATACTAATGTTTGTAAATCATAGCTAAGGACATTCTTGAGGACTTTTCATACAAGAAAAACGTAATCAAAGTAGGTTCATCCATTAGGTTATAATACCACCAGGCAGATACACTCAAATATAATACACTCCTTTTTGCATATAGAGATTTTAATATATAATAGAACTAGCTTCCACACGCGACTTCGTCCGCATGGATTTCGAACGTTTTATAGCCTTGCTCGATAAATGGCCTATCTAACACGAAAATATTTTTTTCAATTCGAACCAGTAGTTCCTGAGATCAGCGTTTTCACCCAACAAACAACCAAACTCTGCAGCTTTATAATATTATAAGTATATACATAAGTATAGATAAGAAAAATAATGATACAATACAAAAATAGGGACCAATTTTGAAGCGATAAAGCTGATTGGATTTGTTGATTGCACATGAATAAATCATTAAATTAACAATAAAATTAATTAGTTTTATAAATAAACCGTCGTGACATTGTGTCCTCTAGGTTGAATCAATCTCTTAACGTCTCCGTTAAATTGGTTTCTTCTAAACCTCACATAAAGCTATTGTTTATAAATAATTTAATTTTCGTAAACGATTTTTGTAATTATTGACGATATTAATTTAGTCTTTTAGCAACATATTTATTTTTTTAAATATTAATATGATGCATCACATGGATACACCTACAATATTAATGGCAAAATATAATTAAATTCATTTACTTCTTTTACAAATGACTGTTTTACAGAATTGTCTGGATCACATATCTTTGTGAAAGTCTCGTCTGAAGGTATATGAAATAAAAGTTTATTGTCTGAAAAATATTTTTACAATGTTGGCTCCCAGATCCCACAATAGGATTCCCCGTATTGTGGGACCTAGGCTCCGCGTTCCATTTACGTAGGTTGCTTAAAAATAGTATATACAGGTAATATACTTTACAACTAAAACTGACCGGCACACCTGAGAGATTTACAACGGTGTGTTCAGCCATGTCAGAGGTCTACAAGCTGTTTAAACTCTGTCACCAGGTTGTTCATCAACCATACAATAAAAAGGCTAAAACTTGTATTAAATGCCACTAGAGCCTTCCCGCCGTTAGTATGTTCTGTACACGAGGTATTTGCAGTGACATTATTATACCAAGGGTAAATTTCATGAAAGCTTAGAAAAAAAATGCGATAAATGTTTCTGAGAATATCAAAGAGTGTGAGCGTATTACACGCCTCTGCCGACTCCTAAGGGAAATATAGGCATGATGTTATGTTTTCATGTTATTTTTACTTTTCATATCTTTATATATATATAAGCTACTTTAAAAAAAATAACACCAGCCTTTAACCTACTTACACCTAGAATTATTTTTCGTCCCATACATTATAATAGAAAACTTAAAGCGAAGCAAATTCGTATGGTTCCTTAAATACAGGTCCCCATATTCCTCGCTAAACGTTAACTAACGTATCTGTATTTACCACCTCAGCGAATACTAATTCAATAGAAATCGATCTTATTAACAATTAGAATAAAACTGTACACGCATCGTTACCTCATATATTGTTGCATTAATATTAGCAAAACTTTGTAATGCACGAGTAAAAACAATACCGACTTAAAGTATTCTCTTTTTAAAAAACGTCGCCCCACACAAGGAAATTCTCCTGTATCGTGGGTTCGTTTCACAAACATGAAATATCACATACACAAACACCCAGACTCGGGACAAACATCTGCGGATCGCACAACGTTGTCGCGCGCGGGAATCGAACCCGCAACCCTAAGCGCAGTTTCCAATTGCTTAGCCACTGCGCCAACCGGGTCGTCAATTATTATAGTATAGTAGTATTGTGCAATTAGTTTGCAGACAAATAGACACGTATTAGTGTGTCTGATAAATTGTTTCTTTTTAACGTTCACAGACTCCTTGTGAAATACCCTCGTAATTCGCACCTTTAGTTTTTGTTACCTGAGAAATTGCTGAGCATGCTCCTGGGTTGGAAACCCGGGTCGGGCAAAGTGTTACTAGGTTTTTCCATTTGGTAATTCTCAGTAGCAGCACGGAGTCTGGATTTGTGCCCGGTTGATGGCAATAGGATTGCCCTCTATAATTACATTGGTACTTATAACTGGCGAAATGTGGGTGTACTATATGTACACCTCTGCCTACCCCTTCGGGGACTACAGGCGTGATGTTATGTTAGAGCTAATTTCCCAGATTTTTTACAAGCTTTTATTAAATCTGTATAGCAGTTTTTGTATTATGACTAACATATAAGCGAACAGTTACTTTGGCATTTATACTTTAAGCAATGATAGACAAATAAAGTGTGAAATAAAGATAATTTAAATTAGCATATTTTTTGCCTGTCATTGTATTCACGATAAATATTACATAGTGCGAAGATAAGTGTCATTTATGAACACGCTGACAGTTTAATAACCGATCATGTGTGTAGCATTAAATCCTACGCATTTAACTATTGAACAAAAATGTTCGAGCAAATTATAATAATAATTATTATGTATGCTTTTTGACAATTCTGCGCTCACCTCTACCATCTAAATAAGCTGATCTGTGTACCACGGTGTGACATAATCGTAGAAGAAAACTGACAGGCGGATAGTGACGTACTACTGCGTAATAACGTTTTCTTGTCATTCGTATCAATCAAAACACTTATTATAGCGTATAATAATCTTCGTAAATATAAACTAATTGGCATTATGCAAAATTGTTCATAACCAATGATATTTAAAAAAAGTACAGATATGTTACTAGCGCGGTCATTTTGAAGACTCGAAAGGGGGACAATTGTAGTCTTGGTTAGTACAATTGTTGCCCGATTTGAGTTAAGACTACTGCAGTTCAGACTCTGAGTTCAAAACACTTTTCCCATTCATTTTGTTAGCATATGACGTATCTATACTTTTTGATATGTCATTGTTCATAACAATATCTCCATGTCAAAAGATTTCCTAAACAAAATATTCCATCTCCTTCAGATAACTATAGTGAAACATGTTTTGCAATAATCGAAAGCAAATCATCTGAAAGTCATGTTGCAATTGATTCATAGACTGATTCAGCAGACGTCGAAATTGCCGCCATTCATGTTTGTTCTCAAAGCTTGGGACAGTGACCGTGATAACTACCTTGACACACTAACATACATATTCTATTTCCTGGGACTTGTTTTTTAAGCATTACTAATAAAGAGAGTTTGGTCTTTTGGTGTTCAGTCAATGACCATGTTTGGATATCTTTGCGGGAAAGACATGGCCCGTAATGGCATTGGACAGGGTTTTGTTGAAAAATAATGGGGAGGCCTTTGCCCAGCAGTGGGACACTGAACAGGCTCCCTAAAAAAAAATAAAGAGAGTCTTAAAAAGTGGTTTCAAGAGTGGTGTAATGTCCAGGCAAATGTTACCGATTGCATTTTCAACGTGGATGAATTAGTTTTTAAAACCCGACGCAAAAAGAAGGGTATGAAAAGTTTGACAGCTATGTGTGTCTGTCTGTCTGTGGCACCGTAGCTCTTAAACGGTAGAACCGATTTAGATGCGGTTTTTATTTTGAAAGCAGGTTTATAACTTTTGTTCCCGCAATGGTCAATTTTTATATGCTCTAGGTACTGGTTAGATCTGGCTTTATTGAGAAAAGTATTTCTGATCTTCTTTTTATTATAACAAGATATTGTAAATATACGAAAATATATAGCTATCATTAGATTTGTTTAAATATTGCCTCAGACCAAATATAATCATTTAATAATTTTTATAATCTAATAAAAATGAATGAATTCATATTCAAAACACAAACAAGTCGTCACTTATCATAATTAATTCTGTGACGTCTCTTTTATAAATTCAACAAGTTTTGAATTTAACGACGACTCAAATGTAAGTACGACAAGCCCATCATTGAGACCCTGACACCGGCAGACTCCTGCAGGCATCCCACGCGACTCAGAGGGCAATTAGAGGCGTTTGAGAACTCTATGACTTGTCAAACTGTAGGATGGTTAGACTAAATGTATGTTACAGACTGGTGAATCGCTGCGATGAACTCAGAATGTTTAAAAATATTTGATTAAGTTAAGTCTAATTAAATTGAGTTCTCTGCTGCCCTACCAGGTAACTGGTAGTGACTTTGTGGTGAAAACGGGAGAGCGGGCTTTGTGGCGTACCCTGAGGGAGGCCTACGTCCCGCAGTGAACTGCAATAGGCTGATGTAATGATGATGAAATGGAGTTAACCTGAGAGATTTTTCAACGGTACGAGATAAAACTCTGAAACCAGGTTGTTTATCAACCACACGATAAGAAGAGGAAGCATCGTACGATTTCCATTGTATACTTATAAACCAAATTGGAAATTGTACCATGCTTCTTCTTGTGCTTCTGTTTTGAAGAAAAGTATAACTTTATTAACACTGTTTCAGAGTTAAAATTAAGCATTACTAGATCGCAAGGAACATAATGCTAATACCAAGGACTATCACGTAAGTATGGACACTTCATAAACAAATGTAAGTAGGTAGAAATTAATAAATACAATGTCGTATTTTACCTACAGGTAGCTTTTCCGGTGCATGTAAAAGCAAAAAGTTGAAATGGAACGTCTCAAGGCAGACCACATTTTGTACTAGTTATGTTTATTTGAATATACAATATATACATGTATAAATTAATAAACAAGAATATGGTTGACAGGATGAGTGGGTTAGGTATATTATATATCTGTATTACTCAAGTTCTTATGGTTACAGTAATTTAAGGACTAGTTTTCTAGTCTTTGATTAAATAACAGCCCCCTTAGACATGTGGCAAAATGCTTGACGAATAGAAATCGAATAGAGTGAATAAAATATTGGTTTGACATATATGTCATCGATAACATAGTCGAAACGTTATGTCATTCCCATACATTCTATTTGTCAAGCGTTTTGCCTAGGGGGGCTGATATATGACAAGGGTATCATAAAGATGTTTGCGAAATTGAACATCGATATCATTATTAACAGCCTCGTTGGTCTAGTGCTCGCTAAGCGACTGCTCAGTACGAAGTCCTGGGTTCGTATCCCGGGTCGAGCAAATTGTTATTGGGTTTTTTCGCTAGATAATTCTCAGTTGCATGGCAATAGGCTCGCTCCCTATTACATTGGGATTACTGAACTGGCTAAATATTTGGGTATACTATACATCTCTGTCTTCACCTTCGGAAAACAGGCGTGACGTGATGTTATACTATATTAATATTAACACGCAATAACATGCACAAATAAAAAATAGGTGTTACCGCAGACCCACGTCGCGCAAGCGCATTAAGCATCAAGATATCACTGGCGAGTGATGACATGAAGTTATAAAAGGTTAACTGCACCATTACGCATTTCTCCGACATGACCCTAGCTACTTAGGATCGCACCTGATGTGTAATTTTTCTAACTTCCATCCCCAATGAAAAACAAACCTTATCCCAACTACTTAAAAGTAAAATTCGTCCAACAATCAGTCTCCTCTGTACGTGACGTGGGAAGCGTCGCGCGATCTCATAGTGCGTTTGATAGTGTTATAAAGGTGACAACAGATTGCATACATATTGTCCTCTTACGATGAGCTAGACGTGACCGTAGATAGGTACCTAGTACCAACCTATATAATTTGGTGCTTTATATTTAGTAAATACACCCACATTTTCCCAGTTAAGTTTTTAGGGCCAAATGTAATAGGGGACGAGCCTATTGCCATCAACCGGGCACAAATCCAGACTCCGTGCTGCCACTGAGAATTACCTAAGGGAAAAACCCAGTAACACTGCCTGACTCGGGATTCGAACCTAGGACCTCATGCTAGTGGTTGTAGTTGTTGCGCTTAGCGACCGCTAGACCGATGAGGCAGTCGTGTATATACTACATACATAGTATTTATGTGAAAGGTAAAAATCTTAAGCCGAATGAAAATCGTTGCTGCATCGACGACAATCGAGTTAATCTGAGCGCGCCTTAAGTTTATCGACTCGGCAACTCGCAGCATTGACCCACATGTTAGTATCGATATTCGGTTACAACACTCGGTGACGAATACACCTCTGTAATTAATGTGTCGTTTGTAAATTTAAATTTTAACTGTCCGTGACATTACCAAGCAGGTTTGTCTTCTTGATTCGATTTTTTAAATTGTTCTGTCTTTTGTTTTGGAATAATGAGTTCAATTAGGACTGTAGCTTATCAAATGTTGACAGTTGGAA
Organism: Abrostola tripartita; assembly: GCA_905340225.1. NCBI lineage: Eukaryota > Metazoa > Arthropoda > Insecta > Lepidoptera > Noctuidae > Abrostola > Abrostola tripartita. The sequence goes on along the minus strand of HG996487.1, from coordinate 3,797,447 downwards.
TTGAAAAGAAGTTTTCAACCTTATTGTAAAGGTGTAAGGTTGTAAGTACGTTAAATGCTACAGAGTTTAACTGGTGAAATGTAAAATGTTCAGTATCCGTAGTTACAGTTTCTAGGTGGAGACCACTTTGCCTATAGAGATAAAAAAAGTCTAGATTCCTTACCTAGCTTTGCTTAATGCAAATATCGTTGATCTTCTTAAGGTTTTCCATGATGTTAAATATAAAACAGTAATTAATTTAGGAACTGTTAAAGTATGTAGGTATTAGCAACATTACTAGGATTTACTAAGATAGTATAATTTTAAAAGTTTCTTGGCCAAATATATGGGCTAAACGTTTATTTTGTATTATATAGCTTCAAGTGAAATAAGACAGATAACAACTAATGAATACAACCATTTCTCTTACGTCACTTGTTCATACGTAAGATTTTCCTATAAATAAATAATGACGTCACAGTATCCTATCTTTGACCACCATATCTCAATTAATATCCGCTTATTATAGCCTAAGTGATGTCATTAATGACCTTATACGAGGTATGGTTGTCACATTTTTTTATCATGGTAAGTCCAGCCGCTTCGTTCGGTAAAACTTAAAGGCCTAATTGGTACGTCACTACAGCCGGTAGGCGCTAGACACTAACCAGGTTTGGACAAGAAGTATCGTTTTGTGCAACTGAAGCAGGTTCGCATTGTAGACAGAATAGTTGGTAATGTGTTGTTGTCATCTGAGAAAAATATTGTCCTTAAATTGGTATGTATAAATTAAAGAAACAATAAAAATATGGTATTCATAATACTTCTCAAAATACAGTTTTGTAATTGCCAGGCATTTGTAATCATTAATGATCAATCAATGGTAATAATTTACAATTAAACGTTATTTTATATATAACATAACATCACGCCTGTATTCCCCGAAGGGGTAGGCAGAGGTGAACATATAGTGCACCCACATTTCGCCAGCTATGTTGTAAGTCCCAATGTAATAGGGGGCGAGCCTATTGCCATCAACCGGGCACAATTCCAGACTCCGTGCTGCTACTGAGAATTACCTAATGAAAAACTCAGTAACACTTTGCCCGACCCGGGATTTGAACCCAGGACCTTTTGCTCAGCAGTTGCGCTTAGCGACCACTAGACCAACGAGGCAGTCTTACGTCATATCTTACGTATAAATAAAAACTAATTAAAATATTATTACAAATTATGTTATACTGACTACATTAAACACCGATCATCTCACTACTGTCACTACATTATATTTTAATTGTAATTCTGCATATTTACTGTACTGTGTCATCCATCTTTTACTTGGGAATAACCCATTCAGAAAGAACAGTGACGTGCCACTAGGAGAGGAGACAACTCTTAATACTCAAAACTAAACCTTATGTTAACCACATACGGTTTACAATTAGTAGTTGAGGAAGAGCTCATACGGCCTTGGATCCTTTGTAAAGCGAAACTGTACAGTCATAGTTTATTTATGATATAATTGATAAATAATCTTGTAATTGGTTTTTAACTATACATGTTGTATGGCATTTGTAGTTTTCTACCGTTTGTTACGCATGCTTAGGTTAGTTTTAAATAAAAAGTGAGACCAGTATGTATGTGGAGTACCAGACATTTTTTTATGGGTAAGACCTTTATGGCCGTTGACTTCTATAACTATTTAAAAATACTGTTTTAGGCCCGTTGAATGGTGTAATAGGTTTAATAGGTTTCACATTAATAAAGTTCTCCTGACCGATCCGATTTCGGTCACGGCGGCCTGTCTCAGCTGAGACGCACTCCCTATTCCCTCACTCTCATAATCCGATGGGACGGTAGACCGACACGACCGGAGAGAGGTCAGGCGCAGGACCAACGGCTTAACGTGCCTTCCGAAGCACGGTGGGCTCTCGACATGTGAAAACGGTCACCCATCACAAGACTGACCGCGGCGAGCAGGGCTTAACCTCGCAGATCGACTGATCGGCCAGGTAGCCGCATAGCTACGAGCCCCACTTAACATTTATACTAATATTATAAAGAGGCCACATTTGTGTGTTCGTAAACCCCGGAACTATTCAACAGATTTTCAAAAAAAAAACACCAATATTTAGGGTGGACTTCCAGGATTGACACTGGACATACTGCATTAGATAAAACACGTAATTTTTTTCCACGTGGATGAAGTCGGGGGCTGAAGCATTTCTATTATATTTATAAGGCTTAGTATGACCGAAATATCGGGGAAATACGGGTGTATAGACTGATTCTAACCCTCGGTGATAACAGGCGTGATTGTATGTAAAAATTGTTTTTTAAACCGGTTATAAGTATGTGTCATTTATAATCAGTCAGGTAAACAAACATTAGAATGATGAATAAAAAATAATGCATTTCAAAATAGTTAACGCTAGAGATTGTTTTAAAACAATTATATAAAATGGAATGGAAATAGTAAACATACAATTGTGAGGTTTTTTTTAAGATATACGATGTTGCTGGCTGAAAAGACGTTCGACTAACATTTAGTTGAAAGAAGACTGGTACCTAACAATTGCACCGCAGGTAATTTTCCTTTGTGGAAGCGAGGCGCCGCTACGTGCGGTGTAGTGCGGCGTCTCGCTTCGACAACGGAAAATTTCGTGCAGTGCAACCGCATAGTAACCCCGCTGACTACAGTACCTACGGCCGACGAATCTTGGCGATCCTGAAGTTAGCTGATTAGCTGCGCAATAGATAATTTAGGAACGAAATTGTCTACTGCGCAGCTAATCGGCTAACTTCAGGATCGCCAAGATACGTCGGCCGTACTATACCCGTATTATGGATGCTTGTGTTAATTGATTGCTACGAAGCGCGAAGAAAGGCCTCTGGTTGCCCATAGCAACTGTAAATGGATCTAGCTCAACTAGCCGTCCGATGCACAAAGTGATTTCGAAGGGTTTTATGGTCATTCATAACCCATCCAAAAACTGACGATGACAAAGTTTGCTTCACCTAATAGTTAAAATGTTTTGCGTGCTTGATAAAAATGATATATTTTGACAATAAATTAGCACCTAACACTTGACTTTTGTCTGTAATCGCTAATAAATTTTAAAAGCCACTTTTTGTGTCGTTTAGTAACCTCATTATTTACTCATTGTATTTTTTACCAAGATCCTTCGCTGCTCTACTTTAGAATGGAATTCGTGGGGAATTACTAGACTACGGATATCCGAATAAAGGTTAACAAAAACTGGTAGTATAAAAAGTGAAGTTTGTATTACATGAAATTGATAGTACCTAATATCGTTATGGGTTTTTCTCCAAGACGTAGGTATAGGAACGTACCGTTCTTAAATACTTGAACTAAGGTTTGTAAATGTGTTGGGTAAGTCCTTTATTAGAGGCAATAGTCAATAGGTAGCTCTTAATTATAAACGAGGATAATACCTACCTGTTATAACTTAAACTCGTATTCGCAGTATTGGTGGTCAAGTTACAGAAGACGCTGCTGCCCATCTTCTAGATTTACCCTTAGTCGCCTCTTACGACACCCACGGGAGGAAAAGGGGGTGGTCAATTCTAGGCCAGATACCACACGTCTTTCGGAAAATTTTGATAGAGACCCTTAAATGAAGAAAAGTCATTTATACAATAACCCTCATATTCATAAACGAGGATCATACCGGCATTAACTAAACCCTGTGTTATGTGTAATGACATCTCTGTTCCCCGACATACAAACAACAGTGACAAAAATAATTTAAGCCACGGTTTAAAATTTTAATTTTTATGAATATTGTATTTGTCTGTCTTAGGCACAGTATATACTGTGCCTTTATGTCTTGAAGGGATAAACAGAAGTTGTCATGGCAAACTAAATATAATGCATGCTAAACGTTACCCAAAAAAGCATTGCATATAATTGAGAGCCCATTTCACTGATCGTCTTTTGTTATCATAATTATCAGCGCACAATTATAACTTTCAGATTGATTTGTGAATCGAGAGGCAATTTAAATCGAATTAATTAAATCGATTCTGTCGTTAAGAAATATTAATTTGACAGATAATTATGATGATTGTAGCGCTAACCGGGATGGTCAGTTTACGAAGTTAATATACATGCTGTAGGCGTATACATTAACCCTCTTATTCATAAACGCGGATTAGTCCTGCATTAACTTAAACCTGTCGTAAGTTTATTGACAACGACAGTGTCAGGTATAATTTAATCCGTGGCTTAAATTTTAATAGTGGTGTAATTTTTATGACTAAAAGGGGATAAAAAGGAACCTTTAGTTCACAATACTAAATACTCAGTCATTTTAAAACAAATTAATACTCTTGGACATAATTTTTATTGACTGTAGTAATAAATTCTGTAAGGAAACAGAAAAAGTTGCATAATTATTGAATTTACAAAATTATGATCTTTTAATTATGTAATTTTATAACTGCATTGGCAGTTTAAATTGCATAATCACAATACAATATAACATTTACCCGTTAAATATTTTACGATCTACGCTGAAATTACATAAAATTATATTGATTTATTTATAGTTTATGCAATATGGTCTTTAAACGGTGTATAACAACATCAATAATATCAATTGTGACGGTTGGCAAATCTGAAATCAGTGTTTTATTGCAATTTAGTGACATTATTTTGTGGTTATTACTTACATCAATATTTACATCTATACATCCAGAAGGAGGGTTATGTTTTTTTAATGTACCTATGTATAAAGAGATTGACTTCACATACATCTCATAAAGTAGAGAGCTAAGTGTTATGTAAATTCGTCAATACGGTTGCATTATCAACCAATCCCATTAATTTATATTTATAAGGCTTTAAAGCATACTTCAGATAATCATCGTTTTTTATATAGCACTTCAATCACCAACTTTTATGCCCAACCTTGGCCCCAACTCTCCCAATATAGAGTTGGCGTATTTGGTGCATTACTAATGTCTTAAAAGGCTTTATATAAGTACCTTCTGTGGGTGCATTGACCTGTTAGAAGTAATTTACTTAGTCCTGACGTCATAGTGTCCTTAAGCCGTGAATTTCAAAGTTGATTTTCCATACCTATTTTGTGGAACAGTAGAGAAGTGACAGTTAGCGGGTTAGATTAAGTAATTTAATCGATTACCGGTCGATGATCTAGATATAATTAGCAGAAACTAATTCGTGTTTTGTAATGTTTTTCTTATTTCTTTATTTAGCAAAATATTTTTACTTACTAACTTATTTAACTAACACAATACTGACTAGACGGAGATGTGGAAAGAGAGTGGGGAGGCCTTTGCCCAGCAGTGGGACACTTTAGGCTAATAATAATAATAATACTGACTACTGAATTTTGTATGATTTCTGTCATTAATGAATAATTTTTTAGCAGTTTTACCTTAGTTTTGCAATCAAAAAAGCTACGTTTACTAAACGAGTTATGAAAAACTCCTATGAATCGCTGTTTAGGCGAATTTATTTTTCCTATCTAACCCAAATCGTATCGATATTTGGCTTGACTCCACTAAATATCGATACCATTTCAATATATCGATACTATTTCGTAATAACAGCGCACCTCTATAATATTTTCGTATACCTATTCCGCAGTAAAGGCAAATAAACGGGTTACCATAGACGCAACATGTTTTACCATAAACAATACTGACAAACAACTAAACTCTTGGATTTAGGTCTTCATTGTGCATGCATACTCCTTGGTTATTTAGAGTAAAATAGCTTTACCTTTTGTACTGAATTAATTAACTGACGTGAATGATGTTATTTGAATAATCTTGGTCTAGTCTTATTTAGATGTCTAGTCGACCTCATTTTAAGGTATTTGTGATTGAAGGTATCTTGGTAATGGAAGTACTGTTAAATCTATTGGTAGATGGACGTATTAGTACTTCTCGCTGTTTTTGCATAAGTAATTTGACTAGAGTTATAGATTCGTTTTATTAGGATAATGGGCTGTGGAAAACACGCATTTTAGCATTTTATTACATGATTACTGTTGAAGGTTATAGTGATAAGTCTGCTACTATAAAAAATATCTAACTGAAAACTCTGATTACTATATAGTGTTTAATAATTACGACCAAATACCTAATTTATACATTACGAAAACGAAAAACACAAGACCAACCTCTTTCTATATTCAAAAAACTTTATCACATAAGACTTAATGGCATCAACAGTATATCAACACAAGAAATTAAAAACAACACATAAACAAAAACATTATCGTCGCACAACATTAACATTCAAGCCAGCCAGTAATTATTCTGGCTAAAGAAAGTTCTAATTGAATTTGTGATTTATGCCAGTACTGCGCACGAGCAACGAATCAAAATAACGCCTCCTTGGTGATTCGATCTCCTTTCTGCTTCCTACAACTGCTAATTTTAAGCCTTTATCGTACGTATCGGAGACATGAAATATTTAGCGAAGATGAAAAATTATACAAGAATACACCCCTAAAAAGTCTTCGATGAATTGTATGAAGCATTTCTCTTTGATCGTGATTTCCGCCATTTGTAAAAAATGTGTAAGTTTTAATAATAGCCTCCTAAGATAATTATCATTTAAAAACAGTTTAGATTTCCTCCTAGCATATAACAAAATGTTGTTTAAGACATATTGACTGAATCTAACTAAAGTTATTTTGACAATGATCAACTATGTATGTATCTATAATTATAAGCATAAGTTTTAATTTTTACAAACCTATTTTGGAACTGCGCTGAAAAACAGTTATTATAAATAAAATTGCTTGGCTTATATTTAAGATTTAAAATAGAAAACTGATATTTTCAAAATACCGCATATTTGAAAAATAACATATTGAAATATTCTTTAGAATTTTTTTCAAGCACGCCACTGTATGTCAATATTCCCCTGATGTATTACCGCGACGGGAGTGCATTTAAAAACCTATTAATCTCAACACGATCCCAAAATGAATCCTCAATTTGTTTAAAAAAGAACGTGATTGCATAACCTAATGTTAATTTGGAGTATACTTAGCTTACGTTGTGGAATGTATGGATAAAACAATCCTAAGCTGAACTAAGCCATCTAAGAAGTCAAACTTTTGAGTCAACGGTAATTATGCCGAGTGTAAGCAAGTTTTCAGTTGGCTGTCAATGATTTTTGATCGATTTTGACAGATATTTCATACGTGTAGAGTCAAAAGAAAACTAATTAAATTTCTTGGTTGTTACAAAAAAATAATTGATCATTTAATAATTTTAATTTAGACCTTAATCTCAGAAGAACATACAAATACAGTAACGTAACATAAATGTGTTAGAATATTATTTGATCGCAAATAAAAATCTCACCAGCTCCGCCGATCGCGATGAAGCGATATTTTGTTATTAATCTTTTTTCCTTATTTTTATGCATGTTACAAATTGTAGCGTTTAATTTGGTACATTTGAGACCTTTCAATGTGATTATATTATTTAATACACAAGTATACCATGCCAACCCGCAATGAGTTAGCGTGGTGACTGGTGATCAATGCTCAATCCTTCTGTATGCCTTTGCCCTGCAGTGGAACAGTTATAGCCTGATATTAGCCTATAACTCTAATATAATATTGATAAAATCAATTAAAAACGTACATATATTATGCTTTCTCTCTCTTCCTTCCTAGCTACAAATCACATATGGTGTTGGGATCAGCTAACCTTGCATGTATGTGTACATTTTTAATAAAAAAACACTAAATTCTAATATTTTTATTAAAAAGAACAATAAACTGTCTTTATTCGTTGTGCGAAACTGTAACAGAATCGGCAAAAACGGTATCAATTCAAAAAGTCTAAGTACATTCTTGAGCTTGAGTTTACTTTCAAGAAACCGTCGCCCCAGGCGAAAACCCGACATCTCGCAGGATTTAAATCAGCGCGCGCGCAAATACTTCTTAAGCGGACTGTCGATGCTTCCGCAAATCATCTGTCTTCCTCCCAGGACTGATTGCGTAGGGTTGAACTGGTTTTAATATATTTAAAATAACAATTACTACATTATGTGTGGCGAAGCTTACCTACTCGATTTTTGTTTTTCTAACATACACACTCACGGTCAAAACTACTGTCGTCAAAATGTTTTTAAATAAATTACGATGATAATGATTGAAGATCGTGTAGGGGCCTGTGTGGCTAAGGGGCGCCAGTTATCCGTCTATTTACTGTTGCCCTGGAAGGCTCTCTACTTGCATCCCACAAATTAATAATGATAAAATTAATGATCGACGTAAAAATATATGTCATAAAATATGCATGTGAAAATAAAACTCAAGTATACAGCTAAATTAATGAAAGATAGTTACAACATATATACTTAATTAAAAAACAACAAGGGACTTAACGCGAACACTAGTTTTCAATTTTAGCTTGACGTTTCGACCGAGTTGCATCGGCTTGTGACCACTGCACAAGCAGATCAAGCTAAAATTACTTGTGTTTGCGTTAATTCCTATGGTGTAGTTTTATTTTCGTCATGCAACGCGATAGTTGAAAAGTTAGTAAATAACATAACTACTTTTCTTGCGGATATGAAATCGAGTAAGCTTTGCGTTAAAAGTGTTACTGAATCAGCAATTAATTTATTAATACTTACAATAAAAATATGATACATTATACGAGTACTATCTTCATTAAAATGAATAATTTTGTATTGATATATATCGATGTATTATACGATCAGTAATCAAATCTAATATTTATCTTAGCAGGCAATATCTATCACCAAATGTGTGACTACCCTACATAACAATTTCTTACAACCGCACCGACTACGTTTCGTTACACTGGGAACAAATTGCAAACAAGTTCTAAGAAACCGAAACGCAGCCGAAAGAAAGTACAGTCTTAGTAATTAATTATTATCATATTTATCGTAAATAAATATTTATTGATGACGTATCCTAAATTTATTGGCTCTTAATACATAGTGTTTGGTGCATAATGAAGATATTTATAATACGTTATAAATCAATATTTGGTACCGGGGTAATTTGAATATTTATTTGGTATCGCAAGTGTTGCCAGTTATGATTGATAGTACGTTATTTTTGGCTGGCAATTTAGTTAGGTTGTGAGTTCTTCCCGAGTCTAAAATCTGCGTATTGCGATAACTAGGAAGATATTTCTGCCCGTTTTAATATCATGGGCGTAAATTAACTTAGCTTGCTTGATTTAGGAAGTCTAAAGTGTGCTACGCAGTTTAGTAGCCAAGCTTAATTTTTATGACAACTCTTACCAACAAAAGCGAATAATAAGAATAAACTTACTAATAAAAAGTCCATTTGAAATCTGAAGTAGTTTGGCCTAGCTAGACTCTCCCAAAAAACTTTTAAAATCAAGATTGCTAGGGCAACGTTTAAAAAATACGACATACTTTTAAGATTCTGACAGCCTACATAATAATAGAAATAAGATATAAATAACATGCATTACTCACCATGTCACTAATACAGAATATCGGTAAAAGCCGGCGCCGGCGCCGATCAAACGCAAGCAAAAATAACGTTAATCTCACATTAGGCAAGCAAATAAAGAGAATCTTATGTATGTTTAACGGTTCATTGTTCAAAACTTCATGTACAAGACAAATAAGAAAAATCTGCGAAACGTAGGAGGTAGGATTTTTGGGATGAATCTCGACAATCTTATCCTTGCAGTCCTAATAACCTTTATGATAATGCCCTTAAGGTTGATATTACACATTGTAGCGACATAAACAATGTTGTAAGGGAGTTTATTTGTTTATTTATAAGGAAATGTAGTGTTCGGTTACAGGCGCGGTATTTTGTGAGTCTTCGTGATATTATTTCGACGGTTACCGTTACCGAAGATGGAGTTACGGTAGACACTGGCTATTTATAGAAGTATAAAGCAAGCAAAAAGCTAAGGGACGATAATCGCCAGATTTTATCACCAGAAGAGGTTTTGACGAACTTTCTACACCAAAACTGTTAAACTGACAAGAAATGCCTTGGAAAATGAGCTGCGTTGAAAAAACTGGACTTAAATTAACTCTTTTTACTTATGATTGATCGAATTACAAATGAACCACCAAGAATTTTTGGGATAACTAGACATAATAGGCTAGTCTTGCCTTCTATAAATACAAAACTTGACTACCTTATTGGCACAGTGGCTAAGCGATTGGACTGCTGCGCTAAGGGTTGCGTGTTCGATTCCGGCACGGGCAAAAATTTGTGCGAACCGCATATGTTTGTCCCGAGTCTGGGTGTTTGTGAATGTGATATTTCATGTTTGTGAAACGCACCAACGACACAGGAGAAATACCTGTGTGTGTAATCACACAGTGTGGGGCGGCATTTTTATTAAAAAAATAGACTTATGACGTGTAGGTAAATGTGAGGGTTATACACCTGATAAAGAAGAACACTCTTGCCTACCCCTTCGGAAAATAAAGGCGTTAATGATATGAATCTATGTGTAAATACAATTACAATTCTTCGGAATTAGGATTGCCATTGAACGTGGCAATGCTTCCAGCCTATTGGGCGCCGTACCAGTCAACAGAGATGGGGAATTCATCATACTTAAATTTTTATTCCTTTTTTTTCTATACGTTAGAATTTCTTTTCTTTGGCGCCAACGTTTGCCTAATGATGTCGAACGTGGTTTGTATGTCCAATGGTAATTAAAAATGAATGGGCCAACTCCTGCCACTTTGTAAGCGACTCAACCTTGGCACATTACCAATTGCACTAGAACTGCGTGTACCATGACTAAAACATATTATTTATTAACATATCATCCAAATTCATTGGTTGTAAATGTGACAGACAGGTATTTGTTGAGTTAGATTCCCCAAATGTGTACGGAGTCTTCACTATCACTCGCATATGAAGATAAAAGTATTGAGGCTTGAGGCTGATAATTTCCATTAAAACTAGCTAACTATGCAGCCAACTCTGCCGCCAAACCAGCTCATGAATAAGGGCTCCGTTCGAGTTCGAAACTAGTCGGGCATTTCCGAATACACACGTGAGTATAACCGGAATCTCAGTAAATAATAAGGATAACAGTCCCGAAAGTTGTTACAGTAAAACTATGGAGAATATTGAAGTGTACCATGAACTGTATTTACCGAAATGGGTGCTAAAACAGCCACCATCTGTCTTTTCCTGCACGTTATGGAGCCTTATAAATGCTAATAATCTAAGCTTACATCGTACCTAATCACATAGGACTCATACAGAAGTATCACACGCAAAATGGATGAAAAGCAGCACCCATCTCCGTTCTCTTGAAAATAAGTACCTACTTAAACTAAACCCGTCACCATAATTGTCTAAAAAAAGTTCGAAAATCAATCCCTGATTTATTTATTTATCGTCCAGGTACCGTAAAGCCGAAGTCGGTCAAAGTGTAACTGTGCCATACCACCCGGGGTGCAATGTACGATCCCGCGAGACTAGTCGTAAATCCAGTGTTCCCGGTAACGTAACAGTACCTGAATGAACCCGAAATATGGCGGCTGCGGCACTCGACGCACTGACTTATTGGATGGGCCGGTGTTGCTTGGTTGCTCACGTTGGTGTTAGCATTCTTGTGATTTTAATCAGTGATTGTTTTTTGGCATCTGCAGTCTGCATTAAGGCAGTGTGTCAGATTCTTCACTGATACACCACCACATGTTCCATTTAATCATTTAAGCAATTTAAAATATTTCCATTGAAATAAAGGCTTGTGTTACCACACTTCACACTAATATTATAAAGGCAGAAGTATGTGAGTGTGTTTTTGTATGTTTGTTACCTCTGCAAGCTCAAACGGTCAGACCAATATCGATTAAATTTGGTATAAAGGTAGCTGATATCCTAGATTAACATATAGGCTACTTTTGAAAAATGTAGCAGTTAACACTGCGAGGCAAAGCAAGTATTTCAAATAATTTATAATCATGGAATTGTTAATTATATATGTATATTATTACGGCTGAACATACACAAGATTCATGCTGGGAGATTTCATGCCTAGACATATGGATTCTAAATAACTATCCCTCTGGTTCTGTGAAATGGAGCAAAACAGTTTCCATTTATAAAATCTAATTCAACATCACACATCTACTGGCATATGAAATAAATCATAGGTTTGCAAACATTAGTGCGTGCTTGCCAGTACAGTATACAACTATAACTTCCACAATACTCAAAGTTCTATGCATAAAGCTTAAAGAATAAGAACGACAAAAGTATCCGTATTCATGTTTTAACAAATATTTTTGAACTTACCGTACGTATTGTAAAAACGATCCCGTGACCAGGAATCGTATTCCAGTGATACGGTAACAAGATTACGGTACTCCGAGTATTTATCGCCATCTTAATTTCGTATTATAATAAATAAAGTTACCCTTAACTTAAGTTCGAAGTCTCAGCTCACTGTCATATGTATTGATTAATTTGACAGCAGTGTACTTTAAATAAAATATACTTATGCTATGTTACGGCGTGTCAGTGATATCGCTTTTCACTGTTGAGTTTGGTACACACCCACTAAATAATAACTAATGCGTTACAATAGTGTTTTATATCCTATGGTTGTGTGATTTTCTTAACAATAATAAGTTAGGTTAAGTTGTAATTTAAAAAGAAACAGCTAAATATCTTCTGTAAAAGGTTTAACTTCACAATGCATTGAAAACTGTTACTAACATACGCACATAATTAAGTTCATCGACTTTTTAACCGACTTCATAATTGTAACAATGTGCCTTTACAAATGACGGTACTAAAATAATTGTTTAGGCTGTCAGCATCATTACCTGCTGTCTAAATATTATTACTTTGTGAGTACATAATTTTTTGACCGACATAAGTTGACCAAGATCTAAAAAATTTGCATTACAAAATTTACACGTCGTAACGTAAGCTAAATATGTCTCTCACTTAATGCCAAAAGTATTCCTTTTACAAAGTAGGCAGGAATGCAACTGACAAATGAGTTTAATGCATTGGTACCAACCGTAATAATGTAACAACACATGTAATTTTAAAAAACGTCAAGTAACCTGGTTTTTAAGCCATAATGTCTGATAACAGATGATTTGCATATGAACAAATTTGATCCCGACGAAGATATTTTGCACTCAATGAATTATGATTACGAAACCTTTGAGTTGGTTTTAATAATTCTATCGTACAATAACCCTTCATTGGATTCGTTAATCCATGTTTTAAGTTTAAACGACAATTTTGAGTTCAACATCCAAATGTAAAGTAACAAAAAGTTCGTAGCTTAAAGAATAACAAAAAATTGAAACAATTCTTGGAGTAGCATTCCAAAAAGGGAACAACCTCTTGAAATTTTCGATTGTAGGACGTGAATTTAAAACAAATCTATAAAAATCGTCATTAATTATTTCATAGGTTTATAAAATATTTGTTTATTAATATAATATAATATAATTATTAATAAAGTCCTATAATATCAATCAATTTAAGTTTGTATTCCTTATTCACTGAATAAAAAACTTTTTTTTTTTATATCCTAGCTCGAAAAAGCTTAAAAAATTAATAATTATTCCTATTACATACGGGTCTCTGCTCTCTAGGTTAATAAATAAACCAGTAGGTACATGGACTATATTTAAAGCTAACGTATGAAGATCAAGTGCATGCACTATCAATCCGCGTGTCTCACATAGGTAAGTAAGTAGGTGTCGGGTCCACATATCGCGTTATTTATTACATTATAAATGGTATCGCGGATCGCGCGCGTTTTGGACGCGCCGGGGTGATGACGTATCTCATATTTATGGGGCGCATGCGTATTGTCCCAGCGTGTAGGTAGTGATGCATGGCCGCCGGCCCCGATGGATGTTACTTACCATGGCACCCTAGAGTGGGTGTGGAGTTATAAGGGTTGGAAATGCGCCCTATGGATCCCTGGAATGTTTCAGTTGCTCGTCGCGGATAGTTTATGTATAGGACATGGTATGCGGAAGAAAATTGTAGAATGTTCACTTTATAGGGTAGTCTTTATGGTACATGAAGGTAAATCTATGTTTATAATACGTGAAGAATGGATATTGTAAGCCTTATATTGCGCGCCTGAAGAAGTAGAAAATTACTATAGTTAAAGTTGATATGAAAAATCAAAAATGTATAATAATGTAAAATGTATATCTAGTCAAATGGTATTTTGTCCGTCTTCATGTTTTAAATGGGATAGATCATATCTTTTCCTAGACATGAGAACTCTTATAGGTAACGTACTTACCTATTTAGTAATTACTAGTTATTAGTTTAGCTTAGTAATTACTATTCTTACTTTTAAGTTTCGACTTTACGATCACATTAGTCGATGGTCGCAAACAGGAGCTTTCTCTTAATTTAACGCACTTAAATATCTGGCGATTAACTATCTCATTATACTTTACTGGAATATTTTGATGCATAATTTTTTGATGTTTTTGGTTGTATATATTTTTAGTTTTAATAGTATAATAGGTAGTATTAAAACAATCGTGTGTGTATACTTTACTGGTGAATCTAACGACGTCGTTACTGACCCAAAGAATTTAGCAACCACTGAATAAAACCCTGCTAACATAGAAGTAGAATGTAAGTTTGTTAATTAAGATGTTAATCAATAAGACTAAACAAATTTAGATGAAATTTTTCGAAAGGCATACAACTCATAACTTTGATTAGAATAAAGATCCAAGTACAGTGAAATAGATCCTATAGATTGCTTCTGAAACCGCGGATAACAGCTACTAATCTTTAGCAAAAAACAAAAGCCACACACTAAATCCTACTACCAACAAAAAACAAGAAGCAACAAAACCAGCATCTTTATGAATGGACATGGCACAAATAAGTAATCGCTTAACATATCCGAGCGGTGTTAACATCGAACATCAAAGTGCGAGGCAGTTCAATACGTAATAAAAATGCCGCATCCAGTTGTCACTACTCCTTATTTGTATGTTGATGGACAATGCCTGATTAACATTAAAATGGGTTATTAGGTAACAGGTGCTTGTGAAGGAAATGGGTCATTTGTGTTTAGTTCACGTCAAAAGTCGGAAATCAAAGCTTATTGTTGGAATGGGTTCCGTAATTTGATGTGTCTTTTCGTATAGTTCTGAAGTATCTGGATCAGATTCATATGCATGAGGTTGTAGGTTCAAAACCAGGCAAGTAAGTATCTGGTTATGTAGTCCGTTTTGCCACTTGCCTATTGCTGGTGTGATTTAGTATGATTTTGTTACTATTTTTGTTTTGTCCTCGGTGTGCAATGGAACTTACTACCTTTACACAACTTAAAATATGGGTATATCTAGGAGTAGTATCTATTTTTTAATTACTACCTAACCCGTCGAACTTCGTACCGCCTTCTCACCATTTGAACCTTCCCTGGACTTCAAGAAAAATTTCAAGACCAAAATTTGCCATATGGGTCCAGCCGTTCTCGAGTTTTAGCGAGACTAACGAACAGCAATTCATTTATATATATATAGGTGAATAGATAATCCTGGAACCCTCTAAAATACCCTAAAAATCGGAGATATTAAATTACAATTCATGATTCCTTTAAGCAACTTTGTAGTTCAATCATAGTACAACAAAGTAACATAAAATAAAACCACTCAACATCCATCCAATATGGAAAATCATACCATTGAATTTCACATGCATTTCGATCAACAAAAATGTTAAACCACAAAAGGCGAACAAATAAGTTAAAACTTGAAATTTATTCCACATTACCTACTTTAAATACTTTTTATCTGGAAGTTCGGAAATAAATTGAAGCTCCCGTGCCACCCAAGAAACAGAAAACAAAACTTAGTGTACTGTCGACGACCAGATACTCTGTTCACTAGAAATATTAACCGACGCTACGAAAATACGCTTGAAATGATATAAATAGATGTAGAAATTTTAAACATACTTGTGTTACGCTGCGGTACATGAGACGTCACAAATGTTTAATTTCAAAATAAATATTTTAAAACACATGCTGGCTCTTGAACTTTATACGTACGTTAACATCCTGCGACATAAGCTAGAATTGTCAAAAATTTGTTGCCAATAAAAAAAAATACTTTTGAATCTTCGTTCTCATTGGTCGCGAATCATTCTGACGTCAGATCTATTTAAGAGCGCAACATAAACATGTTCAATGTTAAGTTAGTTATGCTTTCAGGCCGTATTCGTAGTCCGTTCTATTATATTGTCAATTGGGGACCTCCACGCACCGTATACAATTACAAGATGTGTTCATCCCGCCACAATCTGTCAGATGGACCCGCTCCGTCTCACTATAAATAATGTGGATTTATTTGCGCGCAACCTACTTAATTTATAGCTATTTTGGACACAATGTAGCGATGTGATATCCCGCAGAAGCAAGTGCGGCCATTCAAGTGGTTCTATAGCTCGGTTTATTGTTGGAATATATTGGTCTTACTTTTAGTTGAATATTTGTATGGAAATAATCTAGCTTGTTATATGAAATGCAAACATTTTTTGTGAATAATTATAGATGTGTAGGTACAACTGTACACACTTCGCCATTCGCAAGGCTATCAGCAAAATTGCCATAGCTATTTTTAATTTTGTGGTCCTACAGCAAAATGACACGTTTAGAAACGAGAGTAAGTTATTACCCAACAAAGTATCTTTAAAATTAAGCTCTCTCATTAGGCATCGGGTCTAATTTCATGAGTATTTGTAGCTCGTATTAAATAAATCACTATGACTAAAAATAAGCTCAAAATACATTTAACCTACTGTATACCAATCTTATAGATAGAGTGGTTTGGAAGAAGAAAGGGGAGGCCTTTGCCCAGCAGTGGGACACAAAAATAATACCAATCTTAACAGGTAGTAAAAAGTAATCATGATATTATTAAACTAATAATTATAATTTAAAGTAACTTACTAAATTAACAGGTTGTCAACATGTCACTTAAATTTGGTCCATTTTTAGAATATCTATTATGTAGACACCTAAAAAACTGAAAACTCTAGACCTTTCTAGATTAAGGTGCAGCCTAATTATTCAAAACGCAACTCACCAAATTAAAACACTAATTAATTCAATCAGGAACTCCTCAAAATTATAATAACTCACTTCCTGAGCATTGAAATATCAGATTATAAATAATGTTTACAGTTTACACTCGGACGGACCCGCGTTAGTAATAGTATCTGGCCTAGGGTTGCTACCTTTTTATAAAGATAAAATAGTATTGTTTGTTTAAGTCATAAGAATAAAGTAGAAACTATTGGTAAATTTAAAAAAAAGAGTAGTTTTTATTTTCAGTAAATACCTGTTCTTTATTTACTTACGTAATAATCTCATTCGAAAAAATCGTGACTATACTTGAATTAGCAATGAAAATATAGTACATTTCGTACTATATTATTTTTCTATAAATTTATAGTACCTACCTACAATTGGCTCAAATATACTAGATACTATATTAATTTTCCCCTGCCTCCTTACCATGAACTCCTTTAACAGGACAGTTTACGATGAGGAAGCGAGACGCTGCATTACACTGCTCGTAGCGGCGTGCGTCTCGCTTCTTCATCGTAAACTGTCCTGCTTTAAGAGTTCATGGTGAGGGGGCTGACCGAACTTCGGTCTCGGAGTGGCGCGGCAGCGGCGGCCTGTCTTAGTTGAAACGATCCAACTACGCAGGAGACATAGTGCCCAAGTATGTGCGCAAACACAGGTGCATTCTATTTCATCACTCTCATAGTCCGATCGGAAGGCAGACCGACAAGACGGGAGAGAGATCAGGCGCACGCGCAAGACCACCGACTTAACGTGCTTTTCGAAGCTTGAAGGGGTCTCGACATATGCAAACGATCACCCATCACAAGATTGACCGCGGCGAGCACCGCTTAATCTCGCAGATCGGTCGATCTGCGTGGTCGCTACGTAGCTACAAGTGGAGGAAGAGAAGGGGTAACCCTAATCTAGTCAGTGATTTAATGCACTCTCCCGTCTACTGGCGCGTTTTACTGGCCTGCTAGTGTGTAATGATTTCAAACGTAAATTTATTCCATTGATTTGCGGCTTTCGGCTTGATAAAGGGACAATGAGTTGGGATCAGTATCTATACCTGTTAGTATTAGTATAGTGACACTAACATTGTTTTATGGTGTGACAGTACTGATAGGCTAGTAAATTTCAGTATGCAATTTTATACTTCTAAATGCCGTAAAGATAATTTATTTTTTATGTTTACATACATTACTGCATTGTTAGTCTAGTGGTCGCTAAGCGCGACTGCTGAGCATGAGGCACTGGATTCGAGTCCCGGGTCGGGCAAATTGTTATCGGGTTTTTCCATTAGGTAATGCCAGTAGCTGTACGGAGTCTGTATTTGTACCTGGTTGATGGCAATAGGCTCGCCCCCTATTACATTGGGACCTATAGCGTAACTGGCGAAATGTGGGTAAAGGTAGCGTGATGGTATGATAATATAAACCTCTTACGTTTGCAATACTTTCACCTCGTACCAATAAATACAGACTAATGGATTTTTGTATCTGTGTTAGGTACCCTATCATCATAATGAGTTACGCGACTCTCCCTCAGTTTTTCAAAATGTCAAGAATAGACCCCTTAACAATTCTATGTAATGAACGATGCAAATTCCATTCTCAGCGGGACAATTACATACAAAAGTCACACTTAATTAATGCAACAATCAATACAGAGGTCATAAAAGATAATGATCAGAACGATATCTTTCTTAACCCGCTAACAACTGCAACAAACATTATAAACGTTACGTTAATTAAAAACTATTGTTAAGAATATATGGACAAAAAAAAACAAAAATGTGACCTCCTAATTCAAAGTTGCTTAACTCCAGCACATACTTATCCAAGGGGTGTTATCCGTGTCGCAAGATGCTTAAGCCGGCGCACGCGCCGATCTATAATGAAATCATAAGTCACGATCTTTCTCAAACGATAGTTACCTGAAACAAAGAAATTGGACTTTAGTAACGTATAAATAAAGTCGAAAATCCATGGCTGATTAGCTGTGTAATGCTAAGTGCCCTATATAGTTGAATAGAGTATTGCGAATTACAAAACACTGAACGACTGCTGTCTAAGTTCATTATAATCTTCTTAATACATTTTAATTTTAGCGCTCAACGGGCTTAATTACTTCTAATGTTCTCATACGAGCCTCTGAATGGGTACTTATACGTAAATCTAGATAGTTCTGCAATAAACTATTGCTCTATTTTTAATGTTACCTTTTATGGGTATTGCAATAGATATCGTAGGTATAATTCGGTTTCGGAGGTCAGTGAACATTCTTTAAGATTTCCAGTCGTCTTGCAAACTAAACTAAGTCTTTAAGAACAAAATACCTAAGCCAATCGTTGCCGAGGCGATTACTATCAGCGATCCCATTTTTAAAGCTCTACAACTGTTTAACTGGTTAATTCTAGTTTTTGCGTTAAATAGTTAGTTTTGAGAGTGCAATATATTTTTCCCTTTTTCAATGCAATTTTTTTTTGTGAGGTTTGCAATATCAAGATACAGGAACAAAGATCAGAAAACTATTTTTTCAAACGAATCATTCGGAATTTGTTTTCAAAAACCGCACTAACAAAAAAACTTTATTTGTTTCCAAAAAGTTACGGACCATAAATAGGTATTATTTCAACATTTTTAAACAGACAAAGATCAAATTCCATACAGGTGACATTCACACAGTTCGCGTAGACCATTTAAACATTCCTAGGTATCTACATGTTATTGAAGGCTATATTTATCTACCTACTAAGGTTAGCTTTGATGTTAGGCGCTAGAAATGTGATATCGAGAGTATGATCTTGGTGTTATGTTTATTGACAGTTGAGGCCGCGACAGCGCAAGAAACTAACTTCGTTACAGAGTCATTGGTAGATAAATGACAGACAATTTTTGTAAGTTATGACAAGTGCCCGTAATTATTATGTCATAATTGTTCTTAGACAGCTTTTTTGCCCCTCTAATTGACTGAGATATGTCCTCATCATCATTCGTCTATTTTAGTCCACTGCTGGACATAGGCCTCCTTCATGGCACGCCACTTAGCTCGATCTTCGATCTTCTAATTCAATGTCAGTTGTACCGTAGAAAAAGGTAATACTTAGAAAGTACACACGACATTGATAATTTAAAACTAGTTCGAACCATGTTTTGGTTAATGCAATATCCTGACAGACTAACCACACAGAAGGCTAATTCTCGTTATTTTAAAATTACTTAGTAGTTAATTTAAAATACAGTTTCGATCTAATTTCAATGACATGATTGTCATAAATTTTTACCGCAATAGATACGTACATACGTATGTACTGTTGCGACAAGATACTTTGGGTTAAAATCCATCTTCAAAATAAATAAATATCACGCACGTACATAGTTCTGCCCGCGACCCTGCCGCGTAACCCGCTCATGAATAAGGGGTCCGTTTGAGTTCGAAACTAGTCGGGCATTCCTGAATACACGTGAGTAAAACGCCGATAGTAAATAATATGGATGACACTCACGAAGGTTATTACAGTACATGACAACAACATGAAGTCACATAAAAATAATAATATTATCCCTCTGAATCTTCATTTACGATGCCACCTATGTACTCTCATAAAGAAGCAACAATTAACCCTAAATCAGAAAGCTTATCCTACACTCGCCTTCTATGCGTCAACGATACAGTAAAATTAATCTGTATTTTTTTTCCCCGACTTGTCTCTACATTATAGGGTGAAAACGACTTGTGAGTCGTATCTGTTCTGCAACACTTAACCTATTAAACATAAATATCAACCCTATTGTCTTGTAGTGTAAATACCATATCTGTCAGTTGAAAAGGTTTCGCTGGAATTATAGGGTTAGCACTAGCACAAACGATTTTTAACCTTGACTTTTATGCATGAGGTTGAATTTCCCTTGCAGCGGTTTTGTATAAAGTTACTTATTATAAAAAGTTCGCATCAAAAAGTTTATTTTGCGCATTACTTCTGGAGTTTATCACTTTTATTGTCCATAAAGCGTGTTAATGGCAAGTTACCCATAGTAAATACCATAACCATTTTAAAAGAGAAGTCATCTGAATTTACTTTTGTGCTTGTGATAACACGTAATGTTGTAAGTGAGAACACCGCTTTAAATTTATTTAAGGGATTTTGTCCTACAATTACTTGTGCTGAAACGACTTTTTTTCAATTTATTATACAAAGTACATCGTTATTTTCACGTAAATCATGAATAAAATATACTTAAAATAATATAATGAATATGAAATACAAAAAGAATTTTCTTCCGCCATCAGAAAGGCGATTCACAAATAATGACGAACCCATTGTGGGCCCGTAAACAGCAGTAGGTTCGCCACCTATTGCATGTTACTAGTACTGGGCTTTCGTAAATAACAGTAACTGAGAAGAAACACTCGATAAAAGTCTCTATTTTAATCTAGATACTAAAGCTAAACTGAAAGCTATTACAATAATGATTAATGACTAGTTACATTGAAAAAGGTTACGTCGAGGTGTAGATACAGATTGGCCGATCAACAAGGATGATAACGAGGTTGACCACCTAGGGTGCACCGGACGTACTACAGTATCATACACATGGCATTTACTTCTACATACTTAGGTATTAATTTACGGAAAACAAACTTGACAGTAGCCGGACCCAACAAAAAAATCAAGAAGCAGCACGGTATCTTAATCTCAAGCTAAACCTTATAAAAAACATCTCCAGTTAAACCCGAAAAAAGCCGAGCACACCCGAATTATGAACGAAGATTACCACAATATTAGCACAATACATCACCAAGTTCCTTGACACGTATGTACTTACAAAATAATTTATAACGGTCCACCATATCACAGGCAGGGTTAGACATAAAAAAATGTCGAAAACCGCACAAGTGACCACTCTGTCTTCTGAGATAAATGAACGAGATTGTCACGTGACGCTGACAATGTTTAGGTACACCTACCCGCATTTTGACAACGAAATTTGCATTTTAATACATAATTTTATTTGATTTTAGACCTTATCTTAACGATGTTAAGATTCAGGTTTGATGAGAATGAATGTAAAGCATTAATTGTGCAGATGGACAACGCCCCGAGACAAGATCAGCCAAAATTAAATTTGTAACAAAAAATGTTTAAACAATGAGTTTGTATTTCGGTCCGAGTGTTATTACATAAGGCGCCAGGAATATCAAGTGTCTCTTTTTTACGCTTTTCTTACCAGTCTATACACACAAGAACTTTTGCAATGTCTAAATAGACATACTTTTGTCCTAATTATATTCAGCATCAAGCTCGGTACCTCTTTACCACAATTACTGTAATTAAACAAAGCATAGCTTTTGCACTGAGCTCTTTCTTATTCCAAAATTAGCAAAAACTGTTTCATACTACCCTTCCTCATCTTCATGGCAAGTTGTTTCTCATCCAAGATGAGAAAGAAGACTAAACCTCAGCACTTTAGCATCATTACCACCATCAGAAGTTTGTCATTCCACTACAGGATATGGGTAACTCTTTTAATGCGTCAAAGTTTACGGATTTGTGTAGCCGTCTAGGTATTAATTCGCACTAGCCTTAACTTATGGCCATGCGACATCTTCAAATAAAAAACTTGTATGAGTCTTTACAACGTTACCCTTTTAAATTCTTTCCTGGACCATTCATCATCATCATCAGCCGGAAGACGTCCACTGCTGGACAAAGGCCTCCCCCTTAGAACGCCATAGTGAACGACAACTTGCTGTTTGCATCCACCGGTTGCCCGCAACTCTGACGATATCGTCGGTCCACCTGGTGGGACCATTACTGATCATGTATTTTAACATTCTGGATATTTTTGTGTATGTACTGGATATTTTTACTTAGGCATCGATGCACCATCAATTTTAACGTCTTTCCACTTCTCAAATATTGCTGTCCCAATCTTGTCGTTAATCCTTTACGTTAAGGCGATCGATCTTGAAACCTTCATTACTTACAAATTACTCCATTATTATGTCAAAATTAATATTGTCATGTAACTAACGGTATTCAAGTTCTTGTTAAAATATACAAAGTGAATGTCAGGCTTTATCTTCATCATTTGTTTGTGACAACATTTGTGATAATATTTTCCTTGTTTCCAGTGATCTGCTTAAAGGAATTTCCGGCTGACGGATGCTACGGTACTTCTTACGACTGTGTGGTAATGTTAGTCATAATATAATATTTAAATACACTCCATTTGACATGACATACACAAACAAGCTGCAAATACGACTGTGTAGGTTGTGTTTTAAAATAGTCTCCTTCAAAATAGCTGTATAACCAATGTAAAAATAAGGAACTTGAAATTCGAAGGCTGTGAGTAACGATACGGTAGCTTTGGTAAAAGCAGCGTCACGGTCAGGCGGAGGTTGCGGGCTCAAATCCCGCTCGTGTCCATCATTTTTCAAATTTCCTTTATCAATTTGAATGCAATGGAAGTCAAGATCGACGGATGGTCGGTGAACAAGGGTTTCATCGGGTGTCATATCTATTTCAGAAGGAGATTTTTAGGTATGTATTCTGAAGTATTTCATTGATTTATTATTTCCCTTATAGCATTGATTTCGATGTTTTCTTTTGAGTTTCAGATAACTTCCTCGTTGGTCTCGCTAAACGCGACTGCTGAGCATAAGGTCCTGGTTTTGAATCTCGAGTCGAGCAAAGAGATATAGGGTTTTTTTAATTAGGTAATTCTCTGTAGCAGCATGGACTCTTGATTTATACCTGGTTGATGGCAATAAGCTCGCCCTTACATTGGGACCTATAGCGTAACTGTCGAAATGTGGGTGTACTATATGCACTATTGTACACCTCTGCCTACCCCTTCGGGGAATAATTGCGTGATATTATGTTCACAAACACCTAAACTCGAAACAAATAACTGTGGATCACACAAATAATTTTCTGTGGATCCGCGACCCTTAGAGCAGAAGTCCAATCATTAAGATCATCGTACGATCATAAAACCTTTAGATTTAACCTCATCGTTATGTTTCTGGTTTCTTCGAAATTTAACAAGTTCCCGAGTACATACATAACTTATTACTATTTCGACCGCAAATTGGAGATATTTTTGTCATAAATTAAGAATTAAGATGGCTCCAAGCCCTACAAATTCTTTAATGATGACTCAATATGTCTTGACATTATACGATCTTTTTTAAACTTTTTATAGTTGGTTATATTTATATCATCTTACGTTTACATTCACAGGCCCCGCGTTCAGCCATTTGTTCTTACCGTGCACTACTAGTAACTATGTGTAGAAATAAAATGTAATCCTAAAATGTTTTTATATAAATCCGACTGTAGTTTTATACATTGACATTACGCAGGACGGCATGGAATTAAATGCGCAGCGTGTAGAACGTTCCAAAGATGCACGCGATCTATGTAAACTAAATGTTAAATCACCCAATGTAGGCAACTGCTCCATTTAGAAATAGTTGGTGTTGCTTCAATATTGTGCGCAATCACGGATTCTGGTTTGTTCTCTATTCTGAGGTTCACATTAATGTTGTCTTCGTTCCCGGTATGTGTTATTTATACCTGGGACGTAGTAGAAGGTCCGAATTCATAATTTTGTTAGACTGATCCTCCACGTGTCCTTAGGTCTTTGACCCAACCTTGAAAGTGCTAACTTTAGTCCCTGATATCAAATCGTTGAGACCAAATTAAGTTTGGTCATCGTTTTGTTGTTCAAGAGCGATATTTACGATTAGTCACACCCCCCAATTTGCTGTCAATACGAAATATAAGCTTCAATTAATAATAAGTACAGGCTTTCTTTTATCATTCGGCTTATTTATTAATGGAGTGTTTTAATGGGATATAAAATACTTTATTGATACATGGGCTCCTTTACAAAAATGTATCTACAGAGAGTTTTCGGAAGCTATTTGCGTGTATCTCAAAATGGTACCACGAACGTTTTTACCTTATTAAATAAATTTATCTTATTTTTTGTGTCACTTAAGTCTTACACTTAAGTATTACTATATTATGATTGACAACCTAATGGATCGTCAATACAATATGGCTTCAGTTCATCAGTTTCGGTCTTTCCTCTCTTAACGTGTATTCTTAGTTGCAGCTCTAACAAAAAAAATTTTATATTGACCTGAGTATGTGTACCTACTCTTTCTGTTTATCGGGATTCGTAGTATTTTACACTTACCTTAGAACAATAAATCCATGGTATGACTGGCCTTTTTAGAAATCTTTAAAGTACCTTAGCCCTACCTGGTATTCCTTATCCATGCTTCCTCTGTCCACAGAGCTACGTCTATCTACACTTCTAGCCTAAAATCGTGTAAAGATCACAGACCTCCAAAAACATCCTTAAATATTTTAAACTTGTTTAAACAAGACCTTTTTGACGTTCATTAATATTAAACAGAAAAACACGAGCATTACATAATTCTCGCACATAATTCTTGCTTGCATACCGTTTACGAGCTCGTAAATAAACAGAGCTACACATGAATTCCTACACGAAGCATTAAGTCATTAAAGGAATACAAAGTTTTGGTATAGTGTCTTTTCACAAATTTCGATTTAGACATGTCAATGTTAAAAATGGAGCTTAAGAAAGTGACAAAACATAGGTTCAAACTTCATCATCATCGGCTGGAAGACGTCCACTGTTGAACAAAGCCCTCCCCCTTTTAGAAGGCCATAATCCCCACGCTTGGCAAGCGGCTTGGGGATCACAGTGTTGGTGGTTAAGTTACAGAAGACGCTGCCCATCTTCTGGATTTTCCCTTAGTCCTTACGACACCCACGGGAGGAAAGGGGGTGGTCAGTTATATTATTGGTATTGTATTTTGACTGATGAGTCTGCGTGTTTTTGTATGTAATATTTCATTGTCTATTCACTATTTTATGTATATAAAACACAGAACGACGCAAAAAAAATCCTAATGAGGCGCAAAAATTAAATAAGAATATGAAAATCTCTTTCATAGTTTAGTGTCTGTACCCCTGCATCCCTATTTATCATGTTTGATTGTAGTCTCTGAGACGATAAGCATAGATGTACTTCTTTATAAGGAGTCTAAACGCATTTTGCTGTTCCGATATCGACTATTGGGAAGAAACGAAGGAACGACCATTTCTTTGTTTCTCTAAACATAAGATACATTGATATTACGTACAATGCCAATGTCAATGACTGGCCACCTGGCTAACAAGAAGGACACCATTAGGATTCGTAATACATCTCGCTCCACCATTCCTTGTTCATGCGATGTAGTATTATTTGCGGACATGCTTTGTTTTTAAAATAACAGGCGAATTTTGCAGTAGGTACCCATTAATATTGACCAAAAGTCTTGTGATATTCTTCCTTAATCCGAAATTCAGGCTAAAATGAGATTTTTTTTTTTTTTAAAAAAAAAAAAAACGTTGCCCCACACTAGGAATTTCTCCTGTGTTGTGGGTGCGTTTCACAAACATGAAATATCACATACACAAACACCCAGACTCGGGACAATCAAATGTGGATCGCACAAATTTTTGCCCCGTGCGGGAATCGAACCCGCAACCCTTAGCGCAGCAGTCTAATCGCTTAGCCACTACGCCAATCAGGGAAGTAGAAATTGTTAACAGTGAGACCATTAACTGGTGCGTTTAATATAAATGTAGTATAGAATCTAATTAGGAAAGCACAAAAGAAATTAAAACAAGCATATTTGAGTTAGAACCCGCGACAATACTCATTATTCTAGTCAGTACACCACAGAGCCCTTACGAAATATTAATTTGTTTATTTTTTGCACATAACCCTCTTATCAGAAAATTCGAATACCATTTAACAAAACACGCTACCCTCGCAATTAATGACGTCGTAAGTGCACTTTTGCTAAGCGCGTACCAAAAATAAGAGGCATTGACTATTAAAACATAAATTCTCACTTACCCCTTATCTTACTATTGTTCCAAAATTATCTATAGGTATCTGACCGCCAATTAAAAATCTGTTAAGATTGTAAGATAGTAACGCATTGATTGCACTAAAAGGCTGCCTTGTTTCATTAGGCATTTTAATTCTATGTTTTTATTGTGAACGTAGAATTGGTATTTGGTAAAGGACGGTAAACCTTTGATTGTGCCGGTATTATTTTAAATATGGTAAGTGAGCATAGATACATTAAGTGGTTAAACATTCATTGAATACTATTTTGTGATACTATCTATATATAATATTATAAAGCTGAAAAGTTTGTTTGGTTGAACGCACTAATCTAGTGGTCGCTAAGCGTGACTGCTGAGCTTGCTGGATTCGAATCACGGGTCGGGCAAAGTGTTACTGGGTTTTTCTATTAGGTAATTCTCAGTAGCAGCACGGAGTCTGGATATGTGCAGGGTTGATGGCAATAAGCTCACTCTCTATTAGGACGTATAACACACATAACATAATCAAGAACGACACGATATTAACAAATATGTATTTGAGATAACAAAACTTTATCGTACCTCCTCCTTATTATTCGTACATAGAACGGCTCTCGGACCAGCGCGTAGGCATACGCCCACGATGCAACTAACTCGAGCAACCAGTTGCAGTTCTACAGCCAATTGCCTTTGCGTTTCTCGCTGTAGATGGGCATGTAGCAAAAGTATTTATCATAAATCGAAGCACTTCAGAGTACGTTGGAAAAGTGGGGATTCAATAGTAAAATTGTTTTTGAGCAAATGTAGGTATATATTTTCACCAACATTATATTATATTTTGATAATATATGCATGTAAAAATCCGGTTAAACATATGCACGCAGCAGCAGACACAATAGAAAAACAGATTTTCACACTCCCTAATACTGACGTAGCATTTACAGGGATAAGCAAGTTGAAAGAGACAACCTGCATCAAACAGCGACAGAATACAGGCGTGATATTTGGATATCCGGGGCAGTAGGCAGACGTGTTAAATAAACCTACATTTCGCCTGTTGTGTTGTAGGTCCCAATGTGGCTAGCTAAAGGGGCGAGCCGCGAGCGTATTGCCAATAACCGGGCACTACTCCAGACTCCGTGCTGCTTCTAAGAATTACCTACAAACCTAATAACACTTTGCTCGCACCGGGAATCGAACCCAGGTCCTCAGGCTCAGCAGTTTCGATGACCACTGGACCAACGAGGCAGACTGAAGAAAAACGTTATAAAACTTCAGTTTTCGGAAGCATATCCTTTCATTATCATCGACAGAAGGACCAAAATTAAGCACACCAAGTGATAATTTACGAAAAACACCGAAGGACCCGGTGAATGAAGCTGTAGACGTGTTAATGCTATAACCAGAACGATGGTCGAGGTCCGTGGGTGTAGTGGACACGCGAAATAATATCATTACCGTATCAATTGCTTGTAGCACAGTGTAGATGAATATTGCATCGGGTTTTCGGTTGTATTGTGAATAGGTACGTTTTATTTTGTTAAAGATGAAACTGACTCCTGCAACACAGGTTATAAACCTAGCACAGGTTTTACGGTTTCACATACTATATACATTTTTCATATATGTACCTACCTATGTTTATGCCTATTACTATTATTTAAAAAGACTGCCTCGTTGGTCTAATGGTCGCTAAGCGCGAATGAAGCCAAGGGTTTATTTTAATGGTCGGAAAAGTGGTCGGGTCTCTTTATCATGTATTCCTCAAAAGCTTGGTGTCTGGATATATTTGTGTTCCGTTAGTAACAATAGGTCCAGTCCTATAACACAGAACCTTTAACCAACTTGTGAAAATAATTACATACCTCTGCCTACCCATTTTCGGAATATAGGCTTGCATAGCATTACTCATTCTAGGATCACTCGTCTAACGAGGCAAGCTTACATCACTATTACAATATTTTCGGAAAAAGACACAAATTAGTGTGGACAGCAGAATATGTGTCAAACGTTCACATCGCGTAGCTAATTATTTAAGTATTCAATATGTGACCTTATGATGTCACTGATATTCCCACGTAACATCGAGAATGAAAACAGTACAATTATAAGCGAAGTATATAATACCTATATAGAAAACATAGTTAATGACAGAGGATTAAATACGAAGTTATTATTGAAATTATTGGCATCTACGTCATAGTTGGTGAGTGATGAGTGTATCGATTTGTACGCTTGCACGAAAACCAGAAATGAATTGTGTGAAGAGTGATAAGAAGAAAATTGGATAATAAGAATTCAAATAAAACGTTGACTGACTCCGTGAATTTCTCGACAATCGTATGTAGGTACAATAAATTGCAAACATAAACCCAAATTGGGGCATTCATGCCTAATAGATTAAAACAATATTGATCCCGTGCGTCTAAATGTTAAATCCACAACCTATCAACTACTTAGTACTTTGCAATTCGATTTTATAAAAAAGCCTGTATAATTTGAATCACAAAATCCACATGAAAATGTTGCCAACGATTGTACTTACCAAGTATTAGATGACATGCCGTTAACGCACAGAGTATGCATTTAAAACGTCAAATTTGGTGATTCGCAATCCTAAATTATTTTATTGGTTGGTCATCCATCCACAAACCGAATACGTGAAATGTACCATAATGTCCTTAATCTTGACCAGCTGTTACTTTGCTAAGAAAAGAGGTTGACAGACCAAAACACACAAAAATACATAGGCAGAGATGTATTGTAGCCAAAAACGCAAATAGCTAATTATATCATAGTTCTCATGTAATATAGATGGGACCCCATAGTCGTTATCAGGTTACTTTAAATTCCGTGCTGCTACCAAGAAATATCTGGATGAAAAAACCGACCCAGGAATTAAACTTCATGCCAGCAGCTGCAGTTGCAGCCAAAATGCATATACGGCAAAGATCGAAAAAAAAGAGTAACTATCATTTAAAAATGTCTGCCAAGTCTACGTGTGTGCGACCTTACAAAAAAGCATCAAACAATGAAGTTATCTTGACATTTATTACAAGCTGACACTGCAATAAAATATTACAAGTGGCATCACATTCAGTGCATGCCAACCTCAGCCTAATTTAACGCGATCACCATGATTTTATGACTTGATTCAAACGTTCAATGAATGTAAATGCGAAGTTTTTTTACCTTATTCTGATGACTCAGTATTTTATTTATATTTTATTTGAAACACCAAAATATTTATTTATATTGAGGTGTAAAAATTCTTCTTAACAGACCATGTAGTTGGCCCACCAGAGCTCTATAGGTTGGTCATTGGCTACAGCCTTCAATATCCCATAGCTGAGAATAGGCCTGTCTCAAAATATGCCATTTGCCGCAGCTTTGTGCCAATCTGTCTTGTGCAGTAACATTGCTATGATCTTGCTTACTGAATTTACCCAATAGTTTGTGCCTAACAATGATTCCTAGCGCAAGGATCCATGTTTTAAGCATTCGTTTGACTCGTATTCCATATCTAACTATCATTATTAGCCTGTTGCAGTCTCAGTGCTCTCCCAAGGTACGCCACAGAGTCCGATGCTAAGCTGCTGAATGCATCCAGTCGAAATAATATATTATTGCCATATTGTTCAGAAGAGTGGTGGTCAACAGGTCAAAAAGGCTGGCCTCATAAGAATGATTACACGTGTAAATGACGCCACCCAAGATGAAGCCCTTTGCACCCAAAAAGACAAAAAAAACGTTAACAATTTAATAAGAACCATTAAGAGCAACAATGAGATTCTCAATGACGTCATGAGTACAGATTGTAATCGATACCATTCAACACTGTTAATGATCAGACAACACAAGGATTGATTGATTACGAACTGCGCCCTTACCGTGAACTCTTAAAGCAGGACGTTTTCCGTTGTGGAAGCGAGACGCCGCTACGTGTAATGTAGTGTGGCGTCTCGCTTCCACAAATGAAAATATCCTGCGTTACGAGTTTTTGGTATGGGAGCTGGGTAATTAGTGCCAATTCACCTTGAACCCTGTCAGTCCTCAGTGAAATATGTTTAAAGCTCAAAGATAATTTGGTTTAGTCAATTGCCGAGGGTTCCGCATTGTGATTGACAAGGACGTGTTACATTAGAAAACAATTGGTAATCACCTAAGTTTACAATGAGCTGAGACCATGAGTTTGCAGAATTCTTAATTACGGGGAAGATGTGTTTTTTTGTATATTGGCTATTTTTAGGTCCTATTTTCTACATGTCACTTATATACAGGGTTTAGCCGTTCTTAAGATATGGTGTGACCAAGGGAAACAGGAATACATATTTTAATATATAATCGAAATCTAGTCAAGAGTCATGATTGAGTTTTTATATTATTCATAAACATAACATCACGCCTGTAGCCTGTATTCCCCGAAGGGGTAGGCAGAGGTGAACATATAGTGCACCCACATTTCGCCAGTTATGTTGTAAGTCCCAATGTAATAGGGGGCGAGCCTATTGCCATCAACCGGGCACAATTCCAGACTCCGTGCTGCTACTGAGAATTACCTAATGGAAAACTCAGTAACACTTTGCCCGACCCGGGATTTGAACCCAGGACCTCTTGCTCAGCAGTCGCGCTTAGCGACCACTAGACCAACGAGGCAGTCAATTTATATTATATTATTCAGTTTATATTATTCTTTTTATAATAAACGTCGCCCCACACTAGGACTTTTCTCCTGTATCGTGGGTGCGTTTCACAAACATGTAATATCACATACACAAACGGCCAGACTCGGGACATATATGTACATATCTACGGAGGGCACAATTTTTTGTCTCGTGCGGGAATCGAGCCCTGCACCAATCGGGTCGTCACTTTATTACAAAAATGCACAAATGCTAGGCTTGCGAGTTTGAATTTCAGGTCAAACAATACGTTGCGTGATCCTATGATACCTCCAAGTCTACCTGGATAAGTTCATAGAGTCAAACAACGTTAAAAACTACCAATGAATAATGCTAAAGATTAAATAGTCGCTACTCATCTTCTCCAGATTATAATCTTCAATCATAACTAGAACCAAACTAATTACTTTCACGCAAAAACCAAATTGAGTTATATCGACTATGTGTTTTATAATTACGACGCTAATCTGTCCGTCAGATAAAGATGGACTGGCTGTTTAGACAATGGTCAGTTTAGTGCCATTGAACTTAAGGTTTGGGAGATCTGAAACAGAACGATTAATATCAATCCGTCAGTAACCTGTCGATGTCCACTGTTGAATGGGATTTTCGATAGACTTTTTTTTTCGGATTTTTTAGCACTGTAAATGATACTGAATTAATAAAATATTATTATGTTGATTCAGTATGTTTTAATTTCTAACTATGTATGACCTGACAAGTATAATTCTCCAAAACACCGAACTGTTACTAAAAATAACCTAAATTTATAAATAAGAGAAATCTTAAACAGTACAATCGTTGGTAATCTTTTTATACTCGTTCTGGGAATCTTACGTTTGTGACCGAAAATCTTACGTTTGCGATATGAAACAAACAAGCAACTACTATTTTTCTTATCTTATTTTTCAATTTGAACCGAGAAACTTATGCTTGACAGAGAGATGCTGCAAATACCATTAAGACCATACTTTATTTATTTGAAAACCAACAGCGATACAGATATTTAACACATTTTACACTATAATCATTATAGGATTAACTATTAAGAGTATAATTCGGTTAAAGAACGGACATAAAAAGTGGAAATTGATTTAAAGACAGCTATTAGCGTTATATAGAACTAAATACTCCCAATTAAAATAAAATAAATATCAATAAGACAGGTAGGTACCTATATTAACTCAAAAATCAAAAGCATCTGTCGTTATAACACTTGTTCCCCGAACCAGCTGATAAATATATTTTTATATACGTCAACGGAATCTTTAATACCAACTACTTTTTAGGTTATTTATATATTTTATTGTTTTATAAAGGGCAAACGTATAATCACAGACCGGATTGTTTGCATATTGTCATCGTATAATTTAATATTGATACAATACCGTGCAGGACATAATTGGAAAAAAATGGTCTCGATCTCTAGGATGGGCTTAATCACTTCTTAACTAGGTATGTACTAATTAAGAATTATTTATTGTTACACTGGTTTTATAAACTGAAGACCTCTGATTTGATGGCAAAGTGGTTTTAATTTCAATAATCTAATGTGTATTTATATAAAATTATGTCCTATGATCATCATTCGTGAATAGTCCACTTCTGGATATAGATCCTCTTTTGCCTAGCTGGAACTCCATTTGTTTCTACCATTTAAAAAAAAAAACTTCGCCCCACATTAGGAATTTCTCCTGTATCGTAGGTGCGTTTCACAAACATGAAATATCACATCCACAAATACTCAGACTCGGGACAAACATCTGCGGATCGCACAAATGTTTGTCCCGTGCGGGAATCGACCCCGCAACCCATAGCGCAGCAGTCCAATCGCTCACTCACTGCGCCAATTGGGTCGTCGCTCAGACGAATTCTGCTACTGGTGCTTTGTTTATTGCTAATCACGTCCATTCGTTCTCTGAAATGCTACTATGTCATCGAATTTCCATATTTCCCGATAGAAAACAATTTACAGCCATGTTTTGACCACCGAGTCCTTTTTCTTTACACTGCTTACATGTTTCTTGAGCTGCTGTGGAGTTTGTTGTGCTTCTTCCCAGCTATAGCACTAGGAAGCGGTGACGTGCGGGTATTTTAAAGATCTTTGAGTCTTTATGTATCTAACTGACGTTCAAAAAGCACTAGTATATAGTCCACTCTGAATAAATGCCTTTTTTATCTGCTGACTGCCCAGAAAAAGGAGTGTAATATTTTCAGGGTTCATGTAAGTATGTATGTATGTATGTGAGTTTCTTTATTCTACCATAATTTCTGAATGCCTGAACCGATTTTGATGTATGGAGTGTCGTTAGTATCCTTACACCATCGCAACTAACATAGGCATATAAAAAAATTAAACAAATAAAAAATATAATTTAAAAAAATTAAAAAAACACGACTGCCATGACAATAAACGAACTAAAAAGTTAAAAACAAGTGCCATCGCAGTCGGGGGACGTTTTTTAATTTTTTTTAATTATATTTTTTATTTGCCTTTCCTTTTAGCTTTAACATAAAACTTTTCTAGTAGCTTCATGAACCATAAACAAGTATGCCTTGCTTATATGAACGCCATCTACCGTTAGACAACCGAACTATCTGTCACACGTCAAGTATACAAAGTAAAAGTGAATGGCTGCACTAAGCGATTCCGAACAGTCCCGTTACTTAAGGAGCGGCGCCGCGGTGCGCGGACCTGCGTATGCGCATAACTGCGCGCGCATTCATTGATGAACCGACGATACTGTTATGCTCCTTAGAGTATTAGTGCTGTGCAGTTATGTATTAGCATAGGTATGTTCAGGGTTTAGTAATAAAAAACTACAGGACTTTTTTAAGTTTTTAGATTACCGCGGTTTATATATGTTATACAATAAGAGTTAACGATAGGGAAAATAGGTATTTATACCGTTAATTACGCGGTTAAGACCCGTTAACTAATACCCCATTATTCATAAAAAAATACAATTTTAAACCAAGGATTAAATTATACCTGTCACTGTCGTTTGCATATCAAAGAATAGAGATGTCTATAGACTTAATACAGGGTTTAGTTAATGCCGGTATGATCCTCGTTTATGAATAAGGGTTGTTGTATAAAGGAATTTTCTTCATTTAAGGGTCTCTATCAAAATTTTCCGTGTCCTTTTTTCAGGATTAAAATTCTCTGTATGCTGTTTAGCCCCTTGGCTGCGAATTCAGGTATAATGTAGCTAATAAATACAAGTATCGAATTACGTTACAAAATACAAAAAAAAGTCAACAAAATAATTAAATGATCACATTACCTTTCCCGTTTCTTCCTTTTCATAGTGCCCGTCCCTTTGATGGTTCTGTACAGGGTCATCATTTTGACTGGAGCTAATCACTGACACATACACAACACTGAAGAACTTCCACCAAACTATGATTAATTATCTAATTAACACTTATAACTAACATTATATTTGCACTATACGTTGGTAAATTCACTTGTTTCACAGGAGTTATCTGTAACAAAAGATACATGTATTAGATCAATCAAGGTACTTTTTTTTTGTTTTCGGGGGAAACCTTGTAAAACCTGACCCCTATGGGGTGGGAGCCGTAGGAAGTGTGGGATTTCTAATGTCACTACAACCACCTCGTTGATCACCATCTGCACGAACAAGGGAGGTCCCGGGACCTCTAAAAAGACCAACTCCGGAACCTCCCCATGCGACTCCTGTACACTATACCGTGACCGCTGTGTCTCCGTCTTCAGTGGAGAAACAAGTACCAAGTACCTATAAGTTTTTTTATTGCCACACGAGATTCCAAATACTCGAAAAGGGGTGCTTTCTTTAAAAAAATAGTTTGAACATTATAAAATGTAGGTAATATAAAAAAAATCGAACACCTAATTATCTTCTCTAAAACTCAAAGAAGAAGATATTTAAAATCAGTAACAAAAAAAAAGTTTAAAAAAAGATTAATGAAGCTTTTTGGAGCAGAATTTTACATAACGATGAATGCAAGAAGTCTAGTTCTAGTTTTAAGAAGGCTCTCGATCCAATAAACGCAACACATTGATTTACGCAAGTGCAAACCTAACGAAGTTTCCTCAGTATTTTTATGACCGATCATAACCACCATTAATAGCTTATCAAGAACTCCCACATAATTGTAGCTTACTATAACTCGTATATATGCATTACAAAACCAATACAATCTTCACGGGCTCTTTAAGATCATAATTACCTTTAAAGCAGTAACATCATCTTATTTTGTACACTGACACACATTTTTATGTTACAGAATAATGGAATGTACTGTTGCACAACCATTTTGCAAATTGCATAAGTTTTCTGAACCAATTTAGTGCCTATAGTTAAATTTTGAATAGGCCGTTCTTTACTTAGCCTTTTTTTAATGGCGATTTTTTCCTACACTATTAGATTAATGTGGTAAAATTATGTTTTTTATAGTCAGAAAGAATGTTTTACCTATTTTTGACAAGAACAGAAACATGAATTGATACTATTATTAATGAAATATATTTTATAGTTGCCTAGTAGTCGTTTTTTGGGATTGTATTTTTGTAAATCGGATTAAAAGTTTTGCAGATTACCCCCTACATTCAAACAAATAAATATAATATTAGTAAACCTAGATGAAATTATTTATTACAGAAAAAAGAAGAAATGAACTTTGACAATCGTTAAAAGCGCACGTATAAAATATGTGAAGAAAAAATACTTTATTGGCAATTAATATTCATAAAAAACCAGATTTTTAATTTTGTAGAAATTTAAAGATCACATTGAAAGTCGCTCGGCAACTTCAAAAATATAGCACAAAACGAAAGTTTTATATTGTTTTAGATTTTGAGAAATAAATATTGAACACAAATGCATTTATGAATCGCTCGTTCGTTACTACAAAATTGCATTGAGAAATATAACAGCCATTTTAGCAAGCCATATATGGAATAGAATTAGTAGAATATGCTTTAATGTACAACAATACAAAACTAGTAAGTGCCTACAAGGGGATTGAATCCGTAAAATACTGAGCACCATAATAGATAGGCTAGGTATATTACAAAAATACTTTAGAGCCTGTTTTACCATCTAAATGTAAAGTGTTGAATAGTTACTTGTTGATTAACGTTAATCGGCAAGTAAAAGTTACGAGTATCTTATATCATATCTTAATTACAGGCCATTTTACGAGATATTTTAGATGGTGAAACAGGCCCTAAATTACATAAATTATAAATACATCTGCCTCGTTGGTCTAGTGGTCGCTAACCGCGACTGCTGAGTACTGAGATCCTGGGTTCGGCATGGAATTTACATTTTTGCCCGGTCCCAATCGCCTCCTATTGCATTGGGAGATTGGGACCTTTAACATAACTGGTCAAATCATGATGTAAGATAAGTACACCTCTGCCTACCACTTCGGGGAATACAGGCGTGATCATGTCTCTCAATACTATAGATAGCAGCTTTTACATAACTATTAACACTTCGCACTAATAAGTTAAGCATCTAGAAAGGCGCCTCTCGACCGACACTATCTGATACGTTCAACATTATCGTTTAACATTTCGCCTAGACTCATAAAAGTGAATCGTAAAGACGTCTCATATAGGAATGCATTAGCAGGGCGTCTCGACCGGCCCAACCGGTCCCCTGACCTACTAACCGAGTGCCTCCACATTTGCATATCAAGTGCTCAAATTAATTCATCAGTGTCGAAAGCCTTCTCTTTTTGTTAATTATTTTGTTTTGATTAAGCGTAGTTCTGAAAGTGAGATGGACTTTTAGCGCTTTTAGTTCGGAGTTGAGTTCGTTTTTATTATAATATTTAATTAAATAACTAGTGTTTTACTAAACACGGTGCGATTCTATGAATTTCTACTATACATGAACGCCCAGATTGAAGACAAAAATCTGCGAAGCTAACAAAAAATTGTCTCATCTGTGAATAAAATCAAAAGGATCGCGTGTAAGGAGCAGCCCAATCACGTCGCCATTAAACTGTTCTGTTGTCAGCTAATAATTATTTCGGAATCACGATACTGCATGATCCTCAATATAAAAACATTGGCAGCCCTAGACAGCGCCAAAAGCCAAATAAACATCACACTAATATTATAAAGGCAAAAGTTTGTGAGTGTGTTTGTGTGTGTGTTTGTATGTTTGTTACCTCTTCAAGCTGATGTTGGACCGATTTTGCTAAAATTTGGTATGGAGATAGCTAACACCCTGGATTAACATACAGGCTTTTATCCCGAAAATATGTAGCGGGTAACACCGTGAGGCCCAGCTAGTAATAAATAAAGCCAAACACACACACAAATAATTATATACACTGCATTATGCATACTGCTTAATCCGTAGGTATCTATAATGTCTCTAATCATATCTACAAGTTATTAGGGTCAATTGAGTTCCATACTACTCAATATTAACTTAAATACAGCTTCTCACTAGTCTTATAAACGACATACTAATAACATGCACGCCCACATGTCAAGCCACACGTCGCCACTTTATTCAACAGCACTTGATTTCATAATTTCCCGTCGCACTTACTCATTCAAACCAAACCTTAACTTATACGACAAACTTAACGGTGCCGGTGGCGAAAATTGGAACTAAAATACAGAAGAACCTAATAAATGTCACTTTGACAGTTGTATATGGGATGACAGCTATACTAGCGACGCCATTACGTGCATAAATAACTTTGTGAGACTGTATCTAGATTACCACACGGTCTACCATTTATAATTAAATATTGCATATCCGTTGGAACACATTTCACTTATAAAATATTCATTCATAGGCACCTTAGAGACTGAGTGGTGATATACTTAGCTTACGTTACGTGCTTACATTAAAATAATTTATAAAATGTAGGTATGTGTTGCCTCTGTATAATAATTATAAATTTATTCTTCATGACATGCTTTTACTTGACAAAATATAGTTTTTTTTTACAGATTTGAAATATCGCCTATCAAAATAATATTGTGTAACCATTCTAAATAAAAAATAATCTGGACTGCAAGGAAGCAGTTAAGCTGCATATATTTTTGTAAGATCTGCAGTTGTTTCTCCCGATTCTAGGTTTTGTGTATGTGATGTTTCATGTTTGTGAATAATACCACGATACAGGAAAAATCATATTGTGGGGAAATGTTAAAAAAATAATATAATGATCCATTCCCTAAAAATATGATCTCTTTTACTTCTAGGCCAAAGCAAGAGGAAGAAACTTTTATACTGTTTTTTTTTTATTTTACATTATATACACACGATTGTTTTTATACTACCTATTATACAGAGGAAGAATAGATCAACCATTGACAGATTGTTAGACGTGACGCAACACCAGTATGTTTAATGGAAGTAACTGCGTCGCCTGCGCATATTTGAATAAATACCGACGCGTACGATCAATGAAATAACGCGTTCACGTAATGATATACTCCGGTGATTTAATCATCCTATTTATACTGAAGAAATAAGAAGGTGATTACTATGATAATAAGGTTTCACTGTAATCATGATCTGCTTTGATTTTTCTGTTGTATGGTTTAGAACAGCGTATATAAAATAATCTTACGCACGCATGCGCATAGACATTAATAAATAATGAAAAAATGCTTACTAATTTATCCAAGCAATATATTTTGCATATGCGTACAGCCTGACAAAAAAGAGTCTGACGCGGTGACAGTTGGAACTAAAAATTTATGATTGAGGCAACACTGCTTCACTTGTCAACTGCTAGTACATTCTGTGTCAACAGTGCGTCTACCGTAATAATTTTTCATTGATTTCAAACAATTATCATCGTTCGTTGCATAATTAACGGTTCAAAATGAATAAAACTATTCGTAGTAGTGGCAGATTAGTGATTTACCACGTCTTTTTGCGGTGTTTGGCCGAATCACAAGCGGGACAAGTTTTGTCCGATATCGAGAATGTATATCAAAGAACTGCCGATATGACAGGTATTTATGTACTCCCCAATAAGTAATTGTACCCTAAATATGTTTTTATAAATGATTTTAATGCATAATTTTGTGGATATCCAGATTTGTGTAACTTTTATTCTTGTTTATATAAATTGAAAATTGAGGTTATGTTTTTTAGTTTGACAAGTCTCGTATACGCTATCCGTGAAGACAAGAAACTTGGAAGAAAATGAACATGGATTTAATAATACAGTACTGTTATTATGCTTTTTGTTTTAGGTAAATCTGTCAATACTGTAAGAAAAATTGTTCAGGAAGGTGAAAAAAATAATGGTAATTTTTCTACACCGGGAAAACATCGCAAAGGTCGCCCGAAGAAAGATTTAGATAATTTTGATTTATGTGCAATAAGACAAAAAGTGCATTTCTTTTACACTGTTAAAAAGCAGGTACGTATTATTCTTAACTACTCCAGATTTCATGAATTTAATAAAAAGCAGATTTATAACAAAGTACCATGTTTCAGGTCCCTACGCTGAGAAATTTACTGCCAGTAGTTAGAGAAGACTTGGGTTATGATGGAAGCCGTGAACATCTCAGAAAGATATTGCACTCTCTGGGTTTTTCATATAAGAAATGTAAAACAGACAGATCGGCTCTAATAGAGAAACCTAACATAGCTGCAAAGCGGGAGCAATATTTGAAAATTATTATGGAGAACAGAAACCTGCCTCCAGAACTACAAAAACAAATAATCTATTTGGATGAAAGTTATATTCATTCATCATACAAGCTGAAAAAATGTTGGCAGTCAGTTGATGTCAGCGGAATGAAACATAACATATCAAAAGGCAAGAGATATATAATTGTACATGCAGGGAGTGAGAAAGGATTTGTTCCAAATGCTCTTTTGATTTTCAGTGGCACAAACAAAAACGAAGACTATCATTCGGAAATGAATAAAACAAACTTCACAAAATGGGTCACTGAAAAATTAATCCCCAACCTAAGTGAACCTTCCATTATTGTAATGGATAATGCTCCTTACCATTCAGTTGTCTTGAACAGGGCACCAACTAGTGCTACAAAAGTTGCAGACATAAAGATATGGTTACTGCAAAACAATATACCTTTTGATGAGTCTCTCCGTAAACCTCAATTATTAATGCTAGTGAAGCGGCATAAACCAGAGCCCATTTACGAAATTGACCATATTTTAGGAGATCATGGTCACACTGTGGTACGCCTTCCACCTTATCACTGCGACCTGAATCCCATTGAATTAATATGGGGAATTGCAAAGCATAAAATTGCTTCAATTAATCTTGGGTCCATTGATATAAAGGTATGCAGCCTAGTTTGTACATGCATAATTATTTATTATTTATTGCAATGTAAGAACGATTTTAATGATTATTTCTTTCTTATAGGTGGCTGCTGAACAAGCATTTTCAGACATTACTGCCGAAGACTGGAAGAATTCATGCAAGCACGTAATGAAAATTGAAAAAGAATATTATGACAGAGGTGCGATTATGTATGAACAGATGGAACAAATAGTTATAAATCTAAGAGATGACAGTAGCAGTGATTTGTCAGAATTAGAATATTCCAGTGATTCTGAAGGTGCAGGAAGCTCTAGCCAAAATGTTAGCTTTTCTGGCATTGAATATTTAGACGAAAGTGTTTTCGATTCGTCTGATTGATTTTTTTTTATATTATAATAAAACTTCAAACAATACGTGTTCTTTCATTATCCCAATAACCAAACTATTCGTCAATTCCTAACAATCCCACTGTTAGGCGCTCCCTAGACAATGCAATTTTTTTGACGTATAGCGTTAAAATTGAAGATTGCGCAATGATTTTTAGCGACCAACATTTTAATTGCACAATATTTTAATCGTAATATTGCACAATGTTATTGTAGGTCTAGGGGCCGCCTTGGACTATTCTTGGGGCATTATTATTTGTATGTGGGCCTACAGTGCTGACCCTCTAATAACTTCGTTAATACTGGACATTGAAGCGTTCGAGAGACTTCACCACATCCACTTAGGATTGCAATCATATCCTTAAAAAAACTACCTACCCTTCTTGGCAGTCGGGTAAAAAATCGCCAAGTATCAAAACCGTTGATTCGTAGTATTCTGGGTTGCCGCAGGTGCGATACTGGTGACCTCATTTATTCCACACTCTTTTTTGCCAAGCTGTAAATGGGAGTGAAACAAATTTAAAAAAAAATACA
This sequence comes from Abrostola tripartita, assembly GCA_905340225.1. Taxonomy (NCBI): domain Eukaryota; kingdom Metazoa; phylum Arthropoda; class Insecta; order Lepidoptera; family Noctuidae; genus Abrostola; species Abrostola tripartita. Next base: position 3,755,556 of record HG996487.1, on the reverse strand, counting down.
GTCTTATCGAAGAAATAACTTAACTTGTAGTACTTTTGAAGTATATACCTTACTTAAGATCTTTTATTGATAAGGAAAAGGAACTATTATATTAATTTAGTTTCTCTTAGAATGTCTTGGATATCATATGTTAGAGACCAGAAGGGCATGCGACCAAGTAGGTATAATGCTAAAAATATGTAAGGCTATGACGGATGCTCCTTCTTCTTATCGTATGGTTGATGAACAAGCTGGTGTTAGAGTTTAAACCGCCTGTAGGCCTCTGACATGGCTTTACACACCGTTGAAAAATCTCTCAGGAGTGCCGGTCCTCACGATGTTTTCCTTCACCGTTATTAGCAACTGATAACTAATTTATAGTACGCACATGAATTTGAAAAGACATTGGTGCGTGCTGGGTTTTGAACTTGGGACCTTTGACTTGGCAGTCCAACGGTCATACCACTTGACTATCAGTGCTCTACGGATGCTCTTGTCATCCATATTGAGCTGATTCGACTTTACACACCGAATAATTATGTCCGTGGCAGAAGACGTCGACTGCTAGACGTGCCTACATGTCGGGTGCGTGTGCGTCTCCCGTACCACGCGTGTTGACCGCACTAAATATGCTCGTGGAAGAAAACCCGGATTGCGATCTATTTGCGAATAAATTCTGCCTTGTTGATCTAGTGGTCGCTAAGCGCGACTGCTGAGCAAGAGGTCCTGGGTTCAAATCCCGGGTCGGGCAAAGTGTTACTGAGTTTTCCATTAGGTAATTCTCAGTAGCAGCACGGAGTCTGGATTTGTGCCCGGTTGATGGCAATAGGCTCGCCCCCTATTACATTGGGACTTACAACATAACTGGCGAAATGCGGGTGTTTTATATGTTAACCTTTGCCTACCCCTTCGGGGAATACAGGCGTGATGTTATGTTATGTCTATATTATGTTATTTTTGTGAAGATAATAATATTTAATTGTTGTCATTATGTTATATATTTGAGCTTAATTTATGCATTTGGTTTGTTGTTACGTATTGGTTTATTACAATCCGTGAAAATCTAATTAAATAAATTGTAATTTATGTTGTCCTGTAAGACATAAAGAAATACTAAAAGAAACATTATCGAAGAGTCACATTAACACATACACGCAATTAAAAACACAGTTTCAAAACTTTAACTAGCGGAGCATTCCAGGCATACTACAATTACTAAGGCTGACTAACTTGACTGTGTCGTAACTATCTATCAACGTTCGGTCGATAGTCTGAGAGTGTCCGATGCCGTTGTCCCACTGGTTAACAATTAGTCAGACAGATTTCCGTGAAGTCGCTTTGGTTAGAGATGAATATAAATATATAGTTTTGATACAGCATTTGGTTGCAACTTAATTCGGGTTTCGGCAAAAAATTAACATCGCAGCTTTATAAATGATAAATGATTTTATTTCTTCAAATAGGTTTACTCTTTTCCTTTTTTTTAACTAGATGGCATCAGCATTTCCTTATTGACTACCTCTGGGACTATATACCGAAACAAACACAGGGGTCAAGGTCTCTTTTGAAGTTCAATTTTATCTGAAACCAAGTGTAGGTGGTCTATAGAGCTAAGAAGTCCAATAAACCTTCCATATTTTGAATGTTTCGTGAAATTTGGAACTAATACGTAATGGAACGTGGCAAATGTCAAATTAACAGTTTTGAATGATCACAGTTATGGTTTCCCGAATCACTGGTATAGATAAACTAACTCAAATGCTGACAGAAAGCTTAATGTTTCACTACGATTAACACCTTTTCCAGACGCTAGCACCCAATTCCCTAGAAATAGAATGTAGTACACCAAATGATTGACAGCTGAAAGCGGTGTAACTGGCAATACTAGAATACCAATTATGACAACTGACGTCATTTAGCCTCATAAGTTCATAATCTATTCTGGGCATATTTAATGTACAAAGGACAACCGGTCACGTATGGCATGTGCTAGCGGTAACATACATCTAGGGTCCCATAGGAGGGAATGATGTCACGTGACTACCTCTACCAGGAAGATATGCAGAACTTTTTGCACATGTAATACAATTTCATCAGATACCTATACAAATAAATGTTTTATTTTTAACTGACTTCAAAAAAGGAGGTTCTCAATTCGGTATATTTCTTTTTGTATCATCATCATCATCATCAGCCCGTTGCAGTCCACTGCGGGACATCATCATCCATTTCTTTTTGCATGTTAGCTCATAACTCCGTCATTTGTGAAACAATTTGAAAATTTATTTTTTATGGGAAGGTATTACGACTAGGCCTTAGTGTATATTCCCACTTTTATAGAGCGAGCCTATTGCCATTACAGCATAATTATTAATCATTAATTTCCTGGAACAATAAAATAAAGATGACATTACCAATTAATCGGGTAAACCTTAAACTTAAAACCTTTATTCCAGATCCGGTTCGTCAACTTCAATTCTAACAACGGTGAATTACCTTTACTCAAGCGAAATTTTAATTAATTTGGTATTAGGATGTGTTAAGTAAATTAATCACTTCCACGGGCCGTAACGCAACGCTAGCGCTGATATACTGAGCTGCTATTCAGCTATTTTAGCTGCCAATTATTTGGATTATCATGCAGAAAAAACGCAAGCGTATATTGCTAAATTGTGTATGCAACTAGTCCTTCGACATTATCGTAGACTTCAGTAGTGGGAATAGTATAGGGCGCCATTTTAATAAGAATCTACATTTCACGCAGACAGAGTTACGGAAGGCATCTAGTCAAATATATGTAGATAATTGAAACTGTAGAAAATCATAAATCACCAGCAATTACAGCCCACGAGTATCGTGTCTCTGAGATTTTTTATATCTTTTCCTGTGATTAAAAGTAGCTTATTTTATATGAATTGAGCTACTTTCAATCCTAAAAGGTATCATCATCTTTCAGCCTATCGCGGTCCACAGCTGGACATAGACCTCTACCAAGTTGCGCCGCAACAGCCGGTGCTCCGCCCTCCGCATCCAGTCCGACCCAGCTACCTTTTTTAGGTCGTCGGTCCATCAGGCTGTGGGGCTTCCTACACTTCATTTCATGAAAGATATCATAAAATTTAATTCACACAGCCGAACTCGCAAGTAGAAACTAGTATACAATAATGACTAGACTTTATATAAAATAAATACCTCATAAACCTTTACTAAACATTTGCGCAACAATTACCAAAATAATATCCAACAATTTAACCCTTTCGTAACCACTGTGAGTAACCAAAGTTCTGCAAGAAAGTGTTCGCCATGACTCAGTGCCCAAACCTTACAGAATCCGAAATGATAAAATATAGACAACATTATTACTCAGATATGCGTAAAGTACTGGTTTTGCCTGTCTTAAAGGGCTCTATATACTTGCGATCGATCGCAGAGTGCCACTGACGATCTATCGTTACTATATTCAAGATTAGATTAGATTTTAGTCCAATGTTATCGGACGATTATAAGTTTAAATACACTATCGATTAAACTCAATTTTGCTTTTGTCCAAAGACAGTCGCTGTTTAGTACGAAGACGATTCAGCTTTTGAAAGCTGAACCATTCCATACGAAACTGATGTTTTTATACACAAACGTTAAATTCTTTCTTAATTTCTTAAACTTCGCCCCACACTATGAATTTAACCTGTATCGTGGGTGCGTTACACAAACATGAAATACCCCACACATAAACACCCCGACTCGGGACAAATATCTGCGGATCCCACAATTTTTTGTCCCGTGCTCAATCGAGCCTAACCTTAGTGCAGCAGTCCAATCGCATAGCCACTGCATCAGGTCATCGCACGTTAGTCCCTGCGACAAATCGTACAGTATTGGTATTACTTGATACCCGTATTATTTGGTATTTATAGATGTCGCGACTAAATGGGGGCCAATGGTCTCATAATAGGTTTAAAATGCGGAAGATATGATATGGATAAGTAAACTGTTTGTTCGTTTTTTGTAGTTCTCCAAGTAATCGAGGTTTTAATATGCATACTCAATTTTATTGAGCTTATTGTAGACTGGATACAAGGCGCCTGATTGTAGGTTTCGATAATTTCTTCCGCACTTTAAAATAATTTGCTGAGAAGAATGTTAATTTTACGCACATTACAACAAGCTCAGTAAAATAATAAAAGTATTTTAGAAGTGCAAAAAGGTTGCACATACTAATGAGTCAATTAACTATTTATTTACTATACAACTAAGAACAATACAAATTCAGACTCCGTGCTGCTACCGAGAATTACCTAATGGAAAGACCCAATAACCCAAATTTGACGACCTAATTGGCGCAGCGGCTAAGCGATGAGACTGCTGCGCTAAGGGTTGCGGGTTCGATTCCTGCACGGTACAAAAATTTGTGCAATCTGCAGATGTCTGTCCCGAGTCTGGGTGTTTGTGTATGTGATATTTCGTGTTTGTGAAACGCGCCCACGATACAAGAGCAATAAGTGAGGGACGACGATTAAAAAACAAACACTGCCGAACCCGGCATTCGGACCCAGGACCTCAGCTCAGCAGTCGTGCTTAGCGACCACTACACCAACGAGGCAGTCATGTTACATAAATCGTAATTGCCTATAATTAACTCATAAGCTCACCTTAATTTACATATTACATTTATTTACCTATCATTTTACACATTGAGTAAGATTGGGCGGATGTCACTTAATGGTGTAATATTATCCTATTAATTGCCTTTAGATTAATGTAGAAACAGTAATATTACATATTAAAAAAACTAATTAATATAGTAGTTAAGAGGTTATTGACATCAGCTCATCCCATTCTGGGTAGAAACCTGATTAGGTAATCTTTAATATTTGTATAGTGATATTGATATTGCTAATTAGAACTGGCTAGACGACTTATAAGGAATTTACGCGAAACAAACCTGTTTTTGGTACGAAAATCTAATTTGTACCGGCAATAAAAGTATAGTGCGCGAATAAATATGATTAACAAAGTATATTTAAGTACATAATATACCTAACACTTTCAAAGTATTTTTCCTAAAAAGACAATTTTTTAAAATATTCCGAACGTCACTGATACATAATTTTCGAATGCCTTTGGGTTTTTAATAGCAATGATCCATTATACTTAATTGCTTTTTTAAAACGTAACTTCTTTAAAATGTTCATTGAACACGGGATAGATACCACAAAAATTATGACTACAAATGCCATTGACCTCATATGTAGAAAACAATACAATCATTCATCGTCTTACCATTAAACTAGGAACCTCACAAATAACTGCACGTACCACTAAAGGCCAATTCAGTGTGTCGTTATCAACATTCAGCACACGCCAATATATCCTGACCATGATAAAAACCAACATCTCTTGACCTGCCTTATCGAACATACCTTTGTATTTAATAGGCCTGGATGTATTGGTTGTTTATACTTTCTTGCATCATGATTAAAGGAATTAAAGGCAGATTTTTGTAAGGTAAGGATGTTACTGGGTGGGTTTCGTAAAGACTCGTAATGCTGCGTAATCAATTATGGACGTAAATTGTTAATACATTGTGTGTAAATGTTTTGGCCTACAAGCATAATTGTTGATGAGAGAAACATACAATTATAATGATTGTAGATTGTTTTATCATTATTCATATGGATGGTTCATCATCTTCTACTATAGAATCAACCATTTCAGGCAGCTTTAAGATTCATAATCTGAGTCACAGTGAAATTTCAAGGCATTGGTAATGTCCACTGCAATAATAATATATGTTGTGTCAATCTGATGCAATTATCTTACTTACGGTGTAAGAAAACATCAAAAAATGTTTACATATATTGATGATGTGTTAAATACACAATGTAAAAAGGAACGAAATAAACCTGCCTCGTCGGAGTAGTGGTCGCTAAGCGCGAATGCTGAGCATGAGGTCCGGGATTCGAAGCCCGGGTCGGGGAAAGTGTTAGTGGCTTCTTACATTAGGTAATTCTCAGTAGCAGCACGGAGTCTGGATTTGTGCCCGGTTGATGGCAATAGGCTTACCCCTTATTATATTGGGACACATAACTGGCGAAATTTGGGTGGGCTAAAAGTACACCTCTGCCTACCCCTTCGGGGAATACAGGAGTGATACTATGTTTTTAAAAACCTGATGCGCTCATTACCATATCAAAAAGTTTCGCAAACAAAACTCAGTAAGATCTCCTATAATGTAGTCTAATCATCTTACAAGCCCGCAAAGTATACAATCACCTAATACAGGCGTATTTTCGCTTTCGACACCCGCCATCAAAGCACACAGTGAACGTGTAATGTGTGCATATGGCAAATAAATCGCTGCAATCTCGGTTGTTTCGTTAAGAATTGAGTACAGACTGCAGCTGAGAGTGCAAGCAAATACCACGTGTGGATTAAGAATATGATTCCATTCTGGCACCAGAAAAGCGTGCAAAGAACTCGATGTTAGCCTGAAGAATCGCAATTTGCTTGCTGCACAGTCAGTAGATACATCTGTACTAGTATTGCAAAGAGGTAGTTGGTTTTAATGTAGGTGGTAATCTTCTGAACTTTCCATCAGATTGTCAAAATTTAAAATGGACCTTCAAGCTGGACACGTTACTTTGATCCCGGGGAACACACGATTTTTTCGGAAGCTAATTTAACACTCTCACTGCCATGCCGCAGACACGATCGACTTTTTATGGGCCGAATATAATCCACGTGACATTCAACGACTTAAAGAGCCTTATCTCTAAGAGCGACATCAGCCAGACAACCTTAAGATAAAAAAATGTAATTATACTATCTAGAGATTTAGGATAAGCTGCAAAATATACGTAGTAAACTGTCGATTCCTGATGAGGGAGAAAACTTCAGTCTACTGCTTTAGAGATTACAGACGTGATTGTATGGAATTATGTATGTATGGGGCTGAGTTGCGTGAGACCTCCAAACCTAGTGCACTCGCCCGAAATATAGAAACACTGACACGCGATGTGTGACGTCGTAAAGTAATTTTTTCTGGAGTCGCGTGTGGCAGTGAAATTTCATAATTCTCAAAACGACTGATACCAAGTCCCATATCTATCATTATAAATATAAAGATGGGTATTTGTCTTGATATTTAGGGAACTGGATTTTTTAATTAACTTTTTTAGAAACAAAAATAAAAAAAGACTTTCAACGCTAGGTATATTTTCTAATAGAAAACGGAAACATAATTCTAGGCTAGCATGTCATGATAGATTCTAGACCAAATATGGATTGATATTCAATAATGACGTAACTTTCGCTCTGAATACTAAACTAATGGCGATAATAAACCTGAATTGAAAAGAACAGAGTGATTATTTAAATCACATTCCTATCTTTTAAAATCTTTACATTCTAGCTGTAGTTTAAATACTTTCAAGCGACCTATTTTTATGGGGAGACTTCTGATACTTTCCGTATTTTTAGATACCCTGTTCAGATTCCCACTGCTAGGCAAAGCTTCCCCATTATTACTCCACAAAACCCTGCCCAATGCCATTCCGGGCTATGTCTTTCCAGCAATTCCTTTCAGATTACGAAAGGTTATTAAAGGGGGCTTAAAACACTTGACAGATTGAGATGTTACTTTCCTAAACAGAGCACCGAAGTCTGATAACATTTTCGCCAGTCCATGTCCTACCAATCATAATCATTACAAACTCGTAACTTTTCTTTGTTGACTTAGATGCCAAGAAGTGAAGACATCTCAAGGGAGTCCGATTTCTTAGGTCATTATTCTTCTTCTGGTCTTTTACTTAAGCAATTTCTCTGTTTTTCATTTATGTGTTTCCCACCATTACTTCAGAGTCCAGGTGCATTGACATTGCAACTCGAAGTTTCTTTGAGTTATGTGCAGCCCTGTTGTTGAAGCATATTGCTAACTTAAATAATTAAGTGAAATCACACATTCCAATCCGTCGTAATGATGACCAAACAAAACAAATATATATATTTAAAAATAGTTTACAAAATATAGATGGTAAATAAACAAACTATTAAAATGTTTATATCTTCGGATCTTCCTGATAAATATTTGCAAATGTGAAATTATTTTTACAATCTTCAAATATCATCTCGCAAATATCTATATAATATATTTGTGAAGCTAAATTAACACATTTTATTGTTGGGTGGGACTTAAATATTTTACATTCAATAATACTTTAGATTCAAAACAGGCATAATGGTTTTTTGAGAGAAGATCATCTCATACCTACCATTTCATTATTCCCATCACTTCACGTGTAGTTCAAGGATTTACTATACAACCGTCAAAAAAGGAGACACGTGGTGATCTTTTTTTTTGTGGTGAAATTCACACTCAATGCTGCTGGTTTTATTAACCAACTTCAAAAAAAGGAGGAGGTTCTCAATTCGGTTGTGTGTTTTTATATATCCGTCGGCTTTTTTATCCATTAGAGTGCAGACTATTGATTTAATAAGCCGACTAGATTTCGCGACTACTACGCTAATTTTATCAACAAAAAAAAGGAAAAATAGAAGCCACAAGCGAATAGCTCGCTAACATTATGCCCATAAAACAGTGACAAGTATCAATTGGATGACGTAATGACTTTGGTCTTGCGAAGCTGAGAGCTAGATAATTGAATGCAGCGATTAAATGTACTGTCTCCTACAGGGAAGTGAAACACTTTCACAAAATACCAGACTAGGGTATCATTCTTCAAGCATCCTATGATTCACTGATCCCGGAAGGCTTGTAGACTTGTAAAGGTCTTCAAAAAGAACTTCTCTTTCGCCGCTTATTAAGTCCCTTGTAATCGTTGGCATGATGCCGATGAATTACAGAAGACCATTACATTACATTATTACGGTTCATCGGGCTCATAATCATATTTCAGGTTTGTCATGTGTTACGCTACAGGAAAAGATAATGGAATCCCGTTAACGGCTAAACATTTATCCTATTTATTTTAACTTTTACCGATAATATAGTTATGTAGAATAAATAAATTCACAACCCGCAAAGCCCCTAATGGCATTTTACTAATGAAAGCAATGCTTCTTGTGCACATAGCATGAAATACCGGAGCAACATGGATGCTTCAAATATTTAGTGAAATAACTGTCATAATAATATAGAACCGGATGGTAGTGTAGTTCCGCGGGGAAACAATTATCGCACATAGGAGCAAAACATTCGCTTACAACGTTATTATGTGGATTTTTAGACAACATGCAATATAGGAACCATAGAGAAATTTTCGAGTATCTTGAAGTCAACATTTTGTAGTATGTTCAGAATAAGTGCTTCTTAATCCTTAGGGCCAGTTTCACCATCCACAAGTAAAGTGTTGAATAATTAATAGTTACTTCTTGATTATCGCCAATTGGCAAGTAAAAGTTACGAGTATCCTCCTTCAATTTTACGAACGAATCTAACGTTTTGAGTAATAACTTGCCAGTTAATAGTTATTAATCGAACTACGAAAAGTCAATATCTAAATTAAAATGTGGGGTGCGGAAGTCAATTAGCAATCGTAAGAACTAATATCTTATGATACAAAAAGTAATCAAAAGTCATTACTATTCAACAATTTCTTACTTCACAGACATAAAAAAGTAACCAAAACTGCTAGTTATAATGAACCACGAACCAGTAACAAAAACATCTGCATCAAACACGAGTGTACCGGTGCTGACGGTACCGCGTCACGGCAGCTCATCGCCGGCGCCGGTCACTTTCGATGTTCTTGCGCAAACGCATCTGTTCGAGCATTCCGTACGTTTTGGATTCATACAATTTTCTAATTCGTCACGTGCAACTGTTGTTTATTCAAATGTTAGTTTAATTTGTATTGTCAAGTTTACTATTGTTTTTGTTTGATTTATTAGATTTTGATATTTGGGTTGATGACTAAAGAAAAATTTACGTTGTTTTTTAATATTTTGTATTCGCTCTATTACATTTATGTTCAATGTCCAATTTCAAAACATTGATCATAGCATTTAATTATACTTATAAGCTTTACTTTTCTTTTGCAATACAATTTAAAACACAATCATATCCCTTTAAACCTATTTTTGCTCGTACATTAATTGTTTAATTATATTGTTATTATTTCTGTTCGATGCAAAAATAATCGTTCTTTCTTTTTCTTTATTCATCAGGTGTATAATTCATTACATATCCACGATCTGACTTTTCTGCTGGGTATAAGCCTCTCTTTTTCCTACCACACTCTTGCAAGATCTTTGCCAACCTTATCCATGTCCTACCTACGATTGCAATGATGTCATATTATCGAAAACCAATAACAATCAAACATTCCTAAAAGCATAATATTTTTTTTAATTATTTCTAATTTCATCTTTAAACAGAACAGCATAACCTTCTTGAAATTATCCACAAATCATTTGACATTTCGAAACTAAAACTGACCCAGCCTTGGGGCTTGGTTTCCATATATTTACCAAAGGCGGGCCGTCTGTACAGAGGCAATCTCAACAAGTTAAATAAACAGTTACACACATATTCGTTAAACTATTCTATGATATCTGTGAAGAGACGGTGCTACTATTGGACGAGAAGTCATATTTTACCCACGAGGGGCGTCTGAACGGAGAAAGCGTATGTTTAGGGTGAGAAGGTGTTTTTAGTGAGTTCGACTTTAGACGAATCTGTGGTACCGCGTTATGTTGAGAACGTTCTAAGTTTTAAGTTCGTGTATTACAAAAATAACACTATGCACAATGCACATATTGTTATTTTTGGAATGTGAGGGCTTTGTTAAGTTTATGATACATTGAAATTGAAACATTTGTAGGCAAATATTGGACACAATAATATTTCCTTATAGATAAGGGTTTTATAATTAAGACTGACAAGGTTCAAACCGATCTCAAATAAAAAAAAATACTTTGCTTGTTTTATTAATTTGGCAATGAATGTTTATAAAAATGTCTTTCGTAACAATTTTAGTCGAACCGAAACGTGAAAATTATGATCCACAATTCAGTCTTTACTAAATCAATCCATATAATTGTGAGTACAATCTGTACATACCTAAGCAAACAAGTACCTTGGTAGCTCCTCAGAGTATTTACCTAACTTCGCGGTCATTTTCTAAGGTCCATAGCGACGTTACATTCGACACTGAACTGTAAACTCGTATTATGCGATTTTTAACACCACACTTATTCATCGTTAGCGGTGTTTTTGAGGTAACCATTGAGAATTATGAATGTTGGTATGTAGACCTCTAACTTTTATAAAGAATTCAATGCTAGATATTTCATCGTTTGGTCCCTTCATACTTAATAGACTTTATAATTGAAAAGGTCTCAATTCGGAGATGATTTTATTGGCTTTTTGGCACAATTGATTAGTACCAGTTACCAGTGAACAGTGTGAGGTCACTAATATGTTGAGTTAAAAGCATTAAAGATGTTTTGAAATGGCATTTACTATAATAAAATGCAAATTAACCGTCGGTCGTCTATCTGTAACCTCAACACAACTAAACCGTAGGAGAATATTATTATTCCCTCACTCTCATAGTCCGATAGAACGGTAGACCCACACGACTGGAGAGAGATCAGGTGCAGGACCAACAGCTTAACGTGCCTTCCAAAGCACGAAGGCACATGTGAAAATGGTCAGCCATCCCAAGACTGACCGGGGTGAGCACGGATTAACCTCGCAGATCGACTGATCTGCGCAGTAGCTACTAGCTGAAACCACTAAGTAATATTATGAAGATAAATATCTATATTACAGGTAAAGGTGTATAGATAACATTAAAGATACACTTAGACTAATGTTCAAAGACAGTCAAGATAAAAAAAAAGGGAATTTTCTTGCAAACAAAGTCGCAATCAGGAGCTGGTCCAAAGTAAACTATTTCAACTCATAGTTATTCTACTTTAAGTCATTCTTATGTAACAGAGAAAGGGTCTGCGTCGATTAATTTCTACGAAGTACCTTCGTTATTACGCAAACAATACGACATGGCGTATCGATGACGTCATGCCATCAGCTGTTTATTGGCAACGATAATTACTGCTTTAGAGGTCCATTGGTAGCAGTATGACTGACAAGAGAGAGTCTAATTGGGGCTACTTGGTAGGTAGCTGGCTGCCCATACGTAAATTATTAAACGTAAAAAATCCAACCTCCATTATGATGGTTGGGTTTTTCCTTTAGGAAATTTCAAGTAGGCAAGGGTTAGGTATAAAGTTAGGTTGTAGGTTCTTCTTGTTATGGGAACTATTGCTGGTATTAGCAATCATAAATAAGGATTATTATTGATATGAAGTTTCCTGTCCATTCTTCTACATTTAAAATGGGCACCGAAATCTTGACTTTTCGTAAGCACCTGAAAATGGTTAAGATTAATGAAAAACTTTTATATTTTGATTTTATAGAATTATGTTTATAAGCTTGACCATTATTACGTAAATATACAATAGAAACGATTACTTTAAGTCCTTCACAGTATGGCTAATTAGGCAATTCCTAGAACCTAAACTAGTAGACTAAGCACTTCATTTTCACTAATTAATGCAGTTTAATCTCAAATATTATGTATTATTATTACTAGCCTAAAGTTTCCCACTGCTGGGCTAATATTATGTATATGTTAGGCAAATAAATAACTTGATTAAACACATAAACCTTTATGTATGACATACAATCATTTATCGGTAACTTTCATAATCTTCTTCCATTCTCAAATTTACTTAATTACTACAATTTCGGCTCTTTTACTTTCCTTAAAAGCTTTCAATGAAAGTTGTTATTTAATTGTCTTCACATAGTTGGCTTAAAAGCTGTGAAAATTAAAACAGGAAAAGTGATAACCATTTCTAGAAGATTATTTCAAAACATGGGTTGAACTCTACTCAATTTTTAAACATACTACAACACCGTAAGTATATTAACCCTTACATAGTTAGGGAAGCAAACAGAATCGTTATACATGACTCTAAACTGTAAAGGGTTAATAATAGTTGTGTAGTTAATCATTCAAATAAATGATTTATTTCTGTAAATAAATTTCCACAAACACTTTTACACGTAAGATTTCAATCAACCAGAAACTAGATGGCGTCGGCATTTCCTAACTGACTACCTCTGAGAAGAAATGCCGATACAAACTGAGGGGTCAACCCCTCATAGCCTTCTAGAATGAAAGTCAAACAGAGGCACAAATAGATGAGCAGACATGGAAAACTAAACGTTCGCCTGGTTCACTACAACTACTTAATAGCCTTTAAAAAAGTGGGTAGAAAGAAGGTTAAGAAAAAAAATAGGGCAATATTGGTTGTAAATGGTTAATTTTGATGACCTAATTGGCGCAGTGACTAGCGAAGGCCTGCTACGCTAGGGATTGCAAGTTCGACTTCCGCACAGGACAGAACTTTGTGTGATACGCAGATTTTTGTGCCGAGTCTGGGTGTTTGTGTATATGATAATTTATGTTTATAGAAGGCACCCACGACACGATACAAGAAAAATTAAGAGTTAGACGGTGATAAAAAATAATTAATGTTCTGAACACTGGTATCAAAATTATTGCATAAAAATAAATTATTATTTAAATGACTCGTAATTTCGTCCGAATATTCAAAAGTAGACCGACTTCACACCGGTACACTGACAAACATTGCATAGGCCGTTAGATAATCTCCGTGATGATTACAGATAGTTGATCAATTACCTAATGACATGATTGATTCCTCGCTCATAAACAATGGAAAGTTCGGTAATGAGCAAACTATGTGATGTATGACGTTTTTATAATTATCATTCAGTAATAGATAGCTAAGATTTCTTTTTTTTTGTCACGAATAAAACTTTTGCGGTAAAAGTGCCTTTCGTTAGTATCGAATTTTAAATATTTGAATAGAGAATGATTTTAAAACAAGTGCTATAATATTTTTTTGGAAGCACATTTTTTTTCTAATTAAATAATTAAATTAGTTAGAGGTATGTATCTACATAATATATACTTACCGAATTGAATTATCGTTAATCTTTTATGTTAAATAGTTTATTTACATTACCTGCTTGGTTTTAAAGTAAAAAAAAAACAATTATGTAAGGTTTTTTTCTGTTTTACGTAGATAATGTTCATTTATAAATATACACGCACGCACAGTACAGCATACGCAGAATTGCAGCACAGCCACAGTTTCTAACAAAACGCATTTTGTTTCGCTCCATTTCTTTCACATATGTAACTTATAGGAACCAAAGATAAAAAATATCAATTTGCTATAATCTTCTATAATAAACTTAGTGTGGTAGCGTTTGTTTACATAATCGATGGGGGATAATATCTTCCGATATGACATCGTTACGAGTGTCATAGAGAGTGCGTGTAATAATGTAAATGATGATGACTGACGCGCCTGCGCAGTACGTTCAGGAAAAGGAAAAATGAATTATGCTGCGTGTGATATTTATGGTAGTGACAAATCAAGCTTCCCTATTTGGACGTACCGTTATACTTTACTGTTTGATATTGTATATTATTAGAATATGAATACATTCTTAATAGTGCTGAGCATGAGGTCCTGGGTTCGATTCCCGGATAGGGCAATGTTTTTTGGATATTTCCGTTAGTAAATCTTATGTCGAGATCTGGATTTCTGCCCGGTTTATGGTAACAGGCTCGCCCCTCATACATAAAGACACAGACATTTTTAAATCACGTCGCTTCTCTTTCGGAATTTCTAGTGTATCGTAGGTGCGCAGACTCGGGACAAACATCCGCGGATCACACAAATATTTTGCACCGAGCGAGAATAGAACCCACTGCGCCAATCAGGTCGCAGTAAAGTAGCTAGCTTGAACAATACATACGCGATGTAATGTTTACCAATTCAGTAATGTCCATGATTTAAACAACTTGGTTAAACAATATAAATACTTTAAGATTTAAACAACTGATGCATGAAATCGTTATCCAAACCAAACCGAACTTCAGAACAATAAAATATATTTCAAAAAAATATGACAAAGAAACCTTTTTTTTTTCAAGTGAGGAAATGCATTACGCATCCCCCACCGTTGGGAGACGACAGGGGTCTGTGGGACTCTCCCCGGAACCCAATAAGATCCAGGGGCCTACCCACTAAAACCTCACTGCTCTGCGCTTTTGATGGCGGGGAGGCGGGATCACTGGAGCATTCTACCGCCAACATGACAAAGAAACCTAAGATTTTGCATAAAACCTTTTAGGATTAGCATAACCAATTTGTATAAGCTCAACCGGATTTGTTTCAAGCTCAACTTTATTTGAAGTATCATCATGTCAGAGTCGGCAACCATCGACAGTCGTGACTTACTTAAAAAGTTAACATGGGTGTTTAAATATGTAATGGTTATTAAATTAACAAATAAAACGATGAAGACAATTCTCGTTTAACTTGATGATAATATAATTTCGTTTTAAAATCTTACGTCGGTAATTTATGTCGTTTTGCTGAAACTACTGTATGATATTTTAAAAAGATATGATTTTATTATGTAACGAGTTATAGTACTAGAATTTAATTAAACCTGCATTGAATTTAAAAATTACACTACTCTTCTTTGTTTGTCATAGTTTATAGTTACTAAGTATGTATCTAGTTGTATACTTCAAAATATTTAACACCACAATCATGTTTTTAAATACGTCTTTGATTAAATTTCATATCACTTTTATTCCAAATAAATTTTCACCCCATCGAATAATATTAGAAATAACTCAGTTGAGGGCTGACACCGGCGTTTTTTCAAAACACGATTAGAACAATTTGTATTTCAAATACCAAAATAAAGGTGTCACATACGAATTAGGTATATCGTACAATGAACAAGTAGTTACTTTAAAACATTGACCATATGTAAAGTATTTCATAATAACGTCGTGGTGGCCTAGTGGTTGACATACCGGATTTCGATGCACGAGGTTGCAGGTTCGAACCCAGGCAAGTATCAATGTAACTTTTTCAATGTCATAAATACTTTCTTAGATATTCTAAGACACCACTGACTGACGGTGACGGAAAACATCGTAAGGAAACCTGGATTTAATTATCTGAAATCGCCAACCCGCAGTGAGCTAGCGTGGTGATCAGTGCTCAATCCTTCTCTATACGAGAAGAGGCCTTTGCTCTGCAGTGGGACAGTTATAGGCTGTTATTATTATTATTAAAGTATTTCATTCACAATAAAAAATGCTAATTCTAAAAATCGATGTTGCACGCCCGCCACCGATTAACACAAAATATTCACAGAAAATGAAAAGCGAAAGCATTTTTATAAAATACCACAGAACATACAAAAAGTTGAAATGATTACATTTAATTATAAGTTAAAAACTGAATCTGCTTACAACTTTCTCATAAAGAACATTTTAATAATTTGCGCTGGAATTCAGTAAATTACCATATTTAACAGTGGTGAATTAATCATAATTATACATACTTTTCATAATTTTATTCATAGCATCGGAATGTTAAATGTTATATCAGACGCTTCGAATAACGGAATTAAAAGGTTTTAACTTAAATTAGTATATTTTGTTAATTATGGAATGTGTTGGTAAAGTTTTCTTCATAGTAATTACTTGATAACATGTGAATTTATTTTATTATACACATGTTTAAACCTCGATAAAAATAAAATGAATAAAACGTCAATAAGTATTCGATACCATCATTTAATTAGGTTTTAAAGAACTTTCGAATTCCCGCTAACCATAACTTTTATAAAAGTATCTACTATTACGGTGTAAATTAAACTAAAAGATTTAAATAACCGAGTTATTGCTACTACGAACCGAGTTACCCAAAAATAGTCAAACGAATTTTAATATTTGGGTAATAATATATATATAATATTTATCGCATTATTTGACATTAAATTAATCTATACTTGTTTATTTAAAATATAATATATAATTTAATATTAGATACTCACAAAAATATCCAGTATCCAAAGTCTTCTTAAATTATTTCCAAATAAACACACAGGTTCACCTCACTATCGTTCACAAAACACAAGAAAAATCGGAAAAACCGTCGGGAAAATGCACTCGAACTCGCGAAAAAGAAGTAAAAATATTCTCGAAACTTAAAAGGTAAATTGGTCTTTATTTTGTAGGACGTACGGTTGCTATTCGCTCGCTTTACAAATTATAATGATGTCCGCGAATGATGCGTGTATACGGCGTGGTGTGTGCCGCTATTTTGCGCGTGCACACCTGTGTTCGCCCACAGGGCCGTAAGTGGGTGACATAGAATTCTGGTATAGCCAACAGGTTTAGATTATATTTTTCGTCGGATTTAGAAAATAAAATCAACGATTAGTTTAATTTTTAATAGGTTTATTAAATGCGTAAATTAAGGTGTATTTAATTAATTTATTATTGTAATGATATTAAAAAATTCAGTGTTATATTATGTATGTATATTGCTATTTTTAAATGGGGTTTAATATCATGATATAGCACTGGAAGCCTCACTTTGTAGAAAAGGCCTTTGCTGATTTTTATACAAAACTTAATTGAACGAGCGGTTAGTTTTCTAATTAAACATTAGAGCTCTGTCCTTTAAAAATTATGGGACGTAAAAAGTGATCTACATTGTATTTTCACTTTTAATTTAAATATAGCAGGATATTTAAATTAAAAGTGAAAATACATAGGAAACTAGCCGCTCGTAACCTGCGCCTGTAATTACTGTAAAGCAAAATCTGGTCAAAATCAAGATTTCCTTATTATTTGTAGACAGTATTAGAAATCCATAACTATATTTAAGTATGTACTTAGTTACTTAGCTTTACGTACATATATAGTAATTCTTAAGTAAGCATATTCGTGCTGCCGGTCCCTGCACGCTAAACAAACCATAATTATACACAAGTTAAAAACTTTCACTCACTTAAGACAAATTATTCAAATATTTAATTTAAAATTGTGGAAATTTCGGACATCAATACAAAACAAAAATGTTTATTTATTTGCACATTCTCAATGTGAAGTGATCAAATGGTTTGTGATAATAGGTTTGGAGACGGTAAAGTTTTACAAAGTGGTTCGAATCCCGGGTCGAGCAGTGTTATTGAATCTAAATCAGGCAATTCTCAGAAGAAGCACGGAGTCCGGTTAATGGCAATAGGCTCGTTCCCTATTACATAACTGGTGAAATGTGGGTGTACTATACACCTCTGCTTACCCCTTCGGGAAATACAGGCGTGATGTTATATATGAAAATCTACACAACGGCATAACCTTTTTCCAGCGGCTCATGTTGATACCAAGAAAATAAAGGGAAACCAGGCTTTAAGTATTATTGTTTGTTTTAAAAATGTTGTGTAGTATAATTAAATCAGGCCTTCTTGCGAAATTACTAAAACTTAGATTAATGCTTGTACAAATAGTCAAATTTGTCCAAAAGTGTTACATGGTGACCTCTGCCTACGACCTCACGCCTACTAGTTTTAATAAGCTTTTACAAGGTCAATGCCACTAATTTTAGATATATACAGTACCTATATATAATTTATCAGTAGACGAGTAACTTAACGAGCTATTTTTCCAGCTTACTTGGGTTCTCAGTTTTATGAATTTTAAGCGTAGCAAGCTTTTATAATTTAGAACTCTCATAGCAATAAATGATGAGAGTAAATAAAACGAAAGAAGTTTGCTAGGTTCGCAGCAAATGGAAATACGTGGTATATGCCTGACCCCCCAGGATACAAGGTTGACTTTGACAGCATCCTCTAGCGATAGTACCTAATTTAGTCCACACCCTGGACGGTCAGTTCCACTACCACTTGACTGACTGGCCTACCGACTGCTACTAAAGCTCAACGTCAGTTCTATCAAGCTCACATGCAAAAAAAATCTATATATTACCATGTGCAATTAAGCATCATTGTTATCATCATCAGCCGGACGACGTCCACTGTTGAACAAAGGCCTGCCCCTTTTAGAAGGGAGAGGGTTGCCATATTCCCTACGCTTGGCAAGCGGCTTGGGGATCGCAGTGTTGGTGGTCAAGTTACAGAAAACGCTGCTGCCCATCTTCTGGATTTTCCCATAGTCGCCTCTTACGACACCCACGGGAAGACAGGTGGTGGTCAATTGTAGGCCGGATACCACACGGCAATCAAGGATAGGTATCCATTAAAAGAAAATGTAACCGAACTCAAATAACCCATGAAAAAGAAATCGTACTAGGAGTCGAACTAGCACTTTCGTCGTCCAGTGACCGTGGCCACCTAGCTATTAGCCGTACTTTCGATATAATTGCTTCACACTCTGTAATTAGATACAAACACTCGATGGATTATCGCGTTGTGTTAGAGATTCTTATGAAATAAACGTTTGCCCGTATGGTTCTTCATTTTTTTAGTGAAGGTACACAAAACCTATGGTTTAAAATAAGTACCTACAAGATGTTCTACCTAATACTTGTCTCTGCATCGTCCTAAGGTCGACTGGTAGAAAATGCCTTAGGCATTAAGTCCGCCTTTGTACATATATTTTTATTTATGTGTGCATTAAGAATGAATGAATGTTTCATGAAGTTCAGCGCTGATATACTAAAAATATGATTTAATGAAATCATATTTTTAATTCTTTACAAGGACGAGGTATAGAATTCCTTTAATGAAAAAGGAAGTTCGTCACAGGCACGCCACCACCTGGATGGAAGACCTTTTCTTGTCGTTAGAGGAACTCCACATCACGTCCTCCACAAACTTTCAAACGGGTTGATCGGTAAAAAGTTAATTACCACTATCTGAAGAAGACTCCTTTCTCAAATATATAAATTATTTGCAAAAATACTATCCAACCGTCTCACTCGCCAACTAGACGAATGCCAGCCCATTGAACAAGCTGGTTTTCGGAGTGGTTTTTCCACAATTGACCATATCCACACCGTAAAGCAGGTGATGGAGAAGAGTTTGGAGTACAACCGGCCCCTATGCTTAGCTTTCGTGGACTATCAGAAAGCGTTCGATAGTGTCGAGCACTGGGCCGTATTCAATTCCCTTCATCGCTGCCAGATCGATGCTCGGTATGTCAAAATACTGAAAGAACTGTATGAAACGGCAACAATGCAGGTCAGGCTGCATGAACTTACTGCCCCAATACCAATCAGAAGGGGGGTGCGCCAAGGAGACCCTATTTCCCCCAAACTCTTCACTGCTGCGTTAGAAGATGTTATGAAAACGCTTAATTGGGGCCAAAGCGGTATTAACATCAATGGTGTCTACCTGTCGCATCTTCGATTTGCGGATGACCTCATTTTATTTGCCGAATCCCTGGAGGACCTTCAGCACATGTTAAAAGAACTTTATGATGCTTCCTTGAAAGTTGGGTTGAAAATGAACATGTCCAAGACGAAGGTGATGTCAGATATCCCTCACGACTCTATCCCTACTGTTATAGTAGGGAACGACCGTCTGGAGATGGTTGACCATTGCGTTTATCTGGGACATGTTCTATCTTTTGTCAAGGAACATCCCGAAAAGGAAATCTCCAGGAGAATACAACTTGGCTGGGCAGCATTTGGCAAGCTAGAACACATACTGCGGTCTAAAAAGATCCCCCAGTGCCTTAAAACTCGCCTTTTTAATCAGTGTATCCTGCCCACAATGACTTACGGTGCCGAGACATGGACGCTCACAAAGGAAACTGTCCACCGTATAAGAGTTACTCAGCGGGCCATGGAGCGAGCCATGCTCGGCATAAACATTTTAGATCGAGTGCGTAACACTGAAATCCGTCGTCGGACGAAAGTCTGCGATGTAGGTGACAGGGTAGCACGCCTCAAATGGAGTTGGGCAGGACACCTCGCTAGGCGGGAAGATGGCCGATGGAGTAAGGCTTTGACCGAATGGTGGCCAAGGTTGGGTCAAAGAAGCCAAGGACGGCCAAAAGCACGTTGGGTTGACGACATCAATAAATTCACTACGAACACCTGGACAAGAGACGCTCAACATAGAGAGGATTGGCAGAGAAAGGGGGAGGCCTATACCCAGCAGTGGGTGATACCGGGCTGAAATGATGATGATGATCTGAAGATAAAACTACGTCTCGATTTAAAAAACATTTACAACTAAAAAATGCTAGCTCGCAAATTTATTAAATATTTATCTATAGGAAAAATAAAAAGACTATTTCATGTCATCAATTAATTTGTATTTTGATCTGAATCCATAACTTTCAATGCAAAACAATAAATAATAATAGCCATTTTACTAGCTATTATAACCTTCTAGAATTAGTTTGTATTTATTGCCCAACATTATTTTAAATGATATCGATCTGTTAGGTACTACATTACGATACACTTTCTGAACTGTTTTGATCTTATTCCACTTTTATTTAATAAATATCCACTTTGGAGTAAGGAACTGTAGCAATATGAAAACCAATTAGACCTCAGTTACTATCTACTAGTATCTTGTCGTTCTACCAGCTAATGAATATACGCCCTTATTGATTAAAACTCAAAGAGATGACTAATTGACCAGCCCCCGTAACACATTTTCCGTTGTGAAAGCGAGACGACGTTACATGCAATACAGTGTTGAGTTTTTGGTAAGGTGGCAGAACCTACACATAATTCTTCAGTGTTAAATCTTTAATTTTAAAGTGATTAGCTTCTCCAATGTTGTTAGTTCGTGTGATATTATAATTACAAACATTATTTGTTTGAATAAAACTATTGTTACGGATTTTATCGCGGTTTTAATTTAGTTTTTTAGCGATAAAATCCGTAAAAATAGTTTTATTTAAATGCCTAATATTCGCGTAAGTGATAGAAATCATTATATTATTTATTATTTTGTATCCATTCGAAACAGTGATTGCGTACACCAGTAAATTTTCCTTTATAACTTTAATTTGTTGCTAAATTAAAAATGGGTGCGTTTAGAAACTAAAATCGATCGTATGACGTATCTAAGGCAAAGTGAAGGAAAAAGTAAACTACGGGTACATACATTTACACGAAACTGGTTTCGCTCTAAATATTAACGACATAACATACTCGCAATTCGATGTCGGTTAAATGAATTATATCATCAAATGTAACTTTTAAGCAATTAAGTTCGATTTTAGTATTGATCCTGCTAAATATTGTCAGCGATTATTTTTATTATTTATTCGTATGGTGTAGACAACGTTATTTATAGCATTATAATATATTATACCGAAAAGTAATGACTAAGAAGGGTTTTTCTAAAACGGTTCAACCATTGGGATTTTTCGGATAGGGTTTGCTTCTGAATCTAAAGTAATAGGGTGTGTCTCAGTAACACTTAAATTAAAGAAAGAGGCACGTAAGTTTACTGCAGTGAAAAATCTATTAATCCTGTTAAGGTTCTATCACTGACAAATTTTGTAACACCCAAATTGTACGAAGGTCATCCACGGTTAATAAATCACAAGGGGTCTCAAAGCTGGTAATATTGGTACGTAATCTGTCTAAAATGCTGGTTTCAAATGGGCCGTCCATAAAATTGCGAGCCGTAATATCAGTGTTTGAATTCTCGCAATATTTTATCGATGTCCCCAAAGTAAATCAATGTTATTTCGATTACACACTCGATTATTCCAGTTCATAATCGATCAGAATCTTATTTTGCCACAAATACCAGGCCGCCGTATGCCCTAGTATTGCGCTGTTCCGACTCGTTAGTTAAAATTGCGTCCAGTTTTTTAACTAAAGCAAGCAAAAACTTACCTTGTCTGGTACAGTCTCTTTTGATACTTACATAATGTATGGAAAGGTTGGGCCGAAATCGTTATTTTTGGTGCCAAATGTACCTCGGGTATCATAGAATTCGTCGTTAACCAAGAAATTGGTTTATTAAATAGTGTACTGCTTCCCGGGCTTTAGAAACCCTTCTCCTAGCATTTAAAGATATCTATAGAGCTCAGGAAAATAACACTATAATATGATATTACCTAATCAACAATTTTCTTCCTCAAAAACCTCATTTTCGGAATCAAAAACTGTGACTCACATTATTTAATACCCACAACAGAAAAACTACGATACCTATAAAACTATGGAAATTCAAACCGGGTTTTTAACATAAATATCCATTTTTAAGGCAACAAACAATAAGATTGACAATAATCTTTTGGAAAACACTGCTATACATCATTCATATAATAAAACCTGCCAACCAAAATCATAAACGAGACACTTGAAATTTAACTGTATTCTATACTCTTTAAGGTTTATATTCGTTTGTTTCAGTTTCGATATTAATGGATTCAAATGCCTACCACATCGTTCCTTCAAAGGCAGTCCATATAATTTGCAACGGGACCGAGTCCTTAAGAGGCAAGCCGCTTGTGACGGTAGGCCGACCTACTGAACACTCACTATTTATTACCGACGGATATTATATGAAAAGGCTTTATAAGCTTATAAATCAGAACGAACCAAGGCCGGGAGGAAACGGGACATTTTTCTTTCATTTTACTGTTACTCTGTAACTTTTCGCAGGTCTTTTTGAAAGGAATGAGACATAAGGTCCATAGGGATAGTTTAACACGTAAGGGTCCTGAAAGGTATATTTGACAAAACATCCTCAAAATCAACGATTCGGTGCCCAGAAGAATGAGATTTTTTATTTTCGGGTAGGAAATTCGTATAAGTCTTAAGCAGTCTATGATGTAAGTATCCAAAAAAGCTAGGAATAGGCCTCCATTTGGATCTAATTACTTGTGGTATGCATCTACTACTACCTTGAAGAACACAACCTAATATCACGCAAATATTTTTTAAAGAAAACCACTGCCTCGTTGGTACAGTTTTCAGCAGCAGCTGTCTGGATTAGCTCATGGAGCCTTGTTTAGCCCCGTTATTTGCGCCCGGTTAGTGCCCTAGGCTCGTCCCTTATTTCATGGGATTTATAACACAACTGAAATAATCATTTTGATAATCATTTATTTTCTCTACACAAGTAGCTTATAGTTAGATTAGCAATGATGCATATGGATTCAACTTTGTTAGAGACTTGTGCTTGAAGAAGGTTTATAGTAACTGTATTACAAGTCACCAGGGCCCTCCCTGTGAGAATAGGCCTAACTCTCAGGAATAAAGGTGCGATGTCATGAGCTTGTAAAAAATGAAACGTGTAACTAATATTAGATATCACTAAACATAATATTAATACAACGAGATGAAGTCTGTTTGAGATCAAACACAAGCACTGTTGGTCACTTTCACTGACCACCCATTATCTGCAAGCGGTGTGGTCACGCAATCTTCTGGTTTCAACGCCCAAGCTAAACCCAACCTTAAAACAAGTTATCAAAGTTCAGATCTCTTTGAGTACTGATGAGTGTTTTTTTTTTGACAAATATAATCTAGGAAGCCAGTAATTAGCTGTATTTTAAAAAGAAAAACGTCTTGTTGTTTTAGCGTGTTTTGTTAGTTATTTTTTTTAGAAGTTTCTGATGTAAACGTCATAATAAAATAATGTATTTGAAGTTTCTCTTTTTAAGCATTACAATAACGATTGGCGCAGTGGCTAAGCGATTAGACTGCTGCGCTAAGGGTTACGGGTTCTCGATTCCCGCATGGGGCAAAAAATTGTGCGATCCACATTTGATTGTACCGAGTCTGGGTGTTTGTGTATGTGATATTTCATGTTTGTGAAACGCACCTACGATACAGGAGAAATTCCTAGCGGGAGCGACGCTTTAAAAAAAAAGAATTACTATTAATAATTACGTTGTGCATATTTTGTCTTTAAAGACCAACAAAAGTAAAATAAATAAGTAACCTATATTAATATTTCTAGAATTTGAACTTCTTTCTTCGTGTCGCCTATTAAGCCTTGTAACCACTGAACATATACTTTACAAACGTTGACGAAAAGGCTTATTTAATATAATCCTTTTCGTCAATCAAATTAATCAGATCACCATTGATTTATGTAAATTAAGAAATAAAATCAATTTCCGTTTTGATTAAATATCCTTGCATTGATCAGGCGTCAATTACAAATTGGTAATCATGACTTTGAAATTTATAATAATAACTAGCTGAGCCCGGCGGTGTTACCCGCAATATTTTTCGGGATAAGAAGTAGCCTATGCGTTAATCCAGAGTATCACCTTCATATCAACTTTTAGCCAAATCTATGCAGTCGTTTGAGCGTGAAGAGGTAACAAACATACAAACACACTCACAAATTTTCGCCTTTATAAGTGTGATAAACAGTAGATAGATAGATGTGCCGTGTGGTATCCGGCCTAGAATTGACCACCCCCTTTCCTCCCGTTGGTGTCGTAAGAGGCGACTAAGGGGAAATCGAGAAGATGGGCAGCAGCGTCTTCTGTAACTTAACCACCAACACTGCGATCCCCAAGCCGCTTGCCAAGCGTGGGGATTATGGCGACCCCCTTTCTTAAAAGGGGAGTCCTTTATTCAATAGTGGACGTCTATCGGCTGATGATGAAACAGTAGATCTTGAGTAGAGCAGAGATTTTGAGTAGATCTCAATTGACTACTAGGATCTCTTTAAACGGCGTCCGTTGGTTTAGATTATTTAGTACGTAGTATAAGTGTGTTGCATATATTTTAGCCTTAGACTTTAGCCATATACTTATGATTCCCAATAATCCAGGGTTTTCCTTTGTTTTGTTTAAGTTGTAGGTTACTTGTAGGTACCACTGGCTGTCACCGGGAATTTCCTAACAGACGGAAAATCCATTAAACGTTAAAAACCCCGGGCCTGACCCAAACCTATGCCCAAGCTTCGACGACTTAATTGGCGTAGTGGCTAAGCGATTAAACTGCTGCGTTAAGGGTTGCGGGCTCGATTCCCGCACGGGGCAAAAATTTGTGCGATCCACATTTGTCTGTCCCGAGTCTGGGTGTTTGTGTATGTGATATTTCATGTTTGTGAAACGCACCCACGATACAGGAGAAATTCCTTGTGTGGGGCGACGTTTGTTTAAAAAAAATAAAAAAGCTTCAGCCTACCCCTTTAAGACAAGTTCCGACGACAGCCTAGGTACTATCTACATACACTGTTTTTGATGGCACGAAAAAAAATTGTAAAGTGCATAGTCCCCTGTAATACTACATTTTAAGTACATAAATATTTGAATTTGAATAAATACGAACCTAAAGAGCACAATAGTTTGATGGATATATCATAAACATTAAACTTGAGGTACTTAACTTACTTCGAGTCAGGCGCGCACCGCCAATCGTGTTGCGTGTCTCTTAGTGGCGGTATAATATAATATATTCCGCGATGTCGTCTACACTCAAATGTAGTAACTGTAATCTAGTTGTTGATGAAATGTTGTCATATATTCAAAATAAACTATCGTTGATTGATGAAGAAAGTCTAACAAAAATTTGTTTATCAACATTTACGAGTGTGCAAATTGAAAAATCAAAGTCGTTGTTATTTGAATCTTTACCTTCGGACCAACGAAAACCAGCAAGAAAAGGACAAGGCAAAGATAATCGAGTGTTGAACGATATTATCAGTGTGTTCAGAGTGACCGAGCCTGATTTGATGCCAGTGTTTGTGGCTCGTGACTTAGAAAAGCTGCCTCCCATAACCTTTGATCACCTTGATGTTTCGAAGTTACTTAAGGATCTCACGCTTGTACAGGCCGAAATCAAGGATATCAAGTCATGCTACGTCACCATGGGTCAATTCGAGGAGCTTAAAAATGACATCAAAAACATGCCGGTATCAGTGTCACCCCGGAATATAAACCTGAAGAGAGGAGCTTATCGAGATAGTGAATCACTGTTACTATCACAACAAAGTAAATCGATGGTGGATCAATCGTTAGTACTTAGTAAATACGAAGGCGAAAACCAAGATAAAAATAAAAATGAAGTTGAGGGTAGTCGATGCAAAATTACAACGGCTGAGAATATAGTCCCGTTATCAACGCTCCGCTCGTCACCGCGCCCGGCAAACGTTGCAGCGAATGAGTCACTGCAGTCAACAGATAACGGTACATCAGTCGATCATCTGGGCGTTTCGATGCAAGTACGAAGCAAACAGTCGTTTGCGAACGTTACCAAACTAAATCGGCACATTGAAAATGTGGATAATGATAATGAATGGACTGTAGTACAAAACAGAAAACAAAGAATAAAGGAACGTTTTATGGGTAAAATGGGTAATAGTGTTATTGATACTGGCGAAAAATTCAAACCCGCGGACCGTAAAGTTCCCATTTTTATTACAAATGTGCATAAAGATACTACAGATATCGACGTAGTGGATTACATCTTTAGGAAATCGGCAATCCACGTTAAGTTAGAGAAGATTAACCTAAGGAAACAAACAGACTACAACGCATACAAGTTTTTTGTATCGCAACCAGACGTGCATACATTTTTGAACTCTGATATGTGGCCAAAAGGGATTATTTTTAGACGTTTTGTGCATTTCCGACCTAGAACTACGAATGTAACTTCTAACGGCAGTGAGGACGGACAGACTACAGTCATAATTAATGGATAGTAAAATACACAGATTTGCAACCTTTAACTGTAAGAACATAAAACGTTCCGTAGATAATGTACGAGATATGTGTAAAAATGTAGACATAATAGCACTACAAGAAACCTGGCTATTCTCACACGAGTTAGCATACTTGAATACAATAAGTGATGAATTTAACTGTACGGGAACCACAGCGATGGATACTTCAACAGGGATGCTACAAGGGAGGCCTTATGGTGGTGTGGCATTGCTGTGGAGGCGCAGTATGTATTCCAATGTCAACGTGATTCCGTGCGACAACCCGCGCGTGAGTGCTATTAAAATAGTGTTGCAAAATAAGAGTTTATTAGTGTTTAGTGTTTATATGCCTAATGATAAGGCAATAAATATAGTGGAGTTCACGGATATTCTCAGCTCGGTGAGTGCTATTATAGATATGTACAGTACTGAGTGTGTTTACATACTGGGAGATTTCAATGCACACCCGACAAAACGGTTTTACAGTAAACTGTTAGAATTTTGTAGTGAACAAGACTGGTCTTGTATTGATACTGAACTATTGAGCATATCATCTAACACCCATACATTTATATGTCCAGCTCACGGTTCGAAAACTTGGCTTGACCACTGTGTGGTCACCAAGGCGGCGGCGCTAACTGTTAGTAGAATATATGTTCGATATGATGTGTTGTGGTCTGACCACTTTCCTTTGATAATAGAGTGTAAGCTAGACGTAGTGGTACCGACGAGATGTGTCCCGAGTTTACCTATAAATACTAAAATAATTTGGGGGGACAGAGACGCAGCACAAATTGAGTTATATAATAAAGAATGTAATGAACGTTTAAAATTGATAGATTTTCCCTCGGAATTCCAAAATTGTTGTGATAATTTGTGCACCGATTTAAATCATAGACATATTATTGATAGATTGTATGAACAAATTGTTAATGTTTTGTGTGAGTCATCAAGTGTGAGACAAGAGATTAGTAAGCACACTCGAAAGAAAAAAGTTGTTGGGTGGAATAAATATGTAGCCGAGGCGCACAGAGAAGCCAGGTATTACTTTAATATGTGGACGTGGTATGGTAGGCCCTCTACTGGTTACTATTTTGACGAAATGTGTAACAAGCGGAGAATTTTTAAATCTCGTTTGAAATGGTGCCAAGATCGACAAGACCAGATAAAAATGGATATTCTGGCATCAAATCACTTAAAAAAGGATTTTCGTTCATTTTGGAAAAACACCAACAATAGCAATCATAGACCTGGCTTGCCTGTGTGCGTCGAAGGTGTGAGCGACGCTCAGGCGATAGCGGAGCTATTTAAATCTAAATTTGAAATGAAGTCACCATTAGGTCCCTCGCGGTCGGTGATCAGTTTTGAGTCCAAAGGTGCACTGGGAACTAAAATCGTTGTTAAAGACATCAAACAAATCATACAATCAATGTCAAGAGGAAAATCTCCCGGTTACGATGGGCTCAGTATTGAGCATCTACGGTTTGCGGGTCCCCACTTGCCGCGTGTGCTTGCGTTATTATATAACATATGTATGAGTCATGCGTATCTACCCCATGACATGTTAAAAACTATCGTAGTTCCAATAGTTAAGAACAAGACCGGTGACTTAACAGATAAGAATAACTACAGGCCCATTTCCTTGGCTACGGTGGTCTCAAAGGTATTGGACAGCGTGCTTAACGCACTATTAAATAAGCATATAAAAATACATGACAATCAGTTCGGATTTAGACCAGGCCTGTCAACAGAAAGTGCTATAATGGGACTTAAGCACGCTGTGAAGTACTACACAGACCGGAGAACGCCAGTTTACGCTTGCTTCCTCGACCTGTCGAGTGCTTTTGATCTGGTTTCCTACGATATTCTTTGGAAAAAACTTAAAGCCACGCAGTTGCCAACAGAAGTTATCAATATCATTAAATATTGGTATGGAAACCAGATTAACAGCGTTAGATGGGCGGGAACATATTCTAGTCCTTATGGGTTGGAGTGTGGAGTCAGACAAGGGGGGCTAAGTTCGCCCACATTGTTTAATATGTATATTGACCAGCTAATTGTGGAGCTGAGTAGCACTAGAGTCGGATGCCATATTGATGGAATATGTGTAAATAACCTAAGTTATGCTGATGACATGGTGCTGCTCAGTGCTTCAATATGCGGTCTCAGAAAACTTGTGAGCATTTGTGAAACCTTTGCCAATACACACGGTCTCCTGTATAATGTTAAGAAGAGTGTTGTTATGGTGTTTAGGGGAGGTGGACAACACCTGGACACGATACCTCCTGTCAGACTGAGGGGTGTGTGCTTGGCAAGGGTCAACCAGTTCAAGTACCTTGGACATGTGTTGGTATCTACAATGGCAGATAATGACGACATTGAACGGGAACGAAGGGCGCTGTCGGTGAGGGCTAATATGATTATCCGTAGGTTCGCGAGAGCCTCTAAGGAGGTAAAAATTACACTTTTTAGAGCATACTGCACCTCATTTTACACCTGTAGCCTGTGGGTACATTTTACCCAAAAATCGTACAGCGCCCTTCGTGTCCAGTATAATAATGCGTTCAGGATGTTGATGGGGCTGCCTCGCTACTGCAGCGCATCAGGGATGTTCGCTGAAATGAGAGTGGACTGTTTCTATACCATCATGAGAAAGCGCTGTGCATCCCTGGTGCGCCGGGTGCGGGCCAGCTCCAATAGCATCCTGGGCATGATTGCTGATAGGCTGGATAGCCACGTACTGGGTCGTTGCTCAAGGATTTCGGCGGGAATTCTGAAGTGATTTACTAACATAGTTATAAGCATTGTTACTAACCTATTGAGTCATGTTACTTTAAATAAAAATATATTATTATTATTATTATTAAAAAATGGCCCACACTACATCACGACCTTGCATACACAAAATTAGCATTTACTTTTAACCAAAACCATGCGAACTTCGTTAATTAATCACATTATATAAGTGGATCTTAAACAGGCCCATCAATTTAGTTTAAATACAAATATAGAGTGTAAGGACACCCAATTACATATTTTGAGCATCCAAGAGCCTAAAGCAACGGTACACTGTAAGCGATGCTACGCTTTTACGGTCATCAATGACTTTCCACACCCAAATCTTAACGCAAGCACTTTTGTAACTTACTAGGGTTGCCCCCAATCTATGTGCCTACGTGTATGCTCATAATGCTTTATTTATAATAATAATAATAATTTATTTTAGTAACATAACTTCTACAGTACATCTTACGAAGGGGTCTCCTTATAAGTAAATAAATATTTGTGTTAGGAGGCCCCGCTCTTCATAACAGAGAAAATTAATAGTACCTATATTTTTTATAATTATATTTTTTATGTTTTACAGAAACAGACATAGAAAAGCGATTAAGTCGATTGTTACTCTATGTTCGTCGGTATTTACGATAGTCACGAGTACTCATCGTCTGATTATATTTAGAGGCAGGTTAAAGTTTGTATGCAATAGCAATTAGCCTACGGCAAGCTACCGATCGACTAGTTCTACGATTGAGAGGAGAATAAAACTACTAATAAGCAGTCGTCGGAACTATAACCTCCACAGTTGTAGGATACCTAAATTAGCTGTCGGATAGAAACTAAAAAAACAACTCGTGTGGACCAGTTTATAAATAACTTATCAATTAGGTCAGTTCCTTATGAATAAAAGAAACTGGGCTTGACCACCTGTTATGATTCCAATTCCTACTATGGAGTGAGTAACTAATGATTATAACTTCGAGTGTAACGTTCTGGAAATTAAAAAATGGTGTTCCAACAAATTAGTGACTGGCTAGGCTAAAGGCTAATTAAACTCACGTGACCTACGTGTCGTATAGATGTGTGACACGATTCTAAAAGTCCGTTCGTGCGGTTATATATCTTAAAGAATATATAATGTGTAAAAAATATCATCGCAATCGCTTCGCTTTACATAAGGAGCGTCTCCTAAATAAATAATAAATTCCGAATGCGATTTACGGAGACTTGAATGACCGTGTAAGGAATTTAAAGAAGTTCAAAGAGCGCGTTCGTGCCTTACCTTTGAATATACCTAGTTGATACTTTAGGAGTAAAACGATCAGCTTACAACATTACCCATATATTTTGAGGTAAAAGAGACGTGTATTCAACATCCATTGTTCACCGATGATTGTCGATTGTATAAAATGCTAATATCATTACGGTAACCAAAATAATGAGATTAGGTACTTTAATGCTGCGAGTTGATTTTTCTTGACCTGATACATGAAGGTTGTCTGGAAGAAATTGCATTAAGCAATATGACCGCCAATTTTACTGTTTTTAGTTCAAAGCTTTTTCTGTATACTGTTTTTTGGTGAGCAATAAAGAAGAAGAAGATCATTTTATTTGTTTGAACATGAGTACACATACATATGCATGTAAGATGTTGAGGAAATATAATATACGACTGACATGATTAGCCTCTACGGCGTACAAAATATTTGAAAAAAAAAAAACTTTTACAATAATCAATACTAAATCAGGCTATTAATAAACTATACAATTTACATTAAGTCAGAAAATAACATTGAAGAAGAAAATCCTTATAACAATACTTGTATCTATCTAATAAAATACTAACATAGGTTTAGATTCCTGTACACTAACACTATGGATATTTGAATGTCTGAAATAAAAATTATTATTATTACATTATATTTATCATTTAATTATACAATATACATACATTAATCGATTCCGTACATAGGTATTATTACTTTTCTGTACTTTATGAGTTTCATTTTATTATGTTTAATTGCAGCAATATTTCAGTGTCTAATGATTTAATTAAATCTGTTACTTTAGTGACTCAGCAGTAAGTGTTGAATGTCGTCATTCAGAAAATGTCTAATATTATAATAGGCTTTACTTGCAAGGAAATATCTATCTATGAAGTCTGGAAACCTCTATGGAACCTCTAAATTCATAAAGAACACATAAATATCCGTGCTATCTGCTATTAAAAAAAGAATTAATTAAATTAATTTTGTTAGCGCTTGTAGTGGAGCTAACACTAAAATGTGGAGGTTCGCTATTAGCATATAACATGAGTTAGAAGCTGCGATTAGATCCTACATATAGGTACCTACTACATGTTTAGTGTTGTTTACATCGTGACTCAGCGAAGATCCCACGGTTTGGGAAAGTGTAAAGATACCTGGATATATCTACTATTAATAGAATTATTTTAGTATTAAACTTATGAACCATATTTTATACATTTTTATTTAAAAAAACGTCGCCCCACACTGGGAATTTCTCCTGTACCGTGGGTGCGTTTCACAAAAATGTTATATCACGTACACAAACACCCAGACTCGGGACAAACATCTGCGGATCACACTTAGTTTCGAACCCGCGACCCATAGCGCAGCAGTCCGATCGCTTAGCCAATGCGCCAATCAGGTCATCAAATTGGTTGTGACTTGTGAGTATTATCCATAATTTACTCATAATATTATCTATCTTTGACTCACGACTGCGTTGCGTCACAAGTTCCTAAATAAGGGAAAAGTTTGAGTTCACAACTAGTTCCATTCCCGAACAAAACACGGTTGTGTTTACCAACCAAAAAAGTTGCAGTTATCTATTACTTTGCTATAATTATATCAATCGCTTCAGCCGCAGACCTATTACCTACTTTCACAAAGAATAATACCTAGCTACAATTTGTATTAGGGACTAGCTTTTCACCATTTAAACTTTCCTGGACTTCCACGAATACTTCAAGACCAAAATCAGCCAAATTGGCCCAGCCGTTCGCGAGTTTAAGCGTTACTAACGAACATCTTTCAGTTTTATATATATTTATTTATTGGCCTATCTACAATTGTTACACTGTTTAACCTTATAATACAGGCAATATACAAGCATAGTACAATATGATGCGATAGACACAGCACGCAACAGATTCCATATAGATTAGCCTCGCTATTACATTGAGTAATCTTAACCTAATTGCCGAAGTATCCACTCATGGCCCAAAAATTTCGCTGCGCATTCCAAAATTCAAAAAATTAATCCTCCTTCACACCTATCCCTATCACTTTAAAGGTGCAAATTATTATTCGTTATCTTAGCGTGTTCAACAGGTTCCTTACCTGACAGTGGGCTACAAAAAATAGGTTCAAAGGAATGAAGACCCAATTTAGATCACGACTTAGGTAACCTTTGTAAGGTCGTGACCTAGACAGAGTTTCACAAAAAGGATTGCTTTGTTTTTTACTGCAAATCTCAAGCGATTGATGCATTTGTTTGTGTTTATTATTTATATGATTTGTTGTAAAACAAAAACTATTGAAGCGTCTTTTTATATTAAGATCGTGATTGTAAACGAAACTTTTTGTTTTTATTGTTTCGTCGATAAAATAGATGGCGTAATTATCTACACTTTTGGCATTTTGGTAAGCGCTTGGCCATCTTCTTAGATCATAGGGTGCACATGTAGCGAACTTGTCAATCCAATAATAAAATTCAATTGCATTTAAATTGACTTGGAGTAACCAAACCGATCAAACATTGCTAACATATTTGTATGGCAATTTTTTTGTAAGTAATAATTAATAGATACCTACGTATCATCACTTATACACAATATATTATATATGCTGTATAGCAGATGATTATTATAATTTTAATACCAAACACAAATACCGAAAATCAATAACTACCGAAAGAATTATTCCTTAAACATTACAAACTTGAATGTGCAATACATAAGCTGTCTAATTATTTTCCGATTTGAAGTCTTAAGTAATAAAAATACCGATAATTATCATCCCGCTTGTATTACCAAAAAAGGCAAGTAGATTATCTACTTGCCTTTTTTGGTAATACAAGCGGATAGAAGTAGATGGCAGATGTGTGTTGCACAATGCATATTTAAGACTTTAAGTAAGTATTTTAATATTACGTTAGATGTAAAACTATTTTGGCAATCATCATTTATTATTTCATATTCTTTTTCTATATAAAACACTAATAAACTTAGGTACTAACTCCGTACTAACAAACAGGTTCTCATTAAACATTTATATTGTAATTTTCTTAAATTCGATTTATCTTATGATGTACACGATGTACACTTATAATAATCCTCAAATTTTATAAGGTTTATGTACGAATCGAAGTGAATGCCCCCGGCTCGATAGTCGTGATTGCGATCATAAGACTAATTAAGTAAGTAGTTTCACACATATAGAATTAAAAAGAAAAAAGAGAACATAACAGGAAAAAGGGGGAACAGTGGTACCGTATCTAATACTTTAATATTGAATTTATCAAATTATGCTTATGAGAATTAAAATTATAATTAGATACTTATAATAGTATGAAGATTATTCATCAGATGCCCACACGACAGCACACAATAGATTTACTAAGAGATGTCAAGGTGAGATGATGAGTCTTTTCTATTTACTTTGCCAAGTTAACCAAATGTTGTAACAGTATACCAACACCTAGATACCTACTGTAAAGATAGGTAACTGGTAGGTACCTATACATTTAGAGACTACTGGAGGTTTGTTGAAAAAGGTAACTTTCGTTTGCAAGCGGGAAATAGGTTAGGATAGGTAAATTGGTTTAGATAGGTCTGTAGCGACATCTACCCGTCGAAGGACGAATGACGATGACATTCCTGCATCGCGCTAGCGAAGTAATCACACGCGCTAGATATAAATACAACCGCCCCGAGTTGAGAAGTGGGGCGCCGCGGCCCACCAGGCATACCACCGCCTGGTAGGAAGATCTCTTTTCGTTGGAGGAACTCCACATCCCTTCCTCCACAGGTCCATAGGTTTTCATAAAACCCTTCATTGAGGTAGGCCCAAAACATATAATATTAAATTGCCATAATTCTTAATAGTTATTATAGCAAAGTTACCCCTAGGTTTTATTCTTCAAAAAAGATCCTATTTGTTTTTTCGAAATACCTACTTCATATAGGTACTACATATATAACATAGTTTCTACATTAAAATAATCGTCTTCAGTTATACAGTAATTTATCAGTTCTATTTTAGTATAATTTGAATAGGTAAGCGATTTTTTCTATATCTCGTATGTGATATTAAAAGATTTTCAATAAACACTTCATTCGAAACAAGAAACGGTACATTAATTATAAAACTGACATTCAAATCATATCCTACACCATTAGTTCTCACTTCACGTTCAAAATTACGATAATAATAAAAATATAGATATGTATGACATGATTTAATGATGTAATAATATGTTTAATTATAATTGTGAATGAGTTATATGTTTTTTTTGTCTAATTCGTGATGTTACGATAGAAACATTTTTTTCGTGCTAATTTAATATTTTAATATGTTAATTACATAATGTAGGCGGACTTTTAGGTATTAAGTTAAAATACTGACAAAAAAGAGATGTGTGGTCTTAAAAATAGTTCAGGAATACAGGCTTATTGTTATGTACTTTTTTATTGCAAATTCTAGTTCCATGTTTGGGTCTGTGTTACCTGATATCGGAAGATTTTATTTACAATACTGTCGGTGCCAGTCGGTCACCGAAGTCTTAATAGAAGTCAAGTCCGCAGACACTTGTGTTGCCAGTAATGGTAATAAGTACATGTTTATAATTGACACAAAAGGCTATCTTGGGTCTAGTTTATTGCTTTTCCTTTTTGGCAACTGCAAGCCAAAATTTACAGTAAATAGTCAATGTGTGCCTGACATCATTATTGTGGACACTGCGTTGGATCAGAAGACCATTTATCAAAAAAGCAAGAGTTAAAAATATTAGACACAAAAATATGAAACCACATTGCTTCAGATCTAACATTCCACTGCACCAAAACTAACCCTAAAAATTCCCCTCACATCCTATATTTGAATATCTAAATAATTCATTTAATTAACTTTCGTTTTCTTCGTGTTTCGTCTAGCTAACAACGACTTAATGCGCGTGCGCCACCTACATGTGGATCTAACAAGGCTAGCCCCCTAACGACGTACTAACTGCTTGTGTATGTAGCATGCTAATGCCCCGCCCACGAGTCGAGAAATAAGAAACAAATGCGAATCTAATTGTATGGAGAAAGGGAAATGTGAGAAAGTCTAAAGGAGATTAGTATAATAATGACAATAACAGCCTATACTGTCCCACTGCAGGGCAAATATCTCTTCGCGTATAGAGAAGGATTGAGCATTGATCACCACATTATGAGATTAGAATATGAATTAAATTTATTTTAATAAGATTTTTACATCGATATAATGAAGTTTTCTTTTTTTAAGTATGTATATGTATATAATATGATGTAATTGTCTCAGAAAACGGGTCATGCCCTATAGAGATTGGTCTGTCAACAAGGATGGTAGCGTAGTTGACCGCCCAGGGTGAATCCAACATACGTAGATATCGTTACTCGTTGAGAAGCAGTACCTACAGTTTAACAGAAATTTTAATCTTTATGTAGACAGATACAAAATAAAAATAATATTATTATAATTAATTTTAAAGTATCTAAATCCATTTATGACATCAAACACTACGCG
Source organism: Abrostola tripartita (assembly GCA_905340225.1). Classification (NCBI taxonomy): domain Eukaryota; kingdom Metazoa; phylum Arthropoda; class Insecta; order Lepidoptera; family Noctuidae; genus Abrostola; species Abrostola tripartita. The sequence continues at coordinate 3,718,455 of HG996487.1, read as the reverse complement.
ATAATGATGTTACTGATGTCTCATGATAAACATGAGACGTTGATTAGTCACGCATGCGCAAAGGTTAGAGGTCGGCGCAGAAAATAAGCTTTTAGCATTCTTTGGCTAAAACGACTAGTTTTTATATAAATACTTATGATTAGGCTACACCATAGAGTAATTTTCGATATTTTAAAACAGTTCTGGTAATCTTGGTGAAATTTATAATAAGTGAGAATATGCTTTTACCATAGTCGAAATGCTCAGTGGCGTGCCATAGGAGAGACCTATATGTCCAGCAGTGGACTGAGATATGCATCATGATGATGATAGCCAAAAATATTATCGTAGTGTTTTTTCGATCTATTAATATTTTTTTAGTTTTGGTGCTTCTTAGAACTAAGTATATAATTTTTATTTTTATAGCTAACAAGGTCGAATTCAACCACGAGCGCCATGTACTGATCCACTGACCGGTTTCAATCCAATCAATATAAATTACGTAACGAAACCTACTACCATGATACCTACGTTTAAATAGAAAAAAATCATTCAGTTATGTGAAAGTAAAATCTTAACTTTTGTTGTCCAATCAATACACAAGTACTTTCCGATATAAGTACAGACAGACAATGGAACTCCAATACCGTACAATAACGTGAAAGCGATGTGAAAATGTATTCATATATTAATGATATAATCAGAGAAAGTCGATTGGACCGGGGTCAGTACAAAGATGACGCATAGGGTCACAAGGTCACTTGTAAATGTCAAGTTTAATATTGTCGCCGGCGGCATTAGGTATTGAGAATCCTAATGTTATGAAATCATGTGTATTTTAGGTCTGCAGTTTTTGCAAGGCTTTAAGTTAAAAATGGCGTTGGAATGTATGATGCGATAGTCAGTTTTAGGCTTTATAAAGGTGTATGAGTCACAGATTTGTTAAATAACAGTGGGTTTGGGAAGCATTTATGTATTGCAGAAGGGTCAAGCTCCTTATAAGGCTCCATTTTTAAAGATCCCAAACCATCCTATCGTCTGCCATCTATTTTACCGACACGTGTAGATCAGAAATCAGAACTATAAATTAGTGTTGTGTACGGAAATCAAACCTAACTCTGTATTTACAAACTATTGTACTTAAGAGAAGTTTGTCAATACTTGCACTCAGAAATGCAAAGTTGCCATAAGTTTGTTAAGTTACGAAACTTGCGCACAGAAATACGAAGTTAATTTCCGAAGGACAAATAGTTATGAGATCTTCGAATATTTGACCCGAGAGACGACACACTGAGGACTGAGAAGACACTTTGAAAGTGATATTCATAGCTAAAATAAAATAAAATAAATGAATATCATACAGAAACTAATAGAGTGGAGTATAGTTCTTTTAAAAACAAAATCCATATTTCTTCATTCAACAACTATAATTTGCATAAACATAAATCAACAACAAAATTATATCTGCAACAGTAAAGCGACTCCTGCGAGAGTCCACTTGGCCGGTTTGTCTTTTGTCTTCAAGTTGAACGTCCACACATAAGTTGGTCCTCGGGTCCGCGTCTTGTATACTGGACACTCGTACATATTCCTTAGATCTTGCTTGTCCTGGGTTATAGCCTAGAATAGAATTGCAGCTGTCAAGCATGTTTTGGAGAAAATAGCTTTTAATGTCCCTGTTTATAAGATTTTGATGTTTGAAATAAGCAGTATTCGATGCCTTGGATAAGACATGTATCTATTTATTATTGATTCCATTATGTCGTATATTCTTAAGGTGTTTCTAACAGAACCCAATTTTTAACCTATCGTGTCTAACTTGCCAGTAAAATCCTTGCAGTGAACTGTGGATGATACTTCTATACTTATAGTCCAAAATATTGAACACAACAGTAATGGCTTAAGGACCAATTTTTTGACTTACCCTAACATTAATCACAGGCATGGGCGGGAACAAGTCTTTGAGCTTAGAGTCCATAATAATTCCTGCCTGTTGATCCCATCGCGCGCCCTCCATTAACAGTCCATGGACGAAGGCACCATCTTTCGGAGCTGTTCGTGTGTCTGCGATCCTATGAAAATGATTATATCAATAGGGTAATAAAATAATACAGATGGAGTAATACTCTGGTCCTTAGCGTCAAAAGGCATCTTTCTTATATTCTCTTCAACCATTAGGTAATGTAATATAATATTTCAAGAATGCCTATGACATTTGGTCGTCCATTTCAATCGTTAACTGATAATACTAAAAATATTCAATTTCTAGTCTCGAAAGTAACACATTAATTGTTTTCATGACCTTGTTTTTATATCCTTTTTCAGAAAATACGCTTTTGAAGGCTAATGACCAGGGTATGCGATGAATGATGTTTGATACTTTTGATGATTATGTATGTACAGAGTTCTTATTTACTTCGTACCTATTTACAGATTCATATAAAAAGCATATTTTACAACGCTGTTTATTCCACGAAGCTATACTATAACGTACGTAGATAGAAGAAAATTAGGCTAATGATCAAATACATAGTTACACATTACATTTACCAAGAAGCATATTTTTTCCATAAAACAATCCATTTACTTTTATCATACTTTACCTACTTACGAATTATATAGACAATATGTACATAGAATTTTCTATCTAATGCTGTACCTTGAGCAGTGAAGGTTAAATCCCATACCAATTAATTGTTGGACATAATAATACAGAAACAAAGGAATCGACATTTCATTGCGTCTCGAAGGACCAATAATGCAACAAAAACGTCAGAAACATAAAGCAAGAAAGCTAGCACCTGTCTTTAATTTATATTATTTATAAGGTAGGAAGACTAATATTCTTTTAAGCGAAGCAGTTATTGGTGATATTCGAAAATACTATAAGAACAAATAATTTACCTACCTCAACTCTAGAACATTGATAGTAAACTGGAAATGACATTTGTCTACAAAATATTTATAAAGATTCTACTGTAAGCGGCCGCATTTACAAAAAAGATTAGGAGCAGGAAATAACTTAGTACAATAAATTCCATATAATTTTAGCTCCCTATAACTTGTAATACGCCTTGTGCTTTTCATTTCATGCGAGTGACTCATATAATATATTATTTTAGCTATTATGCTACCGAGGCAATTTCAACCGATACGTGGTAAGTATACTTAATAATCCAAATATTACTGAAGCGTCGTTACTCACCAGTACCTATGAAAAGTAACAAAATAATGAAGTAACAATGACAATTATAATGACACCAGAAGCAATTATCTAGTATTAGGTTATTACATACAAATGTTATGTAGACGATACGTTAGTGTTAGTACAGAAAAGGCAACATTACATAGAACCCCTTAGGATCAAAGAGAATTATAATAATTAAGAAAAAAGTGTAATAATACTACTTTCAATCAATCAATGTCTACAAGATATAGGTACTCATAACATTCTTATGTTAGGTTGCACTCGGATTGACATGCTTTAGAAGAATAAATTCGAGAATAAAATAGAAATATAAATTAAATAAAGAGAAAAAAAAAATAGGCAGTAAAATTCGAGATTAACCCTAAAAGCGACTCATAATTATCTCGGATCTAAGTTGGTTTGTTACCCTATAAAGATCCAATATTAGAAGGTAACAAACGTTTCCAATACATTTAGGTAATTCGATACATCCGTTTAGATATTTAGATATCTCAAGCTCTCAAGAGAAAGTCTTGTCTCCCATCTTCAAAATATCTCTATTATCTTCTTTTTATTAGCTTTTTCCCTTTTATTCCATAAATTCGTATACTTACGTGAATTCTTCTTTCATCTTCTTTGTGACGTCACATTGTAAACACATCTTGTCGAGAGGCAGCTCGTATCTTCGCGCTGTACTCTGCATAATCGCTGTCAGCAAACTTTGAGGGTTGAAGAATCCACCAAGCCACACCGATGATGGTAACTAATCACAAGGAAACGTTAATATTGGTCTTTTGGCCCGTCAGGAAATCAATACGATTAATGGGTCTATGTATAAAATACTATCCATAATATTAATCTCACTTACAACAAAATCCGTAGCCCAAGTTTCGAGTTCTCGTAATCTTAGTGTGAGGTCCACAAACCAGGCAGATAAACCAAGCAGGGAAGGGTATGCACGATTTCCCCAAATTGCTGGCACCTGTTAGTATTTCATAAGAGTCAATTCAACGTTTTACGCCTTAAACTTAAAAACTGGGTCACTTTATTGTAACAGTCACTTTTTCCAAAAGCAAATTACACAATACTCACTTGATCTAAGAACAACGCATTTTCCAAGTCTTCCATATCTGATGTAATTGTTAATTCACCCTGAATGGAAACAATATAATTTTTACTGTTGGTTTTCATTATAATTGTCCAAAATACTTAGTCTTTACTTCAGAGTTGCACACAAAAGTTCAATTTGAATATAATTTCAATTCTAATAGGAAATTTCAGTTCTAATAAATATCACACAATATTACCTTGAGACCTAAATCTAATTCCCTGAGAGATCTTTTCATCTCTCCCGTCAAGTAGTTCATTCTCTCACATTCTTGGAACGCTACAATAACGTACGGCGTCCTTTCCTCAACCTTGCCCATGATTTCTGTCATGTTGAACTCTTCAGGCAGCTTCTCTATTATCTCGTCTAGCATTTGTTTAACCTAGTAAATATACAAGGTTTGAAAATGCATTTGAAGATAAAACTTGTTAGATGTGTTTTCGTTAGAATTAATTTTAAAGTTAGTTTATTAATGTCAAGTTTTAAATCCATGATTTAAATCTTTGTCTGACCAATACATTTTTTTTAGATTTTACACGATTTTCGACTAAATTAATTACCTTCAAATTTATTTGGTACAAACCTTATCTTCCCTAGTGACAGTAGCAGCTCCAGACGCTTGAGCGTCTCTCGGTTGCATCTCAAAAATAGTCCTGAAGAGATTCTCAGATGTGGTGGTCAGGAAGCCAATCTCGGCGTTAGGATGCAAGCCATATAAGTAAGGAGACTCAGCTGGCATCGCATCTTCTATGTATTGATGGTAACCTACGTAATCTGTGTTTGGTGGTGCGGGAAAACCAGGAGCCAATTGAAGTTCACCATCAACCTGTGTGAGAATATTGTTACTTATATAAGTTGTTGCTATAAAGGCAGCAACAGGTTGTCTCATGCACATTTTTGCTATATTAGACTTGATGATTGCACAAGAACCTATACTTTGAACTGAATGCACCATTTTTTTGGTTATTAACGAGATCGTTTAGAACCAAGCAAAAGAAACAAACCTAAATAGCTTATTTAGCTAGGTAACATACATAATAATAGTTTTTATGGCCTAAGATAGTCATAGTATTTGCTCTTTTTACTCGTGTCTTATAGCGACAACAAAATACCTAAGTATTTTAACACTAATAGGGGAAAGGTCTTGTAAATTTTGACTTACAAGGTCTGGTTGCATAAGTTCTTCTAAGTATGCGTTGCAGAGTCTGCGATCCCAGTCATCGGTTATATGACCCCCGTACATAATCTCACCGAAGAGATACCGTAGGTCTTCCCATGGAACTCGGGAATTTGCTTCCAGATAATTGTACAAGACAAACACGCTGATAGTTAAATCACCTAGAACAAAATACAAGGTTTCAATAGACGAATTAGAAAACAGAATAGTCGTCGTCGATATACGGGATCATCATCATCATCAGCCCGTTGCAGTCCACTGCTGGACATAGGCCTCTCCCAATGTACGCCACGGGATATGTCAAACAAATAAGCATCTGTATAGGTACTCCAATAAAACTAATGCAACGTCGATTCAAACTAATAAAAGGATTAACGCAGGGATAAAGAGCGAAAAGATAACCAGAACAATCTGAGGGCATACATACCAACATTAAACGGGTATATTTTGTTCCAGCCTTGAGGACCAAATTTCCGCCTCTCAGCAACAACGGCATGAAAGTAGCAAAGAGCAAATAGAATTGCTTTGAACTCAGCTTCCTTGCCGCACATCTCGAGAGTTTCTTGATTGAAGTTGTCAAGAGCTTTGTGGATATTTGCCTGTGGAGGTAAATTTATCTTTACATTGAGTTGGAAACCATTATTATGTTAAAAAGATGCCAAATATTTTTATTTTGCTTTTTGTCAAAGTATCAATTCTGTCTGATGATATAACAGACCTGCATTCCAGTGGGCGGTTCATTAGTGATCTTGATACTAGATTCCAATATGCCTTGCGGTATGATATGAGCTGCAGCAGTAGCAGCCGGCTCAGCCGACATGAACAGCCGGAAATCGTCGTGACACCCGTTAGCGAAACTCTCCATTTTCTTCTCAAGGCTTGGTAACCATTTCTTTACTAAATGAATGTTCTGGAAAAAGTGAGACATGACATCAGCATATATTGTTTTAAACATGACGTCACTCTTGTATAACGTATATAGTTCTATCCGGGAATCGAAACCAAGACCTCATGCTCAGCAATTGCGCTTTTTGATCATTACCCCAACGAGGCGATTGTAACATTTCGAAATTAATTTCCCCACCTGAAGCACCACCCAGTGTCCTTTCTGCAGGGATTCATCCATCGCTTGCTCAGCCACAATCTCTTGCCCTTGGCCCAGCGACACATTATGGAAGTTCCCATTGTCTGCCGTGTAGCCCATGATCTTGCCCAAAGCCTCCACGTCCTTCAGTGGGTTGACGCCAGGAGAGAGAATGAAGAATATAGGCGTCGTTGAACTTGTTTCCTCAAAAGATTTTGCAAATTCTAGAGTTCTATTTTCTACGTATTTCGCACCCATTTTTTCTTCAATGTACGCGCTAAAAGTTGAAATCGGTTACAATATGAAGATCCTTTGTTAAAGATAGTCTATTGGCAAGAAATAATATAAGTATACTAAGTATGAATGTGTACTTACGCCACTGCATATGTCATTCTGTCTGGTCTTAATGCTCTTAACATACAAAGTCTTTGAAGAGCTGGTTTATTTTTCCATTCCTGCAAATTGACAAATCCTTCGTGTAAAGTTAATCTTTATATTACATCAATATTCTTTGGGGAAGTACTATTAGATTTACCTGTGGAAATTTCTCCCTTTCTGGACATTCTACCTCAACAATTTTCTTCCACCTCTTAGGCGATGTTTCTATGTCTCTGTCTAAATTCCTGAACTCTTCTTTGCCTGCAAGAGAACAGATACCGCCCCAGCTCGGGTTAGATAGGAAGTCCACTGGACTAGTGACGTGAGGCTTTATCGGAAAACGGAGGAAGAAGTCCAACTCCACTGATGATATCTCCTCACTCATAAGGAGCACCTGAAAATATATAAATCAAAATATTATGAAGCTAGACCTTCATTCACTGTTCATAGGACTTAGGTATATCACTTTTGTATTAAATTTTCTTACTACTCATATGCATAACTAAAATTATTCAGATCATGTGATTAAGTCTTTTAATCTGATGAGCTTCATATTCGACACTTAATTACATACTTTCTTACCTGGAATGTCATCTGCGACGCAAATATAAGTTTGTCGCACTCAAAGAGACCTCTTGATGTGTACTGGTACACAGAAAAGCTGATGCAGTCGATAAGGTTTTTGATACGTTGGCTGACCTCATCTGCGGGCTCCGCACGTGATATCGCTTTTTGAAATACCACACTGAACGCCTGTAAATGATAAACCGTCAAAAATATAACAAACATAAATTATATCATAAATAAATATCATCTTGGACAGTATTTATGTACCGATGTAGCCTTAAATAAATACCTTCAAAGAGAACTGGTAGATAGGATTAATAGTGTTAAGATCGTTTAATATAAAGTACAATAAGGATGCTCTAGCAGAGGCCGGTCGGTAGAACTCTCGGGCTACATCAATCTCTCGGGATGTAATTTTAGCTTCAGCCACCTAAAACAAAAAAGTATTGGAAATTTTGGGGAAAAAGGAATTTATTTAATACATAATATATTCTCTTCGTATTGATTAACAAAGAAATTCCATAGAAGTAGGTATTTCAAAAACTAACTTTCTTTTCAATATCAGCAGCAGTCTTCTTAGTGGTCTCTAAATTCTCAACTAAAGCCGTATCACCGAGAATATCATCACCGGCTGATGACAAACGCGACAGCAAATCATCTTCTAGTGACTTCAACTGAATCTTAAACTGATTCTGCTGTTTCGTTAATTCAGCTTTCAATTCCTCTAAATCTGGTCTTTCAGCTTTCACTACTTCAGCTAATAGTTGGTCTTCAAGACCATCTCGTGTGACAGTGAAATTGACTAGAGTTGTTTGTGCTTGCATTTCTGGTTTGTAATGCGGGTTAGCTAATTTTGTGTGAAGAATTAGTCTGAAATTTGGACTGTACTCTACTTCCTTGTCACCTATTTTGATTGCTCTGGAATTAAAAATAAATAGTTTTAACGTTTGTATGGGCCAAGAGGTATATATAAAAAAAATCGACACCATGTATAGTGACCACCAACCTTCCTTTTTTTATCAAATTCCTTCCAAGTAATGGGTCTAAGACAGGGTCCACAGTTTCGCCTATATTTTCCAAAAGTACAGTTTCTCCCTTTATGATGGATTTTTCAATCGTGTCCAAGTAACCTTTTTGTCCTAGTCTAATTACTTGCAGCTTATCTCCATACTTCTGTTTGATCCATTTCACACCTTGCAACTGCAGAAAGCGAATTTAATATAAGAATTTATGGAATTTATTTCTTCTGATATGCTTTCAATACTAGTTGCTAGTCTTAATATGATTGTATATTAGTTAAGTATTTGTGCTAGGTTAAGGTTTCAAAACAGGTTCATTAAAAAACGATTTAGATATTTCGACTGAAATTTTTCGTGCAATACACAACATAATTTTACTTTTTACCTGAGGATCAATCATTAGTGGCCATCGGTCGGAGTTGGAAAGGATAGTGGCATTTTCTGTGCTCATGCGGTCAGAGGGTAGACCCTCGTTCTGCCACATTGCTATGGTGGTATCATCTGTGAGCATCGTTAGTGGATCCAAACCCTCCGTTATTGGTATGGGCGGCTAAAAAATTACAAATAAAATATATGTTTTTATAATATTACAATATCTATGTGTTTAACGTGTAAATAACCCAAAAAAACTTACCTCCAACGTCTTTAGGAAAATGAGCCAGTTTTTATGGAGTAAGTCCAATCTAAATTGCTTAGTGAAGCAACCTACGTAAGAGATGAAAGCACAGACCAGTAGCACATCTCCTGGCAATGTTGTACTTTGTTGCATTAAACTAAAAGTACAAAAATACAATTTATAGCAAACGATAGTAAATAATCCACAATGTTAAAGTAATTAATTAATAATACTAAAATACAGTCATAACAATTTAAAAGATTGTAATTATCGTTGAAAATATACTGAGCAGTTACACTTCCCAGAAACGATAAACTAGTTTAAAAAAATGCCAAATTTTCTTAAACATGCTATCCAGGATATTACCTAGAAACAGCTTCAGCCCATCTGACGTTTTCACTAGCAAGCCCATTTACCAGCCTGTTAGCAAGTTGTATGGTTGCGTTCGTGGCATCTGCTTCTCTTTGACACTTCATCTTCTCTGATGTCGCCTTCTCGAAATCTGCTGTTAGTGTCGCTAGCATTTCTTCTAGCGACTAAAATAATGATTAATTATTGGGTTTAATTTTTAGTTAGATCTTTATCCCCTAATTTAAATTATTGTTATTTAAAAAAAAAAAAACAAAACATGCATGATTTGAATGTAATCAAAATATAAAATCTCTATGAACCTCTGGTAAAATTTGTCATACTTATCAGGTATACTTACAGCCACTTTGCATTTGATGCATCTTAATTTCTCAGTGGCTGCAGCTAACTCAGCATTAGCGGCTGCCAAAGCTTTCCTCTTGGGCTCAACATCACAGAACACTTCGTAAAACTTTATGATGTTTATCACCCAAGCGCAGAGACCAGCAGCTGCAGCCGATTTAGATCTTACAAACTCTTAAAAATAAAGCTCAATTTAGTTTGTCCATGTTATCAATAAATACACTAGTGATAATAAATGGCCTGTATTTATCTTACCGGGTTCAAATTCGGAATCCTTTAAGTAAGGTTGAATAGCTTTGATGACGTCAGGATGGATATTTTCTTTGTCGTATTGTACGAGATATTCAAGAAACAAATCCACTTTTGCCATGACAACCTGAAAAACAACTTTTTTCTGTCATCCAAAATAATTGGATTTAATGAAAGTGTTATCAAACTTATTTGTAAGTGACCAAACCTTAGCAGCTTTCCAGCTCCTGTCCTTAGGAATCTTCCCTCCAGGCGCCAGCAGTACCATCACAGCCGCTGTCACGTTGGTCACAGCTCCAGGCGGCGAGCCGAAAGACTTCAGCTCAGTAAGATTAGCTTTGTTCAAAGTATTCAAAGCTTCTTGAGCCGCTACTAGCGCAGGTTCTGCTTTAATCAAGTCTTCTTCACAATCTTTCTGTTTTTTCGTGACTTCTTCTGCTATTACTGCTACCTTCTCCTCCTCTTCGTCGGCTAGAGTCATAAGTAAATATACACGTTAGTAGATTGTCATTAAAAAATAATTCCTATTATTAAACCAATTAAATAAAGAGGAAAAGGGTGACACTAACTTTTAAGGAATTAGATTTTTCCTTGCTTTTGATAGTGGGATGGATTCCGTAGATTGTAATTTTAAAATACCTAGCCTTCAAGTATTCCAATGACATACCAAGTGCTTTCTCGCTCTGTACTTTAGCAGTTTCAACGCCAACCATTTCAATAAGTTTGTCGGCCGCCTCGTTCTTTTGATGTAGCTCCACTTCTTGAACTGCCAACTTTTCTTTCAACGCGTCCACTTGGCAGGACGTGCAACGCAACTTTTCTAAACCATTTTCGAGCCTAAAGACAAGTCATTGTTTAATGTATGGTGTATTTATGCAAATTCCATGGGAATGGAGTACGTCTCTCTGCTTTTGGTTCTATAATAATAATATCATTCATATTAAAACTATTTTAATAAAACTCACCTAACAATCTTGGCTCGGAGTTCATCAGTTTTGTTATTGACAAGTTTAGCGTACAAACTTATTTGTTCGAGATAGCTCTTAGGTGTCGTATAGTTGTATCGCCTCTCGTTCGCTAGATAAGCTTTAGACATCGTGTTCACTGAGGTGTGGACGTATGCCATGAATCTTGATATTGAATCTCTTAGTGTGACCTAAAATGGTATATTATGGTCAAATAATTTACCAACCAAAAAATTGTTAACTTCTTGCTATACTGATTAGTTTTCTTTATATATATATTTGATTAATTTTCATCAATCCCAAAAACAGGATAATATAATAATTTTGTTTTATGTATCCAAATTATGAAAAACGTTAGAAAAAAAAAACAAATGCAGATGCAGATTATTCGTAGCTTTCTAAAGACTAGATACTACACAAAGATTATTACCGGTAGATTATGCAACTCCTCCAAAAACCTCATGGATACGGACACCAACGCTTCTTGAGGCCATTCATGGAACCAGTTGATAGAGGTACAGTTTATTAGAGCAGGAAACTTCCTGGACCGCACTCTGAGAGTGGAACCGACTGGCGAGAAACAGAGAACCACTTTGAGTTGTTTGCGAACTCTGTCTATGAAGAATTTCCAACAGGTCTCTCGAGTGTCCGGTAAGCCAGCGCCTTTAACCTGAAAGTTTGAACTTTAGTTTTGGTACTCACTCTACCCTCCCAAATTATTAGTGGATGGAGTTTTATTTTAATTTGCGATACAGAACAGAATAGTTTAAGCCACCCTAAATACTAGTTAAAATAATTTTCAAATAATTACCTCATTCCTCACACCAGCAATAATATTCTCCATTTCGTCATCAGGGAATAAATCAGCAACTTCACCGGATGCCAATAAATCGTTAATAAGGACCAAAAACTGTTCGTTTGCCACTTGGGCGTCAGTCATAAGGAACATTATACCGACGTTCTTCAGGCCAGTTTTTATATACAACTGATTTAATTCATTCTAGAAAATAACAAATGAGTGAGTGAAGTCCCATGTTGGGCGCCAAATAATAACCACAAATATTTATTTGTTTCTTACTCTGTACCAAATAAGTATAATTATGATGAATGATATTTTACCACTACTGTATTAATGGTTAAGGCTTTACCTTTAAGTCAGACACGCCATATCCCTTTTTGAGCTGTATTTGAAATACTTCTAAACTTGAAATAAATGCTGCTAGTCGAGATAGAGACTGTTTGCCGGAACCTCCTACTCCCACTAGTAACGCACTACCTCTTGGACTTTCCAAAATACGAGAGATTCTAAAATCATTAACATAAATCTTAGTTGATTTAGATACAAAACTATTGTTGTTATAATTTGTATTATTATAGTTACACACACCTGCAAATATGCATCATGGCGTCTTCAAATAGCACCAAATTCATAGCCGCTATCAGATCATTGTAACTTGCCATCGCTTCAGTTAGAAGTTTGTTCAATTGATCCCAGTTTAAGATTGGCATGTACTTTGGCTCGCCAATTCCGCCAGCAAAATGGCAGTAAATGTTAGGACGCTCAAACACAACGCCTTCGTCAATGTCCTAAACAGAACATAATTTAAACATATGTATATATAATTATTAGCAATTTAATTCGTCTCAGGGTCATCTTTAAGCTCTTTAATTTATAAGGTACAATGATTATTATTTATGTTAAAGTAATCTGCTTATTTAGCTTTAACGTTTATGTAGATATAACTAATTATATTGGTGTTACCTCAAAATTCTTTTTGCAAAGATCCACTTGAACTTTTAGGAAAGCGTCAATATCTTTTTCCTCTGTCAATTTGTCGCCATACACGCGGCTCGTTTCGTGCAACCACAATCGAAGTATATCTGATGTGTTCTCTAAACATTCATTTGTACTAAAGAGAAAACCCTGTAATAAGTTCAAGTCAATTATTTCCAATTCTCGTTATTAAACCCAGCCTTCTACGATCAACAAAATATTTCTTCCTACCTGAAATACATTCGACAAGTCTCTCAAGTTGAATATGTAATGGAATTTTATGGCAGTCGGTAAAAATACTTGAGATACTTTATTATGCAGCGTTATAGTAGCCATAACCACATTTGCTGCAAAAAAATCATTTACCTATACACAATTTATATAACCTAACAGTTCATTGAAAATATATCAGAAAGCCGGTCAAATTATTTTCCTTATGAAAGCACTTAATAATAAATGAGACCATTACTCACTAGATAGTTTAGCAATTTGCGGATTAATCCTCAACTCTGGATTAGCCAAATGCTGGCTCAAAATTGAATGGTAAATATTATTGAGCGCTTCAGCATTGGGAAAGCTGATAGCAAACACACAGAAATGTCTCTGCAACCTTGGATTTATGGTAAAACTGCCTGAAGTAGGGTTCATACAAGACACGTACTGTGTATTGTGAATGTCCTTTAAAGATAATTTAGTACGATCGTACCAATGGCCATAGTCCATATGCTGACGGATTATAGTGTGGGGTTGGACTGTCCCGTAAGCATCTACTTCAGGCATATTCATATCATCTATAAAGTATATTAATGTCTTGTTTCCAGGAGGCCCGTAGTTTCGACCAGCTTTCTTTTCCAGCGGTTTTTCTAGAATTTTCTGCAACATCTCTGATGAAGTGTAGAAGTTGAACGGTACTGATTGTATTGCATAGTTTTCTGACAAACTGTAAAAAATACGCAAATTGAGTCCGATAGTACAAAAATCATCTCAACTCATCCGAATTGCTTACTTACCCTTGCAATTTTTCATTAACTAAGACAGTTTTGCCGCACCCTGCTCCACCTACCAGCATCACAGGATGTTTATTTTTCATCAACAAGTCTAAGAAAAATCGTATTCGTATTGTTTCAGCTGTTGGTACGAGCACGGCCTGAAAAAACATAGTTTATATAAAAAACATAGTTACAAGAGATGTCGCATGTACACCTCAAATGCACAAAAACAGTGGGTGTGTATTTTTCATGTAATCATAAAATCAGTAACGCACTTGTAGGGGAATATCAGTATCCAACTCAAATTTCGGTATTTTCTCAGTCCATGGAGTAAATTTCTTTGTGTCGTGGTCTATATAGAAATCAAACACGGTGCCGCCAGCAGGAAATTTGATTGTTTTAAACTCATTCATCCACCATTTTGAAAACTCTGTAACAAAACAAAATTTAGCACACAAAATAACCAACATAATATTGTGAGCAAATAGGGTAAAATAACTTACCAATTCTGTAATCAACACTAGCCTCCTGAAACATCGCTGATCCAAAAGCCCAAACACACGCAAACACAAAGAAAATATCGTGCCATTCCTTTGGACATTCCGCTGGCGTATTTTCAGGTACCAACAAGCAGTTTAGTAGATGACATAACATCTGTACATGAGCCATGTCAACAATAGGGGTGATCTTTTTGAACCTGGTCCTAACTGTCTCTAAGCACGATGGTATATACTTATCAAATAAAACTACTAAATTAGACTTTTCTGCTGGAATCTTTCTCGTTTCTACCCAGCTGGTTACGTATCTAAAAAGAAAAATATATTATCCCGTTTACATGTACAAAAAACAGTTAAAGATTTCTAAGAAATATAGCAAAAGGTACCAAATAAAAATATAGCTTATGAAATGTACTTTACTTACGGATTCCACCCTAAGTCTTGAGCATTGATGTATAGAATTCCAGCTCTAGACACCGTAGCTGGGGTTGCTGTACGCAAGTTTGAAATCTCGAACATTAGTCTCATAACTGGAGTTAAAGCTATCCGTTCATTACTAGCCAGTGTCAATATTTTATTGTCATCCATCACAGTGTTCAAAGACTCAATCCACATTGGATCTATATCACCGTCTAGAACAATCCACTTTGGATTGTCTCCAGCGAGGTTTGCTTGATCTCTCATTATTACAGACAGCAAACCATCTTTCCATTCTCTAGTAGCTGGATTAATAATACCAAATAATTCATCGTTAGTTACTGCTTTAGGATTTAAGTCATTGAATAAAGGCTTCTTTCTAAGATTTTGATATGTTTTAAAGAGTGTCTTCCACACTTGAGTTTTTCCTGTTCCGGAGTTACCAACTATGAACACTGAATGTCGAACTTCGAGCAATTCTTCTAATTGTACGACTTTTAGAATAAAATTATCTTCTGGCTGTAACAAGAGATCCATTGCAGCCTGTTTTACAGTTCTTTCAAATTCTAGATCTCGTTTTCTAGGAACTTCTAGAGCAGGGAATAAATCTCCGATTAGTCCCATGAACACTGGCATGTCGTCTGTTACTATTTTTGGTATGTTGAAATCTCGTAGTGTTCTCATAAGTACTTCCTCTTCAGGTCTTCCAGGATCACCTCTCTAAATTAAAGCAAATACATAACAAGTTTAAAATATATGTGTATGCATTTTACTTCTAGGTTTATATTCCGTTTGTCTGCTTTATGCGAAGAAATAAACATAACTTACTTTCAAAGACCCAGCAACAACAAGTACAGATTTGATAGCTCTCAAACCCCAATCGTAATGGTCTTGCTTAGACAACAGTTCTTTACACAAAGTATAAAGCGTAATGAACTTTCTAGCCAATATTTTTGCTTCTTGGAAGCCTTCAGCTACCAACATGATCTCACAGATCAATTCAAAGTCAGGAACAACCATAGCACACGGTCTGAATAGAGCCTTTAAATTCTCAGGCAGCTCTGTACGGCCGGCGTAACCTGGGTTCATTGTGATGAAAATTCCCACCGATGGCACTAACACTATAATTTCGCCCATGAAGTTGAATTTTTCTTTTTTATCTCTGTAATAAAATAATGTTAACTTCTAATAAAAATTTACCTTCGTAATACAATTTAAATAAAACTAGAAATGGAAATAAATTCTATGTCAATTATCTCCTCATTTTCTCTTATTTTTCGATTACCTTATGGCGTCTTGTACAGATTTAACTTGGACAGCTACGACAGACAACACTTCAACAGAGATCCTGTTGAATTCATCAAAACACCCCCACGCTCCCGTTTGTGCCAGCCCTTTGTAGATATTGCCGCAAGACTGTACAAAAAACACAAATTATAATAACTGACAACCATTTTTGATCCTAAATAAATATAGAAAATAGGCTCGAACAAGTTTCACTTTAGTTCAGCAATGACCTAATTGGAACTAGTGTGTGGTAGAACAATAGCAGTAAATTATACTAGTAAATGTTACTTTCATTGTAATTACAATTCAGTTGCCTAGTAAGGAATGTGGAGTTTTGAGTCATGCATTATTTTAACAAGCTAGTACTTAAATTATGGAAATCTAATAGGAAAACAATCAGAATTTACAAATATTTCTATATTTTCTCAATTTTTATATTTTCTAGTACAAGGCGTTTATAATAAAGGAAAGCTCATAGTACTTGTATGCTTCTATAAAAGTTACCTGATAGTCCATTTGCTCAGAACAGTTGAACACGTAGACCATGATGCCCAAAGCCCTTCCTAGATCTTTTGTAGTCTCTGTTTTGCCAGTACCGGCCGGCCCAGCGGGACCACCACCCATGATCAAATGTAAAGACTGTGAACACGAACTTCAATAAAATATACAAAAGCAACCAAAACTAGAAGCCTTTATCTGATGGATGATAAAATATGTATATTTATAGGTTAAATTGGAAGGCGATGAAACGATAACGTTTGCAGCAATTGAGAGGTTCTTTTTTCGAATGCTCAATGTAGCTTTCACCAAGTTTAAGGATACATTAAATTATTAAGCAGTCGTAGTACCTTCAAAGTAATTTTTTTTGTATACAAAACACGAGTTTTTAGGTAATTAATTTTGCTCACGATGTTTTTTTGTTCATCTCGTTATGATGGTGCATTTCATAATAGGATTTATTTTTTACCTGAGTCAGTGTGATATAACAGCGATCAGTCAGCGGTGTGATAACTAGCCTTGGTGTATTTCCCAAATATTCATAGCAGTAAGTGAATTGAGCATCACAAATATTTGCGAAACAGTGAAATTCCTTCTCGCCCCATCTAAAACCAGATGAATTGTTAAAAACGTATAAGTATTCTCTAAAATGGATATATATACATGCATCGCTTTTTGTTAAATTATATCTTTCTTGACAAGGTATTAAAGCTCAAGTATTTTGTATCAGGAATTTATTATAAGCTTTATTCGCCTTGTTTAGTTTATTTTTATCTATTCGATGTTTATTTTGAAACTGTATTATAATTTGGATAGCAACCAACACTTACTCACACTAACTATAGTATATAGATACTAAATGTACGCAATATGTACTACTTTTCTGTTAATTAGATCAAGGTTTCATCATAAAAAGCTAAGCAATTACTAATTAAGATTTATGTAGTAGTAAAATAAATAATAGTGATTAACGCCTATAACAGTTTCACTTCGATAGTCATCGTGAATCGGTACGTAAGAATGTATAATGTTCAGCGTGGTATTAATTATTTACGCAATGAAAAATTATTAAAAAATTCTAATAATATTATTAATGCTTGGTTTTGCAAATGTAGTAATGTACACATTTCATCATGTAAATCTATTTAATACATCATTTAGTAAATGACCTGTGGTTAGTATTATAATTGGAAAAATGCTTGGCTTTAGTAGCAAAGGATTTTGTACCAAAAACTTCTATGAAAATATAACATGAACGATTTAGCAATATAAATATGAAACAGCCCCATCTAAACTAAATGAAGGTAATGAATGTGTAAATGAAAACAACCTGATACAAGAAAGTGCGGATGATTCAACAAGACGTCTTGACACCTGTGTCTGAGCTGGGACTGCCACTGGAATGCGGACCCGGCCTCCACCTTCCCTTGAATCATCTTACTGACAACATCTCTAGAATGCACATCTATGGTACAGATCGTCATGATCTTCTGTCTGTCTTGCTTCGTCAGCTCTCCTATCAGCAAAGAAATCAACGTACTGAGCTGAGAAAGCTGTTTCTTGTAGTAATCCTTCAGAGCATTGTCGTATCCTTCTTCAAGTCTCGCGAAAGCCATGTTGACTTCTGTCGTCCACCAGATTTGTGACCCACATAGTGATACTTGGGCCATGAAGTCGAAAAGCCATTGTTCTCGAGGTTTCTCTTCATAAGTTACTATTGCTTCTCCGAAGTAGTGTCGGATTGTGGATCTCATCATATCTTGTAGCCTGTTGAGCCAAATCTCGACCTAAAATGTTTATTTAAAGTTTATCAATTGTCTGTTTCTATAGATGTATAACTCACAGGGCGTATTAAAAAACCAAATAATAAATTAGCAAGAAAAGCAAATATTCTTTCAAAGCAAAACATATCTTTAGTTACAGAAACAATATAGAGCTATTTATAATAATTATTATGTACTTACAGCCCCAGTGCAGTCGCAACTTCCATGAAAGGGTACAAGCTCTCCATCCTTAGCTATCATACCAGAAGCGACCCTCTCACCCGGCACCTCACTCTCTATAAACTTGAGTCGGGCGATCGAATCAAAAAGTTTCGTTAAATGTCTGAAAAGAAAATTATATTGTTAGCATAAACGCACAAACTTTGGTAAATAAAAAGTAATCAGTCTTCCAATTGTATACAATACCTAAACAATTGTAATTATTACTAACCTGATGACTAAATCTGCTTGGTTTCCATTAGATAGAATATCCAACAGATCTGCTGACGATACGAAATAGAACCGTGGAAATGCCAATCTCTTGGTTTCGAGATACTCGGCCAAAGCCTTCTCGCATATAATAAGGTCTTTCTGTAAAATGTCTAGTTGCTCAACTAATCCCTCTTTATTTGTGCCTTTAACAACGTTGGGAGTTTTGGCCATTTCCGAAGAAAGTATCTGAAAGACGAAACAATGGTATTATACTCATTTGATTTGTAAAATTTCATCAATTTTAGTAAATTAGGAGCTCAAAATTAATTTCAGCACAGAACTATGCTGTAAATAGGTTTTTTTGCAGATAAATAATGTGGTATTATCTATATGATATGTATATATAGGTATATCTTAACTACCATTTGAATATTATTTTAATCTTTACAAAACAATATAATGCAGTACTTACTTTAAACTCAGCATCAATTCTATCAAAACGAGCTGAATCATCTGGAAGCTGTTTCCTAATATCTTCGGAACTCATGAATATGCTCTCCAAATGCGTCCAAGTCCTCTGGACTTCAAACCACACTGTGATCACTTGGTCTGCTATGGACAACTTCTGTTGCCACCCTGACACTTCCTCCAAAAAATATGCTATGAATTTCGATGTAATTAAGTTTTGCAGTTGAACCTAAAATATTCAAATAGTGTTAAAAGAAAAAAAACAAACATTAAACGTCTGATTCCAGTTTACAAATGTAAACATACATATGTATTTAAAACTACCGTTCATAAGTTTATCATCACAAGATCTAGGTCGACAAACTATTCGCTAACTTTTCAATTACCTGATTTTCTTCTAAAGTCTCAATAAGCTCCTCACTAGCCCTTAACAAAGTACATTGAGTCCTCGTATGGACCTCTTGTTCAAACTCCATATGACTCCACGTGGTATGCAGGTCCTTTAGCACCTTCTCCATCGACATCTCTTTTACCGCCTTGTCTACTATGTTCTTTACTTCTTCCTCACATTCGTGTAAGTTTAGAGCCAGTAAATCAGCTAGCGTTGTATTTAGATCCATTACGATTCTTACCTGTTTTATTACAATAATTTAAATACAACCCCATCCTTTTACAAAAATAATTTAAAATTCAAATAGTATTCTACATGTTTTTAATTTTATTTCAATTTTAAATCTGTGTAGGTATATACTTACAAAAATGATAATTCTTGAGCTGATAATGTAAGAAAAATCATCTAACTATTATGAGGCAATCTTAGACGAAGCAGTGTCGATTGATAATTAAATAGGTGAAAAGACAAAAATACTAAACAAAATATTACAGAGAAATCCTCCTGTATAAATTAAAATATGTACACTACACACACCGCGGCATTGTCATACTTACAGTGAGTTCACGTGGTAATGCTGCTAAGCTCTGTGAATCACAAACATATTTACATTCGCAAAACACTTCATCCATAGCTTTAGAAACACAGAAATTGTATAATACAAAAATTCAGGCAATCACCAAACTGTACAATTATGTGAACATTTCATTCAAAGCAAATGCATGCCGCCATTGATTCATAGCACGAGCAACCATCGCCATTTTTGTATCAAAAGTCTAGATTCTAGATCTAGATTGGTACCGAATTATGTCGCAGTAAGTTCTGATGACTTGGTATTTTTTGTTCATAAAATGGGATGGTAACTCAGAACGATCATGCAAAATGCATAAGTTAAAATTTCAAACCCGTCAGCTGATTCTATCCTGATTTTGAGTGCTAACACAACATTCATGTTATATTTACATTTTATTTTATTTACATGTCATCATTTATTTTTTCAAACGTTACAAAGTTCACCTTAGTCGTGCTCATAAGTTGATCCCAATGTCTTTCCCTGATGGCTGGATTTTGAAGCTCACCTACTGCCCGTAACGACGTAAGCATGTTTTTAACCGTCGCTTCCAAGTTTATGTAAGTGTCCCAACTAAAAGAATTACATTATTGTTTTATTGATCTACAACGATCTCTATATTCAGTTAGGACTTTATTCAATTGTACTTACCTTCTCATTTCCTTGTCCAACAATCTGATCTCTTTAGCAAACTTCTTACATTCAATGTCCATGTTTTCAACATCAATTTTGCGCCATGGTGTGGTTTTCCAGTCCTCAATACTTGTTCTCACTATATAAACGTAATCCCAAAGTTGCTGTAATTAAGAGAAGCCCCTAAATGTTACTATAAAAACTTCAAGAACCTAATATCCTTGTCAGTAAACAGATAATATAATTTAACAACTCAAACTATGGAGCGCAAAATCCGTAACTTTACCTTTAACATCCTCAGTTCTTTCCTACATTGTTTTAGTAGTTTAAACTCTGGTACGTTGACTTCAAATAATGAGCCTGACTCCTGTATACCTCTCATCTCTTCTTCTAAAAATAGCAGTTCAAAGTCCACTCTAGACATCACTTCGTAAGGATCTCCGCAATCGTATTTGAAGAACTGAAAAATAAATACGAAAACTTAACTCATCCATTTTACTGGTTTATCACTTTCCATGAACCACATATGTTACGTACGTACCTCGTATCGCTTAAAGACTTCTCGATAATAAGTGACATGACTATCGAACGTGGATATTTTCTTCCTAATGCCGGACACTTCAGCGGCTTGCAGAGGCGCCACCTGTTGTTTTACTGTTAACGCTAGCTTCTTTGTCGCTTGCCATTGTTCGGGTAATTCCTTTAAATAAATAGTTATGTAAAATAGGGATTCCAAAAATCGTTGAATTAATAGATATACACAGAAATTCAAATGACAATAACCTGCAGTAATACATTCACTTCTTCAGGAATATCCATATCGTAGAACTTTAACAACTCAATTGTCTCAGTTAGAGGCTGAAACATGTCATCTGTGGTTACAGTTCGGTCTTTTACGTTCATGAGATATCCCATTATACGGACTAGGGCCTCGTAGTCTCCTTCAGGCACTGGTTGAAGCAGACCTGGGGAAAAATGTATTATGGTATCATCTTTACTCTTTTTATTTTAATAAGTAGCATGAAAACTTTTGATGATCCTAGATATATATATATAGCTATATGTTTAATGATATCAAAAAGTTTGATCGGCTGACTAGTCTGGATAATATTAATTTACCTTCGTCAGCATCCCTTATAAAGTTGCCAAGGTCAGTGAGACTGCAAGTCACATTGTTGACAAGATGCTCTTTGTACATGTTTCCCCATTTACGAACAGTGTTAAGGAGATTTTGCCGAAATGGTCGGATATCCACCTGTTGTGTGAAGAAAATGTATGTAATATCGAAGGTTATCGAAAATTAGATTTGAATAAATACTCTGTGTATAACAAACCTGAAACCAGTTACTAAAAACTTTATAAGGTTCCATATCTTCAATCTCCATAAATAAATTTTCATAATGATCAATTTGTTCTCTGAAACCTTCCATTTTAGGTGGACAAGGCACTGGGCCCTCTCCTTCTATTCTATCCTTTTCGTCTACAACCAGCTTATCTACTTCTTCAGGAGTCAATATTCTGCCGTAAGTGAGGAATATTTCCATAACTGCATCTCTCTCTTCAAGCCACAAGTAGGAATAGTTTTCAAATGTTTTGCAAAAATCGTTTGCGTCTTCGATAACCTTAAAAATATAAAATTTTAGTTAGATAATGCTAAGTAGTGCTCTTAATATAGAAACTGAAAAAACCTACAACTCAAGACGAGAGGTAAAGGTATGGGGCAGATTTTTATTACGCTTGATCGGAACATTATGAAAAAGTAAAATGTGAATTTGTTTATGAAGTATATTATGATAGTAAGAAATTACCTTTTCGATTCCATTTAAAATATCATCTTTCATCTCGATAACTTCGTCACTACTCACTATTTCATTCTCATATGTTTGTTGTTTCTGTTTATCAATTCTTTCGATCAAAGTCGCCATATTTAGTACGTCATCAATAAGACCTTTTATTAATGCTGTAAATCCTTTCTCATCGGTTGGCTCGAGGCTTGGTACGAAAACCATGTCTGGATCTAACAGTTCTAGCTGAGCTTCAAATAATGGAGCCAACTTGTTTTTAGGATTCATGTGTTCTGATATGTATCCCAGACTACAAAATAATACACCAATATCAAAGAGGATAATTGGAAATTATAGTAAGTACGAGATCAAATCAAATATTTTACCTGCACGCAATAGTTTTAAACAGTGATTCTTCTAACAGTGCATCTACAAATGCAACATAGTTCATCCAGATCTCACTGTTTTGGTTGTCTTGCATATTGAACAGCTCCATGTTTTCATTTAACAACTCATTAATTCGTTTAGCGGTCGCCTCTATATCACCATAACGTTTAGCTTTTTTCTCTGGTCTGTCCTCTAAATTCATTAACGTATCCTGTGAATTATTTGTTTCATAATATTATTTTACTAATACCTATACACTTTAACTTTAATAATTTATCAGCTTTTACTGTTACTGAATGTCGTACCTTTTTCCCTTCTTTTCTTTCAAATAGAGGTTGTAGAGACCAATCCTTCATAACTTCTTTTATTTCTACTAAGTTGTCCTGTATTTTCGACATTCTTTCAAAGAGATTACCCACTAACCGATGCAATTCTTGTAAATAATTCCATAGATCTAAAAAATAACATTACTGGCGTCAAAAGACCACCTATGTACCATCATATAAATAATAATATTAACATCAAATAAAATATTGTTCATCACCTGGTGAATTCCAATTCAATTCATTCTGTGCCATTTCAATTCTTTGATCAATTGCCTTTATTTCATCCTCCACTAAATCAAACTCCACTTTCTGACTATTCTTTCTTATCTGATTGTACCAATCGATGGTTATTCCCAAATTGATTCGGTACTGTCTATATGTTTCTTGTTTCTCAAATATAGCAAGACCATCTTTAGGTAAACAGTCTGCAACGTCTTCGTTTGTACGTAAATGATGTACTTCTTTTAGTACGTCTGACAGCTGGGAAGAAAATATTAATAATAAAATATAATCAGTAAGCATTTATTATGCTTACTGATTATATTTCCCCGTTTAGGTAACATTTTGGGCCCAAAATATATGTTATTCAAATAAAAGGAGGACGAAAAAAATCAAAGGTCTATAGAGATTTACCATTGGATGAAAATTCAACACTAAGTCTGAGCCCTGCCGAGCTAATATCATATTATTAGTTGTCTCTTCAATAATCTTCGAAACATTTAACGTCCATTCGTTAAAATATTTTTTCTTGAATTCGTTGATTTTTTCAATAAGTTCCTCATGACGTATAAATATTTTTTTTGCTTCATCCGTACCCTTTATCCTAATTTACAAAAATACATATTATTTGTATGTTTTTTAGCTAAAAAATTCTTAAAAAGCAATGTATTGCAACTAATTTACATACTAACTATTCAAATACGAAGTACTAAGTAGAAAAAATAATTAAGAAAAGTTTTATTCACCAAATCTACATAATTGAACAAATAATCCAAAAATATAAAACCTCATAAAATGGTAATTGACAAGTATATAGATGAATATAAGCCAAATAATCGGCTTTCGCAATTTGCCCCACCCAGGCTAACTTACGGGTGCGGCAAATTGCGAAAGCTAGCTATAGGCTTAGTGATCCTCGAAGCTAGCGTAGTCATGAACAGGAGGCCCCCGGCTACAGGAGGCATGAAGGCGTCAACTTCCATCACACCGTATCGCTCTAACCGGTTGCTTTGTTCAATAAATAGTTCCTGAAAGATATTGGAATTTGGACCCAACCTTGCAAATTATACGTGTATTCATTATCAAAGTAATTTATCTATAACCCAGGAAATTGCAAATTAATCAGTATATCAAATATTTTTTGAATCTGCATTTAACTTACTTCACAAGTATCAATTTCTTTTTCCAGCATAACAATGATCTCGACATATTTCGCTGTAAACTCCTTGCTGATGAGAGGTCGATCCAAAACCGAGCCAACTACATCAATCAACTGAAATAAATTAATATTAATACAGGTAATTGATACTCGTGCGATCACTCAATTAACTGGATGATTGTGTTTTCATAATCTAATACAGACATGCAATCGTATTACCTTGAATATAGATTCTAATGTCGAGCAATTATCAAAGGATTCAACCAGAACGGTCGAAAGTTTCAGATCCAAATCAATGATGTTTTCTTGAAAGTCTCTAAAGTCATCATTAAATGTATTGTCGTCTGGATCCAAAACGTCGTATGATTTTGAAGCAAAGCCATGAAAGTAAGCATCAAATTCTGCTGAAATATCTCTTATCTGACCACCAAGAACTCTTCCCTTCATTCCACCTATCTCAATTTTCTCTAGCTTTTGGAATTCCAATACTGTTTTGAAGAACCATTGAATAGTATTGAGCCTGTCTAAGAATCTATTTAGTCTTTCAAACACCGCGTTTGGGTGAAACGTCCAAGGGATTACTCGTCTGTCTTGAAAGTATTTGGCCAAGTTCTCTTTAAAATATTCGAAGGTGTTCCTGAACTTTTTGAGAATGTTTATTGTGACTTGTATACGTAGTGTTGCTTCGTCTATGTCGCTGTGGAACAATGTTGAAGGATCGAGGCATTTTTTGGCCTAAAATTGAAGAAAACACATGTTAATATTGAAGAATTGTCAAAAGAAAATACACAATTAGCTCTTCGTCTTAATATCAAATAAGACTAACTCACTCGAGAGGTAGGTTCGTTGAGTTTTAAACAAAAATTAAATGTATTTTGTTCTTGTCTCAAGTCATTTGTCAAATGCCGCAAAAATTATAGAACAGTTATATTTTATAGGTACTACCTCGCATGTCAAGCTATCGTGCTAAGTCGCAAGTTCGTAAATTGTGGTTTTATAAGCTCCGTGTCGACTGTCGTTGTTTCTGGATATCCGAAATTAATAATTCATCGTTTTCCTAAGAAACAACTGTGGACATAACGTTTGGAATATCGCGAGTTGGTACCAAATTATACTCCACTATATTTCTAATGTAAGTATCAAGCCAATTTCGCAATCACGAAGCAGTTCACACATGAAAATTAAATATTGATCAAAATACATACATGGCAAACGTATGCGTTAATTTATGCAAGAAATTGCAGAACATGCTAAAATAATTTAAAGCCGTAAACGCTTTTAAGTTACCGCGATAACTTAGAATTTAAATGCCAAACTAGGAAGTTCCAATAACCTAGTTAATCTAGCTGCAACTGGAACAAACGCTTAAGTTTCTTGCATTGAGCCACGATATGTGTTCGTATGTGAATTTAACCGACTTGTCGACCAGTCAGACACAATGATTAGGTGGCACCATATTTATTAACATTGCACCCGAGCTCGCGCCTAACGAGATTTTCAATTTATATTGAAAATTACTTACTAGTTTTGATTCCTTTACGAATGCAGGACTGATTTTGTTTCACAAATAATACAGAAGTAACGTGATTTATAAAGAGAATGAATTTTCAGTATGGTTTAAAATTGTGTCTTGCAATCGTGATGAGTTTCATGACATATTTCCTAGTTTTTCTTTTAATCGTAGTTAACGTAATTCGATGGCTCCCTAGTATACTGAGTCAACTAACGAAATTTGACATTTGCACTTTATATTAAAATATATAAAATTATTTGTTTAGTGAACTTATTTGCCTAATATACATTTTACAACCGTGCTGTGTTGCATACAATCTAAAATGTGATAATTCTATGTAGACCAAAATTACCTGATAAATTAACAAGTTGGATATCTGCTTCAACAGTACGATGAGTTTGGATGAGTTGCAGTAGTATTTAGAATCCCTCCATATCATGCAGATGACGTGGAACAGAGGTCTGAACAATGGCTGGCACTCCGTAAAGTCTATCTCCTCCAGACCTTGGAAATGCTTCTCCAGCGTTCGGAGGTACAAGTCTATTTCACGAGCTTCTGCTAACGCTGCAATGGAAATTATGGAACATATTGACTGTGTGCCCTTTGTAACAACGAAAAGAAAATTTAACTTATCACTAACAATTCTACCTTTCCTGTTATAGCCAATGAGGATATTTCCCTTACAAAAACTGAATCCAAACTACTGGGACTGCGTGGATTTGATAAAAAATGCACCCTTTTCACTAAGATGCATAATGATGATAGTTTATGCTGCCTTAAACCCTTTCACAGTCCAAGTGTCCAGTGCATTACACAAAGTACCCCTCGACCATACAACTATTAACTTGACGGACAAGCAACATCTTGGCAATATAATATTTTACAGCCAAAATTAAAGCAAAGTTTCGGGCAAGTTCCCATTGATTGATAACAATATTTTGATGGCTGCTGAAATGTTTTCGTACAAACCTGAGACGATGTTCTTGAATAGTCTACTGAAGCACGGGTAGTACGCAGACGTAGTCTTCTCAAGTATTACTGCCATACACCTCACTCTCTCAGTGCGCAGCTGGTCGTATATGTAGTTAAGATTGCTGAGGCGCGATTTCCAAAACGCCAATTCTACGAATTAATTTACAAGTTTTGTATCATATTTTACTGGAAAACAAATGGATTTTTTCTCGACTTTATGACTTGCAACTAAGCTAGAAGAGTTGTTATAATGTAAAAAGACATTAAAATTCCAGTAAGGCCTCTAAAGTAACAACAAAATCTAACCAACACTCGGCAGCGGGTTAAGTCCATTCTCAAAAGCCTGCGCTGAATCTTCCATCATGACGTCATTTATCTGCTGCGCCCACTTGATGACCACGCCTTCTATAGCACTCTTTAAGTATAAGTCTACTTCTTTACCGCGATGCAAGTCCTTCTCGGCTTCATGGACAAGTTCTACGCCCACCGGCATTGGCAGAACAGTTTGGCCGTTTACTTTGCCTTTTACCTAAGAAAGATACGAATATACACAAATTCCCACATAGGAAATCCGAAATTAATGAAATTATAAACACTAAATGTAATCCTTACCTCATATACAGTACTTTTCAGGTTATGAATTTGTTTGAGGATATCTTGAGAGACGACCAGAGGCCATCCTTCATGATTCAGTGGATTTGATAGCAGAGGTACAAACACTTCATCTACTAACGCCGCTAGTTCATCTATTAGTCTTGGTGCTAAGTCACCTAAAATAACGTATTAACTGCTTACTTCTGATCATATGAAATTTGTCGAGCAATGGAACAGTTTCTATATGTATTATCATCTACCGAAACGAAGAACGAAGTGAAACAAAATTACGTAATTACCTACATATTTTTTACGGAGAGAACTTCTAGGAATCAACTGAATGTAATAAGTCGACTTACCAAAAATTACCATCTGCGCACAGTCCTCTTTCGGGATCGCATCGGGTTTTTTCTTCACAAAGTAAACGGCTTTGTTCTTCAAGTAACATGGGAATGTTATGACAGGAACCAATTGCAGAGCGTGCGTCAATACTACAACTAGCAGCACAGGGAAAGGTTTGTCCACGAAATCTTTCAACGTAGACCTGTGTTCTTCTAAACCCAGCACCCTCATCCATTTCTCTGGCTTTAGTTTGAGAGACTTTACTACGTAGGACCCGATGAAATCAAAACGTGGGTCCTGGTTGGATGAGGATGTACTGGGCTGATCCATGATTTAACAAAGTATAGTCAAGTCATTTTGAAGAGCCTTGCTTCGGTTTTGCCGGCTGGATCGTCTTTGACAAAGAGCGCCCTGCGAAAGACAGAGCTAAGCAAACGGCAAGTCACGCAAGTCCCAATGGCATGCCATTATGGAACGATGTCTCCTTTGTAACGAGCATCGGCATCACTATACTAAAATAGATTAAGTGTACGGTTTACAGAAAAGTTGGGTCCGATTTATGGTTTCAAAGTATTGTATTGGTTGCCTTCTAATTAGGTATGATGCAAGGATTATTTAATTATTATTTGCCTTCCTAGTAGAAGGTAAATAATACCATGCGGAATTATCAGTTAAGACTATAAAGTGCATGAAGAATGATGAAATATTTGAATGCAATTATTGCGATATACTGTATACGTAAAAGATTGAATCATAATTAATTAATTAATCTTTATTGAGTTACCAACATAATGACACAGTAAACGTTTACATCTATCCCTACTTTAACAATTAAGCAGATTATAAACCAAATAACTCCACATTACATTTCAAACACCTACAGTTTAAACAGGATTACCTACAGTGAGCTATAGGTAAGATTTTACGTAATTAGTGGAACAAGGGTCGAGTACATTTTTTGGAGATCAGTTTTACTGTTGTTTTAGCTTTCCTTGCTTTTTTCCATTAAAATTGACATAAATAATATCACGTCTGTATTTCCCGAAGGGGTAAGCAGTCACACAGGTATAGTAATCCCACATTTTATATCCCTTTTTTATTTTATAATCCCACATTCACAGTTAAAAGGTCCCAATGTAATAGGGCCATCAACCGGGCACAAATCCAGACTCCGTGCTGCTACTGAGAATTAACTAATGGAAAAACGCAATAACACTTTTGCTTGACCCGGGATTCGAACCCAGGACCACGACCGCTATACGAACGAGGCAGTATTAACAATTATTTCCATAACATCAAATGTTTCTGCAACCAGTACAGGTAAGTAAGTGGGCACAAGCGCGTACCAGTCGCTGTGCGCGCCGCCCTGCGCCACCCGCCAGCAAGATGACACTCGCGCGACGTCGCCCAAGAATAAGGTCAAATGTCGCTGTTACTACCTTTGTTGTAAGTTATAGGCGGTAGCGGTAGCGAGTTATAAGGACATTCTTTTTATTTACTTCCTAAAATGTTTGACAGAATAAATAATAGGTGTACTGCCACGTGTAAGATTATGAGAAAAGAAGATTGTATGCAGAGTACACTAGGTATACTAAATTATTAAATAAATACCTACCAAATTAAGAGCTTGTGTAGTATTTTATTACCTTTACTAGATGACTAAAAACTCATATTTGAAAATAAATTAGAGCAATTCGATTGCAGCAGTGACCAATGACCAGTAATGTGTATCTATTTACCAGTATAAATTAATATTATTGGTAGTTACATAAGTTTGTAGGATCCGCTAAGCTTAAAATATCTAGGCTTGGTGATAGCTAATTATGACACCTATTCTGTTTTTACAGCAACTACGAGTCTACGAGACTCCTCATTGTTTCAGGCTTTGATTATATATAGGTATGTCGTTTCAGGTATCAACCAGAGGTCTGCGAAGTCCGCCTTCTTTCCCTTACTTACAAGACTCTTTGTCAAAGTACTGGGCTTAAACGTTACATAACATTAAACTTTTACCTTCAGCTTCCTGAGCTATAAACAGACAAGGCAATGGCTATTTAATATTCTTAGCTCATAAAATTTCATGGTTTAAACCCGACTTACCAAAAAGCTGCCTTACTCAATAATACTTATATCCACTAGATTGAATGAATGCATAATGGAGTATCCATTATGCATTGTTTTAAAACTTTAGATAAAAAAATTGCACATCGTTTTTTACTTCTTCCCAAGAAAAGTATTAGAAATTATGAATAAATTAAAGCACAACTTTTAATTTTAACTAGATCGAACTCTACAAAAAGAAATGGCGCGCGGATTTATTTTTCGCGCGCTGTTTGTAGTTGAGACGAAGGAGAGGCACTAAAAATGCCGCCAAACAGCTTATTAAAAAAATGGAATCTAGGTTTTTAAAATTTTTGTATTTATTACACTAATATTATATTATAGACAAATATGTAGTAAATTGTTAAAATGAAGGTCGGTATATATTTAACAATTTATTGTATGAACAATAAACTTTGTGATAAAAAAAGGAAAGCCAAATGTCCACTGACAAGTAACTGCCAAAGTTTCTTGCAGAAGTCGAATTCAACTTTTTGACTGCAGTTTTCTATTTGCAAATCGAAAAGTTTTATTAAAAATATAGTTTTAATTATTATAAATTTAAAATACATACACGTATAGCTAACTCATCAATTTATTCATCATCGTCTGCCTAAAATGATGCATGATTAGGGCCTGCTTTTGTATTCATCTTCTGCAAATATTAATTTTCGCCCTTCTTCGTCCAAGTTATTATGTGACGCTGAATTACTCGTTTCAGTTCTCCCATGTTTTGTAGATAATGTTTCTTAATTCGCTCGCCACGTAGATAATTACCAAAAATTTTAAACTTATCATCACGTGAATTTAACATTTTTTCAGCTTTTAAGTTACTGTTATTTACTACAGTCGAAATTGGTTTAGGTCGCTTCGAGACAGCAGCTGTAGTTGAGCTACCAATATCCGTAGAATCTATTGCGTCTGAAGATTCTGTAGATTCACTCTGAAATAATATTTAGGTAACTACATACATTATCTAAGTACAAAGTAGGTACCTATATGATAAATTACTCATATGTTTCAGATTTAATTCCTATGACACCGAAGTCAGAACAAAGTATTCCATACTACAAAACATCATCAGTTAGATTAATAAAGTAGCTATCTACCTATCCTGTAGGTAATTTGCCTACCAAGAAAAATTTGTGCAAAGAATAATTTCGTTACTTATTTCCAAAAAGTGAAATAAGTTGGCAAACCACAATAAAACTTCGTTTTAAATGTACCTAAGAATTTCATAACACGTCTAAAATAAATTAATTCTACCTTGTATCTACGTATCAGGTAGGTACCATCTTGTAGGTAGGTAGTTATCATTTTAGCACTCATCATATGATAGTAAAATACTAAAATTATTGTAACATGTGGTTAAACATTTGTATGTGTTCATGTATGTAGGTGTGTATTTATTTTGTATGTATTTTGTAACGTCTTAAATTACTGTAATTGGTTTATGCCGTTGTAATTTAATTAATTAAATAAATAATAATAGTACCCTCTCTTTTTCTAGATGTCTATGTTCCTAACGTAAAAGATTAAAATATTTCCATTTCAATTTATAGACTTATTCTGTACCGCGTTGGGCAGTTCTTAGTTCGTTTTGTTTTTTAACCTCTTGGCCAAACTGCGTTTTGAGGTTATGTAGCTCTCTATTGAATTCAACAGCGTTTAGTGTTTTATTGTTCTGCTTAATGTTCTAATGTATCGTTCTTCTTAATTTTATTTTTATAATCCTTCCTTGTTGTGTCCAGCAATTCGAATATTTGAGTTTCACAGTGTCTTCACTGGACCATAGTTTTTCTCGCTCATGCTGTCTATTAGATACCTAAGTAATGAAAACATCTTTAATTGGCACGTACAAGCAAGAATCTTAGAAAGTTCTTTTATTTATGTTTACACACGAGACATATAGTGGTTTCCGCAAGCAACAGAAACTTGCAGAAATCGACTTGTCACGTATATTGAATCAGCGCAAGTGAATCAGCGCAGATCTGAGGTTGGAAGTGAATTCCTGGCATTTGATTTGCAAATATTCGCCTCCAGTCTGTAGGATTGTGAATATTGTGTATGAAACTAAGTACCTACTGGCGAGAAATATTTTTTATATAGAAAAGTACTGAAGTAAGTAGAAATCCTATCT
This sequence comes from Abrostola tripartita, assembly GCA_905340225.1. Classification (NCBI taxonomy): domain Eukaryota; kingdom Metazoa; phylum Arthropoda; class Insecta; order Lepidoptera; family Noctuidae; genus Abrostola; species Abrostola tripartita. Next base: position 3,686,159 of record HG996487.1, on the reverse strand, counting down.
ATTTTAAGTAATACCTAATTGTATTTTACTTGCTAGGACCCATTTATTCTTGCTAGGACCCATTTATTAGCTTTCCAGTTATCAACTCAGCATATCTTTATCACAATAATTATGTTTCTGTTATTCAAAATCTATTTAATATCCATACAATACATTTACGCGTGTTTCCCGCCAGGAGTAGGTACAGCCGTACAGTCGATCGAATTTACCTACTTTTCAATGTCATCTAGACCTAATATTTCGGCTACAACAGGACAGCCACATTTCGCCGCTCATTATAAATCCCTAAAAATTATCTAAAGCCCGTTTGTCACTATATCTAATATTTTTAGCGTAGGTCAACAAAAAATTGGGTTTGGTATAGGTCTTAGACTATAAAATAATATAGACAAAGCCTCACGGAACATTGAAGTGAAGCATGGTCGTGAATATGTGTGAGTGACTTTGACAGCAAAGGAATGCTGCCAGATAAAATCTTTTTACCCTGAAAAACAATTAATTCTTTTCAACTTATTACGCGTGTTTTTGAATGTATTATTGACAGCGTTATATTATATTACTTTGTCAAATACTACCGAATAAGAAAGGTAACATTAAATAATACGATGTATTATTTATTTCTGTTTTTTCTTATAATATTAATCCACTCACTTTGTCGTTCTAAGTCTCTTGGAAATCTAAAAAGCAAAAAGCATAGCAGCTACCAGGAATCACACCCATTTGGAAATTTACCCCGTTTTTTGGGAAACTTACAATTTATTACCATGCAACACAGATGTTCCACGTCACCTAATCATGTTCCGATTGCTTATTATAAAATCATACAAATACGATTAAAATTCATTACTTACTTGTGGAAAGTCACTCCATTGGCCTTTTTATGAGCTGTGCTATTGCTTTTACATTGTGTAACGACACACGACGGCATTTTAGTTTTATTTTTGTACATAAAACGGCACTGACAATTCTAGCGGTCTGCGTGACACTGAACGTTTCGGCACCTCTTGCTTGTCTATGTGTGTGTAATTCGCGTGTACTACACAAACCGGCACCTCTTTTTATGCTTCACTTTGCTTGTTCCTGACGCTTCGTCTATATTATTTTATAGTCTAAGGGTATAGGTACTAATAAATTTTATCAGTATTACTTTTCTAAAGATCACGGTTAGAATATGCTATGTATCTAATTTAATTCTAGTATATATAATAACTACCGGTACCTACTGGCCTGGAAATGTTCGTAAGGCAACTACTAGTTTTTTAAAGATTGCCACCAATAAAATGACAACGTTAGTCGATAAAATGAAGAAAATGTTTGTTTACAGCATGAAAACAATATGTCAAGCTTAAAATAAATATTAAGTAAAGATTCAAGTTTCTTTTATATCGACTAACGTCAACTGTAACTAAAACAATGTAATAAAATACTTCTTCTACTCAGGGGAATCTACTTTCTACAGGAATAAATACCAACTCAATATTTTATAATACATTTATTGATAATGACAGCGATGGTTGACTCGAACTTGCTACTTGGCAAAAATATTTCCACTAGAAGTGAACTATTTTTGTATTTAAATATTAAAATCTCTTTATTATGCTTTATGTGTATAGTAATGAAGATGCAACCATCTATGCTACAAAGTAGCTGCCTATTTATCACAAAATAATAAGAAATACATAGATTACTTTGTCATTTATTTATTTTACACTTTCCAATTCTGGCAAATTAATTTACTTAAATACAGTATCTATGCTAAAATAAAATCCATGCAAGTCACAATTTCTTAAAACAATAATATTACATTCACATTCGTAATAAAAGCGTGTGACATCTTGAATTGACTGCGAATAATACACACAATTTTCTAATATGAAATAATAATAAACAACAAATTATTTCATTTACCTAAAAACTATTTGTTTAAAACAAAAGCACAGCACATGGTCAGCTTAATTTCTAAAAATTAAATTAGGACCTACGAGACACTGCTTTTAAGGTCACTATTTGCCTAAACCTAGGAGCCCTAGTGCACACTCGAGACACCGACCCCGACCTGCCGTATCTCCGAGGCCTCTTACTTGCTTCGCTTGACAGCTAGTCCTTTGCCCGTGGTCTACCAACTACTGGACATAAGCACATCAAGAGTTTCAAAGACACATCCTACTATATTTCAAAATACGTATTTCATTTTAGATTTTTTTAACGTTGACTACACATTGAGCTGTCCTAGTTAGGGCCAGATTTATTTATTATAATGGTAAATATACTTTTACATTCAAAGTTAAAAATCGTAAAATGCAAAATAAACGCCATTAAAGTCGCATTCTGTAGTTAAAAATCTAACTAATCACTGATAAATACTACTGAATGTCTGCTAGAACGATAAATGTATAGAAAAAATGGAATGTTTTAAGTACGACAGTCTAATAAGCATTCGATAAATGTTAATCGTGATAACTCTATGTGTGACAAATATGATGTCAGTCAATGCTTACAAATTATTTGAACCGCTTTCCCATTGCGACGGGTGCCGAGTGACGTCATAACATCAACTAAAATGTTCGTCTGAGCGTAGGGAAACGCAATTACACGGAACGCTCGCGATGGAAACGCGGCCCCACTAAAATTGGCATTAAATTCTCAAGTGCATACTTTTAAACAGCTGTTTTAATATTTTTGAATAACATTTAATATTAATTACTTACATTTAAATGTAAATATACATATGTTTACTGAGGTATTCGTTGACGTCACATATTGGAATGTAACACACGCCAGGACGACTCAACACATTTGATGATGCGTGTCATAACGTACGTGTACTACTATGTTCTACGATGTGACGTCACAGAATCGCCCTCAAGGAATGGAGGCAAGTGACAGACTATGAATGAACAGCTGAAGTGGGACTTACAAACATTAATAGATAACCAGGCGTGTTACTCTATTTTGTGTACTCATTTAGTGTACTTACGAACGATTACTTTACTAAAAGGATGGAATATACATTAGGTGATCTAAGACTATTGCCCCGTATTACCACGGAGCGAACAATGTGGACATTACCTAATACGATTACACGCGCACTATGCCGCTACAATATATCTTGATAATTTATCCAAATTAGGCATTATTCAAAAAATTAAACTATAACTCTTCATAATACTATAATGGAGAGAACATCGATTAAGATTTTTGTTTCACTAATTACAGATAGATACCTCATCGATTTATTGTTCGAGTGTGGATGGAGATAATAAATTGAGGACATTTTTTTTGTAGTGATATTTTTTTTATTTTACAGAATGCCGATTCACGACTACATTTACATAATTTTCGAATATACACAACCTAATCGATATAAATTATGTGTGAGGCGCAAGTGATGAGTGATACTATGACGTCACAACTGTCAAAGTTGACAGCATGTTGGCAAGAGAGAGACTCGTTGCCACAAAAATGACAATTGGTACTTATTCGATAAAATTTAATATTAGAATAAAGACGATTACGAGTACTTTAATCGAATAACAAGCAGTTAAATGGCAGTATTTAATTGCATTCTCCTTCGCTCACCGCTTGCGCCGTACATCGGAGCGTCAATGTTTGGCCTTGAGTTATCCGTCAGTGGTTGTTTAGTGTACTAAGTACAAAAGTCTTTTACAAGGACGAAGATGTAATATTGGACGATTTCATATACTACTTGAGTTACACCTTTAACTAAAAGGGGCAAAAGCAGGCGTCTAATTAAAAGAATAAACATATTTTAATAGTTAGGTGGCAAGATACTATCACAATCGAAACTGGCAATCGTGTGTTGAACACAAAATGCACGTGAGCGGTATCTAGTATAATAGGTTAAGAATATTACGATAATAGATAAAATGAAGCATTTAATCTCCCACAACTATCTCACTCACAGTAATTATTGCACGTTCGATGTTAAGATTGTCGTTATAAATTAAATACTTCAGGTTAACGTTAAAAATGTCATATAAAATGTAAGTGAAGGGAAACAGTAAATAGTCAAAATCACAGGAGTTATATTCTCAGTGCAGAATATAAAACTGTGTGGGTCACACGAAGGTAAGCAGACAAAGTGTTCGATGAGCTAGAAATATATAAATAAGTATACATTACCGTAACATCTATCACCACAAACTATACATTACAAGAAAATTTATACAAATAACTTAATAAACAATATTCAATCACCAATGATTATTACAAATAATAATACACACACAAATCTTATGTACACTTAATTTTCAAAAATATAAAATTAAATCACATATTATAATTTCATATTTATATTTACAAATATTTGAAATAATTTCATTTAATTCATAACATGATAAAATAAAACGACTGTACAATTAAATTCAGAAGTAAGATGTTAAAATGCAAATGTAAAATAACATCACATTTTTTTAAACTGACTTCAATTGTATTAATATATTCTCAATATTTAGATATACATAATTAAATAGGAATATTATTATTTATAGAAATGATAATTTACAATTGCATTTTTACTTTTCACTTCTGTAAACAACTGTACCCACATCAACAGGGCGGCCATAGCTTTCGATGACGTCACGTCGCAATGATGTCGGAACATCGAAAGTCGCACAAACTGGAAACATCGTTACATCTACGTAATTCTATTGACATCGTCAACAAAATCGAGACATCGTTTCCCAAACTCGATCCCTGATATGATAATAAAAAACGAAGGCGAAATATTGCTTCACAGGTAGTAAATAAACATCTACAATACATATAAGCACCATACAAGTTACATGACTGCAACAAAAAATGCGGATACTATGATACAAGTAGTGGGGACGTTAATTTAAATTCGGTCCGATACATTGCCGGCTATGTCCGCGTTCTCTGAACTGTGTGGTAGGTGGTCGGTGCGGAGCGAGCGATGTACGCCGAGTGACGCAACGCTCCTCGTCGGGTAACGGTGGTCTATTTGCTAATCCTAGTTTTGGTGCCGACGGCGTTTATGCTGTCGCCGCGACTCCGCGATCTGTGCAAGTTGTGTAGGCCTTCTCCTGAAAACAAGCACAACTATAGCTTTCTTGTAAAATTGTATTAGTCAATGACTCAGTGTTAGAGCTCTCACACAAAACTGCGTATTTTCACGATGCGCATTGGCAGCACAGAATATGACGCGATTTGCTGCGATGCGAATTCATGCGGCAAAGCGTCTCCCATCCACGGTTCGGGTGTCCATTCCTTCAACGATTAATATCAAAGTCGAAATCGACCATCTTCGCGTCTTGCGTACACGCTCTGTCTTTTAACAGAGTAAAAAGTGACGTTAACAAGTGTGACGTTACACCGCAAAAGGGAGCGATGCTAATAAATTCGCAAGTTTTTGCGATGCGTCGTTCAATATCGTAGATTTTTACGATGCGACGACGCACCGCAGTTTGTGTTTGGGCCCTTATTGCGATAGGTTGTTGTTAGTTACCCTTGCTCTGCGCGCGCTTGAGCTCGTTGTCGCGGAAGGCGCGCGCGGACCGTCCGCGGCGGTCCTGCACGATCTTGTCGGGCCGCACGAAGATGCCGTGCCGCGCTCGGCACTCGAAGTACCGCGTGCCACCCACCGAGCCGTCGTTCTTGCCTACATACATGTTTTAATTTCATTAAAGTAATTTTGGTGTTGATTGAAAAGCTTTACACTACGTTCACACGGAGTGTACGTCACAATTTATAGATCTTAACTAATACTTATAATTTATATTGTGATCTCTCCGTGTGAACGTAGCGTTAGATAGTGATGTAAAAATACGGTTATATAGATGATCCAAAAAAATACCTACTTCCTTTGAAAATTAAGGAAGAGGACGCAAGTCCAAAATCAATGGCGTAATCCGCGTAATGTATGTCTGTATTCCTTTCCCTATACGCATCAATAGAACCTCCATGAGTAACGATACTCGATTGAACGTACATAGCACTCTAGGCAGTCAGTCCCGTTACCCACCTGCTGATGCTTGCCGATCTTTTTACATTTATAATAGTCTAGCTGCGCCCCGCGGTGTCATCCGCTACATTTTTCCAGGAAAAAGTAGCCTATGTGTTAATCTAAGGTGTCAGCTATACCTAATAATTTTATCAAAATCGGTTCAGCCGTTTGAGCGTGAAGAAGTAACAAACACACTCACACACTTTCGCCTTTTAATATTAGTGTGATGAAACAATCCAACAAGGGTCATCCCAAACATTGTTCCTATACAATAAATATTACTAATCAATGATGTTTTTTTTACTAGCCTACATTAAGAAAAAAAAGCGTGAGTATACAATCTTTCCATTTCAAATATCAAAAGTGTATTAAAAGAGTTTTAAGTTTACAGGTTGTTCTCTTACCGGTAGGCGCGTCCAGCTCGATGCCGATCCAGGTGCCGCTGGCAAAGTGCGTGGGCCCGGCGTAGGCGATAACGCCCGTGCTGCTGCTCAGGCGCAGCTGCACGCTTTCGCCCACCGTCATCCACGGCTGCAGCGATGGGGAGTCGGATGAATCGTCTAGAGAGGAGACATTAATTATGTTGATTGGTATACAATAAATTTAACAGAGTTTTTGTTTCTATACTTTCACCTAATTTTAGTAAGGCTGATAAACTCAAAAACAAAAATTTGGCGGCCCTGCCGCACTCGAGCCGCCGGACCACCTGGTATATATATTAGTGATGTCGGCAGTGTATGCTCACCGTCCCCGATCCGCTCGGTGGAGGAGGCGGGCGTGTCCCTCAGCGCGGGCGCGGGCTCGGCGGGGCGCGCACGCGGTTCCACGGCCGAGCGCGGCCGCCCCGCCGAGCGCGAGCCGCCGCCCGCACGCCGCCGGACCACCTGATACATACAGATAGAGATTATTAAGTGTTACATATACAAGAAAATTAGGATTAAACAGAAGTTTAAATTGTTCGTTATTTTAACCATGAGTAAATAAAAACTTCAGTTAAAAAATGTCTTGGATACCTATATCAGGCCTCCACCAATTGGCTGTATCTACAGCGATAAATGCCTACGATTTCGCGTAGTGCCGACTCCACTCCGCCAGTCGGTTATCACCGGTCGCGCGTACGTAATATTTTCATTATGTATCAACATAGTGATCAACAAGAATGGCTGGTTTAAAGTCTTGCTCATTTGACAGATGTGTGTCGTTTGATACGATAGTTTTTAAAGCAATTGTTATGCGTTTCATAGATATTAGATAATTACGAGAGCAACTTGAAAAAGTGATTTTTTGTTTGTTGAAATATCTTAACGATTTTGGTGTCAAATAAAAGGTCTGGGTCTAAAACCATTTTATCCGTTTGAATCATGTTCACGCGTTTAGGAGATAATTAGGAACTAAGTAGTATAGTGAAAATGTAAACAACCAGCATTTTGATGTTTTAGTTTTATGAACTTTTTAATTATGGCAAAATGTGTAAATATAATGTAAGTTAGTGAGGAATGTTAAACAAAGAGGTAGCCTTAAGATAAAAGGTTAGTTTTCATTTGTTAATAACAAATGACGGACTTTGTATTAATTGTCTTCTTCTTTTAATCGTATGGTTGATGAAAAACCTGGTGTCAGAGTTTAAACCGCCTGTTATAGGCCTCTGACATGGCTTTACACACCGTTGAAAAACCTCTCGGGTGTGCCGGTTTCCTCACGATGTTTTCCTTCACCGTTTTTAGCAACTGAACTAATTTACAGTACGCACATGAATTCGAAAAGACATGTTGAATTACACTTTGTTGCTTAGTAGCAAGAGTCGCTATTTCTATTAATTGTTTCGCGAAGTGGTCCTTCTGCCCCCTTGCCATGACCTCTTAAAGCAGGACAGTTTAAGGTGTGGAAGCGAGATAGCGCTACATGCAGTATAATGCGGAGTCTCGCTTCCACAACGTAAACTGTCCTGCTTTAAGAGGTCATGGTAAGGTGGCTGTACGTAGTACTTTTATTCTTTGCCTATATGTCAAATATGTGTACGAGTTTTTTGATATACAGTAAGTTGCCACGTTCTGCCTATAGATAGATATAGATTTAATACGATTTTAGAAGGTAATCTTCTCAAGTTCCGTGTTTCCATAATAAAAAATCACGAAAATTGAAACTATTTGATGTACAATGTACTTTTCAACAATTAATATTTTAAAAACTTATCTTATAAAAATTCTCAATGAAAAACCCATATTTTTTCTGAATTTTTCTTTATCAACAGGTCACAACCCACCTTGCCCGCAGGTAGCTGTGTCTTAACAACAGCCTGGTCAGGTCCCGGCGAGGTCGAATCACTCTCACCGACAGATGATGCTTCACGACTTCGTTCTGCGTCGTTACTCGACTGCTCCGAACTTACAGAATCCACTTCAGCTTCACCTGTTTACAAAATTTTATACCATTAGATACAAAATATTTTATATGGAAAATCTAAACTTAAATGCGAAGCTAAGAGGCTCCAATTTAAATTTAGTACAGAAATTTAATTAATAGAACGAAATTAAGTACAACAAAACTACAAATTCAATAATTAAATTGCATACATACATAATACTGGAAAATAATGGAAATAAAATGATATACGTTACTTACCAAACGACGTATCATGCGACGCGTCGTTCAACTCATATTTGGTTGGTTCATGCGTCTCTCCGTTCACCTGTGTGGTCTCTACACTTTTAGTCTGACTGGCCAAAACAGCGCTCTCAACGGGAATAGCTCCCAAAGGATCCACTAACTGCCCCTTAGACTCGTCCTTCACAACATCCTCACAATCCCTTAAGAACGGATTGATACGATTTCGGGACCCAGGCGTGAGTACTGGAGTTTTCGCTTTCTCAAATAGTGAGTCGTCCAACTCATGTTTGGACTCAACTATGTCGTTCTTTAAATCGTTGATATCATTCCTGAGCTCAGTGATTTCGTTTCGGAGGCCCACCATGGAGTTTTTGGTCCGACTGAGGTGCGTGTATTCCATCGTTTTGTCGAAGTCCGGTGTTTCGTCCACTGACATGCTTCGGATTGAGAGGGTGTCGTCGTTCGTCAGGTTTGTTGAGGATACTGCTTGTGAACCTGGTTTCAAAATTTTTGTGGTAAATAACTATGTCTTATATATTCATCACAGATAAAATAACATTACCAAAATAAAGACAGAGACGTCTGACATAACGATGTCTTTATTTAATAAATTCCAAAAAATAATTTTGTTCATTATTGTAGTCTACATTTTAGCATATTGTGTAAATAATGGCTTCCACAACTAACCTTTAACCTCATATCAACTTTACTCGAAACGCAAAACGCTTGATTTTAACACAAACTTTTCAACAAGCCCCCCGCCCCCCCAAAATGTAACTTACAACTTAAAACGGAAAAACTTGTATACCGTATAACTCTTACCATAGCCGCTAGAGGATATTGATGGCGAGTTCTTATTGGGCACGCGTTCGCATGCTAGTTCGTGCAGAGAATCCAACGTCTTCGATGTGGGGAGGAAACCACGGGACGTCGCGCGGCTTCGTGTGCGCTGCAAGTGATGACAGCGATGAATAATTAAATGAAGATTTTTGTTAGGTTTTCTTCCTTTACTTGAACCGAGTAATATATTTATAAGAAATATGTACATTCATGTCATCTATCTCATAAAACAGCAATAGACTCAACAGATGGGACAGTTAAGTTAGTTTATAAATATAATTCGTCGTTAGTAGTCGTAATTGCTATCCAGGTATTATGGGTTATTCAACTATGCAAAAGCATTTAAAAATGGGAATAAACATTATGTTATGAGTATCGTAGCCACCTTATCGCTGAGCATGGCGTCGGGTTTTGAATTCAAATCTTGGCTGTCACTTCCGCACTTCGTGCAGCATCGTCAATCGTTACTGAGAGAATATTTTGTGAACATAATATTATACAGCGTGTGAAGGCTAGACAGAAATACCATCAAGGTGGACTCTGGTTTGGAACTTATCGCGGCGCTTGGTGTTGTGTACCTGCAAGGTTTTATATTGACGACTTGATGATGCATATCTACAGATGCACAACAGCCAATCAGAAAGTCATGAAAAACAACCAAATGGCTGCGCGAGTTGTTTTTTTCTCACGAAATAAAACTGTGTGTGATTCGTATATAATTGTTCCGAAATCGAACACAAAATAATTGCATAAGAGTTGTGTTCATGCCTGCAAACCTACAACATAAATTCTTAACTATAATGCAACATCTATTTTTTATGCTAATTTAAAAGTAAAACATACATGTGACCGTGGCGTAGTGAGTTCATCGATGGGCGCTGACTCAGGTTCGGAATGCGAGTCCTCATCGTTCCGCCTGCCCGGCTCCTCGTGCAGCGTCGTCATACGGAGCCCGAGTTTACCACTCGCTGGAGACGCTGCAACGTTACACATCACTTAGATTTATGTCGTATTTAATATATACATCTGTAGAAAAAAAAATAAAAAAAAAATCAGCAAAAAGTATCGTGTTTTGTTCAAAATCGTTGAAGTGATGGTGATTAAGTTAAATACTTAAATTCACTGCAAATAAAATACTTAAACTTATGATATTTTAAAGTTTGAATCCTTATAAGTAAAAGTTTGTGTTTTACAGGTTATTAGTAAGACCTTAACCCCAAGGTGGGTGCCAAAATTCACATTAATAAGTGCTTTCTCTTAAAACTTAACAGCTTGCATGTCATCATTATAAGAGCCAAATTACAAACTGTGCAACTTTCGCAGCATCTTACCAAATAGCGATGTCTCTGATGCTTATACTCCATTTTAAATAATATTAGATGATAAAAAATCCATTACGTACAATCCGGTAAACGATCGATTATGAATTCTATTGCATTGACTTGACGAATTACAGCGGCAGTAAGCAGTTGGTATTGAGAATACGCTTATGCCTAAGTCAAAATCGATTGATAAAACAGAGAAAATAGATTTCTTGTTTCACTAATGCTATTTTAAATGGAATAAAGCTTACTCAAAAAAAGTAATAGCACAACTGATATAAGAATGAACAAAAGATTCCATGAATGACCTTAGTTAAACATAAATAACATCGTTTAATGATCGCTTCCATGCTTGAGATTGTACAATGATTGAGTCATGCCAATGTTTCCACTAGACGAACTAACTAGCTCACTATGAGATGTAGCAAACAAAAAATTAAAACTAATGTTTACACCTTAAAATGCCTAGATTCTTTTCAGTGTAGTAATTAGACGTACGTTAGACTATTTAATTATGGAATAGTTTCAAGCAAGGCTTGTGACCCCGCCGCGTCAACAGATTATAAATAAGGGCTCTGTTTGAGTCCAAAACAAGTCAGGCATCCCCGAATAAATACATTAGTACAACTGAAGTTATATGCTATAATAGTTAATAATACTCATAAGAGTTGTAACAGTAAAATAGTTTCCAACAATTTTCGAAAAATACTTGGAATATTTTCCATTTGAAAAGTTAAAATACACTGAAAAGATTATACAATGAGCTTCATAAATAATACAAACATGTAAAGAAAACCGTCAAAAAATAAGCGAAACTAGTGATTCTACGACTGAATAACTGAACGTACACTTGTTGGGCGTCTGCAGTCTCAGTGAGTTCAGGTTCAAATTCAAGTTTAGGAACGTTGGCCGGGCTGCAATGAAAATATCAATGTCTTCGTCAATAGAAACCTTTTACATTATACACAGTTTTAGGGACCCTCACAACACAACACATCTAATCTTAGATCTAAAGGTGTTTATATAAAGTTCTAAAGATACTTAGGTAGTCATTACAATGTTTGCAGAGATATAGATTAACAATTAAGCTTAGACATTAAACATTATAGCTCAGATTCTAATGTAGAGAATATCTGAATACAGCATTGTTACAGATTTTTTCTTTATAAACATGAGTACATGTAATTGGCGCACAACAGGGGACATACCTAACAATTTAGCGCTCAACTAGGAACAAGATTGATTGATATTGAGATCCAAGGACTGGTCAAATTGAAATTAACTCGGCATATTATTCGCAGACACTGATTGTGATAGCCAACCAGCAACTTGTATATTTTCGAAGCAGCATATTTGTTGATATATCTTTTCTTGCAAAAATAGATATTAGTTAATCCTTGATATTATTGAAGAACAAATTTTTAAACGAATTCGGCCTCGTATTTATTACAAGAGTGATCTGAATTTGACAAGTCCTTGTTTAACCCTATATTGTAATACTATTGGTATACTACTTCATCACAAAATTATCTCTTTAACAGATATTTACTATTAGGGATATCACACATTTAGCTATATTCTGTACATTACTTGAATAGAAAAATATTAACCCACAAACACCATTTAATTTCTAATTATTTCCTACGTAATGTCAACCATACTTTACAATGTTTGTCTAGCACATGCTTGTTACAGTATCCATTCAGAGAGTACTTCTTCAAATATTTGTCTACTTTACATGCATATTCTCACCTAACACACACACAAACCTACATCCAATTTCATTAGTCTATCACTACTAAACATAACTACAAATACAAAGACAGGACTGTTTTTCAAGTTTTTACGCATCGCACAATTTATCAAATATACATTAATCAATAATTATTTGGCTGCATTTATAAAACCCTAACGATTATAAGCAGTATTTGTTATCTAAACTGAAAGCGCCGTTCGTCTTTCGAATCCACAGCAAATAGATCAACGAAGAGGAAGTGGGGAAGGAGAGGAAATAATCACAGGTCATGCGCGGTCCATGCAAATGAAAGAGACACGCAAACAAACAGACAGTAAACACAACGACAGAAGCCTGATGCTCGAAGCTTGTTTCTCTCTAATAGCCAATACAGGGTCTAATTTTATCAAAACGAACTCAGCATAGTATTTTGTATCACACGATTTCGTTATGCCAATAGTTTCAGATGATATTTTACAGCCAATCAATGGGTAAACATACAAAAATAAAAATTTCTTATGAGTAACAATGATCACAACACATCTATTTAGATTTAATCGTTCGGTTGCATTCGTCTAATAATTTTGCAATACAGTTGCCATTCCGATTTAATACCATATTGTTTTCTCTGTTTACCTGATAGGAACGAGCCTGAAGGTAGCGGGGGATCGAGATACAGAAAATATAACGTTAGTTTCAGAGTCAAGAAATCAAGTGGTCTATTTAACCTTGTTCTTCAAGATCTATTGTCATGGAGCGTAATGTGACAAGCAATTAGGAAATTTTAACGGGATACATTAAGGGCTCCATTTACATTCAAAAACATCTCAAAGAAAAAGATAAAATACAGAAGTAATATTAAAGTGAACGTAAAATAATTCACATCAAGAACATGACAGTGAAAGAAGTAGGGGTAAAGATAGAAGGGGAAGTTGTCTGAGCCATAGCGTTGCCACAAAGCAATTGGAAAATAAAAGAATGTAATAGTGAACATGAAGAGTGGATGTTAAGTACTGTCGTGACAATATCGTGAGGATGGATCGCCTGACATATCTTTTGATATCTCACCTATGTAATGTATACTATAAATTGTATGTATTCTATTCTATTTGTCTATCGTGCACTGATAACTGTACATACTATATCGAATTTATGGTACCTATTCTACTGAAATGCTCTAAAAATCGTTTGTCTAAAAATAAAGTATACAATTTAATGTATTTTAAGCTCTATGACGCAGTTAAATGCGCTATTTGTATGCACATGTGCAATATAATAGATACTGCAAATAACTCGTATAATAACAAATTAATTTACTGGAGGCATGACAATGTACGAGTATGAGTGGTTAAGAATGAATGTATCGGAAACAGGGAGTGTGTCTTGTACTGTAAAAAATATATTATTTTAGTTCACAACACGTATAAATATTCCAGGATGTTCTAGGGTGTGTCGTAACTTACCGAGTCCGAATGGTTTGGTAGGTGTGACTATTTCGGGATCGTTGTGCGCAGGCGCGGCGTATGAGTGTCGGTGCACGGAGCGGCGCGGCGTCTCGTCGGCTAAGTCGGCCATGCTGCCGGCTCTACCCGACGCTAGCCCGGCCAGCGACTCGAACGACGAGTCCAGGCGCATAATCTGATGAATTCATCCGATATTAACATTTAAATTACATAAAAATTATATTAACATGTAAGATTACATACAATACTGCAACGTGGACATTTAAAAATATAATACTTACATTGACTGTTTAAAAAGGCTTACAATACATTTAAGGCGCAACATTGCTGCATAAATAATTAAATAACTTTAAAGATAAAAATAGTTTGTAATACATGTTTGATGGAAAGTACTAAAAGCTGAAAAAGAAATTAACTAAAATACATAATAATATAATGCTGTGGCATACGAATGTGAATTATCTAAGTGAAGAACAAAGTGATAAGCTTTTAAATGTACATCCAAGAGGTCATTATTATTTTTATTAAATGTCTATACATAGCTAAGGTAAAAAAAAACATTAAATTTCTCTTAATATCTGTACTAACAACAAGAACGTAAAAAATAAAAATAATTGTTTTCTCATTCAATATTCAAATAGACATAAATAAAAAATTACAAACAATCAATATGGGAACATATAATATACCAGCATAACTTAAACTCTATATCGTGCACATAAGGTGCAAATTCGGTTGTGCTAACAGGAGCGTACAAAACAAAAGTGAAACAATGCGTGTTAGGCCATGCTGGACTCACGTTGTTCCCGTTCTTGGCGACGTTCTCGAGCGCCTGCGACAGCTGCGGCCGGCGCGTAGCGACAACACACGGGTTAGCAAGCGTATACACTGCTAATAGCGACCGATTGCTACTCAGGGGGTTAGGTATTTAATATTAACACACCAAAAATTGTCCGTGTGTTTACACCCTATGGTTAAATGGCTTGTAAATTTTACACGCAACAGTCTGTAACTGTTTCGATTCTTTTACCATAAATTTCCAATATTTCATTAAACGAATCAGTTATTAATGCATTTGATTCCACAATCGACGTAAAATGTTTATATAAACCGCACCAACAGGGGTTTTCAAAAAGGTTTTATTTTGGTTATGATTGTTTGTCAGACTTTATTAACACCCAACTTCACCCTGTATAGCAAACGATTACGAACACAATTCACCTATTCTGTACGTGTTAGTATATTTACATCGTGACTTACAAGACTTGTTAGCGTTTATGCCAGTGTCCGTTAACTTAGCATCGACTTTTTGACATTCGAAAGCTTTACAACATCGATAGTATAAATTAACTTACTGATTTTATAAATCGCGCCTGTAAATGTATGTTATATCATAATTCTTGTATTCACTAGTGTTGATAACCTTACTTGTGCATATCAACTCTGTATTCTAATCTGGCGTGTTCCTACGTGCTACACTAGCTTCGACTGTACGTGTCTATATAAAATCGTGTTGTTTACAACGACATCTATGTACTATGATATTCACGCTGTTCCAAACAAACTATATGAGCACTTTAAGTTTAATCTTAGAAAATTCGAAAATTTTTGGTGTTACCTTTGACCACTAAGTTTGATAAATTGTTTTCTTTTTTAACAGTTTCCCGATCGTAAATTTAACAGGTCAGTGCTTACCTACATAGCACGACGATCGTAAATATAATAATTTAGTCCAGACCCAGATTTTTAATTTATGACTTTCCTAGTTATTTTTTTAGTTTTAAGAACATATTGTTTTAGACAGCGTAACTAAGTAGTACAATGTTGTCGTTGGTTCTGCATCTATGTGGTATATAAATAAGTGTACCTGTGAGAAGTTGGGCACGGACGCGGTCTTGCGCATCGTGATAGGCTGTCCACGAGCCTGCTCCAGCTCTTTGACGGCGACGCTCTGACGTAGTCTGTCGAGAGTTAGTATACTCTCTACAGCGCTTACGCCGCGCGTGTATTTTTCTGAAAAGCAACGTTTAGTAAATAGAGTTGGTTTTACAAAGTGTTGTGTTTTGATAAGCGTATCAACCCTTTGAACGCCACCGCGGTCTCTGTGTGACCGCCACCAATAGTTTTTTTAATTGTGCATGCTGCGTGGCAGTTTATGTGTTAATTTTAAGAAGTAAGTACAGTTTACAAAACAATCGTTGTGTTGAGTGTTAGTGATTTAATTATTGTGACTGCTTTGTGAACCAGTCACCAAGTAATAACCCTGCAGATATTACTTACCTATATAAGTCTCTCCGTCAGCAGCGCTGGCCTCTTCCCCAGTAGCAGCGATCTGCGCGAGACTCTCCCGCTCTTCCAACTCCTCAGAAGCTTTAGGAATGTTCGAGACCACCTCGTAGGTCACACCTGTTTGCGTCAGCTGGTCCGTCCTGTCCACATAATAACTAACACATTTGTATATTAAATAAGTCTTATTTTGTATTAGTATATATATAAATAATCAAATATATATTGTAATAATATGTTTTAATGTGACAATAATATTGAATTAGTTAGGCTGGCCTTTTCGCCATATTGGTGCGTGTGCGATTAATTTAAACGATTCCGATCAGGGAGTCCTTATTATTATACTATAAGATATTAAGAACGTGAACGGATTGGTGGGAATATTAAATCACAACTGCGCCATACCGTACATCCATTTTCCTCATTTATTATGGTCATAAAAATTGGATAATTTATCTTACAATTAGGTACAAAAAAATGACAAACATTTATACAAATACAATACAAAAACCCTTATTTGAAAATAGTTTAGTAAGCATTTGATTCCTTTTCTTCAATATAATAATAAATAAATAGTCTACCCTCCACCACGAATACATTAATTCCCAGTGGATAGGCGCTAGATAGTAGACGACTAACCTGACGATTTTCTTCCGTATCCTGTCGGTCAGACTCTGTCGCTTGTAAATGTTTAATCCTAATCGTTTTCTAAGTATGAGATCCATGGGGGCGGGGTGCGATAGCCGCACTGTCGTCTTTAGTATCAGGTACACACGTTCGTTGGCTTTAACGAAAAAAAAACAGTTAAATGGAGTATTGTATTGAGCATGGTCGGGGAATAATAATTCCAGTAATGAAAAATGTATGTTAAATCTTATTATAAAATCCTTATTATCTTGGTACATACATTTTTTTTAATAAAAATGGAAGTTCGCGCTAAAACTACGATCAGATCTTCATAATATTTATTAAAAAGTTGATAATCACATTGATTTTGTATTTATTTAATTCAAACTCTTTCAATTGTAATTTTATTAGAACTAGCAAATGTTGGTAATCGTACCTTCAGTGATGCGGTTGAGGTACTGCGAGTCGTGTATGGAGGAGTCCCAGGAGGCGATGGCGGAGACGTCCTTGTCGTGGTGGTGCAGCACCTGCAGCTCGTAGAACTTGTTGCCGTGCTCCTTCGGCAGGATGGAGTGCAGGCCGGCTACCGTCACCTCCTCGCCGCTCGGGTGCGTTGTTAGGTCGTCCGCTGACGTTAAAAAAGTTCGGTGTAAGTGAGTCAGTGAGCTTGTTTTAACGGTGAAGCGAAAGCGATAAAATCTTGGTTAAATTAAATAGTTTTAATCTAATACTAGGTCTAAGGACAAGTATAACTTTCAAGTAAATGATAAATTGAAAACCAATCTCAAGAGTATACAGGTCAAATTTTCATAATAGGTATTATAACTGGTAGAAAATGCCTAAGGCATTAAGTCCGCCTCGTACACCTCTTGTATAAAGAATAAATAAATATAAGGAAAAGCGAAAATAACTTAATACAGTCAAGAGTCCGATTTGACAAAACTAAAACATCACCGTAAGTAAATTAAAAAGTATTTGCCCTACTCAGGCATTAGGGTGTTTTTAATATCGTACGGGTTTCATCACGCATGCGGGATTGCCCCGCCTGCGTAAACCCGCAAATGTCCTTTTCATACAAGTATTTATTGTAATGCGTGGAATATGCACAATAAATTTTCTGGATGCGGGACAATCCCGCATGCGTGATGAAACCCGTACGATATTAAAAACACCCTTAAGCGTTGCGTTTATTTTTAAATTAAACTAAATTTAAAAAATTCATCCAAAGTAAAATTACAAAAACTAATAGAAATACAAAAAAACAATCTAGTAAAAAAATAATATCCAAATCATTATTCTGATGTCAGCTAACCACTAATTTACGGAAATTAGTACTTACCGTTGAGGTCTAAGAACAGCACAGGTATGTGATGCTCCATGCCTAGGGGTGGCACCCAGGCGGCCGGCGCGCCCGGGATAGGGCTGCCCGGACTGGGGACTAGCACCTGGACAACGTGGAATATACAACTCATGTATTATCCTGCATGAAGAGCTAACAGTCGAGTAAGTAGCAAATTCTTTTATATACGCTTTTGACTAGTCTATATAAAAATACAATATGTTTGACACAAGAAATCAATACTAATTGAATATTTTCATTGGCTAACTTAAGACGCCAAAAAATGCGAAATACATTTTTATATGTATAACAACGGTAACATAAACTTACAAATAGACAACTTGTTTATTCAAAAAGTCGCATCGAATTATTATTATTATTCGTGAGTGACATTCAGGCGTAGTTAATAAGAAGTACTCACAGCGTTTCGTTCTTCGGTGAGCGACACCCACTGTTCAACGAGAGACTGTTCTCGTTCCATGTCTCGTTCACTCTTCATCGACGGCGCCATATTTACTAGTTTCTGTAGCAAAATTAAGCAATATTTACTCACCTTTTTATTCCTCAACGTATTTATGTAAAAGTATGCAATATTTATTTATGTTTTTAGCACGATTTTATTTTAAAGATTTCTCTGTCAGTGTGGTTGTGACGTCAGTAGCTATTAACCTCCAAATTACCTGTAACTGGGCATGTAAATGTTGTCGTCTACGGAACAGGGCGTCACTCCACCTTTCCCGCAATACCGCCAAATCTTCGTCTTGATACGAGTCCAGCGGCATTTGAAGGCGTGATCTGTAGGAAAAGCCTATATTTAATACCGTTTTAGGTTTAAAGAACTTTATTTTCCTCAAGAACATAACAGTTCACTTATGAGCTAAGTATTAAAAATATAGATAATTATTAAAAAAGATATAACAATAGTTCGACCGTAGGTATGTAGGTAGGTAATGACTCAGAAAAGGAATGGTAGCTAAGTTTGTATAATATTATCTACTACTACTAACTATTAGTGAAAATAATATTCTTAAATGGTTTGTACTTTTGTTTTTATTTATTAATTATTACTTTTTTTTTTCGTTTTTCTTTGTAGGTAGTTTGATAAAATGAAATGAAAGTTTATCAGCAGGTAAAAGAGTATTTTGTTTTGGTTTTACTTTAAATATCCTTTTTTAAAGTTTACTTATTTTCAATACTATTCTATTTCAAGTATAATTATCTGGTTTAATTTTGTTTTAAGTATGGTTTTTTTTTTTTGTTTATTTATATTAATCAAGGTAAGGTTTTGTTTATTTAAGATGTCGTTGTAATGTTTATTTATGTATTATATTTTCAAGCATATGTTGTTTTAATTTTCTTTTGAATATATTCACACTTTCGCACATTTTTATTTTACTCGGTAATTTATTGTACCTTTTGACCCCGTCATATAAGATATTTCTTTTACCGTAATCGGTTCTTGGCATAATAAGTGTCAATTTGTGTGTGTTTCTTAAATGATGTGTATATTTGCGTTTGGTTAGAGATGTCTGCGTGTGAATGTGCCCAGCTAAGATTTTTTTTATTAATGTGCATATTTTTTCTGTGTAGCTTTGCTCGATGTTAAATATGTTAGTGTTTTTGTATAGTGTAGAAGTATGTGTAAGTTTGGGATATTGGAACAGTACTTTAATGACTTTATTTTGTGCACGCTGTAAAGGCATAATATTGGTCTTGGCAGCACAGCCCCAGATTTCTATTAAATAGTTTAGGTTGGATTTTATGAGCGCATTATACAGCATGTATCGTGTTTTACGTGGTATACAAGAGGACATTCTGTGTAATGCTCCAGTTAGCTGTGTAATTTTATTTTTCACGTGTTCTATGTGTGGTCGCCATGTCAATTTATCGTCCAAAATTAAGCCAAGATACCTTTCCTGGTGCGATCTGTGAAGTAGTTCATTGTTAATACATAGTGATATATTATCCGGTATTCTTTTGTTTTTTGCACTGAAGATCATATAAGAAGTTTTTTTTGCGTTTACAGTTAGTAAATTACATTGACACCAGATGTTGTATTGGAGCAGATCTTGTTGTGCTTGCTCGATCAATTCGGTTAGGTTCTTTCCGAAGTAAAATAAGCATGTATCATCAGCATATAGTGTAATCTGTCCAGTTAGATTAATATTAGTTAGGTTATTAACATAAATTAAGAATAATAATGGGCCTACTACGGATCCCTGCGGAATAACGCAGTTTATATTTTGGGGCTTGCTTGTGTAGCCTGGTTTGCCTATTCTTACTACTTGCTTCCGATTTTTTAGGTATGATTGAAATATGTCGTAAGCAGGTCCGGACAACCCTAAATTTTTTAACTTTGCGAGTAGTAAGGAATGACTCACGGTATCAAACGCTTTCTGAAGGTCGATGAAGATACCTAAACAAAAGCTTTTTCTATCAATTTCTGTATTTATTTTAGTAATTAAATCGATTACAGCTGATACCGTACCGGATTTTTGACGGAAACCGTATTGCTGTGCAGAAAGGAAATTAAGGTTCTCTAGGTGTGACATCAGGCGTCTATATATGACACTTTCAAATACCTTTGAAATAACGGGCAACACTGAAATTGGGCGATAATTACCCGGGTCGGTTTTTGGTCCAGATTTGTATATCGGAGTAATTTTTGCTATTTTTAAACTGTCTGGAAACGTTCCTGTAGCCAAACATTTATTTATACAGTCTGTTAAATTGTTTACTATGAGGTCACATATGCAGATAACTGTTTTCGTGTTGATGCCGTCGATACCTGTACTACATGATTTATCTAAGCTTTTTATTATATTTCTTACCTCTTTTACAGTGCAAGGTTCAAAATGCTTTATTTTATGTTCGGGGTCTACATTCAAGTAAGTCATAGTGTTTATAAATTCATTTGGGTGATCTTTAGGTATTTTTTGGGCTAGTTCGGAGCCAATCGATGAAAAAAATATATTAAATTTTTCGCAAACATCATTGCCATTGTGTATAGTTTTGCCAGATACAACTAATTTTGGGGGAAGTGAATCGGTTTTATTTTTATTCTTTATATCCTGAATTAGTCGAGAGAACCACATTGCTAATAATAACACTAGTAATGGTTTCAAACGTATGTTTGTTAGGAGTAGTCAAATGTATTGCAATAGTTCTCAGTTACAAGTTCACTTTCGACTAATAATACTTACCGGAATCCGAAAGTATTGTATGTCCGATGATTTCTGATTGCTACTTTGGGTCGTATCTATAGTTAAGTACATGGTATGTACTTATTTTTTATATTCTTATCATTATAATGACAGGCCCCCTTACCGCACGCTGACGGAGCCGACCTCGACGCTGACGATCTGCTGGCACACGAGCGGCAGCGTGCCGGAGTTGAGCGCGGGGCGCACGCGCACGGCCAGGCGCCGCTGCTGCCCCTGCCGCACCTGGTACACGCCGCCCGTCCACACGTCGTTACGCTGCACCACCTGCGGGGCGCACGCATACATGTGTATAGGAATATGATAGTAGGATACTCTTTAGTTCGGTATATATGTACTGTACTGAACAAAATTAAAAAATGATAGCATAGATCACAGTTTAGATACAGTTGGTCCATGGATGCGTCTAAACATGAATAATCAATCGTGCTTCGCGCTGCAGGATGCGAGAGTAGCGGGTATTTCCCAAATCACAATGTTAGTAACTAGGGAGCCATCCCGCAGGGCATACGCGCTCAATTGATTTCATATATTTAATTCTTAAGTCTTTATTTTCTTTTACTAACTTCCAATTTCGATGAGGATAATTAATATTGTAAAGATTTTTAAACGTCTATAATTTTTTTTTTTTTAATTGTATTAGATAAGATGGAAATAGTTAAACGATATTCCTTATATATATTAGAACATCTTCGTTATGGACGCTACGCTTCATCGATCTTAAATCTTTTATATTCTATTATCTATTATACTGTTTTTAAAGAAGGTTCATTGAAGTTTGACATATTTATCTGTCTGTTTATGTATCTAAGGCATCGTATCCAATCGGGTGGACTAATTGGAATATCTTCTATTTTTGAGGGAACTGTTTTGTCGGGAATTTATTTCTTTTAATTTTACATTTATTATTAGATGTAGGTAAAGCATTTTTATTGATGTTAGTAGAATTAATAACGATTTTGATGTCAATTTTAGAATTTAAAATGGAGGCCACGACTTTTTTTAATTTTTAGATAATATATGGGCATCATATAAAGTTTAGGTTTTTAAGCGTGCTGAGTACGATTTTGATGTTATTTTTAAAATTCAAAATGACGTCCACTTCTTAGGCCAATTTTTTTGTTAAGCGTTGTATATATTTTACCAAGGGCTGATTTTCATTTAACTTTCAAACATACTATAAGGCTAATAAAAGATTTCCTAAATGTAATAATAATAGGTAATTAATTGAAATTTAAATACCTACCTTTAACGCGTGACAACCCTTACTTCAGTAGGCGTCGCGACAATTATCTAGAAATTGTTGGCATTTTTCCTAAGATCAAATGCGCTGACATACTGTATGAGTATCTATACTGTTGTATTTACGATTATGCAACCAAACACAGTAAACCACATCAAAAAGGGATTTAATAATAAAATTGTGGAGGAAGGGATGTGGAGTATCTCCAACGAAAAGGGAAGATCTTCTAACCACGTGGTGGTATGCCTGGTGGGCCGCGGCGCCCCTCTTCAAAACTCGGGGCGATGCAGGCATTGCACCATAGTTTGTCCTTCGTCGTGTAAATGTCGCTTCATCTTATATACACTTGTAAATTTCATAACAGATATTAAGGTTCACACAGTTGCCACTGGCAGTAATTACCTCGACGGGCGCGTACTCCCCGTTGTCGTTGAGCTCGTGTATCTCGACCCACAGCTCTATCTTGCGCGTGAGCTCGGTCCAGCGGTCGGCCAGCGAGCGCGCCTTGGCCAGCTGCTGCTGCTCCACCTCCCAGTTGCCGCGCGCGCGGCTGAAGCCCGCCGAGCGGTGGCCCCACACCTCGATGGACAGCGCGCCTTCTGGAGGGGACAAAATATGGCGACATAGTGTCAATAATAATAATTATGATGTAACTTGTTTTTAACTCAAAAGATGCAGTTTTTGAAAATTTGAGGCACAAAATATTACCGTTAGAAAAATAGGATCATTCAGGTGTTCAATCTGATGATCTCGGGTACAAATTGCTTAAAAGTCGCAAGCATTATTGTGTGATATTTGTCCCGAGGATGGGTGACGGCCGTATGCAATATTTCATAACTATAAAACGTACTGCCCGAAAATTTGTATATAAACTCATCAAACTCACCAGCGCAGTGTTCAATAAACTCCTCAGTGAGCGGTATAGTGAAGTCCTTCTTGTGGTCGAAGCGGAAGGTGACCATGGACTGGTGCCGCGGGGAGGCGGGCGCAGTAGGGGCGGCGGGGGTGGCGGGGGCGGCGGGGGGCGCGGGCGGCGTGTCGGCGCTCACCACGGGCGGCACCACGACGGGCTCGCCCACGCCGCCGCCGCCGAACACCGAGTACTGGCAGAACACGAAGTGCGACAGCGACGGCGGGAGCCCGCTCGCCTGCTTGATGGCCACGCGGATGGTCACCTGCACAACACGATATGATGCTCTATCGATTGTTAAACATACTTAAGGCGACTCAGTCCACCGCCCGTCTCGTCTCGTCTCTCGCGAAGGCGCCAAAAGAAAAGCAGCCAGCAAATAATAATTTATTTGAATTGCGCAACATATGCGTCAGTTTTACTGTAGGTAAGATCGTAAGGCGTAGATGTATGTAATGTAATAACTATTGGCAATCCAAATAAATAAATAAATAAAATCAAAAATAGATTAGAGCAAAGACCTTACTTTAGCCTTGTAAATGATGTCACTCAAAACAATACTGTTGATATTTCGTCGTTAGCTTTTTTTTTTGTTACTATGTATAAAACGTGATGTTACCTGTTGCGTGGCCGAATCCGCAGGATCATCATCGTCCCTCATGTCACCGGAGCTATCTGAAGCAGCTTCACATATTCTGTCTTGAGGAAACTGGCCCGCAACCCGACTAATCTCAACCTGCAGATAAAACACTTGATTTGAAGTCGATTCTTAAAAATATAACCTTCTAAATTATGTTGATATGTATCATTAAAATATACAATTTAAATCGTTTGAAATTCAGAAATATATATCATTGTTTTGTAGCTTTATATTGACAATAATAAGTGATAAGCCACTCTTTTCCATTTAGATTTGTTAACTTTATTTTAACTCAATATCTAGCCTAACTTACTTTACTTAGCGTTGTGTAGTCTTCCATTACCTACTATATAGGTATATAATACATCGATATCATACCTGCAACCTCCCAGCGACCTCTCCCTGCTGACTGATGATGGGCGTGTGATAGTCCAGCGTCACATCATGGAACAACGCTTCTAGGAACACGTTCGCCACACCGATCAGATTGTGGTTCTCTTGGGACTCGTAGAATGGATCCAGAGCTGTTTCTGTTTGTTCCTAAAAACGAAGGATTTAGTGTCTAAGTGTTACTTTAGTATGCAGGAAAAATTTGGTAAGTATCTATGTGAATCTAGGTTAATTTGAAGCTGTACTTAATTATTTGCCTGTGTTTAGGTTATTCATTATAGTGCAAGATGTTACTTGCTTTGGGGTGCAAAATTATTAAATTGTCTGTGAAGCAAATGTTACGCTTTATAAGCATGTTTTCCAAAGTGAAGGTTAATATTTTTAATAATTAAAAATTGCATTTAAAAATTATATTTAGGGGTCTATTCTCGTAATCTAAAAAATATAAGAGAAATTCCCATAATATTTACTATAAATATCTAGACATGCGGCAGAGTGTCAAGCCAAGAAAAAAAAAAGGAACTGGCGACGGAGCTGCTGTGTGTAATATTACTCTAACAATTTCGAGCTACTTTTGACCTCTTCACATACAAATGTACATCAAACCAATGGTAACAAAGAGTTATAAAGATTTCTCTATACATAATATACATAGATTACGAGAACAGACCAGTATTTAGTACGTGCCCGCCCCACTTACTGTATCGCTCGGAGTCCGTACCTCTTCGATGTCCCCCCCCTGCCGGCGCCGCCAGTCGTCGTACATGTCGCGCATGTCCACCAGCTTGTTGTCCAGCTTCTCCATGGACCACACCTGACCGCTGCGGCCAGGGCGCTTCACCATTATCGCTGGCTCAGATACAAACGCACCGCGCTGAAAGAGTACAGAGGATTTATCGGATACTTTAGTAGTGTGAAGAATTTATTATTTTAAATATTCTGACTAAATCAAAATCTAATTTAACGCGAGCGAAGCTGCGGGCAAAACCTAGCGAAATGTAAAACACGTTTATTACTGTGAAATAAAAGTGTCACCATGATTTAACAATACGGGTCCTTCGATCAAGGTTAAGTAAAGCATGCTGCGGTCAGTTTCTAGATGGGTGTCCACTAACCACCAACTTTACACTGAGACCCCTCCGTGTCACAAACGGCACATCATTCGTAGATATTTGACAGTCGTTACAGGACCGTTAACTGTTACATTACGACACAAAAGTTGCAGAGATTCTGTATCTTTACCTTTCTATTAGGGCTGAGGTTCTGCGGCGGTATCTGAAGCGTGACGCTGAAACGAGTGTTGCGCCTCATCTCTTCAGCTAGGAAGTTGGCCTCCTGCACGAGCGCGTTGGCCCGCAGGATGTCAGCCTTCAGCCGGCCGAGCGAGCGCTTGAACGTGTCGTCGCGCTCCGCCGCCCAGCGCTCTACACGAGCTGCTGTTGTAGGCGTGCACGCTGTCATTTTACCTGGGTTTAAGTTAGATAAATGTTGAATTATTATCCCAAAAAAGAAATTAGAGTTACTCAAAATGTATCAAGTACAAACAATGTTTAAACGACATAGAGATGCATAAATCCGGATGCCGCAAATTATCGGATAGCCACATTTTGCTCGTAGTTTAGGTAGGTATATCGTGACGCGTAAAAATATAAAAGTATATAATAAGTAATATAGCCATATGTATATTATGTATGCAGCTAGATACTAAATTAGATAAGCAACTAGATTTAACGTTTTATAAGTGCCTTTTGTAGCCTATATGAAATAAAAACCTTAAGGTAACGTACCCAGTTTGAGCGGATCGTATGAGTAAGGCGGGTAGGGCGTAGACGGAGACAGTATATTTCTCAACTGCTGGAACTGCCTTTCGTACTCTTGCCTCTGCTTTTCCAACGCCACTATAATCAAACAAAATAATTAATAAATCGTTTCAATGCCGCCATTCTATATCGTTCCTTCTACAATTTTAAGGGGTTTACACGCATAACTATAGCCGCAGGATGTTTGCCGCGCGGCGCAAAATCGACTGTCTAAATGACAATTCGGCTAGATCGAATATTACTGAAATTGCAAGCTCGAAAGTAGGGTAGCATGTGACTTTGGCCGCGCGATTCGACCCGTGTCAACCCCTTATAATATACAGGATAAGTATGCATATGTATGTCTATCAGATTACAGTAAATAAGAGTCTTCTTCTCTTCTCATCGTATGGTTGATGAACAACCTGGTGTCAGAGTTTAAACCGCCTGTAGGCCTCTGACATGGCTTTACACACCGTTGAAAAATCTCTCAGGTGTGCCGGTTTCCTCACGATGTTTTCCTACACCGTTTTTTGCAACTGATAACTAATTTATAGTCCGCACATGAACTCGAAAAGACATTGGTGCGTGCCGGGGTTTGAACTTGCAACCTTTGACTTGGCAGTCCATCGGTCATACCACTCGGCTATCAGTGCTAATAAGAGTAAGATAAGGCGATGAGTAGTAATACCTTGTTTATCCTCTTCATGTTGTTTTTCTAGCCTCGATATAGCCGTCTGTATGGGATCGTTGCTGAGTTCGTTCAACATGATCTCATCACGCGCGAAGTTGTAATCGATCGGTTGCGCAGGAGTTTGTGGCTCAGACGTCGCCGCTGTCGAGTAAATAGAATCTTGTTCTACAACGATAACGTTAGTAGAACACAAAAGAAAATTGAATAATAAAGCAAACAAAACGCATTTTATAATCGTAACTAAGTATAATGTAATAAGGTATAGGTATTTGTTACATTTGAACGTTTTTTATTTTTAAATATAAAGGTATAATAATAAGCATAAGCAGCATGGATTATTCAGATATAATTCTCATATGTACAAATAATAATCCTTCAAATACATAAAAAAATTGTTTAAGTTGTTAATAATTAATTCGAATATCTTAATTCGTCACTTACCGGCAGCCTTGGGACAGTTGACCCTGAAGAAGTGATGGTTCCCCCACAGTATCCTGTCGGCGTGCCCGAGGCGCACGCGCGACACGACGGGCGTGCCGTTGACGAAGCACCGCGCCGCGCCCAGCGGCTCCATGTGCAGGCCGCCGCCCTCTACCAGCAGCTGGCAGTGCTGCGGCTGGATGCCGAGCCCGGAGAGCTGGATGTCGGCCGAACTGGCCGCACCTACTAGAGTGCGGTCCTGAGAGATGGAATTATCATAGTATTATTCATTATTGCATACCATTCGGTTTTGGTTAGTATAACCTCATACTAATAAAAAATGACAATGTTATAACATTGATTAGATTATGCAAAACGTCAAAGAATACAGATGTCAAAAGACTTAAAGAGTTGATTAACTTAAAAACGTTATTCATCGCTTATAAGTAAGATAAAAGCTTTAATGTTATGTTTAGAGATATACCACAACTGAAAATAATTATTATTTTAGCCAAAAGCCATGAAAGGGGGGCGCCCTTTAGGGCAGAACCCTCTCTTTTCTTCTCGATCGTGGGCTACGGTTTTTCAGTCCATGTCTTGTTATAAACGTCAAACTCGTCCTGCTATCTCCTATTGCGCGACCACCTCTTGATATTGTGAGGCATACACTTTGTGATGGATTTATTTTGAGAAAATCACTAGAATGTAAATATCAGCACTGGCTAGATTTTCAGGCTTTCAAAGGCTCCACTGAAAAACTAATTTCGTGTCGAACGAAAACGACTATTAAATATACACTGAATGAGACCTTGACTCTAACCTCAATAAAGGTCGAACTACTATGGGAAACCCTTTGTATTACATTATATTGTAATCAATTTCAAGCATGGATAGACGTGATTTGTTAGTGTGCGAGCAGATTAGTAGAGTATAGTAGTTAATTCGGTAAAACGGGAACGCTATTAATCTTCTGCATGTTCGCTTAATTTAGATCCTTCGTGGATTACTTTTTAGTTAAGAAGGAACTTACTTTGCACTATGATTATAAGTACCTTTGCTAGTGATACGAACCTTTAAATAGTACACAAGCAGTTCGTTTAGTGACGGATCTGCATTCAGGTTGACGAGGTAGTATTTGTTCTTCTCCACTTTGATGCCGCTGGCTTGTACGCTGATACCCATTTTCTCTAAAGCATGCTGCCGCTCACTCTGTACTCGACCTGTAAAGATTATAACGTTAGAGTAAAATATCTGTACTTAAATACATTTTAATGAGTAGGAGGTATATGTGGCAATAGGCTCGCAATCTATGATGACGTGTAAATGCTGTCCATCACCCATGACTCGCAATAAAACCCCCGACTCAACTTGGTTGGGTATTACAATGCTTAAAAGTAAGTATGTGATACTAAAATTTAGTTACTCGTAAGATAAATACACGCCTTATTTAAATTGGTAGATGACGACTATATCCGCAGTACAAAACGGACAGATCAATTACCGTCGGTGCAGGAGCGTTAGTTTAAGGTGCTAAGAGTCGATATTTAGATTCTGCACCGTGCAAATAATTGTAGTTACGTACCTAGTTTTTGTTTTTAATTTACTTGCATATTTCTTGTTGTTTTATGTTTTTACTGTACAGTTTTTTCTCCAAATTTAATCTTACTTACAAAATACAAAATAAAATGATCAAAATCCGCCACTTACCAGTTTCGACTAGTTTCTCTTCCCATGTGCGCGACATTTCCTTCATCAG
Source organism: Abrostola tripartita (assembly GCA_905340225.1). NCBI lineage: Eukaryota > Metazoa > Arthropoda > Insecta > Lepidoptera > Noctuidae > Abrostola > Abrostola tripartita. Next base: position 3,656,881 of record HG996487.1, on the reverse strand, counting down.
GTGTTCACTTTGAGCCAGTTTTTCGTGAACTTCTTCGCCTACTGGGGAACCCTGTAAAGAAATAGCTATTATAAGATTTTATACTTTAATTCTGAAAAAAATTCTTAATGTGATAATTTTCGTAAAAAATCACAATTTATTGTCAAAACATGATGGAAGAACAAAACAGTCGTTATGGTACATTAATTTGTAGGTATCCACGAAAACACTGCAGTAAATTCTTCAAGTGATAAAACAAATGAGATTCAAAGGCTGTAATTAAACACCATGACTCAGTAAGTGGACTTATAACGCTTGCCTAAGCTTTAATTAATTTCACCAAAAGCAGTGAGGATCCTTAACAAGAATACTAATCCTCGGAGATATCCGATCGTAAATCACGCTTTCGCTCGCCCCTTTGCAATTGGAAGTTTCAAATACGATTTACGCAGCGAAAATAGGCCTCTTAGCCCTAGGTTTTGTTCTCACCCTTTTAGGCATTAGGTATTCAAACCATTTACCGGTGTAACTTCTATGATTCTGTCACATTGATAAAAGACCCATTAAATTCCAAATTGAGCTATATTTTAAATGTTTATAGCATATTACAATATAACTGCAAATATTTATCAAGGTTGTGTTTAATTCAACTACTATAATCAGCATCCATAAATTCTGAACAACATACAACTTGACTAAACAAATGCGAGCGATCTAAAAACAAAAGATAACTTAAATCTTTGATTCTATTGTATACAGAAAGGCAGTCGAATGATACGTTGGGAACAACGACAAGAGTCATAAAGGTATCTAATATTCGAATCAATCGAAGAACCCAAAATGATATTTATCAATTTTTATCGTCAAAAGTTTAAAGGGTTTATGTAGTATCTACTGACCGGACACAGGCTACATTGATATTCATCAAGCCATTGTATTGTGTAGCCATGACACATTTAACGTTTCCCTTGAGTATATCGATCCCATATCATCCGCGTATGTTGCCGTACATATGAAATGCACATTTGTGTCTACCACAATACACGTTATGATAAGGTCGTTGTGCCTCCTCGAGCTATTCGTTATTATTTCATTTCATGTAACTTGATACTTGGTAACAATGTAACGTATTTTTTTTTAAGTCTCAGATTATAATTTTAGGTACTGGTTACTTTATGTTGCGTCCAACTTTCAAGATGAATTTTAATTATTCAAATAATAAAAATATAAATTTTCAACACGTTGTGACAATATATTTTTATAACTTACGTATCTAACTAAAGTCTAAAATAGAGTGAAGAAAAAATATCACAACTCAGCATGTCCTAGTGCTTATGCGAGCGTCAGACTTACCGTGCCACTTACCGTGGCATATTTGAGCATCTCCTTGAGAGTCTCCACCTCCTGGCGCAGCTCGCGAATGATGCGCGCGTTGGGGTCCTCGTTGACAACCGCGTGGTTGACGATACGTTTCGCACGGTCGGCATACCGGAGAGTCGATAGAGTTTCTTCGTAGTTGTCCGCGGCTGGTGATATTGTAGCAACCTGGAAATGTAAGGTTGTTTTACAACGAGGATAAAAACGACCTATAAAATATACATGAGTGACAACAGACTGTACTTTGAGAATTAAGACAAGAAGCGTTGATGCTTATCGAATCAACTTTTATTAACCCAAATTATACGTTGTGTTTACTAATAAATGGCTTAAGAAATAGGTTCTAAGTAAAATTGTGCCTAGTTAAAAATAAAGCCAATAATAGCGATGTTTCTATAAAGCACTGTCGTGCGCAACTTTGTAAGCAACAAATGAACGACAAAACAAAGACCTACGCCCCACATATTCCATGCATATTGTTCAAGCTATAACCGTCGACGTTTACAAGAGAAAACTGCGAATATATGGCAAGTAAAACAGAATGGTACTCGTTTTAACGTGGAGAGATTTGTTAAACATTTCTATGCAAGACAGCGAACTATGAGTGTTTCAAGTTGGGTGCGGTGACTCAAAGGATGCGACGGCCCGCGGACGGAATTTGAATTTATTTCTTGTCTGGAGAGACCGTATTTGCATTAGCTTTCCGTTTTAAGAGTTTTTTAACTGAAAAATCATTGAGCTTGTAATGTTAGTTCTTTGAATCGTCAAACTCGTTACTGAGATATATTAATACTAAAATGTATTATTAAATATAAATAACATCTGAGTAAAGATAAGTAAGTAGGTATGTACTTGTAGGTGCCTATCCCACGTAAGTATCTGTCCCACATGACCGTCCCTTTGATAAATGTCAAAGGAAATACAAGCCCTTTACAAGAGTCATTATTATGATTAAAGTGTTCTTGTAACTCGAGCTACTGAAACAGAAGCGTACATATATATTCTAATTTAATTGCGTTTCAGTAGATAAATATATAACGTTATTCTAGTCAAGATGATTTATATTTATAGAAGCAGAATTATTTTTATAGAATACCTCACGAATATTTCAATAGTCCCTACATTTCTAACAATGTAGGTACCTACTGCGTCTCAATATGAGGTGTCAAGTTGACGTGGCAAAAAAAACTCAAAGGAATTTGTCTAAAGAATTAATATAATTTTTCGGATTTCGAATATACTATGATATACCAAAATACGTTGGGTGTTAAAATAACAACCAAAAATGAATAAGAACATAGCTAAAGTCTAAATGAAACGACCCACGCAGAGCCACTGCGCAACCCCTGTAGCAACTTTGTTTAGTGTTGTATAATACCCAGGGGTGTTATTCTAAAACTGCCTACGAGTCCTTCGTTATTCAACAATGGGTGTTCCTTACTATGACACTTCAGCCCGAAGTTCCAAGTGTCTAATAGCCCAGACGTATATCAACACAGACAGAATCGAGTTCATATCGATCCTTATGGAGAATACGTACGTATTAAGTAGGTACCTATCTATATACTGTAGGTACGTAGGTATATGATATCGAAGCCTGTGTATTTGAATTTATTCGGTAACAGCGTCCCGCCCCTATTGTGTCGGGGTGTTTTAGGTAAAAATAACTGAAAAATATCGCCCATATTATTTGCATTACTTTACATCGAAATGTTCTTTTATTATACTTTTAAAAAGTGAAAAATAAATACCTATATGTGTACTATATTACACTTGCAAACACCCAGTCTCAATCAAGCAAGTGTTACTGTGCAGTATTTGACTGATTTGAATCAATCGATCAGCGTAATATTAGAGCACTAATCAAATGTTGATTAGTGCTCTAATATTACGCTGATCGCACATCAATAAGTAAGGTATGCATATACACGAAAACTAAGTCTTTATATCTAAATGAGCTTTTGTACAGAAATTCAACGATTGCAGCACACAAAGAGTTTCTTCGTCGTCATTAAACATGTTACTCACCATGACAGTCTTACTGTTTCCCCCGAGGTTGTCTTTCAACAGCCACGTGAGCACAGAGTCCCTGTATGGCACGAACTTATCCTTGTTCGGCTTGCCCGAGGACTGGTCCGCCAGCTTCGATATCACGAGACCGAGTGTTGTTAGGGATCTATAACAAAACCATTGATTAAGTATTAGTTACACTGCAGTAATACTGTTGAACATGCAACAGTCGCCGACCTCAAAGGAAATCGATTCAAATAGCGTACACGAAGCTACAGGGTATATTGAATACTTTTAACTGCTACTAAGAATTACTAACTGCATAAAAATATATCAGTATCGATGTAGCACTTCAGTTATATTATCAACATAACTTTTAACAGAACACCTAAGAACACTAAGCACTTTATCTCTAAAATAATGCGCAACTAAAATCTTGACTTATCCAACAACCAGTAAAAGGCTTCATGAATAAAAATAATGTTGACTCTGATGCTTGTTTGACGATCTTCGTAATAAAGGTTATATGCAAAACTTCATGCAGATCTGATAAACATTGAGCCGTATAAAAGTGAATGCCTATCCGCACTCCACCTCTGAAGTTACTAGGTACGTGACAACATCCTGTTTTCTGAGATGAATAGCTTCATGTTATTTATATTTAGGTATTCGGTAAAGTAAGTGTATATATATTTTCCTCCACTTGCGTCACGAATAAGACGAACTCTAGCTTAGAAAACGCAAGAGTGAAGAATTGAATCACCGAAAATATATGTATTCATCATCATCATCAGCCGAAAGACGTCCACTGGTGAACAAAGGCAAAAAATAAATATTACGTTAACTTAATTTAGTTTGTGAAAATTGTTGGCAAATCTATATTATAGACCCATAAAAATAGTCTCTATACCTAATAGTCGAATAAGACGCTGCACGCCCGAGAAGCCACATACGGCGATGGCTTAGAAATAAGTCCAAGTATTAGCCAGCCTTCGATTCAATCTTACCACTGGTTGTAATGCAATAATAAAAATAACTTAGGGTATGTTATCAATATACCTCTAGCTTTGTTGCATACATACGTCATCTAATAATATAAATAGTCATGCAACTCTCTTGGCAATTGTAATAAATACCCTTATTAATTTAACTGAAACAGCACGATTCTACAATTACGTATGAAAATTATAGTATTATATGAAATTCTAATTAAATTTCGCCTAAAGTTTTAATTAAAATTTTGAAATACCTAGTGTAAATACAAAGTACAAACTAAAATAGTGGTTGTTCGCGAAATTCGCAGTTTCATTTCATAGTTTTGCCGCAAGGGCTTTGGAAATTTACTAATTGTATGCCTTCATAATTTTATACGTGGTTGTACCTATAGCTAGGCACCTAAAGCTTGTTTAGTTCTTATATAGTAGACGTGCAGTCTGGCTGGTCGACTGTGTGCTAACAGCGGGCCGCACTATAGCACGACCTGACGGCAGAGGTGTAAAGTACACCCACAATTCGCTAGTTATGTTATATGTATATCCTATATAGGTGTAGCGAGCCTATCGCCATTCCATTAAGTCACGCCTCTTTCCATTCCATTGGCTAAATTCCTGGCAGACTCTTTCGCCTCATTCATTAACGCCATTATCCGGACACGAATTATCCGTGCTGCTGCTGAGAATTATCTATGGAATATTTAATACCACTTTGCCTAATTCAGTGTTCAAAGTCGCACTAGTGACTACAGGAACCACTTACTTGTTAATGTTTGATCCTTCTTTCAGCCTGTCGCCCACAGCGCCGGTCTTCACGGCTCGTTCGGAGCCCGCTAAGTCGACGAGCGATAGTCGTGCGACTTTCTCTCCGCTCACGCCAGTCGCAGCGTCTGTCAACGTTTGTGTTAGAACCACGCTGAAGACGGCGTGCGACCGCGACGATTCGCTGTTCATGTTTGTGGCTGCGACTGTACGCGATTTGTTGCCTTCAGTCATTAGGTTGTCGATGTCCTGTTGACAATAAGAACATTTTTTTAGTTAAGAGTGAATTAGATAAATTAATAAAAGTGTCTTAAATAGATTGTTTGGTAGAAGTTTACAAAAAATAAGGGATCATCGTTCACTACATTTGTTTCAGAAAAAACTTCTTGTTTTTGTTCAAACATAATACAATTATCACTACAATGTTTGTACTTGACGTCTGTCCTGGTTACACGTATCAGGGTAATCTCAATGCGCACTGACCATCAAAGGCGTCAACGTCGACTGTCGGCTTGTCAGAACACCTCAACATAGGTACGGTACTCTCGTAAAGACTGGTCACGGAGCCAGCTACAAGCGTGTATAATAGACGTTAGCCGTCTGGCTTACCATAAACCTGTTCTACATAGCCTAGACTAAGTTTGGCTTATTACATGTTGCGGCGTGTTCTAAGGCCTATGTATAAGCACCAACCCTTGCCTACGGCTTACTAGATAATCTTCTGTAGAATGGCGCGGTAAGAAACCGCACCGTATGATATAAGGTTCATTACACTTGTATTGAGTCCTGAACCCGTCTAAATTTAAATTTAGCGGCGCGTGTATTGTCAGAATTGCCCAGAAATATTGCTTTGTCTATATTTGTATGTAAATTGAATGAGACACAAACATAATGCTCTCATTGTGTAGATGAGATATTAGCAGTAACACATAGGTATAACGTAAATATAGAATTTATTTATAAACATAACGATCTTATTTAGTTTGTGCCTTATTGTGTTTCATTTCAGCTTACTTGTGCTTACTACCCAAAATCAAAACATGAATGAATCAAAAGTTTACTATCTTCTAGAACTTATTATAAACAAGCCCAGACTCAGGTTATCCCAAACTTGTTTAACTAAGTTAGAGCCCAAAGGAGCCCGCCCGTATGGCTCTTGGAAATTCAAGTTCAGATGAATTTAATTTCATCCATTGAGGAACGTTAACTAGAGATCAGTGATTTTAAACTTAATAATGAATGCAAAACCATTATAAGTTATTATTTTACACGAAATATTACTTATCAATGTTTAAACAACACGCCATAAAATAACTGGAATAGGACACTTCATCAAATTTTCAAAGAGTAATGTTGCTTAAAATCAAATAAATGTAATCTTAATCACAGATTGAGACATCTATTAGAACTACCCAAAAAAGAAGAGAAAAGTCGATTTGCTTGATCTTTGTCGCTCTCCCATTTCGGGAAACGAAAATCAGATCAGAAGTTAATTTACTTTTGTAGCGAATATCTGATTAATGATTCTCAAGTCTTGGTTCATTTTTTATTTATTTAAATGGCGTGACGTAGTTCTTTAGTTAAGATTTAAAAGTAAACTATGTTTTATACAGAATACGTCACTATGCATCTCATCATCATCATTTCAGCCCGGTATCACCCACTGCTGGGTATAGGCCTCCCTTTTTCCCTGCCCCTGCATTTAATACTCTCATACTCCATAGATAAGTACTAAGTAGCTTAAAGCTCTACCGTACGCATATAAAGTTACCGAACTTATAACAGCCCTGTCTAGTAAGGGCGTTTGTAATAACTCTACGCAACAGGGATAATCCTTGCCGTGCCGCATGATTAAACACTTAGTCGCCGTTTGAACGTCACACGGATTACGAAAATCTGATTAATTTTTACCAGGGGAAACGTGGGCCACTTTAAAGGTGACGGGAGAGTGACATTGAAAGTGTTATTCTATTTTGAGATTTTGTTTTTGAAACAATTTTACTTTAATACATTGGTAAACAGAAAGTTCTGTAACCTATTGTTGTCAAGGTACAAAGCTTCTGTAGGGTATCATGCACGTCTACCTTTCTTGCAACAAAATTATAAATAAATACCCCATGTTATTGACAAAACAACTTGAATAATACATCAATCATCAATCTTACTTTGAATAGGAAATCTAGATTCATTAGCTACTTTTGTGCTTTTACCAGTTAGATAGATTGTACGATTGCTCAGTGCAAACATCTCCACAAAAAAGCTCGCCATATTTCCTGCACACCAATTTTGTTACCATAAAAATGCTCAAACAAAATCAACATACCACCACAATCCAGGGAAAGAAAAATAAACGAAATCAATTTATGAAAGTAGTAAAATGTATGTTAATTTTAGGTAAACAAATTCATATGAAGAGCAGACACCCAATCACCTTCCGGCGAGGGTTGTTTGTGCCGCACCCAAAAATAAACCCGTAACAAAAACACACCCAAGACATTCGTACTCAAATTGTGTTAACAGGGCTGCCAGATGACCCCTATGTGGTTTAATGAAACGGGAGTGTTTAAATATGGACCGGATGATATAATTAAAACAAGTAATGAGAAGGGACTGAAGAAAACCACTGATCTTATGTGTTTAAGTGCTTGTATTGCCGTGACAAATACCTGACTGCATATTTGTTTTGAGCCTAGGCAGTTGTACATATGAGTCAATTCATGTTTGTAAAAGCACTACTTTGGGTCCGGATAAAATCCTAACCGAACCATCATAGTAGATAGCTGTTGCGAACTATTAATATGAATGAAAAATAGTTTTTTTTGTGTGCTTTTCGGCAAATTTTCATTCTCAAAATCTTTTTAAACATGACAGTAAATTTTATAGAAAAAAAAAATTATTTTTCCAAAACCGCAGAGCTAATTTAAAGAGATAATGTTTATATAGCTGTTAGAGCGAGTAAAGAGACTGGGATCATTGTTGACACTTAGCAAGTACTTCTGAGTGTCAAAACTGCCAGCCCTACAAGTGCACAGCATCGAAATCCAATTTGGCGGGAAATGTTTGTTACATCACTTTTCATTTGGTTTCGTTGTGGGTGAAAAAAGTAGAATATTGATGAAATTAGACCTGCTTATTCACCACGAACCTTATGGCGTGCTTGAATTCAATCTGTATCAAGTGTGCTTTGTTATAAATTCATCATAGAATATCTCGGTTATAAGGTAGCGCTCATATATTGGTAATAGCGAGAATGAACTTGCGAGCTTTCAATTCAAATCAAATGTGCGGTAGAATCGTAACGTTGGTTTTTATTTAGAGCCACTTAATAACATCTGACACACAATTCACCAATTTATTTATAAACATTTCTAATCCCCAAAATGATAACACAAATATTATATGAAAATAAAACTATTTAGACATGTATGTATACCTTTAATATGTGTTTCAGTCGTCGGTTTTTTAACCGTTAAGTTTTGCAAGAAGTTCGTACTTTTGTGGTAAAAACAGCAGTTAGCTTATAATTGTGTACTGACAATTAGATTTTAAAGTTGTAACCCAACCAAAATTTGGTTTTCAGATCAGACCCCTCAGACAAGTGGCAAAACGCTTGACGAATAGAAATGGAATAGAATGAAAAATGTATGGGAATGACACATGTCATCGATAACATAGTCGAATCATTATGTCATTCCCATACATTTATCATTCTATTCTATTTCTATTCGTCAAGCGTTTTGCCACTTGTCTAAGGGGGCAGAGCAACTATGTGACCAATGCAAACAAATCTGAACAGAGCTTAATATTTCAATATTCCAGTGAACTACTCGAAGCGCAGCTTGGCAGAACGTTGACAGATTATTAATACATAGCGAGTTAATAAAATGTTTGAAAGATTGTAAAGCTGTGAGAAGTCTGATTAAGTCTTGCACCACCACGTGTGATGCAGACACACTGAAGAGTTAGAGTACGTAAATACTCTAACTCTTCAGTGTCTAGTGAATAGATTTTTGCAGTAACGAATGGTAATGATACCAGATGCTAGTTCACTATAGAACTTACTTTTATTATGGCAACTTATTTGTACCTATTAATAGACATTTTACTATAGTAACTTTAGTTAAAATTATTCATTTTATTTACTATATATTAACGGCGTTACCAGCTCATGAATAAGGGTTTTGTAAGATTAAAACTAGTGGAGCATCCCCGAATACACACGTGTGTAAAACCAAAATATATAGTAAATAATATGGTGGAAAAGTTATACTTAAAACAATTGTCTATAAATAATGGACACCAAATAGTGTGTAATAAATATTTTCATCTATGCAATAGAAAACAAAATGGTTTTAATAAAATCCGGTTTCAGAGCGCAATTGTTGCAATCACTTTTAAAACCAATGAAATATAAACATCCAAGTTTGCAATACTGTAGTCAATAAAACATCGGCAGACTATTGCGTCCGGTCGAGGATACATTCGCTCCGGTCATAAACCGCCGCCATAGTAGTGATTTCCGAAAATAATAAACACAAGTGTCTATATCCTTTCCTCCAAGTATTTCTTTGTGTACATTACTGAAAATATTTGCGGTAAAGCGCAAGTAACAATTAAGGAAAATGCAAATCAAGACACCAAAAATTATGCAAAGGAATCGCGTAGTGACACTAACTATATTTTTATAGTTTTGAAAGATATTTAATGACTGATTACGACTCGACGAGATAAAACATAATATTATAATAAATAAGCTGAAACTAATAGCACTATTAAATGTATATTTGCCCAAAATAAGGTAATCGCATTAAGCAACCGCGTTTCCTTTAGGGTGGGATTGACAGCGCGACTGACAGGTTCAAGGTTACGTTTGACGTTAACGAAACCACTAGATACAAACATGAAGAAAATCCACTAGTGTAAAAATACAGTCTTCGGCTGTAATACCAAAGAATATAGTTGGGGTGGCAAGGAGAGAGTTTCCACGAACGATGATACCTGAGTCTTTCGTCTGACTTGCCCCGGGCAGTTTACCTCGATAGTCATTGTTAACTAGCCAATCTCTTCACCACTACAACGAACTCATGCCGATACGAAAAAGCTACTTATATCATTTATAATTATATCATTAAGATCATAGCACATATCGGATAGGGATCATCACCGTATCGCCTTTCGCCACGCTCGCCGGTTCCTAGGCGAGGCGATTACGTTACGAATACGTTTAGTGTGATTTGCAGTAGGGAGTTTCATGCAAAAAATACTACACGGCACGACTTAATACGGTTACGATCCCTTTCCAAGGTGATATTTGTGCTACGACCTTAAAACTGTATTTTTCAGTCTCGAGTGGACTTTCTGCATATCTATCTTTCGACGAAGCCAACCAACAGTCGCTTTAAGTGGGATTACGGTAACGCTGGAGGGCAAAGTCTGTCAAGAGCATTAACCTATGATAGTTTTACTTCGGGATTTATTTCGTGGACACAAAGGACAATAATCGTGTTTCACGTTTACAGTCTAACGGATCGGTTTATGGCGTGCGAATTGCAGAACAAATATCTACTAAGATACAGTAAGTTAAGTAAGTTTCTTTCAGAAAATTAACTGTAATATTATTTATTCTAAGACACCACGGACTTAATATTTGTGCCCTGTAAATGTCAATACTGCTCGCTTCCTATGATATATGATTAATACAGCCTGGCAAATGACGATGTGCAATTATACCTGTCTACGGGTTTTCGAGGAATGTGTGTGACAATAACATTATAAAAATAATAAGAGACGAGACAAATGAATCTAAATGTAATAACAACATTAGAAAGTGTAGAAAATGTAACAATCTTGCTAATGTTGTAGAAACTAAATTACAGTGGAATAAGTGGTGTAAAAACAAATAAATTTTCTCAGCTTATTTAGTTTTAATTAGCTGTATATTGCTCTAACTTTCCTAGAGTTTAATGTTAAAATAACCCCCCAAGCGATTGTAGGAGGGAGTATAGTTACGGGTCTGACCATGTAATCTAAGTAAACAACTGTTTAGACTAGTTGTCAAGCTCAAAATTGAAGACATAGAGCTGATCTGATAAAAGTAAAAATCACTTAATATTAATATCTAATTACATAAAAGTATAACTGGACACATCGACGTTGTGACGTAATCAGCCCATCGATCATCACAAACTGATTTTGAATCCGCACAAAACGATGCCCGCTTAATCAGGATTATGAAAATGAATTTAATAACTGTGGCTATTGCAATTTACGGACGGCGAAATTTATTTAGGACGGCTTTATTGTTATAATTATTTGATTAAGATAGGAATGATGTATGTATGTATGTGATTTTGCTCTGCGTATTTTACGCCAAATTTTCCTATTGCAAAATATTATCTTTGAATATATAATAATGTTAACAAACTCCAAAATGAAGTACATTAAAACGTGGAAACAGTTTCAGTACGTACTCAGTAAATAAACGCATTATAGATTCAGCTGCGAATGTTTGTGCACTCATAAATCTCGCAGCATATAAACAATTCATCAGGCATAACTCGAATCATTGTGTCTAATCCATCACGAGTTGACCTGTAGGCACGTAATATGATGTATAGCGTCGTCGACCGAGACGTAGTAAACACGAGAGGATATGATTGAATACGAATAGCAGAAGCCAAGGCTAAGGTAAACAAATATGGATATTTTAAGACCATTTTGTCTCTACGTATTTTACAGTAGGAAAAACTATAATGACAAGTTTGCTGGATTTGGATCAATTTCACATTTCGCAAAGGAAATATTAAAAATTGATAAAAGTTTTTGGTATTTTAGTCACGAGTTCTCGAGTCAGTAGATATTTAAATAACAATAAATTAAAAGAATATTTGCAAATCTTTCTTTACAGAACAAGAACCTTATTGTTCTGTAATACGTATATTGCTACAAAGATATATAATACAAAAACCAGAGAAAATTCAAAGAGTTTTAACCAAAGTTTACACAGGCGTTTGAACCTAATCTTGGAGGCGTTGTTATTCACAGCAAGCGTGGGCGTTCAACAGTGTCGAGTTAATTGAAAACGAAACAAGACTAACAATACCACGGCCGCGGCCAGCCAGACAGGAACATTTGAAATATTAACATAAACTTTGTTAATTTCATGGAAACTAGTAAATTATCCTTCATGTTCTGAGGTTTGCTTACCGCAATACGCAGCCTTATATACCTTAGTGAACTATTGAGGAATCCTCAAAAAAGTAGGTATATCGTCCCGTATTATGTATCCACAGAATTATTTTTTAGATACTTTTGGGTTTATTCGAAAAAAAGGTAGACGTAGCGACGCTCTAAATTACAATTTGTAAATTCTTTTCATTTGCAACCCAATAATAAGATTTTGTTTTTCTACTACGTTTCTAATATAAAATAAGTGATTTCTTTGGAAACGTGAAAATGAAGCAAAAGAAATGAATTTTCTTTTTATACTTTCTACAAATAGCCTACTTGCTTATATTTTATCAAAATTAAATGTTTATTTCTGTCTTGACAGCATCATAAGCTTTTTCCATATAATACAAATATTTGATTGTGATACGTCGATACATCAAGCTAAAATTAAAAACTTGTTCTCGTGTTAATTCCCGTGTTGTAGTTTAATTATTATTAAAAGCCATATCCATGATAGCTTATGTTATGAATCTAAGAAAATTATATTGTTTAGTTTAAAGAAAAAGGATAAATAGGATCTTCTAAAGGCTTTTGTAAATGTCCATAGATTTATAAAATTAGATTTGATGCTGTCTATGTTTATGACTGTATTAGAAACTGCTGTGTAGATTCTATCCACAAGTTAGTTAAACCCTTACTTATGAGAGGCAATGCATAAGTTCTAACGTCAATTAGCCTTTAGTTCTAATGTCAATCAAAGTTTACCAAAAAATCGTATAATGTTAATGTCAGACATGAGACCATGTTTTAGGGTAATGTTAAAATAATGATACAGAAAGGGAAAAGTACTTTAAAAAGTTGTACAATTATACTTCTAAAGTGATTTTGATCTGGTCTGCCACACTCAATGTAACTCGATAGAAATGCTTCGAAATTAAATAAAAGTAGCGAGAGCAAAATGTCACAGTTTCTGTTGAAATTGGGTCGTTCTAGTTTCATTTCAATCATTGAACGCTTTAATATTGTATGAGCTTCTGTTTTAAAACTAAAAGTGACTTACATTATTAAGGACCGACCGGTACCTACCAGAAGTTTGAGGACTTAATTAATTGAAAAATATTAGGTAATAATTTTCGTTTAAGGGTGCTCTCCATACAATTAATATACCCATTATCCTTTGACTATGTACAAATTACCCATATACCGTAAATGTGAGATAGTATAGTTTATTTTCCAATTCGTTTTCTCATATTGAAAGATAGTTTTTCAAGGTTTATTGAATACGATTTCAAAAACATTTAAATAACAACATGTTTCACTGCCAAGTAAATTTAATTAAGCATCCTAACTCAAAGTTAGGTCGTTACGCAGCACTGTTAGACACTAACCGCGCTTCGAATAGAAACTTTTCGAATTAAACAAGAATTTCACGGATTAACCAAATGATCAAAGATGTAGGAAAGTAGAAAGCAGTCGCAAAATATTTGATTAAACTTTCTACAGCGTTTCGGATTGGAGAACAGAACAGCTGACAGCTGTTAATAAGGTTCGTATAAAACTAACTAGCTATTGAAAGATAGTGGTGACAGCCCTAGCCACATCAAATTAAAACGTGCTAATTAAACTTTATTTCGAACAGAAAATCTTATTAAGTCATTTTCAATTTGAATAAACATGACTTCAAAATAATGTAATCTCATAATCTGACTCTGCAAATCTTCTCAAAAACATCTCACTGACTAAGATCCACGATAAACACAACAGCATATGATTGACAAATGATCAATAAACTTTACTGGACTATAAAATTGGAGTCGACTTGGATAAAAGCCGTTTAGATTTACGATCCTACAAATTATACTGACTCGAGGCGAGGTTAGGGTAACCATGCAAAGTTGAAGACCATCGGATTTGATTAAATTGAAAGCTTCGATCAGAAGGTATTAAAGTATTATAATGTTTTATCGAAAGCAGTCATAGTAAAAAGATCTTTACCTAGCGAAAGTAGTAAAGTTTATAGTCAATATAAAATATATAAAGACCACAATTACAAAGAATATCTCGTCATATTAACTTTTCAGAAAAAGCTATTACAACTGTTGCGTTAAAAGAAATCGAAACAGTTCAATTACCAGCAAATCTAATAGTAGTAGGTACATAGCTGCGTTTTCCATAGGAAATTGAGAGGCAGCGGGTGAATGTCGATAGGAATAAAAGCACTCGGTAAAGCCCATCTGGCGGGTCTAAGCCAGCGTAATGAACCTGTCGCTACCGCCATGCCAGTCCGGTCGAAAAATGTAATTTTTGTCGCAAAGCCATTTAACGTTTCCATTCCAATGTATATTTATTTTAAGAACTATATTCACGACTGTAGGAAGCTAGTCAACTAATCGTCCTGTACTATGTAGGTCACTGGACAGTGTAAAGGTTAATACAGTTATGTCATCTACATAACTAACGATATCAGAAATTCTATTGAACTACCACTTCCAGCAAATAATATGGAATCTAAATTACGTCTGGAGTTAATATAAATACTAAAATCTTTTCCATGTTTAATCAAATAGTGTTTACCTGCTAAAGTCATTGCACAGTCAATTCAATACGACGCAATGGTCTTGTGAATACATATTAGGTACCCTGCAGCGATCGTGAAACATTCACGAGTTGAGAACTTTTCAAAGTATTTTATGAGGCAATGAAAATTTAATCTGGAACTGGGAGCGCTAGCATAATGAGCGACAGTGGATCGCAATTAAGGGTAAAACGAGCTCCGACCTTTCGCTCCGTACACAATTTAGCAATAAAAATACCACTATAGCAATCACAGGGTTGGTGTCGGTTTCAGCAAATAATGACCGAGTCCATCATTAGTTGCGCTTTAAGGGAAACGGGTCAAACTCGTTTTTATACTTGATACATTTCAGCTCTATATTTAATAGGTATCGACTTGATACAATTTCGAAAACGTATGTACTGTACATGGAAAATATTTTACCCCGTAGGTATATTTAAAAGTAGGTTATATAGGGAAAAAGTAGATTATCATGTAAATTTAGTCTTAGTTCCTCGATTGAATATATTCACCGAGATAACAGTTAGTGCGACATAAACTGTCGTTTCTAAACGCGTTAAGCTCTACAATAGTGAAATGGGAAGTAGCGACATGTCTTTATTGTAGCAGTCACTGTATTATTTTACTGTTTCTGTCAAATGAATGTGCTAGTTCCATTCTGGATATACTAACTTGTTTATAAACACATAGTCCTTGTAAGAATGTTAAGAGCCGTAAAACTTTATGTCATCTTAAGAGAACCGAGAAACAAAAGTAAATGAGCGGTAACGTATAGCGTTGTTAAAAACAATTCCCAAACTCAATGAAGATGCTTTCAGATTCTTTGAAACTCCAAGTGAACGTAGTGCTTACAGTATAGATAAAATCTAAATATCTCTGGGGCGAAAGCAAATCTTTGAAAAAGGACAAGGTCAAGGATTCAGCGAAAATAAACTTCTCTAGAATATTCCATATTTTATGAGATGGGGACCGTATTCAATGGGCCATAAATAGGGGGCTTAGGCAGGTGAGCTGCGAATGAAAAGTGGCGCTGTACGATGATACTGTGAGACCGTAACGACAGCAAGATACTTTAGATTTATATTTATGACCGTTCTGTTACGGCTCATCAGAGTATTGTTGAGCCGAGGAAAGGCATGCGGTACTTTAGTGATGTTTTAAGGCTTAAACTACGACTTCACGTAAGTGTTAGTAGGTACATGTGGTGAGGTGTAAGGTGTTGAAAATTAAGTATTTTCAGGTATACTTGATGACATCGTTATAGGGTTATGTTTTGCTTATTTAGGCGTGTATGTCAGTAGTATTAGGGTTGTCAAAGTGTACTTAAATTTTATATTACAAACCTGAAACGATGTAACAGCTAGTTGCGAAAGGCCGTCCACGTAAGGTCCGAGAACAGCATGTTCGCGCACGCGCAACGATCGCCGTGTCGTTTCGGGGTCCAGCAAGTCGTGCACGCGTTCGTTGTATATTTCCATGTAAGACACCTCCACCTGAACAAATTAAAAAGATAGAGTCGAGTCAAAATCGCCTCTCGACGGAAAATTGTATATTTTTAAAGACCTGCCAATTTTTAAGGTGTGGTTGTCTTCTAAGGTGTCAAATTTACGTTGTGCGCTAACAAGTATGCGCAGTCCAAGGCAGACAATAGTGGTGTTAAAACTTGGCATTATTATTTTAAGGCATAAAACGCCGAAGCCATTTATGACGGATTTACGGACTAATATTGGCAAATCCTCCCTTCATCCGAAATGTATCAATTAAATAAGCACAAAGTAAAGTACCTTATAAGTGAGTGCCGGCGGTGACTGCTGCACTTTGATCCTCTCGAACAAAGCGTCGCAGAGCCGAGGTATGATGCCCCCCTCGTCAGCTCCCGGGGAGCCCATCATCGTGTATGACTTTCCTGAACCTGAACAAAATAAACGCATAGTTTAGAAATAGGGAATCCATGTATTGGGTAGACTGGCGCGTATTTGTGTTTACATGAAAGAAGATCAGAAAAATTTTGGCCCTTACTTATATCCAAATTATAAGGTTACACATAATTTTAAAGGTGTTGCTTCTAAACAAGTATTGTTCAAGCGTATGTAAGTAGTTTGAGACAGAGAAAAGCGTCACAGTTTTAATAACGACTAGTACTAAATTAAAGTATAAAATATTTGTCTTCAGCCTATATACCTATGTCATAAAACAAAAGTGCGATGAAAGATTGAACGAATCACAACTCTGAAAATTGTATTAGGTCTTTCATTTACACTAGAAACTACGGAGGTAAATAAAAATTGGAGTTGAATGCTTTTGCCTCTTTCAATCAATCTGCTTCGTTCACTGCACGTGAAAGCGCTTCGTTTGTGAAAACCTGCATGGTATGCCTACGTAAATATTTCGCACCAAACTTTTTGAATCCTAACATCGATTCTGGTATTTCTATTCAACGACATTCTAAAATGAACATGAAATTAAGGTTTTTGTTTAATGCATAACTGCAGATATCGTAAAGAAAAATCAAAGCAAATTAATTTGGACTAGTTGAGACAGCAGCGTCCAGAGATAAGCATTTTCATTGAAGCAATATTAACAAATCGTGTATTCAGTGAAGTATTAATTAATTTTATGAATGGAGTTTAGTCATACTGTTGATAGGTATAGAAGTTAGCTCTACGAACCCATCGGTAACCTTTGGAATGTTACAAATATGTATCCTATTTTATTAAAGGTACACAAAATCTACACAGACGTATGTTTCTCATTTTGCATTCGACATTAAACAATATTCGCTACAATATCGCCCCCGCCTATCATTTGAAACAAAATACGATGATTTCACACAGTTTCAAACCATTCCGTGTCGTTGAACACTTCGATTGTAGGTACGAGTACATCTTGCTATCGTTTTGTTATTCACAATTGGAAATAATTGAGTATTACTGCTGACACTAGCTAAATCACGTTTACCTTAAAACTATAATGAATATAGTTTTAGTTTTTAATTCGTGTGTGACACTTGTAACGAGGCTGGGCTAGCACAGACAAAACTAGAGAATGAAGTCGAGCTGTAGATGATGATGATGATGATGATGATGATGATGATAATGATGATATAATTGTATTACATAATATGTACCAATAGAATCGTATAAGAGTAATTTCCTCTAGCAAAATCGAATGCCCAATAGAATCCAGATTCATTGAATTACAGTCGGTTGATAAATTGTTAACTTTGACTAGTTCAACTGGAAGCAACTGTTCGGAATTCGCGTTTAAACGTTGTTTGTTATCACAAGGCCTTTAACTATTTTGGGAGGGATCGGGCCGTGAATGAGATAACTGTTCGAACTCTGAACAATATGAAGTTGAACTTGTATTTTATGGTTATAGATTCAAGAAGGAATAGGTATCACAAACTTTTTGATATCTTCGACGATTAGGAGTACTTAGCTGAGACATTTCAATAGAAACACTCACTAATTACATGCTTGTTTTTATTTTTCTCGATCGCATTGGTCCTGAAGTTAGATTCACGATGGGATAAAGGTCTCTCTGCAAGATCCATCCCATTATCACAAGTAGTAGTTCTGAACTGATTTCTCGATACAATACAATCCAGTCAAACTTTAATCACCAACCATCATTCAGTACAAGAAATACTTTTCTGAACACGGGATTAAAACTTTCCGTATCGGTATCAACTGTATCGAGTTCCTTACAAATGTAAAGAATGTCATAATGTAAGTAACTTTCGCTCGCGATACAGCCTGTAGTCAAGTTCTAACACTACAGATTTATCTTCGTTGACAATAAATAAAGACGTATAAGGAAACTTAGGAGATGGTTCAGCCTAACTTGGAAAAATAGTTGAGTATTTGCTACTCTCTTAGTGTAGGAGTAAGACAAATCATAGCACAGATTCTTTCTGACCAATTTGCGACGGTAAAGGCTTTTACTAGTATGTGTCCATTAGCTGTCATACGCGTTCGGTATTGCCTTTTTGTTAGCTTTTCTGTGTTGTGTTGACAAAATGTATCGACGAAATCGAGTGCTTACGTTTACATACACATCTATAGTCACATCGGTTTCCGTAATTTCAACCGCTTCATTCACTCTCATCACATTTTCAAGAACATATCCTGTACCTACCTACAATATGATATTTTCTGAAGTGTTTATTTTTACTATACCTACCTACCTATTAATGAAGAGTTATGACAAACTGGAATCGACTTACGTAGATTTTAATAGTATGTGTTTCATTTACGTAAAACATTGCACATGATTAATTGCCTAAAAATCTCGTATCATCGTCTGACGTTATGTCATGCTGTCCACGCAATGTCAATTCTGTAATATTTCATACTCTACGACAGTGTCATACTAAACTTTGTTACCTACAATGTTATTTTCTGCTCCCATAGCTTTATATGTCGTCTTATTCAGTGTCACACGTAATACGACACAGGAAAATGTTCGCAAACTACCCATACCTTTGCCCTACACTGTTGATGAAGTGTCACTGTGTGGTTGCTGTTACACGTGTAATAAGCTCGCAGAAAATGAAAATACCGTTGATTAAAGAGGACTCTATGCGGAAATTATTTATTAAGATAAAATATATATTAATTTCCTTGAGGTGGACAGGTATAAACTGTTATTGAAGGCAGACTTTGTGATCTATTAGTGTGCGATTTTAGTAGCGTGACTTTCTATAAGTTACATGGCCCTAAACAAATGTATAAAATTCTTAAAGTAGGATGATTTATATATTTAAAGATTGACGGGTGCGACAGTCATAACATTTGCAGGCATTTACAGCAGCTGCCACCGATACGTGTCGCGACTGCCAACCATTTTATTATAAAAAGACAAATAAAAATCTCAATAATGCGTCCTGTAACTTTAGCCTAATCGACGTGTATATCCCTGATGTCCGAAATAACATGCTTCGGTGCACGTGTCGCGTCACAAAGAGAATCCTAAATCACATTGGCTGTGGCCACATTGAACTAACAAGTAACAACATACTCGCGACAAATTAGGTACCTACTACTAGCGTCATCAGTGTGCTACGTTATATCAATTCGCAGTAGTAAAACAGTAGGTAGGTTCATAGAGACACTTCAGTAACTCAGTTCCAGGAATATTGGTATTTATGTATCTGTGTCAATGAGTACCGTACTAGATAGGTACTAGGAAATGTCGAAGGCATTAAGTCTGCGTTGCCTTGGACACTTCCTAACTAATGTGAAAAAATACCTACTTAATATGCGCCCTTGAAGGTATATAAAAATTTGTCATTGCATAAGACGAAAAACTATGCCATATTTTATTTTAATATTTTTGGTACCTATTTGTAAACAAGTGAAAAACGGAAAAAATATAAAAAATACAACGTTGAAAAATTGCCTACACACAAATCAAGGGTCGACCAAACGTGTACCCACGTATAGATTAAATATTCAAAACGCGTGTTATACAGGGGAAAAATAAAATGAAGGATTGATATATTACATACCTACATAAAAATATACCTATAAGGTAAAATGTGTGCAGTTACCAAATATAATGTAGACTATGTAGAGATATTTAATGATAGATATTTAATGTCTGTGTAAGTACCTACCAAAAAGGTTGATTATTAATTAACCTGAGAGAGAATATCTTTGTGTTTAAATACCTTTTCGACCTATAATATTTCCCGTGTCCTATCACTATATTTCAGTCAACGAGTTAATTACTCGAGACCAGACAAAAAAAGAAATGCTCCACGAATTTCACTCTGGTTCCTAAATCTGAAATACCGGGAGCACAGTATAAATCACAAAGGCAACAAAAGCCCGAAACACCATGGATTACGGTCGCATGAAACATTTGGCCGACATAACTCTTTCCGACCGCTCGCTATGGGAATGTCAACTTTTATTAGAACACATACTTGTATGCTTCGGAAGCCATTTTGCTTGAAAAATGTTGGTCGCCGATGGATTTTATTGATGATTGGCCACATTTTTTTAAATATAGGTCAAGAATGTTAATAATGTATAAAGGAAATAAAAGGTTTACGTTTTGTTGCTACGTGCGGTTATTGTACGGTTTACGTACAGGCATTTATTTTGCTAACGTCGCGCGACCTACTTTCGCGAGTCGATTTAATTAATATTGTATTATTTCGTGTTCAGTTGATTATAACTATATCCACGATTAGCATCCCACGTAACTAGTGTAACTTAAACAATAAACTATTGAATGGGAAATCTGTGGTCTTTGTCAACTCAAAACAAACTAACGACGCCTGGGTCCATACATCGAGAATGGTCCTTCGAGCTTAAGTGATACCGAGTGTGAAGCGTGTCTCTATTTGTCGATAGCGAATCGGTCTAGCCGGTCTCCCAGAAGCGGGTCGCCCCGGTTGGATTGAGAAGGCGCATATATCGCAGTAGAGTGCAAATCCACTGTGTGTCCGAAATAACAATCACAAAAACTTCGTGATTTATCTATCACTATTGAACTGCCTACGGAAGTGCGACACTACCATATCCAAGGCCAGAACTAGTAAACAAGATGACTCAGAGCGTCCAAGAACTTATCAGCCGTCAAGAAGCGACTTTCAACAACTTAAAGCAGATCTGCATTAACTACAGGAAGGACAGCCCCACCAGAAAAAATGCAGAATACCTGGAGGAGCGTCTTTCTCGCCTAAACACGACATGGGAGAAGTTCGTGTACAATCATCAACTTCTAGAAGAGTTTGAAGCAACAGACCTTCAATACTTTAAAGACGATGTTTACAGCTGCACTAAAAAGATGTATGAAGATGTGTTGCAAGACATATTGAAAAGGAAGGCGGAATTACCCACTTCAACTCCGAGCAAGACGGAAACGTCACTGTCCGCTTCAACAACACAAGGTAAAACCTCTGCAGTATTCAGTTTCGATGACATCAAATTTCATGTACCTCCACGCGAAACTACTGAGACGCCGGAGAAGCAACAGGATCTATTACGCAAACAATACTGCAACTTTAGAGCGTTCGAACGAACTGTGGAAAAGATTGACTTAGCCGCCTCCGCGGATAAATGGGAGCTAGAAGATAACCTGAACATGCTGAAAACTAAGTGGGACCAGATCGAAAAGGCGAACTGGGAACTGGACTACATCTTGCAAGACGAAGATTCCATCTATAAACAAAAATATAACGCGGCGGAACACCTTTACGATAATATTCGGAGAAGCTTGCAACAAAAAATTTGGAACAACGCTCACTATGAGAAGTCCACGCCGAAAATTGCGATTCCGGACTTTTCCGGAGACTACACCCAATGGCTGACCTTCAAAGACCTCTTCCTCGAGAGTGTGCATAACAACCCGGCCCTTTCCAAGGCCCAAAAAATGCAGCACCTGAAAACTAAGCTCAAGGGCGAGGCAGAAAAGTTAGTTCAACATCTCGGCATCAGCGCGGAAAATTATACTTCTTGCTGGGAACTGCTTACGCATCGCTACGACAACAACCGGCTGCTATTTATAACTTACACTAATACGTTGATAAACCAGCCCCCCATTCAAGAAGCAAGCGCCACAAACATAAGAAAACTACATGACGTCATGCTGGAATGCTTGAATGGACTCAAGAACATAGGGCAGGATATCACTAACTGGGGTCCGCTAGTTGCACATCTACTATCCCAAAAACTTGATAGTGCAACTCACAGCGATTACATGAGAGATCTGAAGGACCCTCGAGGTTTCCCGGACCTCGAGGAGTTTACAGAGTTTCTTGAAGCAAAATTCATGGCCTTAGAAGCATTACAAGGAAGCAGCTCCAAGATGTCCTTTTCCAACAAATCATGGAGGACAAACAAGCAGTCATACCAAAAAGGAGAATATCAAAGCAATTACAAATACAATACTCGGAGGTCAATGCACCATAACAAGCCAATAACTTCGCCTAAAGTCTTCTTCGCAACAGCAAAAAATTGCCCGATATGCAAAACGGATCACGTTTTAATGAAATGTGACAAATTTGTTGCTATGAACGCAAAGGAACGTGACGACACCGTGCGCAAGATGCAAGTCTGCAGAAATTGTCTGTACAGTCACGGCGAAAAACAATGTTTCTCCCGCAAAAGGTGCAGAGTTTGTCGTAAACCACATCATACACTTTTACATTATGATGAAACTCAGCAACCCAGTAATCATCAAGCTAACAACATAACTACGAACACGCTAGCAACACCTTCTTCATCTCGTGCTGTCAACAATGTAACTAGCGAAGAAAGGGAAGTACTACTGACGACTTTACGATTGGAAGTCAAAACTGTAGATGGAAACTACATTCAATTACGAGGCTTACTTGATCAAGGCTCACAAGTCAGTCTCATCACAGAAAACGCAGCGCAGCGACTTAGGCTACCGCGAAGGAAACTGAGCGCTGTGGTATCGGGTGTCGGATCGCTAAGCGGTAACTGCAAGGGATCGATGACCCTTGAATGCAAATCAATCCACTCTGATTATCGCTTCAACTTGGAAACACTTATCATGAACAAACTTACAAACAACTTACCAACAACCTCCTTTTCAACTAAAAATTGGAGTTATCTGGAAAACTTAAAGTTAGCGGACCCTCACTTCAATATCTCAGGTCCGATCGATCTACTCTTAGGGGCTGACACTTACTCAGAACTTATACTAAACGGAATAATGAGAAGTGATAACAGCTACCCCGTAGCGCAACAAACCAAAGTAGGCTGGATTCTGTGCGGAAACGTAAAAACATTTAACTGCTTTGTAACTCTTAATAACTTGGAAGACATGGCAAGGTTTTGGGAAACGGAAGAATGCGGCGACACTCCATATGTAACTAGCGAAGAGGAGCACTGCGAAGAGTACTACAACTCGACCACTTCGAGACTGGAGAATGGGCAATATGTCGTGCAAATGCCCATGAAGCCTAACTATGAAGCTAACCTAATCGATACAAGGTCCCAAGCAATAGCTCAGTTCCTGCAACTTGAAACAAAAATGCTGACAAACAAAAAACTACAACACGAGTACAAACGCTTTATGCAAGAATATATTACTATGGGTCACATGAAACCTATAACAACGGTAAATAAACCTAGAGTCTATCTACCTCATCATGGCGTACTGAGAGCAGAGTCAACCACAACAAAGTTAAGAGTTGTCTTCAATGCGTCATACAAAACGAAAAATAGCAGCAGCCTCAATGATAACATGTACTGCGGCCCTAACCTACAGAAAGACATGTTTACCCTTCTCACCTGTTGGAGAACTTACAGATATGTCTTCACAGCAGATGTAGAGAAACTCTACCGTTTCATCTGGCTAAACTCAGAACAACAACATCTGCAAACTATAATTTGGAGATCTCACCCAAAAGAACCGCTGCAAGAGTGGGCACTGGGCACTGTAACGTATGGAATGAAATGTGCACCCTATCTTGCAATGCGCACTCTGCATAAACTCGCGCAAGACGAACAGTATAACTATCCCGAGGCGTCAAAGGTTCTCAGAAGCTCCTTCTATATGGATGATTTGGTCTACGGAAAAGACACAATGGAAGCATCGAAAAATCTAGTAGCCCAGCTTATCGAATTACTGAAAAAAGGCGGTTTTAACTTACGCAAGTGGAAAAGTAACGAAACGACGATCTTAGAAGACCTACGAGATGACCAAAGAAGCCGCGACGCTAACATCAACTTCAGCCCGGAACAAACGACAAACCAAACAACAAAGATGTTGGGTATGAGGTGGAACCAATCAAGTGACTGTTTCACGTACAGCTGGAACTTATCTGAAAAGAAAAACCTCACAAAGCGAACATTGCTTAGTGAAATAAGCAAGTTGTATGACCCGCTGGGCTTCCTGTCACCTTTTATTATAAAAACAAAACTATTATTTCAAAAGATCTGGGTAAGCAAAATCAGCTGGGACGAACGCCTATGCGATGAACTAACTAACGAGTGGGAAACATTGAGGAAAGACATCCCTTTGTTAAGCCAAATAGCAATGCCAAGATGGCTTCAGTGCCATGGCACAGATATTGAGATACACGGATTCTGTGATGCCAGTGAAAAGGCATATGCGTGTGTACTGTACAGCCGCGTCCGAAATCTGAACGGCGAGTACGTCACCACGCTAGTAACTGCAAAAACTAAAGTTGCGCCGCTCAACAAAAAGATAACTCTACCTAG
The DNA here is from genome assembly GCA_905340225.1 of Abrostola tripartita. NCBI lineage: Eukaryota > Metazoa > Arthropoda > Insecta > Lepidoptera > Noctuidae > Abrostola > Abrostola tripartita. Next base: position 3,631,808 of record HG996487.1, on the reverse strand, counting down.
GATGGAACTATGTGGAGCATTATTACTCGCTAAACTGATAGAAAAGGTCAAGCAAACACTCGACAAGAAAAAACTTCAGATAAGATGCTGTAGCGACTCTAAAGTCGTGCTAGCATGGTTGCAAGGAGATACAAACAGATGGGAAAAATATGTAGCTAACAGAGTGGCTCAAATAAACAATATTATCCCTGCGACTCATTGGAACTACGTAAGATCAGAAGAAAACCCAGCTGACTGCGCAAGCCGAGGACTCCTGCCTTCCAAACTGATAGAATTTAATCTGTGGTGGGAGGGCCCAAGTTGGTTAAAGACATATGATTCTAAAAATAGCCAAGACAATTATTGTTTGACCTACATAACAAACAATGGACTTCAACCGACAAAATGCTGCGTTTCGACTTACAAAACATGTGACATCATTAAAAACTTGCTAAACAAATATAGCAGTTTTAAACGTGTAATTCGAATACTTGGTTGGATTCTACGAACTTTCAACATGAATAATAAGGAGGTAATCCCCTCTAATAATAGCTTAACTGACTGCGAAGGAAAAAAGGCAGTTATGTGTTTATCAACGCAAGAAATTAAAGCGGCTACAGATTTGGTGGTCAAAAATGTCCAAAGGGAGTACTTCAGCGACGAAATGCAGCGTTTGGAAAAGAAACTGCCAATATCATCAAAGAGCCCACTGCTGAAGTTGTCTCCATTTCTTGATGAAAACGGATTACTGCGTGTAAAAGGGCGATTGATCAACTCAACACTGTCTCCGGAATCAAAGCAACCTCTTATTATACCCGCTACAGGAAGATTAACGGAACTCATTATTCAAGAGGCGCACCACGACACTCTCCATGGAGGTGCCAGGCTCACCTTGGCCTATGTGCGACTTAAGTTTTGGGTCATTGGGGGCAACAGAACAGTAAAAAGGGAGCTACGACAGTGTGTGAAGTGTCACCGGTTCAAACCTAATCGTAACGTTCAACTGATGGCAGACTTGCCCAAGGAGCGGGTAACTCAATCCAGACCCTTCACGAACACTGGCGTCGACTACACCGGACACGTTGACGTAAAAATAAACAAAGGGAGAGGAGTGAAAACATGCAAGGCTTACATAGCTATTTTCATATGCCTGGCAACTAAGGCGGTACATTTGGAATTGGTATCGGATCTGACCACGCAGACATTCCTCGCCGCCTTCAAACGACTGTGTGCCCGCAGAGGCACACCCCGTCACATGTACTCCGATAACGGAACGAATTTTGTGGGCGCAGCAAAACTGTTAAAAGAAGACTTTGAAAAACATGAAACATTTAAGACATCCGAATTCTTCAATGAGATGAGCCATCTACAAGTGGAATGGCATTTCAATGCTCCCCTATGGCCAACAGCTGGAGGTCTGTGGGAGGCTGCCGTTAAATCAATGAAATACCATTTAAATCGAGTACTGGGGGAACAGAAGCTCACATTTGAGCAATTTACCACGCTGCTATCTCAAATAGAAGCATGCCTAAACTCACGTCCGTTGTGCCCATTAACAGAAGATATAGAAGATCTCGAATACTTAACTCCTGGGCACTTCCTTACTGGTGGGCCCCTACTGGCCCCACCACAAGAGGAACAAGACTTCGCCGAGCACGATTTAAGAAATAGATGGAGACTTGTCGAACAACTAAACATACAAATCTGGAAGCGTTGGTCGAATGAATATCTGCATCAGCTGCAAGTTAGAAGCAAATGGCAGCAATCTCAAGAAAATCTAAAAGAAGGAAGCCTAGTACTCGTAAAAGATGAACACCTTCCTCCGGGACGATGGGCTCTTGGAAGGGTAAATGAGATTCACCCGGGAACAGACGGAAGAGTTCGAGTGGTTACTTTAAAAACTAAGAAAGGCTCCGTAAAGCGACCCATTACCAAACTGGCACCGTTACCATTGCGAACTACCGAGGAGAATCAAGACAAGAAACAGCCTTCTAGTCCGGAACCGAAAAAACGAGGTCCAACAGGAGCAAATAAGAATGCACTATCTCTCATTCTTATGTCTATATTAACTATGACGGCGTTAACGCAATCCACGCCCATAACAAATAATATGCAAGTGACACCAATTGTAAACAATCATCCCGTTTACTTTGATGAAGCTGGCAAATTACAACTGATTCATGACGAATGGACACTGCTCATCTACTATAACCTAACCTCATACTGGCAAGCCACCGACGAGATCAGCGCATACATCGACCAAATTGACACTTTGTGCCACAGGATCTCACACGAGTATCCGCCTTGCGAAACCGTCGTCAGCCATTTGCGTCATGAACTGAAACACCTTGCAGAGTACAATTCAATGCTATTATCACAACATTCCAGACAAAGACGTGGCTACTTTGATGGAATTGGCAAGTTATCGAGAACACTATTCGGGACCCTGGATGTGGACTTTGCAAACAAATACGAAAAGGATATACGAAACATGCAATTAAACGATCATTATTTATTACAACTAATGAAGAATCAAACTTTGGTCATAGAAGCGGAAAACAATGTTGTTAAAAGGAACGCTGAGTTCATGGAAAAACAACTACAAGCAATTAAAACATACATGAATAGATCATGCAATGTCATCACAAAAATCGAGAACCGCGCGCAAATGTTGTTCACAATAAATGACATTAATTCTGCTGCGGTGACATCAACGTTAATCTTCGAGGAGCTGAACAGGATTCTAGAAATGCTAATGAATGCCTTAAGTAACATCAACAAAGGTCATTTAGACACACACCTGTTTCCAGCACCCCAACTCATCGAACAACTTAATATCATATCGGGAAGATTACCCCAAGGACTGGCGTTGCCCGTGAAAGATATTCAAAAGGATTTCCTAAACATCTACGATCTAATTCACGTCAAGGCTCGAATAACAAACAACTTTTTCCTATTTGAACTACATATCCCGTTATTGAGTGACGAAGATTACAAAATATATCGAGTCATACCGATACCATTCTTACAACAAGGGCACTTAAAACTTCTACAACCTGGATCCAACTTCATTGCTATCAATTTTGTGAAGAACTCCTACATAACTATGGAAGAGCAAGACATACGTCAATGTACTGCGTACGGAGAAGATGAATTTATCTGCATATCTCACCAACCAGTCTACAGCTTACACGATGAGGATGCGCCTTGTGAAGCTAAGGTGTTCAGCCAACAGACGTCATTATCATGCATTATCAATGACGTAACCTGCAAAGAAACCTGGACAAAGTTACACAAACCCAACTTGTGGCTGTTTACGTTGTGCGACAAACAGCTGATGCGCGTCATATGTAGCGATCAAGTTACGCCGGCGGTCATTGACGGAACGGGAATAATTTCATTGAAACCTAAGTGCATACTACAGAAAAAGGATGCCACGATAATTACCTACAATCACTTAGGTAGTAATGTTTATATGAAACCGGATATTGAAGTACCAACGATAAACTCAACAATAAACCATATATTCGATCTCGGATGGAAAAATGCACAACTAAACATAATGGAACATGACACGGAGACAGCAAGTGAGGTGATAAGACTCAACCAACAGCTGGAAGACATAAAGCACCAGGAAGTATTACCGAAAACATCCGACATCTCGAGTCACGACATATATCACTATTCAATAACTTCGCTGCTGTTGGGAGGACTGGCAGTACTTGCCCTATATTTTTTGCGGAAACGATGCCGGAAGGTAACTACGGCCACAGAGAATACTGTGAAACCAAAGGGAAAAGACAATATTGCCGTTGGAGAAGAAATCGAACTGCAAGAGGTACGCAACCCAAGGTCAGCGGCACCAGTTCACAGCGGACAAGGACCGCAGAAGAAGATGTTCAACTTCGAGGAACTTATTTAATCTACTTTTGTTTACACTTTATTTTATTATGATTTGTTTGTTTATTACTTGATTTGTTTTTACATTTTTATACTTTGCTTTGTAAGGGGTGCTCATCGTACTTTTTTCCCTCGGGAGCATGTACGGTTTACGTACAGGCATTTATTTTGCTAACGTCGCGCGACCTACTTTCGCGAGTCGATTTAATTAATATTGTATTATTTCGTGTTCAGTTGATTATAACTATATCCACGATTAGCATCCCACGTAACTAGTGTAACTTAAACAATAAACTATTGAATGGGAAATCTGTGGTCTTTGTCAACTCAAAACAAACTAACGACGCCTGGGTCCATACAGTTATTTTATACACATAAGTATAAATCAATTAAACTGGATGGAATCTTGGCTAAGGACGGTTAAGCCTACTACTATTTCTGCGCATGGAGGCTACAATTTTATATAGCAATACCAATACCATATACAGGATAATTATACTATAGAACAGGCAAAGTACGGAATAAAACAATTTTCTTTTAATAAACAATTTTATTATAAAATTATTGTTCGTACTCTCAGACCGCCTAAAATGCCTACCAACATGTATGTATCTCAGAAATAATTTCAGGAGTACATTACATATCATTAGAATTTTGCTCTTAGCCTGAACCAATGCTATTCAAATCATATCGTTTAAAATCAATATCTGAGATTATTCATGGGATACCAATTAAGTAGGCCGCACTAATTGAATTATAGCTACAATGATGGCTGTTGATCTATATTAATTCCATTGGCATTACTACACTTGGCAGATAATTCAGGTTTCATTTTATTGTAGTAGGTATTATTTAATTAATGTAAATTGATTCCTAGTTTCTACGTATTAATATTTACTAATAAATTAATAATTAACCTAGTTTAATAATATAATAATCGAATTAAAATTAACCTGCTTCGTTAATTTTAATTCGATTATTATATCATAATTAACGTATGTAGTTAACAAATAACTATCGGATTTTTGCTATCCGGAATAATGTGTTTAATTAAATAACACAATTCCGAAAAATCATTTAAGGTCCTATTTGCAGATTATTGACATGGCATGGCACCACTCTACCTTACAAACATTATATTAGGGCTATTTATTTACAATACTAAACTCAAACAGAAAATATTTTTGTCATAGAGCAAGATACCCGTAATTCCAGTAAAATTATTATCAAACATTTCTGGAACAATCACGGATAACTCCCAACTATATTAGGATAAAAGCCAGCCCTTTGAAGGGCTTAAGCGAAAATATAACCGGACAAAAGCCTCTTTTTACAGTTTTAATCTAAAATGGAATGGACGCAAACATCCCTGTCTCCCCTACACTCCAAGTTCCTATAGTCAGTGTAGATACTATCCCAGGGGAATTTAGGACAATAGTAAGATACTTTTTTCCGAGAGAAGAGGATTTTAATTGGCAAGAAATAATAAAACATATTTTAATTAAACAGATTCTTAGAACAAAATGCATTCTGACAAACGTTTTTATGTTCTAAATTGTTGGATGAACTTCACCGTACTAACAGTAATTGAGTTGGCACCGCTTAGAGCTACAGTTTGAGGAGGGAACAAAAGTTTAATTAACAGGTGATGGCAAACTGTCAAATTAATAATTACTAATGTTTAGTGACAACAGTAGGCAAAGATTTGCGAACATTACGGCATAGAGCATCTTGGTTTACTGGTTTAGGGCGCTTGACGCGGTAATTCTAGAGGATTGGCAGAGAAAAATTGAAATATCATGCCCATAATTTTCATGAAATATTATGCAGTACCATTTTATTCATGAGTGTTAACCAATACCCATAGATAGATACCTATATCCTATAAATCCCAATGTCATGTTGGAAGAACAACTTCAATTTGAAAAGTAATCTAAAATGTTGCCGAAACAAAACTGCAGTCGTGTCTGTAATACAACATGGGGGATGTACAACCTCTGCTGGCGGCTTTCCAAGCTTCGAATATGACTCGTCATTGTCATTCCCCGCACAGTCATTTATCACATCCACTGCGGAATTAAAAATTGTAGGTGAAAACCATCTTCTATTTTCTTCCTCGTAAGATAAAATGTGCCCCAAAAACAATGTTTGTTATCACAAGATTTATGTCTTACAGTGGACGTTTTCCTACCGTAATAAAGATAACGCTCTTGCATTGGGACCTGAACAATATTTTGATAAATATATGTTGGTAAAAATAATTACAACAAACGAAGATAAAACTTTTGAACGTACAAATCAAAAATTGTGTCTTTATACTTCTGTTTTATCATCTTAAATAGAATAAAATAGTTTTAACAATATTTATCCCATAAATACTTTATCGAATTTGTGTAGGCATACAGGGATTATGAGAGACTGGCGATCGTCCAATTCCACGATGCGATACGTCAGCGTCATTGGTGAGAGAGTCATTCATCAACCACACATACAGCCTCTAAATAATATGAGTATTACCGTATTGAACGATTCATAACTATTTACAGCTACACATCTTTATTTTCTTTTACACATATGTTAGTTAATAATGGTAACTATATAAAGCATTAAACATGTGATAATGTTTACTTTCTCGGTTCCCATATGAGTAACACATGCCGCACCTAATCCCATCCTTTCCCACATCAATCAACGGTGGTGTTGCAACCATAATTGACTGCCGCGATATCAAAGCAATCATTTAACGTCTTCTATTTAAAGCTCGTTCTTCAAACATTATAAAATAAAACTTAAGACAAATGAATCGCGACCTAAATTTGTTAAATACGTTTTGATAATCACTAACTTATTGCCTTCTATCGCAATAAATGGATTACGTTTTTACAATAAATTGTGAGACGTGTACTCAAAGCACTAGCCTAGTACACGAGTAGGTAAACTCGAAACAAGAATCTCGAGAATTTACATAACTTCCCAACTACAACGAAATTACGTTCTAGCTTCAAGTACGTCTTCCTCGGCGTTCGTGCACTTAAACGTACTCAAGAATGGGGAATAATCTAACGTGAGTGAGTACTTATCTTCTATCGATTGTCTGTTGAGCCCCGCACCTCGACAATTAACGAGTGCAAACATCGGATAGTTAAAACTTGGCCTCTCTGTGATACTTAAAGGAAGAGCGTTGAGCGAACATTTACTCTATACTGATGTATGTCTAGGTTCTGTTTGTTTACATGGTGGAACATATGTACGTTGCTAATTACTACGGAAACAACCTGGGCACTATTGTGTTTATTTTGAAAGCACGATAGTTGCAATGGCCAAGTATTCGATTCCGTTTTGGCAAATTCATGGTGTTTGATAGTTCTTCTGTAAAACACGTACGAACCAAGTTGTGTAAATTTAGTATAATGGTTGACTCCTCACATTACAAATGTCTCCTGTGCAATACAAAATATATCTACCACTTTTTTACATAGGTATTTAAACTAGCAGCACAAGGACGTGATTTTGTATGAGATTTATATGCAGATAAATGTTTAAATGTAACATCTTTAACCGACTGTAATGTAACCGAGAACAATTTAGAAAATGGCTAAAAGACGTCTTTAAGGAATATTCCTTCATCTGTGAAGTAGAATCTTTCCGTTTGGTCGAACGTCAAAGTAAGGGAAATGAGCGCGACCGACAGATCCAATCTTGTAAAATATAAATAACGACAGCGGGAAAAACGCGGTATACAACACTAAACGCGGTAAATACCTAATCCCGATTTTTTTAATTACCAGTGATTAAAAGCAGATGGTTTTTTTAAATGAAGAGTATAAGATTTCTTTCGAACTAACGACTAATTAATAAACGTACAAACTTCACATTTCATTTTCATACAGGTAATTAAGTACCAGGCAAAATAATTATCATTCAGTTCAAAGAACTTTTTTTCAATTTCACAGATGTATAGATAAAAAACCCTTACATACAAATTACATGATCAAATGAATATTTCGCCGACACTGCTGTTCGTTGCAATTTCTCTCCAAAATAATATACCTAGGACCTATGTGCTACTAAGATTTTTACCCATCCAAAAAGCCCAACACCGCTGTCAGTTCGTACATTGAGCTCGACAGCGCGACACGGCTGGCACCTGCAGTTTTAGGTCACTCGGACGCGGCACCTGCCTCAGCCTCTTTGTTCTTATTCCTGTCCTATTTGTTACGTAGGTGCAGCCAGATAAGTGTTCCGTCCCACGTACAGTAATTACTGTGAGTGCTCTGGACGCTTAAGTTTTAGATAAACTAAACTAGTTTACGGTTTTCTTGTTAGAGGCAGAGGTTGTATTTGAGTAAATGAGTATAACGGACCTAGACATCTTAGAAGTTTAATAACCTCAAGTAACAGCTAGCTCACGAATACTAACGCCATACTTTATAAGAAAAGACATAAAATAGTTAAAGTTAAAGATATTTTATGAAGACAGTGAGTTTGCTGACATCTGAGGAGAAGTTGAACAATCTCATAAATACAACCTGGGACGATATTTTAAACTCATATTTAATGTGAAAAGATATAAAACCGTAACTTTAGCCCACCTAGCAAGGCAACTACTGCAATGCCTCATTTTTCACTCTTAGTAGCAATGTAGTTTAAACTACACCGCAACATTTGCTACGACGAGGCGTAGCAAACTCGTAGCTGGGTGCTACGAAAAAAGTCAACGACAACGTTGCTGCTTTTGAATTTAGGGTGAATATTTCAAGTTCAATATAAATTCCAAATGAAAATTTATGTGTAGAGTTTGAAGCAATAAGCCGCGCTTGAAAGGAACTTGCCCGTCCAAGTTTTAGTGCCACGCCAATACAGGGTCCCTTTCAAATTCACGGCACTAAGTTCACGCTTGTATTTGCATTGCTAAATACTTCAAGTAACTAAATACGTGTATTAAGCGAATTTAATAAGCGTAACTGTCAAACATACGAGGCCACGAGCAGTTAGTTGTATTTAGTTAATATTGTATTGACATTAAGACGATACGTAATGCATTAAATAAGATGTTGAACTGTTGCTGTTGGGTTTGATCACTACCCGGACTTAATATTAGTCAATGGTAGGGACGATCGTGCATAAGATATCATATTTCACCTTCGTTATCCATACCCACAATTCGATTTAAAATACCTAGTGTCATGTCAAAATTGGAAAATAGCCCCTAATTTATAAGTAACATGTAGCCGTCTGGTATCCGGCGACTAAGGGAAAACCCAGAAGATGGGCAGCAGCGTCTTCTGTAACTTGACCACCAACACTGCGATCCCCAAGCCGCTTGCCAAGCGTGGGGATTATGGCAACACCCCCCTTCTAAAAGGAGGAGGCCTTCGTTCAACAGTGGACGCCTTACGGCTGATGATGATGATGTAGCCGTCTCACGAAAATAAGGTATGAAAATAATGAGTACCTACAAGAAATATAAAGTTGATACAATTTACGATTACGCTACAGCAACGAGCAAGAGGCTTGTTACGAGTTTGTTTACAAATTCTGTAGTACGCTGCAATTAGTTCACTTTCTTTAAAACGAGTTTCATTTTAAATTGGAGTTAATAATACAATTTGAACAGCAAACTTCTTAATTGAACAATGCCTACTCAGCCTGCGGGCTATGCTTGCACGTTGCCAGGCATTTATTCGCGGCCCACCGGGCTTTTATGTAAAGCCCGCGCATTAACATCCTGTTTATAAAGTTTAATAACACGAAATTCAGTCTTGGAATTGTCATTTTATAATTTAAAAGTTATAGTTTTAAAGTTATAGTAGGTATGAAGAATAAGAATATATTTATAAATATCTTCTTATTCGAAGATATTTATATACTAATGAAGAATTATTTCTTCAATTCATTAAATTTTTCGGTCATACATTAAATATTACCAAGGTTCCTGAATTTTAATTAAAAAAAAAAAACTATTTGTATAGAGAAATGCCGTTGCCTGCTTCATGTAGCCGTATCAGCAGGTACGTACATTATGTGCTTACGTAAAAGGACCGTAAACGCGACCTTTAGCGCAGAAACTTCAACTAATATAACATCTAAATCGGGTCGTGTACACAGGTTAAGTGGCCCATCGTACACAAAAATACATTTTAAGTACTACAACAGCCTGAAAGCCTAAACATATAAAGCATAAACTCGATATACGACGACGAAACAAACGCTCACATCCGAAGTCGACAAGACAAAGCTGACAAGGGTCCCGTAAACACACGAGTTATCATAAAATGGTGTTTATTGCTGTTCACGTGACTGGCATAAAGAAATAAAAGGATCTGCGGTAGTGTTACATCTATCCATCTAACGCTAACAGCAAAGTATTGTCTAAAACCAGAGATTCCTCCAATACGGTGCGTTCAGTACCATGAACTAGGAGGTACACTTATGCAGGGGGTCGAAACGAAAGAGGTTCGAATCTGCTGTTCCAACCAAAGCCTTCCAATATAACTGAGTATTGTGCCGAAATCTAGAAGATAGGCAGCAGCGTCTTTTTTAACTTAACCACCAATACTGCGATCGCCAAGCCGCTTTCCAAGCGTGGGGAACCTTTCTAAAAGGGGGAGGCCTTTGCTACACGGCAAGCCGGTTGTAGCGGGGGGCCGGTAAATTCCCCCGCCATCTGGAATATGTCGTTAAGTCGTCATGTGTGGGGTTAATATAAACTGTTTAAAGAATACTGTTCAACAGTGGACGTCTTCCGGCTATGATGATGATGATGATGAAATTCTGCCGTCGTATGTATGGGAGCCTTAACTTTCGTAAACATTACATTACTATTCAAGTATGCAGTTCATCACTAAGTAACGTTAAATAAAAATAGTACCAACCTTCTTCAGTGTTCATTTTCTATATTTTCTCCAACCAACAAAGTGTCCTAGAATCAGTAACAAGAATTCAAATAATCCGCGCACCATCCTGAATACTTCATGAAGACATTATTCTAATAAAGAACGTGTTTGTGACAAACAAACACATTTGTTAAGATCAAGGTCGTTGCATACGATCTTATTTGGTACAGTCAAATGGATGTGAGGGAACATAAATTCTTGTTACGAAACTTGATTACGATGTTGGGTTTTACATGTATATGAGCTACCTGAGCAATGGGCATAATTGTATAAATTTGAATTTTGTTTATCATACATGGACACACAACTACATGATCTTCTATACCGTTTATACCAAACTAGCTACACCTTGCGGTGTTACCCGTTACACTTTTTCGGGATAAAAGTAGCCTATGTGTTGATCCGAGTGTCAGCTACCTTCATGCCAAATTTTATCAAAATGGGTCCAGCCGTTTGAGCTTAAAGAAGTAACAAACACACTCAGAAACTTTCACCTTTATAACGTTAGTGTGATGCAATAAACCGAAGCTTTTACCTAAAGTTGAAAAGTGGATTTTAATTATGTAAACCTTAGACGTCTTCCTATCAACCTACACAAAATAAACTGTAGGTACATATCTACGTATACATACATAGGGTAAAGAAATATAACACTTTACTTCGTAAAGGAACCGTACCAGGTACGATACTGCTTGGATCTCGGTATTGATATTGAATACCAAAAGTTTTGAAGGTTACAATCACAGCATAGACGTTTACCAAATTATGCTATACAAAATAAAAGTTTTACCTAACATTAGTTACAGAAAACCAATCGTCATAACTATACTGTTTAGATAAAATTTATCATTCTCTTTATACACAATTACGTACAAGTAAAAAGCACAACAATAGTGTCTTCAACAGCGATCAAAGTCAGACGGGAATCGCTCATGAAATCGGTATATCACGCCGGTTTTGCATTTATACGACACGCACGAAGCTGGTAAACCCAGTAATCCTCAACCCGGAGCGTAAAAGGAGGATGAATACTACATACAGTAACATTGTACGAAAGCCGCAAACACTAAATATAAGTACAAAGAGTAGATATCAGTATTATTAAGCGTCGGTTCGTGTCAAGGGAGTCGTAAGTACCGTATACCTCAATATCGCGTAAGTATATGCCGTAAGTCTCCCCTTGAGTCTCGTTCAGACACCGCAACTCAACGTCAGAGCACAACCTACGACCTGGATTCTTCTTTTTAAAGTCTAATGCAATCAGCTGTTACTTTAGACGTCAGTGTGGATTATACGGAGCGGTTCGCGTCTGATTTTACGTCAAGAATCGAATGGTTTGAGGTTTAAGCGGATCGTTTATAGACCTTATACCAGGTGTACTTGTTTGTTTCCTAAAACGTAGGTTCTAAATGACATTACCAATATTTATTCCATGGAACTTGAAACAATTATAATATTCAGCAACCAAAAACCACGTCAAGTAAATATTATCACGCCATAACGTGTATAGTATGAACATGAATGGTTGACGGACCGTTAAATCCAAAATTTCGTTCGAGATTCAGTCTTACATGCACGTGGTTGTAAAACTTGGAGAATATCCAATATGAGTCAATTTGAAGCGACGCTCGTCCAAAAATCCGTCGAGACCGTAGACCGTATATATGGGGTCTCAGGAAGTAATATTCGGGAGTTCCAACCATTATGCGTGGCGATCCGCCAAGATGTGTGTGTAGGCATTACTTACGAACGTAACAACAGTTGTTGCGGACTCACGATAATAGTAGTTCGTTTTCATACAGACGTTATATTTTCTGCTGCAGTGCTTTGAAGGTACTTAAAATATATTTTGAATTGCATAATGTTGTACTTGGAATACAAATATTAAAATGAAAGACGTTGTACATACTTTGGTTAGAATTATTGCGTGGGCACAATAAGGTACCTATATTATATCTAACTTCCATTTCAAAAGAGACAATCAGCGCTTCAAATACAATTCAACATTAATTTATTGGACTGTGTAGCGTGATAACACAAGGTTCAATCAAGTCTACACAACAATGAAATCAAAATTGAATGCACAACAAATTATCCGTTCAAACATCGATAACATTCGCATCGATACTCCAAATAGTTCCAATTCAATAGAATCATCGCAGACATATCACAAACAATAAGAGACACAGAATGGCTCAATAAATACGACAGATGCAGCGCAACCACTCTAAAGCGAAGTGTACACAGATCGTTATTGGAAAATATTGGAAAACCACGACGCAGCAGGAACATATTATTGTACGATATACAGAAACAAGTTTCCAATACGTTTCCCACACGGTTTACAATCGTGGAACTGTTATTGAAGTATGCTAATAACTATAATAAAACCATTGTCGATGACGACGGTTATGTCGTTGGTTTTGTAATGCTAATGTTTTATTTAATGGTTTTGTTTTTCAATGTGTTATTTAAGTTAGTTTTACGGTCTGTCCCAAATGTAGCTTTCACAGTCTAGACAACATCAAAATCTAATAATAGTAGCACGTTCACATGTTATTGATCCAATCATGACGACTACAAAATCAAATTACATAGCCTGCCGGCAACTACCTATCTCTGGAACTTATATATATTTTTAATTAAATCACTAAAATGCTAATGAAATTTATAAGATATGATGCTTTAATCGCTACATCGTACTCTACGAAAATCATCATCAACATCAGTGTGATTATGTAAAAATCTCTCCTTTACAAAAAGAGTACCTACGTTAACAAAACTCAAATGCCATGAAAATATGAGCATACGGCTCAGCTCGCATTGATTGCAACGCGTGAATTGATGGGGTGGCATACAAAGAGCTAAGTGACGTATCTGGGTGAGCGGCCGTGCTGCCTGGGGCACCGGCTTTTGTTCGCGCGACCGAGAACGCACAGCGGCAGGGATAACGAAGTCGGTACCGTATGAATAGTGCATAGAAAAATGGAAAATGCTCTTCTATGTTGGCAAGAGCTTTACCTACCTTATAATACCTTTACCTACTTAAGGTATTATAAATTCAAATTAATTTATGAAAGTCTAGACGAAAATTGAATTATGTTTGAGAGCTCATCTTTCTTTCAAAATAATTTAACCCGAATTCATCTTTTGAAAATAAACCTACAAGCATAAGGTACACCAAACTTTACCAGGAACCCCGAAAGACGTTATATTTAACGTATAGAGACAATTAAATCGTTAACAGCCGCGTTATAAGCGGGGCAAAAGGTTATGAACCCTTAGAGAATAAAATCAGGGTAAGGGCGGGTTAGTCACTGCAATTAGATTAATGTTGCGTTTGGCAGAAGACTGGGATTATGATTGTATTCAAACTTTTATGTCTGTTAGTTTTACGGACACTTAACTTCATCACTGATTTAGGTATTCATTGTTTTAATAATAGGAAACTGCTAAATAAGCATTGCACTAGGAAATGCACTGCTATAGGCATTATAAAGAAACCTCATAAACATTACCACAACAGCCACTTTGAACTTAATTTTATAAAGCAATTGTATCTAGTTCAGTAATTTTGAACGATTTCAAACATCATATCACAGTCGAAAAACATTTTTGTAAGACCAAATATCCAATTCATGGAGCGACCACCGGTTTGCGGCCTAAAACCGCTGAACGTAAATCGTTTTTACACGAATACTCGAATATTCTAGCAACGTAAATAGGGTTGTCACTTTCCTTACGACCTTCGCTATATCCGTCGATGTATAAAGTGGCTACAGTAATATATTAAATCAGGACAGGAAAGTTGTCCCTTGGGAGCGTAGTTGGTACTATCTAGCTAGAAATTTGGTGGACCGCAACTTCAATGCTGAGGTTTTGTCCGGTAAAATACGGCTTAACTCGGAGGAAGGCGTTCTGTCCTGCGGGACCGGAGATTCGGCCGCCAAGCTTACGGGCCCTACGTCAAAGCTAAGTGTCAGCCCTAAAGCGTCGCGGCTCAGTTATTGAGTATGAATATTCAAAATTATTCGTCGAACGTACGGTGCGTGCTCTTCGCAGCATAAAAACGCATGGCATCCTCGTAATGAAATTTTGAGATGGTATGAATATCTAACGGTGGTCGAATGGAATTGGAAAAAAATTCCGTGTACAAAAAGTGTTTGGTTCGATATTTCAAGTCCTATTTGTCAATGTTTCAGGGATTTAGGATTAGGATATAGAATTTTAGATAACATTTTTCTTTACGACGAGACTGACAAAATTGTCTAACTGATATAATATTGCTTTTCTCAGTTTGTGTAACAAGTTACGTACAAATTGTTTCAAATCCATGACGTCACGAGATCGAACGTGGAAATGCACTTACGCAACCTGCAATCGCTGTGAAACGTCACAACGATAGATGTGATAAAACCTAAGTTGATTTACGTACCTATTCCTTAAACGTTATGCAATGTTCATTATTTATCAACGTCGATTTGTTAGCAATTTGCTTAATTAAATTACCTTATAAAATTACCTAAGCATGGCTACTACATGACGTAGGTTTTAATGAATATTACAATAATTTGCTACCCACACTAATTTCTGATGACATACATCAATGCAGATCAAGTACCGACCTTCCCAATAAGGATCACCAAGAAATTAATGATTATTTGCGAAATTGCCGAACAACACCTAGACAATGCCTGACTATTAATTAATGACAGTAAGAAACAACGTTGTTTAGCAAGGCGCCCCGTGGTATTTGACATAACATAATTGGCCCTCCCGCCTCCACACGAAGTTCCATTTGAGCCCACGGGAGGCGCGAATGAGAAACTCAATATAACCGGAGAACATGTAAGGGTTTTGTTGCTTAAATTATGGACCTTAATATAATGTAAAACCAAAACCGACGATAATTTAAACTTCATTAAGCCTTTGATCAGTTCAGACAGTTAAATGTTTCTTGGAACCCGGGGTTTTAGCTTATATTTAATTTAAAAGTCCAACATAAGCCAAAGCAATTACATGAAACATTATAAAATAAATAATATACAGTTATTTGCCTAAAATGTAAGCTCAAATAGGTACTACATATTATGATATTCAAAACAAACAACATCCAGACACAACAATAAGTATGTGTTAATAATAAGGCAGTAAGTATACCGAGCACGTATTCAAACTTGATAACATCAAACGCGTAACGGCACCATTCAGTAATCTTAGAAACAGTCTAAATCCTTACTACATTTATGCTATGACCTTTTAAAAGCAATACGAGGCAAATATGTATCACTAAAAGTCCACGGAGCAAAAGTAAAGCGTAATTCAGAGATAAACCATCCAATTATGAGGAGGCGCAAACAAAATAAGAGATTTTTAATAAGGTAATACATTTAGACGAAGCTTTACGTAACGCGCGCTGGCTCCGTAACGAAATGCAATTTAAAAGGAAAACGATCTCATTAACTCTGAAACACCCGAAAAGGGGAAGGCTCAATTTATAAACTCGGCAGCACTAATAAGTAAGGATATAGGTGTTTATGGTATAAGAAAAAGTAAACTGAAGATTACATAAGAAATGTCCATAATTAAAACAAACGTTGGGTAGATGAAACTAAAACTTGAGTATTGCATTAGCATCTTGAAATTTGAATTTTCTGGAACTGAAATGATGGTCTAGGTTAGCAATTAAGTCTTCTTTGTAGATTTTTATATAAAAATAAGACACGAAAGTTATAATATCCGTTAGATAAACAATAACACATTGTTAAGCAGCACTAAAATGGAAGCTTACGCTGAATATCGCTTCCATTTTCATATTTACAACAAATTATTCTTAGCTCATTATTCTCTCATACTTGAAATGATTGTTAAACGTTCCTACAACATATTTTTAAAAGAGTAACTGTTTCTTGCCGGTTCTTCTCCATAGAAACGACTTTTTGGAACCGTGCAACTAGTTTGACGTTTTGTAAGTGCTCTTTTGTAGCCTATATGAAATAAAAACATTATGACTATGACTATGATTGAATAGCTCATCAATCACGAAGGTCATCCGTAATTTTACACAGGCGGTTGACAGTATTCATTATAGATGGGTATTAATTAAATCATCTGGGTCGCCGCGCCCGCTCGTCGTCTGCACGGCCTTCCGTCTGCTGATGAAATGCCTAAACGGCTGCATTAACGTTTTAAAATCAATTTCCCGCCTTCTTCCAAATCCTCCCGTCCGGAAATTGGTAGGAGTCTGTCTGGTGTGTTTTTATTCATTTTATTTTATACCTTTCGAAAACTTTCAGCTAAAAATTGAATATTCTGCACAATAGTTAATAAAAGGCCAATTACAAGTTTTCAAAAAATGAAGTTCTTTTTCTTTTAAAATTTAAAGGCTTTGCTCTTGTCGGTGGAGTTAGTTGTACCAAATAAAATTACGATGTTTTAGATATCATGCTACTATAAGTTACTAGCTAATCTTCATTATTTACTTACAAGAATGTATTTATTTGTTTTACGAATATTTGATTAACAACAACGCGCGTCCACCTATGTATATGTATGTACATATATAGCTGTAAAATTCTACGGAACATCTAAATATTTATTTAGAGCGGTATTCAAATCCCTACGCAAGATACCTAGCTATTTTTGTTAATCAGGTAATATAAACATAATTCATTCATAGGTGGGTTTTTGAATATATATACAAAAGAGACCAATTGAAATAGAATTTTCTTCAAGAAAACCCACAATAGCAATACCTATAATATTTGGAGTTATGCTCGTTACCATCGAATGTTTTGGAGTACCTAGATAGAAAAATCCGCCACATGATGCAAGTATGTAGGTACTATTATTTCCCTTTCATTAGTCATTCATTGTACTCAAAGACCTTTGGGCATAGAGATACGTACAAATAAAGACCTTTTCTAAAGCGTACCCTTCCCATTTGCATTTCTTTTGTTTTGAAATAATATATTCCGTACGAGGTGACCGTTCACCACATTCATAAAAGGAATCTCGTTATTACACAGATAAATAGTCATTTTATGGCCGCTTAAATACTTGATGGGGTGCAAAGGTTTGTAAGGTCGTACCATTAGTGTCCCAACTCCCAGCGGAGGTTACACAAGTAGAGTAGCGAATTACTTCCATTTACTAAGTTAAATTCTAATCACTGGGTTTTGATTACAAAGCACAAAAATAGAAGTAGACGAAAATAAATACAGATTCAGCTGCCATTAGCACTTAGCAGACCCTTAAACAAACAACAGCCTATTATTAACTTTTGTACAATAAATAAAAGCTTTTCATTCAAGAGAGCTCGTGGTTTGCCTTTATTTTATTTGTTTCGCAGCCCTCGGCGGCTTTAATACCGTAATTCAGTGCTTTCAGGAAATTAACAAATGTGTGATGTCACCGTCGCATATTTTTAATTGGCTTCATGCAAGAAGCTGTTTTATATTTTTAAATGCGTATCTAAATTAATGTAATATTCACTACATCTCGCATGAAAAACTAACATCAAACCTTATACCCAAGGGAGTAGATAGAACCGAAGGAATGTTACAAGCTTACTCTTTCACTTTTTCACATTCATGAATCTTTTAGCACATACGGGCCGGTGCTTGACTACGCACAACACACATGGCGTCTCTGAAGGACATGGCGTTAGATAAGACCTTCCAGTACATACATTTTTCATCGTATATTTTATTCACATTAATAAACAGAACGCTTCCCAGAGGTGTAATAAAGGAGAGGAGAGTAGCATTCAACAGTGTGCAAATGAATTCATAATGTGATCATCATTTCTCATGGCAAGCATGATGTTGATTACAATGACTTTGTCAGGAGAATCTTTTGTTGTCGCCTACAATGAGCATAATGTCCGGCAGTGAACATTGAACTTCTATTATTATTGTAAATCCACATGACGTATCTCGCACTTGTTAAGAACAAACGATAAATATACCTAATGTGAAATGAATAGGTTAAGCTAATGACCAAATTTTGTCAGTATTCATGTTACAAATAACACATCTACTTTTCATAAAATCCCTCGTACTTACAATTGTAAGACGCTTTGCAATATGTAAAGCATTTTTCTCGGTCACTTAATCTAGTGAGTAGCAGACTTAAGTATGCTACAGTTCAAGGTCATTATAAATATTAGGTAGGTGTACAATTAAATTAGTACTTTATCCCTCCAGGTTGTATCTCCTCCTCTATTTTGTGTGCAAACCAATAATGAATTCGTATAAATATTAGTCTTATACCAATCAATTTTTACGTTATCCCTCCCCCCCATACATGCATGATTGACTGCAGACGGAGCTCTCATCCACAAAAGTCCGAGGTAGTTTTGTGTTAGACATGCAAGCACCTTTACTTTATATTATGCTGGTAGAATATTACCTGCAAGGTTTTACGCCGACACGCGCAATAAGTCACAGCACCAATGGTCGTTAGGACTAATAACTTTCAACATAACTTAAAAAGAGTTAGACTCAAGCCAAATCGATTTATCCATAGAATCAATTCCCTGTTGAGTTCATTACATTCTACAGGCATTAACTTTAATTACACGATAAATTAAGCAGGCCATTAGACGAAAAACACGAGTATGTAATTTAACGAGCAAGGTTCGCGCACACTTGTTCACCTGCGCGAAGATATAAGATAAAATTTCCTTGTCAAGTTTCCGCGTTATAGATGCTTTATTAAAATTATTAATGATGGAGTGTCTTTGAATATTGTGTAGGTAGCTGTGGAGGAAACATAGTGTGTATCGTCAGAATATTACTTTTTAAAGTTTAGTTCGTGCTACAAATTCGTGTTCAGTGTCTCGTTTGAATAAGTTTTTTTATTGTTAACTATCTGTATTGTGTAGGTAATAACACTTTACAATACACTATAAATAACACAATACACAAGAACTCGTTTAATGAGTAAATGAAAAGTTAAGTTAAGTCATCCCTTAATATTTAATGTCTATAGGTATTAATCATAGTTAAATCATGGTTAGATTGGGGGGATATCGGACTATCCAGCTATGAAATCGCAAAAATAGCAAAGGCAAATCCGGAACATAGCTCAGAGCTCCGGTAAATTACTGCCACCTATACATCTGACCCAATAGTCAGCGCGTTTCACGGTCCACCTCCTAGGGCTATCCCAATTAATCTTATTCACACGATTCAGCTACATTTGGAATCGCGTGAATTTACTCCGCTCCACCAGCCTTAACCTATAGCCACAGAATAGATATGTACAGAAGAATATCACTATAATTATTTAATACTAGGTACACAGATGTTGATGTTTTTATTTCTTACTGACCCCTTACCATGAACTCTTAAAGCAGGACAGTTTAAGATGTGGTACCGAGACGCCGCTACGTGCAGTGTAATTCGGCGTCTCGCTTTCACATCTTAAACTGTCCCGCTTAAGTGAGTTCAGTAAGGGGTCTGAAGGATTATAGTCACATACTGGATGTATGTATTTCAAACTTTGGGGTCCATAGACATTTATTTCTTGACAAAGAGGAGAGACATGTCCTTTGCAATACAAGACTAAATCGATTTACACGGCAGTCAACAGCAATGGTGTTAGCAGTTTTCAGTACCCATTCTACAAAGCTCACGCTAAACGCAAGAGTAAAACATAATACTATAGCGTAAGTTCCTTATCGTCTGTCCTTAAAAGTGGACTTTCTGCACCCTTTGCGTTTACGATCCTAGGCGGAATGTGGCGGGAACTCCAGCGGTGATCAATTTGCGGCCGACGAGTGCTATTTGTAAGCCTTTCTTTGGCTACCGTATTTCTTGGGGATATATGGGGATGTTCTATCGGTGTTACTTTACTCCAAACGTACGGTAATAGCTGCCATTCGTTTAAAGTGTTTTTTACTTTGGTGGTATTAGGCTTTGCATTACTTTATGTATATTTTTATGCTGTGAGAGATAGCAAGCCTGTAAAGCAATCTCTAGTTTACTAGGTTACAAATTGAGACATCTTCACTTAGTTGTGACTTACTTAATGATTTTATGTTTAATATTTTGACGAAAGGAAAACACATAAAATTACTTTTATAAACTACCAATAATAGTACTCTGCACTTGTAGTAGACTTTAATTAGTTAATTAATTGTACAGTCAAAACGAAAACATTTAACAGAACAGACGTTTCAGTAAACGAACTTGAAACAACTATGTGACTTACGGAACATAAATTTCCTCGCGCGGCAACGAACGACGCATTAAAGTGACGTAAATTTAATGTTAGGTTTAGGCGATGTTTCTAAAATATCTTTATTTAGAATATCTATCTAATGTCATAATATCTCAGTCTGATTTTAAAAGCAAAATGGTAGCTAATATCTATCTGATTAATTTTGTGTTGGTTTAGTAGCTTTATATTTATATGTAAGTATTTAAAGCAACATACAAATTACTTCGTTTGATAACAGTAAACAAAGAAAAACCTTATTATTAGATTACTACAGCTACATACAAAATACGTTTTTACGATGTAGTTCAGTTTAATTTACACTTACAATCAGACTTAAGTAAGGTGTAAATTCATTTTATTCTATTTTTATAGGGATAACAAATCTATGTCAGTCACTCGTTTGTAAAGGCAAACAAAACTCTCATAAATCATATTTATGACAGCCAATCCAGTTATAATCATAAAATTATAAAGCATCGTACTTAATGCTTCGAGATGAAACCTCATTCATTCATTATTTACAGCTCAATTCCGTGTCAAGTCATGAACCATGAAACTTAAGTGTTAAATTACTTACGCTGCGAATAATTAAGAATTTTTATTAATAAACTTACCGGCAATGACACGGTGGAGTACAGTTACTGGTTTATTCTGGTACCGTTTGCCAAAGAAGGTCAAGTAACATAGTGGACAAGATCTAATATAATGTAGTTAGTCATTCAGTAACTTAGTCTCTGGTTTATTTATATGTGACGCGTGTGGCCAGCACATGTATGTATATAGCAAAGATATGAATAGATAGTTACTTTTTGTTACAGTTATTTTCACTTGTCTTTGATCTACATAAGACATTCCGCTAATTAAAACTGTTGTCATCAAGTGACGACTACATTTATTTTATAAGAATACGTAGATACTTACTTGATGAAAAATCTACTCTCTACAAACGGTATACTTACTTAATTAAATATTATACCAGTCGGGGTATTTTACTATCTAAAACTTTTACACTAAACCGCGATTCTAAAAAGAGAATTAGGTACCGTAGGTACTCAAATTCAGCAGTGTTAGTTTTTCATCAAAGAAAAATAAATTTATTAGAAGCGCCCACACAACTCAATTATCCATTTTTTCCAGTTCCATCTAGTTTCCAGGGAAATGGGATAGAAACTACTGGAAAATGAAGTATTACGCCTTTTAAGTTTCAATATTGAAGTTTTCAGATTCAATATCGACTAACGATTACTCAACCTCCTTTGACTAAGTAATAATTTACTCGCCAAGCTCTCAGCTGTGGCTGTATTATAGAGCCGTCTAGATTATTATATTTAAGGATAATATTATTGAAAGAGTTATATAAAGATCTATTTACGGTAACTTGGGAATAATAAGGTAATTTGGGTGAAGATACAAAACTTTTTCGTTTGCAAGTATTAAGGGATTTTGCGAGTGAAACAGGAAGATAACCTTTTTGGTAATGTAGGTTGTTTATGTTTATAATGAAATACGACTTCGTGTAATCTATACCCAACACCTTTTGACTTTAGAACTTTATGGTTGAATGAATAAAATCTTTTTTAATTCAGAGTTTAAATCTTTTAAGAGTTCAAGGAACAAGTGAAGCACTTAACATAAAAGCCTAAAAGGTAATCTCGTGACTTTGTAAACTCATTCACTCATCAATATGAAGTCACTATCAGTTAATATTTCTTTGAATTGCATCAAATCACTATAAATATTTAATTAAAGTCATAAAAACCAACAACCTCAGATATTGTTAGCTTAGAAGACATCTAGAATACTTAAACCAATTGCATTGATTCAACGCAGAAAAACATCAAACCTTTATTTACAACATCACATGTTTTATTTCTGGAATAGTAACAATACCTTAAATAAAGCGTACAAAAAGAAATCGCAAGATATTTGGTGGTAGGTACCGAACTAAAATCCTATGCTGTCAGAAAAATACACACGAAGAAATCATTTTACAAAGCAACGTAAAGTAAATTTTCGATATTAATATTCCTAAAAAAATATTACCATAAAAGCGGAGAAAAATTCCAAGCAAGCCAATACTTTTACTGTTACCATTTAAACTTTGGCCTGACTCACATCAAGTCGCGTCGTCGCCTCAAAAATGTTAATATTACACTCCGCTTACATTTTGCGCTCATTTATTTGATACATTAGACGTAAATTGCACATTTTGTTACACTCGAATTACCTTACCGACGTTCGAGGGTTACATTCTCATACCTGAATTTTTTCGATGGAGGCAGGTGTTACGTAAAGGCGATGATGTAGAATGTTGGATTTGCATATTATAATACTAACATATATTATAAGGACCGTGAGCTGTCCAGCTAAGACCAGACCATCCCTCCGTGAAAGTTACGGAAGAAACAATTTACAGTTAATATCGGGCGAAGTTATTTAACATAATTTTATGCACTGATAAAACAAACTGGGATCTCTGAATATCAAGTTTGGCGATTATTACATGATTATCTGCTTTTGTAACGGTCTATAGCCCATGTTTAGGAGATAATAAGGATCTAAATATAATATGAATCACGAACGGGATTTAGACTTTTACCGCCTCAGTGGGTGGTGAAAGATTGAATGAACGCTGTGGAACTGTTATAAATCCTACGTCAATCTGGTGCCTAATGCACCGATTTTAAGTTCTTTCTTGAGCTGCATCACTTCATGCTTTTATTATTGTAGTAGTATAGTAGTTTGCATCGCTTTAGGTAAGTATTCATATGTATTTATGTTGACACATAATGACTGTATTATTTCATACATTCAAATTAATGGAAAGCGTTAGCTTAAGTTGGTTTAGTACCTACGTACTAGAACCAATATTATTATTATCGTCTACTTGCTTCAACTACAAACGTAACTCGTTGACGTCACAATTTCCATATATTATGCAGAATCTGGGAAACAAATATTGATCGCCGATAAGTTTGACGGCGGCGGTCCATTGGATTTCGGACGCTGATGCGAGGGCGATATAGTCTTTTTCCAATAATCCCTTAAAAATGTGACAGGGCTGATTGATGGCGGGGGTTTCAACTAGGCGTTGACTTTATTTTATACTATCAAAATATTTTCTACCTCAAATCTTTCAGATTGCGTAAAGGGTTTTTCTTTGTACTCAATTTACTGTAATATTCTGTTTGTAGTTTGACAAATTGAATTTCGAGAACCCTATTCGTTAGGTATTTCTCTTGTACCTGACACTGCTGACAGTAGAATATATAATAAGTATAACAATAATTTGATTTTATTTTCGTCTCTAGGTCGCTGTTTAAGTCACCCTTAAAAACAAGGCATACAAATGTCTATTCTTGTTTTACTTACGGTACATTTTTTGTTTATCAAAGGCGCTAAGCGTCCTCAGTTCGAACGAAAATAACTTGCCGTTCAATATAAATATTTATGTGAAGCGTGTCCATGTTTTGGATCATAGAGAAGTTTCGTATTTGATAACATGTAACAAAAATAGGTTCGTATAAATGATTGCCGACGATGATAAGCGATGCCTATTCAAAGCTATTTTTATCAAATTGTTGAAATAATGAAAAATTAATAATAGTAAGTTTCTACGGAGTGTTTTTAATTGTAAGTTTTGGAAAAAAAAGTAATATTTGGTGATTAAACTAATTGTTTCCTACGTGACTGTAGATCTATGCAGAATAGAGGCGAAATAAGATAACAATCTATTTTAAAGCGTATTATTTTCTTACTTCTATGGTAATCTTTTAAGCCTATAAATACGTCACTGCGTCGCAACATGTGACTTCTGATTTCGCACGACTACGTCAATTAATTTAGATACTACGTTATGTCGAATTGGCAATCCTGAAAATGTTAATTCAAACATGTATGCATCTCTTATAAATTTATAATAATTTTATACTAAAGGAAAGTCCAAAAAAATCTCTTTTGTCTTAACCTGGACGTAAAATCATGTGGTTTGCACACAGCAGTAGAAGTAGATACCTCTATTTCTTCTTATAACCTATAACTTGCACACAGCAGATCTTGCAAAATGGTTGTGATATACTGCCACCAAGCCAAGACAGTAGAGGCTATAACAAAACTGATTATTTTTTTATTATTCATTTGCATGGTTGATAAATCTGTAGTTTACCATGACATAAAAGGTAATATTATATGCAAATGCAAATACTATAAACATAAAAATATGAGTACAAGTCTTACAACCACGAGAACCAGTTCCAGACTTTATTTGTACATGCAAATAAACATGTATTTCACATTTCAAAGAGCTCTCAGCATTAAAACTTAATATGGAGCATAATTTAAACCCGCCTCGGGTGATGCCTCTCAACACGACGCTTCTTATTCGTTTTAAACTATACCGGTAGGTAATGGGTTTTATAAAGTTCCAAATTGAAGGGTAAAAGGTCTGATTACTGTCTCAAACAAGTTTTTGATAAAGGTGATAAGTTGTCATGCTGATGGACTCATGAAAAATGACAGGTAAAAGATGAGATAGTATTTTTGTTTCCTCTGACAACAGATAAAATGTTGTCCTGACCGAATTTCGGTCTCGGCGGCCGATCTCATCTGAAACTAGACAAATACGCAGAAGTAATTATAGTGCACAAGTATGCGCGCAAAAACAGGTGCACTCCCTATACCCTCACTCTCATAGTCCGATGGGACGGAAGACCGACACGACCGGAGAGAGATCAGGCGCAGGACCAACGGTTTAATGTGCCTTTCGAAGCACGGAACAACAACAGTTAACCGATAGTAACAATAGATAGCATTCAAGTTATTCTATTCAACATATTTTATATGTAATTGGTACCGTTACAATAGTTCAAAATGGTATTTATTTATTCACAACCTTTTGCTATCTATCATACACGTTTCAAACATTTTAATCTAAACGTGTCCATATTCCCGCATGAGATAGGTACCTTCTACACTGTATTCTAAACAAATATGGAAATAAAGCGATAGGTATTTTTGATTTATTCTCTCAATAATATACAGTTCAATCTGAAATTTACAATGAATAGAGACTGGTGTCTGCAGTAGGTAGAACCTGTAGGCTGTATTATTTCAAACGAAAAGCTGAACTAAAAATAAATCAATTTCCTTGTGCATCTGTGAGTTTACATCTCTCCGAAAATCAGTGCGAATCTTTAGGAACAGCTGGCGCCCTTCTTAGTAATGAAGATTCGGAGTAAAACAATGATAACCTTTGTCTAGTTTTGCACAATACTCAAACTGTACAACTATGATTGCGCTCCCTGTCGCAAACTTTAACATTTCTGAAGCACACATTCGCGTAGCAAGGCACAAAATTAAGTGCGAGTCTGTAATTAAAGCCTCACAAGTGTAGCTAAGAATGTGTGCTCTATAAAGTTTGAATATAATTTTGAATGGCACTACAATGACACGACTTGTATGAGCAATAAATAAATTTAATAAAGATAATTATCTTTCTTGTTCCTTGATTAGAAGGATTAGGATTAAAAGTGATTGAAAATCATAAAAACAGAAAATGTTTTCTGAAGTTAAACCCCCTATGAACATCCTTAAAAGTAAATTTAAATACTTTAAATACTTAGGTACTACAGCTCTCTACCACAACTAGAACCCATCCACAGCACAGCATAGCATTCTTGAGCCTCTCAATATAATTAGACTATCTATTACAGTATTTTCAGTATGAATACTGGCAAAGTCTTAAATATATATCCTAACCTATCCATAAATATAAACTGACATAACGTGATAGTTGTTGACCATGTTTAACATCCCGCATTACAAACTAACTCACATCAATCCATTATTAAAAGCTAACAAGTAGTAAAAAAAACGGACCAGCCTGTAAAATTGAATAGTGGCGACATTGGAGACCACTGTAACTGTCCCGCACGTGACGTCACGGAGCGGTGCGTGTACAAATCCCTTCACGGCCGAGCAGGCGCCGGCGCACGTACTACCCTTCGTGAGCCATTTGTGTCCACGTGTCGGAATTTTTAATAGAACCGGAACACCGTCTGTCCTGTTAGTAAATCATCCCGAACGCTCGTACAGAATTGCACGGGCATTTATGCTCGTTGCATTATCGTGTACGTTTTGCTATATGAGGTGTTGAGTTTATCTTCTTTGGATTTATTTATATTAAAACAAATGAGCGATGTTATTTTACGATTCGTTTATTCAACATTGCATAACAGCAAACGCTACTGGGATCGTTTTTTTTTTATATTAGTTACTACCTACACATACCACGGAAGATAAATGTCAAAACATTTATTATTTATCACCTATTCTACATCGAAAATGTATCTTATAAATATAAACCAGCTTGGTGACCTTTTCCGAAAGGTAAAGTTTTCCCATTCCAATACTGTTTCATAAATTATGCTCAAAATAATTTTCCAAAGTTCGACTGAAATCGGTTAATCTTTCACACTACATAAACTCGATGCCGGCGCAAGTAAAATCTTCGCAAAACTAACAGAAACCCAGATTTGGGATAAGACTAAAACTATTTTTTACATAAATAATTCAACGGACACTGTTTTCAGCAGAAAAAACGGAGAAATCTTAGCACAGTAGAAAAATAATGGGCATTATTTCACAAATTTTGAAATAATCCGTACTAAATAAAAAATACCTATTTTTCGTCGGCCGAGAGCGATAAACAAGATTAAAATTACACGAGGCGAACAGGGCGAAGCTTGGGCATAAATCTCCAAGGAAAGCTGGGGAGTTGAATGGCTAGTTTATTGTTCAAACAACGGTCAACAAAGAAACACAAACTATAAACAGTGAAATAACTATGGCGGTTTTAGCTCCATGAATATTAAATGAAAGAGAAAATGATACTGCATACTGCGATATCGTGCGACTGAAAGGACACTTGATGGTTCAAGGCCGCAGACTCGAGGAAGATATTGCAGGTACATGTGCTTTCCTTGAGATTACTCCCTTATATACAGTCGTAAAAGTTAATGCCCGTAGACAGTCGTAAACACGGCTATGATCCAGACGAGTGAACGGTAAATATTGTCCAATCATTAAGTTACGAGAGTGAGTGAGGAATGTAGCGCCCAGAACATGGAAGACAGTCACAGCTTTGATGAGCGTCACGAGGATATTATATTCACATGAGAATAAGTTTTAAATGCTAAAAAAAATGATCGCGTATAGTAATGATAGTAATTAGAAAATATAGGTAATCTTATTAAGCGGCACGAGAGTGTAGACGTTATCAATTACAATTCATTTTCGGGTCTAATCTGTAGTCAGTCTTTTATAAGGTTAAAAAATAAAAATAAATTTTTGTCTTGAGGCTAGCTACATAACTGTTACTCTATAAATTTTATAAGTTAAATTACATTTAGATTAAAGCGGCCGAGAAAAGGCGCCCAATGCAAATAAGGATACAAAATTATAAACGTTAGCGTACGAGGATAAATTCAGTTTATAAGTAAGGGTCTTCCTTATGACAGTATAATGAGACTTTGGGCTCAGCCTACATAAATTGTCCTTTTCACTAAAGCATAAAATCTTATATTTTATTTTAATAAATTCATTTTACTGTTGCTGTCGTCAATTTAGCAGATAACAGACTCGTGTGGTCGAAGACGTTTCTGACGTAAGAATAAGAGTTATACCCTGTTTAGCTTGCATCTTTAACCATGGTACTTTAAGGTTTAAACCTCTGGGGCATAAGTTTATCTGACAAAACACTAGCCATTCCCGGGCATTACTCTCGAGCCACGAATTAGCATTAACTAGAAATATCTGGATCTGGACTGAATTCTGTTTTATTTTTCCAAATTCATTTCATAATGTAGCGTTGTTTATTTGTCTCAAGAGAGAGTATTTGAATATAACAGCCAAGTGATACACTGAACATGTTATTGTTCCATTCTATGTGCCAGTAAAGCAATGTATCATATCAAAATGAATGATAAGTTTATTTAATAAAATATCACGAATTCTTATTACCCAAAGCTTTATTTTAGAAGGGTAGTATTTTAGCGTAAAACGCGTAACGGTCAATACGAAATGTGATGTATAAGCAGTATGTATTCACATATGGTATTTTTAGTTGCTCCTCAAATTCCGTGAACACAGTGCATGATTCCCGGAATCTCATAACCCTATACCCCAGGCGATGAAATAGTGTGTGTACGTAGAAATACGTTTACGCTACACTGAACATCAGGCAATATAAAATGTTAAAATATTTCATTAATGTGTGCCTTTTTTTGATGTCGGAAAAAGTGTTTTATAGGTAAATTGTTTTGGCAAAGAAACTTTTTGTCATTAATGTCACACCTTCACCTTGGTTCTTTCTTTGGAAAGTGTCATCAGAACAGTGATAAAAATACACGAATTAGTTGAATGTTTGAATTTTGTAACACTTTTTGTAACACTTTTTGAAACAAACTGTCTATCAAAAATATATTTTTGATGTCCAAATACCAACTGTACCAACATATCGGATTTTAAGGTTTAGTTATCTTTTTTCAAAACATAGGTAATATCGATTTTAATTCAAACCATATTTAATCCATTTTTCAATAAACACGTATGTCCATTGTACACACCATCCATGCAATTGACGTAATTCGTGCGCCAACGTGTATTACGCAAAAAGGAGCATTCGAGACAAATCAGGACCTAATTTTGTGATTTCGGAACCGCAATGAAGACGATTACTAACCTGTTTGTCCATATGCGAAGATACAAGCGTTGTACCCGTCGAATGCATTGTCGAGTATATCCCTGCCCAGACATTCGAATACTGTCTTCTGAGAGGCGAAGTGAGGCAGTTCTGGGTCCAGGGAGTAGAAACAGTGGTCGAAGGCAAATGTCTTTGGTTGTTTCCTGGAAAAGAAAAATATGCTTGTATCATCCACGTTATGTTTATCTTTTAGTAGTTTACATAATGGTGAAATTTTACGATGATATAGAACAATTTGAAACAAAAAGGTTAAAGATAGATTTTATTTTAACTTAAAAAAATATATGAATGTTAATAGTATTTTAATTCAAATGACCATTCAATGACGGTTTTATTTAAGCTTATATATACATAAACATAGAAACGATTGCGTAAACCATCCGTGGTCGAGAATGTCCACGAACGTAGTCCGCTTTAATCAAACTATGCTAATGGTAGTAAGTTTTAATTAATTGCATAGAGACCAGACCTTTACTAAAGCCAACACTAGTCAAACTCTCCTGCTTAAAATAATTAAAATACGTTTAGATTTTTACACTCACATTATACCGTTGGACCCGATACGATTTTCGTAAGGGACACATTATGGAAAACGTGTTTTTTTAATTTGCATAAGCAATTTGATACCAAACTTCCTTATTTGTAAAGTACCTACTTACAGCCCTGCACAAAATACTCTCGTTCATAGTTTCAGAAATATTCTAAGTTATTTACTATATACGCCGGTTGCACTCACGTGTGTATTCGGGAATGCCCGACTAGTTTCGAACTCGAACGGAGTTCAGTTTGGCTCGCGACTCTGCCGCGTAACCAGCTCATGAATAAGGGCTCCGTTCGAGTTCAAAACTAGTCGGGCATTCCCGAATACACACGTGAGTACAACCGACGTATATAGTAAATAATATGGATAACACTCACGAAAGTTATTAAGGCATCGCAACAAGTAGGCTTGGAATATGTTACAAAATCTGTGTAATTTTTTCGCCACCTATGTACATGTGTCATGCAACGTGACCCAAAAACACGTCAAAGACGCTGAGAGCCTTACAGCGTTTTTCTAAGAGCTTTGCGAAAGCTCTTTTTTTCTAATTCAGATAATATTTTTCTTTAAAGATTCAAAAGCTTTCGGAATACGCTTCTATTGATACTATTTGCTTACATAGACAACTTTCTGTCTACATGCTCTATAACTTAAGGTTTCATCCGTAAACTGCTAAAGGTTTTATAAAGATGAAACGAAGGGAAATAAGTAGTAATAAAATCCTATTACAGGATGACTCAAGCCAATACCTCCTCATATATTTTCCTACAGTCGAATCACTTTATATCCCTCTACCCACCAACTGGGGCTGCAGAATTTTCCAGCCAACTTTAAGCTTCCAACTGAACTTATTTCTCCGAACTATCCAATATATTCTATCCCTTCACACTATTGCAAAAAGAAAAGGACAGAAAAGGAATAAATTCCCCAATACATTTCGTTTGGATTGGATACGGGTAGCGTGCCAAAAGATAATGTTATTACTTCGATTTATTGACCTAATTGTTGATTTTTAACGATAGCCTGACTATTGTTATTCTACTGGATTTGTATCTGGGATTATCTGGATGCCGTATTAGTTTCTCGGATTGAATGTTATTTTTGATTTTACAAATGATTGTTTGGTATAATAAATAAGATTAATGGCCTTAATATTGAGGTGCATTTGATATAATATAACTTTACTTCTAATGCTGATGACTTTACGTTCATATTGAGAACCTGATGTTTCGAAGTTGTGCTACTTAAAGCTCAATTTTATCATTAAGGTGCACTTAATTCGAAACGGAATTGTACTAAAATGCATCTAAACAACAATTGCGCTAATTTAGCCTAATGCACCTAATTTCAAACGAAAATTTCCTACATACTTTAAAGGCTAAAGACTTATAAATCCAAAGCAATATTTCCAGTTTCGCAGTATAAAAATCCAGGTATGCCTGGGGTTAGTGGCCTCAAGGCAGGAACTACATCTACGAACCTTGGCATTGCGTGTTAATGGTACGTTTTACAAGTGAAATAGGAGAGGTCTTTACACAAGCCTTCACAACTAATACGTCACTCCTGTTTACTTGAACGGATAGTGTTAACTTACAATAAATTTCCCTGTTTTTGGCAAGTTTACAAGTGGCAACGACCTCGTCTGGAACTCACAACTCGTAACTGAAAGTACGAATTAGGTAAAATAATGATATAAATCTGTATAAGGAGTTGAGTACAATAATATAGTGTATTGACCTCCGGACCGTTCAAACCCTTTTCTCTTTAGTAAAGGATTGAATTCTCAAGTTTCATTACCGTTAAAATCATTGAATTCCGATCAACTTAAAGCAACGAATACCGACCAATCTGAACTTCTATTTACATTAAACTTAAGAAATTGCCTTGCCAATTTATCTTGTTTAATTTTATATTGCTTTAAAGACGACCACCTCAAAGAATGATTTTGGCTTACCAAACCCAAATTGCTAAGGTACTAAAAGTGCCTAATCCCAAGAAAATTTGTCTGATAACGCTGTTGAACCGAGCCGAGCTAATATATCCACAATAAAACACATTAATGCTGCTGTCGTTCTCGCTACACATCTAGCTGCGCATGTGGTTATGACAGAATTCAATTTGCCAAAGCGACAACTAAGTCACACCTCCGAGCATGCACGGGTTAGTAATCAACGCCACGACTAGCTTTGGCAATTCTAGCTTAGTATTAACTTATGCAAGATAGGAAACCGACTTGAGACAGCAAATTACGAAAGATGAAGAAATAAATCGATGTCAACTGATAACGACTCCCTCTACAATCTGTGTCACTTTTAATGTATGCCGATTTAACTTTAACATTCTTATAAATCAATCAATATGAAGGATTAAAATAAAAAGGCGACGTGCTGTCTTCCTTGCTAGCTTATCTTGCTTGATCTGAAGCTTAACTAATACATTTTGTATAGATTTTCATAAGTAGATTTGGTCGGAAATCTTTATATTGAGGATCGCAGTCTCCATTTACAGAACCACAAATTTTCCTAAACCTGACCATATAAATAAATTGATCACTATCAGTATCAAACACAAATGTATTATAATTAAAATACTAAATGGTACATGTATCTACGCACTACCTAAAATACAATTTTAAACTTCGTAGTTTTAGTCAAATAGTAGTCATTAGCTAATAAACGACGACGATGCTAAACTAATTTCCGACCGTTTCGGTCGTAGCATAATTTCAGTTAATTTGTGCAGATCGTACCGGCATCAAACTCACTAACGAGCATCGCAAGCCATACTTAGTTAGAAATCGACAAACTGCTTGCAAGTGCAGCCATAATATAAGGCTGAGTTTGAGAAGAGAGCTTGACGCGCGTTTAACGAATGTTCGTTTACAAAGTCTTAATGAGACGCCCGTTTCTAGGTGAAACCTTTTAAAGAATCTGCGTATAGTTATAACGTGCGCCAGAAGTTCTCATTTAAGCATGTCGTTTTCCGAGCAAGTTGTTACTACCATATATGCAGTTGGGAACATGATATTCAGGCACGCAGATTATGTTTTTGATTCCGCAGATATATAGTTATAGACGGTGACATCATTGTACTTTTATGGCATGTGATCAATTAGGTAGGCTTACAGTGACTATAAAATATTTTCTGATCTGAATTTGGTTTAAAGAGGCGAATGAAAACTGCAACAATGCCAAGCCGAATACCTACAGCGGCTACAAAAAAAACACAGCACTTCACATACATGGCTGCGTCACAATTTCATTAGACAACAACGTGTAATACACTCTCATATTCCCACGAGATAAGACTGAACGGGAAAACTTTTAAAGAGCTTTGCCACTACACGCTACGTTTCGAGACAAGTAACTTTTATACAAAAATCAAGTCAGACAAGTAACAGGGATTCCACTATGTTGCGAGAGATGGACAAATGTTTGAATCGGCTCGTACGTGAGCTCTACAAACAGTAGATGTTTAAAAAGATATTTTGGCAACCATACCTTGTTTGTTAGGAAATGTTTAGAGCGTTTAAATTTCTACCTGAACAGAAATCGCTGGAATTGCGACAATAACTTGAAATTCACGGTAAGTGAAGGTGTCACGCAAATTAAGATCAGGTATTTCATTATAATACTCGTCTAACTTCCTCAAGAAAATTAACAGCAACATACAAGTTTTGATTGATTAAATTTATAACTCAGAACAACTTGAAAAGTTAGGTAGAAAGCTAATAAATATTGTTAGAAACTTTGTGTCTGTGATTACAATAGCTTTTCAGGTCTCGATTTATTTACAACGTTTATCAAGTACCGTGGAGTACCTGTTCTATAATCAAAATTGGTATTGTGAAAGCTATTCATTCTACTTTAAGGTCAAAACCCTACGGTGTCTGTGGCAATCCCCTAAAGTGCTATTCACAACCGCAGAACATACACGAAATGGTAATTCAATTCCATTAAATTTCACAGCAATTTTGCTTAAAACCCTGTTTAGGTATGTATATAAAGTTAGCCGGGTAGACCGCATACAAGTCCCGTCAAACTTTGTATGCCATTGACTGTCTCGGTCAGTTACTATTAAGTCCTGTAAGACAGCAGCCACAAGGTAACCACGAGAAACTTTAAGCGGGAAAGTCGTATGAAAGTTTGAGGCACTAAAACATACAAGATTTTTAACTCCAGAATACTTAAACGCAGAGGAATTATACATTTTCATAGTTGTAAAAAGAAATCGATACGTTGACTTTCTGTGAGAAAAAAAGCGTAGTGTCGCTGTCCTGAGCCTTTAAACAGTTTGGTACGTATTGATATTGGCTCTCGGTCAAACAAAACACAAGCATATCAACGAGCGCAATAATAACGTGAGCACGAAGGGGGAAGTCCGTGCGGCGGCAGGACGCCGGAAGGCTCTGCAATGTTTGCTATAAAATAACATTATTTGGCAACAATCCAGATGCTTGCTCATAATATGGATGCGGCGGGATCGCAAGACACCCTTAAAGAAACTCAGATGAATTTTGTAATAAAATAACAAGCACTTTCTGAAGGGTTTTACGAGAACGACTTGGTTGAACCGAGTCAGCAAAGCTTACCAGGATTCAGGCGCCATTTACGTTGACGACGTAAAATAGTGTTCTGGAGTAATGAAACGTTTCATGTTGGCGGTAAAGCTAACACGTAAGACACCTTTATGTATTGCAATTTTGTTTAGGTACTGAGATCGGTCCTTCTTAGTCTCGTGGTAGACTTAAGCGCAAGGACCAAATTTATATTCACTAAGTTAATATGCAGGTAAGTAGATTCCGATGTGACACTTGTGATGTCTCTTATCTAATCTAAGATATAAGATACATCTACTGAATAATTGTGCCAGATAAATCGTAATAGGCTCGCCCCCTATTGTATGGGAATGATAATGTTAAGCAAAATGTAATACGAAAAGTAAAGTAAGTAAAATAAAAAAATAAAAAAAGGCGTTTAATTCTTGGATTCGCCAAAAATATGATAAACGTAATTACTACTTATCTAATATAGAAGTTAATGCTGAAACTGGCTCGGAGGAATTTCAAATAAATACTAGTTCAAACTGCGGGCTCATTAAGTTATTTATGACAGTGCTAAAATCAGTCGTGTACGTATAAAAGGCTACTAAAACTTCATTTAATCGACGGTTAGGCGAATAAATTTGGCCATTGAACTCGTAACTTTGATATTCTACTAATAGTGGCTTTTATTTAATGTATCATTATGTAGACTGAAATATTAGAGCCATTAGATCAAAGTAGAACGTTCTATTAGATTACAAAATAGAATAGGAACTTGAAACAGACAAACCAAGGCTTAGAATTATGTTATCTGTGTCTTAATATTGTTACTTGTGTCATACATATGCTGCTATAATATAATAATACCACATAGCTCAAAGACGACCACAGCCTATAAATTTCTAGTTCATTGCTTCAAAACCCATTTCCCTTCATTGACTGTCTACACGCAAGATGAACAGGGGACCGCCTCACACACTTAAATATTGTTACATCATTAATATACTTCAGAAATCTCTCTATCAAAATATGTGAGAAAAAAACAAGCAAAATTCAACCTTGGTTAAATAGATTTCTTTTGTTTGTAAAGCGAGTCTAATAACAACACGGCAAGTTAAAGATTTTGTGGCCACACAGTTACTAATTTCAAGTATTGCTACATTTGCTACACATTTAACGAAAAATCGAATTAATTTGTCAGTGTCTGAAAAAGTATTGCCGATTTAGCTGGCGGAAACTATATGAGAAATATTAAGGGATCGGTACATTTATAACTACTATTTGTAAAAAGAACACTGTCTGATTATGACAAGTATAGCTGTAGAGGATTCCCTTTATTATAAACAAAACTAGTATGATTTTGATAACCAGTACACTACCTAAAGGTGCTAGATCAAGACATCGTTATATCCCTATCGATTGCGAAATGTTGTATCGAATGGACAATATGACCAACGTCTATCGACTGTATAGAGAAGCACTTTAAGCGCGGTAGTTATGTCAATCCCACTCGGCCGCTCATAACAGCTGTTTACGGATCGACGTGATCTAGGTACTCCTTTCTTTATTGCCCATAAACTCTACTGGTGAGTACGGGGCGTACGGGTTTCCGTATGACCGTAACAATATCAGTCAATGAGGATGCTGCGTCAATCTTAAGGCTTGGTAGATAGGGTGAAAGTAGTTTGTTGTTGATATTAGACACGATAAAGCCGCTATCTATATATATAAGACGGTTGGACTCAATTATGAAGTTATAGTTAGCGTATTTTAAAAGATATAGTTATTTTATTTACTTCTATAGATACAAAACACCTAAAACTTCATTTTAAGTGGTTGTATATTTCTCCACTCATTAAATTATTAATAGATCATTTCTAGGCGCAAATAACCTAATTTTTACAGTAAATTACCCTTTCATTACTCAGAATTATGAGCGTAAAAATCATAGAACAATTCAACCCGTCCATAATAGTTTTGTTTTTGTATACTTTCACTCCCATTTCGAGGAATGGCCGTAGCTAAATGAATTGAAAGGAAAAAGAATTTTCTCGTCTTTGTGATCATTCTTTGATTCATTATTATTTCATTAGCAATTCTCAGAATGCATAACTGTTTTTATGTAGAAATATAACTGGAAGTTAGTCATGTAGCATAACTTTCTAGTTTTGTATTGTAAATACTGTACTCCCGAGTAACATAAACTAATATTATACGTATCTAGCATAGCAGTAAATATGTATTAGTCAAAGTTGCAAAACTTACCCTAATTTGAAGTCTTATACCCTCTTATTCATAAACGTGTATCACACCGGCATTAACTAAACCCCGTATTAAGTCTAATGACATCTCTATTCTTTGATATGCAAACGATAGTGACAGGTATAATTTAATTCTTGGTTTAAAATCGTAATTTTTTTATGAACAACGTGGATAATGTTTGAAGGAACTGATTTAGTAAATGAAACATCCGCCGTTCCGTAAGTAATCTAATCACGACACAAGAAGGTAAATCTCCAGATTGTGTAAAACAAAAGCTTTACATCCCTCAATGTTCACAGTTGCGCAAACAATAGACAGACAAGCGAGATTAACAAATTCAAACAGTAGAATAAAATGTTCAGAGTATCATTAAATTTTACGGAGATACCCCTCTGTGTACCTATTAGATTTACCTTGAGTTTTCGACATCACTAAAAACGGATTCCATTATCCCTTTGATCAACATTATAGATTCAAACAGCCTCGAAATCCGTGTCTCAAGTTCGACAGTTTTATAAAGTAACATATCACTTTTATTATACTTTCAGTCAAGCAATAAAATGAGCTCCATAAAATATCTACGGTAATCAAATTTGTGCTAGATGTAAAGATAGATTTTTCAGAAATAACATACGATATTTTCGTTCTGCCCAGACCAACCAAACTACGTCATAAGTTTTCTTTATTATTTAGTGTATTTGGAGGTGTCACTATTTCAGTACTAATCACTTAAGTTCTGGGAAATACTGCTACTGTTTATTCAAGAAGAACATATTTGTGGCACCTTTTTAAAATTAAAATTAAAGTACATAATTTTGTACAGAGCTAAAAGTAGGCAGCGACCTAAAAATACGATAACGATCGTTTCTTAAGGACCAAAATATGGTATCTACGAAAAATGTTGTCGGATAAAGCTACGAAATTAGATTTATTGTTGTAAGGAGATGGAATCGCAGACGTGTTTACACAAAGGGAAAACGACAGGAACTTCGTATAACAGCAACAAATTGTGTTTGGTGTAGATGTACAATGTACATTCACACAGCCTTTTGGGAAAGGTCCAACCACATGGACAAAACACAATTGTCCCGCATTACACTGAAATACTATACCAGTCCAATATTTTTTCCATTTTTTTACGAAACCTGATCTATGTATTGTGTGAAACTATTTCGATCAACATGCAATATTTTACTACAAACTCTGTTTTTGCTACCTTACCGTAGATTAAATTAAAGCGGACCCACGAAGGGAAGAAATATGTTCCCATATTTCAGAAGCGCAACGAAAACGGATCTCTACGAGGTTGTATCCAATTCTCGTGTCGAAAATATTGGAGTGGAGTAATATAGTCTCCCCCTCAAGTATTAAGATATCGTCCCTGTGAAGTTACACAGTGATAATACCAGGCGATATTGCTCCCCCCGAAGATTATCATGTCTGGCACGTGGCGTTATGGCAAGTGGGTAAATATGCAGGTGAGGATGTAGTGGCGGAGTTTCAAGATAACATTACAAGTAGAATATTTGTTGGCATAAGGATTGTGAGATAGGACGTATTTGCACGTGAATTTAAATTCCGAATAGATTTTACAGCGTATAGACAGTAAAGATTTACATTCGAAAAAAAGAACTGCTGTTTAAAGAAAAAGTTACACTGAAACAAAAATACAGAAGTATTAGAGGCTTGCTTGAGATAAGAATCTACAAACAGTAACTATGATTCTAGCACTTGACATCATTTAACTGTGCTGCGAAAGAAGCCATCTTTAAATAGAAATAAAAAACTAGCAGTTTAAAAAAGGTTAAAGTTGCGTAAATTAAGAGACAATAGAGCACAAAAAGTATAAAAGGCAACTTTCTAATGATCATGACCCGAGACTTGCGTAAGCGCAAACCATGACGTCTAGTTAAAAGTGTCGTTTGTCTGGAAGTATTATTTTAGTGTCAGACGCATGGATGCAACTACAGTGCGATGATAGCCTTCTATGAAGAGTTAAAACAAACGAAAATCATGGTTTAAGATATTTCTTATGCGAGGTAGATCTTGTTAAGCTTACGAGGCCAGGGGTGCTGCACGAGGGGTTACATACATTGAAACAGTGTCAGGCAAAACGTATTACATTTATTTTGTCCTTAGACGAAAAGATGTTTTTGCGTATTTGTTTTTCATGTTATTACATAATTATCTACCATTATTGAAGTAACATGACAACGCAGAGCAATATATCAACGGTTATATTTCCACGAACTTCTTGAAGCAATGTTTATTAACATGATTCAGCATAAATTGTACAAAAGACAAAACAATTTTCTTCTCAAATAAATACGTCAGAGGCAGCATTTATAATTCACAAGTTCTTTGTCATTTCAAACTTATTTGAATAATTGTTTTTTTTTTAATTATTCTTAACACTGATTATTCTTAACACACGCAGACACAATTGATTTTTTAATTTTTTATTGTGGATCAAATCTGACCCGCGCCGCGTGGCGCGCGTCAAAGACTTTGTGATGAAAGGAGTTGTAATATATATTTCTCAGTGAACACTTAGGTATTGCAGTTTTTTTTTTCGTTTTACGTTACCTTATGAGGAAAAAAACAGAGAACAGCTGTATCTTATAAATATAGTGATTATATTATTTCTCGATAAATTCCATGTCTCATGCTACATAATAACACAGCTATAGGAACTTATACTAACGATAGTTATTTGGTAAACATAATTACCGGACACTGTCAAATAAGATTTTTAAAAGCCTATACAAAAACGGCTGCAAAAATTCATAATCTAGGATTACGTTAGTGCAGAGAACATTCAAGTACCTCATAGTAACAGTTGTCATGATAATGACTCTGGCAAAACTTGTAATGGGATAAGTTTTCAGTAAGGATCCCGCATACAAATGCTTGCATTCCGTGACATAAAAAAAAAAGATATTCGCCTAGCAGTCGAGCCTTTTACTGGCAAAGTTCGTGATCTTTTATGTTGACATTGTAAAAATATTTACTAAAAACTTGGTTGTAAACTTCACCAATGCTCCTGTGAATATACGCCAAGACTACTTTAGTATCGTAAAGTTCGGGAAATGTATACGTGGGTAATGAATTCCAGCATGCACGAGCTTGTTTTTGCTTAAAAATCTAGACTAGGCATGCACAATTTTTGCATAGCTTTGTTGAAGTAATTTCTGTGAAGTGTGTGAAGTTTTACATTCTAAAATTCTCTAGGCACTTCTCTCACATTCTCTAGTTAAAAGCTTAGCTTTGCTGTTGTTTTTTAATGTATGTTGCTTGCTTTTACTCAGGTATTAATCTATCTTTCTTCTTCGGTCTTTAGAAACAAACTACTAATATGATAATAAGAAAAAATATGCATAATATGATAACACCATAAAAGTGACCACGTCCACCCACATCACTTATGTAATGACTCTGGTTGATGACCAGACCTTAAATAATATAAGAACATGTGTAGGCGAGGAATCGCAAAGGCTAGCAGACTTGAAGTTAGTCTTCCTCTGCATCGTCTATCCAAAACTGGATTTTATATTCGTCAATCCACTAATGACATCATGGCCTCGCCGTTCCACGAAATAGTATAAGCTAACTAGAAACCGATTAAAACTAAGAACAAATTAAATCAACGGCAAAAGTAACAAATATGAGCGGCCCGGTTGCTTACCAGGTAAACATGACACAAGGGTCGTGTTTACCCTGTAAGGGCCGAATGGGCCACGGGCGAGGCGATGACGTCACGGGGCGGCGCCCCGGTGGCTCGTCGCGTTCCAACTATGATCGAGTTAAAACGTCGCCGACGTGACGGTGACATATTAATATATTGCACAATTTCTCATCAAATCCATTGAAATATAAGCTGACAAATACTGAAAAATCTATAAGGCAACACTGCCTGTTCTTGTGTTTCTTTTATTCTCATTCTCCCACCATCTACCCAAATCTGGTTCGTTCTTTCCATGCCCATAACTCAAAACATAACATTTTGCATATTTTAATAAGGCATGTCAATAAAACAGTCGAACCTACACAGTGCACACTAAAACCAAATTAAAAATCAAATTTAAATTATAACATGACATTCCTTGTTATGAAAAAATCGTCTAATGACTCAACAAAAACGCGATAAAATTATACACAAACGCTGACATCATTGATAACCGGCCCAATTTATCGCGACACGAAAACATTGTGCGCGTATAAAACAATTTGCTTGGAACTCTCGGCTCATTGGATAATAACTTTGTTGCTAAACAGTTTTGTTTGCGTCTGTCATATCATGTATAACGACATCAAATCTGATACACAAGATATTTAGTGAGGCGATAGATACTAATAGGCGCGTGTTATGTCAGTGTTTAATTCTGTCTTCGAAACTGTTAGTAACAAGTATACTATACTTTGCGATAGGTATGTAGATTACAGTTATGTCACGTGTACGTTTATGGCAACATAACGAAGCCAGTAAAGAGCTTCCACGAGTGATGATATTAAGTACGTCCGGCGCACCCTGGTCAGTCAACTTCGCTATTATCTTTGTTGAATAGCCAGCATGGCCTGATTCTATGTATAAAAGCATACCGACGAAGAAGCCAAACGATATAGTTAAAACAATCAAGTTTCTTGTATGTGTGGTTTATTCAAAACAGTTCGAAGATAGTCCAAATCAATCAGTACATTGACGTCACACACACACAATCGTACAAGGCGACAAGTATTTTTAGAAGACTTACTTAGCAACAATGAAGTTACGGTTAACACTCACATAGAAATAGATTTGTCCGAGTAGATTTAAACACAATCGGGGTCCTTAACAACTAGCAGAGACGCGACCGCGTCGAGGTCAGGATCCATTTCGTTTTAATAGACTAAATTGGTTTCGACACCTATTGCGTATCTCAACCTCAACTCGTGAGACATATCGAGATTGTCAACAATGTGATTGTGATGTGGCACTTAGCAGTAACATAAGGAAATAACCGTGTACAAGTTTGTGGGTTTAATAATAATACCATTACAATGAAGATCATGCTGTTTTGATTTTATTTTTAAAGGAAGCCGTATTAAGAACCTATGTGTTTTAACGACACAAAGATAAATAAAAGTAGGTACCTAAGTAATGTTTGACTATACTCTATGTTTAGTAAAAAGGTAAAAACCCATTTCAGTTTTCAAACAAGCCACAAAGTGAAACTACGCCTGCTACCACAACGCGGCCCCTTTGTCCATATTTAGTCAGACTTTTGACATGTGACCTTTTAATCATTTAGTGCTAGTCCTTTAAGTTAGCTTATATTTCGTTATAAACGTAACCTTATCATAAGCATTAAAATTAATGATAAAATAGTAAGTACCTAAGTATTACTACGTAATCAATTGTACTTGTTGACATCATAATGCATATATGTACATACATGTAATGGGAATATTGGAGTACCTACAGGTGACACTTCAAGCAAAAATCTACGACTTAAAAAGTGTGCACTAGTATTTCTCTACGGAGACAAATCTCACACTACGAACCGTCTTAATATAAAGCACGTCTCTTTATGCCTTGTACCAATATTTGTTACGTGATGAAAACTTAGTGCAGAAAACGTAGAAACCCAAGTTTGAGTGGACTGTCTGAGATAACAAGAATAAATCACTTACTATATTCCGAATTAACGATCCGGTCGTAATAAAAAAATAAGGAGATTAAATCTAGATGAGGACACAGACTACATTTTATATTACCAGAGTTACCTTCATTATCATCATCATCAGCTCTGCCCACCGCTGGACGTAGGGCTCTTCTATAGCACGCATCTGAGCTCGATCTTCGGCCTTATTAATATTACCTTACTTTATTGTAAATTATTTTTAATAGAGCGAGTGAATGCTATGTTACAAACGTGTGTATCATTCAAACGTCCTTCGTACACAAGACCAATTTCATAAATAAGGAAGCGTGGGAGTGGTAGGCTCTCAATCAAACCCGATTCATTGCTGACACATTGGCGGCCCGCTTAATTTACATTATATTGTTACTGAACGCTGTCAAGTGTGCCTAAATGTTGGGTTATTAATTTTTGGGACATGGTGTGAAAGTGATTATGTATCGAATTGCTTTGATGAAGTTTATTGACGATGACGACATATTTACAACTAACTAATATAAAGTTTGTCAACTAACAAATACTGACACGATTACTTTATTTATATTGATATTATACACTTGTTTAGCATTTTTATTATGAGTGGTTCAAGGAAACAAAGCTAAACCAGTTCTTTAATTCTAGCATGTTTTGGATTCCTTAATTAACTCTCAGTTAATGATTTAATTAAATCCCAAAAGCTCTTTCACAGAGTAT
Source organism: Abrostola tripartita (assembly GCA_905340225.1). Taxonomy (NCBI): domain Eukaryota; kingdom Metazoa; phylum Arthropoda; class Insecta; order Lepidoptera; family Noctuidae; genus Abrostola; species Abrostola tripartita. The sequence continues at coordinate 3,588,328 of HG996487.1, read as the reverse complement.
AAAAAACACATAGTTAGTAAGACTATTCTTCGAGGTGTATGTATAGCAAAGCTAAATACTGGATACAAGTTCACATACACAAAACTCGTGTTAGAATCATTTTCACATGTTACCCCATATAAAACAGTAGCAACGTTAAAACAAACCCTACCCCTTCTACTGAAGGGGACAAAATAGGATGATAAACGACGTCCTTACGTCAGAATGTTGCAAACAAGAAAGACAACACTAATTATGATCAGATAATGCCGCCATTCATCACCGAGCTGCAGGGGCGCGGCGATCGCGAAGCTCTCCACTCAAATTAACGGGATAAACAGCTCACGATGAAGAATTAGCATTAATTTTCCGGGTCGATGGGAACGCAGGAACCCGGTAATGATATGAAAATTCTAAGATGCTTTAAAAATGAACGAGCTACTGGCGCAACTATGTGGAATGAGTTGATAATACGCCGTATTATGCGGGAGAAATAGGTCACATTCAATTGATTTAGGACCTTAAGACTTTTGCAATGACCTTTCTCGATAGCAATTTCAATTTGTTTTTAAATAAAATAGAATTATGGTTGCACGCGATTCGGTGCTTTGTTTGTATTGCCCGTATGTCGGGAACTAAGTAGGAAGCACATTACAACAATATTAAAAAAAAAGATGACGTGTGTTATAAAAAAAAAATACACACTTAGTCATCATCAGCCAAAGACGTCCACTGTTGAACATGGGCCTCCCCGTTTAAGTGGGGGGGTTTGCCCGTTACACACTTAGTAGTTGTTACTTACTTCCCTTCTTTTTCATAAACCTATTATCATTCTGTCTCCACAAAAGTGAAAAGGAGCTCGCTGGCCTTTGATTTATAGTTAAAAAATCTAGCACGTACCTCCTTAGTTACCCCATCCACGAGCTTATCTGTTTTTATAGCCTGCACTTATTGCCCTTATCCAAACAATAACGACGACGAAGCTCTAAACGGAAAATGTAATATTGCCCCACTTCTGTTTATTCAAAGGATATAAACTTAAGATATTACTTTGAAAAGTTATTTTTAAATTCCCAACAGTTGTATAAGTTGTATAAAGTATAGAGACTAACGTTTCCCATCCAAGTTTGGCAAATAAAATGTTTAAAGTCGGTTTTACAATGCGTGTATAACCGCTCTTCTGTGAATAGCTTGGATTTAAGACGATTACTTATTCAGAAACTCTAGTACTAGTTAAACTTTATCGTGATCGGATTAATTAAACAATAAAGTACATATTGATCAACCTTAATGTAATCGTTAGGTAATTCTAGTGCGTGTGATTATTAAGTTACATTTGGAATTTGGTTTATGCGTGTCATTTCATGTGGTCCATAAATGTAATGAGTGTTGTTTGGACGTTCTCTGATCACCATTTTGACTCTAGTATAATTTTAGACTAGAATTATTTGACACTAAGTTTTTGAACTTGTTAGACTACTTCTGTAGTTAACTGTTCCTGTATCCATCATAAGCATAGCTTTAACTGATAGAAGAATTCCATAGTAATGGCCTAAATAAAATAGTTTATATAAACTGAACATAATATTTTGATAACGTACGAACATGCGATAGCCACATCCCAATATCGTTAGATAGCCTTTTTTAACTAGATATAGATATCCTACACGTTGAATAACCTATATTAATTACTATATTGCGGCCACGGTTTGCAGTAAAGTTAATACTATTTACTATCGTGTTAAATATCGGCCAAGAAAAGTATGAACACATTTTCCTTATTTGTGTTGATTTGGAGCTAATCTAGGCCTTTTATAATGGAGTGATATTCTTATGAATTGTCACCATTATTATGATGTCACCAGACTTTTCAAGTAGTTTCTTCGTATTATTTATTGCTGAAAACCCAAAGCGTCACACCTATTGTAGTATAAAAATTTTAGATATCTTGTCTGATAAAAATGTTGAAAATTAATATAAGTAAAAATAAAAACCTTCTGAACAGTGTTTATAATTGTTTTGTCAGAGCCAATATAATAATTATCTATGTATTTAGGAAAATAGATTGTAGTGATAACCGAGAAATTTATTGCTATTAGATTAGCACGTACAATCCTTGCTTTGGAAGGCACGTTAAGCCGTTGGTCCTGCACCTGTACTCTCTTCAGTCGTGTCGGTCTGCCGTCCCATCGGTCTATGAGAGTGAAGGAATAGAGAGTGCACCTGTGTTTGCGCGCATACTTGGGCACAATAATATCTCCTGCGAAGTTAGCTTGTCTCAGCTGAGATAAGCCGCCGTGACCGAAATTCGGTCAGAACATAAAAACAAGTACAACGTTGATGTGATCTAATATGATCATTTCATAAAATGGGTGGTCCCGCTCTCCTAGGCTATGGAATAACCTGTGTTAAGAAGACACAGTTCCCAGTCCCAATATAAACAGTATTAATTAAACAAACTTTAGACAAAATGAACTTATATTTTAATTTACGTAAAGAGAATAGGAACAATCCCAATCTGTGCTTAGTTTACGAATTTTAGAGAGCACTTTCGTGGAAATAGACTTAAATTTTCAGTTTCCAATTACTTTGATTTTTAAATGACAATGTCGCATCTTACCAACGCCTCACTACAACTGTATATCTAGATATACGGATTCATCTCAGAATTACAGATCCTAGTGCGACACCCGAGATCTTCTTAACTACGGTACAAATTCAAAAAGATTTATTCATGGTCACGCGTAGATCCCCTTCGACATCTTTTTCCCGATTCCCTCACGTTCTTATCGGAATCCTTGAAGTGCGTCCCTGTCCTCAACTCTCATGTTTATTGCATTTACTTTGCAACTCTTAAAAACATCATTATTAAAACTGGAACATGTTAATAATAGCTTATCAGACGTCGGCAACGCGTTGTTGCGAGACACGGAACCCGATAACGATCACGTGTTGAACGATATTAAAATTGGCGATACGTTTATTAACTGTAATATTGCTGCAGCAGTCTGTACGTCCTAGCAATATCCTGGTTAATTTCCTCTTTGATGTAACGTGTCACATACGGCAGCGATACTTATAGATATCATAAGACCGAACTAGATTTGCCTTGTCTTGTCCTAGGATTTTGTTTCATGTAGATTGTTAACTCTGATATCTTCTCTCTATTAAAAAAGATAACACTTTAATAACTGATTTAATAAGAAAAGATTTCTTTGATTGACCATAACTAGCATGATTAAAACTACCGTTTTAAGATCTACACGAAGCGATATTATAGCACATTTCCTAATATGGTTAACATCAATACGAATCAATTAATCACTGGGTACGATACAATTATAATAAAACATATTTACAGCACGCCCATTTAAGGCAGCGTAAGATTTTCAACAACGTGGTAAATTCATAAATTTTAACCAAATTACGTTTGGCGTTATGAAAATATAGACGAGTGAATTACACGCCGAGAAATTTCCGCTGAAACAGAAGCGAACAATTAACACGTATTTGCCATTTTACGATACAAATTAGTACTACCCGTATACACGAGTATTTACTTCACATGTTGCTGTAAATTCGTACGTACATATATCAAACACTATCAAATAACTATTACTCTAGCTAGAACCCAAATGCCTATCAAAACATATACATTTAGGTTTTGATTTAGGTATTCAATTATACCTCAGAATAAATGACAGATGCTCATTGCTGATACGGGATCGATCCCCAAGCCGCTTGCCAAACGTGGGGATTATAGCATCCCCCTCCTAAGGGGGAGGCCTTTGTTCAACAGTGGACGTTTTCCGGCTGATGATGAAGCTCATATGGGATATAAAATGAGAGTAAGTGTGGACCTTTAATGCCTACGTAAAAATCTTGCGTGGTACAGGAGTAACAGTACCAGTACCTACAACGCTTCACCCCTCAACACTACATTTAATAACATACATAACGTAAGTAATTAACTGCAAAGTAATATCCTGCAATACGCCCTTATTATTTTAATTCCACAGTATCAAGCGTTCGCGTTACATCTACTCAAATTAACGTTGTCTATTAACGTTATTACTATGTCGTCTTGTTAATAGGTGTGGTGGATGAAACTGTGAATGTTATATACCTTATGATAGCATATCAGTAAGCAAGAGATGTATAGAACTAAAAATCTCGAAAAGATAAGTTTTATAACTTAATAAATAAAAGTTTTTCCTTTTCTTTTACATATTAGTTACTCAAATTGTATAAAGCAATGGATGCAATGTTAAAACTAAATGACAGGTATCAGTGAATGGTTTTGGAAATTATTATTTTTTTAATCAAAATTAAACATACTGGAAACTGCATGGACTTATTTTACATAATTAACATTTAGATTCCTACAAGGACATTTGTTTTTAAAGTAGATTTAGGTTATTTAACCATTTAATCGATACAGATTGATTAGTCAAAACACTAATCAAAATCCACATCCAATTATGAATTCCAAATTGCAGGTACGTTGACTAATATTTCAAAAAATGTCATAACAGAACTGCTTTTATATTCTTAGGTACATGTAAAAATTATTCAAGACAAGCAACAGATGACATTAAAATGACTTAGTACCATCGCTGGGGAAGGTTTTTTTAGATTTGACACCTGGCCCCCTAAGGATACGAAGATGGAATACTAATTCAGTTCCTGTCGACAGGGTAAGGTGTAAACCCTGTATAATATGTTGGTACGTAGGTAGGTATATGGGCTTATAGAGCACGAACAACTAACATTTCCTTATATTATAGCTAAGGCTGCAGTCGAAAAAACTATGGTACAGTCAGCCACATAAGTAGCTAATCATGTTGCGCAACAATAACTTGATTGTTTCAAATTACAGGAGCGTCCAAATGATGATCTGAGAATATTTAAGACTTTTTACTATGTAAGAAGTAGTTCTTCAATTAATGGTATGTTTAAAAAATTAAATGCTCATCTACTTATGTTGCTGTCTGTACATGATTTACCTATAGATAAAAATACCAGCTTTTTTAGTCCCCGGCATAAATTGTATTCGACTTTCTTCTTACCATTTTCAGGAGATATTGAGACTTACAAACACTATTTCTTGCGCAGGTCTTAGCATATTTAAATTTGAATAGGTAGAGTGGGCATAAAATTGAAGCTTTCAAAATCACTGTTGCTATTGATCCACATACAAACTTATTATTCTGTACAATGCTCTCCAAGCTAACAATTGCTCACTTTCTGAATTCATTCGACATTGACAATGCAGCGCATTCATGAATATTGCCGTGGATGAGACGGCAAAACATGTTTTCAAAGTTGCATCAGCTGCGTCTTTTAGGTGAAAATGTATTCGGATTTTCAGCTGCTTTGCTTTGTAGTTTAATAGATTTTTCACCATTATTTATAATTAAAATATACCTTTCATATATTGTGAAACATTTTTAATTAACTTACAACTGAGAAGACGTACCTATAAGTCATCAACACGAAATTATTTATGATATTAATTAAGTAGTGTACAATTACCCATCTATTGACCAAAATTAAATGGCTTTGCTTCATAAATAACAGATCCAATTACCTGAAACAAATAATTGGCATATTAGGTTTATCCAAACCAAACACTCGTTAAATAAAATTAGGTCTCAAAAGAAATGAAAAAGAGTTTAAAACGTAGAATCGTTATGCGAATGTCCAGAATTCAAGCCTGAATATTACTGATACGTCATAAAATTTAAACTCCGTCTCAATTGGAATTCAGCTCAATAAGTTTCAATTCAATAAAAGAACAAAAGCGGCTTACACAATATTAAGCGTCTCAGTTCACAATGTGAGCTGAACGGAGGAAGTGCTGTGCCCACAAAGAAAACGTTCTGCGTGGGTAATTTCAAAGTAAACCTATTATACTTCCTACGATATGTTGCGAACTCACTAAACTTCTTCAGGCTAGGAGATAATCAGAATTTTCAAGTTTTGGCGCTAAACGATTTAATTTGTTTTCTTTGTTCAAAGCAACACTAATTCTGTTTCAAGATAAAATATTAAATATTTGGTGTCTAATAGAATTGAAATTGAAATTGCAGCCAACAATATTGATATGTCATTAAGTTTGTTGAACCTGAGTATTTTTATAACATTTGAATGAACCTTGACATTGACTCAACAAAAATATATACACGCTTTTAAAATAAGTACCTACAGATTAACTAAGTATACCCTTCCCTTAGTAAATACCGATGCACAATCGCATAACAATAAACACTTGTCCGCGCAAATGTTAACTCGCATCATTAACAAATCGAAGCGGTCGCCTTAGTGACGGTACGTAAACACTAGTGACGTGCCATGTCCGCGTGTATCGATTCGACCGAGGCACCGAGGCACCGACCTCGTCGGGCCACGGAGACATCACGGTGTTGATACTGATACTGTTACTTGGCCGTTAAAGAATTTATTACGTAATCTTATCGATACGGGAGCGTTATCGTCTGATACTAGCACTAGAATCAGTGTTAACTGCTTGTTGCGACTATTAAGAATTGTTTCGACATGACTATGAAACTTGTATTTTTTATATTTAGATAGTGGTAGCATGATTTCTATACAGCCTTTTCCAGATTTCGTATCTTAAGGTAAATACGTAAACAACTTCAAGAAAAATAAAAGCTAGAATTAAATGTACACTTCAAAAGACGGAAAATATTTTCACTAGGGATCAAAGGCTCCATATTCAAAGCCAAGATTAAAAAAGATTTATGTAGATTTAGATTTGGATAGGTTTATAAATGCAATGTCGAATTTCACGTCTACACATTCAGTAAAAACCAATAAGGAAACGAGGGAATAGTATTATGAGATTTTTTATCAGTTTAGAAAGGGTCCACACTAAGTTAACCAACTATTACAGCCTAGATCATAAAACTATATAAGACATTGCATACAAAGGAACTAAACTTCCAAAAGTATGCTAAACTGTCTAATTTATAGCGAAGGTCGTTACTCTAAATAGTATGAATGAAATTATTATATTGTGAGGCCATATCGAGGTCATCAGCGCTTTAGTACAAAACTAAGCATCAAATACGTAGTATCACGAGTAAAAAATAAAGACTATAGATAAATGGGAACTATAGAACTCAATTCTTCATCATGTTAATCGATAAAACTCTCTTTACTTGGCTGAAAAATACTCAAACATTCTGCAGCAAAAAAAAACTTTACTGTTAAACTACAGGGAAAAAATAACATTTATTATATTTATTTATTATTTACAGCACACACAATAACAAATAGGCAACTACGTTAATCTTTTAAACCAACAAAGCGAAAGTCACCACGTAAAAGGTAAACATTGAAAGGAGTAATAAAACATCGCAGCCAACCTTCGATTCCCAGCAGAGCGTACGTGCTTAATACCACTGACAGTAGACCCTAAACTAATTCCCAATATAATCCAACAAGGAATTGATCAGAATTGGCGGAAGCACGGAATTAACGAAACTGATCGACAACAATTTGTATTGAAAGGCAAATTTACTGCGGTTGTCATGGCTACGCTCAATTTAAGCAAATATCTAAAACATTTAGGTGACAATCAAATTCTTTGGCGAAGAAATATGTGGTTGGTATTGATTTTCCGTAAAACGGGGTGTGGTCGCTGTAGTTGTACCTACAACAATTGGTAGCTCTACGTTTCTTTTAAAAAGTTAACTTACTTTTAGGCATGAAGGTGGTTACATACATTTTAATAAAATTATGAAATATTCGTTAGTATTATTTGGAATGTGTCCAAAACGAAAATAAGGTGAATTGTAATGCTGAGTTACATAGGTATAGTATCAGCCACAAAAAAAGGCAACTACGACTTATAAATAAATAACACACCAACAACTAAAATCTTCATACCAAAAAACTTTACTAATGTGTAATCTTGTCACGAATAAAGCTATTATTAATGTGACGTGGTGAATATAATAATAACAGGGTGTTCGGGGAATTTCCCTAAAAGTTTTCTTCCCCTTATAAATGACTGGAGGGAATACGAGAATAATTTTATAAGCTTCCCCCTAAGTATAGTCGCAAGGTGCGCCGCCTACAAACGTTGACTTCAAGTCACGAATAGTCACGATACCGTCACGGGGTACCATTGCATAGAAAATTGTAAAAAAAAGTCAGCCGTCTTTTGTTATTTCGTGGAAATTGTAGTTTGTGTTGCCGTGTAAATAATATTCAATGAACAAGACATTTACTTTGCCTCTTCAGTAGCATCAAAAGAAAATCTACTTGTATTTACTTCGCATAATTTTCAATTTTCGTTTCGATAGTTTACCAATTTTAAACATTAATGTAACGTTATCTATTATGACAGCAGATGCATAATTTCAAGTTTAAATGTCTTATATCAATAGAAAAGTTATGACCCCAAGTTCAAGTGAAAAACAAAATAAATAAATACTGGAGAGCTGCCAGCGACAGTTTTTAGAAATCTATTCGAGTGATAAAAACGAAAGCATAAACAAACAACAGGGATAAGTGCGCTACGTTAATGTTTAGTTTTAATGTGAAAATCGATTTAATTCTTACTTTGGAAATGAAAAAGTAATAAAAGAACCAAGAAGTTGTTCTCTATTTTACAGTTTGACTGCAGTTTTTATTTGGGTGCCATAAAGTGATAGGTATATGCCTGCACCTATAAAATTTAAAGCATTCTTTTATTTACGGTAGGTATACCAACACAAACAAAGTATAGGTATAAGTATAGATACAGTCACGCCTGCTCCCCAAAGAGTCGAGACAAAGATTGCCAGACACGTGGTTCGAACCCAGGACCTCATGCTCAGCAGTCGCGCTTAGCGACCACTAGACCAACGAGGATTTTCATTTGTTACAATCGTAGCATACTTCTTTCACCTCATTCACTTCATCATTCTTCATAACAACAATAACCTAAAACACAATAACCGGCCGAATTTCTCGATAGCATATATAGTAGATACACAAACTGTATGACAGAAGTATATTTGTTGGGCGCGGGCGTCGGCATAATGAAAGCCAAACACGCGACAAGCCTCCGCCCAGCACGCACCCGAATTTTGTTAATTACAGTAACAGAACTCACTTTTTGGACAGGCACGACTACTACAAGTTAGCCTATGTGACAAGAATGTTTTCTCAGAAAGCTTTTCTCGGAAAATTCTTGTTTCATTAAAGCTAAACCAATATAACCATTTATTACGATCCAGTATACGAACCTATAGGTGGTAAACTAAATACAATCGGAAAAAAATTGTTAGCTTAAATATGATAGTAGGATTTGAAGAGGTTTATTTGATCTTCTACTGATGCTTACATGTGAATGATGACTAAAATAATTATATTATTTATCTATCTTCGTTTCATCTTATAACGGAAGTATGAATGATAACTGTTGACAATTGTGTACAATGATAAGATATTATCTAAGCTACAGAACAATGCCTTCTGGCATCTTGTTGTTTTCCACTTGTCTAGACTACTACATATCATTTCTCATGATCTAAATTACAGAAACACTCTACTTATGTCTTTTTTTTAACACTTAGCCAAAACACATAACTGTTCCAATGGTTATCACACTAAGCTCCAACCTGTTATTATGAATATAAAATTTTCAATTCCTGTTGTACAACTGTGTCGTAACTCTTAAATTTCCCAACATGAAATGTTAGAACATATCCATGCACTAAAAATTCCATAAAAGATACTACTGTTATTTTATATCTATCAATTTACATAAAACAACAACAACATTCTATGTTCAGTAGTATACGTCAAATAAAAATATTTTTAGACGAAGTCATACACATGTGTGTCAGAACAGACGGCGGCTATGCGGAATGCCCAAAAAACAACTAAAAAATGACATCAGAGCACCACCCTAGTTACGGCACTTATAGCCTTTTTATATTTCTCATTGCAAACGGGAGAGACAGGCGGACGCGTTGTGTAGGCGGCGTTAAATAAATAAGCAGCATTCTGTACTGGAACGACCTTCGCCATCTGTGGCCGGTCTAAAAATACAACCCCACCGTCGACCGGCGTATTTTACCTAAAACGTTCGTCGAATGCCTGAATAATTAAAAAGATCCCGTTATGATTCATACCATTATCTTTTTATAGCCCAAAATAATCCTGAACAGTTAAGATAGAATGATAAAATAACAATCCGAGGGATTTTAAATGGCGTCGATAATTTAAAATTTTTAAAACGCGATTACTGGAACTATTTACCTAAGCCTGAAATGGTTTCTATTTTTGCATAAAGAAACGATACAACCGCAATACGTAAAGCCTAAACAAAAGTACATAAAAAGATAAAAGTACCTAAGTACTTAGTTGTTTTGAAAGAGATTTATTTAGGGATATATTAGGTTAACAAAGTTACTAAGATGCCAAAATAGCGTCGTGTTAAAGAAAGGGAAACCGTACCCAATTTCAATTCATACCGCCCGTCCAGTGAAGCAGCTTTTGCGTGGATGAAACTTGGTGAATGTGCAAGCAAATAGCAGTAGCCATTCACAAGCCAGCTGAGCGGTCCCTAAGGACCCCGCATAGTCTATGTCTACATCTTAGCGCTAGGAAATTTCATTTGGGAACTGTACGTGATGCCGCGTCGAAATGCGCCCCTTTCCAAAGGGTCCGCGATTTAGATAGAAACTCTTTGAAAGTTATTCAGACAAACGTTTTCAACAATACCCTAGCTCGTTGCTACGGAATTGAAATTAGGACCGTTACCATCACGCTACACTGGGTAAATAGAAAAGTTTCAATATGGGATTCAATCTCACAAACAGCATCTATTCGGCGCACGGTTGTGGGCCCGTGACCTCGGCTTTATGGAATTAGGTATTCGGATAACTCAATCGCGAGCCCTTCAGAGAGCATACTGTGCGTTGTGACCCGACCTTGTGCGTAAAACAATGAGTCAGTTGTTGCTGGGCAGGTTTGGATTATATCGACGAGATAGTACAATGGTACGACCTTGAGAAAGGGAACATCTCAGTTGCAGATGTCAGCACTGGAGTGTTCCCGCGAGAACAATAACGTTGGTCGTCTTTGTAGCGGCACGTAGCGTGTAAATTGACGAGCACGTGCGTCACTAGTACAGCGCATAGAGCTGTGCCGTGTTTACACACGACGAGGTCGACGACTACAAAAGCGTATTACATTATGCTAACGTCCTAAGCTTTCCACAATAATTTCTTGTGAATGTGGGCTCTATTCAGCTACTTTAGTTCCATAAGCACAATGAAATGGTTAATATCATTAGAGGTGCTCCTACAATACAAGAAAAGCGCGCAATTTAAAAGGCATTTCTATAAATATACCTAGATAACAAAGTAACATGCTTTGTGCGTTACATATGACTTATTATGTAGATTAGAAAAATAAAAAGCATATTCCGACGATGTATAATATTACAGGTTAGAATATAAATTATATCAAGAAATTATATTTAATTATAAATAGAAATGCAGGGTGTCGCGCAAGAAACGTGGGTCGGTAATATCTAAGTAGGGGATCGTTGACTCAGGCCTTAGCCAAGTATGCGTAGGCAGACTTGTTATGTGTGCGCCATTCTATAAATGCGGTAACGTAGAAATACTGCAGAATACGTTCTTATACGGTATTGTAATGAAATGGCTGCAATGTTTAACAATTGCTAGCGAACAGAGAAAGCAAATTGCAATTTAGAAGGCAATGGACAACTTTTCGCATCACTGGCTAACAAATAAGGATTTAAACTGACTTAGGGATCGAAAACCAAGTAGTAAAATGTGTGTGTGGCAAAAGACTTTATGGATTCTCATAATTTTATATTCTGGTGTGCTACTTACAACCTATGCATAAGTTTTATAAAGTCAGTACGTTCCTCATAACTTTGTGACTCAGTCAACATGATAGATAAATTAATTATAAAAAGTTTAAAATAAAAAAGGACATACAAAAAGTAAACTACAAGCACCCTACTTATTTTGAACAAAACCCTCATGAGGTATCTTCCCACGAGATAAATAGAAAACGAGAACCTAACATGAAATTGCAGCTCTATTCCTAGCACGTGCGGTCGTGCAAATCCAATATAAAGGGAATTAGCGTCTCGCGCTCGGTCAACATCGTTAACTCGTCAAGTATGATATGGCCTGCGATTTGCGGAGGCGAAATCAGGCCTATTCGAATGGTCCGCGTATCCTCTGAGTGGGCGAAGTGAGAACGGAGTAAATCGACTTAAATCTGCTCGGTGTGGCCAATTTCAGTTTGAAACGATGTCATCCCATGACTTGCATTATGTAGTAGTTGTTATTATTGATATTATATTTTATCTAAGTAGGTTCTAAGCAGTTAAATACAGTTAAATGGAAATAAGTCGCCTTAAAGCGGCAAATCTTAAATTTAAATAGCGTAGGATAGGACTGATGATCTATGCGATCGTAAATTCGAATCCCACCCACCAAATTATTCATTCGCCTACTTTTAGCATGGATAAGTTCAAGTTGTTTAGAAAGTATGAGGAACAATAGGAATGTGGTGAAACCTTCATCTTTTTTATAATGTTCGTTAATTACAGGCATTGTAAAACAATTCCAACTTTGCTTGTTTGTTTTTATGTTCTGTGGTCACGTGGACACGAAGGGAGTTTCTACTCGGTACACACTTGCGCAAGACTCACGGGGCCGCCCACGTGGCGGGAGACAGGCTGGCTCGTGATTCACCGGTTAAACCCACCTTTATATTTCAAAGAATGTTTGTATTTAAACTAATTTTGAGAAGCAAACTAGCGAACGACGTCCACACCATACATTTTAAGATTTATTTTACAAATGTACAACGTTTTAAATCATCTAAATATGCATGTAAAACAATGCTAAAACTCAGCCGCATAACTTTTGCTGTTTAGATTTGTTTGACGAGGAGAAATCCTACACAAATCTGAAATATTAATGCCGCTTGTTTCCATGACCGCAAACAGCGCACCAAAATTCAAATCGCAGTAGAGAGCAATACAAAACTTGAAATGTATGTTTTGAGGTCCAAAAACGCTTTAATTTAAAGCAAATATTCGTGAGAGAATAGTAGACTGCAAAGTAACATGAGTAAATACCGTGGTAGCTCTTGAAACCACGTAAAACATTAGTTTCTGAAACAAACATCGTTTCTGTTTGACCAACTTACTCCGTTAAGAGCTCATGAATGGTCTCCAGCTAGTACCAAAACTAGCTGGGATACCTAGAAACGTCACGTACTTACATTCAAGCACTTGAAAAAATGTAATTAATTTAGATGAATATTCAGTATCAACCACAAATGTGAGCCCGATGAATAATAATGAAACAACGCGGATAAGTAGCAAAAAATTAAAGAGTATCTCTTAGAAGAAAAGTGATATGAATTATGCAGCTGTGAGCACAGTTTAAATGGATGTTAAATATTTATATTAGTCATTGATACGGCAAGCGATCCGGTGTTCGATAGCTACTGATTGGACGCGGTAGCTCGGAAATAATCGGCATCGTAAGTGTTATCCGAAATGTTTTTTTTTAATCTGTTGCAAAAACAATTATATGTTTCACAATTTTTTTGTATAAAAGTAAATTCTAATTTTCAGAAACTTTTGAATGCACCATCGGTGCTCTTTAACTATTGCTATTAAGGTACTCTGCACTTCATGCTGAAATGACTTTGTTAATTTAAGATCTTGTTTTAGAGTACAATAACAAAAACGATAATACATTGTAAAGCTTGCTAAAACCAGGGGTTACGTGTAAGCGTAAAAAATACATTTTGCTTGTATAAAACTTGAGCTTGACATCACGAAGGAAATAATGTCATGGAAGGAGGAAAACAGAAGTTTTTTACAAAGCTATGTTTAATACAAAATAAATGTGAAATCCTTTCTGATACACGCGCAAGGCCATTTTGATGTCAGGGATCAAATATCGGGGGCGGAATAAAAATCCACGGAACCATATTGAAAATGTCTATCACAACTGTCTACGGCTAGAATGGTATGAACCCGATGTTCATGTGATTTTCCCTACTGTTCACTCTGGCGATATTGCGTAATGAAAATCCGAAATGTTGGCAACGTTTAACTTTATTCAGTTTAATGAATATCGCAGTCATTCAATTTGATTATCGCTGTTGTGTCCGCGAGAGAATGCATGTCTGATAATTTGAATGATTTGAAATAATAAATAGATCCGAACTTAATGTTAATAGTAAGTATAGTAGTATATTAAATTTATGATAACATTACTAGTTACATGGTAGAGATTGTAGGGTAAATAATAAAGGAAGAACACACTTCTGCGCGTGACAGCATGCTCGACAGAATACAACAGTCAAGTAAAACAAACATAACGTTTGTATATTTACACAGTGAATCAACCGACGACAGTGACGTAACACATGTAATACCTATTCTTGAGGTCGGGTAGAATGAGGCGATTTATGCTGAGTTAAACATGGAGGACATTGGAACAATAACAAAGTTGAGAGCTTCATGACATATTATTACCTATGTAGAAATAGAAGGTTTAACCTAAATTAATTATTATTTAGATTAAAACTTCTAAAGTTACAATGCTAGAGGTTACTGAAAAGTGACATTAGATTAAGAGTAAACTGAAGCATTTTGGATAAAAGAAAATACTTAACTGACATACCACTGTACTTTATTAGAATTTTCAGATTTATTTCATCTAACATTAAATGTATTCATCTGCCAAATAAGGAAAACTATCTATAAGTATTGACTGTTTCTAATGGATGCTAGTTCCGTGACCTAATGACGCATCGTTGATCTTACGGTATGACGAAGTATAGAGACTACCACTAGTAGCACCATTTTGAAATTCAGTACTGGTACAGTCAGCATCATAAGTAGCTGAACATTTAATTTTATAAACATACCATTAATTGAAGAACAACTAATTACACACTAAAAAGTCTTAAATATTTTAAGATCATCCATTGGACGCTCCTATAATTTGAAACAAAAACTTGAATTGGTTTTTGTTTCTTTCCATTATTTGACATAAGGTTTCGTAATATGTTAATCTACTTATGATGCTGACCGTACAAGCTTCTATTTTTGTCGAATTTGTAATATTTTGAAGCAAACGTGCTAACGCATTTTGATTAACCCGTTAAAAGGTTCAAATATTAACGTTGATTGGAAAAATAAATTCAATGTCACGCAGAAACAATGCACCGCTTATCTATACCATACGTTATGAGCTCACAAGCATTTCCTACAATGTATTGGTATTTACGTAACATTTTAAACTGTAAGTACTTATAGCATTGTCGACACAGCATGATAATTGATAATAACAAAAAATGTTTATCGTAATGACCAGCTCATAAATAAAATTATTTTATTGTGATCATTAAACCGGATTAAGTTAAGATTATAATATAATTTTAAGTTATAAATAAAGATAAGTCCGAAATATAGTCAACTCAAGTCTAGGTTGGCACAATTCTTCACAAATCCCGTAAAGCCTGGATGAACAATGGGTACAAACAATGAAGACTTCCCGGACGATAATTCTGTATTGTTCTACTGAGCATGGAGTTTAGTTCGTCCTTACTTTCCCTTTGTTTGTGAGAACAAAATTTGAAGGACAGCCCAAACTAAGAGAAGGTCCGGCCGGTGTAATAAGGAAACAAGTCGGTGAAATTACAAGTTGTACTACCCAAATGTCGGCTGAAACAGGTAGCTCCTTGGGAATAAATGTAACCCGTTAAGGTAAGTTTGTTTTGTTTTAAGCAAACGAAAAATAATGCCTTTCTATTTACGTTTAACAACACCTTGAAGCGAGACTATTAGGTATAGTATCCTGAAGTTTTTTTTTTGTCACTTTCGTACATGTATGCCTCAAGAACCGAAAATTGAGCCTTCAAAGTGAATGTATATTTTATGTATTCATTTTATAGTTGGGGGCACAAAAGGTCGGTCACGCATTAGTAATCCTTTTGGTATAGGTAATGCTCACTCACAGGTCACGGTGAACGTTTACGATTAGGTTAAACGCATAGTCGCAGCCACAACTTAATAAGGTTGTTTAGAATATGTTAAAATATTAAAAATAATAGTAGGATGTTCAGGATTCCTTGTATTTAACGAGCAGCCCACATAGCTCGTAATCTTTTTTCATATCATCTGGGCCTCGAGTATTATCAGAGCGGAACCTACCACAGCCTTGGCTAATGCAAATGGCATGTTTACTTTATTGTGCCAGATCTCTCTTCACACGTAACCCTTTATGCTTTGATGGGTTAACTGTACACAAGAGTAGCATTACTAAACGAAAGAACACGACATAATGCGACGTTCCTCAAATACATTACTTTTTATGCTCGCTTACCAAACAAGTAAAATTATTCATTAACACAAAATAAAATTGCCACTTAGTATAAAAGAGCCTACACCCGATCAGGAAATCTGAACATACCTATTATAAACAATTAATTGGGTCAATGACAACACATTTAGCTTTTTGCTTATTGACGCATGTTTTAAATTTGCACGAGCAAAACACTTTGCTTCTTACTTGTTAATATCGAGTCAGCATAGTTTATGTAAACAGAAAATAAAATAAAAAGAAACAAGATTAAGTAGTAAACTAATAAAGCAAATTACAATAAGCCATGAAATCAAATCCAATGTCACCCGCCACTGCAGTATTTACGAACTTGTACATAACCTTATGTTTATGAATGACTCATGCTTTCTAGGCTGTAAAATACATTGTTAATTACTTCTGGCATACATAAATTACTTCGCCGTTTCACTGTTTTTGTGTTCGCATAATTATATTTCATATGTTACGATGACCTTTTGGTCCAGTTTTAATTTCATTATCGTAATTATTTTAGTACCTTGAGTGACCTAATATTGTTTACGTTATTTGTTTTAAAAGGTAACGAAGAGATTGACGTGACGTCAGTTATGTATACACTTCCTTCTGCTTATCATGAATGCAAACTACGATCACCAATAGTTTCTTATCTAAATGCGGCATACTAACTCCAAAACATATTCTAATTAGATTTTCCCTCGTATTATGCAAGAGTTATATTTAGCAGTCGTCATTTGCAGGCTAATCAGAAGAAGTATACCACTTTTAGGTTTCATGAGATCAACTTTTAGGATTTGTACAACACTCTCATGATGATTATAATATCTTAATAACCCTTTATAGATATTACAGTACAAATTCTAATCAAGGCAATGCGCAATTCAATAATCTAATAACAGGATCGACAATGTAGTTTGAAGCACACAGATAACGTTACAACTTTAATCACTACATAGTATAAAACAAAGTCGCTTTCTCTGTCCCTATGTCCCTTTGTATGCTTAAATCTTTGAAACTACGCAACGGATTTTGATGCGGTTTTTTTTAATAGATAGAGTGATTCAAGAGGAAGGTTTATATGTATAATAACATCCATTAAATAGTGGAGAAGTATTGTTATTTTTGAGGTTTCTAATGTGATGTCGTAAATAATTACATTTTTTCCGCTTACATTGCAAACGCAGGCTGAACCCTACGAGTTTTATTAAAATAATGTACTAAGTATTGTACACATTGAAAAGGTCTACAGAAAAGTCCGTGATGGTATATGTCTATCTCTTATGGATAACCCACAATAACTTTTTTTTGTCATTTACTTTTTACGACAAATAATGGCTAATTTTCGAAGCGATTTTAACCAATACAGCATTAATCCTTAACCAATTAAATACCTTGAATACATTGTTCATTTAATATAGATCAATATGGCCCTTTACAACATATGATTTAAATGAATATTTTCGAAGATATTACAGATTTAAAAATTGCGGGACGTAGCGTGCGGGCCACGGGCAATAATGAACAAACCAAAACTACTGGATCGATTTTAATCATTTTATCAGTGAATGACATAGGCTATAATATATTTTATACCCGTGCAAAGCCGGAGCGGGCCGCTAGTCACTAATAAACGTAAAAATGACCTCAGCCCTAATGTAGGTCGTTCAGGTAACAAAACAGAAGTTAATTCAATTTCAGATAATCTAGATCTTGATGTACTTACGTTCTTCGATCTAATTGCGGGAGTGCCTGGCATAAGAGCAAAGGTCCTGGATTCAATTAAGGAATGACAGATGACGGTTACGGTTCAAAGAATGTTTTGTTGACTAAATCGTTCGAAGGTTCTTTTTTTCTGAATAAAATACGAACTTATATGAGCTGTGAAGGATTTTTTTAAACGCCTTTCAGAGATTCACAATCATTATCATCATCCACAGCAAGACTTTGACAGCTGGGTACTTATATTCAGGGATTAACAAAATTTAAGTAAAGCTTAACGTATTTCACAGATCTCATACATTTTTCAAAGCCCTTTACCTATCAAATTACTCAAACAAATATCAAACACTGTATCGTATGCCAACAACTTCCGCACCTGCTCTATCTTAAACATATACTAACATAAATCCATAGCTCAAAATCGATCGCCAAACCCTACCTTATGAATAACTAACAACTGGTTTCACCCTAATGATATCAAATCATAGTTCTCTTGCTACCGAACACTTTAATCCACACACATTTATCTTGTGTACATCACTAGTAAATCACGAGGCATGCAGTTGAATCCTATGGGAACGGCAAGCGACCGTAGTAATATATTCCCTTCGGTCCCTGACTTATTGATACTGGTAGAGTCAACGGCTGATTGTGAGACAAGGACAGATTGCTAGGCCGTGACTGTACGTGTTTGACTGCTAATTAGCATAGGTTTACCCAAGTCCTAAATAGGTCACCGGTTCGCCTGCTGTATAAATCTCTCCTGTGCTTTTTTTGTAACCTGTATAAACTTAATAAACCTTATGATTCAGACTAATCTATATCACTGACATTAAAAATATAATGTACAAGAACCGAAAAATATATTATAGTTCCTATCTCGGCATACAGGCGAGGTGCCGTTGATCTCAGCGCATATCCATCCATATAGATAGTTGACAATGTACCTATAGTCTAACTTCTGGTTACACTGTTCTGAAACTGTAGTTATCGCCTGAATTTGTTAAATTGTTTATTTATTACATTATCTAATAATTATACACCTAAAATCTAGAACGTTTTAACCGAGTGAGTGGAAACCGCAAACTAATGAGTAAATTGAAATAATTAATAATATATACACGTGTTGCGCGTTGTGTTTAGTTACTTACCTATTAACAATGTTGAATTATGTCACAAATGATGTAAAGGAAATGAAACAGTTCCTAGAATACTGTATTATTATATTGACGGGTTACGTAAACGGTCTGTGTTAATCACGATGTGCCTCTTTAGAAATACACCAACGTCCTAGAACTTGACCGCAAGTGGGAATTGAGTTACAATTTATACGGAAAATATATTAAACATATTATTAGAAATGTATTAACTACCTCTTGGGTCTCGTGGTCGCCAAGCGCGAATGCTAAACATGAGGGTTTGAATTCCGGGTCGGGCAAAGTGTTACTGGGTTTTTCCATTAGGCAATTCTCAGTAGCAGCACGCAGTCAGGATTTGTGCCCGGTTGATGGCAATAGGTTCGCCCCCTATTACATTGAGACCTATAACATAACTGGCGAAATGCGGGTTTTCTATATGTGCAACTACTCCTTCGGGGAATACAGACGTGATGTTATGTATGTAACATATTACTACTAAGCTCATATAGGACTTCTCACATGCTCCAATATCAAGACTTACCAAACACAAATAATGAAACCCATCAATTTTCATACAAACACTCATTTCTAGCGAAAATCCAAGCACTTACGGACAGCCAGTACCGGAGAAAGCCATTACCGCAGCTATTAAGGTGCTTAGGCCGTCATTTATTTAGGGAGACCAATCTAACCTACTACTGACCCACCTCATCAATTTACTTATACAGGTACATTTTACTCATAAGAAGAAATGGTAATAGACTCGTCCCCTATTACATTAAGACCTGTAATATAACTGGTGCAATTTGGGTATACTATATAACTATATACCACCTGTCTCTGCGTATCCCTTCGGGGAATACACGGTCCAAGTTTCACATTCCTCACATTCAAGTCTTGCCGATAACCTTGAATCCCAGTAGACGACAAACATATAATAAGCGAGGTACTTGATCAAATTACCGAACTACACACACCGAGACGCTTACAATTAAAACTTACTTGAACAACAAGTACGCAAGTGTAATTAAAATTACTGGAGCTTGTTTATATTTTGTATTGTCTTTTAAGGATTTGTTTTCTCAATACACTTTCGAGTTTGTCTCGTTTCATCTTTCATAACAACAACAAACAATTTACGTTTATATTTCATATCGACTTAATAACAGGTATAATTTACACCTTCAATTATTTATCGTTGGGACGCACACTTCGGCGCAGTGACTAAGTTCTTAGTTACTCTCCACTCCCTCAGGTAAAAGAACACAAATCAAGCACCCAACTTATATTTGCATAGTCAAATGTTTCTGTATGTAAACACACCCACGACAAAATAGATAAATAAAAGCTTTTATTTGTGCTGAAGGCAAACATCGCTTTCCCTAGAACGCGATAAAAAATGTAAAGCGTTAGGACTATTGATTCGGAATAATTGACGAAAATGGATTCCTTGAATTTAGTTTATGCCAGACCGAATACGTCCTAAGTAGGTTAAATACTGTTAGTTAAACAAAGAACCCTCGTTATTTATTCACTGGAAACGTCTGGAATTTTAGTTTTATGTCTATTCCATCTATTTTTAAGTAGAGTAGGGCTTTTGAATCACTTTTTCAGTTCAAATTGTTTGATAAGTCACGATCAGCCTGAATACAAGCTCATTAAGATCAAAGTTGCAGATGCATCAATGCGCCCCTGTTAAGGGTTAAGCCATCAAAACATCTCGACTTAACGATCGTTAGGCTGACTAGGTAAACGCTGTGCACCGCTGTATCAACAAGCCAGTGTAGACATCTATCTAGTATACAGACACCAACAAAGGCACATAGATAAGCTGCGCTAGCATTTACATCTATCAGCATCTGGCTTATATTAAGTTGAGTTACGTCGTTGTTTTAAATTACTTGCTATTACAATGCTTGTCAGTAATACGAATTCTCAGATTGATAAGTTTGATCTCTGTCAAATATGTGGTTTTACATTACATATCATACTTCAAACAACAATAGGTGTTGATATTGTGAAGTAATCGAACTCTTCTAAACGAAGATCAACAATCACTTGCTTAGCTCATTGAAGTAAGCATCGGTCGTCGCTTTATCTATCGATAAGTTCAAGTTCAGTGCAGTTCAACTGTTCAGTTGCGCTTTAGAATTTATTCTCGTCAATAAACGAGATAAGTCGTAGTTTTATCAACGTAATGATATCAGAAACCCTTCATGTATTTATTTATCAATCGTATTAGAGCGGAGCTCGTGGCAAAATTAAGGGTCAACGGACTTGTGAGAAAAGACGAAGATACGATTGTATTTTGTTGTAATTAATTCTTTTTCTTCTTAATATTTAGGTACACAAAATACGTTCCTTTATTCACACTCAGAAGGTACTCAGATCAGTATTATTTTTTTCATAAAAGGTTCTTTTGCGACTAGACTCTTTTATACAGTAGACAGTTCTTTTGTTCTATCTTATCTGAAAGGCTAATTGCTTTGGCGAAATGGGAGGATTTAAATGTCTTCCTTATTCCTTTGTTACTGAAAATCAATGTTAGAATGAATATTCGTTTACTTTTTAGCATTGCTGGTACAATTTGATTGTCCAAGACTACCGTGAATTATACATCTACGAACTCCATAAAATATTCCAAAAAAGTACATAATTATGTCCTAAGTTCGAAAAACCCTAGACATATAGGTACCTATTCCAAATAAACAAAGCTTGCTATGAAATAATTGAATAAAGCTGAAAAGATCAGTAAGCTTCATTGATGTGCCTTATCTATTTATAGAAGTGCAATCGAAACCGGTCCGATGGCTGCACTGACGTGAATGAACAGCCATTGTGTGGATGCACTGCATTTAACCGTACGGCACTAAGTTGTCAGCCTTGGACACACTACTAGCTAGCAAGATGTGCAATTGTTTATGAAGGAAGGTGCTACTGACTATGTTTTATTAATTGGAAATGTCGATGATCAATTTCACTCGCAAATTTCGAGGGATAATACTTATAATAGCAGAAGGAATAAATTTAAATACATTTCAGAAAAAAAGATAACCTAGGCACACGAATTTTAAATTCTGATTTAACTTATAATATATTCATAATGTATATATAGGTACGTCAAACTTACAAAAGACCCAAGAGGAAGGTCTCATTCTGGGTCTTAAATGCTAAGTTGAAATTCGACTTTCTAAAGCTCTTAAGACCATTAGGTGTACGATCTATAAATTAACAAACTTTAACAGTAGATATTATACAATATTAATGTATAAATGAACGTTATTGGCAATGGGATTTCAAAGGGCTTTACTTTGCCAAATCAAAATCCACTTTGTGGTCAGCGTTATTCCGGCAAATCAAATGTCAAGTCATTGAATGTTCAGCATAAACCGCTCATAAATCATGGAATCAACGGAAATTGGCCGCTATATTGCTCAAATGTGGTATTTCAATCGATCAGTGATTGTTTACACGGCCGTAAAATATAGTTAATCAATAAGGTCTCCATCTATTGACCTATAAATGCCAGCATATCCTTGTCAAATTCAGAACAGTAAAAAAAATACTGACATTCTGATTCATAATTGGTCTTACTACCTTTATTTCGATAGCTAGGTCAATGTTTCGATTAGGCTCATAGCTTTTCGACACCGCATAAACAAACGTTCATGTTAACTTCCTTCGATTTAATACCAAAACCGGCATTGAGCTACGCGATGCTACCTCATGCTATAAACAGCCAGTAGTAGTCGGTAATCACATCGTTAAGTCTACAGTTCGTCTGGATGGAACTAACGGGCTAGTCACGCAAGAAACACGCTGATACCCTACTATTGTTTCAGCTAGGCTTAGCTGTTTTTGCGTGAAACCTATGTTACAGATCACTCTTCGTGTAATTGTCGGCCTGCTGCTGTAATTATTATAACTGTTAGACTAGTTCTCAGGTCGAGAATAGCGGTATTAGACACTTTTTAGGTAATTCTCATAAGCATTAGATGGATAATTATGCTGAGTAAATAACAATAGGCTTACTTTTTTCATGTGTAAACAACACACTACAATATGAACCGTATTTCTGATTTATTTTCGTGTATGATAAATACCTACATCCGGACACTTTCTATTTCTGTGGCGTTCGGTATCCGTTTCTGAAGCTTCATGGTCATAAGCTAACAAACTTAGCTTCGAAAGACAGCTTCGTACTGCAGGCAAAAATTATAGTAGTCCTATTTCATTGTCGGAGAACCGAGCAAAACATTAGACATTTCCAACAGTTATTCACTAAGCTATAAGTTGGACCCTTTCTCATTAATTATAATACGTCACTCAAATAAAATACAGAAAACATTTCAAAAAACCCAAACAATTTAAATCCAGCTGTCAAAACCAGAAGCCACGTTTAATTCTTCATAAAAATTATATTAAATCTGTCAGCCGCAATCGTTCCGTAGCCCAGTCGATATAAAAGGATAGGTATTATGTTTCACTTGGTCGGTTAGGCGTAAATTTTCACAGTCGTCATAAAGAGTAATGGCGGCGTCACATAACCCAGGCATTGGGACGGGCCTAAAGCTCAGCACTCACGTTGATGAGGAGAAATAAACGTCCGAACGTCCGCCACTAGGGTTACCACAATGCTGATATATCTCATTAATTGATGCGTTCTAATTTTTGTTAAAGGTTTTATGCTATGTCAAGTGATATTCCTTTCTGATTGCCCTTTCGTGAAATTGTAATAAATTATTTATTAGAAATAATTTAATCTATTTTTTTCAGGTCCGACAGTTTGAAGAAATGTCCACTTTGAAAGTTAACAACCAAAATTGTAGATTAATAATAACTTGTGTACTAATAGAGGCTCAAGGCTCCCTACATATAGATCGATGATGTATTGATATCTCAATAAAAACTTCGATCGAAAAACCTGATCTTTAGCAAAGTACACCTACGGTACATCCAAGTTATTGTGCTGAACCGGTTATGGCAAATAGTATATGATAGACCTGAATATTTAGTACGTATCTTTTGTATTTTGTTTATTCATTATTAAGTTAGTTTTCGATATTTGATTAATAAACGCTAGGTAGCCAAGATTTTATGTTCACTTAGCAGAATTAACCAAAAGGAAATTAATCTTCTAGCAGTAGAGAATTATGGGTACCCTATCCGGGCTCCTGATAAATAATTCTGTGACCGCGAACCTGGGCCGAGAGGACCTAATGAATAGTTGGGCCCTGCTTTATCTGAATTAGTTACATTTACCTACAAATGTTACTGCGCTCATTCTAAGCCTTATACAATACCATGGGTTAATTATGTGGGAACATAATCAAGATTAATGGGACTATCTTGTAAACTAACTAGATAGGCGGCATCTGTAGAGAGAAGACAGTTTGTGTTCAGGAATCCAAATTTAATGCCTACATGTAGTGTATACGTTATTAATGCTTCCATATAAATGCATAACTGTACATATAGCAGGATTAACAGCGGGTTAAAAACGTAGAAAATAATGATGAAAATTTTTGCTGATAGAGTGATATACAATATGATTTGATGATAGATACTTGTAACAAATTACTCTTCCTAAATAAGATACCAGAAAAGATTATCTCGAGAGAGTTGTCTTTACACGCACTTGCTTTGATATCTTACTAACCAAACCAACGAACTTAATATAACGTTAATTTTAACGCAATGTATTTTTCTCCACCCACTTTATTTTCAACTAACGATGTTGTAATCAATAACAATGTATTAAAGCTACTATTACAACTAATGGCAAGGTCTCCTCGTTAAATATAACAGCTAGCGTGGGAGGGTAAAACACCGATATCACTAACACTACAAGCATAAATCAAATGTAACTATATTGATAAACAAGCTTAACTTCCGAACTATCGAATCCATTTTGTACTGTTGAGCATAGTTTTCACGACCAGATACAACATTTTAGGTCAACACAAAAATAGGAAGCCAATACGTAGTCCGATATAACGACCCATTCAAGAAAATTAAAAATAAAGCTTCGATTTATGTGATTGTTGTTTGGGAAATAAACAGCATTAGGACGTCAGAGCTCGCCATAGCTTTCAATATATTTCGTACGAGATTTACGAGTGTTGTAATATCGGTTACTAGTTACTACACTGCTCACGTCGTACACATAAAATCGTGAGTAACTCACACACAGGGTCTCAGCAAGTAATCCCCAATCCGTGTAAGAATATAACCTATAGATACGTTTTATTTTACCTTTGCATGGCAATACTTTAGAATGGCAATCGTCGCGGTCGTCACGTCGTCGTGATCACAACAATTCTCTATACATCCCTAAATCCCCGACACAACCCACTCAACCCCTCGGCTCAAGTATTGCAATTAGGTCTATATTCCTACTGAAAGGGATTCAGAATACAAAGCTAACAGCAATTTCAACAATAACAGCATGTAACAGACTTGTTGGAAAATACGCTGAGCGACGTATTAAACGAAAACGATAGTATTTGTACGGCGTCAAACGAACTTTTGAAACGAATAGATGAAGTCCATTCGTTTTAAGGGTCCGCTTTATGTAACATTTTTTTATGAAACGAAGGTTTTATACACTAATCCTCTGAGTACAAAACCTAGAGAAAACAGAAAAAAGAATGCTGAGTTTCACTATTTAACTCGTCGTCACCTTCAAATCTCCTAACATATTTTTTTTGGAAAACAATATTAGGGCTTGATGAAGACCTAAGATAGTGAAAGACACCCTAAGACTATATTAACAGCAAGTTTCCTACTAATTAAAACACCGTAATTATATTGTACCCGTTGGTTTAATGACGCGCAAGCTCTACTAAGAAAATTGTTGGCCAGAAAAGACACCTAAAACAGAAATTTACGAAAATTATTAGTCTTACAGGAAAAGGGGTTGAGAACCAGGAGGGTTGAGAACAGTAACGACCTAATCTGTAGACCTCAAATGACATTAAAGGAAATCAAATGATATTTGTAACATCCAAAATCCGCTGGATTTTCGCTTTCAACCCTCGAATCTTCTAAGAGATTCAACGCGTTACCACGGAAATGAACAAGGGTCTTGTATTAATGAGATTACAATGGCGATTTATTGCTCACTAATCGAGATTTGGTACCGAAGTATCTGCAGAAACCACTTTGGCGTTTGCAAACCTATAATCGTTTGAAATGGGTTTCAACGTAATTGGATTACTATACAAAATAATTTATTACTAGGGATCACTACAAAACTGCGCAGTAATGCTATCAATGGGCTTATCGAGAAATATAGAATTGACATAATTGATACATAAGTTACAAAGTTGTGATAACATGGCTGTAGGCAACTGTTTACCTCATTATAAATCCAGCTCATCCGAATCAAAATATTTTATCATCTATGTACATAGATATTATTCGTTTATCACATATTGTAGCAGTACTAAAATATTCAAAGCTAGTGCAAACAAAGCGAACGAACAATGCAGCAATCATCCGAGCTGATTGATTTTAGCACTCGATTACGAATATACAGCAAATACGAGGCCTAGTAAACTCTAAATACAAATATGTTCAACAGATGGATTATTGTTGTGCAAATATAGGCATTACTAAATTCGTGCTACTGAAAGCGAATGTATAAACTGAATATCAAATCACTGTAAAATAATAATTCGGGGAACCGACTGAGGCTTATTCTGCTCGTTTCAAGGCAAATATTTGAATTACTCGCAGATTTGTTCTAGTCTAGGCGTCCCCACAGACATTTATAAATTACACAAGACCTTTACAAAATGCCTGTTAAGGCACTGACGAAAAACGATAATAATGTCGTTTCAATTGAAAAACTTAAGAGTAATTGTAAATACAGAAACTACTTATCCAGAACAAACAGTAAGTAATACGTTTGTAAGTATTTCAAGTTTTATTACTTACACACAAAGCTTGACAGCGATCAATTGGTTCATCAAAACCTTAATTGTATCGCTATCGCGAGGTTACTAAATTTAAAGGGGAGTCCACACTTGTAACATTTTGCAGTAACTTGCAGTAACGTTTCATCGGTATTTTTGGTACAGACCAGACACGCCCCTTTCGTTACGGTAACTTAGAAATGTTACAAGTGGTGACGCACCTTTAAGATGCGACAAATTTGCGCTCACGTACTCTTTGCTACAATGTAACTGTAACGCACATCCTAAAATAGACAAAAGTATGCTGCAGACGCCTGAATTGTAATACAGTCAAATTAATTTGTTTATGTAAGAACCTATTTGGATTCCGTAGGAGTGAGTGCCTTGTGTAAACATGTAGTAACGATCAACATAAGACATGAGTTTTATTGTAATAGCTACAGACTATGTGCTTCGCTGAAATATCTTTCTAGTCTAGATATTTTGAAACAAATTCCTTTCAGTTCAGAATGTTGCAAATATTAGCTGGTACATTAGTGTACATTTAGACAACAGTCTTAACGCTAGAGCACGATTTTTGGACTTGTATTCTGTGAAAAAAAATTATGAACGCGTTTTTTATTTTCATTATTCGGGGTTTATAATAATGTACATACATAATGTAATAAGGACATAAGGCGACCGGCTTGCTCGATAATAGATGGAAATTAAAGTACATATATAAGTTTACAAAGAAGCTTTATCGGAATATAGACATAATTAAGTAATGATTACAGTTTCTGACCTCGATCACCTCTACGGACAAGTATTAGGTACAGCCGGCTCAGAACAAATAGAAAATTAACAAAGTAAAATAGAAAATTGCGCCTTAATAGAATACTAATCTTATTCGTGCGTAGAGCAGGCTTTGTTGGTAGAGCAAAGACAGCAAATTGTTACAGTTTGCTACTTCACGTAATGTAATTAGTCTCTTCTCTCTAGAGAAACTTGAAATTGAAAGAATTCCTTTTGTATTTTTTACAAAGTATGGCGACCTTGGCTGTTCGACTATTATTTAACAGAAACTCGTGTCTCAGTTGTAATAAAAAAGTAGCCACTACCAATTACCAATATAAAATATTAGTAGAAGCTGCTTCAAACATAGAACATGGAAGTAAGACAGAATAAGGAATTAATGCATTAAAGTCTTCAGTTATATTGGTGTCGTGAAAGCTTAAGTACACATAATTACACATAAGTACCTATTGCTTAACGATAATAAAAAATGCAAAAGGATATTTTACTAAATTAAACACATAAACACGTCTCCTGAAGTTTCAAGTAAACGATCTCATGTATAAACATTCAAACTAAAAATACTCAAAGGCAAACTTAGGCAACATCTGTAGATGTTTATCCGACAGCGACATGGTGGCTCTATTAAAAGCGAGCATTCAACACAAAATGAGGTCGTGCACAAAGAGATTGTTAGAGGTCCTCGGGAAATCACGAACGGCAAGGCGTATAAGCCGAGTTCTTAAAGAAAAAAAAATGCAAGATTGCTGTGCGGTAGAGGAAGCGAAGTTAAACAACCGTTTTTATTTGGGCCACGACTTTTAGGTTTCAGGAAAAACTAAACTATATTAGAAATATATAGAAAGTGGGCTTACGTACAACTTGGAATATAGCAGTAGGTACATGGAGTTTTATATCTTACGTAACACTAAAATAAAAACGGAGCAAAGACAATCCTTGGTACAGCCTACGTAAAAGGCCACAGATAAGGGACGTGTAAAATAGAGAGCTGCAAAGTGTCCTTTGTTGGTTTATCTGCCTTTGTAGAGGACATAACCACCACGCAAAAAGTATAGTGAACCAAAAAATAAAACGGTGGCAGCGCATCAAATAGAGTCTGGTTCTGTGTAACTATGAGTTAGTGAACTTTGCGTTTATGAGTAAGGTTAAACAGAAAGAAAACTGTTCAAAATCACGGAAGTTTACCCATTTTACGTGCTGTAAGTTTTTAATTAATACGAAAAGCTCGCGTTTTAAGTAATAGGTCAAGTCACGAATATCAAAATTGTTAGCGAGTATGTATTCGTATTAGTTACTCGAGTCATGGCTAAACTACACCTATGTATAAACTACACAGTTACATAGATGTTTGGGTAATGGATTAGATAAAGGGTAATTGTTCTCCATTAATTCATTTCCTTCGTATGAGAAGCGGACCGGTAATAGAAACGTTTCATATCCCACCGCCGTGTAAGAGGCTTTGAGCTGATTGCTTTTGCTTTAATATTTCTCTACAACAAAACCTTTATGTTTAAAGACTGTTACTACGTTAAAATTTCAATCATAAAATATGTAATCGTCGGTTTATTTATTAAAACAATATTTTAAATGGTTTAATAATTTTCTCGTAGGTACGTTTAAAATACTGAAATCTGATATTTAAATGTCAGATTTTAATTAGAAGGTATTATTAAAAAAAAAAAAATTAGTCGAATTGAAAATACTTAGTATTAAAATTAATAGGATTAACAGGAAATTGTGAACACCGATGCGTTTACAAAATTATCATCTTTATGGACGGTGAAAACTGTTTAATTTTTCTATTGACACAAGTGGTAATCTGTAAGGCAAAGCGTTGCGCACAATTTATGACATGCTGGCAACAAATTCACTTTCGTTTCACTCTGACACGTGTTATCTAAGTACAATTTATCTACTCACAATTTGATTCAGCGATAGGTACATATGTACACGTAAATTGAAAATGTCGGCGTCGACAATATTTATCTTGTTTTTCTTCGTAATAATTATTTCACAACTATACAAATTCAGAAAGTATCTCACTGGTTATGTACCTATACAAAGACAATTTCAACAATAAAAACATGATGAATGGTTTTAGATTTTTGTCTAAAAAGACTGTCTTTTGGTAGTACTTTGTGATACAAATAGAGATGGGTAGCCACCCGGGTTAAACCCACGAGTGGGTTGGATTTCCCACCTCTACATACAAGACACGATGCAATTACATTGATTACACATAGGTATCAATGACTACGGAGTAAGTATTAACGAACGTTTAATTTTTGGGAGTGAAGCGCTACCCACCATGTACGAACCTACAAAATTAAGTGAAAAGTCACATAACAATTTAAAAAAATCGGCTTTAAAATACCTATTTGTAAAATTTACCTATTTTAACATGGCATTTTACTTTTAGCCCCATAACCCTGAGTCTTTCTTATTTGTACTGAGCTAACAGTGTGGTCTGAAGACCGATAGTAGCAAGTGCGAACCCGACCCGTTACACTGTCATGAACACGAGCATGTTGAGCTTAATTAGAGGGTTAACCGTAATGTTAGTCATGTGCAACACATTGCTACTTCGTGTTTCAAGCCCGGGATGTTGGATGTTGTTATATGGACACGTGTAGCAGAATCCCGAGCGAACGGAACTTAAAACGCGCGATTGTTTTCACGGAAACAGATGGGGGTTAAATTTAAAATATACACTGGTTACTTGAGCATTTGTATTATAAATACGTGAAGACAAAACTATTTTCCTTTTTGGTTTGAGAAACCTATCATTAATTATTATAATTACGATAAAATTACGATCAATGGGCAATGACTAGGTTGTATTATTAATTGGTGTATAATCGTTAAAAAGCTACATAACACAGTAAAAGTATTGCTGAGATCCGCAAAGTGCAGAATCTTAATTTATTGCCTTGGCTAAATCCATGGCATCTTAACGCTAAACAAGCTTAATATAAATCGTATTATTAGTGCCCATCGGACGTGAAGTCGCCAATAACACGCAAAGTTACGACAAAATGTACATTTGGGTCAATCGATACGTCAAACGACGAGTCGCGTGTCGGATCTTACAACACGCACCTCCACTTTAACTATTTATTATCGAATCAATAGCTGTCTATTATAAAAGGCTGTGGAAGACGTCAATAATAAGGAGGCTCTGCTGTCCAATCATTAAATACCTTTAATAGCGTTACATACATTAACGTTGACCACATAACGAACTATAGGTATAGTTAAGCCAGTATTCAAACACTTCGGAGGTCGTCATGCAAATGTCTCCTTTTCACCGTGTTACGAAACGGACTACTGAACCCCTACAACCTCTTACTAAAAAACGGAGATACGCGACCTCTCGTGGCTAACATCCAAGAGTTCATAAAGTTTAGTCGAACTATACTTAATTTAAGCTTATTTTTAAACAGTCCTTTTAAAAAGCGTGTTTAATTTATTGTTAAGCTATTCAAGACATTTCTCGTGGTATATGATTTTGTAAATTTGGTGTTTGGCAGAAGTCAGACATGAACCAGATGTTCCTGTGGAGCTGGATAAAATATTATGAACAAATTTAGAACCTTGTCTTATTATAAATAGCTACAGAGATTAATAGTTTAAAAAAATGTAAATTAAAGTATCATGTTATTGAAGTCCCACCTAATTAAACTACTTATTTTACCAAGAATTAGAAGAAAAATACAGATTAGTTAGGTACCAATCCTTATTTGTTAATAAAACACACTATATACTTTACAAATACAATCAACAGTTTATAGGACATCGCTCTCACGACCATGAAAACCTCCCGATAACCTTAAGTTATAAACAAACACTTTTATAAATAACAAGGTATTTCGCAACATTACAGATGCGAGTACATAAGGTTTTTATGTACCTACTAACAAAATTGAGTTTCAATAAAAAACTTAGGTGCACAGCTTCGCAAATAGATCAATGACCTGAGGTTTCTCGCACGATGTTGATACTTCAGGAATAAAAATGTTGATAAGTAATCTGTGAATGAGATAAATACAGACTATTTATTACGACGCAGCGGTCAAAAACCTCCAGTAAAACCAGTTAAGAATATACCTGAATAAAGGTAAGAAATACTAGGAAATCTAGATTTGATAGGTGCTTACCCAGAATAATGATTTTGAGGTACACAATATACACGACTCAACGAAGCACACTGAAGGCCAAGACCCAATTTCGACATTAAATTACGTTTGTATTTTTTGCACATAACACAAAGCTCTATACTTACGTCATCTTTGAACCACCAAAACACATTCTGTAGTATACTTTTAAAGTTTCCGACGTAAGAAACTAATTTTGCGGCAAACTCACCACCAACAATTTGCATAATGCAGGTGGACTGCGTTTTATAGCGCCCATTTCGTGTTTAATTTAGTGGATAAAATGCACGCCGCTGTAATAGACGCGCCATACATGTAAGAAGTTTCTTAAGTAACACCTGGACTTTTAGCGTATTCTTAGTACAAAAGCGACCGATGTGGTCACATGAATGTTTAAGTACTATTAACTATTTATTTTAGCACAAAATAAAATAAACATTTTATGAATTAATTGTAGTAATTGTACCTTCTACAGGCTACATAGTTCAATCATGGTAATAATCCGGATGATCAGTTTCTCTGAAAGCGAAATAGGAAGCGACCCAACAGCCAACATAATATGATGCAAAAAACAATTATAAAAAACATTGTAAATACAAGCCGATTTTATTCAAATCCCAATGTCATGGAAAACTCGCCGCGAACGTAGGATGAAATTGAAAACGCCGAGGCCAAAAATAGTCGTGCAAAATATACGAGAGAGACGTAAACTGCTTTCAAAAGAATTGAGCTCAAAACTATGTGAGCCAGACTTGCGGAGTTTCAAATGGGACACTGCATTGTGGAAACTCACGGGGGATCTCTGCTTCTGTTACGGCAACGGGAACCATCTGGGAAATGGGTGATACACTTCATACGGATATTACTGCTGAATATTTTTGTTGTATTGAAGTTTTATAGTATCAAAAATGGTCATATCTTATTCATTTCGTTTGTAATAGTAAAGCTTTGTAGAAGGAAATAAAACCTGCATGGTTGCAAAGTTCACTAATTCATTAAGGGATAGAGTGGGATAAATGAAGACTTTTATTTTAATGAATGGCGCCGTAGAAGAGAAGGGAGGCTTTTGCTTTGCAGACAAACGATTATAAATACATAAAACTAGGTACCTAATTCATAAACTTAAAGCGATAGAACATAGCCAAGTTTTATATTTTTCAACGTCCAAATCCGCAGTGAAAATTATATAATAATATAATATCTACGTAAACTAATATTTTAGGTGCTATTTCACATTCAGCTATCGTGTGGACTGTGGCAATGAAATGCAAATCTGACCTTACAGAATTGAAATACCGTTCTGCACTAACCGTGGGTGAATTTAAAATAACGCTTTAGTAAAAATTTACATTTCAAAAACCTAACGTTGATTTACTAACTGCTTATTTTGCGGAGTTTCAAAAGTTTTGCTTTTGTATTTTGTGTTTCAAATTGTTCTTTTGTACCTTCAGATATCCAGTTGAAAGGTTACACAAATATACAGAATTCATTTTGAAGTAGGTAATTATCCTAATGGAAATATTATTAATGAAAATGTTTGTTCCCTTGTTTGTAACTTAATCACGCTGAAATATAAACGAAATAGGAATTGTTATAGAGATATTAGGTATAGTTTCTAAATAGAGCAGTCAAAAGTAATCAATCAGTTTTCACATCAAAAACCATTGAGTAAAGAATCTACCTATCTAACTAAACATACAAAACCTGTGACAGTAGGTAGGTAATATTTTTTATTTCGACATCTTCCACGAAACCAATGAACTTACACAATATTTATTTACTAATACCTGAAGTGTCTATATACTCCACGATAAATAGATAATATATATCAGCTGAGGAAATTTCATACCGTACGTATGAGTCAACAGACTAACGCCCTACTAGTTATTTATTCATTAGTAATCAAAATTCATGAATCAGAACTCTCAATTGAGTACTAATGTGTATTTCCGCTACCAGTCCGGATATATGAGGCGGCTCAATAACCATTTATTACACAGAATAAAAAGATATCAACTGAACACCTTGAATCACGCATAACATAAATAGATTACTCAATTTCCTTTTAATTATTATTATGATGCCTTATGCGTTTAGTCGCAAGAATACTTACTGAACGTGAGTAGAATTCAGGCGGAAGCAAATTGTTGTTGTGTTTTTCAGACAGGATATTCTCATTGGCAGGATAGGGTTAGGAATTGTAATAGGCTCGTCTTCGATTAGTAACGATATTTGGACTATCGTGATACTATGTAAAATGTTGAATACCTCATTTGGAACATTTTAATTAAAATCTACGCTTTTGAAGGCGAACACACAAAGGATTTATTCGCATTAGGTATAAACTTCCGCAAATATATAACTTTGTATCTTAGATTTGATGGAATGTTTAAACTATAATGAAGACCCAGATTCAACAAACAATAGGTTTCAAAGATGCTAGCTCAGCTCTAAGCCTTTTGTTTTAGAACACTGACCTAGTTTTGATAACCACCAAATGCTTTCTAAAACTCGAACAATAAATACTAACATCATAATATTTATCAATTGGCGAACTTCTCGAAGAATGTGAAGTGTTGAGTTGTATTATTTCTTAATACTAACCCTCTTACTTATAAAAATTTACAATGTTGAAAAATTCATTAAAGGATACCTGTCTCTGACTTTTGCATGTTAAAGAATAGAGATGTCAATAGACTTAAGAAGCGGTTAACTTGAAACATATTTTAACATTGGTAATAAGTAAGAGGGTTAATGCCTTACTTAGGTATACCTTTTGAGTCGTTATTTAAGCTGTTCCTAAGTACCGGTTGAACCGAATTCCGTATTAAATCCTAAATATGTACCTAGGCGAATACAGCAAGCTTAAAGAAACCACTTAATATACAACTTGTGTAAAATTATAATCCTGACTAATAATAACGACTTCATCTAAAACGGAAAGAAAAGCCTAAGTTACCTTAACTTTGCTGACATAATTCAAATTTGAATCTAGGCAGCTGGCGCCAAGGTTCGTAATTAACAAAACCGAGATAATCTACAGCTTAAACGTCTGTTTACTTCAAAATTGTATTTCAGACTTAAATGTTTTTTGGGAATTAATTACTTTGTTAAACTAGCCTTTTAAGCAGTTTTAATTTTACATTAGTAAATTACATTATCATAGTACATTTGGTCATCAGCTTTGTACTGAACTAAACTGTCATATATTTAGTAGTACCTGCTATGATTATTCACTATAGTAACTATATTTTTAGATGTGTATGTAGATTGAACGCCTATAATCTTCAGAACATAAAATCGCGTTATTACATTTGCAATGAGTTTCCGTAAATTTTCACATTTGCTCGTTTTTATGCGCAAGCGCCACTTGCGTAACGCTGCCTGCAGCGGTAACGCGCCAATCAGAGCATCTCGCTCCGACGCCTGGTATGTACTTAATGTTACCGCAAATTTGGCAACGCACTTCTGTTACGATTACAGCTCAGTTTTTGAAAAACAATGACAGATCTTATGCCTAAATCGTACCTAATATAGGAACGAATGAAGCTCTTACAATTCCTCGACTCATGATTTCCAGATGCATTTAAGATGAAGTTATCTCAAAAGAAATCGTTTAGTTATAACTCTACTTATAGTATGACCATTTAAAACTTAGTTTAAACGAAAAGAAAACGTTTGAATAATTTGTAGTGTCGACCTTACTTCAATCTTCCTATTCGCTAAACTACTGTTCGCCTTTCATGTAGGGCAAGGATGATCGCTAAGGTCGCTACGGAAATATTCAAACACGAACACCAAGCTACAATATAATTAAATGATTAATTCACACACTTCGAACAAGAACTTATGGCTAAAACCTAACTACGAAAGAACTAATCAACCATGTGGTCTTAATAACATCATTTCCGCGCGCTAGAACCAATTGAATTCAAGGGCGGTCTAGACAGCTAATCTGTATTCCTTTGTCTTTTAAGACTTTCACGCCCATTAAGAAAATGGACTCTAAGAAGAGAGCAACATCAATTTTAGTCACGTTTTCATTAGCTATTTTGTTAATCAGAAACACTAAATTATGGACTGTGATATTCTTGTTTCAAGTAAAAACGTTTCCGACAGAATTGTACCTATTTTGTGATTTTTATGCAAAATATCTCGTTTAATATGTTAATATCCGGATTTAGATTAGATTTCATAAGTTAGTCGCTGTATGTACCTTTCTTTATCGTGTGCCGATTGCGGATACTGCAATACGGTCTGCTGACTCTCCATTTCCACCACACATTGTGTACCCAGTTCGAGTTCTGAAAAGAAAACAAAAATACATGTAATTAAATCATTAAGTATTGATCACAACATGTAGGCTCAGAATACAGAACAAACCAGAAGCCGTGAACGCACACAAAAATGACACCACACCAATTACGCCGAAGTAGGGTAATTGAACGATTTGACATTTAGTTCACAAAGATCGCGCGCATCGCTGGAACGTTTTACACGCTGCACATTTAATTCAATTATGCCGAGCTGCGTAATGCAAATGTGCAAAACTGCGGACGGAATTATACAAAAATATGTTAGGATTATATTTAATTTGTACATTTCACATAAATATGTCCTTTTATTTAAATATTGAATAATTTTAATTGTAGTGATTGTTATATAAAACCAAGCGGCCATTTTGTCAGTGTTGCAAGTATTTGGTTGAGAGTTTACCCCACGATTTTTTATTAACTAATTTGTGCACAAATTTCTAAAAGGAGAACGAACTATGTTTTTGTGTGCTTTCGGTGTTGAGTTTGATTACCAGTTTGAGCACTGTCATTGGATAGCAATACGGAGTCTAGAATTGTATCTAGTCCATGCCAATAGGCTCGCCCCCTATTACGCGACTGCTTTTCGTGTATGCATTAAGCTATTAATATTATTTAATGTATTGACCTCACCTACATTTATTTGTCCTATTGGTCCCAGGACCTATAACATAAATTACGAAATGCGGGTATACTATATACCTAATGCCTTTTAGAAATACAGTTTATAAGAATACCCATTTGAGAAAAATACAGGCGTAATGTCATATCATGTTTATTGGTAGAATTCCAAACTATTGCATTACAATATATCTTTTTTAAATTAAATATATATAATAACCTCTTATAGAAATCATAAAATAACAATACCCAAAACATCGTCATTTACCCCAGAAGTAGTAACTGCCATTCCTAACCTAGCAACATTAAGCGGGTGTAAAGTGGCGGCAGGGGGGAGCGTACGTATTGTTGATGGACACAGTGCACATAAAGGAAAAATGGCTGAACGCGGGGCCTGTGTATGTAGGTATGTACATTGTAACTTCCTAGACATGACGATTGTATATGAAAGGTCGCCTGTACAGTCTGACGTATGAAGCATTTACGGCATAGCTACGTTAATCCCTTAACCTTTTGACCAAATGAGCGTACTGCTACAAAGTCAACCATTTCAAGGGGTTAAATTATAAAACTAATTAACACGCAAGCTACTGCCTCATAACAAAACTAAATAAAGGACTAACCACATCACTGTCCCTAAAAGGCAAAAACGACCTGATTGGCGCAGTGGCTAAGCGATTAGACTGCTGCGCTAGGGGTTGCGGGTTCGATTCCCGCACGGGACAAAAATTTGTGTGATCCATAGATGTTTGTCCCGAGTCTGGGTGTTTGTGTATGTGATATTTCATGTTTGTGAAACGCACCCACGATACAGGAGAAATTCCTAGTGTGGGGCGACGTTTTAAAAAAAAAAAAACAAATAGATAAACGATGGTGGAAACCAACAAAAAAATAATTGATCTAGAGGTAGTATTGCAACAAAACCACAGCTCCATTAACATAAAATCCTGCCCTCAGAGGTATACGATGCCACAAATCGCGCAAGATAACTGAATGTAATCGAACCGGTGAATGTTATGTACGAAACGGGAACAACCCGGCGACTGGAATGCTAATCACCTTTAATTATTTCGCGTAAGGTTAATGGTAGCAAACTCTGGGACCTATAATGGACTATTTGGTATTCAGTGTATTCGCTAATCAATGGTTATTTGTGTATATGTTACGTGTAAACTTAGAGATAACATTTCTCGATGTAGAGATTAAACTAATAGTAGCGACAATATTATTATTGTTCGAGTTATGGAACGCAGTACCTATATATTCTTCCACAAATGAAAATCTGTGTACATTCAAAAAGGCTAGTACGACCTTTCTTTCGGATTTTCGTTTCGAATTCTCATCGTTATAATCCACGTAGACATTTGGTCTGAACAGTTATTCCTTAATGTAATCCGTACGTTATCGTTACGTACTCATTAAACCTATCTACGGTATAAAGAGGTTTCACTCGAGCGTTTATACACGTCATACAGTTATCCAATCAACTTCCTTCAGCATAATTAGTTACATTACAAGGGCATTATAACCTGGTTTAATTACCTTTGTTTTAAGAACCTTAAACTATGTTATACTTAACATAAAAGTATAATTTTGATGATTATTATGTCGTCGTCTATCTTGAAGGCTCAGCCGAGAAAAAATGTTTTTAGTTAAAAAATAAGAGGACATAATAACTTGAAGAAAAAATATAATCAAACATAAAAATATATACTAATTTAAATGGCAAAATGTACGGCAGCGCCGAGTGCAGCGGTGAGTCAAGCCGAGGTCGGACCGTACGTCCGAGGCGATGCTCTTTAAAATCCGGTTCCACTAGACTATGTTATGTACCCTAGGGTTATGCAAAGCAATCTGTATTACCTCGGCTAGACGTGAATACGGACTGATGGTTGAAAAGCATACACGGCTTACACATCATGTCTCAGTCACAGCAAATGACAGTTTCCTCTCATGTTAAACAATCAAGTAATTTAAATAATATTGATTATTCTACTCTTTTGTACCATGAATATTTCCAGTTATAAGTTTTAAAACTCAATTATAATACCAAACATGAGATCATGATCTCATATAGCTAAAACTTATGCTTAAATGCATTTGGGTATGTTGTTCTTTAACACGTTTATTATGTGCGAGAGATAAAACCAGGTGTTTCACTTCACAATTAGACTTCTCGATTAGAGATTACAGGTAAAGTGGTAATGTAGATACGATTCTGTTTTGAACTTCTTTCCAATCGTTAATATCCTGTAGTAAAAGAAGAAATCAGCACTCATCGAACCGCCCCGTTGATGCAACAAATAATTAGGTCTAGAATCGATTTGACAAATTACGTAAAGTCGTTCCGCTAAAAGTGGAGCAACGGCAATCACAACGAGGATTTCCACAAGTTTATTTACCATGACGAATGCAAGTGAGCGTGCATTCTTGTACTAAAATGTTCTCGGATCTTACTCGATTATTTACTAATAAAGTAATTCGAACGTCTTTGTCAAGGTTAAACGTATTGTATGATAATGTTGATCTTCGTTAAATTTATAATTGACACCGTAATACCTGACTACCTCGCTTAAGTATTGGGTGTAGTATATCAGTGAGCGTGATATTTGAAGTAGGTAATACTCAAATCTGCAAATTAAGGTTTTAAGGAAGCCCCAATCCCTTTTGTTAGACTGACATGTATCGTATAATGGTCTTATACTTGTTATTAATCTAACACGTACCTATGTATTTTTATAACTAAGAAACCTATTGATCTAGAGATTTCTTTGTGACTGATCAAAAAATAATAAAATAACACAATAGCATGATTTTCATTTCGCAATTTATTCTCAATCATCTTTGCCATATAAAATAGTCAAACATAATAGATACCAATGGTATTTACAACAAGGTCCATGATAGATATGTAGGTCAGGCATCTGTTGTTTTCACAGTGTCGTTATGCTGATCCAGTCCATCCATTTCCATTCAACATAGCCGTAGCAGGTGTACAATGCCGAATAAATTTTCTTTCATTCTTACGAATCCGTTTTCCGACAACCGACTAGTGACAAATGTAAGATAGTTTAAAGAACGTATCCTTTCTCTTATATAGTAAAACTTGCTGTGTTATGTTTCGAGGGTGAATTGATGCTTATTGTTAACAGAATTTGGTATGGATACGAATCTATGTTACTTTTTACTCCCGGAAAGGTATTTGGTATTATATAAAAAAAGTCGAGGGCGAAAGATATTATAGTGACTTTTGTATCTGTAATCTCCCTTTTTAATTCGAGTAAGAACTATTTCATTGCACCAGATCACTTAGCTTTCCGGATTGTCGTGCATCTGCACTGTGTGTTGGCAAAAGCTTACTTTATTTGATCAAATAGAATTGATTGCTTTGTGGTGATATGAAAACCGATAATAAACGGTTTCGTAACGGGATCTGACTGCCTCGGAGGTTTAAAGTTAAATCCTTTTGCCAGAAAGTAAAAAAGTTATGACTCACTCTGAGTAAGTTAATTGAGTACTTGCCCCTCTCAATTGTTTACATTCCATCTTTCGTCATAAAAAAATTGTTTACTTAAAGTATTTTTATGAAGTCATAAAACATGTTTACGTCCACACCGACATTGCAGTAATTTATGACAACAAAGACTAGCTAATAACGACACTGCTACATCATAACTGGAAAACATACCCAATGATAATAATTACAATAATACGTCGAATTACATACGATCTGGCGCAAGGTCATGTCAGTGTCAGTATTTAATATATGAATAGGTAAGCAAAGTCAATTTAGCGCTATAATATGACGTCATCAAATCCTGTGCCGTGCAATCAGTTATCACGAATTCACGACCTACCAAAGTATAAATGAAAAACGATGCGACATAAACTGATGTCAATTTTCTGCCTGAGAATATGTTCAGTTTAAAATATGGCTTTCATGTTTATACTGACAAAATATATTTAAAATCCTCATCTAGCCTCCTCTATGTTAGGGTTTGCTTTCAGTGCAACTGAACAGTGTTTTGCATATTGATTTTGAATTCTAAAATCAATAGCTAGCAGTTTGATGCGAAGATGAAAAGAGCTACTAAGATATAGTATTAAAATAAATAAGAAGTAATGTAGTATAATTACACAATACCAAGTCAAATAGATTATCTGTTTAATGTTGGAATAAGATAGTGGTCATAATTGGTAAATCTTTAATTAACAGTATTGGTAGTGATGAAACTTACTGTTACCTCAACAGAGAATCCTTATTCTATAATTAACATGTTAATACTAAAATGAAGTTACCACAAAAATAAAGGTACCTAGAGTGATTCATAAATACACTGGCAAGGTTATACTTATTTTGAAATATGAGTAACTTGTATAGACAGAAATTACATTTCATAGAATGTGAGTATAAATGAGGTAATCTTTAATATACTTAAGATCTTGTGTAATACTTATTTATAACACTATCTGTAAATGATAAAGAGTGTTTTTATCTTTAAGACCAAGCCACGCAATAATGTGAACTTAATTTTTAACACAACACCTATGGTGAATCAACCTCATTCGTTGGCAGTGAGGTAACAAAATATATTGAAAAGAAAATTTTTAATGCCTATGTATAAAAATATACCTAATTGTAATAACACTATACCTAGGTAATCTAGAAGATAAAACCTTAAATCTAATATCTATAGAGCACATATTCCATACAATATAAGCAGTTAACAGCAAGCCTGGTTTAACCCTTTCAAAGCCACCGCGGTCACAAGTGACAGTGAACAACAGTTTTTTAATGTGTCTCCGGCATGGCAGGTCATGTGTTAAAGGTGTTTAGCACTCCAGTCCAGTACTAAGTGATCACTTGTAAAAGACAGGTCAGGTATGCGGTATTTCTTAAAAAAAATGCCTGACATTAGGCAATAAGTATATACCTAATATTAAGTTTGTGAAGGACTTGTGTTATAAATTTAGCTGAATGCATACTTTCTTTTCCTCTGATTTAGTGGGTTGAATCAAAAGAATGTATTAAATACAATTTTTAAGAAGAATCCTGCTAGTGAGCAGTATCTATAAAAGGTTTAATGATTTAAACCATAATTAAATGCTAAGTTAATACATTATATGTGTTTTTTTCCTTTTATGCAATGGCATGTTACAGTAGTAAATAATGTAAAATGCTTTTCTTTTAATTTTTCTATTTACTCATGCATACTATCCATAGTAAAATTTAAGTACCTATATCCGAATCAAAGTATACGCAACATTAATCCAAGACAAAGGTTACTTTAATGCAGTTGTAAATAAACAAACTTCACAAGTCAATAATTATAATTCTCCTACCATATTATGTGACAGTAACTCTAAACAATTAACAAAAATTACCGAATACAAATAGTAAATTAACAAAAATTAGCAATTACCAAGGCAATTCACTAAAACTACAGATTTCAAATATAAATTTCATTACAGAACAGTTATCTATTCTATTGTACAGTACTACAAGCATTTATTTTATCTTGTATATTTTATGCACAAGGTACACAGATAAACTGAAGCAACGTAGTCACCTGAGTGATAGCGATTTCTTTATTTATTAGCAAAATGAAACCAGCTTACCTCGCCTGTTAAAAGGACGAACCCGAACGGCTACTTTAATCTTATCCGTGGCCATTATCACATTCAAATTACACAAATACAATTAAAACACAACACTTTGCACACAAATGTTTGATAAATTATTGCACATATTCACCCATATTCTAAAACAACAAAATTCATTATTTCACGTTACGATCACGACGTTCCCGGATTGACACTGTCCGCCATGTTGTTTTTACGTTTGCTAGTGCTTGACGTGACGTGTCGGAATGTAAGATTACGGGATTAGTAAGATAGTTATCGAATCAAATCGAGTACATTTTATACAAATAAAATTAGAACACATTTTTGTATGTTAAAGTGTATGGCAAGCTAAAATCAATTTTACACATTTCATTTCACTATTGTGAAATTATTAACACCTCTAAATTAACATGTACATGCATGTACTGCACATATCTTGAATATTTACTAACTCATAATATTAAAACATAATTATGCTATCTCCACCTGCACACATGTCATCTTTACCTGCCTCTAAATGGAATCTTTTTTTTTACAGAATTTTATCTTTAACACCAAATTGTAATGATTAGGCGATTCAAATTCAATATACATATCACATATCACAAACAAACAAACGTCTTAATTCATCTTCTTAGGGACTTCTTAATCGTTAATAGTTTTTTTTTTTTCGGAATATTTTAGTGCCGAAGACTACGAGAAGGGTCTTATACGGCGTCACCGGACAAATATCCTAAATAGTTTTTGTCTAACTAAAATAGTTAAGTTACACAGCACAACACTAATAATTAATTATATTTTCATTAAGATTAGGCACTGAATTAGGGTTGTTTATTATTTGAAAACAGAGAGTATAATTTAATATCTAATAGTCCTGATTAACCAAATGGCTAGCCAAATATTTATTTATTAATTTCGTATGTAGATTGCGTAAAGAAACGGAACTTGCTATGACATCCAGCCGGCTACAAATATGACATTAACTTGTCATTTTGACAGCTGAAGCAAAACATGACGAGTCTTTTTCATTAACTCAGGAATTTATAAACATTAACTATCTGTAAACAAGAATCTCACAAACACGACAACGTTTATTGAGAAATACTATAGATATTTGTGGCAAAGAGTTTGAGCAAAATTGAACAGCCATAAAGCGCTATGGCTGCCGATGCACTATTTGGCTGGGACTTAACTTTTAAAACAGTGGAGAGAGATATCAAGCGAAAGTCTGATGTTATTATTGCATTTATCCATTGGAATCTATCTAAGAGGGGTTTTAGGAGTATTGGAATAGGAGATGAGGTAAGATTTCAAAACACCTACCAACTATTGTTCAAATACCTCCATTATTTGTACTCAAATAATTTTTATTACGCGTTAATTTTATGTGCCGAAATGTAGAATTGGCTACTTCTCTTCGTTAACATTGATTTTAAAATATAAAAAATTATAGCTTACCATTACATATAACAATCTATAGATTACCATGCCACGCCGCCAGCAGTTTTAGATTCATTACATAAGAAAA
This sequence comes from Abrostola tripartita, assembly GCA_905340225.1. Classification (NCBI taxonomy): domain Eukaryota; kingdom Metazoa; phylum Arthropoda; class Insecta; order Lepidoptera; family Noctuidae; genus Abrostola; species Abrostola tripartita. Next base: position 3,544,121 of record HG996487.1, on the reverse strand, counting down.
ATACTAAATATTGAAAAATTGAATTCTTAAAAAGTTTATCATTTATTTCAGAGGACCCTATCTGGTGACGAAGAAAAGAGTGAGCTGCTACCAACTGGCTGGAACGACAAAGACAACTATGCCTTGAGATATGTGCTTGAAAATAAGTTGTTTATACTGCACGGACTGAGCACTGATGGCAATCTCATTGTTAACCTAATGGTAATCTACATAATTTGTTGTTTTGACACAACAATTTGTTTTTTTTTTGTCGCAGAAGATAAGTACTTACACCTAAATTATGTTGGTAATAGAGTTGACTGCTGGCTCTTAGACTAGATATTGGCCCTTAGGGATTCTATTTGTGCTCTCAAACTAATTGATTGTATTCTGAACTGTTGTGATCAACACTGATTTATCCTTACCAGACATCTTAAACATTATCTTCTAGTTTTAATTCCTATTTTAGAGCTACATTTTGATTTGGTCAATCAAGTTTTAACAACACCTTTATTTAATACTTCTTTGAAAAAAACATGCAAACTCTTTACTGTATTTCTTTTGACATGCTGTCTAATTAATCTGTGATCATTTTGAGTCTTCACATTCATTTTGTGTCATCTTAATTCCAAATTAACTTTATTTATTTACAATTGTGATGGCCAATGTTATGTGGTTAGTTTTCGAACAAAAATCTATAAGAAAAATATGAACAATCTTCCAGAGATCAGAAGACTTGGCAGTGTCCAATATTGCTGTAAAAATAGATGATACAGTGAAGACAACCAATGGGTCTATTGAGAAAATGATGCCGAATCACAAGGAGTTAATATACAATGTGAAGAGGGATCTCATTGATACTGTCACTGAGAGGCCCACGGCTACCACCGAAACTCAGACTTCCAGAAGTAAGTATAATGATTAATTGTAAATATAAGTGTTGCTTGTTTAACTATTCTAATGCTATTTATGACTGCATTATAAACACAGATACTAAATGACTTTAAGAGAAGAAATGGGTAAAGTTATAGTTCACAAAACAATAAATATTAGCATTTACTTCTATTTTACTTCTAGTTAGTCAATAAAGATTTAAAAACATGATTTTTTTATGAGAAAATTATATAAACACCTTTCTTAGAAGTATACAAAACCCAATAAAAGATTAAGGAAAAAAGATACAAAACAGATCTAGTTGAAGAATACTTTATTGTTGCAAATCAAAGTAACATCATTACTGCAGTGTGAATTGATCCTGATACTGACAAATGTTTATCATTGACCTACCACATTGGTAGGTTAATAATTTTTCAATGATACAAACATCTATCAAACATTTAAAGTTATCATAGCATAATATACAAAGAACAACAGAAGGTCAAATCTATATAGAGTGCTTTATAATATTTGTTTGTTACATAGCACTTGTTGTTTTACATTAAAGCCCAGGCCGCACTACGGTTTAACCACAGTTTTTAACCAAATGATTTTGTGACACAAGGAAATGAATGCAAGCAGCCGCACTTTTTTCGCGCGCAGCCGTTTGTATGAGTTTCCTTGTCACGCGGTTAAAAACCGCGGCGGTTTAACCGTAGTTACATTCTATAAATTAATATACTACTTTAATGATTTTATGCACAATCTTCTGAATAAATATGAATGGTAGGCATTCAACTTTAACCCACCATCCTGACTCATTATGAAAGGGTCACTGCAGTAGGTCATCAGGCTCCAAATAAATAGAACAATAGTTATTCCAAACATCATAACAACTTTTTATAGCATTTTTATATGAAGTGGATTTTCTGATACAATTTTGTGATCACTATGAGCTGCTTCTTGCTTCCTTGTAATTCAAGTTTTATGAGTCACCTAAGGATAACTGGTTATTGAGTTGTTTCTGTATAGTTTAACATTGCAGTCCATCATAATACAGGCTCTGTGGGAACTCAGTTGTGACCTTAAACTCAAACATGTTGTTTTCCCTGAGTAAAATTATTGTTTTGGTGACACTGGGGGTGCTTAGCACGTGTGTTTCTATAGGTAAGAATATTAAATTGAAGTATTGATTAGTATAATAAGCCCGCATCTTTGTCTGCGCGGAAATGTTTACTGAATTTTCATGGGTTCTTTCAAGCTGTATCAAATTTTAATACAATTGGTTCTGTGATGATGACGTAACTAACAGTCAGGCTCGGACAGAGTTACTTTTGCATTTATAATTAGTAAGGAGGGGGGATATTGTAAGTAATTTGGCTTTACAAATAAATGCTAATGAACATATAACTAAAAGATTTCAAATTTTGCACTCACACTCAAATCAAAACATCTTACTTATTCTTACCAAAAGCTGGGATAGTAACCTAGTAGTTTATTTTGTGTATAAACTTTAGACTGCTTAGGTTGGACTATTATGTTTACAGTCTACTGACTACATGTTATGTATAAACAAAAGTTATTATGTTATGAAACATCTATAAATTATTGTTATATTATCGTAACAGACTAAATTAGTTTGGTGTAAACCAGGTTTATTATGTACATAATGTTATGGTTAAGCTATTTCACACACACACTTTCCTAAACAATTTTAGCTATTAATTGAGTTAAGCCGTTATTACAGTTGCCAGTTATTACAAATCATTTACTACTATCTGATAAGAAACAAAAAATTTAATAATTATAACATTTAAAAGGCACATTGGACTGCTACCGACACTACTCACCTAGATTCTGGTGCCTTCGTCAAGAGGCACAATAGCTAAACAAATAGGATAGAATTTAATTTGGCTAACTTTAAAAGACAAATACATAAATACCGGCTGGTCAAAATTGCTTTAAACAATAAGACTGCCACTTGCACTGTTTTTAGTTTATTTTTTTCTGTATTCTGTATCTCTGTAGCCTAGATTGGTAATGTTATGTAATTTCAATTACAGGTGAATCAACTACAAGGAGGCCATCAGAAGACCCGCTGAGGGTGCCTCCGAGGCCGCTGCCTGGAGTCAACCCTGACACTCCAGACCTATGGTACCTTTAAGTAAAGCCCGTTAAATATGGCTACTTTTTTTATACATTTTATAGTCTTATTACGATGAGTTATAGTGCTTATTTTTTCAAGCACTTAATTTAAGTGTAAATGAGTTAAGTTAGGTGCAGATTGAAAACGTGTTTCGAATGTATTGTAAAATGGCTCACCTGGTCAGTTAAGTTCAACCAGAATTATAGATAAATATCAAACTTAACTGCTTAGTTACACTGTGGGTTATTTAAATTCTACTGACAATAGTCTCTTGAAGAGAAACCTCTTCAAAAAGGTTGTGCATTTGTACTAAATTAGTTATTTTTAGATGTGAATGCGTTGGCGGATCACATTCTTGGCGATGGCAGCTAAATACTTGAATTGTTTTCTAGGGGAATGCCACCACCCCGTCTGCCAAACATCGGCAGTTCCGACTTGGACCCGTTTGCGCCCGGTGGTGGCGGCATGCTGTTCAACCCCTTTGAGCCTCGGAGGGACCTCGAGAACCCCGGCCTCGGAATACCTGGAGGATTACCAAGGTAGTATTTATTACAAGTACCAATATTTAATTATGTACTTAGTATTTAGTCGATCTGCACCATGTACAAATATGACCCTTACTGCAGAAAAACGCAATACATCGGCTCAGTATAATATACTGTAAGTATACAGAGGGTAGAGAGACCACGGATTTCCATTTGCTACAACCCTGGCTTACTTCTTTCCCCTCATCCAATCGCATCAAATTTCTTATACACGCTCTTCGGTTAAATGTACTCCTAACCTGAACCATAATTTAGTAACTATTAATGATAATTTGAAAAGGTTTGCTTGTGACTACGGCCGACGCAAATCGGTCGAACGGTCAAGCTAAAAATTAAAAACTTGTGTTCGCGTTAATTCCCGTGTTGTAGTTTAATTATCATCTATTAATGTATTTTTTTCCATGGCATTCGCTAGAGGTGCGGTGCCCCCGGGAGCCCGCTTCGACCCGTTCGGCCCGGCAGGCGCGCCGCTGCCGGGCCGCCGGCCCGCACCGCCCGACGCTGATCACCTGCCGCCCCCCGGCTTCAACGACAACATGTTCATGTAGCCAAGCACTAACTATAATATCTTACTTTTGTTCACATCAATACAAATAAAGTTTATTTGGAAATATATTGTAGTATTTATTGTTAGAATTACATCTTACATGCATGGAATGCTCTATTGAGTCTTTATCACGTAAAAGTGTAAGATATGAAACCATTAACCATTTATACCTAAATAGGCATTCTTTTCATACCTATTTACCAATTTTATTGTAGCCATATGGTTGGTAGAACAGATTCGTATGGCGGTTGCAGGTTCAAAACTTCAAACCCAAACAGTGATACTTGCTGCGAGTGTGAAATGCGAATTTTAATGGTAAACATATCCTACGCTGCATGATGAAAACATTATGTAAGTACGTTATTACAGTCTACACATTATTGATAATTTGACGTCAATAATGTTTATTAACCGTTGATCTATACTATTTTATGCATAACCAATTTAGCATTAATTGATTTTCAATTTCCCGCATAAATCAATACCATTGCCACACTTTCAACCATCTACAACATAGTATATTTTTAACCAATTGAAATAGTAGTTTTACTTGACAATAGTTTTAAGGCTTCGTCCAGTGATGTGTCAGAAATACATCATTATTTTATTTCTCTTAAACCTACCAAAATATTGCTTAAAAATGTTCAACGTACATACTTAAATTCTATGAATATATTTTGTACATTTAGAAGTATTTTTTTTATTGATTAGAATAATTTGGTTGGTTTTGAGAATTAATTATGTTTTTATATAAAATAATTTATAAAATTAATTGAGTTATGCTGTTATTACTTGTTCAATTTCATCTTTAAAATAGTTTAAATGTTTTTTGTTAAAAATGGTAGAATTTACCTATTGGTATGGCAATTTTGTTGAGATATTGTATTATTGTGGTCTGGCAAGACCGCTCATCAGTTTTAGCAAGTTATTTGTGCGGTGCACACGTTTCCCGCGTGTGTAGTGTATTTTCTTGGCTGCTCACGGCTGCAACCGTTCAATTTCTATTCAATGTGTATGGCTGTGAAGGTAAGTAACTCTCTAAAAAGTTCATGTATCTTTACTGTCAACAATTAGTTACAAATAATTACGTGGGTCGTGCCCTCGCGAAGCCACTAACGTCAGCAGGCGTCACGAAACTATTTAAATTATAATACAATTTGCATTATCCTGTTGTTACTAACTATTATTAACCACGTATCTTGAGTTAGTTAGTATTGATATGTCGATTAGCATTTGCGGAGGTCCCGCCCACTGGTGGGGTTAGTACTTGGTATGTACCCATCTTCCTAGTCATACGCGTGGTCTTCACTTCATTGTTCGATTCCTAATTCTGCGGACCAAATCGCCGGTCGATACACTGATGCCGTATCGTCGAATGACTCACGCAACTAAGTAGACATAAAAAGTTATGATGTTGCTGAACTGAACATTTGCAACCTTATCTAACTACTTGTTGTTGGTAGTTAGTTTCCTTGCTATGTTGGATTGGAAAGTTAAGTTGTACTCAGGATCCAATAATTCACACTTTTAATGCACTACAATGCCATGTCAGATAGAGTAAATGATTTACTCAACAACTTAACTGTCATGCAACCATGGCAGTCTAATATGGTCATGTTGTATTACTGCCTTTATCAATGTAAATGGTTTATAATTATAGAAAGACCAAACTATGGTATAGATAACAGGTACTGTTCTAGATAATTGCTTTCCTTGTTGTAAAAATAACACCATGACCCATAAACAAAGTTGGTTACAATAATATATCTGTCTTACTATTATGGAATTGAGGTTATATTCCTAATTTACTTGTTCAATTAAGATACATTTTATTTTTTACCTTAATGTTTATAAAGCGTTGGATTGTTACAGCATAAATTTATAAACCAAGCTGTGACTGTACGATTGTTTCCATTTATAATGTCCATTGTCTTTGAATTCACTTTGTCCATGGCCAGTTGGCTCAGGAGTGTTTGATGCACCCATATATGATTTAAGTACATGCACTTCTTTTGACAAGATTGAGTCATAATATCAGGATACATTAATTTGGTTCATCCGAGGCCTTTGTTCTTTGTCTTGGCTCAAAAGTGGATAATTTATATACTTCTGAATTGTTTATCTGTCATTTATCATAATGCATTCTGTAATTTGAGGTAATAATTTTAAACTTAAGGCTGTTTTGCAAAGATATTCCATTCTAAATCAAATGGCTGCCAGTGCTATCACATTACATTATGTTTTTATAACCTTAAAAGTGTCTGCAACATCTTGTTTACAAACACAAGCTGTCTTCCTGTAGTGGGATGTTTACCTGACATTGGAATGTTATTCCACTCCTTTTTTTATACAGTAACAAATTTTACCTGACCTCAAAGCAACATAGTTTGTTTTAATGAATGGAATACTTTTTACAATAGTTTTTGTAATCATGTTCTAGAATGTTTTTATTAGATTTTTGCACCTGAGTAATTATGTACTTATTGTATAGTTATTTTATTACTAGGTAGGTATGTGGGTTTGTTACACTATTATTGCTCATGGCTATTAACATGTATATAAATAGAAACCTAAAGTGTATCAAATAGGTGTTCGTCATTCTTGACAGTATTTAACTAGGTAGGAAGATAAATAAAAACATACTAAGACCTTTCTAGATAAAAAAACGGTGCGCACTTTTCTTACAAATAATGAGCAGTGTTGACGTCACGAGTAGGTATACCTACGTCAATTAAAGTCTACTTGTCAACAATTTAATATAAAGTGCAAAACGAAACTGCAACGTTAGGAGGTAATTACGTCAGAATTGCATAATATGGTTTATCGATAAGTTGTGAAACATGAGCTGCATAGACTCATTGTTTTAACACAGAATTTCATGCACGTGTAAAGTCAATAAATCTACTACTTAGGTACTTAGCTACGCTAAGTTTTAAACCGATTTGCCGAGATGGTAATTTTACACTGGAACTTGCATTCTCTGATTCAACGTTTAAACAAGAGAGATTAAGTGTCTATTTGTGTTATTATATGCGCTGTACGATCTTACCCGCAACATGATCCTCGTTAAGACCACACACAGAATGACTGAAAACAACTGGTGTATATTTAATCCAATACTAAGAACTGACGATAAGGAGTCTCATGTATCCATATAAGATCCAGGACTCCATGGATAGGGCGTCGACCCGACCTTGGCTAGCGTATGTTGACCCTGCGCAAGCGCTGGTCCGTTACCCCGACCACGCACGATCCCGCCCGACTACGCACGGAGAAACGTTATTGTAAAGCAACGCCATTTTCTACTGATTTGATCTGACGCCGCTAACAATGATAGTTTAAAAGACGTCATCACCAGTTGAACAACCGCAAGAATGCGAATATTTAAATGATTATTTTAATAGATGACGTATTGATAGCCGACTTACATACTTCAATGAGTACGTGTGGTTTTCCTAGTCCATGGTCCATACAAACGTATCAGCCATAAATTATCTTTGCGTGTTTGAGCGCACGTCCTTTTCCTCGTAAGCTATGTTATCAGTTTAGTTTCTTTGCGCTATATTCATTAAGATTATAATAATTAATCTAAGCTGATGCGCGCAAGTGAATATCCGGTGCAATTGTCAATAATATTAATAACGAACTACATAAACAAATCGCTATCCGGTTTCATACTACTAATTGAAGTTCATTGTTATTATACATTAACTAATTATTCATGCCATAGATGGTGCGGTCCGCTTGTACACATTTGTGGACACAATACAATTACAATTTCCGGAGAGCGCCACTCAGACTGAACTAGTAAGTTGGTAAATGGCGTTGCCATTAAGCGCCGCCCGTCTCGGGGGAGACGAGGGCCGCTTGTCAAGCGATAGCTATATAGAAAAACTAGGGCTGTTATTCAGCAAGGGCTAAGGTCGTTGCTCCGAGTTTCTTGTATAGTCGGGCTTTCGAACCCGTGGGGCAACGCACCCAGCGACGTCCTTTTAACACGACATTTTAAGCATGCTAGGCGTATGATGGATAGGGTTTGAACCACATCCTATATTCATTTACATACAATTGGGAATACACAATACTTCTAGGTCACGAACTAAAGCACTTATCGATAGCGAGGCAAAGCCACAAAGGTTTGTTTATCAAATGTGTGGCTTATGTAATGTGCTGACATTTAAATAGAACACTTGCTGAAAGTTCTGAAGGTTTGTTGCGAAACTGTAACATCTTTAGAGACGCGTTTCGCAATATATGCGTTGTTTCTATGTCATCATCCACTGAATCATGGAACTAGCGCTGAATTCGCATATTATGATATTCATGAATATGTCGCTTGCCTTCCAAATTCTCGTCAGCATTATAAACTACATAAACACACTGGTAAATATATGTTTCTGAAAGTTCTGTTTGTGATCATCGTTAATCACTGACGTTTGCCAAATATTTCGGTCGTTAGAACCTTACTGTCTTCGGAATTAGTTGAATTGCGTTGTGGTAAAGCATCAGTCTATGCATGATTGTTAAGTGCAGGTAAAGGGGGTCAGATACGCTGCGCAGTCGGATCCGGGTCACTGAGCCAGGTCGCGTCGAAGTGCTACCACGGTCAGACCGATTCTCCTCATGTTGCTCGGTTAAAAATAGAATCGCTTCCAGCATGAGTATAATTATTGCGAGACTTGAACTCGAATTCTGTCGCATTGTAAGCACTTAGGTATTATGTATATATTTCTTTAATCTTGTTTAAAAGCAGGTTCATGTCAACGGCAATTCTAATGTCTTCGCTAAAAGATTACTTTTGTATTAACATTTGAACGAAGATTACCGTTTTACGAGTTTGTTTTCGGTGTCTTGTTTTCGTTTTCTTTAGTGCTAAGACGTATTCGTGACCAAACAGATTTGAAGGTGACCCAAAATTGCGCAACCTTGTCTCCTGTTATACACGATAAATAATTTAAACGCTCTCTGCGGTGTATTTTTCCAGAAAAGCTAATAATAATGAGTAGTTGCTTAGATTCGTGGAAAACCTAACGTCCTAAAAATAGTCCGTCGCCCACTGCGCGTGACGTCATGCGCAGTACGTCACAATTGTTACGTCACGCCCCGTCTCCCGTCCAGTATTCAGCCCCTATTTGTATGTCAGGATCGGGTTGAATGTCTGTTGCATACTATAGTGGCTCACTAAGTGTAACATTCCTTTGTTATGTTATCTATTATTAGGCCTACCGAGAAAACTCGTGGGTGTATTTATCTATTATGGTTCATACACAATAAACATTATCATATAAAGAAACATTATTATTATTATACCAAACTGTCAAATTCGTTGCCTAAAAGTAACAAAATTAGGTTCAATTAAAATTTTACGCCATGAGGTAACCCTGGAAAAAGATTAGATATAAATACAGTTCGGTTTATGTACTCCAATAATATACATATGTAATTTAATACACCATGTATGAAATAATTTTAAATGTGACGATAATTGCCGATTCTTCATCTTGTCCATAGGAATGACATTTTGGAACCGTGCAACTAGCACCTTGACGTTTCATAAGCGCCTGTAATTGGTTATTTGAAATAAAATCATTTTGAATTTGGATATACCGTAAAATTGTGGACTGAAGTAAAAGAAAGAAAAGATTAAGTTGCAATTTGATTGAGTGCTTAACCGTCTTAGATTTAATGTCTAAGCAGTTAAAATAATAATAAACTTTTATTGTTACTTAATTGAAATGTGTGCATAGCAAATCAAGTTACAGTATTATTAAATGATCTAACGTAAACAAGAGTTATGAATCTATCGGAAATTACAATAATACATTTATGACTACAAGATGGCAGTAACTGTGTGAAATCAGAATGGCTTAATCACATTTATGTTCGACGTTAACGGTTAATGCAAACAGTTAAAACACCGGATGATGTTTTGCTTTTATGAATAATGTAGAAAATCAGGTCCTTTCTGGAGAGTAATGTGCAAGAGTCCTTTTTAGACTTGCTATCTCTGTGCCGTTTAGGCTACCGGACTCAAGTAGTACCAAGACATCCCACCAGTTTTCATTTCACGAGTGATAATAAAACGTTTTGACGACCCTAATAATAATAATTAACAGCTCTTGGCTGCGTCGTGACGTGACAAATTGCGGCAGGTAGACATTCGCTCAATAGAATAAAATAAAAAGTACTCTCACTTTAGAAAAGGTTCACTACCCTAGACCGATTTATAAAAATATCAACTGCGATGATGGATATGTGTTTACAGGGTATGATGGTAACTGGTGGTACATAATGTTCAACTATTGATGCAAAGTTTATCGTCATAGGGTTCATTCTTTATCACCCCTGCAAGCCACACGTGATAACATGCCATACATCAACGGAACATCTGCTCGTGATAACTTAATAAAACGTCATGGATTCATGACTCCACACTTCTACAGCCGTTTCGAAATGTTTATGCATTTGTGCGTTAAAAATAAGCTGAGTCTGGCATTTCAATATTAATGTTGGCACGAGTTATTTGTTCAGTAATAAATTCATCACGAATAATAAAGATCTCAGTGGATTCACAGAAAAGTTTACAGCCACTTGTAAATGGTTGCCCACATGTTTAAGAGTGCACCAGTCAACGGTCAAGCTTCTTAGTTGCAACGTAAGTTTAGATCTAAGTATGGCTGTACAGGCATGAGGGGACTAGAGGCGCGGGCGGAGTCGATGACCGAGTATTGATCCCGAGGAAGTGGGTCGCGACCCGTTTTCTGTTGCAATACACCCGAGGGGAGCGTTGCAACGGTCATCGCAGTACAATATTGCATTAGATCCAAACAAATAAGAGTAGCGTTTCTCGTCATCTAAAGGAAAATCACTGATAGCTTGGTCGTTATGTTCTCGGCAAATGTCGGTATTTTTCTATCTGACGCAAATGTTACTTGCTTTATATGGCTGCTCTGCACCTATACACATTAAAATATATTTAAGTCAACTGATACAGATGATCTCAAATAGGAATACATGAACTTTCGGCCGACGCTCTAGATCTCAAAATATTGATTCTGCCCATTTATTAACGTGACTCAATGCCATTTATACTTAGTTTCCTATGTATACGATAATAATCTCTATACATATTTAATTTACTATAACAGTAAAGTTATTTATAGATATGAAAGACATTACTATTTAGATTGCACGTTTAGTACATGTAATGTTGCACAGGACGGTCGATGTTGTGCGTGGCCTTCGGACGTTTAGTACCTGACTTGCTAAATGTCAGTCACGTCAATTCCGTGTTCCGTCGTAACCGGTACCAAGTTATTGCCCAGCTATCCTGGTAAAATTTCGTTAATTCTTCAGTAAACACCGAGCTGTATACCTTTTCTGTCGTTCGGGCAATCGAATCCGGAATTTTCTTGTAAGCTTCCAAGTCTCACCTTTCTTGGCATCTAAGAATAATGGTATTCTGAGGAGAAAGTTTGCATAATTCACATAGAATATAATGAGGTCGGGTATCAATGGAAAGCTTTGCTCGACCGGGTTCGTTAGCATGAATACACTCCAGAAGGCACCTATGTTGTAGCGGCTAAGTGTTGCGATTGGTCCATTGCATGGGTGGGTAAGTATCGGTGTTGTGAAAGTTGATTTGCACTCTGTATTCCCCTCCACACTGCATAAAGGTGTGTGGAGCGTAAACTTTTCTCTATCAGAATAAATGTCATTGTTGGAAGTACAGGACCACTATTGAAGTGTTGAGACGAAGAACAATGCCCGCATTGTTCTTCATATTTTTGCTCTTTTCCCAGATGAAATGTAGAATATGCATTGCTAAATAGAGTGCGGTTTTCCCGAGACTTGCTGGCCCAATTCACTATCTTGTTATCATATAGTCTTTATACTATCAACATACGAATATTCTGGATGATATAAATCAATCGATATGACGTCCTATCTAAATATAGCTACTTATACTATATTATCTAAGTTATCGATGATTCTAGAAATCAATATTTATGACAGAATAATCTCTATATCGCAGAATAATCTTGCTCCACCAGTTACCATGCCGACTCGAATGGATTTGACCTTCGGACTGCTTTACATTAATTTTTCGTTCTCGTACATTTTGGCGCCATAAGTCCATAACCCATATTACTTTTTTCAGAAATAGAATTGACGTTATCGATGTATTGAGGGTAAAGGACTACTAGTTTAAATTCTCTTCGAAGCTATTCCTGTAAGACGACAATATTATACTTCCAAAATTGTAATCTGTTTGCGAATTAGCTTCTCCAGTGTGCTAATTTATGTATAGTAATTATGTACGCATTGTGAATGTACACTGATATTACTGCTGCAAACAACGTAGCGCTTCATTAAGATTAGTTCGCTTTAAATACGGTTATCTGATAAGCATTATCAAATCCATTATAACTGCGGCATGAACATTACTGCGAACTGATTTTAATCTGCAAGGATTCCGTGGACGGTGACGTCATTAATACCGTTTTCACTAATCAATGATCATTAATTACATGTGCATTGTGCATAAGCTTGCGTGAACTACGGTGCATGTTTGTCGTGGGTATTTGCTAGTCCAATAAATAATGGTCCCGGTTTGTTTATCCAAGCCACGCACGCCGGTACAGGAGCCACGTGACGTCATCACGTGGCATTTGAACACGTTTGAGCAAAGACCTAGTTCTCAAATAAAATATATTTTTTATTTATTGACCCTGTTCTTAAGATCTCGTTTACTGGTTAGTAGGCCATTAGTCTTGCTGTAAGTAAACAATATCGGAATACTTCAAAAGTTTATGTTTGTTCATGAACAATTCTTTTTAACGTCAGCATGTAACCCTGTAGAACGAAGACGAAACGTTCTTAGCTTTTAAAATTAATCATCGTCAAGGTTTTGATACACGTGCACTGCTGCATTTGACTTCCTACGATACAAGTACAGTACTCGTAACAAATTTAAACTGAAACGCGAGGTCCGTTTGGCAAATAACTTGGTGCGGTGAAGGCAAAATGTTTCTTTAATAAGGTAGGCCAATGGATGCTACGGCCGACCCACTTGATTTAACTTTATAATCTCTTAATGACTAAGGCACCTTTTTCATGTTCATTTCCAAAAAACTAACCTCTTATGGCTTCTAGACGACCCTTGTCTCGTTCCCATACTATAAATAATATAAGAATGAAAACCCATAAAGAAGAGGAATAATGATTTTGCCTAGCTGCTAAACTAGCAGATTCATACAAGGCAATAAAAGATTTTTTGATAAAACTATCTGCGGTTGTCAAACACAAATCAGCATTGAAAATACATTTTAGTCAACTACCAAATACCAATCTGTTTTCGTGGAATTGATATTCGTGAGTACACGTTATCTATCGATAGGATGATAGTAAGCACCAACAACACATTGCGAAAACACGGGTGATTGAACTATGTTCGAGCCAAAAATCTGTTGGTCATATTTCGATATACAACGAGCATTCAGATAACGCGTAATCAAGAGCACAATCAACGTATTATTTTTGGGCTCATTTTTATTTGTGTAAGGGATCTGGAAAACCAGGCGAGAGGCCTTTGCCCTGTGGAAAACAATCTATGCAATAAAAAAAAGGGATCTGCAGTTTTGTTAGAAGCATTTGAGTGTCTTTCATTGAAATGCGTACGTTTCTGCCAATGAATTAGTAATAGCTGTATATAAATAGCTGTTATAAATCGATTTGCATATTATAACACTAATATATATCAGTGGTGAAAGAACCTCAACAAGTAACCTCACTCAATTGACCGTACAGCGCACTCTTGTCAGTCAGTCCCGCTACGAACCTGTTGAACTGACTGAACTATTTACCCCGGCATAGGCATCTTATTGTGTTCCCAAATCAAAGAATTTCTACAAGACTTGCGGGAATATTTAATTTTTGGTTATCGTTTGGGTTTTCTTAGGATTTACATTACCTATAGAAAACGCTCAACTTATTGCTTTGTTTACTTTATTAGGTAGTTCTACAAAACTACTGTAGAATCATCATCTAAAAGCAAACCAAGAGATTTCTGCACCTGTGTCAAAATGTATTTCAAATTCATACAGCAAGTACGACCTATAAACTTCAACTTTGGTAGTTAATTTATACTTGTGATTAGCATCTTTGTACTAAGATTATGTAAATAAACACTGACTAAATTAAACCTTCCTACAAAGATAAACCTATTTTGCTTAGCCTATTCCATAATTCTCAATGGACTAGAAAATTTTCTCTCGCAGTGGGTGGATCTAAATTTATCCTAGGCGGTGTTGTAGTGGGCAGGCTTCGACATTAACGGCAGCTGTATCTCAAAGCCTGTTTTCCAATCTAAACGTAGGAGGGATATTGGCAACATGACTGTGAGTATAATGAAAATTCTAAATCCCCGCTTAAATGTTACTTGAAAGACTTATGACCTACATGGCTACATGTTAAACCGGTAAAAGTGAACGAGGCTGCTTTAGTGATAAACTTAGTCATTATTTTCAGTATCGCCAATGCAATATTTCAAAGAAATAAATTTTCCCTTCGACGTTATGTAGGCCTTTTTATAGAAAACTCATCAAAAATCTTATGGTTGGTAACGGGTAGATAAATTTGTCTTGGTAAACGGATTCAAGGGTACCCTGAAATTGTTATTTCATGGGTTCCCTTAAATCACCTTCGAGTTTATGTGGTTATGTAGAGATGCTAACGCTAGTTTCTTAATTCGAATTCTTTCTCGTTTTTCTCGCTATTATTAGAATGTGACCGACGAGCGGCGTCGACGTTGGTTGCTAATCGAATCTTCTCGGTTACAGATGTGAGATGCGTCGCTTAAAATGCAATTCAATTGGCTCACTTTTACTGCTTATGATTTATTTCTCGTATCTTTTGCTAGGAATGGGTTTTATATCGTTTTCATACCAGAGAAAATCCCTTACAATCTATAGCATAAAGTTTAACTACATCCATTTGTTTTGAATTGGCACATATCGTTTATTTGTCTTATAATTTATCACCGCCGCCTGTACTGTTTAGTCTTGTGCCTTCTAATGTGTATTTGAAACTCGATTCATAATTCCTGACCGTTCGAAAATGAGATCTATCAAACAATCATTGTTTCATTCATATGGCGGATCATAACTTGAAAAGTTTGAAAACTCGTTCGAAACATCAGACACTTGAGTGCGTGTGTGCGACGTGGGCACCGGCACCGTCGGCAGCGGCGGCGTGTGGCAGCGCAGAGCGCAGTAGGTACGTCTGGCAACTGTGCGAGTGACGCCAACGCCCCCGCCTGCTCCGCCGTGACGTGCTCGTGGCGGCCGCGGCCCGTGGGGCGACGCGCCAGTCTCTGCACGACCGCGGCACGGACAGTGTCGAACCGTTGCGATGTAAACGCCTAACCTTCTAATCTGTCAAATACGACAGCCTCAGTTGCGTGTGCACCATAGTTTCAGTTAATTTTCGCATCGGTTCATTAACTTTATTTTTGTGTTATAAAAACTGTTTTGTCATCCGCCGCGCCGGATTCATGTAAGTGAAGTTTTTGTGTCATCATTAACGTTGTGTCCCGCATTACTGACACGTTTTGAACGAATCCTCAAGAGTCGTGCGAGCGTGACCAAAGTAATACTGTCTGGGGAACACGTACGCCATTCAATCCTAGTTGGTCGGATATGGTCAGAATAAGTGGCCAGGTAATTTATTGACATTGCACAATAATATTATCATTTTGCACCAATGCATACAGAGTAACTATTGTTAGTGTTGGTTTTATAATTTGTGTATTAGTTTTGTAATCTACAGGTGTTTTTGTTAGAGCGTGATCACTTAGCGAAACGGTTTCACTCCGATATTTTTTTGTTTGTTATCAATAGATAAGTGCCATGCCATGATCTCACTCACATAGAAAGCACGTAGGTTATTAACTATCTACTGACGTTGAACAAAGTTTACTCAAACGATAAACTCGCTTAATTTTTAAATGAATGTAATTAGTCCCACTTGTTGGTGTCACTTTATTTGAACATTCTCCTTTATCGTATTTAATTTACTGTTGTTCGTAAAAAAACTCAATTGACTTGTTAAACCCTTTTAATCTGGGTCAGTTGAATCTAGAAGATTAAAGAATTAACGAAATAAACATCATTATCTCTATCTATAACAATACCATTGATTATATCAAGATAGCATGTATTTATGTTGCGCTTATACTGTATAAGTAGTATCCGCGGGTGCAGCTTCATGACTTAAGTAGGAGGTATCAAGAGGAATCACAACATCATTCGCATTATTCATGCTATATATCGCAGAGACATTTACATTTATTCAATGTGTCGCAGTATCTACGATGATATCGGATTTCTTTGACCACATTACGGCTATCAATGTCACAGTTTCACGGTCAATTATAATAAGTAACTACATGTTTATTGTAGACGCTATATGTAAAATACTCTTTTGTTTGCAGCTTGTGGATGTTTTTATCATCCAATCCTCTAACAGTATTGCATTGTTACATTGTACGCGTCTGGTTACCTTGGATGTGTTTAGCTCATCTCTTATTGGCCATCATCATTATGGTACATTAGCATTTATTGAAACGCTGTCTGTAAGAATACCTGAGTCATCTAAACGTCTGTCTTCAAGTAGGTACATGTTCGTTTAAATTGTTTTACTGGTCCATTATGAATAGGTAATGACTATTTATTGATAATGTATTAATATTTCTGTTCTCTGAATGGTAATGGTTTCATGCTCAGTACTTTCATATTAATGATATCTCCACGCGTTAAGAAGTATTGTTTATCTTAATGTACATTTTAATCGAATTTTCTTGATGCTTTTGGAATAAATACTTTATCTCAGTCTCATTTTAATAATTCAGCTATGACAACAATATTCTTAGAGGTTCTGCATGCACTTATTGAGTTCGTTAAGGCTTTGAAAAATCTGATGACATTACTGAAGTATCAAAAGTAAATATTAACCAGATATTTTGAATACATTGAACCTATCTGAATGTTCCAAAGATGGAAATAAAATCAATGATTCATATAAAGGGGCTTTTGCTTGGCTTTGCGTCTAGGATTCATCCAAGAAAGACGACGAAAAGACATTCATGAGTTTGTCGGTAAACTTTGTTTTTTATTCAAGAGTTTTGGTTGTGTCTAAACTAATCTAACCTTTCAACGGAAATGAAAAGCTCTTATCAACAAGAATGCTAAAATTAACCAACATGGTGGTAATGAACTGTACGCAGCTAATAAAGATATCTTTCAACAACAAGACACTATTTGTATTGAGTCTCATTTCTACTTCACGATAGTGACAGCGGACGGATATGACTTTATTTCAATGGTAACACACATAAATTACTTACAGCCCAAGATAAATATTGATAACATTCTTAGATGATATTAATTCGTAAATATTTGCGTGATGTTTTCAGTTTCATTTATGAGTCAGTCATAACCTAGTCCAAGTGGTAAACATTTCAGCTACATGGAAACTTTGACGCAGTTTCATTTTTTATTGTGAAATATTTTACGTTCTGTATTTAGGTTGTGAAAAATATGAGTCATACAGGCTTGGTCGAAAAACAAAACAAAGTATCTGCCATGACCCATCCACTATTACATTTCTGGAAATTTTGTTGTCACAACTGGCGTTCTTTTTTAGCTTATGTGATGTTTTCTGAAACATCTGACAATTATCTCTTACTTTTAAAACATGAAGAGATTCAATTGTCGCAATGATCATTATGATACGTTCCTTAACAAAACTTGTGACGTGCCTATGTGATTAGAATCATGTGGCTGCTAACCTACCTAACCTAAAAGTGATTGCGATATGACATTGTCATTTTACTTGTTTATGATATGGCTTGATAGCTAGGGTAGAAATAAATTGGTAAACAACCATGTTTGATGTTTGTGATGTGCCTTGAACAATCAAAGGACATCTAACTTGGTGTGAGATTTAAGGATAAAATGTCACCATTTTGTTATATTAAATTCTACTGTATCTGACTAATACTGAAATATGTGTCAGAGTCGTAAAAGTCAAGAAGTTATATTATTATTCTTTTGAAATCCATTGGTGTGTCCCTTTGTGTTATAT
This sequence comes from Abrostola tripartita, assembly GCA_905340225.1. Classification (NCBI taxonomy): domain Eukaryota; kingdom Metazoa; phylum Arthropoda; class Insecta; order Lepidoptera; family Noctuidae; genus Abrostola; species Abrostola tripartita. The sequence continues at coordinate 3,525,883 of HG996487.1, read as the reverse complement.
TGTTATTTGTTACGTATGTATGTATTGACGATAAAATGTTAACCGTATTGATAACATAGGTAATTTATCTGTTGTTGTGGCCTTCGATGGTAGTTCGTTGACTAAATCATGGCAATCGCTATTATTTTTCACATCAGTAGGTACATTATAATCTCGCTAGATAGGCAGATATGTAGGTATATCAGATTGATATGTAAGAATTCCGTGCGTCAGAGACAACGATAAAAGTGTGTGTGTGCTGTGCTTCATTTTCATACACATACGTAAGACGTACTAAACTGATGGTAATCGTTCAGTTTATTTAACATTTAGTGCATCTGTTTGGACTTGAGTCTACCAGCTACTTCTATACAAAATTTAGAAGTTTTGCAAGATGCGGGTAGTTACATGAAAAAACAGTTATAACCTGCTGGATATCAGCGTAAATGCAACTGTTTCCTGAAATAACTGACAGACTGGTTTACTAGGCAAGTTTATGCCCAATACTGCAAGCTTATGCCTTTGTTCATGATGTGTGTGAAAATGTCGCTTGAATTACATAGACAGAGACGTTCGTACTTTGTACAAAGAAACACTTAAAATCTTGGCCATGATGAACAGATAAATATTATCAATATCTAGTCGACACAGCCAGATTATCTTTGCGTTTGACAACCATATTAACTGATGTCAGATCTCGATCTGATGCGGTGAAGCTCCACTGAGATATCGCTGCAAATAGTCACGTTTAGTCTCGCAATGTAATCAATTTATTTGCAGACGTTAACCGTTATTTAATACCTCAATCATCCTTTATATCACCTACGGGAATAGGTGTGGTATTCTGTTCTCGTCGGGAATCACATAGTGGATTTCTGTAACAACCAACAATACGTATACCTTGGTAGTGGGTACTACAGATGTGTAATTTTGCTCGCTTGTAAGCCTAGAACAAACGTGACTTCCCTCTAATTTTCTTCAATAAGCCGTACTCAACCGCAAAGTTTTGGAATTGCGTTTTAATTTGAGTTGAGGCAAACACGGATGTTACAATCGCTTGCTACAACTAAGGTTAATATAGCTAAATGTGCAACTAGTTGCATACATTGTCGTGCAATGACCTCGCCGTTTCTACGTAGGTCGGTGAAAAAAATCAATCTCTTGGGGAATGCACTTATTTTGCACTACCTATTGCAATGTTTGTACCTCGTATATTTTGGAAGAAATAAACAATTGGTTTTCCTCCTTGAGGTGACATGATTTCAAGAGCTAAGTAGAATATATTAAATTCCGTCAGATGTTATTAGTTATATACTTTAAACTTAAATAATACATTTTGCTGTTCAAGTTAGGTTTCTTCCGAAACGTAAGAGCCCGAAAGGCACCTAGACTAAATATTATTATACACATAAACGTGAAACTTAGCAATAGTTAATACTTGTGCGTGACTTTGACCAACACAATGAAGAACATTGTTTCCAATGATTGTTTGCGGTTTCACAAGTACTATATAACAAGTTCAACATGGCGTATGTTTGCCACGTGTCGACGGTATAAATCCACACTATGTTGTGTCATTGAATTCCATAGCTAGACTGCCAGTAGTGCTATTGATAGATCAATAACATCCGCATCCTCGTGCCCTTGCACCAACGAATGGCAGCGTCGAAATATGTTCATATTCTTTTTTTTTGCTGTAAAAACCTGACTGTTGTAGGTATAAAGATACAGCCCCCTTACCATGAACTCTTAAAACAGGACAGTTTACGGTGTGAAAGCGAGACGCCGCTATCTGCAGTGTTATGTGGCGTCTCGCTTCCACAACGTAAACTGCCCTGTTTTAAGAGTTCATGGTAAGGGGGCTGTAAAACTTTTATTAAAAGGCAAAATAATTTCCACACATTTAATTATGCACTTCAAAAATTTTTTGCCCACTTATTCGCAGACATTTTCATGTGCTAATAAAACGCAAGTTTGTTTACATACCGATACTCACTCCTTGACATTGCCTCCGATAAGTTTATATCTAAGAGCAAATGACAAAGGTACGTCTTTATATAGTTTGGTGGAAGCTTGCTTACTTTATGTGCATAACTCTGGCCATTTCCATTGGTCCGCGGTTGCAGTGGTTATCTCGGCTAGACGTCCCGGGTTCAGACGTTACAGATGTTAGTCTGAACCGTCTGCATTGTTGCACATGTGTGCCGTCTGGCTCGGGTTTATCGACCGTCGCGTGTAGGGGCGATCTTCCCTTCTGCCACTGCTGGATTCCAACTTCGCCTTAAGATTTATTGCTTTGTTTTTTTTCCTCTCAGACGAAGAACTGCTTCGTGAATTAAACTCGGTTGGAAAACTAGCGATACAAAGGATTCTATTGTTCTACGATACTTAGTACCTTGTTAACACGGAGGTTAAAATGTATTAGCAACAAATTAAATATGTTCTAAATATTTAAAAATTGTATTAATACGAAAGTGAATAACCACTAAACATCTTCACTGTTTCATAAATCAGGAGTGAATAAGCAGTTAACGTGCTATTTCGGTGACATCGTCAGTCGTATTTTTATCTACAGTTGACCGTTCCATCTAGAGTAGATTGAATGAACAATTATCTTGTGCAGCGTAATGGCTCTGTTGCTTATAATAAACGCTATTTTAATTGTATCTCTCGCAAAGATTAAAATAACAGGAATCTATTTGCGGTAAGGAAAATTGAATTAACCTTAAATACCTAAGTGAGCTACGCGTATGGTCGAGTCCGCATGAAAGACTGTTCCTCTTGGCCAGAACCCAAGTCTGAGCCATCTCCTTGATGAATCTGAAGGAAATAAACCGAAACGCCTCAAAATATTTGTGAAGATTTTCACACTTCTAGGTATTTGAGCGAGAGGAGAGTAGATTCTAATGCTGCCAATGTTTTGCATCAATATTATACATTAAACACGATTGTAAATTGAAATGTAAACACATGACGTGTATGTAAATCCCACTCCGGTACAGTAGCTGCCAACATCTCGTACGCCGCTGGGTCGAAGTCGGGCCCGCGCCTCCCCTGTTACTCGTCGTCTTTATTGTTTTGTGCTAATTGTGACAAAATTGTGTTTTCACTTTGAAGTGTTTAGTGAATCCACAGAGTCACGCGTAAGATGCCAGATATTTGGAGGGCAAACGATATCATTTATATCGTGCTAACTGCACTCTTCTCTGTTATGCCGCATTTGTTGTATACATTTCGTGATCTTCAGTTGTTCAGAAATGTGTTAATAAGTGTTTAAGACGCTGTTGGAGTTAAATATTACGTGTTCCATTGCTAACGTAAATAGTATTTATTCGATTAGTGTGTTCAGTCATTCGTCTATCACGAGAGTTGATCGCAGTGAAGGATTGATAGGTATCGTCACAATCAAGACAAATATTGACCGAATTGTTTTATTTATCTTGCATGCCTCTTTTCCATTATTTTTAGATATATAGGGGTATATAATTATCGACTCTAAGTGTATTCTAAGTGTAATGTAAACAACAGAACTGAGTAACGGAGAAAGTGGTATATTGAATTAATTAGTGTAATTTGTCTGTCGCAGCTGGAGATCCCTTCTGTGGCGACATTGATGGAGTTCCGCTTGGACAGCGCGGAGTACTGCCAGGCCCAACACAAATAAACTGCAGGGCGTTTCGTGTGACGAGGGAGCGGAGCGTGCCACCGCTGGACCCATGCTGCCGGGAGCGTGCAGAATTACGCACACCGCGCGCTGTACCACGTACACTCACCCACAGGTAACCAGTGTGCTCCACTCACTGCTCAACGCATATCACCGCCATATTGAAATCAGGGTGGGGTGAAATCAAGTCTGCGGTCTGCCGACCGAACTATCAGTTGTTATCTGCTCACGACCAAGACAAGAACATAATACTGACGATAATACTGTAACTGAATCCGTTTACCTAACGTGTTACATCACTATGATATTTGTGCACTCGTAGCAGGTATTTATCGAAATAAAGACAATAGCAATGTTGTTCTCAGCGCGTAGTGTTTACATATTGTTATCATAGTGTTGTGTATAGGAGTCGACAGCAGTGAGGCACGTCCACAATTTTCGCGATGTTGGCTCTGGATCAGCTCGCAAATACCGATGTCGATGGACAGACAGGCGTTCAGAACATAGCACGTCCACATGACCGAAACTTCGCGTTATCCCAATGTTATTTTTAGAAGCCATTTTTTATTCCACTTCAGTCGTTGCTCTGGCTTTGACGCAAATACGCTTTAAAAATTATGTTCGTCGTATATCAGAGTGTTCGCGTTGTGTCGGCCGGATCGCTGATATTAACAAAACTATTATTTTTGTTTCAGTTACCTTAAATTCGGAATCCACAGTTAATTGGAGCATATCATTCAGTTGCCGGAGTTGGTGTGATAACTTATACAAAGCAAACTTATGTTTCTCGCATAATTTCTTTTAGTTCCTTTCCACATTCTGAACTTTTGTTTGTTCGTCTCCGAATGCGATCAAGTGGTTGAAAGCGACATCCATGCGGGTGGTTCTCACTATATAATTGGACCCTTTCTAAACAAAAGTAACGAAACTGTCGTGTGTTGTGTGGAAATAGAGTGACAGTTTGTCTGTTAGACTGTGACGGACCGTGACATCTTTCTCTGACGCGTGTGACGTGAGCCTGCGAGCCGGAGAGGTACTGTTGGCGTGTGCCAGGCCAGGGAGACAGCGACTCGATCACCATGAAGCAGAAGGACATTAGACCGGCGCCCTCGCTCATCGAGTACAAGAACATGCGGTTCTTGATCACCGACCGCCCTTCCGACGTCACCATTCAGTCCTATCTTCAGGTAAATACACTTTTTATTAAATATTTATCATGGTAAGACATTCATAGTGTTTTAGCTAGGAAAAATAAAGATGGCATTCTGGCTATGTAGCGAGGGATTTTCAATCGAGAGGTTTTATTCACATACCCATTGACTTGCGTACCATGTCAAGAATGAGGCACTTTGATCGTTCTCGTTGAGCTGTTCACATGAGAAGTGAAAGACACTTGGACGTAAGAGAACACAATGGCTTAGCTTTTAGCAATCTATCACACATTGGCTGAACAGAACTATTGATCGTATTGTTTTAGCTGAACGGTGTAGAAAGATAAGTAACTAATGTTATAGAAAAATTAAAAATAACCTTTTTGAATTAGACTCATAAATTCTACAAGTTTCTTACATGATATCGAGAGAATATCAAATTTTACGTTGCTTCTACGCGAAAATTTTACATGAATGTTGTTATCAAGTTCAAGGAACTTTTCAAAATGTTTTGATAGAAACATTTTATTTTCAAAAGAATTATTCAACGCTCTCATCTTTCCTTCGATTAAATTTTACTGCGCAATAAAATTTGTTAGTTGCCTGACGTGATTAATTTTCTAATGAAGTTTTTGACTCATTCATTTAACTTTATATAGAAGCAAGGTCAGTACGGTCGATGACCATTATAATGGTCATAATATGAGATAACACTGTCGTAGATTATAATGAATTAGTGCAAATCGCAAAAGAGTAATATATGTTGCTATAGGGAAATAAGGACTGTTTTACTTTTGTTGATAATGTTATAGGTATTTATTTTACAGTCTAATCCTTTTAGATACCTACGGGTACGTTAAGCCATTAATTCCGAAGCCCCGAATACACAACCTCCTTTTTTCGAAGTCGGTCAAAAACAAATTGACTTTTTCTTTTTCTTTTTAAAAACGTCGCCCCACACTAGGAATTTCTCCTGTATCGTGGGTGCGTTTCACAAACATGAAATATCACATACACAAACACCCAGACTCGGGACAAACATCTGTGGATCACACAAATTTTTGTCTTGTGCGGGAATCGAACCCACAACCCCTAGCGCAGCAGTCCAATCGCTTAGCCACTGCGCCAATCAGACTGAATTTGACTAAATACAAACATGTATGTTGATACAGTTATTATTTGTCTTATCAATTTCATTTTTGAGTAATTAAAGAACTCGTCGTGCGCTTATAATAGCGGGGGCGGTAAACGCTATATATAATGTTATACATATAAAGATATATATGTAAAGTTGTATACATATATCTACATCGTTTTATAGACCTTAAGGATACCGGTCTCGCCAGTTGCGTAGCGGATGGCCGTAGAAAATAATGATATCCAGTCGCACCTCGTTATACTGGTAGCTGGCTTAACGTACTTGGTACTTAGAAAAGATTTATAGTGGTAAAATATCAAGAAACTCGCACATTTTTATTAACTGACATTCGATGTATATGACAGCATCTAAGATATAGCTTAAATAGTCATAACTATTTAAACAGTTTTCTAGGAGCACAGTGCAACAATATGGAGGTTTCTGGGGAGGGAATCTAAAATGAGAAATTAGCGTAACTTGCGGTACGTTTTAAATTAAGGGGTGTATAAATATAATGACAGTAAGAAAATATTCGGTAAATATCTCATCTTTTCGCCATAATACCACCAAATGAACTTTACGAAATTAATCCACACAAAGCATATTCTATTTTCTGGTTGGCTATAGCATGTTGTATTCCCCTTATTCAGGAGCTGAGGAAGCATAACGTGTGCACCGTAGTACGCGTGTGCGAGCCCAGCTACGACACGGCGCCGCTGAAGGCCGAGGGCATCGAGGTGCGCGACCTCGCCTACGACGACGGAACCTTCCCGCCGACCAACGTCGTCGACGACTGGTTTGAGATTCTACGCGAAAAGTAAGTACTGTAAAACCTTACCTAATTCGAAAATTTTGAGAGCCTCCACGAGCTATGATGTCTACGTACACTGGACAGTCACCTAGCCTTGTTTGCTAGACTGATAAAACTGCTTTGTAATCATCTCATTCTCAAAGCAAATATCTTTATTCTATGTTACTATTTTATTTGCCTTGTCCTAACAAACGAGGTACCGATCACTGCAGTGAAAAGATACCTATTTATGTACCTAGAACATATTTATAGCTATGAACTAATGACGCAGTTTTAAAAATGTCGTTGCGCAATTTGCTTTTTTTTACATAGTCATCAGATGTTATTGATATAAGATTATTATGTTAAACCGTATACTGCTGTTATTATCAACCGTTTCGATCTTCATGACTATACGTGTAGGTGTTATTTTTGGATTGTTATCACGCTTTTCATTCAATAGTTAATTATGACATAAACAATCTAGATATTTGTAACTACAATGCAACATATAAGTACATAAACGCTCGGCTATTTGCCTGAGTGGTAGGCAGAGACTGCTATGATCCTGACCTATTTTTTACTATCTTTCACTCTCATTACATTCTCTTCACATGCTCGCCAGATATTAATGATTAATAGATCACTTGAGTCTAAAGAGTTAACCAGGGGCTTGCCTACACCTTAAATCACATAATTTTGACCCGAAAGCAATGTAAAGTTTATATAAATGTATGAGTAGAAATTCTTTAGCGAATTTACTAACTGTGACGTTCTTTATTTCTCAGAGCGCAGAACAAGCCTGAGGCGGCGGTGGCGGTGCACTGCGTGGCGGGTCTGGGCCGTGCACCCGTCATGGTGGCCATCGCGCTCATCGAGCTCGGCATGAAGTACGAGGAAGCCGTGGAGAACATTCGAGAGTGAGTATCATACACGTCACAGTACATTACCTTGCGTGACGTCGGAATTGTCGCCTTACTTGACTCATCGACTTTCCAATAGATTCTTAGAGTTTCTTATCATCGTCAGTTATTTTATATCGATAAGTGGAGTGGAGACATAGCTACATTTAATACAAAATTCTTTTTTGTTTTATATCTGCACTTTGAATCACAAATAAAGAGTATTTCCTGATTGATTCACTTTGCTTAACCCTCGGCTTGACTTTGATTTTTGATTCAACTATATAAAGTGTTGATTACCGAACATAATTTAAAATGTGATGTATCGTCAGAAAAGATTGCGACTCGTTTATAATTTGTATGACGCCAGCCAGACCATCCCTATTTGGATTCTATAAAGAGCTCCATTCAGACCAAATCGGGTATTGCCAAAACATGCCGTAAAAACAACCATTATCAAACAGAACTTCATCAGTCTTATAACGTTCTCTGCATTGCACGTTGCCATAAAAGTACAGGAGACTTGTCCGTGACGCACGTGCCAATTAGCTGGTAATTGTCTGTATAACGCATAGCAGTTCATATTTATGCATGTACTTCACTTAAATGTGCAAATAGGTAAATTGTTAGCCAAGTATGCACAGTCACTTATACGCAGATCTAGTGCGCACATAACGCAGTATGCAAACAGATTTAACACCTGGTGATTATCTTTAAAATGCGCATTAATGTAAACTAGCGTTTACCCAAGAAAAAATACACGTAGAAATTTCCTGTCTTTCCAAGGATAAAGTGTTGTCTATGTTTTCCTCGGGTTTCGAGCTATCGCTATACAATTTTCTACGATTATCTATATAGCTGTTTAGCCGCAAAATAGTTACAAACGACATACTGAGATTTGTATTTTATTTATAATAGTTAAACATTATTTTGTGGTATGTTACAGTCAACGCCGCGGTGCAATTAACGCGAAGCAACTCTCGTACTTGGAGAAGTACCGCCCGAAGTCGCGGCTGAAGAAGAACGGGCACAAGGGGCCCAACTGCTGCGTGCAGTAGCGCGTCCGTGGCAACCGTCCTGCGCCCGTAACAGCGAATGTAGCTCTGCTTTCACACACACACTGACACAGGGGAGCATAGACAACAATCAATTAGTTTTTTATCCTAGTGTCGCCTCCTATTGACGACTATTTTCTTTATTTCTCGTTTCGTTGGGGGGTTGTAACCGAATTCTGCCTTAACCTGCAAGAGCTTGGAATTAGCACATTCCATTTGAGTTAACCTGACACGACTGAGAATTTGGTTATGATCTCGGTTTCTTATTACCCGTCTTGGACATGTTTATCTCGGGTTTTCTATGGAATTTAATTGAAAGCCTTATTGTAAGCTAATGTTTGTATGTTGGAAGTAAAGGTGTAATAACCCTTGTGCTGTAATGTGTATTAGTGGAATATGTTATAGAAGCGAGCCACGATTTGTGTTCATAGTTGAAACAGTTTACTTGGGTATTCCTATACCTACATGTATTGAATCATAATAAATTTCAATATCCATAATAAATACGAAGCAGTTAACGTCACTAGATTTTTCCGTTAATTATTATGTCGTTGTGTGATGAAATCATGTTTTTTTCTATTATTTTCCTTTGTAGAGACTTATAATATCTATATAATAATAATAATTTGAGACATAATATGAAATCGTTATGGTTTTGTGTTTCATAAGACAATTTGACAACAATTTACCTAAATGTTGCTTTCATAAGATATTGTGAGAAATACATAATTAATTTGAATGCTATCTTGATGGCTTGGTACCCACAAGCATTCAGCCTTTGACTAGTAGCTAAATGTGATGAAATTCTAATCAATTGCAATATAACCTGACTCACCGAAAGTTCCAATGAAGAAAATAGCTCTTTGATATTATTTTTCTATTTCTAATTTTATGAAGATTATTATCGAAATATATGAGAAAAGTGTAACTACAAGAACTCACATTCTTAAATAAAAATATTTATAAGCAATTGATGTTTTATTTTAGTAACTTACAAAGTGACTTAAGTTTAACCTATGAGGTAGCACACAGAGGTATTGCGTTGACAATATGATTGCTATTAACATAAGTTTTATATAAATGTTTAACATTTTTATTAATATACCAGTAATTATAATTAAATGACAAAATCAACTGATAACAATTCACAATTTAAATTTTGCCACTATTTTTGTGATCATTTTTAGACATATTTTACAAATAGAAATATTCTAAGTAGCCTTAGTTACTATTTATATGATCATATAACAAACATTAAATAAACATGTGTATTGTATACAACTTTCCCTGTTTACATAATTTGTACTTTCAATTACATACAACTATTATAAACTGTATTGTGATGAGATTGATCCAGTATTCGCCGGGCGCGAGTAGTCAGCAACATCTAATAAATAGGGCCCTAGGCAGCTCAGTATGAACAATAAGTTCAAGTAAAGATATATGACAAATAAAAATGCTTAACTCTTAAATTTTGAGGTGTATGAGTATGATGTAATAAATACCTACTTCTTTATTACTTGGAACAACATGTATGGAATTTCTAAAAACCATGCACTAATTAATATTTCACTCAAGACCTCGTATTCAAGTGTACTTACTAGTTTGCTTAGGAAACTTTTTTGGCTCTACATATCTTTAGGGTTGCTTGATCCCTATTTATTGTCCATGCGATTGAAACTTACTGTGTCGTCCGCTTCAAGCGGTTCAACCAATCACTGCACCCAGCAAATACTTGTGTTAAAAAACTAACAACTCTTAAGAGAAAATACGTTACTAAAAATACTTACATAAGGTAACTCAAAATACTTAGACAACATACAAAAATAAATCATATTTTTCGCTACCTACTTCTTTGGCACATACTTATGTACTTTCCCGCCATACCTCGCTATAAATGCTTTGATATCAAACTTCCGCTTGCATCCGTCGTAGTTCATAAACCGGATCTTGCCGAACACAGATCTCTCTGCCCAGCCCTGGTCGTGAATACCACACACCGACCACATGCAGCCTGCAAAAAGGTTTAATTTATCGACACATAACTTATGTTACAGGTACTTTTTATACTTAACCTTTGACCACCACAGACGTCTATTCACGTCAAATTATACCGTGCTCACGATGCCCCCGACGGCATAGCACGTCGAGAATACGACTTATTTACAGTTAAAAATAAACAAAAATTTTTGCTAGTGCTGGCGTGGAGAACACAGAATTTCTTTATTGACGTGGCGGTCACAAGGATAACGGTAGTCTTGTTATTCAGCTTTACCCAAGCTACAGCAGACAATAATCAGTCAGTGATGTTTTAGTATAAGCAAGAGGTACATATTTGCAGTAAAACAATATAATCGAAGTTGAATTTGATTATCAAAAGCCTCTTGAAATCTTACTAACTTGTAGCTAATTTAATCGGGCTTATGGTTAATTTAAGTCGAAGGTAAGACTGTTCATAGCATTCAAGTAGAGCATGCACGGAAAATATCACTAGTACATAGAATAGTACACTTTTATGTAAGTTATATACAGATTTACATATTGGAATCTTACCAACATATCCATTGGGGTCCCGTCCATCAATACTGTAGTGGTCATTCAGGTACAAGGCGTACTTCAGAGCATCCTCGGGCGAGGGAGTCCATTCGAGGATCTTCTTAGCCCAGTACATGCGGAGGAAGCCGTGCATCTTGCCTTCCTTCACCAGCTGGATCTGTGCCGAGTTCCACAGGTCGTCGTGTGTCTCTGACTTGGCTAGCTGATCCAATGTGTATATGTGTGTCCTTTTGTCTTTTCTGTTGTAACAAACATTTTTAGAACAAGAGAACTAAAAATAACAGCCATAGTTAATATTTTAATGACTGATTTTATATATAATATGGTTAATAATCAGGCAATTTAAGATCCTTATTTTGGACTAAACATACAATGCCTAGATTTTATGTCCCCAGTCTTTAATTTTGCTTATCATTAACTCCCCACTAAATATTTACACTATCTTTCATAATCAGTGGACACATTGCGAACGGCGAGGCAGAGGTAAGCATATAGTAGATAGCAATAATCTTTTCTGTTTAGCTCAAAATACACGAATATTGATTTAAAATAATTTTATGGACAATTATAAATATCTATTGGCATCTTTATTCTTTGACATGCAAATAAGTCAGTCAGGTATATTATTAATCATTAGTGTTAAACACTAACAACTTTTTATGTAAGGTGGGTATCTCTAATGTCTTTAGAACTCACCTGTGATCATCCAGCGTCTTTTGCGCCCACTGGCTGGCGCCTTTAATGCTGTCGTAATGTTCACAGTAGAAGCAGAAGTTATCAGCAAGTTCCCGTCGCACAATCGCCTCTTCTAGGAAAGCATTCACTGACTCTGTATACTTAGCTTTGTGCTCCTGCACACTTAGAGCCACTCTTTGGACAGATATTTGACCTGTAATTATAAATTATCTAAGGAAATTCAACAATGATACATTAAACAATAGATGGATTTCTATAGAAAATGATTTTAGTCTAACGTTTGATCTTGCAACCTTTGACTTATCAGTCCAACGGTCATACCACTCGGCTATCTGCATATACATGTATAATACTTTTATCATTAACATAACATCACACCTGTAGTCCCCGAAGAGGTAGGCAGACGTGCAAATATATTTCACCCATATTTCACCAGTCTACTGTTATCAGACAAGCAAATTAATATTTGTATCATATCATCAGTTGAATCTACATTAATCCTGTAGCCAAACAAACTATAAGGGCTTTAAAGTAAAAAAAAAACAAGGTTAATTCTTTCCATGATTCAAGTAATAATTACCACCTTTGTCTAGTCTTCATACATAAAAAATTAAATTACTAAGTTTATCTAAAACCTACACCCACCCTGAAATTTTGTAACTTCTTACCAAAATGAAACCAAGGTGATAAATTGCTGAGTGCATCTTTTGTAGGGTCGTTTCTTTTGGTGGCAAACACCTTGAGCCTTTGATCCAGGAAGCTCTTCAGCATTTTAAGGGCCTCGTCATATCCTGGACGAGCCCAGGCTACCGGGCCAACATTTTTATCTGCCTCCCTCGACACTATTGCTTCATCCCAGTCTATAGGCTGAAAAAAATACGGTGTTAGGCACATTTTATGACTGCTAAACCAATACAGATAAGATTACAAATATTATGGATTGCAAAAAAATACTTCCTATGTAAAGTGACACACATAATCCATACACACAGATGGCATGAGGCTTATCGTGTTTATCTACGTTATTTAAAAATATATTTCTAATTTATAACTTACGTAATTAATCCACATTGTACACTTTTTTTATCTTATTATAGTTAAAATATAATGTTTTTAGATACAAACCTCCGGTTCAAATTTAGCAGTATATGGGTGTTTGATAACTGGAGGGAACTCAGTCAGGTATTCTCCTAGCTTTGAGTTAATTTTGTTTCGTATTGTTCTTGCAGAGTATTCCTGTTTCTCTGATGCCACCCAGCACGGCACAATGTTGTGGGCATCAACCTGAAAGTTGAATATTATAATATTTAAGTTATTAACTGAAAATACATAATTAAGATAAAAATATAAAATAGTTTGATAGAACACATCTTGTTAAATGCAAAAATGTTGAAGAGCAAATAATTTATGACACATCTTATGTTAAAGATTATCTCTGTTAACAGAACCACAAAACAAGAAATAGTGAGAATATGAGGTAAAAAGAATTAGTGACAGTATGGTAACTACAAAAATATGGTACCTGAATAAGAGGTACATCTTTCTTGAGTTTCTTTTTGACCCCGTCCAACCAACCAAGTGGAACCCGGAGAGGATTGAAGTCACAGACCACAGCCCCTATGTTATGCTTCACAACCCACTGAGGCAATACCTCTGCTCCACTACCTTCCAGCAAGTGAAACGATATATTCAGCTTCTTACAATCAGCAGCCACTTTTTCTAAACCTAAAAAAATAGATTCAAACACTTATTATACATTAGGGTGAATTAATACCGGTATTTCGTAAGTCTCAACTAAGCAACGATTAATTTTCATTTTAACTATAATAACAACCACTAATATTTACCTTTAATCAGAAAATCGAATTGTCTGACAGAAGCGTCTAAATATTTGGCAATCAAACAAAAACACACGTGGAGTGGTACTTCGTTTTTGAGCGCGAGTTTCTGCGCAAACAGAAAGGCCCAGTTATCTTGCACCCGGCTGTCGCGGGACATCCAGTACACAACCCCTTCACATTTGTCGGGCACCATCTGCTCCTGGGACACGATTCTAACGCGCTTTTTATTGAACTTATACTCTAAAATTGACTTCGCGGTCTCTACGCGTTTAGTTTGAAACTTCTTCATCAAGTCTTCAACATTTGGACTGCTTCCTTTATTCTCTGATGCAGAAACTGTTGATAATTTAAGCTTCTTCGGAGCCGATGCCATTTTTATCGCATTAGCTGGTAACTTTAATAAAAACTTCATACACAAACAACTTTCCAAAAAAATGCGCTTTATCAATGTAAAAAAAACCGCAACAACAAGGAACAAAGACAAGCCCGCAAAATCACAAGTACAAACTACGAAGTAGTGTTTGCCTCCGTGATTACATCTTATTCATCTTTATGATACCGATACCAAAAACTTACTTTACTCGCTCGTGCACTATCGATATATTCGATAATCATATTGGCGACTATGGCTAACTAGACCAATCGACTCGGGGCTCAATGCTCGATAGAACAGGGGCCCAGGGGGACCTTTAGAGAGTAGTAAAATGTTAAAAATCTTGATACGTAGTATCTTATATAAATTGTCTACTATAAAAGTTAATAAATTATACTATAAGCATCCTTAATCCTGTATGAAATCACGCACGTTCCCTTTTTGGTCGGCGGTCGTTTTATTTTTAGTATTTAAAATTTTGTCTAATCTATAAAATCGATGTTCATATAAAAATATTTTTGTTAAGTAGGTACATATTTGTTGTTTCATATTGTTTAAAGTCATGGATGAATAATTAGTAGTCTATGTATTGTATTTATATATTAAGAGATAATGATAAGATCTTAATACTATCGATTTAAACTACAGATTTGAACATCTTTCCCTGCCTCGGGCCTCGTACTGAATCATTGACCAATACTTATCGATACTACGATAGTTACTATTGAGGTTACTATTTATGTTGGAGTTCAGCATATGAGTTCGGAGGCGGACCGACTTTGACAAGAATGTCAATGTCACATGAACATTGTTTTCATCTCGCCTAATTATTTAGCAAAGTATAATTTAGTTAGTACTTAGTGAAGTTATTTTTTGGTGGCAATATTGTAGTGGTTTTAATCCGTTCATCTTAATTCAAACTTAAATTAATTGTTATTTATTATTTCCAGCTACTTAATAGAAGGGCAATAAGCTACAAAATTAGATGTAAATTTAATTATCCATATATTTCGGTTATTTATTGCGTTATCTGTCTCTGACAAAAAAATTAAACTGTCCGAGACATTATGGAAATCAAAATTTAAAATTATTGGGTTAAACTTATGAATCGGGATTCGACATGGATAGCTTCAGATACTTTATCACGTCTAAAATGTTTAGGTAGACAGATACTTCTACGCAACGTAAAAGTAAAAGACTTGAACACGCGGTAGTTGTACGTTATGAAAAGCGCTGCGTAGGTAACGGAAATCAATAAAGTAGAATCATGATAATAATAAAAGCAATGCTTTAAAATAATAAATCTATAATACGTTTTCAATTACGAACTTTATCTATAAAATAAGAAAAATTAACGCATTGGCACTTACCTTATACCGTGCGTATACTCGTTTACAGGCTTTATAATTATGTTGGTCCAATATGCGACCATAAATCAAAAAACAAATAATTTAGTTTAACAATCATGTAGGAGATCGTCGCTATGTTTATGTAGCAATTTCAAGATCAGTTTCAGTCTCTTCTGGAGTTGGGAAGTATTTCACTTTCAGATATTCACTGCATGGATGACAATTAATTCTTCCAATGTTTATTTTCATGCAGTCAAAAGAACAGAATGAGATTAACTTGCACGAACCGCACGGAATACCTTCTTGTAGTGGCAGGGCACACTCGAAGCACACATTGAATTTTTCTATCTAAAATCCAAGATATTATCATAACATTAGGTTTTTGGATGGCTTACCCACCTATATATTTTCGTTTGCTCAGCTGTCGGAGAAATTCTATTTTTGATTAATGACTATGTTTTACAAAGTTCTGATGAAGTTAACAAACAAAAACAAAGCGATCCAACTCGCTTATAAGTTATACCCGGCAGTAGATACCTGTTCGAACGTTCTTAGAGAACATAAGAACTTACCCCTTTAACGGTAAGTTCCGGAGTAACGTAGGGCCGAATGGCAGGCACTACGTCCGGCGTCGACATCGTAGCCAACTTGTGTTCTTGAATGTAGCTCGTTACTTCTGATTCGATCAATGCCTTCTCCTGTGCCGATATTTTAATCGGAACATTTTTGTAGAACTTCTTGAGAGGAGCCCTTAGGATTTTCCACTGCAGCTTATAGTAATAGTGCACAATACAGAGTACGAGTTTTAAAACCCTATCGTTGTATACTTTTTTCTTTGTGGTTTTCAGTACATCCCATATTTCTAGGCATCGCACCACCGATAGCCAGAGACCTGTGCTTTTCTTATTTTTGTGCTCTTTTATTATCATGTTCCATTGGCGATGTTTATACCTTAAACACAGGCGAAATAATATCAAGAGGCAGCAGGTATCAATTATCAGGTCTCTACTCCCTATAGGTTTTGAATGTCCTGAATCTAAACTTAGATTTTACACCAATGAAACCAGCATCCACAATTTTGTTTGACGCTTTAAGAAAAAAGTTGTAGAGAAACTTTAACGTACACATACCTGTCGACAATTTCAATGAGCTCATTCATTAATTTCGCCTGCAACCATCTTATATATAACAGTCTTGCGCACTCGACCACCAATTCCAGTGCTTGTTTATAGTCGGCGAGATCATCTGTGCCTGCTTTCGCTTGAGCTTTTGATGACTGTCCCAAAGACTTAGTACTTTTGGTATCTTTCTTATCAACTTTCTTTGTCTTCATTTCACTTTTTGCCCTTTTCGGGTTTCCTTTATTTATAAAAGAAATGACAGGCGTTACACTAAATTAACTTAAAAACGCGACGCAAACTTTAGACGTGAGATATATATCTACGTGGATTTTTTTATTAGGTACTTAGAATATCACGGACTTACCTGTTGGACTAGGGGGCTTACGAAGAGCTTCCAGATCTGCTAAAACCTTCTTTGCATAGACGAAGAGATTTTCATATTCATCTTTTCCATTCTGACATTTTATAAGAGGGTCTGCACCGAATAGTAGAAGGTTTGTTAGCTGTAAATATATCATTAATGTTTAATAGTTTATTCATAATATTGTTTATTGGCATCACAGTGTACTTAGTTGTAAACATTTATTTATAGGGAATTTAAAATATGCATACAAAACGGTAGATTGACTTCATAAACAGGAATATGAAGAAAGTCGGCTTCACTATTAATTAAGCACCATAATCCAATTAATCAAAAATTATACATATATAAAGGTATCCAAACAATTTAAATATAATAAAAGAAATAACGAACAAAACTAATAAATTACCGTTTGTATCTTTTCTGTGAGCTGCATAGATTTGCTGTATGGTAAATAAAACATCTTCAATAAAATAGATTGATTGGAGTCATTGATAATTGCGTTGAGGTCAGTACGAGGGCTTCTTATGAAGATATCGAATATATCCATATTCTTTTTCATGGCTACGTCGACAGACGAGCGTCCCTTGTATTGTGTAATCGGATCACAGCCGTATCGAAGTAGCAACTCTAAAATTTGACGGCGAAACTGCGAAAAAACATTTCAAAGTAGAAAACGTGCGATCAGCAATTAGAAGAACAATGGAATTAAATATAAAAGTCTACATTAATATTTATTTACTAATTATTACGTCCTTACTTCTTCTTCAGGCTCAAACTCCGGTTTTCTGGCCAGTACTGCGTGTAGTAACGTTGGCCCATCTACATTGACCTCAGGGACTAGGGATCCAGAAGTGACAGGTTCTTGGACTTGTAATCTGTGATTAGCTTCGGCTCCGCACTCGAGTAGAGCACGTATTACTTCTAGATTGTCGAATGTTAGCGGTCCACTTACAGCTATATCTAATGTCGAATAACCAAACGCCTAAAATAAATCATAACTTGAAATCATTATCAATCATCCGAAGAGAAATTCTTCGGATTTAGCGATTCTAAATTTAGAAAATGAAAATACGAAAATATACTGCCTAAAAATAGTATGGCCCCAAGGCATAAAAAGGATAGCTGGGTATGAATTGATGCGACTGGTTGGAGAGAAGAAGAATTTATAAGACATATAAGCCCCCAATAATAATATAATTAAGCAGTCGGCAATTCAAAACTAAATTATCTAAAGACCTTTGAACATGGGAATCTGAAATATTTTTTATAATTAAGAGTATATTAACAAACTAAAAAAAAATAATTGGACCTAGTTATGCAAAACAGAATCAACCTACACAAAGCCCGTTTTGAGAAAAAGCGATTTTTGACAAAATGTTGTATACAGTAAAATTGTATTTTGTAATGTTTTATTTTGTCAAAATTGTCAGATCATTATGATATTTACAATTCATTTTGATATTGATAGAAGGTTTATTTTAGAAAGCTTCTGTGTCCATATCTCGATTTTGGCATGAGTGTGGATTGGTTCCCGTTTGCATAACTAAGTCCAATTAAAAGCGGCCAAAAAATTGTTTAACTTTTTATGCTTTCGTAATACAAAAGGTTTTATATTATAATATTCAAACTAATTAGGTTCCGAGGGCAAAAGCTAACGGGACTGAACTATAAGGCCATTTAGATGAAAAATAATAATAAGATTTTAACCATTCATCAACTTAAATAGACGAGTGAATGGATAAATTACTTTCGGATAATTTTCATTGACATCGGCGCCATATCGTACTAATTGTCGTATTAAGTCGGCACAGCCTGCCACGGTAGCTACTAGTAGCGGAGGATGTGGACACCGGGCTTTACGAGGATCTGCGCCGTCAGCCAATAACTGGAGGATGGTCAACAGTATACGTCCCATTCTGAAATACAAATATTTGTTCATATTCACCCCTTTTTTTAAATTAGTACAAAAACTTGAAAGTCTTCTTGGGACAGGTATTGATATATAGGTATGTCATAATTAAAAAAATATTCACAACGAGCCAAGTTATTCAAACCCAGGGAAAAGAGCGTGGTTTGAGTTTTCCGGGATTTAAGTGCGCGTACTGTTTTCTCGTAGCAATTTTAATTATTATTCATGTTGATTCAGTTAAGATTTTACTTATTTTGGTAGATAAGTTTGCAATTTCGTTTTTTTTCCTTTGACTGCTCGAATATTATCAGTACCGAATACTGAGAGCCCCATTTCTTATAATGTACTAATTAACGAAATTGCCGTGTATTAATCATACCACCGGAGATTCCATAAGATTGAGCTAAGATCAAAATGGGTGCTACCCTTTTTTATCTACGCTATCCTAATTTTATGTGGGGATCGCATGCGTCATCGGAAACGCAGTCCCAGCGCAAAAACCTATCGCTTAACTACGACGATGAGTCATTGTCATATTAGACGGTGTTTTTATTTCAAAATACTTACTTGTCTTGTTTCATCAGTTCCTTGCTATCCAATGCATCGTCTTCTTGATCAAAACTCTGCCACATCATTTCTCTACTGGGTCTTAAAGTATCTTTAATTACTTTCGAAACAATTTTTTTCGGGATTTTCTCTACAGCTTTTTTATGATCATCTTCAGTCGACATATCTAATTCTACGTCTTTAGTCATATCGTGAACTTCAAAAATGCATGGAATAGAATTAGTACCACTCGCTAATGAGAACGCTTCATTAACTCTTATCATGTATTCGTTGTTGATATTATTATAAAGTCGTTTTTCTTCATAGAACGACAGAAGAGACGCACTGACTGCTTCTTCGGTTTTTGATCCTGGTTCAGATTTTTTTAGTTTAGTTTTACTGCTTCCTACTGCAGTTAATGAATTGACTCTTTTAGATGTTCCAGGTTTTATAATCTTGCTAGGTGACTTTTGCAAAACATTAGTAGTTGCCGGAGCACTCAAATCACGTTTTATATGCCATTCGTTTACAGGTTCTTCTGCTGGAGCTGAAAGTGTAAAAATAATTACTTTATTAGATACCTTAACCACAGAATAAGAAGCCTTACCTAAGTCGAATTGGTAGCCAAGAAAGCCGATAAAAAAAAAAATTAAATGATCAAGTCAGGGTGGAATAAAGCAGACATGGAGCCCATCATCTACAATTCCTCGCTAATGTTAATATTCGTAACTCTATGGCAATTAATAAATCTTACGTTGCGCATGCGCCGGTCCATGCTGAAGTGGCAATATAGCTTGCAGCGCTGAACTGGGGGTTATTTCCCAGCGAGCCAGAGCGAACCTGAGCAGAGTGACGCCCAGTGGGGTGCAGCAGGCGTCGTTGTAGCCGTCTATCTCGGCTCCAGCCTCCAGCAGGAAATGGATTAGATCTGGTTGGTCCCCGCACTAGAAACAAATAGGTCCAGTGTTTTTTTATTCAACAGTCAAATATAATTAACGTATGTAGATTGGCGTTCTCATCCGAAAATTAGAAATATTTAGGTAACTACTCACATTATAATTAAAGCCTGTTTTAGTTAAAATAATGTAGCTAATTAGGACACTGAAATCTCAAATACGTGAACAGATAGATATTTAGTTAAAATGTGTTTTATGTGTATGTATGTGCAGTGCGTGCACAGTGTGCAGTCTATTGTCATTTTACATTTATCAATTGTAATTCTTGGGCACTGCTAACAACAAATATTGGCTTTTTTATTCTACTACTAACTTAGAAAATGACGCTTTCTCCGACCCGGATGATAAGACCACAAAGTCCAAGTGGTCTTGTCATCCGGGTCGGAGAATGCGTCATTTTCTAAGTACGATGCAAATGTGTACTCGTCTATGCGATATCTTATTTAAAAAAAGAAGTTCCTAAAATACTTGGCCACTGTAACTTACTGCTGCGTACATAAGCACCGAGTTCCCTTGTATATCTGTAACATTAGGGTTAACATCGGCTTCGTTTATCAGCTGGGCAACATTAGAAATATGGCCTAAATAACTCGCCATCAGTAAAGTCCTGAAAATAGTAATAATAATAATATATTTATTTGCTTGAAAATACGCAAAGAACATAGGGTTTCATGTAACTTATCTTACATGTATGCTCTATAGCGAACATGTAAGATTAGATTTAGCATGTAAATTGTAATGAAAAAAAAAAACAAAAAAAAACATATTTCTTTTCTAGTATTTTTTTACTCTATGAAATGTTAATTTAGCATTTTAGGTGATTGGAACGTAGTTAACGAACATGCTTCATCTCCCGATGATTCCAAATTAGCAACGAATGTAAACGAACTTTACTGACCTACAGTCCAGTTCATGCTTGCCAGCTGCTTTGAACGAGTTCCTAGAGCCCGACAGTATCTCTTGTATGCGCACGCCTGTCTTGGCCCTCTGCTCCTCATGTTGGTAGCAATGCTTCATCATATGTATCACCATCTTGTTATTATTCCACGCGTAGTAAATCTTTTTCTCTGACCCGCTGTCATCACTGCCTGCACTAATATTCTAGACAAGACAACTTATTTTTTTTATTTTTTATTTATAATGTTCTAGAATATATTATATTTTTTGTTTAAGCTACATGATGCATTATCTATTGATAGTTTCATAGTGCATAACCTAACACATGAAAAATAACATTACATTTGTATTTTCTGATTTGTGAGTATTCTTTGATTGAGGTGAAATAAGGTGCAATAACATTCCACCGGACGCCATGCTGGTTATTGAGAATTTTCTAATGGCTAATCACAAAAAAACACTGCCCGACCCAGGTATCGGACCTCGGAGTGTCTTGAAAAAGAAAGTCACTACAATAAGATAAATGATATATATAAAAACACTTTTACACGTCATTTTTTTGTAAACTAGTTAGAATAATGGTGTCGGCATTTCCTAAGCGACTAGGTAGTCTTTGCTTCGGTATTTCTTCTCAGAGGTCTGAGAAGAAATACCGAAGCAAAGTCAGGGGTCAAGGTCTCTATTAAAGCCCAGACAAGTTCAATCATTTATGTGAGAACAGTGTAGGTGGTCTGAGAAGAGGTATTTTTAGGAAAAGAAATACAGTCATTGCTATAGTTCAAATTTAAATACCGGCTTCGGTATTCCGGTGTCTTCAATGTCGAGGGTATTGATCTGAGCGTCGTAGTAAGCCCGATCGAACAGTTCCACGTGGCACAGTTGACTGGCGGTGTCGGTGCAGGACTTGGGGTATAGCTTCGTCCACTTATCTACTGCTGCCAGGGGCTCTGACCCGTGTTGTTTCAGCAGTTCCAACGCGGAGTTGACCTGACCGATCTGTTGGGTTACAGGTTAAAGATAGGAGAGCCGATACCTCAAATGGTATTAATAATCTTTGCATGTCTGTTGTATTTAATGTTTTATTTTAAAATCATGGAAACATAATGTAATATTATTATCAGCCCGTATTGTCCCACTGCAGGCCAAAGACCTAATATTGCATGTATTATTTTATCCTTCTCGCGGATTAATGGATCTAGTCGGTGACTCGTTATGTCTCAGTATGCAATCTGTTTAATTGCAAAATCTTATAGTAGAAAGTTTTTTTTCGCCAACTTAGTACGAGGCCCAAAAATAGTTTCGCCATGCCTACATTTCCGTTAAGTCTGACAAAGCGGCAGGTTTGACTAACAATATGCCAAATCCAAAAAGCATTACTCTTAAATCTAATGTTAAAATTAAAAAAACGTATACTTCTAACAGTTTTGGTGTGGCTTATCAACCGGATCCGATGCGGAGTGACTGAAGCCCGGCCATTGGGCACTGAGGCAAGGTCGATAGCCACGCTAGGCGTAGTCGGGCGCCACGCCAGGCGCACCAGCTGCGTCCCGTACCAGAGGCCCACATCTTCGCGGAGGCACGCGTGAGACACCACGCCGGGACCCCAACGGATGTTGTTATAGTACAAACCCTAAAGACATGCATTTTAAAAACGGTCAATCGCTTAAAAACGGCATTTTGCATCGTTTAAAAACGGTTCTATCGCTTATGATTGCATCTCAAATTAAAGGTCAAAATTACGGTAGGCCTAAAAACAGATGGCTGCATGACTAGGTTTCTGCCAGGTCTAATACCCATAGACTAGTAAAAAGACTTATGAAATTATTTTAATGTAGATTCAACCCCCAATTTGTAAGCTTGGAAAAAATTGCCGCATCTTTTCTGGGAATTAAGTAACCTGTCATCCCTGAGGGTCAATTCTCAACAATGGTGAAATATTTTTTGGTATTAAATCGATAGTAAGTAGAGATTTGAAAATAGATGACCTATTACGTCCAACCATACATAGTTCATAATATTAAGTAGAATAGGTAAGAACATTATTAACAAGTACCAACATTATACACACGTCCATCAGGGTACGACATAGCTCCATACCCGTGCATTTTGTTGTTGTAGAACCGTCCCTCGTATGTGACGTCGACGTGGTTGGGCCCGAGGTACCGACAGCGGTAGTCTCCGTACTGGTGCATGGTGTCTCGCAACATACGGCCTTTGTACCATTCCAGGGACTAGAAAGTGGTGAAAAGTTGTCAACAAAGACGTAGATGTCATGTAACTTACACTAAAAATATAAGAGTACCGTCGGCGTCCACTTGAAAAGAAGAAGAAGGTACTAGATATGTGAAAATCATAAAGACGTAATACAGTCACTAGGTACTAGACAATGTTGGAAGTACTCGAGAAGGTGTAAGGTATGTGATTAGCAGTGTTGATTGGTGACTCAGAAAATCTAAAAAATCTCTTGATGGACTTGTTTATGAGGAGATTATCCTTACGTTACACTGACTGAATTCATTTCATTACGTCGCTCCAAATCTAGATTATGGGGTCTTATGTTCTCCCAAAAGTAGGGTTGTGGCTACATACACTTATTTTTTTAAATACATACAATCTTTATTTACCATACTGATATAATGATCATCATCATCATTAGTCGGAAGACGTCCACTGTTGAACAAAGGCCTCCCCCTTCATTTATTGATACCCATTTTATATATTTATTGGGTTATTGATACCCAGGTTCAATCGAATAATTGTTTTAGATAATTGAACAGTCAAAGATCTTGTAGAAGAATAAAGGTTTTAAATAGTATCAGGTAGACGATAGGGACGAGTGGCACTGATTTTTCCTGCATTTGTGGCTTCTCTGGCATACTGCCAATCAACCATAATTTGATATTTATTTGACTTAGATGCTACTCGTATTCTCATACTTGAAATGATTGTTAAACATACCTACAACATATTTTTAAAAGAGTATCTATGGAGTTTCTTGCCGGTTCCTCTCCATAAAAACGACTTTTTGGAACTGAGTAACTAGTTTTGACGTTTTGCAAGTGCTCTTTTGTAGCCTAAAAACATGCCTATGACTATATATTAACATTATAATAGTCCTATGGACTACCTAGTACAATTTACAGCCAGTACAACAGGCTCTTTAATATACCTCGGCGCCTGACCAATGGTTGGTTCCATAACCATGCTTCTTCTTGTCCTCGTCTGTTTCACCATGATAATACTCCAGGTACGGCCATAACTTATCCGCATTTGTTTTCGGCGGCTGACACGGCATGATGTCCTCTAAGGGGATATTAATGGGACATACAAACTTATCAATGATTATTATATTATAAATAACGTTTACATAGGGATTGTTACAATATTGTCAATAAACAAGGTTATCTGTTTTGACGTTTTCAAGATTGTTGTCGTTTCAATAATAAAAAAGGCTAAAATGATAATAAACTTTTCAGGCTTAAGTAGATTATAAATATTTATGGTTACATATGTTTATTGTTTTGAACTCGCTCCCGCGGTTTACACACAGGAATCGTATTATTTATTGCAATAATATAGTTTGGATAAAATACATACATACACTCGAAAATAAAGGAGGGACTTTAGGATACAGTTGTAGTGATTCCCGCACGGGACAATCATTTGTGTGGTCCGCAGATGTTTTTCTCAAGTCTGGGTGTTATAATTATGTGATATTTCATGTTTGTGAAACGCTTCCACGATAACGGAGATATTCCCAATATAAAAAAAGAAAAGGAAAGATATGATCAGCCACTATGATTTACATGTTTTTTTTCTTATTTGGGTTTCGTATCTGTTGAAACTAAGAGAAATAATAATTATTTAGGGCATGGTAGGTGAAATAATATAGGCAGTCACGCTTATGAATAAACTATAATTATAATTAAATCTTAAGATAATTAACCCTAACAGTTAGATAACAACTTATATTAATTAACGCTTACAAACAATTAAATCTGCAGCAGCTGGTTTTGGATCTTTCAAAGTACGTATATTCCTGAAACAAAAAACATCTATTATGTAATGAAACTGAAAGAAAATATAATTCATGCCAGGGTATTGGCAACAGGCTCTCCTATTAGGTACAAAGGACCTAACCAAACCGGCGATAGGTAGGAGTAGGTACTACAAGTTCACTTTTGTCTACTTCTTTGAGGAATAAAAACATGCTGTTATTTTAAATTGTATATGTGGAAATCCTGCTGTGCTGTGTAACTATTAAAATGATTCATTAATTGCGAAAAGAAAACACATAAAATGATATTCTACGCATGCGCATTGTGCAGTGCACGGTATGTCAACCTACCAATAGGAAGGCAGCGGCCAAAAGCAGTGACTTGTGTTTCGGTTGTACAGCAAGGGAAGGTATCTGCAGCGTTGTGACGAAGCTGTTCAGGTTCCTATCCCAGCCGTGAGCAATCCTGCCCACTTCACGTAAGGAATCGCCTGACATTATCTGAGGAAGAAGGTATCATATTATACCTTGCCATGTAGCCATAATACCTGATCATAAAGGTCTATCGCGGAACGAAAACTGTAGCGAGTACCAGGTGATCATTATAGGACCTTTGCCATTTGATTTTATGTCTTGTCATGAACTCGCCATTTTAAAATGCCCACTGCTATGGATGTATGTAGTATAGATCCCCCTTTATTTCTGTGACTATCTTTGACGAGTCTTGACTTTATAGTTTGTGAATCGTGACAATAGAAGAGATCTAAAATATCATACAACCGAATAAAGAATTCTTCTCCTTGTTTGTGAAGTCAGTTAAAAATAAGATTTTAATTCTACTTTCAGATAGTCTCTTAGAGAGAGAGTCTCTAGAAGCAGCTTATAGGTACAAACATTACGGCGAAGTAAGCTCATCAGAGTCAATGTGTATTGATTTATAGCAATATTGACTAAAGATAAAAAAATCGCGACAGCTGTCGTCGATATCATAACACGCGCAAACATTTCGGGTTCGGATTTACGAGCTCAATTACTCCGACTTACAAGGGCGATTCCACTGGGTCACCATCACCAGCTCATGAATAAAGGCTCTCACACAGGTGCATTATTGCGATAATGCGTCCCGATTCCTTGCACACAACTGCGATTCTAGAATAACCGGGCGATAGAAATGCAGCTGTGTGCAAGGAATCGGGGACGCATTATCGCAATAACGCACCTGTGTGGGGCAATCTTAAGGGCTCCATTCGAATTCAAAACTAGTCAAGCATTCCCGAAGCACGAAAGTATATGATAGCAAAGATAATAAGGATTAAGACATAAAAAGTTTCGATGGTAATATTCTGCCCCCTTACTTTGAACTCAGGAAACAGGACATTTTCCGTTGTAAAACCGAGACGCCCTACGTGCAGTGTAGTATGGCGTCTCGCTTCTACATTGGAAACTGTCCAGCTTTAAGGCTTCATGGTAATGGGGCAGGTCTTTTGGTGCAGTTATCAGTACAAAACCGACCTTAAATTCAGAAAGCAGCAGTGCGCTCTTCTTGAGAACCGCGGGCCCTTCTATCACAAACAGGACCTGTTCATTGGCGTCCCTCACCAGGAAGAAAGGCACGATCCACGTGCACTGCTGTTGCACGCGACCTACGTAGTCGCCCGGAGGAGTTATCACTTTCATCTCCTGGGAAATAAAAGGTTTGCTTCAGCATTTTGATTTATATTTCCAAGAGGTTAGGGAACATTTTGTCCTGCACTGGTATGTTGGGTCAACTTACGTGCGTACAGATAACCAGAACTACTGTAGCCACTCCCATCAAAGGATTGTATTAGAATTATGCCATACTGTCGTCTCGTAAACCTAGCACACATGATGTAGAGTTAAATATTCTATTCTATTTCATCGGCTCACACAAAGTATCACACTAGCGTTATCTATTTTAAAGTTTTCGGTACACAGATAACAAACATAATTACATCAAATACCCCACGAATGACGTATCAAGAGATAGTTATAACCTCTAATCGGTTTTTGACCGATTCTAAGGTAAGCTTGGTAGCATATATTGGACTTCTATTTTATTATAATTTTGACCTATTACCATGAACAAAGAAGCAGGTATTTAAGAGGAAAAGAACGAAGAAAAAAATTAAGATTCCTTGAAGTCTAATCCTACTTAGTTCAGAAAGTTCTTGAACTAATCAAGTTTTGGTCCGCTAAAATTAAAATTAACCTACTAGCATCTACAGTTTAGTACTTATATATCGATTACCCCCTACATAGTCATTATACAGATCTCTCATAGCTCAAAACTTTTAAATCTCAAGAGCAGAATACCTGTAATCGACAAGGGAAGCAACAGGACGCTGCGGCAAGCCTCCTCCTCAGTACTACAGCCTCTTGCCTCGTGTTGTCGTGAAGGTGCATGGTGAAGGCTCGGCCCGTCCCGCATAGGCATCTCTGAGTGAAACTGGATGTTTCGCTGGCAATGTATAGTGCCTCGCCGTTAGGGACCCGCACGATGTATCGATTCTCAGACTCGATTTTAGCCGTCACTGAAAGGTATGGTGAAATTCGTTAAGGCCATAGTTAGATATCTCTTTGTCAAAGATTTGCACATTTAAGAGTATATGACAAAATAACAAATAATATATACTGGCTGAAAATACTAAAAGCGCTGCGCAATCGTGGAAACTCTTGTGTCTTGTAACGGACTCAAACAACCAATGAATATTTGATTTCTATATAACCAGTATGAAATCAGCCGCTACAAGACACAGCAACTACGGTTTCCTATAATGGCGTGCCGTGTTGGTAACAAAAAGTGCCTACGTTTGCGCATCCCTAAAATTAAAGGATCAGCCCGCTTACCATGAACTCTTAAAACAGGACAGTTTACGATGTGCAGGCGAGACGCCGCTACGTGCAGTGTAATGCAGCGTCTCGCTTCCACAACGTAAACTGCCCTGCTTTAAGAGTTCATGGTAAGGGGGCTGGTTTATATATTCCTACTTAATCATTAAAAAACCTTCTAGTTCGGTTGTGTAAACATTTTGAGATATGGTTTTATCTACACTGCGTACAGGCAGATACGTAAAGTGTAATTTCATCATTTTATACACGCTGCAAATACCTACAATGAGGTCTTGAAACTGTCTACTATGTTAACTAATGCCTTGTTTTAGGGCTTATTATTTCTGAACGATTGTACCTCTACAATTGGCAAGAAACAGCAAACAAAACAAAATACAGTATTCTACATATATTGTAGTTAGTCATGAAAATGTTTTAGATAGTTAAAAGAACAATTTATATTATATACACACACGATTGTTTTTATACTACCTTCTATACTATACTTCTATTATTAAAACTAAAAATATATACAAACAAAAAACATCAAATAATTATTCATCAAAATATTCCTCCTCATCACTGTCGACTGGCAGGGTTCCCAAAAGGCTGGCGGCATTGCCACGTTGAATGGCAATGCTAATTCTTTGGCCGAAAAACAAACCAGCCCTTTGGTCACGTTTTAGATATATATTGAGCGACTTCAAAAGCTGTTTATGTTAAAGTATCGGCGGCGTCAGCAACCAGCACTATGTGTAATCAAGGTACAATAGTTCCGAGATCTACGGAGTGCGTTTATAAGTATTTAGCAGCTAGTAATTTCGAGACTTGATGACTTTATGACGTCTTCTACTAAAATTAATCTTTTTATTTTTACCAGCTTACAATTATTAATAAATTACACTTACGATCATTCAATTCTACTGTTTGCTGGATAAGAAGACTGGAGACTCCAATCAGAAAGTCCAGTCCGTGCACTGGTATAAACTGCCCTCTTGGGTTTGAACGCCAGTCTAGTGTGGACACCGGCAGCTCAGCACGAGTGGCTCCTGAAATATCAAATTATGACCACCACATTCCAAGGATCGTTTCTTATTTAGAAGTGTTTTTTGAGACAGAACTTAAGTTCAAGTTGTAGAAATATGAAGTAACTACGGTAGATTTACTTTTCGTCGTACCAAGTTGGGATTACTTTGAATCACCAGTCAAACGTAGTTATCATGTCATTCAAGATGCATTTTCGGCTCTAAGATTATCGGGCATATTATTAAAATCCAGAATGCTACTAAGACTTTTTTAAAGTTATTCACTATTACATTTATGAACAATTCGGACGAAAGATCTCATGGTTGGCAGTCGCTTTGTTGTCAGTTGACGTTGACTATCACCATCAGCCGGAAGACGTCCACTGTTGAACAACCCTTAAACGTTGTCGTTAGCGAAAATTAGCTTATTTAGAACTTACCATGTGTAGGCTGCACACTTATGACTAAATCTGGCCTTATTTGTGTTCCATCGTCTGCAATAACATCATCAAAAATTAAATAAATTGTAGCTTGCATCTTCTACCACTAATTCACTGTCTCTGGCTACCAGTAGCAGCTAAGTATTAAAGAATGCATCCTAGTTTGTTCATTGTAAGTACATACGTATGTACGTATTTTATAATGAGGTGATAAACAAAGGGATTTCCAGTTGTTTGGTTGTCACTAAAGATTATTTGTTAAACATTCTGCAACATAATCACAATCTTACAAATGCACAAAGAAAACTTTTGCTGACCATCCAAATCCTAAGCTCCCTATAATATTCTCTTCCAACGTACACTTTTGCGTTTTTCCAAAGGTGTAAGTGTAACTGCCTCGTTGGTCTAGTGGTCTCTAAGCGCGACTGCTGAGCAAGAGGTCTTGGGTTCAAATCCCGGGTCGGGCAAAGTGTTACTGAGTAATTCCCAGTAGCAGCACGGAGTCTGGATTTGTGCCCGGTTGATGGCAATAGGCTCGCCCCCTATTACATTGGGACTTACAACATAACTGGCGAAATGTGGGTGTACTATATGTTCACCTCTGCCTACCCCTTCGGGGAATACAGGCGTGATGTTATGTTATGTTTATGTTTTATGTAAGTGTTATTGTGTTAGTGTTATGTGTCCAGAGATATGCCTCTGACTACTTATCCTCGCTCATTAGCCATAAGCTTTGTATTCCATTTATTAAAGCAAGCCTATTGCTATTTATCAATCATATTCAGTCACTGATGTGTTAGAATAACTAAGAAATTACATATGATTTATTTTAATACATCCTTAGGAATTTTTACTGTATCGTGGGTGTGTTTCACGAACATAAAATATCACAAACAGACTTGGGACAAACATCTGCGGATCATACGTATTCGTACCGTGCAGGAATTGAACCCGCAACCCGTGGCACAGCAGTCCAATCACTTAGCCATTGCGCCAATCGAGTCGTCGATTTAAAATGTAATCCATGGTGATTCACGTCACTTCATCAAATATCACTTGAAGATTATTCTGACTGTTCATACTAAGCCTATCAGACCAATCAGTTTTCAGGATCCAACACAATCCAGATAATATGTAACAAACAACGTTCTTAGACTTCTAAGTACTAGTCATATCTTTGACTGTCTCTTATCTATTTAATTAATAACATCTAAATTACTCTAATTACCTGCAGTAGCTCCAGGATTATCTATCCCTTTAACTCTAACTTCATTGTTATTACCAGAATCTTCCATTATAACACTAACTTTTCGATCACCAGCACACTTTGATTCACTTTCAACACAGAGACGCTATTTGTTGTCAATGCGTGAACAAACTGTGTTATCGACATTTTTACACGTTGTTATCGAGTTATCAATAAAAGATAAATCAGCAATATAATCGACGAATAGGCATCGATATGTTGCACTTAGATTGCTACATTAATTACTGGTATTCATAGTAATTACTCAAGTACGTGTTCGTGGGTATTGTTGTGAATCTTCCTTAGAAACAGGTTTTGTTTTGTCATCAGATATTAAGAAATTGTTTTAATTTTTAAATGAGGGTCATCTTTAGTTGCGTTATTGATATTGGATTAACTTTATATTCGAAATATAACTTATGATTATTTTTAGCTTAATTTATACATGCCTCTGCGACTGCGTTCGTCTAGTGGTCGCTAAGCGCGACTGCTAATCATGAGGTCCTGGGTTCAAATCCCGGGTCGGACAAAGAGTTACTGGGTTTTTTCAATAGGTAATTCTCAGTAGCAGCACGGATTGTGGATTTGTGCCCGGTAGATGGCA
This sequence comes from Abrostola tripartita, assembly GCA_905340225.1. Lineage (NCBI taxonomy): Eukaryota > Metazoa > Arthropoda > Insecta > Lepidoptera > Noctuidae > Abrostola > Abrostola tripartita. The sequence goes on along the minus strand of HG996487.1, from coordinate 3,494,434 downwards.
AGAGGCTCGCTCTTTATTATATTAACATATATAACATAACTGGCGAAATGTTGGTTTACTATAACTATATTATGTACAGAAAGAAACCTCTGCCTACGCCTTCGGGGTACACAGACGTGATGTCATGTACATATGTATATTATTTCTACAGTTTTAAGGGGTTCATATGATTAATTTCTATTATTAACTACCTATGTAAGAAGGGGTGCAAAAAATATAAGATATGATTGAAACATGTTTTATTGAAAACCATTTATATTCGGGTGTTAGTAATTACTTGAATAAAGTGATAACATTCAAGTCGTTAAAATGACTGGTACATTACAGTACAGTACAGTATCTTTAATAAATTACATTCATATATTCTATCTAATTCTCATCACTCCGACTAACATTTATTGTAAATGTCGAGATAAAACATTGTAAATTTCGCATAGGGACTTGTAAACAACGCGGTCAGTTTTCGTGGTACGAAGGACACAAATTTGAAGCCAAATTTTGATCGGAAGACTTAGAGGGTCGAGTGCAATATCCACTCTTCTAAAGACACTTGGTGACGTCAGACCGCAGTCGACGTCACGCGTGTTAACGAAACATTTATTGTCCTAGTATAGTCTAAAGTGCCGCGCTAGACTCTGCATATGCGCACTCAACATCTCAGGCCTGATGGTTGACTGTGGGGCGATTGACAAAGCAATACTGTTTCTATCTTTTTCCAATTCTTTACACCTAATATAGTTTTAATTAAACGAATAGAAAATATAGATATAAATAATAGGTACACATCCATTAAGTCAAATGTACCCATATGATATTTCTCAATACATTGGAATATACTCCCATTTATAATAGTCTCATATTTTGGAATTACATTTATTATACATTTAGTATTCTGATTAGATTCAATACTTACGTGGACACACTTAAATACAAATATTCGTAAGTAAATACTTAACAACAATAAAGTTACCATCTTAATACATTTATAAACACTTCGATTTCCCAAAAACTTCACATCTAACCCTGCCCCGAGTTCCACATATTAGATGGATCTACTCTTGGAATACAATCGCAAAAACATATCTAGCAAAAGTCCATACAACGTTCAATATAATATAATAATAATATTCAAATTACATTTAACAATGAAAGCGTAGAATTACCGCATAAATAACACGCTAGCTGACGTATGTACTATTGAGATCAACTTTGTTCTTGAACTCTGTATCCCTACGGGTCTATGGCTGGTTAGACTCGTACGAATACAATCACAAAGCGTTAACTAGATAATACTAATGGTGAAATGATATACCTTAAGGTGACGAGTTTAAAGAAAAGGTACATTCATACAATCGGATTACGAGTACAGCTCGTAGAGAGACGTTAGGAGAAAGCCCTTGTCCATTATATGTGACGTGAGGCTGCGTGACTCGTGCTCGCCTGGAGTGGTTGTCGAGTGTGGGTGTCGGTGTATCGCTTATCGCTGGAAAGCGCGCTGCCAGCCGAGGTTGAGCTTGAGTGTGGCGGGCAGGCAGGGGCTTGCCTCACATTCTCCGTCCAGCTCGTCGGCGAGGTTGTCGTGCAGCTCCCGGAGCGCCATGAGCGCAGAGCGAGCAGCTCTCTGGCAACTCATGTCCCCTTCGCAAGTCGTGTCCGCTTCAGAAAGGAATACCAAGTCGCAGGTTGTAGGTGGGGCCTCTCCCTGTAATTAAAGGTAAATTGTATATCTTGGAAGAACAACAGTTTTGATTCAAAATGAATAAATTGAAATATTTCTTACGCATAAATAGCAGATCTGATGCAAGCTACAAAGCGGGAGGAACAGTTGTCCACGATCTCCAGCCAGCAAGTCTACTCCACGGCAGCGCTGCACGATCTTCGCTAGGACCGGACACGAACCGGATGCACCCACTACAAAATGCAATAATCCACTATAGTTGTCTATTATATCCATATTATAATCACCAATCTTATGATAAAACGCTATATTACCTGTAGCCATAACGGGAATGCGATGTCTGCCACTGCCGCCCATGTATCCTTCAGAGAACTGTTCTTCAATTTTTCCATTAAGGTAGTGTCCAGCACCTTGCTCATCTTCAAAGTCGTTGTTCCTCTCATCTCCTTTTTCAAATCCTGGAATATCATTATTCAGAATATCCACCTTTTCTTTTTTCACGGCAACACGCTTAGCTTTGGTATCATCAGTAGGGATCGGTGATGGAACCACGTTTGATTTTGTCTTTTGAACTTGGAGACTTTGTTTGAACTCTTTCAACGCCTTCCTCATTTTTTCCAAGCTGTATGCGGCAGCTAGGCGCGACAATAGCTTTTCCTTCATTTCTTGTTCCTCTTTAGAATCAAGTTCTTCTACATTGGAGTAGTGCAGCGCCTCATCAACTATTAGTCCCTCCATGTTTCTAAGCTTTTTGTCAATATTGTCCAATTTAGAATTGTTATCGGAAGCTGTACTTCTCTTGTCTTCGTTCTGGATAGCAAGATGAGCTCTATCAATTTGAATTTCTGTTTCTTCATTAGGTTTCGTTTCCACATAATTCCTCTTAACATTACTGTGTTTTCTAAATGAATTTAATGGGTAGATAACTTCCTTGTTGAATGTATCAAAGTACTGTTTCCTTAGTCTATCTTGGGTTAAGTCGTTAACAAATCCAATAGGTTTATTATTGCGTTTGTCAATTCCGAAGTAATCAGACCAATCAATAGATTTCTTCTTGATGTGTATGGGTTTGTCTTTGTCGCTGTAGTTGTGGTCATGTGAATGTTCATGGTTGTGACCGTGGTCATGGGTATGCTCTACCTCCTGGCCAGAAACACCGGGATGGTGCAGGTTATGGCCGTGGTGCTCGTGGCTATCATCTTCATGTACTGCAGAGCTGTTGTGTTCATGAGTGTTGTTGTGTACTGTTGTTAGCATGGGGGGTTTCACTTCATGATTATGTTCGTGCTCGTGTTCATGCTCATGCTCATGTTCTTCATGATCAGTGTTTCGTTTCACAGGAGTTTTGATTATCTCAATTTCAGAATCACCGAAAATTTTTGATAGATCTTTAATTAACCTTGGATCAGTACCGGCGCTGCTTCGGAACGATTTGGATGTTTCACGTTTATTTTGGTTTGGGCTGAATCTTTTCTGCGTATTCATATTATATGAGCCACTGCTACGTTTAGTTACTGGAAACCGCTTTTCGACAGCATCGTATGTATATTGATCCTCATCCGCTAAGTCTGACAAGCTATCGTCATCCAAGGGTTGGAACGCGATAGCATATTCTTCCCGAAGATCATCTTTGTCATCATCAGAGACATCATATGTGTTGTAATTAGGATCTACTGTCCCTTCTCCATTTTTTGTTTTTTCATAATCAAACATAATAGGACGATTCGAATCAGGGTCAGAACTTCGTTTCCTTTTGAAAGCTATAGGTCCCCAATTATCTGGGTATCGTTTCTTAACGATTTTCTCTTTGTATAGTTTGACTACACCTTGTGGGACACTCTCGATATTGTTGGCGTGTTCCTTATTGTATTTATACTTTGACCATAGTTGGCCTAAAAGCAGTGCGTACTCAGCATCATTATCAGGTCCATCTTCTACGTCTTTCTTATCTTCGGCCTCATTTTTATCCATGAATAGTTCCCGTAGTCTATCGTTGTCAGAGTGGTGACTTCGCTCGCGGAAAGCTGATTCTTTCTTAGCTGCCAAGTTTGCGGTATTCTTTTTCTTGATAAGTTTATATTCGTAAGCTTCGGGTGGCCTTTCATTCTCATCTAGTAGTTTAACGATGTATTTCGGCGTTGGTTCATCTTCAAGATCTTCAACATCGACAGCGTAATCGGGTTCTGCAATAAGTTAAGTTAAAACTAATTTATATTTAAAACCAAATCATTATAGATTTATTGTATACAACAAATTAATTTAGGTGATAAAGGTAACGAATTGTTTTTATATTTTTAGCTAGGGTACCTATAAGTTTGGATTACACTATCTAAAAAACAATGTTAAGTAAACTGGACATAAATTATATGAAGAAAGACAAACAAGTTGGCTTTATATTGATATAAAAGTGGAAGGTGTACCTGGGTATCCTTGTGGTGGTACAAACTCATAGAGAGCATCGTAGTCGGGTTGTGGTAGTACCGGTCCATGCATGCGTCCACGCTGCCGACGCTGCAGGGCTTCAAGCGCGCCTCGCAGCGACGATCCCCCGCGATCGGCGCTCGCGCATGACAGCGCGCACGCCAGTAAGAGTAGCCATGTAAGGCCCATTGCTACCATTTGGTTTCTGGAAAAAAGAATTAAGTTTTCTTTTAGACAGAAAATGCAATTCAACAATTTTCTTCTCATCCTTAATTATTTATGCTTGGTTTTCTGTGCCTTAGAGTCCTCAGAGCTGCTTGGCTGGCTCCATTATACAACGTTGTGGCGACCAATACAAACTATGATGCATTTCCAACCAATGCCTATAGGCAGGTCTATTCAATAAAGCCAATTATTTGTATCTAGTTACTATAAAAAATCTGTATGTAGGTATACATTAAGACTTATTTCAAGCTAACCGTACAATGCTCATACAATTTATTAATCCATACAAAGCCTAATAACAGTACCTTCAATATCCTGGCTTCGACATTTCGGAATCCATAGGCAGGCCGGCGATATTTAAATGCGGCTCCGGTATTAAACCTTTTATTGCGGTCGGAGAAAATCGAGTTGCCCTCGCACTCTTTTGTGTTCCGGCAAAATAATTAAATGAGGTATCGGAAAAATCATATTTGATTGTCATTTATTTTCATCGATATGCTGAGAGGAGGCCTCACCCCGATTGCGTGTCCTACTCTCTGTCATGTGTTCCTTTGTTACGTTATGGATATTTTCATAATTTGTTTTATGTTTTATCATTTATCATGATAAAATAATCGCCGCTTATAACGTGACACATGGAAGTATTTTGCTCTTTTAGAGCTCACTTTGGTTTTACGAACACGGCAAATTCTATATATAGTAATGCTGAATTTAATTAGTAAATAGATTTTGTAACAAAAAATATTTGTATAGCATATGAGTAAAGTTCACTGGTCCTTCTTCCCTTTTTCACACTACAACAACGAGTACCTATATCATATAAGCGTTCGTAACTAGTCATAAATCCCCTGACGTAAGTAATAAATAATTGTTAACATCTAATAATGTGTTTAATTACAGTTGAAGTACCTCCGAGAATTACAGTCAAATAACGTTCCAACTTAGATATTTGACGCCGTTAAGGCACGTCAGTAATGTGTATTATGAAGGCGCTAGTCCCATCTACGTCCTTAGGCTAGTGATATACCTAAAACGGGCTTGCTATGAATATTTCATGCCATTTCACGTCTACGTGATCTATTGCAAGTTAATTTTATGGTCCTTCGGTACATTCTTGTAACATTGGTCCTTTGACAATGCTTACTCTGGTAGCCTTGATCACTCATGTCAAATTGAGTATTCGTAATCAAGAATACTCAATAATATAAATGCAAACACTTAAACTAGTACAAAAATCTTTCAGTATGTAAGTATTTAAACAGCATAAAATATAGTTCAGGCTAAAATCCGTTATAACTAAAATACACCGACATCGGGTTCCTTTTCATTGATAACATCATTAATATAAAACGTTACATCGTTGGTGGTATATAAGATACAAAATATTTTGGCTCATAAAGGCCTCAGGAAAAAGAAAAAACACAAAGGACTTCTAACAACTAGTAGATGTTACTGTTTCTTCTAGTAATATTGATAATGGTACTCGTATCAAGGGAAAATGTTGTTTCTATTTTTTCGTCCAATGAAACTTGTTACATAACATAAATATTATATTCAGTTGAATCATTCCTATCATGTAATAAAGAACAAAATATGGATATACAAAAACTCTCTCCTTCCCCTGGGGTATTTAATTCCTCCAAGGTATTGCGAATATATCCAGAAACTAAAATATATACTATATTTGCTTCCTTACTTTCCTTGTCTGCTAACCAACCCACATAGTATTATTAGTACGTACCAGCCAAATTTTTTCTTATAGCCGTACAAAGATATACCGAATACCTATTAGGTAGTCACCAACTCACCATGCTTGCTCACTACGGGTTGATGATACCAGATACAGAAATCCGCGTTAAATCCCCACGTTTTCCTTTCCCGTTAGCCGTTTCTTATGTCTAAAAGAGTTACTATATATAATATAATATAACATTTCATACTTACCTATTTTTATATAAAAATATGCTTATTAAATATTCTACATCATCATTTATTTTATATAAATTGTTGGTATCCCAGACGGTCGTTATAAATAATGTCGCTGCGTTGTATCATCAATCATATTGCTACGAACATGTCTCCCATATCCACGCTGACAGAACGTCCTAAGTGCTTATTACAGCAGTTTCTATATACGGAGCTGTACCGAGATTATCTTTATATGATCCAAAAATTAAATGCTTTGTTACTTTTGTAAATCAATCACATTTTAACAGTTGAGGGGACTTCAATGTTTGTCACACACAGATAAGGAACATTATTAATTTAAAAAAAATTATGTTATTCCCGGAGCACGCGAGTACAACTAGGGACTTCTTTCACACTTAATCTTAAAGTGCCTCTCCGAAAGTGAAGATTGGCAGTCAGTTTTACATATTTCCAACGATCAACTCCATCATATTACTTATATAAAATTTCTCAATCTCAAAGGCTACCCCACACACCTGTGGCGGAGCCTTAACACGTTGACTGTCCGCTTAGTAGACACATTAGATAAACAATCGATGCATACGATATCTGGTGCTCTGGACGGTGAAAGGGTTAAACTAAGACCTCTTTACTTTCAATGAAGGAACATCATTTATCATCGTTCCAACCAGTCCTTAAAAGCGCGGTTTGGTTAGCCTCAAAGTCTAGATTTTATCTTCAGACCAAGATTTTACCACAATATCTTGCTTTTACAGTTATGTCCGAGACAGCTTTGTAGACTGCAGTCATGTGACCTTTAAAAGAAACCAGCATCCAGCATGTGAAATTACTCTCTCTTAAACTTCGGGACCACTACGACACTGAAAACGTATGAGACTGCATGCAGGCAGTGGCGAAGTGCCAACCGCCCACGTTATACGAGAATTCCTAGTCTGCACTAGCAATATTTAATTTAAAACATTTAAACAAGCACTGAAAATCTACAGAATTAAAAGACAGGATTTGTAATCTAATTTATTTCATATATAAGAATTTGTACCTAAAAGTGTGGCTTATCATATCTATATATCTAGAGTAAGCTGCCAAGAACATTGTATTAAGAAACTGGATTTTACTTCTTTACCCAAAAACACGCTTCATGTACACTAAAACAACGCGTGTGTAACTCCCCTAAGCAGAGTACGGCTCGTAGGTGTACATCTAAGTGATTTTCCTCAACATCTGCTTATTCACACATTACAACAAAATGTCTAGCGTCTGTCATAACTGTCACACAACATTTTTGCGCACCGTATAATTTCATCTTTCTATCGTGGTTCAATATTAAAATTTTCTCTGAACTTAGTGAAACAGGTAAAACCTTTTTATGTTTATTTTTGGATGTGTTAGCAATATGTACTTGCATAGAATATAATATGATTTCTATCTATTTATAATGAGCCCGAGTAATGTATTGCTTCGCAGCGCTATTTGAAAATATAATACAGAAATGAATCGAAGGAAAACATAATATTATGATAGTATTGATAGTCTCTTGAATAATATTTACCGATTTTATTAAAGAGAAATTGGTTATGTAGGACGTTATTGCTTTTTCAATACAAGGGTAGTCGTAACGAGGAGTGATGTTAGTCTGACTGAAATAAGGACGCTAGAAATCCTAGAAGATGGTTGGTGATACGTTTAAGACTGTTACGCGGTGTTTGAAACACAAGGCCTTCGTGATCAGCCTTAAATTCCTACTCCTGGTTTCACTCTTCGTGTCTTCCCGTGTTATCAATGTCTCATTGAACCCCGCATACAACACGGTGTAGATACGACTCGAAATCGTAGACATCGGGTAAATTACATTCCCTCGTCCCTATCTTCTCTGCAATCAGTTTTTCAGTGCTAACGACCTATATTTTCTAGACGGCTCTGTTTTGCTGTAAATTTTATTAAAATCTAATAACATTTCATGTCAGTCTCCAAGAATTTTGGCGAGATTCACAATTTCAGCGTCGTCGTAATCACAGACTTTCGAAAACTAGGTACGCGAAAATTTGTGAATATGGATGTTTGTTAACACATAAGACACAACTCATAGACTATAATTTTTAACGATATAAGCTACAAGATGCAATTTAACGTGAACCCCTAGTAGGTACCTACACATTGTTGAAACTTCGTTATGAAAATAAATAAGTACTGGTAACGCTTTAATAAATAACTGTTGTGAGACTCATTCTGTCGCTTTGCGTCTTTATCAAGCTATGGAATAAAGGAAAAACTTCAATAAACAGGACCGAAAGGAAATGTTTATTTTATTTTCATCTCACTTTCCTTATTCTGTTAGGCTCAGTATCTGTTTCTAAATATCAAACAGTATTCATTATCTTGTTTTGTCTTTTTTTTACATTTTACCTCTTAGAAGCTATTTGTTTTTTGATTCACATAAATAAAAAGTAATGTATTTAGTATCGTTAGTCTTCATTGATGATTGGCACGTTTGCGTATGTTTTTCAGTTCTATAGTTGAATTTAATGGCGTTAATTTTTTTTTCTTGATAAATAATAATATTTTTTTTTATTTTCATAGTATTCCAGGCTTAATGTAGAGGTGATTTAGTAGAAATTGAAAGAAAAGAAAATAAAGTTTGCATTTTTTCTGATGTAAATAAGTACCTAAGTTATGTTAAATATAAAATTACTGAATAAATCAAAATACTATATTGTATTAGTAGTAGCCTAATTAGCCTTAGGCCTCTGAAGTAAAATATTGTAACGGTTACACTATTAACGAATTTATTTTTAAGTTAGCTATAAAGCAAAACTTCCGATCACAGGTTTCATCACATCGTCCGCGAGTCCATAAAATATAAAGGAACGAATAAAATAAAATATCTTAAATTTCCTCATATGTACAAAAACTTTATGTACTGATCATACGTTTATGTTACGCCAGGAACATAAAGACCGCCTTTTCCATGTTTTATTCCCGAAGGACCAAACGCGAGGCGCGAATTCGAGGCAATATTATAGCTCAGCTAAAATATTGCCTCGAAAGACCAAATTCTTTTTGTTTGCTAAAATTAAATAAACATTGTATTTTTATGTGAAATGATTTAAAGTTATGTTAAAATAATTTCAAGATAAAGTTAAAAGGTATACGGATGCAGGGTATCAATCAATGTCTGTCAATCAAACGGCTTTCAGTGAGATTTGTTAGCAAAACCAATCAAGCTCTTTCAGACCTGCTCGGTAATAAAAAACCGTTAAAGCAATTAGATTGAGTAGCTGGCCTCTCAATAAATCAAACAATAAAATTTGTGAGAAGAATTTTGATACAAACTAGTATAAAACCTTGTAAAAAAATATTTCTGATTCTCTGTAAGCCCTTAACAATAAGATCATTTAGCTTAATTCAGGATGTTGCCAGCATCCTTATGACGTAATCCCTTAATTATATTTAATGAAACCTGAGGAAATAGGGCGGTAAACTGTAAGTTCGTTATTTACTTTGTGTTTTAAAGCTTTCAGTTTTATTTTTGTTACAGGAAAGTTGTGCTGAAACTTTTAAGGGACTTTTCCTTACCATTAGTGCTGGTTATATTATATTCTCATCTTTTTTATATTAAGTTATAGGAAGATGGCTGTTTTAAGTGGTTTGTTTTTATAGTGTAGCTTGAGAGGTAAAAAGAATTTATTTAATTTAAACCACGATGTTGGGACATTTTTTATCTGAATTTGTTTTAAAAGTTAAGTTCTGTATTTGAATACTATTTTTAACCACACTTTATTTAATAATGCGGCTATTACTTAAGCTTCTTAAATGACGTAAATGCAGAAACTTGAAAGGGAAGGCACTTAAAGTTTTTTCTTTGCAAAACAATATCTTATTACGTAGATAAGTAGTCGCCTAGTGTTCAATTGTAATTAGCCAGTAGCTTCATTTTATTGCTGGCTTAAATGACGCATTAATGAACATTGTTTCTGTCTATAATCCGGACTATGTCCTAGTTTTATTTTCTATTAAATGTTGTGCCCAACAAGTGGTTTAGTAAAATAAACAAACTCCAGTATCAATTATTACTAAGTATAAGTAACATAAACTGAAAGAGAAGCCTTAATTTCCAGAATCACAAATATAGTTATAAAAAGGTCCTTTTTAACAGAATATACCTTCGTCACGCCCGTGATTTCCGACCCTATGAGTCCCAAATCCCATGCGATATGAACCGTGTTGCTATTTTCGACCCGTTTACCTGAACCAAGTGATTCTAACAGGAATATCCAATTACACTTTGTTTAACCAGACGGATTTACCTAAGGCACATTTTAAAAGACTTAAACCTGCAACTTAATCCCGTTGTATTTTATCTCATTCAAACTTATTCTCTCTTATTTCAATACTGGTCCTTAGATACAAAAGATAGTGGGACCACAAGACATTTTGTACCTAAGGACCAGGTGACCAAAATGAAAGATAATGGTTTAACAGAGAATGCTTACTGTTCATCGACCGCAGACGATACTAAAATCAACCCCTAATAATAGCCGGGAGATCTAAAGTAATTAAACACAGTTGACGGATACCAATAAATTCAAGTCAAAGGGGAACATCAAAGACATGTACAAATAGTGACCCTTTGTTGGCCCATGGCCGGTAGAAGGTCCTACTTCTCTATATTATGTAACAAGTAATTAAAGTAAATGTAGCGTCTTACTGTAATTTACATGAAGGACTATACATTTGTTTTTATATTATTGAGTTAATTTAGTTTTAGGTAATGTAAGAAGCTAGCCTTCTCCTAGCCAAAACAAGACAATATTTTATATTTTCTTTGCAATTTGACGTATGACGTAGGTATTGTCTGTGATTGGTAACAAGCTCGCCACCTGCGTGAGGCGAAAAATGTCTCAAAACACCTCCGCATACTCCTTCGGATCGGATAACGTTTACTGCTTCTAAACATAGCGGTATAATGAAAAAATTATCTTCTTGTAGAAAAAAGATAGCTGTAGATCTAAGCCTAGATTTCTTGTCCTTTTTTAAATTTATCATTACTTTGTTCAGTCTGAAAACTGCACGTTTGGTTTATTATCTTCATCAATAATGGCATATGATGGTATTTAGTATCAAACGTATTTCGTATTTCTAGCTTGCTTGATTTCTAGCTCTATCATTCGAGCATTCCAATTATTATTTAAGCCAAACGTAAGGTTAGCACCACAATATAGCTACACGACTACTCTTAATAATATTTTAGCTTGAGACAAGTTAACTTGCCAAGTGCTTACTTTTAGAAGTTTGTAACAAACTAACAAGCTCACTCAAAGTTGTGTGGTACGTGATATAACTTATCAACTCGTGGACTATAGTCTCTCAGTTGATATAAGTATAGAGACAACAACATAGGATAGACACCCTTGCCGCATCACGGGTATGTTGCGTCAAGATAAGCCTTGATTGAAATTCAATATATTGGACATAATATAGATCATGACAATACAATATGCTGACCCCATACAGGGGTGGATGTGAGTGTACTGTTCGTCCCTGTCGGGCTTAAAGGTACCTATGTTAGCTATCTTTTTTACGTCCCACCAGTAGAATGAGACTGTTAGGAGATGTGGTATAGCTACCTTATTTTAAAGGCATTACAAAATAGAAGAATGAATGCCACAAAGTCGACACTGCATTGTACAAAGTACAAATCAACAAGTATTTTATTCTTGTAAACCATTAAGTGCGGTTACGAACTCGTAAGTTTCACTTTCAATTGTTATTTTAATGGAGAATAACGGGCAGAATAATGAAAGCATTTGCAAAGAGGAAAAATATTTCCCTTTTACAAGTTCTCCAATATGGGTAAATTGAGTACCTAGTATTTATAAAACCGGTAGAATTCTTTTACCGTCTTACTAAAAGCATTAACATCAAATATAGTGGTTGAACCGAACTATTTATTGCACATGATACAAGCTACCTATAGTTACTTACTTATCTAGTATTTAGGTAAGTAGGTATCCAATACGACACTCAATACACATCTTGGTGTGTTCGATATGTCTGGCAACTCATTTCCATAATATATGATATAGGAGCCTAGAATAATGATAGATAATGACTTCAATTACTTATGCAGCCGGCTAGACCAATACACAATATTTTGAGCGCAATCGTAGCGCCACGTCGCTGATGTTTTCGGGAACCGAGTTTTTATCATCCTAATGTAACCTAGAATACTTTTCCATATGATATTATATACTTTTAAGTAAGATTTACCTACTGACGACACTAAATAATTTAAAAAATATAAATAAAATGTCCTATCGGCCATTTAATTCATCGGAATTAAGGTATTATAACTGTCATTATTTATAACATACATTTCAATAACTGCTGATTTATTAAACAATTATCCGGCCGCCGCATTCTGACGTGACCTGATTAATTACCTTTTTATTGTCCCATAAAACGCCGTGCTAACAAACAAAGTAACCCGTGGCGGAGCGAACAAAAACTGGACGCACAAAACATATGAAAATGATAGCTGGAAAACAACAAAATGTGCATATAATCTATGTTAGGACTTACCTTAGAACATTTATCGCGATTGTACACAACAAAACACAGAAAGTAGTGCCAAGCGTTCGTACACTTCGGTGCTTTGAAAACAACTGGGAGACAGTGTTGGACAACTTGCGCGCCACTTAATGCGCAGTGAGGACAGTGGAGGCTTCGGAAAGGAGCGATCGCGAACCGCCGGCTGCGGAACCTGACTTATGAATGATATAGCCTGCGAAAGGTATCTTGTGTTGGTCGGGGCGGGCGGGGCGCGCGGGGAAGGGTTATATAACGCCGCCCGATCGATACTGGGGGCGGGCGCGCGCGTAGGGCGCGAGCACACCAGTTTATCCCCTTTTTTCCGGCAAACTATACATCGGCGGTTAATCCTTTTTGTTTTATTGCAGCGTTTTTCACACCTATCAGCTTCTAGTGACACGCTTTTAGTTGCAGCTCTATTGTCTGACGTTTTTATGAAACTGAAACTTTGGTCTAGAATGTTCTTTGTGTAAAATATTTCGGAACTCTGTAATTATTATGAGCTTTAAGATAATGACAATAACATCTAACTTCCTGTAACCGGTAAATATAACATGCCTTCTATAATAATTTTCTATCAACATAGGATGTTGTATCGGCGTCATAAAGTATCTTCCAGCCCATTACACCTAACAAACTACCCCGCCGCACTTTCTCTGGCTCAATCAAAATGTTACCACGCTTTATAAACGAGGTCTAACAATAGGTGATAAGGCTTCCATTCTTTTGGCGAAACATTATACAAGGTCCAGCGAAGGAGCTGATTCATGGCATCACCATTCATTGTGTACCTTTTTTCCTGCAAAAGGACCAACAAATAATTTTTGTGGTCCTAGGGTACAGAATTTAAGCAGAACTTGACTAATGTTCACAAAACTTGCACTGCTCACTGTGCTGCTTTTTCCGATAGAAAAGGTTTGCAGATGAATGCTACAGATATTAATGTAGCTTAGTTTTGACTACGGGTGATATCTCTTTTTGGACTAATATAATTCTGAACTTTAATTGTTATAATATTTACAATGAACCAGCATTTCTTGTTTTCTTCCATACCATCATATCCGTATCAAATCTCTTAATAGGTATCTACTAATTGCTCTTTCTTTGATACCTGTAATACAAATTGCTTTGAAAACTGTCTAATAAATATTTTATTATTCAGAATCGCCAAAACATTAGAATAGCCGCTTTTTATGCTACGTGGTGTTAAGCAATTCTTTCGTATTATATCGTCATCGCAATATGCTATTCAATTTGTGAAACAGTGTGACGTCAGACAGGACGGAGCTTTTAATAATTGTCATGGCTTATGTTATTGTGCGTAATGGGTGCGCGTAATGAAACAATATAATAAAAGCGTGTTAATTTGCTTTAATATTAAGGCCTTTCAAGGGAAAACACTTTTGACAATTATGGACTTAGTGGGTAATAAAAGAGATCATTTTGCCGATATAATGTACGCTGCAGTTCAGAGTTTACGGTTTGTTCCGTACCGGAATAAGATGTCTTTAATTATTTTTATTCATACTAGAATTCTTAATGATATGTGGTCTGAGAAATCAGCACAAGTATTATTTGGACATCATTTGGGTAAAGGTTCTTAATATTTTCCTACCAAATTCGTGGAGCAATTCTGCTATGCTATTGGCCGCGACTCGCGCCATCTGAGTCAGAAGCGAGTGAGTTGTGAACTCACGCGCGCGAGCGAAGTCACACGTCCGCGCCAAACAATTTAAAAAAATCCAAAGCATTTCTAATACCGTCTAAAAGTTTCAATCCTGTCTTACGCAAACTTCAATACGAAGACCACAACAGTGTCCTATGATATTACCGTCGGTAAGTATTTAGACCGATACACGACATATATAGAACACCCGGCGCGCTAAGCAGTGGCGGTGGAACAACGAAGGTAAGCCTTACACCATTGTCGACACGGTTGGTAGAAAACTGGGTTTAAGTATAGGATATATAGCATCGATTTTCAAGCATTCCATACGGACAAGAAAAACAGAGTAAGGATTACTTGTGCTTTATTTATTTTCTATCACTTGGATAAACTAATCACATCAACCTATTGTTAGTCCAAGGCTGGACATAGGCCTCCTCCAGGGTACGCCACAGGTCGTGCTCTCCCATTTTCGCCAACCAGTCACTACCAGCTACCGTTCTCCTTCTCCTTGTCAATTTTAAAGTTCATCGCTGTTCAAATGGTTGCTCTCCACCAAATCTCCGTGTAATTGAGTTGGTCCACATCTCGAATCAAGGTTAATTCGACTTCTACAACAAACATCATAACATCACTATCGAAAGCTTATCTAATTTACTATAAAGTACTTAATATGACTACACTACTACTAGTTTATTATAGAGGATAATTAAGGAACATACCAACATAGTAAAGCCTTTGGTATGCGTTGCCTCAGTAGTATTATATGTGGCTAGGTGGAACAAAACTACTTTATGAGACACTTAAGCTTCGGTATACAAGGGGAGGTTAGTTTGAGTTCCCCAAGGAGCCTCGTTTAACTTCGATCTTCAGTTAAATACCTTTAGGACTTCGGCCTAGACTAGTCTCGATTTGAAAAGGAGTCCTCCCAGATAATTTAATCTGAATAAATTATGTGAAAGTAAACGGTATATGCGGCGGACAAGACCTTCTTTCTGATATTCTATTCCAGCCAGATCTTGAGGTTTTCTTTGATACAATTTTCAGCAACATCCCAAAGATTTAAGTTCCGCCCGAAAAATAATATCGCCCTCTTTTACAGTAATTGGCAGAAGAAACACACCTGCCTGCCTGATTACTTGCAGTAATGTTACAATACCGAATGAAATCATTTGTAAATACATTAATTGTGTTCGCTTGCATAATATCTTGGAGATTGCAAACCGCTAACTTACAGGATCCGTCCCGATGTTTCTCAGTTAAACTTTTATAATTAAACCCGTCCGTTTTCATTGTCGGTTTGTTGCTGAACCTAACGCAATAACGGTCATTTCCTGCTTCATTTAAAGCTTAGAGCCGGCTTTAATGGGCAAGACTGGAGGCTTCCAATAGCCAGTATACTGACAAAGTTGTAGTTAAAACTTCCAATATCCTTTTCAACGAGTCTTGTGCATTGATGGTGGATTTACTCGTTTATTATGAAACTAAATAGAAATGGTGATTGTATGTTTAGGTACTGTTGATATTGTTACATATGTATTTTCTTAACGGGATGGAGATCCGTAATATACCGTTATGGGCGTTTGTTGTGTGATGTCAATCACATGGCATTCGAGGAAAACGTTATGACGTCACCGAAAAGTACATTTTGTATTTGTATTAGTCCGGTACTCTCTGAATTCAGTATGAAACTTCTTTTCATAAATCTAAACTAAACATAATTCTCAAAAGTGGAAATTCAATCTGGGACTTCAAAACTCAGTAGACGAATGTGACGCGTTTGTATTTGAAATTATTACTTATGTAGGTCATATTAAGAACTAATGTTCAAAGAAACTGTTCTTATCTCAAGCAAACGTTTGCCGTAAAAAAATCGCAAAGGCCTCATAGTCTCAGAGCACACAATCTCTGCGTTATTAGTTCGGAGAAATGAGAGAACTTTTTTTTTCGTGTTCCCTCCGGTGAATAATGCCTCCCTGTCTTTATTTTGACGAATGTAATTTATTTTTTAACACGCAACCCCGGATTACGTTCCACCTGTTGGGCCAGAGATTGGGCCATTGTGTAAATAGCTGTTTTGCCAAGAATGCAAGTTTGTGTCTGTTCTGTTCTGTTACTGTACTGTTTTCTAAGAGTTATCTTTATGTTGTTTTTATTAAAGAATACTTATAACTGTGACGTAAGCAATGTTTAGTGGTAAGTGATTCTTTCAATCTCGTTGAATGACCCGTGGGAGGAAAAGTTGAGAATACAATACCCTCCAACAGGCGATGAATCTACTACTCGCTCGATAAATGGCGCCACGCTTCTTCTTCTTCCTTGTATTGGCATGAGCTACGTCTAAGCAAACAGGTCATTCATCATGCAGTCAACAAAGTTGGTAGTGAGGTTGACCGGCCAGGGTGAGCCGGACGTACTTAGGTACTATCACATCGAGGCACTTTACTTGCACCCCAGACACACTTGTCACCTATTTTAAATTATGCGAGCATTTTCATTATTTCTTTGAGGGAGGAGGCAGAGGTTTCCAGTAAATAAGAGGATATGTTATAACGGATTAAGCGTAGGTGCCAGACCAGATCATTCATTCCATTAATCAGCGTTTGTGTAACTGTCAGACAAACGGATATATAATCTGTTTGTTATCCCAGCTCTAAGCCGTGTGTAGGTACATGTCAGTACATGTGGGGTATTACTGTGATTTGTCAAAGCCTCCTGTTTATAATAGTCAGTCAGTCAGTAGGTAAGGTTACTCTTGTCGTTGACGTTTCTGTTGGGTTATTTAGTGTTTATATCATGTATTTGCGGCTAGTACGAGTAATTTTTATGGCGTTAGCCAGTATTAAATGAAAGACATAATTATTTATGATTACGTTGCATTTAAAATATTTTGTGAAAGTACTTCCACATTTAATTAGTAGGCATATTTTATAAGTAGTTTAACCTAAACGGTTGATTTTTAGTTGACCTGTAAAAAGAAAAGGACATGGACGGACGGACGCGGAAGATAATAAAATGTATGTTATAGTATGTATAAAGCTTGAATAATATGAATTAATTATTTTATATAACATTAATTCAAAAGTCATAATAAGTAATAACAAGTTAGGAAAAAGCTCCAAAAAGTCCAAATCATACCCTGCATATTATTCTGAAAATCACCCTGAAACTACATTATCTTCAGTTTTATATATTTTTTCAGTTACCGAAGAATCGCTATTGGAATTTCCTTATGTAATCACATTATGAAGGTCGGACGGCCTCAGATTACCATCAGAAGTGTGCGTGGGACGACACTTCTCACAAAAGTATTGAAAGATGTATCTAGACTAGATAGAACTGACCGAGGGAATCGATTGAGTCATCTAAAGATGTGGAGATAAGAAACTCCGAAGATAGAGCAAACCGTAGTACAAAGTACTTGACACTAATAGGTAGATGTAATCTTCTTTTCATCTTTGTCTGGGTAATGTAAAAGGTATCTGTCCCTTTACCATGAACTCTTAAAGCCGGACACTACGTTGTAGAAGCGAGACGCCGCATGACACTGCACGCAGCGGCGTCTCGCTTTCACATCGTAAAAGGTCCTGATCTAAAAGTTCATGGTAAGGGGGCTGAAAGGCTATTTATTAGTAACATTTATTTGTGTTAAGATTTTCTGCAGGTAATAATTATCTTTTATGCGCTGTTAAGATAATTATTTTAAGATTGTCCATCAATGTGTAGGCTGCAATGTCTGCTTCGAACTTATATCGTTCCTATATATCCATTAGGTAAACATAATACAAAGAGGTACTATAACACGTAGGTATATTTTATCAAGCAGTAATACGCCCTAAGTACATTATTGAGCGTGTAAGTTCTCATTTATCAAAACAAATCCATCTTAATTATCAAAGTTATTCTTAGCTTTTGCAATATCACCGTAATTTAGAGTCTTACCTTCTGTAGAAGCTCTTCAATTTCATCAAATAAAAATGGCGACAAAAATAAAACACGAGGCGAAGCAAGCGAGAATAGCCAGTTATGTGAAACTGAATAGTGCCAGCTATCGCGCCGATAAATCCAGGTTTCAATGCCCGGATCGACACGAAGCTCGGATTTACGCCACAATTGTCGTGTCTTCTCTATTATCAGAGGAACGTGCGTGTGAAGATGTATAGTAACGTCTACACTTACGCAGATTGCCGACATTTGAAACCTTGTGTTGTATGGCTGCCATATGTAGAATATAGGGAAGAAATTGATTTCTTCTTCTTCGTATAGGCGCGAGTATTAAATCAATTGTCATAGGGAAACAGGTTATGTTGTGCTCTAGACATTGGTAATTTCACAAGGCTACTCATGAAGGCTCACTACTTGCAAAGTATAATAGAGGATTCAAATTATTCAAACAGTGATAACACTCACTTGTGTATGACATATTACCCCCAATTCATAAAAAATCTAAATAAACCATTGATTAAATACCTGTCACTATCGTGTGTATGCCGGAGAATATAGTTGTCAATAGACTTAATACGGGTTTAAGTTGATACCTGGTTATAGCCATAGATTTTAAATACTGGTCTGAGGGGTTATAATCGTTTATCGACAGATAATATCTTGACGTATGTGTATTCACCTTTATAATTATGTCTAAAGTATAGAAAATCAATAGGTATATGAACACGTCATACCATTACCATATGCATACTAAGCGTACCCTATAAGTACCGTCGGCGACAAAACGATCTCCATGGAATTGTTGCTAAGAAACATCTTAAAAAGTTTTTGATAAAGAACGACGTAACTAATTGTTTCATCTCGCTAATTGAAAAGTTATTTTGTCTTGAATACTTAGGGGGCGAATTGATTTGTGTCAGGTTAGGCATAAACATTTTCTAATTAACGTGGTAATGTTGACGTGAGATGTGATAATTTGATTCTGCAGCCCGACTCAAACTGCAACGACTCTCTTTTTATCAAGGACTCTTATTTTATTTGATTAACACAGCACTTACCATACGATCTGTAAATGCTACGTGTTTGATATCAGCACGAGACAGAAACTTTAATTAACTGATTCACACTTTAAAGGAAAATACGTAAAAAAGCCCACGAAATTAATTAAAAAATCCGAAAAGCTCAGTAATTGATTGACCCTAGACAAACATTACGCACTTTTCGTTTCAAATGTCTTCATTTATTTATTCAGGCGAAGCTACGTAAATCCGCAGTACCTAATATGAAGAATATGAATCTAGAAACGCCTAAAGCGACGTCTTGAATAATTTAATATAAAGTGACCAAAGCAAAGGTCGGGTTATATTAAAATATATTCGAGTCTAAAGGGTAAACGACGTTGTCATACCGAATATTGTTGATCTTACATTATGTCAAGAACAATGTTTCGTTTAGAGAATTGTCTACTGTCTACAAATTTTACAGACAATGGAACCTAAACAGGGCTTTTATTTAAGGCCTCTGTGTACTATGAGTTTGGCTTTTGAATGTCTTTTCTTTAACTAAGATACAATCGAAAACTTTTGTAATTTCTATGACAACGAGTATAAAGCACCGTGGAGTTAACGCAAAAAAACTATGTTTGGATTATGCAGGAAGCAGGATAACAGTTTTCTTAGTATAAATATTGTGAAGTGCGATTTTAAAACCACTTAAATTGCTTATATGTATGTTATTAATGTTGGCAAAGGTGGCCAATTGGCCATGATATTGGTATAAAGGCGGAATGGTATAGAAATTGAGCTGATACTCTAAGAACCGAAGATTTGTATCTCTTCCTATAACTTGTAACAGGATTCAGCAAAGTCTAATGAAAGTAAATTCTTGCCTCATTTAGCACCTAATAAATTGAAATCAGGTAATTTGAGAAACTCATTTGATTTGAAACTTGAGTTCACAGTGAATTACTCTACCTATTGATATCCCTGTAATTGGATAACTTTTATTGAAGTTAAACGAAGTGGTTTAATTATTGATTATGCCCTGGTATAGGCATAAAGCCTACTTGAGCTGGGATGTTATCGAAATTTTAATTACCAAGACCTTTTCGGGGATTAGGAATAGGCTTTGTGCTTCTCAGTAAGTCATAATAACTTGTATCTCTATATATAGCACTACGTTAATCTTTTTCGGACCTATTTTCTGATCGCCATTAAATATTAACTTTCATACGAAGGATTAGGATTAGTGATCTTCAAACTTGTAATGTAATTTTTTCACAAAAAAACTAATCCAAGCCGTTTTGTTTCGCATAGTTCCAAGATGCCATTCCTCTGGGGAAGAACTGAGAAGAATGTGTGTACCATAAGTTGTGACGTTTTAAAGCGTTTTTACTACCGAAAACGTTTGTTATTTTTATGGCAAAGCCCCCTGGAGACCTGGAGTTAAGGCGATAAACTAAAATCTGTAGTATGCAGAAAACGTAACGTTGTATGACAGTCAGCTGATAGTATTTGACGGTACAAATACTGTCAAATACTATCAGCTGATCCGCATTTTTTTAAAATTCACGGAATTTTCTTTTGTACCTCATGGTAGATACACTCGTAACAAAATGTATAAGAAGGCAGTAGGTACTTAAATATTCAATTTGCGTCATCGATCGTAATAACGTTGTGCGCGGCTGTACGTGAGATTCCGTCGTCTCCAGAATGTTGGCGCGTCGCATTTAATGAAATTGTCGGCGATGCCGCCCTCAGCTGATTGACATAGCGACACCACACCACCGCTAATGTTTTAGATAATGGTTTAAGGGCAAATGTAGATGTCGGACCGTATGGTAAAGGATGTTGGATACTAAAATCTATAGGCAGAGATTACGGTTAAAGAATAAAAAATATACTAAGTATACTACTAAAGTAAACCTTGAAGTTTTAAACGAGAAAGAAGTGGATATCCATATTGGGTAATAAATAATGTTCTCCTGACCGATCTTCAGTCGCGGTGGCCGATTTCATCTGAGACTAGCCAACTACGCAGGAGATATTATAGAGCACTAGTATGCGCGCAAACACAGGTGCACTCCCTATTCCCTCTCTCTCAAAGTCCGATGTGACGGTAGACCGACACGACCGGCGAGAGATCAGGACCGACGGCTTAATGTGCCTTACGAAGCACGGAGGGGTCTCTTCATGTGAAAACGGTCACCCATCACAAGACTTACCGCGGCGCACACGACTTAACCTCGCAAATTGACTGATCTGCGCGGTAGCCACGTTACTACGATCCCCTTTATTGGTTAATATTATGTCGTTAGTAGGTACCTAAATAAACTTCGTTTAAAAAATACGTGGGTGGCTGGTTTTATATTCTATATCTATAATTATAGATTAGTCAGTCTGTTTTAAATGTTTAATGAAATACTTTAATAAGTAGTATCAGCTGCTTTTCTTCCCATGTAAGCCTCACGTCTCAAAGTCGTGTAAGGCAATAAATTCAGTAACCATGTGACTCATACTCATACCACAAATATATAATTTAATTGCTGATAAAACCCACTTCAAATTCTTCTTCTTTCAAAGCACTTCTGACCGTAGTATACACAGGTAGTATATAACTTTAGTTAACATATTTTTATTGTATTGTAATTTAATAATCTTATCCTTAATCCTTGTTTACAATACAGTGCTATAATGAGTGTGGGGGCACGTAGCTATGTGGCTACCGCGCAGATCTTCTATTTGCGAGGCCAAGCCGTGCTCGCCTCGGTCTGTCTTGTGATAGGTGACCGTTTTCACATGTCGAGACCCCTCCGTGCTTCGGAAGGCACGTTAAGCCGTTGGTCCTGCGCCTGATCTCTCTCCGGTCGTGTCGCTTTCCGTCCCATCGGACTATGAGAGTGAGGGAATAGGGAGTGCACCTGTGTTTGCGCGCATACTTGTGCACTATAATATCTCCTGCATAGTGGGCTAGTCTCAGGTGTGATCAGCCGCCGTTATTATTATAATGAAAATGGTAACATTTTTGAATAAAGGTTTGGTTAGTAAAGTACTTAGTAATTATGGAATATTCCTGTCGTATTAATTTCCTTTGACGCTCATAATCTATAACGTAGGAATCTCAATAAAAAATCTTGTTTCATAAAAATAATAAATTCCAGGTAGGACAATATTAAATTCAGGCGAACGTCTCCGAATACCGCGAAGTTAAGCCTGTTTTCGGCGCAATGTTGGTGGAAGATGAGGAACTTTTTGACATGCTGACCTATGTACAATGTAACTATTGAAAAAAACCGTAATATTCATTGTTTTATTATTTCTATCTGATTGGGCAGCGGCCATTTATCTAAAAAATAATAAGTCAAATTATTTTTAATATATTTATTTTTTGCACTTACAAAACATGCATATCAAAAATGCACCGTTGCATTCCAGCATCTACATTAAATAAGAATACCTATGTACGTACAAATAAATTATTTTAAGTTTTATCGTTAGTAGGTACTTACAATATCAATGGTATAACAGATCTTTTGATTCATTCCTCGATATTTTTCTGAAATACATGAAATCATATATTTTTAAACAATAATAAAATGATGAAAAATCTTGTAAAAAAGTACAAAACACTTTTTTATAACAATTGTATTGCCATCCTTTACAATAAAATATGGCAACCCAGAAACAAAATGTTGCTAGATACAAAAAAAAACAGTTGGCAAGCTCGTGTCTATTGACAATGCATTTCAGCGATTATACAAATGCCAAAACGAAATAGATCTACTAATTAATTTGTTCTTACAATTACCGCTTCGTTATCCCATAACAATGGCACTCTTTTGACTAACATAACAATATTATCACTTTCCAATATATTCGTAAAGCTCTATTACAAATATATTCAGACGATAGGTTCATAGACTAAAAATTAGAAGACAATGGAACACAGTTGCTAATAACTTTGAACTGGAACAATGGGATACTGTCTCCTAATTCAAAGTTAGATCTGAAAAGCAGACCTTTGATTGTATTCTCTACCTAATATTATAGACAACATTTATTAATGAGTATAAAGTATTAGTGTAATTAGGACACATCCTAATTTTCCTGTAATATACATACACATATATATTGGGCAATAAACCATCTGTATTCGTATTACACGTTGATAAGACCAGAAAATAGTCTGCACAAACTATCCGTAGGCTTTTAAAAACTTTTAGGCAAAGTTACTAAAGAACTGAAGGAGGTAGGAGGTCTACAACTCCTGGGTGGGATCCTCTGCATCAGCCAGCTTAACGAGACCGATGAAGCTCTTCTCTGGCTGCATCAAGGAGTGCCTGTCTCCGCCCGTGTTCCTCACCGCTAGCCTGTCTCCCGCTTTGAGGAACATGGCCGCGGCGGAGAAGCAAGAGTTGGGCTTGTCGATGTGTTCTGTGGAGTGGGACGACTGTGCGCACTGCAGGAGAGTCTCCCGACCCTCGATGTCGACGTTCGTGCGGTGAAGCACCCAGGAAATTATGTCATGGCTGTCCAGGTAGTAGATCTGTTGGAAAGAAGAACCATTTAAATCCATCACTCATTAGGAAATAATGCATACGACTAGGATTATAAAAAAAAAAACAGAAATGTATAAACCAATAAATAAGAAAATTAATGATAGCGATTTGGAGGTCCCTTTCGAAGCTGATTGTTGCCTTTGATTCTGATGATGCTATTCGACGTTCGTTATGGGTTCCAATACTAACTTCAGGACAGTTATTTCTACTTACAACAGATGAAACTACAGCAGTGTATTACCTGCACATATACGAAGTACACGCCAGTGTGGTGGACGTGCACGTGTCCGTTGCGCGTGAGTGTTGGTCGCGGATGCGGCGACGCGACCGTCCACTGCGCAGGGTACCATACGTCATGCGCTGCGCCGTGCGACACGCGGACAAGTCCGTTACCTGCAACCAATGTTATTTCAGTATGAATGGGGGAATACCGTTTTAGCTTGTGGTCTAACGGAATGGAAAAGTATGTACTGTGACCCCCAGAACATACTATTCACCCCAGTTTGTGGGTTTCGGAAATAAACTCATCATCATGTTAGTGTAGACTGTAGACTTTGTCAATCGAGTTAAATTTTTAAGTGATTGTTATATTTGTCATAGATGAGGGTAGTTATATTTAGTAACTACCTTTATAAGTGATGTTATAAAAATATTTAGCAAACCTACTTTAAAAAGTAAGCAGCATAATACATAGTAAAGGTAAGCATGTATGTTGAAAGAAGATTGTTTCTTAAAAATAATAGGTATCATAATTCAGAGCGCCTCAGACAAAAATAAAGAAGACGAGAAATTGTATAAATGAATCATGCTGTACTATAACTCTGTCATATTTTGTTTAACCTTATTATAGAAACATGGAAACTTTACAGTTGGTTTCAAACAGAAAAAAAAAAGATTTTGAATATCGAATACGAATTCCATATTTGAATACGAAATATGTTTTTATCAGTATTGTACAGTAAAAGTTTTGTTATCGTATTTTTTGTTTGTTTTTGATTTCATAAAATAGCTTAGTATTTATAAAGGTCTTATTAAAAATATTTTAGCAGTATTTTTGACTAGCTTTAGTTATTAGTCCTTCTAAGAAGGGAGGGGAGTAGGTAGTCTAATGCTTCGATTAAGTCTGTTGAATTCTTAACTCATCAATTTTCGATGCTAAGCGCTCCTCTTTAGACGTTCGTAATATAGGTACTATTCAATTTGAACTTGGAAGGTTTCCTTTAGTAAATAAAAATGGCCTCATTTTTATCAAAGGAAAATACATCTTAGAATATTCTTTTTAAATACTTCTTACAGACAAAACTTTACGCCTCTATTCCCCGAAGGGATAGGCAGAATGTACATATAGTACACCCACATTTCGCCAGTTATGTCATAGGCCCCAATGTAAAAGGGGGCGAGCATATTGCCATCAACCGGGCACAAATACAGACTACATGCTGCTACTGAGAATTATCTAATGGAAAAACTCAGTAAAACTTTGCCCAACCCGGGATTCGGGCCTAGGACTCAGCAGTCGCACCTAGCTAACGAGGCAGTCAAAGGACAATGACAGAAGCTCTATAGAACTTTGCCCCACTCAATAAAAGTCACGTACGTCTTCTTCGTATTGGTTTAGATAGTTGTCACATTGAAACCGATCATGAGTGGGGTAAAGACTGGTCAGTCAAAAATTATGGTAGAGAGGTTTACCGCTTACTTCTTGTTTTTCTTCGTATCGGTATCGGCATAAGCCAATAGCCACATGGAATATGTCATGCCGTGGTGTAGAGATTGGTCAGTTAACATGGATGGTAGCGAGGTTGACCGTCTAGGGTACCCTGGACCTACTTAAGTTTGGGTGCAAGTGGAGGCCTCTACTTGGACCCAAAGTGTGCCAAACTTGTTGAAGAATCATCACCTATGGAGGCTCTCTACTTCCATTAAAGAGGTGTAAAACTTTAAAACCAGCCTAGTCATACAGAGCAGGAGCATTAATCAATGATGCTTGAAGCTACAAAACATAATCAGAATACAACGCATAGATGTACTAGGTATATTTCTAAAGTAGGCACCTTCTATATATGGTAAGCACTTCACGACTTACGCAAAATGGCCGACACAGTTGTTGTTACAGCGAAAACAATTCTGACGAACTATTATCCTTGAATTATTAATTATGTTTGTATTTAGGGAATAAATTACCTTTGTAGTGCTCATGGATTTCGGGGCTCAGATGAGACGTGTTGCCGTGGAAATGTGCTGCGATAAATGGCCTCCTTCCCTCCTGAAAGTGAGAGTTAGATTAGCCACCATTTTGTAGCCTAGATTTCGGTGCTTCGTATATTGTCTGGGTAGCGAAATTGCTAAAGCTTGACAGCCAACATTACGTATGATGAACATTGACATATTACTCTGTGGAATGGATATTAGTTTACATGATTGTGTGTCAGTCACCCTGACTCAAACGCGTTGAGGTCAGGGCGTCCGCGTTTATTAGAATATCTACGTTCACCTCCGAAACACGGTTCGCCTAGTGCGGGTTTTGGGTAGTTTTAATGTGTCCTAAATAAAAGAACACGTGTCGTTCTCTTGCCAAGTGAGTGCTGACAATCACTATAGTTATACTTACAATAGACTAAATAAAAGTTTCGTCCAAAGTGGGTGTTAGAACGTTGATTCTGTCGAACGGAATTTAACACGTGCAAAACCGACTTTAAAGCTCGATACACATCAATAGCAGTTCATAGCAGACACATACCAGCACAGGTATCATAATATTATTGCATACATTACCTATGAATGTGTTCACATCTAGCGATAGTTGGCATAATACCGTGTCCTCTGAGAGTCTGAGACACTTTTTACGGAGAATACATAGTAGGTAGATATTATTATTATGTCTGTACTCTGTAGATGTGAATCCAGCTTAATTCTTGAACCTTCCTTTACCTGTAAAATACCTAAATGACACTTGAGGAGCTCGTAGCTACATGGCTACCGAGCTCATAATTGATCTGCGAAGTTAAGCCGTGCTCGCCGCGGTCAGTGATGTAATGGGTGACCGTTTTTTAATGTCGAGACCCCTCCGTGCTTCGGAAGGCTCGTTATACTGTTGGTCCTGCGCCTGAACTCTCTCCGGTCGTGTCGGTCTACCGTCCCAACAGACAATGAGGGTAAGAGAATAGGGAGTGCACCTGTGTTTGCGCGCATACTTGTTCACTATAATATCTCCTGCGTAGTTGCTAGTCTCAGATGAGACAGAACGGAGAACATTATTAAATAACACTAAAAGTCGCAAACCTCATAGTCGCTGTTCCTGGCTGTCCGTGTGACTGACTGGAGCGCCATCTTAGCGGGGGAGTACTCTGAGTTTGAAGAAAACTTCTTTGTCTTGCGCCTGAAACAATACGACGGAGTTTGAACAGCTTTATTGGCAATCAATGTGACTTTGTAGACGGGTATTATAGGGTTAACTGTAGTTATAGATATCGGCGCGATGACGTCTTCAATTTGAGCTCAGACATAGCTGGAATGATAAGAAAAAAAAGGTTCGGATTTTTAAGGTAAGAATTTTTCATCGTGACAAACTGTACTCTTCTTTTTTTGTAGGCGTAAGTCAAATACACGAACGCTCAAGCTTCTTCAAATTGGATAGGTATACAGATATTCGTTATAGTGCAAAATTGCTGATAAAGTTTTTGAACTGAAAAGATTGCCAATAACTAAGGCAGTTGTAAATCTAAATAAGCATTTATGAAGTTCGATAGCTTAGGATTCGTCAAATGTAGGTTATACAGAAGTTACGTAACTCTGTTAAGCTTTCTAAAGATAAAAAATCCCGAAGATATAAATTATTTGTGCTGCATTTTACTTAGACTCGAAAATATTATATTAATTAATATTAGTGTTACAGGATTTCCTCTTCCAATGAGGATTTCAGTATTATGCTTTTCAATATTGGCATACTAAAAGCCTCTGCCAATCACGATCAAAGTTGTAATACAATAACATTCATTTTAAACTGTCTGACGTCAGCTACATCATTAAAAAACGGCACGAATACTTTATTTAGTTTAACTGTTTACAGCTCTCCGACTATTTTTCAGTCCCTTCATAATTGTATACTGCTAGAGCACTAGATACAGCCCGCGACTTGGTCTGCGATGAAAGAAGTTCTTTTGGGATTAAAGTAGCCTTTATCCACTCTAAACGTCAATTTCAAATATTGGTGAAAGGAATTTTGGAAATCCGAAGGTCTTTTCGAGGATTACCACTTACGGCTTACATACAAATATACACAGCTAGAGCCTATTACATTCGGCCTATAACATAACTGGCGAAATGTGGGTGATTTAAACACCTCTTTGGAAAATACAGGCGTGATATTATTACTTGTACTATTAAAACATGTTATTTTTTTTTTACAAAACTTACAAACACTACCTATGTACATATATGTTATACACAAGGGTGTATACCTAACTCCTTTCAGCTCCCCGACTATTTCTCGGTCCCTTCATAACTGTATAAGTTGGCGGGCTTCACCTGTTAGCAACGTAACTGGCGTAAACACGAGCTCCTTAACCCGCAAAGCATGGTTGAACTTACCTCATCAAGGTTTAACTTTACATCAACACTTTAATTAAATTCCTCTATACTAAAAAACTGTGAAAGCTTAAAGTTTTAATTACTTAACTTTGTATTTCTGGAGCTCTTTGGCGTTTGGAGCCTCGTGTACAAGCATACACTCGAATCCTAGTACAGTCTTATATATATTTTAATGAACCACGCTAGCTTTGTGATTAGACTGAGCTTTTAATTAAAATCTTCCCCCGGGAATGTAGATAAGCTAACTTCTAGGTTTAGTTTTCTGCTTAGTGGATATGTATGTATGTATCTTAGTATTTAAGAGATACAGGAAAGTCGCCTTATTCGTAACATGTATCGCGGTAATTGGCATAAGATGATCAACTTCTCAACTCAACTCTCTATTAGGTTGATGGCATAGGATAGGTCATGATATGAGTTCTTCACGAAGCTGCTGGTATTTAAACAGCTCAGTAACAAACGTTTTGTTAATTCTTACATTCAACGTTATTAGCAAGAGGAAATAACTGCTAAGTGACTAATTTTCCGTATTGAATCAACATCAACTTACAACACAATTTCACAATTTGTTTATTTAACAAAAAAACTTTTCTGGCTTCACAATCAAAAGTTTATAGATTCAAAGGAAACTTAACTTATTTACTTTAATGAATTTCTCAAAACATCATACCTAATTTTAACATAGTTATGTCCTGAACAACGGTTTGGCTAAAATCACCAGCCGTCGGATTTTAGCCAAACCGTTGTTCAGGTTAAGTTACCATTTAACCATACATTAACAACTGTCATACGGAAGACGAGGTCCTTGATAATCCATATGATTGAATTATATAAGACTCAAAAGGGCATCAACATAGGTTAAGCTACCAATACCGAAACTTGTCCATAAGTAAAATTAAATTATTTGTAGATCTTACTAACAGATTTGAAGCTCAAAGACGAACATAGCACTAAAGACTTTTAGCAAAGCTATCTAACTTTCATTCTATTCAGTCGCGAAGCCATTTCAACAGCATAATATTTCTATTATCTAACTTCAAAGTAAGAGACTGTAAGGCTTCCACGTTTCGCTAAGGCTAGTTTCACAGCGGTCCGGGAGACCCATATCCGTACACCGGACACCCTTACGCAGTACGGATGGCGCTTGCAGTGCTTTGAAACGATGCTTCAGTACGATACGGTTGCTAAGACGCGGGTTGCGTTGTACGAGCTCTACTGGGAGCGGGTCGCGTACGGACCAATTCACCTCGCTGTGGAACAATGCGCCTCACATGTGTCTCCGTTCCGGTAGCCCGTACAGCTGTGTAACCAGCCTTACTGCCATAAAGTTGGCACAAAGTACGGAGGCACGTGACAGCTAGATATTGTTCCATAATAAGTTTACCTACAGTGTTTACCGATTGATCGCTTCGAGAGGCAGCTACTTTATGTATTGAACCTATCGATTACAGTACTTGTAAGCAACTGTATTTAAGAGAATATTGCTTGAAATATTTTTTTTAAGCTCAACTTAATGTTGATTATTTATAGTGCCCGTGAACTTCTAGGTTTAGTTTTCTGCTTAGTATGTACCTCAAAAGTTTTGCTAATTTTATTTTTTACCTTTTTGAGCCACTTCTGTCTTTTTCATAAAACGATTGACACACGAACAACTAACACTTCAAATTCAATCGTTATCAGACATTTTCTTTTACGTTTGAAGGCGAGGTAACTTGTGACTTATTTTAAGGGTGTCCTTTATCAATAATTATTATCACACACACAGTATTATTATATGACGTGGTAATCGTGTTTTTTCTTAAAACGTCGTTCTGAGTATATTGGCAAACTACTTCAATGTATAGACGTAACGTCTCAACCAAGTACACAAGAGCGCGCCCCCGGAGTGGCAAATATTTGCCATGTATCAGCAGAAGTATGCTTCAGACTGTAATTAGGTTTTAGTAATAGACATTGTTTGAGAAATTTGATGCGAATTACGTCAAACGATTTAAGGTCTTAAGACGCAGTCATGTCTATTTATTGGCTCTAACGGGATTGACTTCTAGTACGTACAAAGGACCATCACAGCGCTGGTGGTCCTTTTGTACGGATGTAGTGTAATGCGGGTCACTGGAATAGGAAGTGTCCGCCTTTGTGCATGTTACGCGATAGAGTGATGCCCGAATAGCAAGTAATGCAATAATGTGCCTTGCTTGGAGAGTCCAAGTCCCAGATGTGGCGACAAATTACTTAATATTGAATGAACAAAAGGTTGTTGCACCGTTTTTGAAAGCACCGAATATAACAAATGAAACAAACATCCAATCTGTTGTCCTATCTTTCGCACACGAATCGTAATGCGTATTGCGTTAGATAGATATCTTATTTAATTTTTCCTCGAGCGCGCTGCGAAAATGGCGCAATAAAAATAGCAATAGACATTATTAATCCATGAATATTTCTCATGATGAAACCCAAGAGCTTTGCGGTCGCATTCCTGATTGCTTCGCGCCGGCCGACTCCAGTATCTATACACTTGCTATGGTATCTATGTTAGAATTTGCGGTCAGCAGAACATTTAGAACTAGCTCTTTAGTTGTTTAATTAGTTTTAATGAATATACGACGAGATTGGATGCACATGACCTAAACGCCAGTGGCTGGATTTTTAACTAATATCGTTCGTACAGCACAGAAACGTGAAGACTGGCACAAAAATAGAGGGGGCTTTTATGAAACAGTGCGTTCAGGCTGCGGATAATGGTAATGTATACAAATAACTTGAACTTATATTACCTTTCATCAGCCTTGACCATAACTCTCGGAGCAGCGAATTCATCAACCGAATCAGCTGATGAATCGGGGAACACGCTGCGTTTGTCCCGCAATTCTTCGCCACCTGCTGGCTTGGGACGAGCTGCCGTTGGTATTGGTTGCAATTCTGCAGAAAATACATCCATATATTAATACGCCAAGCGAAAAGTTCGAATCACTGTAAGAAAAAAAGTATGCCAATTTTTTTTTTCGAATTATATCCCCTGAGTGTCTATATTATAGTGTACAAATAGAAAAAGGTGGTTTTGCTACAACATTGTTTTATCGACCTAATTAAGTATGTTTTATTACTTGTTCTAATTTATCATTTTCCTAAGCAACTTAAATGGGAAAGCAACTACGACTACAAAATCTCTATCCATAAAGCTACATCTTTAAAACAGAAACGCTTGAAGCGTTTGCGTCTCTTTAAAATTCTTAGAAGCAGCGAGCAAACTTTAGAATTTATAACTGCTTTATAACTACCCTCTGAAGTTATCGTTTAAGTCCAGTGAATAGTTCAGATACAAACTGAAGCTTACCTAACCAGTAAATTTAAAGACCCAAAGAACCAGGAACTGAGGACCAAATTTTGAGCAAACAAATGTAATATTAATTAAATGGTGACATTTACTTTTAATCAAAAAGAGCGATCCCCAAATTAAGATTAAAACTTTTTGGGTTTTGGTCTATAACTATAAAACGATATTTTTTCTATTTTTGGAAATGTGTATCTACGATGTATATACTTAGTAATAGGAAGTACTCTTAACTGGTATATTTATCATCCTTCTTTAGTATTACTGCACGTTCGAGTTTCCCAACCGATACCTATAAATATTTCTGCTCATAATTGTTAACTGTACTACACAGGTACAAATATGACGTAAGCCGCTTTATCACCATGGCAACTCGTCATTCTGTTTGCAGGAGAGTTCAGAACATTTTCCAGAAACTTTGTAAGCTTTTATATACCCACTTTTATGTTATGTAGCGTAAAACTTGTACCCTTCAGCTGTATTTTTTAAAATGATTCATTGTTTAGATTAAATACTCAATATTTACGAACATTATGATTGATTTTTAGTAACATGACATTAGCAAATTCTACTTTAGGTATTCAAGCAATATTTTACTTTTGCCAGACAGCATAGACGTGCCTAGTATATATTTGAGCATCTCTGATTGAAACTATTCACCGAATATCATGTACAGATGAAATTGTACGCTATTAACGGGCAATTGGGCATTGAGTTTGGAAAATATGCAAAAATAGTTCATGGTATTCAGGTTTAATGTAAGTATTTTTCTCACCAGGTAAATCAGGATCCTCTGGGTTTTCGTTGAGTTTCCGGCCGATCTCCCTGATGGTGGACAGCACAGACTTGTCGCCGTCAGTCCTGAAGGTCAACTCGCTGTCCTCGAAGTCTTCAGGACGCAGGTGCACCATATTGGTTGTGCCGATCTGGTGAACAAAAGAAGTTAATTTAATGACTTTTGGAGTTTGAGGCCTTTTTAAAAAGTCTTTAATGGAAGCTGGATTTAGTTGTCAAGATATTACGTTGCTTCAAGTCGAAACTGATCCTACATTCTTCGGACAAAGAACCAACTATATTACCATTCAAAACAATTAAAATATACAAGTACAAAGCTTGGTTAATATTTAAGGTCCATTTAAAATGTCTATGATTTCTTTTGCACTTTTCCAACATGTGTTAATTTGACTGCTTTTAATAAAGAAACAATATTTGAAAACTGTAAGAGAATGTTAAGTGCAAAAATTGTACAGAAGGACCACTGTGATGTAGTGACAAAACACTAGAAGACAATATTATATAAGTAAGAAATTTTGCGTAAGTCGTCCTACCCTAAAATGTCCAAAATATTGTCATTTTCAGTCAAGTCATACAGCATAAATAAAGCTTCTGTCGATTTCCATTTTGTGTCATAATGAGTCAGTTTGGAAGAGCCCGCGAGATAAGTGCTGGCGATGATAGCAATTCGGTAAAACCAGGACATACGATATTCGAAATCGAATTCATTCGACAAATATGGATGGAAATGCTTTATTTAACTGTGAATCTTGTATATGATTTTGCATAAAAGCATTTTGTTTGAGACATGATTCAAAATAAAGTGCTTGAACTTTCATTTTAGTTACAAAAAAAAACAATTTGTTTAATGACTTTTGGTGCCATTTTAGCATGTTGCCCATGCTAAGCTTAAATCTAAATTGATAAAGGAAATTTGAAAAATGATGGACACGAGCGGGATTCGAACCCGCGACCTTCGCCGATCCGTGGCGCTGCTCTAACCAACTGAGCCACCGTGTCGCTGCTCGCATCCATCGAATTTCAAGTTCCCTTTTAGTATTTACGTCTTAAGGGTGACGTCAGGTATTATCTGTTGGAATCTATGATTACCAACTCAGTGTTATACCTTTACAGCTATAAATCACTGAAACGATAATACCAACCCAAATTTATATGACTTTTGGTGCCATTTTAGCATGTTGCCCATGCTAAGCTTAAATCTAAATTGATAAAGGAAATTTGAAAAATGATGGACACGAGCGGGATTCGAACCCGCGACCTTCGCCGATCCGTGGCGCTGCTCTAACCAACTGAGCCACCGTGTCGCTGCTCGCATCCATCGAATTTCAAGTTCCCTTTTAGTATTTACGTCTTAAGGGTGACGTCAGGTATTATCTGTTGGAATCTATGATTACCAACTCAGTGTTATACCTTTACAGCTATAAATCACTGAAACGATAATACCAACCCAAATTTATATGACTTTTGGTGCCATTTTAGCATGTTGCCCATGCTAAGCTTAAATCTAAATTGATAAAGGAAATTTGAAAAATGATGGACACGAGCGGGATTCGAACCCGCGACCTTCGCCGATCCGTGGCGCTGCTCTAACCAACTGAGCCACCGTGTCGCTGCTCGCATCCATCGAATTTCAAGTTCCCTTTTAGTATTTACGTCTTAAGGGTGACGTCAGGTATTATCTGTTGGAATCTATGATTACCAACTCAGTGTTATACCTTTACAGCTATAAATCACTGAAACGATAATACCAACCCAAATTTATATGACTTTTGGTGCCATTTTAGCATGTTGCCCATGCTAAGCTTAAATCTAAATTGATAAAGGAAACTTGAAAAATTATGGACACGAGCGGGATTCGAACCCGCGACCTTCGCCGATCCGCGGCGCTGCTCTAACCAACTGAGCCACCGTGTCGCTGCTCGCATCCATCGAATTTCAAGTTCCCTTTTAGTATTTACGTCTTAAGGGTGACGTCAGGTATTATCTGTTGGAATCTATGATTACCAACTCAGTGTTATACCTTTACAGCTATAAATCACTGAAACGATAATACCAACCCAAATTTATATGACTTTTGGTGCCATTTTAGCATGTTGCCTATGCTAAGCTTAAATCTAAATTGATAAAGGAAATTTGAAAAATGATGGACACGAGCGGGATTCGAACCCGCGACCTTCGCCGATCCGTGGCGCTGCTCTAACCAACTGAGCCACCGTGTCGCTGCTCGCATCCATCGAATTTCAAGTTCCCTTTTAGTATTTACGTCTTGAAATTCGATGGATGCGAGCAGCGACACGGTGGCTCAGTTGGTTAGAGCAGCGCCACGGATCGGCGAAGGTCGCGGGTTCGAATCCCGCTCGTGTCCATCATTTTTCAAATTTCCTTTATCAATTTAGATTTAAGCTTAGCATGGGCAACATGCTAAAATGGCACCAAAAGTCATATAAATTTGGGTTGGTATTATCGTTTCAGTGATTTATAGCTGTAAAGGTATAACACTGAGTTGGTAATCATAGATTCCAACAGATAATACCTGACGTCACCCTTAAGACGTAAATACTAAAAGGGAACTTGAAATTC
This sequence comes from Abrostola tripartita, assembly GCA_905340225.1. Classification (NCBI taxonomy): domain Eukaryota; kingdom Metazoa; phylum Arthropoda; class Insecta; order Lepidoptera; family Noctuidae; genus Abrostola; species Abrostola tripartita. The sequence continues at coordinate 3,459,126 of HG996487.1, read as the reverse complement.
GATGGATGCGAGCAGCGACACGGTGGCTCAGTTGGTTAGAGCAGCGCCACGGATCGGCGAAGGTCGCGGGTTCGAATCCCGCTCGTGTCCATCATTTTTCAAATTTCCTTTATCAATTTAGATTTAAGCTTAGCATGGGCAACATGCTAAAATGGCACCAAAAGTCATATAAATTTGGGTTGGTATTATCGTTTCAGTGATTTATAGCTGTAAAGGTATAACACTGAGTTGGTAATCATAGATTCCAACAGATAATACCTGACGTCACCCTTAAGACGTAAATACTAAAAGGGAACTTGAAATTCGATGGATGCGAGCAGCGACACGGTGGCTCAGTTGGTTAGAGCAGCGCCACGGATCGGCGAAGGTCGCGGGTACGAATCCCGCTCGTGTCCATCATTTTTCAAATTTCCTTTATCAATTTAAATTTGTTTAATATTGAGAAATGCAACCCTATTAATATTTTGTACCCCGACCCGGAGTAAAACACTTATGACAAAGAAATATTACAAGCATCATAAACTTTTTAGTTAATTCTTCGTAATGATAGAGAAGAGGAGGCCTTTGTTCAACAGTGGATGTCTTCCGGCTGATGATGACGATGATGAATAGATACTTATTTAAAAATATTACATAAACGTGACAAAAAAAGTACCAACAAATTAGCAGTATTCTTTAGAACCTGAAGTAACAGAATGTCGAAAGTGTCTGTCGAAGCGACGACACGATGACGAGACGAGTGCGATGGCCAGAAAAGTACCACTTGAAACACTTGTGGCACTTTTATGACATTGGACGTGCTTTATTCAAGGAATGAGTTTTGTGACGTTTATAAATTCAAATGATTAAATAATATAGCATGTTGTGGGTGGATTAAAATAGAGCCTTCGTGAGTGACTTAGACTTAAACGTCTGGTGCACTTTGGGGAGTAAACTACGTTACCAAACCGTTAATGGGGATTGTTAGTTGAGATGTTAAGGCCAAAAGGCTGGACTAGTAAATAGAGGAAAATATGAAACAGAGTTTCGACAAAAACCACGCCATATTTTCGATTAGAATTTTCTCGCAATTAAATTACCACGTAGATTATTAGCTTGGTGAAAACTTAATGAAAGCCGAGGGATCCCAACATAGTTTTAAACAAGGTGAATCTAAACAAAACCAATAAAACGCCAGACCGGCGGCAAATCCTATCGAATATTCATGGAACCGCAGCTTATTTACATATACCTTAATACACAAATAATGCTTAATACAAAATACTCGATATGATACTACAAATACCTAATAAAGGCAAATTCCCTTTACGTCGGTGCGGCCTATTTGCGGCCCAGTATCGAACCCGGCCGCACAGAGGACGTATAGGCAATATATCGATTTTCATCCTAATTCTCTGACATGAAATCGGACGGAGCGATAAACGAACCTTTGTTTATGGATTATTCCAAATATTTGCCGTCGAGGGTCGTGTTAAAGAGATTTATTTCTTTATCGTATACATTTTGTGGAACAGATCTATAGCTACATCTAATATTCTGAACAATATGTTACCGGTCTTCTTAAGCAGTTTCCTAGATGAGATATGATTCTGGCAAATGCTCGACGGAAAGAATCTTTTGTAAAAAGAACATGGATGCGCTTAAATAGAAAAAAGCAATATACTGTAGTACAAAAATATAGTTATCCTATGAATAACAAAAAATATGGTGCTTTTTTCCTACCTATAAAAAATTTAGTACCTATCGATTCGATGAAGCATTACTGGAATATTGTAGAGAAATTTAATATAAAACACAGTGAACGATAAATGTCAGCTTGCCTTTGCCATTTTACGTATGAATTATTATCGTTTTACGTGAAATATGCTCTTACGGCTTTTGGGAATACGGAGTGATAAACAAAATGCGTAATAACTACTGGCATGAAAGGAGAGCTTATTTTTTTATGAATGAAAAAGTATCAACGAAAAGTTTTCATTGAGTTAGGTTGAGGTTTGATATGTCTTTGGTTATGTCTGGTATTTTGTTTGGAATATAGTCAATAGTGAAAACATCGAAACACTAAGATTCAACAATTATTATTTTGCTTCCTTATTTTTCTAGTATGAAGAAGAACGATATTGCTAAAAACTATTATGTAAATAATTTCTAATTAAAGTTAATGTTATAAGAAGGCTGACATCTTTCTTTCTTGACTAGAACTTTTCTTTACTAGAAATTTCTTCCTGTACGGGTTTCACTCATATGATGTCACACGAACATACCCAGACTCGAGACTGATACCCCGTTACCATTAACGCATCAATCCAATGACCAATCACTTAGCTGAAGCGCAAATGAGATAGTCGTTACACGTTAGACTTTACAGCTAAAGCTATTTTCGCTAGCAACTTGTTGCCTTTTAGCAGCGAAGATCTGTAAGATTTGATACAACCAAAAATGAAACCAAACAAAACAACCGTCAGTATTCTTATACACGAAATACTTTCTTTCAAATCAACATAGGCACGTCGTAAATTCTCTACGTATGTTGCGCAGCACCCCACTTAAACATTCAGTCAGATAAACCAATTTAACTTGGCCGATTTAAAAGCACTCGGATCCCTTACAAAAGGGTTGCTATTTTCACAAAATCCTGATCATTTGGATAGTACCTTTGTCTTTACATCGGTGAAAAATACTAACTTATTTTCTTTCAATTGGATTTGTATTTGTTGTTATTAGATTACCCATTTTTTTTCTTTAAAATTTAGTGACTTTTATAACGCACAGCGTATGTCAATCCCATCGTACCCTAAAATAAGTACATCTCAAACAAGATCAATGTATCAGGGCCATGAAATCGAACAGCTTTCTAGCATCATCAGGACTCAGATTACCCATTATTTTTGAATATATACTATCCGACCTAAAAGTAAGGCTTGTAAGCTTAACCAAGTTGTGAGATGATCATAATAGTGTATATTTGTCTATTATTAACACACATAAAGTCACACCTAGTTTTCTAACGAGTAGGCAAAGATCACTGATCTCATCGTGCTATTCTGGCTCACCACTTACGCTTATAAAGTCAATAATTTCGGCAAGTCCTTCTATTACTTGCGACATTCAACGGTACGGGTTTATCTCTAATCGCCTTTATATTGCGTTACTTGATTATCTCGGTTATCTATTGATATATCTAGGTACATGAACAGAGGCAGTCAGGTGTCACGTTATACTCACTGTATCGAGACATTGCGAAGTGACGCATACACAGTGACCTTGACCCTACACTGTGGCAGTATGTACTTTAGGTAGGCATATAGATTAAATTGTATTATACAATATTTACATCACTCTATCCATAATTTTGTTTGATTGAATGATCATTAATACATAAAGGTCATGCCTATCCGATGGGCAGACAGAGACCACAGAATTCCCTTTAGTTCGATCCTAGCATACCCCTTTTATTTATATCATTCACTCGCATCACGTTTTGCATTGAAAGAGAAAAAGGGAGACCTATACCCAGCAATGGGTGATACCGGGCTGAAATTATGATGATGATGGCAAAATGTGGCGGAATGCTAACTCTTCTGATCGGACGATCAGACATCCACACTCCACATTCTGATTTTAGGAGAGTTATCCTATATTTTTAACATATTAGATAAACGTTCGCTATCTTAGTAAAGACCTAAAACAAGTTACACATACTTCATCGATCCTTAATTGTCAAGAGGTACTCACATGCTCTCTCTTATCATAGTCAGGGTACCAGTCCCCGCTCTCGGCGTCGTCTCCGGTGTCCATCAGGTCCTCGTCGTCTCCCAGATTGTCGTCCTCCATGACTGTGAGGCCGTGCAGCTTCTCCAGCGAGTCGTACCCGCGCACATCCTTGATCACCTCTTTGCCGTCCACTATGCTGCTTATGTCCTCGTCTGCGTAAATCTGGAAATAAAAGGAACTGTTTAAAACTACGATTTTAGATTTTTCATCTAATTTCTATGTTAATCATAAAATAATAATAGTAAAATTAATTTATTATTCACTACATAAAAGTTATAAGTAATCAAATACATTAAAAACTAAAGACTGCACTTGTGAGATACTGGTGCTATAATCTTTGTAGAATTTAGAATTCTGTTAAGAAGAAGAATTAGAAGTAGAATTTTTGACGACCTGATTGGCGCAGTGGCTAAGCGATTGGACTGCTGCGCTAGGGGTTGTGGGTTCGATTCCCGCACGGGACAAAAATTTATGTGATCCACAGATGTTTGTCCCGAGTCTGGGTGTTTGTGTATGTGATATTTCATGTTTGTGAAACGCACCCACGATACAGGAGAAACTCCTAGTGTGGGGCGACGTTATTTAAAAAAAAAAAAAAAAAAAAAAAAAAAAAAAAAAAAAAAAAAAAAAAAAAAATTAAATTCTTCTTTAATATCTGGAATTCTGGATATTGCCTTTCAGCAATATGTTTCCCACCTTTACATGGGACTAAATATGAGCGGCAAAAAGTGGATGTGTAGACTCCTGATAAAGTAGAAAATACCCTTCTGGACCCCTCCTAGGATTCTAGATGAAATTGTACTATGTCTATGTGAATAGCTAGTTTTCTATTTTGACGTTAACTGTTAACATAGATAAACAATGTCTGGAAATAGTTCAATAGACCTGCTTCCATCAAAAATTGGTTTAAAAAGAAAATAACTAATTAGTTCGTCATGTCTTATTAATGATTACTTTTAAAATTCAATCGTTTTATCCATCAGACAACTCGTAGTGTATGCTGTGTTACCTATCACAAACCAAATCAAACGCTTGTAGAGCTACTTAATTTAAAACAGAGGCTATTGTCTACTGAAAAGTCTAATAACAAAGACACTACCTCGATTGTAATCAAAATTTAGAGGCAACAAAGTCTAGTATAACTCTAAAGCAGTAAAACAGACCATTTCTCTTCATTAGCGGTTACGAGGGGCGCACTGGCGCTGCATTACCTAATCTTTACATTACTTTGTGGCAAAACAAAGGAATATGAGTTTGTTTGATAACAAGAATAGGGTAATTGTGTTACTGTACATTCTAGGTGGGGCGACGATATACGTAAAATATCTGGCAGCGGTTAGAAAAGGAAGGCCGAAGATCGAGCTCAGTAGCATGACATAGGCGAGGCCTATGTCCAGCAGTAGATGGAGATAGGCTGCTGGTATAGGATGATGATGATAGGTGAAAGAAAAAATGGAAGGAACATGGAAGTTCCGTAGAAGGAGTTTCATCCTTTACTAAGTCTCATAGGTACTTTTGTCCTCACACTGAGAATAGGAATCTCTATGAGAACATGTTTGAAGGTCGCAACGAGGGAACGGATTTTTTTTTCGGGACTAGCCCATCACTCTTGCCCATCATTGTGACTCCTGTGAGCCAGGATCTACAATGAGAACCATCGAGGCAATGAAGCTCAAGGCGTCCCAGAGAAATGACTAGACTGTCTTGGAACCCGCAACGAAATTAATCATAAAAGAATATATAGGAGGAGTAGGAATATAAATTTAAAACGAACAGAACGAACGGAATGTAGAAATATAGCATGCTAACTATCTATTATTACGGAAACATTTTTTGTAGACAGAATAAAAAAGGAAAAGGTTTTTACTCCTGCCCAGCCTACAATACACAGGCAAGATATCACGAAAATTACGAAAGGTAATTCATTAATGTTACTTCGGACCAAAATAATGAAACTGTAAAAATACCTTGGGTATTCGGACCCTAAGACAAGGCTCTTACATTAATTAAGTACCCTCTGTTTAACAACAAGGGTCAAGATCTCAACGGCTTCGTAGCTACCAAACGTGACCGTGAACATCGTCAAGGTCAGACAAGTTTTCCGAAGTTCCCTTCAAAGGAGCGTATTCTTGTCTCGACTTACATTTTGTCCCTAATGGCTTTTAGGTTTACTGCCTCCTTGGTCCAGTGATCGCTAATAATTACTTGCCTTGAGCGTGTATATACCTACAAATATTACTCATAAATTGCATCTTGCATATAAACTTATTTTAAAACATCCTTGTACTTCAATGTATGTAGTCATGTACCTACATTTCTTTTCAGTTTAAAAGCTGTTTAATCTGCGTGGTTAAAAACACTCTCTCGTCGCGATAAAGGCAATTTGTCATCACAAACAAGCCACATGTTGTACAAAGCTCGATATAATTGATGCGGACGATATCGGACGTGTATCGCCACCATATAGACAGAACAGAAGGACGAAGCGAGGTTATTAACTGCATTACAGTGATGGAATAACTACATACTGACATAGGTATAAGGCAATGTGTAATATTGGTTGGAACAATTCGAATATGAGACCTTTACAGTAAGCGACAACGTTCCTAGATGTTCATTTAAAAACTAAAATACTTAATTAATATTGTAAAAAAAGCTCAGTACTTTGTATAAACCAAACAGCACCTTTTACGGTTCATTCACAATCATAATGTTTATTAGACTCATCAAACACTATGATTTGTTTCATGAAAGCAACCTCTTTTAAATTTTGTTAGAAAAAGAAATTCAAAATCGTAGTGGAATAATAACCTGTATTTGACGAATACCTTAGACCTTGTGATTCGCTTTCTTCAGTTATAATAAGCCTTCTGTTCTTTATATTACTCGGTATTATGAGCTATCAATCATAATAAATGTGCTACGACGGCCCTTAAAATATATCTTCAGGGTATCTCAAATAGAATTATGAATTACGATTCCTTAGAAGTGAGCTATCTGCTTAGATATAATCAGAGGAAGTAAGTTAATACTTACTTTCAAGAAAAAGGTTATACTAAATATAATTATTTAGTATAACCTTTTTCTTGAAAGTGGATTAAAGAGTGATGAAACGAAAAATATGTAGGTACCTAGCAATGTTAATGTTACCTTCTTACTTCGATCATTCTAAAAGTGATGTTTCCTACATTAATGATAAATTAGATTTAACATAACATATCTTGGCAGAAAAAGTTTTATTTTTATGTATAAATTGGCATTACATAATATCAATAACTCCACATCGAATTATAATTATGTGCAGACGTAAGCACACCCACAAAGCGCTTTAGTTTCGAAATGACAAAAGGACCAATTTCACATGCCTTATAAGTGCATGTAGGCGGCAATATTACGTCAAACAATACACACGCGCCACATGTAGCATTGATTGAGAATCTCACACGGACGACTTAATTAACTAATCCTTTGAATCGGGAAACGTGAGCTGTACAGTATCGCATGTCTCCATTAGCAATCTTTGTACATAACGTCTGCCTCACTCATACATTACCTGAATGCCTTAGAGCAAACGAGATGGGGTGATTGAAAGCTTAAAGTCGCATTAAACGCTTCGTTACAAAAATAAAACGGTTATCACAGTTTGATCGGAAGCCCAGACGAGGCTGGAAATTTAATGCGCATGTTACTTTATCAGATTAATTATACTTATATTAAAAAATAGGCAAGCGGCTTACTAAGCCTAATACTAATATCGTATATCAAAATCATATTAACACGATCCACATAATTAATATTTCTTGACCTAAACCAGCGAACACGCGGACAAAAACACCAAATTTTAATTTAGGTTGCTGAGAATCCAAGGACCATTAAATTCAGTAAATCGTTAATTTTGAATATTAATGTCATGTCGACAACCCCGTTAACATTAATGTTTTAATATAATCACTGAACATGAATGCTCGATAATAACTGTTCAAATAATATTCGAGTTTTCACAAGGTTTTTTGGTCATCATACCATTCCGTTGTAATTGGGTATTTCGCCATGTTTGGTTAATTACTTCAAATAACATTGTATACATCGGTTTTCGAAATAACTACGTTACGAACAGTTGTGTCCAATTTCAAAATAATGGAGTGGAACAATCTCTCAGACGCGAAAACCCTTACTATTTGTTATTGTTAGTGATAGGTTTTTGCATTCTCTATGATTTTTCTAGAATTATGCACGTTACTTAACTGGAGAATTAATCTACGTCGGTAAGTACTTAATCACAGATTATTCTTTAGCGTCTGAAATTTAAATAATTTTGAACTAAATACCAACTTTTCTTTAAATCCCCTTGTGGAGAAAATGGAACATGTAAAGAAAATCTTATAAAACATTGGCAGAGGTAGCGACGACTTGGATGTCTTTTTAAACAACTGGTCAGAGCTGACCTGGAATAGGGGCTTTAGGAAGATCAAAAGAAAGGCCTACCAATAAGGGACATCAAAAAAGCTATATAAAAAATCGATGGTAAGGTCCGCTAAGGAGTCTTCGTAGCCTTGGCGGATATAAATTGCGAGTCATTTCATGGCGTATTTAACGCGTCCTATTTAACAAGGACACATTAGTGACGAACGCCAAACTAAATGGACTAAATAATAATATACAATGTACAGCACTCCCACTAACATTGAACGCTAAGTACTAAGAATTGTAGATCTTGTAACTTACAAGTGCAAAAACAATCTTTTTATCGAATTCTAGCAGACGAACAAGACGGGAAAAGCTTATTATGCTCCATATAAGTTTGTCTGGTATTATTTGGATCATAATTTACCATTAGTACCTAAATGTTGGTAAGTGGTTAAGCTTATTAATTAGGTGATTATTAATGCAGAACATTTTAATATTTCACATACATTGGATAGGGTATTGAAAACTAATTATTTTTTTAAAATGGAAACCATCTCAATATTTATCAAACCCTCTAAACCTAGTTATAACACTTAATAATACATACTTACTAAAACAGGGAACTTGTGAATAAAATATACTTACCTACTGGTATAAACAGGAGCATGGCCCCGAGCTACCTGGCGAAGCAATTCCTTAACGTCATACGACAGCGACTAGCAAAGACATACATATTGATCAGGACTCGACCATCCGTAACTAAAGGTTAGCTTGTGATAAATCTACTCTCGATATAGATTTTATAATGCAACGCGCGTCTATAAACTACGTAACACCTTTCTTAGAATTCACTGCGGAAAAGTGTGTGTGAATTGTTAATGATTGTTCTGTAGAACCCATTGAAATAAAATACCTCCAGATTAAAGAAACTCTTCATCAAGAATAGAAATAACAAGAATTTTTAACCCTGACAAAAAGAAATTCCATCCTTATTATTAGACGCACAAAATTATTAGACGCTAAAATACCAAACGCTTCCAATATTTATCCACTGGATGAAATTTTAGCTTGTCCTGACCAAAGGAATAATTACTGTTTCGCGAACCCAATTATAATATAACAACTTTCGATAAAATTATTTCCTTGAAGCTGGAAGGGCCAAAGTTTTCTAATTAAGTCGCAACTTGTCAAGTGTATTGCCAGGTTAGTGAAGCATGAAGACTGAAACAGACAATTAATATTGTGCTCGAAACGATCATGTAAATGAACGCGGAAAGGTGTGGATGACAAAGGTGAACGACCGCCAATAGAGGCGCCACTCCGGAACCGTGTGCAGGAGGTATATGTCCTATAAACCCGATCTATTATAGACTTCGGCGATACCATGTATGTTATCTGAACTCAGAAAGGTCAGGTAGGAGTACCTTTTAAGTGAGCGTGTATGAGAATTGTGATGGGAGTGAATAAGGCAAAAGAAGTATGCTAGGATCGTAGCAAAAGGAATTTCGTGGTTTCTGTCTATGCCTACCCCACTGGGTAACAGGCGTGACTTTATGTATCTCAATTTACGTGACTTTATTAACGAGTTCCCAAGTTTCCTACAAATGTACTAGTCACTAGGTTGGCTTCTAGCATATAAACAGTCTTATTAATTTCCGCTTTGTGTTAAACGTGAGTGAAATTGACAAGAAAGGAAAAAGGTCAGATCTCCAAAGGTCAAAGTCGCAGTACTTGTTATCGGTCCATTTGTAAACTTAACGGATTTGCAAAGTGAGGTATGTTAACAGTGGAAATGTAAGTAGTCGAAAAATATTACGAATTCAACAAGCTCTCCGTATTCCGTAAATAATATGCAGAATATCCTGATATAACGCTTTTTCTAACGTTATTCATAACGTTAGAAAAAGCGCTATATCAGCTAGAAAAAGCGTCTCTCAATATTTTGAATGTGTCAGACTTTGAGAGGAACCCAATTATAGTCGATGCAGGGCCTATTCTGACACAAAACTTGTTAAGCATTCCCGAATATACGTGGTAAACCGATCGGCATATATGTATAGTAAATAATATGAATTACACTCACAAAAGTTATAATAGCAGAAGAAGGATGTTAGGCTAAATTTAAAAAAAAATAGGGGCCTTTAGAAGTTTCACAAAGTTTTTATAAAGACTACGAACGGCTCTTGCCTTTAGTGCAGATGTAGGCGAGAACGTGGGCGAAACATGACAAATTTAGAGCTTGTACTTTATCACGTATTTTTTGGATAGTCTCAATTTCGAGTTTATTTATTCCCGTTGTTTGTATATTGGACACTTATAAATCTGAGCGTCACGCATGATTCATGAGATGACAAAATGATTGAATGGAGTAAAAATATGTCAGCAAGTGTTTAGGGAAATAATGTTTGGATACTTTTGATGTTACGTTTGCTGTTTCCTTGAAATTAAAAAAATACCAACTTGTTAATATTCAACATGATTAAAAAATAATAGCCGTGTCGTGTATCTTCAAAAATATCTTCTGAATTCCTTTACGATATTTTCTTGTAAATTAAGAAGCATAAAAAAGTGAAAGAATGATTTAGTCATCCGAAAGCGCGCAAAACGAAATCTCAATTATTTTAAAGTCCACTAAATATACGAATTAAATTCTTGCATCAGAGCTTTTTTACCGTCAAACAGACCGATGCATATAATTAGGCGCTTATTTTTATCACAAAGCAAGGCAAAGTGAATAAAAGGCGAATGAATTTATGTGTGCAATCAATTTGCGTCTAAAATGGTCCTCTGACACCCGCCGGCCGCCACGAAGGACCACGTGGTTTCTTACCGTTTCAGTATGTTGTGATATTATGCAAGTATGTACTGTAAAGATCTGTCGGAATTTGGATCAATAAGCTTTTTTGTTTCGCAAGCAGCATCATTTTACGTTGGTATGTAATTCACGCTGACTTTTTAAGTTTTGGTATGATACGATTTGTTTTTGATTGATTAACTATACAGTTCGAGCCAGTAAATCGTAAATCGCTATTACTGACTAATATAATTCATTAATTAAATCCAGAGTTTGAGTTGACACCAAAGTTTTCTCTAGGTGATCTTTTGCCAAACTTTAGGATTATATATATTATGCTTTAAGCTCGCCCACGATTGGTTAAGAACTTCACCGGACTGTAGCGTGGGTGGTAGTAGTTACAATCGATCGAAAAACCGTTTTTAAAAGAAATAAATTACTCTCGACCGCTTTTAAAAATTTGCGTCGTCAGCGCACTTATTGCATGACGAAGAAAAAATGTTAGGTTAAATTAAATTACTTTGTCGATTTTTGTGCTCACCCATTTAGATAAAGGACGGTACGTCTTATGTTGTAGATTGAACATTTTTCAAATGGAATTTCTAATTTTAGACTGGAAAATTCTTAACGCGAAAACCTAGTTCATATTTGTCTGATCGAAGAATCAATCTGTAAATATCACACTAGTCTGGTCTACTCCCTACAAAATGCGGGATTGAAACTTTCTGGAGAATTGTCGCGCCTTTGCCTATCTCTTCGAGCCATACGTGACGATACATACACAAATACCTCACGTTCGGAATTACTAAACGACATATAACAAGACCCATGGTAATACAACTTTAAGGATATTAATAATATGTTGAAAACCGTTCCAACAAAACACATAGGCGCCCATTATTTGATTTTACACACCTAATAGGTACTTTACCTCAATTTATATGAGGACGTGGTTCATAAAATTATCCCATTCACGTCGGGTATACGTTCAAATATTCTATAAAACATTTTCGTGGAATTTAAACGTTGAATAATAAATCGTTGTGAGTAGATTTTGAAAGCATTAAAAATCTACTTTTGTTATATAAAACGGCTTGAAATCAAATAATTTATTAGTTGGCACTGAAACATATGATATTTCTCACATATTTCTTTTAACATGCTTTTTCATGAAACTGATATATACAAGGTATAGGTATTTTACGGTTTGGAGAAAGATTTGACTCTTAGAACAGCCTAAGGTACCCTAAATTCTTACTTATATTATGTTGTTTACATCGGGGTGTCACTGAAGACAAAATTGACTTAACAAGAATCCTTCTGGCGCAGCTGGAATTTTTTTTTATTTTAAACCGTATACCTGATGAAATTGATCACGTGAAAGCGAAAACACATTTAATTAATTTGTAAATGATTGAAAGGCAAATAAACGAAGCAATAATATTGAGATACTCGAAACAGGGCAGTGCACATCGTACCAACCAGTGACCTGAATTCAGTATTCATTCTTTAAGAATACAATAGTTCATGAATATTTATTTTTGAATTTAATTGCAGTTTGTTTATCATTGAATTTGCACTTCAATAATCACGATGGACAACACGCGAGGCATTTAAAAGACTTTGATGGATATCAAAATTGGTGAGACCAGGCTACCACCATCACCTACGAACACAGGAAAGTTACCGAATCACCTAGTCATATTTATTTATTATGTGCAGCAGTGGTAAGGTAAAATGGAAATATATTTGACAAAAGTGCCTCGCAAATGGCAAACGACACTACATTTCATTTCAAGGAGATTATTATAGTTTGTTGCCTGCCACCCTCTGTCTCCTTGACCGTAAATAAGTTGCTGCATTCATTGCATTTGAATTGTAGATCTCTTTTGTTTATTTTGATAAAAGCTTCACGGTTTTATGTCATCTGTTTTAGAACGAGCCCGTTTCCTGTTATATAAGCAAGAAGAAACGTTGTATTTTTTAAACATCACTTTGCTAATGATTTCGGAATTTTGCTAGGTTCCGCATTGTTTGTTAAAACCTGTTTTTAAGTTCTTGATTGAAACATTTCGAGTTTACATGATACCATTGTTCTTTGTACTGACTAAGGATGCCCTTAAACCAAGTAAAACGAAGATATTATCATGGCATTCCCGCTTTAATAAAAGAAAACAAAAGGTAAAAAATTCGGGATGAAATAAGTAAACAAAAATAAAATCCATTGAAGAGCACTCCGTATTTTTCAATGGATACCATTTTTTATGGAGGCGGAATTTTAAGCACGCTGTTTATAATTCAATTATATTCAGAATTCTCGTATACAGGATCGATGTTTATCTCACGTATGCCTGGCACGAGATCAGCGAGATAAATACACAAATGTTGTCCTCAACATTATTTTTTCGGATCACGAGCCCAGGTCTTTGACCGAATCGCGTACATTTTCCGAAATTTATTTCCTTACATCAAGAACAAACTATTCGCTCGTAAAGATAATTTAAAACGTTTTATGCGGCCACCTATTTCGCTGCGTCTAAATTGGCGGCTAAATTGAGTGGATAAGTGGATTGCTTTCTATTTCCCTCGGCATCCCTGGTGACCCGTAAATGCAAAACGGATGACGAGAATGTAACCTAGAAAATGTATACCGAAGCAGTTTTACAAGGCAAGTAGTTTGCTAGATAAGAGTAAAGAATAAGTAGCCTTGTTACGTCGTTTTAGTCTTAGATTAATGAACGCTTGGTGTAGTCAACATTTATTTTTGTAAGTACCTAAGTCATAACATAATGGAACGACTTCTACGCGTGGATTTCCATACAGATTTTTTGTAAGTTCTTATCACTTTTATATTGGTTGTGAGAGTTTGTAAACACACTCGCAAGTCACAACACACGAACCTAATTTATTAGTCAAGGCCAAAGGCAAGGAACAGCCACGATAGCCGAGTGGTATGAACGTTGGACTTCCAAGTCAAAAGTATCAAGTTTAAAACCCGGCACGCACCCATTTATTTTCGAATTCATGTGCATTAATATATAATATAATAACAATTGTTCATTCATTCATATAAATTAATTATCATTTGCTTAAAACAGTGAAGGATAAAACATCGTAAGGAAACCAGCACACCTGAGAGATTTTTCAAAGGCGTGTATAGCCATGTCAGAGCCCTACTGGCGGTTTAAACTTCGACACCAGGATGTTCATCAACCATACGATAAGAAGAAAAAGAAGTGCAAGGAAAAATAAAACTGAATTAAAAATAAGTATTCCCATTTCGATATAAAATTGTGTCAAAAAATTCCAACTGACACTGCAAATATGGATCTAGAAACATGAATTCATACAATGATTCAAAGTAAAACTGGAATAAATAGAAACTGATCCACTTTTGCAAATATAGGGTACAGTTCCGCTAAAACAATAAAGACCCGAGCTGGGTGGTCCATAAACGTTTTACGACCGTTTCCGCGTTTTAAACGATTGATATGTAACGTTTTGGATCCAATTCACGAAACGACTGACATGTTTCACTATCATCAAACACTTTTTTCCCAGAACACGTCACGAAATATATTTTCAGACTTTTCGTTTCTGTTCAAAAGCTCACGACAACGTCTTAGGCATTAAAGTTTGGTTGTATGATATCTAGTTTTTCTGTTTAAAGAAAAATTGCCTCCTGAACCCATCTTCTAGTAATAATTGCACCTATTATGCACCAATAATTACTCTAGATTAAGTTAAACCTGCTCTTGATTCTTAAGTCTTTAACTTAATCTCAGTGACCATGTCGAGACCAAAATAATAGTGTCATTGACTTGTATTAAATTGTGCCGCCTATCCAATATACAATACTCCTACGTACTTTCTGCAATGCTACCACATATCAGCACATATTTTGCTCCTGTATCATGATCGTATTTCAGTACTTATTTATTGTTATGTCTGCATTTCCAAACTGGATGACTCTCCAATCTATAGGTAGGTACTTATATAAAAAATCTATAATCCCGTAATAAAATATACAAAACGAAGCTTTGAGTATTGTATTACACACAATGATATAATGTTGAAAACATTAAAAAAATATTAGAATAATTGGCAAACGTTGTTTATTTATTTGTAATGTATCAAGCAAATAACTTCGCCACAATTTAACTGTCCTATTTTCTTCACAACATGTGCTCATTCAACACCTTTGAGACGCATTATATTTTTTGGTCCTTACATACCGAATTCTATTCCTGCGCTCAATATTCTAAGCATGTGACGCATGCTCTAGAAACCTTAGCACGCATAGTACTATTTATGTTATGTGAGTAGTATGGGCTTGGAACTTTGTTAAAAAAATTACGACTGGTATTGTTGAATAAAATAAATGCAGCCGAATTAAACAATGTTAATTAGATTGCCATAATCGGGCCCACGCTAAATAAATCAACTATTTACCTAGTATTTAGTGGTTATGCAATGTACTGAGCCAATATTTGATTGGTTGGAGTCTGATAGTTCAAGATTTACTAAGTCAACAACAGTGATCTTCCTTCAAAGTTTGCGTTACTTGGTTAGATTATGATTACTATGGTAAATAAAGAGATTTGTTTAAGCATACCGAGTCACAAAGGACCAAATTCCTATATCATAGAGTAATTAAAAAAGTATACAGTGCTGAAACTTTTAATGGACCGCGGACCTTAGCAATATTGTATACGAGATAAAATGATAAAATAAAATATACTTCCATTTAATTTTCACAAACCAGTTAAAAAGGGCTGCAACTGATTTACGTGACACATTTCATTAGACAGCATCGCTCAATTAAACTCAACGTGGTAAATGCAAATTATTTCACGCTTGTTTAATAAACGTCACCGGATTAGTGTTAGGTGTACTGTTTTCTAATAAAGATTACCCGTAGGAAATGGAGTTGTGCCAGCGATTATTTCGCTGCTTCCTATTGCTTCATTTTGTTTTGATCGCATTATTGTGTCGAGAAGCACGTGATTGCTCTGTGTTTGCATCCAAGTGTATCTTGTATGATTCTAGACACGTTTATTCAGTTTCCCGCAACACTGCAGTGGCCTCTGAAGTATTAAATATGTAGGTACGTAAGATATATGACTTCTAGCAAAGTAAGGCTTTTTACACGACTGCCTAAAAAAAAAGTGTGTAATGTTTTCAGGGTTTATGTATGTATGTATGTTTGTGAGTTTCTTTATTCCGCCATAACTTCTGAATGACTGAACCGATTTTGATGTATGGATGGTGTCGTTAGAATCCTTACACTATCGCGAGTTACATGGGCTATAAAAAATAAATCAAAATCGTTTTTTGTCATGGCAGTCGTGTTTTTTAATTTTTTAAATTATATTTATCATATTTTATATTTCAGGACGAGGAGTAGGTTTCGATGCAGATCTATTCAAATTTCTGACCTCATTTATCTATTAGGGATTTGTATTCTTGATCCGTTTTTACGGACCCAAACCAACATACATAGACGAATACAGCGTACAGTCCAACCGGTATCTAAATATATCTAAAATTTCCCATAACCATATGGTCTGTAAATATTTATCTCCTGCCACAAAAATAGCTTCAATAAAGAATGAGTTGAGCCGTTTGGTATATGATGTATTGACGCGGGGTATCTGCGGAGCGCGTCGAGAGCACAATGCTATCGTAAATTATTACCGTTTAATTTAGATAGACATTGAAATACACCGTCAGTTTATTTGTACACAGATAATGGAGGATTTAAACGTCAATGAAGCTTTTCGTACGAACGTTCGAGATCTGTTTTGTGTGTCTATGGATTAGTGGCTTTACAGTTGTTTTATTTTGAAATTTCGAATGTTTGTTTATTGTTCCAATTCTTTATGCTTTTAAGAATATAAACAACATCCACAAATTTGTTTAGAAACAGGACTGATATATAACTTTGCATTTCTATTCTGTAGAAATATCGCGTTTTTATTTAACACCTTTAAAACGCACGTAACTAAAATATGTAATAAACACAAATAAATAAGACACATCGAACACTAAAAAATCGAACCTTGAGATCTATCGGCAATATTAGGTGGGTGGGTGGCAAATATCTTTTTAGTTGCAAGCATCGATAAATACAGCTAAAGAACCTAGTTATTTTTTTAAACCTATTTACGGTAAATAATACAAGCCTAAACATTCTAAAAATACTGGTCCTTAGTTTACAATAGATTTCATACAGAGTAAAATATTTACAAACAATATACTTACTCAAAATAGAAAATATTGAAAGAAAGTCCCACGCTCCTAAATACAATATTAGCTCTTGTTTTTATAATTTGTAAACATTCGAAAAAACATATTTCACGATCCAGAAAATATTTTATGTAGGTGTACCTGTGTTCTTATTTGTTCAACACTAGTATATCTTAGTGTACAGTAGGAAACTAGGAACGCGAAAACACAAACACTGGTCCTTACTTCCGCAGTTCATTTCCCAAGTAAACATGGCATCATATTGAAGGTATCTAATAAACAACGTACCTGAAGAGTAGTTTTATAGTAAAAATTGATTTCGTATCATGGATGCATTTAACAGATGAAATATTAGATGCAGAAACACACGAGCTTGGAAAAAAATGGTGTGCTCAGTTTTGACATGTGCGATGATCGAACCTAATTATTTAGCTATTGCGTCGGTAAGGTCTTTTAAGTATCACGCTAAAGGTACAACAAAAATGGCTATACGGATTTGAATAAAATTCAGCACACGTACCTATATTTGGATGCTAACCTGGATTACATGAGCAACTTTTTATCCCGGAAAATAATGAAAAAGAAATCTTTGTGCGAAATGTACGCAAACACTAGTATTTCATAAAAACCTATCATCTATCCGAGCATCATAATATATTTATGTCCTTAATGGCTAAATTTAAAATGACTACGTGAATATTTTCCATCTTAAGTTGAGCTGAGCTATAATTAAAGTACGATATCTTTGACGTACAAAGACGCCTTTAATATTATAGAACCTACTTAGTAAGGCTTTTATGGCAACCCTGATAAAGTTATATTCTATTTTTATGATGCTTTGAATTCTAGTTCAAGCTAAGTAATTGGATGAGTATTTACAGTGAAAGCCAGAAAGGAACCCATTGATGTTTTGATTAATTATTTATGGTACCTATCTGGGTCCATAGGTAGGTAGTGCTTACAGTTTTGTAATTCTTTGTATCCCAGTTTTGTGGTTACTGAGTACTAAACCTGAACACAAATGTATATTTATAAATAGGTATAAAACCCACAAAAAATAAAACCCTCTAAGTATAAAACTTCGCAATTCCCTAGATAGTGGTGCAGAACTTTCAAAATTTAAAACTCACTCACTCTTCACTGTGGCCCCGGGGAGGCTGAAAACTGTATGAAATTTAAAATTTATTACTGTTTTTTTACCAGACAGCTGTGTTTAACTACAAGTCTTGCTAGAAATAAAGTCAGCAAAGTGTTGGTGACATAAATTCAATCAGAATCAATCACTTTCGAGGTAGTGTACTTGAAAGTACAGTAGACGAGAATTGAAATTATATAAAAAAACTTATATAAAAAATGTGGTGGTTGGGTATCTACGGTATCAGATTACAAGTTTCTCTTTACTAGATTCAAGAGTAATTCTAATGCATTTAACCATCTATTTATTTTGGAAACAAATCTATTCTAATTGCCATAGATAGGAAAGGTTGAAAGGATAATTTTACCAAGCGCAAGGTAGGTAATTAAAACATTTCATTTTAAACTTTGTGGCTTTTAGGTTACAGAATACACCATCAATTTCTCTGGGATAGTAGTTGAATAGAACATACCACACGTATAAACACCCGACATCGGATTCTACAGCTGCGGATCACACGAATATTGATTTTGTTCGGGAATCGAGCCCTGTTCAATCCCCGCAAGTAATTAATTCGTACAACCAATGCAGTTAGTTATTGTATATAAAAAGTACGATTTGTATAGTGAAGGTTAATGTTAATGAACAAGAAACCACACTGTACAGTATTCACGTAATTTTAAACAACAGTTTCTGTCTTAAGAACAAATTTTCAATTATAGTCACTATTTTTAACCGACTTCAAAAAAAGGAGGAGGTTCTCAGTTCGTCGGGATCTTTTTTTTTATAACGTATAGTGTTATTTTTGAATAGGTATTATTTATATTATTGAGACAGCGCCAGAGCAATGACGTACAAGAAGTGGAAAAAATAACCATTTTTTTACTCTTATCTAATCCCTACGCAACATACCTACACTACAAGTTTTATGTACCATATAAACACAAAGACAAGAAAGTCTTTAAACAGCCATTTTCCCATTTATCTCCGAACACTTCTCGGCTCAACGAAGCATATCAGTATATATCTTGACGGCTGTATACAATGTTTCATAGTCGGCCGACTGCGCAGCTTTGATGTAAGCTAACCGCTACAGAGGCAGTTTGTGACGTAGAATTTTGAGTATATATACCTGGATTACTGTTGTGGCATCATAGATGTGGGTTGGGAGTCGACAGCTTCTTAATTCCTAATCAAAATATGAATAAATAAGAATAATGATCGCAAGTTGCAGTAACCAAGAGGGTTGCTTTCAGAATTTAAAGTTGAGAGTTTAGTCTTTTTCCACTCTTATGTCCAGCAATACATATATTACCTGGGTCTGGTTTAGGTCACAATGCCGTTACTACATACCAAAAAAATAACCACAAAAACATACTTAAAGAGGCAATTCCGGATCCCGTTTATAACCACTCACACCGTACCTATTATAGTAGTATGGAGTCAACATTAAGAAAACTTTGACGCATTGAAACAGTTGCACAGCAAAACTTTCTTGTTTATTAATTAATTTTATAAGAGTACTTATGTATAGGCACCTACTAATGAGTAAACGGAAATGCGTCATGATAAAAGAATACAATACAAATAACACCATCAATATTGGTAATATGTTTTGTACAAATTAAAATGTTTTGACCACAAAATGAGCAATGTACTGATAAACAATGAATCATTACTCGACATTGAACACATGGTCAGTGGAATGGAAACAATAATTGACAGTGTTGTCTCAAAACAATAGCGTTTATAACTTTCTCTAGTATGGGAATATCGCTATACATACTAAGTAAGAACAAGGAATTTAATTACAAGACCTTTGCCAATAAATATTTGATTTAAAGGACCCACTCGAGTCTAGCTGCAGAAATCAAAATAGGAATCATCCTCCCCGTTTAAGCGGGGGGGTTTGCCATAATCCCCACGCTTGGCAAGCGGCTTGGGGATCGCAGTATTGGTGGTGAAGATACAGAAGACGCTGCTGCCCATCTTCTGAATTTTCCCTTAGTCGCCTCTTACGACACCCACGGGAGGAAAGGGGGTGGTCAATTCTAGGCCGGATACCACACGGCACGACAAAATAGGAATAGGGGAAAAGATTTATTCGTTAAAGTCTTATCAGCCATAATATATTAAACAGTTTCTATTGAATAAAATTCTTCTGTCACAGCTACACGGTTTATAATTCAGACTCTTTGATCACACTTTTGGCGAGGCACAAAAGCCAGACTTTAAATTGAGTTACCACTGAAATGGAAATAAATCTAGGCGGTCATAACCTAGACATATTAGAAAGAGACTTAAATTTTAAAATTGTATACAAACGAACTAATTGAGTTTTGAACAGGTCATATCAGTAGACGACTAATAAAACACAAAAACTCTTAACATACAATTGAAAGTTTACACAAAGAAAAAGCTTACTCATATTATTATATTTCAGGAAAAGTCCAAAATCAAATTAACATAAACCTGTGCAGGGTACCTTTAATAATATAATATAAAGGCGTACCCTCATATCGTACCCATTATTCATTTATACCAAAAATAGAGATGTTTTTCGCAAACATATTATTCACGAATCAGGTACAAACCTATTTATTATTTCTCCAAAACATATTATTGTCATAAATAGAATTCTTTATTATTAGACCATATTTTGCTGTTATTTTATCCTTACTCTGTAAAAATGTACGTAAATGTAATTCTTAGAACCTCCACAGAGTACCCATCTTCGGTTTTTTTTTTTCTTTTCGTTTGTTCGTTATTTCTTCCAGCAAACGTGCTATTCGCTATTATGTCACTTTTATGGGTTCACGAATTGCAGGTCCTAATTAAATTTCGCAAGCGTCACGTGGTTTTTCATTTACTGTCCGTAGATTTGAGTTTCAGAGTTGCTTTGCGAAAAATGCTCTTTCGAATATAATATTTAAAGTGTTTGCAGACATTGATAGTGAAAATAAGTCGTCCATTTTTCCAACTTAGGAACTACATGAAAACCGTCCTAACTAGGTAATTAATTCATTTAAGCTTATATTAAATTCTAATAACTCCGTAAATAGAAGCGAAAACCACTTAATAGTGTTAGTTATTAGTCAATAAGGAAACTTCACAAGTCATTGGCACGCTAATTTGGTAGAGTACTTACCTAAATGGAGAATTTTAATTGAATATTATTTTCATCGTTGTGTGTAGTTTGTATTACCCATGCTTTGTGTCACAACTTTTCATGGTAATTATTATAGGCCTTCTGGAAGGAACCAACGGCGCGTCCTACTGATGACGTCATTTGTGTGTATACTAAAGGCCTTAGAAGTAGATTCTGTCAAACTTAAATTCGCCGTAATTTTGACTGATAATAATTAGCTACTCCAAAAATATATCATATTCTGCAATCGTGAATAGAAAGCAATATTATTGCAAGAAAAAAAACCTTTGCATTTTCAGCCATGTAATAGAATCGCGCTATTAATATGAAACGCACGTATTAATAAAAAAGGCAGAAGTGCCATCGCCAGACCATACAATATTGGTTATTCTTGCAATGTTTGTACGCGCGCCATATTGATATTCTGAAAACTTTACTTTTAAAATTCTAAACCTATTCAAACCTACAGGTAAAAAATTGTTCACAAATATTTGTATTTCGAACATTTTATTTTACCATCCATCGACAAACGGACAATGGCATCCGTACTCTATTTCCAACTTCTTGTTATATATTGCAAACACATACAAACTTATTCGATTGTTTATACAAACATTGTGTGAAATTTTGGAAATTTTACTGCTTATAAAACACGTCTATTTAAAGAGACGGCTATGCGTAATACCAAAGTGCAGGTGCTCTAAGCTGTGAATGACGCAATTTGCTCGCATGAAACATGCAAAATTACGTTAACCCAGATATGTGACTGAAATAGCTCGGTGCATTCGCGAGGGAACCAATACATATTAGGTATTCAACACATGGACGCCGCGCGTTGATTGGATACAGGGAATTCGTTTTGGGAGATTAATTATAATTTATAACTTGATAAGTATGATCCCGGCGGCCTGGCAGCTGTTTTATAATCAACTTTGTTTAGTTATTGCAGTGTATTGAGGACTTAAGACTTCCCCAATACGTATTTCGTACTTATAAAAGAGTTAACCTACCAAACCATTTATAGGTCATTGATGCGTCTACTTCAAGTCCATTAAAACATGTTGGAGACAACTCACGAATAACACATACCTAAGTAGCATATTACGCCACTTAAGAATTTGCTGATTTACTTAGAATCCTACAAACAACTTTTTGATGAATGTTACAATTTAAAAAGATCGCTAGTTAAAAATAAAGTTAAAAATAAATGTTTGAAAGAATAACTAGGTCGAACTTATCGGAATATGCAAATAGTAAGAAATACTTATATAGAAAATACTTCAGAAAAGTTCTTAAAGACACCAATACTCAAAAGAAAGGAACATGGGTGTAACATTTTCTAAGCCAGCCCAAAACAAACTGGCAATACTACACATAAATGTGACATTAGACAACAACAGCATCAAAGGAGTCCGTAACGCTAATGGAGGCTGACCATAAAGCAACAAGAAAATGTTTACTTTAACCTTTACCCACGTATTTTCCCAACAAAGGTGGCAAAGGTTATCAGGACGACTCATAATAGAGTGTAAAATGATCCGGCCATCGTTAGTGGACAATACGTGTTTGTGACAAAGTTGTATTGTCTAGCCAGTCATCACTTTTACTTGTTATAACATACACACTGGCCACTTTGACCCGATGAGTCGACCTCTTTTGTTATTTCACAAGAGCTACTTCCTGAATATAATGTTCTCCTTTTCTGAAGTCGTTTGAAGTTCATCGTGAAGACACACAAGGCACAATAGTTAAACAATCGCTTTGTATTTTATTAATGAAGGTCACAGGGCACGGAGAATGAGGGAAATGGGTTAAAACAGTAAAAAACACACAATTGTATACGCAATTCTAAATATCCCTGCTCAAATCATAACTACGATCGATAACTTAGAAACAACAGGCTTTGTTAGGAGAACTATTCAATTCAATGCAATACCATAGGACTGTTGAACTTTTCGTGATCAATATTTTCCGAGACAATAATTAGCTAATCTAAACGGTTGTATAAACCTCGTAAACACCTCTTTTTCAAACTCTTTGTAAACATACAGGTGCATGAATGGGCTTTATTAAACACTAAACATACGGTGTTTTTTCAGGCAAAATTGATTCTTTTTATGTAGTTTCTTTCCATGCCTTTACCTTAGTGTCTCTACCACTCAAAAGCTATTTATGAATCATGTCACTAAGTAATATAATTTTCTATATAAATCATCCAGACTACTCTATTAGGTAGACTAGATAACACTTTTGTAGGTACCTCAAAAATGCATTGATGTGCGGCGTGAGATTCAAGCTACATTCAAAGAGGTTTGATGCCGACATCGATCATTCTTTTCAATTTCGATACATATCGAGTATCGAGTTTACCCTAATAGAATAGAATTGTTATCTCCTATTTTATTCGAGAATACTGGCTGCATTCTGGAATAAAAACACGTATTTCGAGAACATTTGAAATACGTTTCCATCATCTTATAAATAGAATTGCAATTTGAATTGACTCTATTATAATTCGAGTTGGAAAAATATAAACAATCGTTACGGGTAGTTTACCTTTGACCGTTATTTAAAAAAACGGTTATCTATTAGTTCCAAATTATTTGTATAACCCAATGTTTGTATGTATGACGTGTGTACTTGAATAATTGGTTACGTTAAATTTTGCAAATAAAACCTGAAAATATTGTTTACTTTTAGTGAAAATCTTACAAAACAGGATTTAAGAAGTTTAACATTATTTTACTTACAAACTCTACTCTAACCCTAAATTAGCTACTTTAATTAAAAAATAGGAAAGCCGCTATTAAAAAGTATGATGCACTTTTAAATACAGAAAGTAGATACTTACAAAATTACTGAAAGAAACTTGTACGCTTGATATACTTTTTAATATAAACAAATACCAACTTATACGTACAAATTCCTTCTAAAATGATAATGAATTAAAAGTAAATAGAAACATCAAACGAATATTCTTTCGCTATTTCAGTTAAAGAAGCTTTACGTTGTTTAAAACATTTCTTTCAAGTTTCTATGTAAGTAATTAAATTACAAAGTAGACAAGTATTGTTTACCAAGATAGCCTATATACTTCGTATTACTTCGGATCTTTTCGGACTGCTTCGTTTCTCGTTGACTATTGGTATCAGTCTGCCAGTAATGCCTTCACCGGTATCTGATCATTACCGTATTTATTGGAAACTTCTATTTTATTAAAGAACGAATCATTTGTCGGATAACCGAAAAACCGCACTAATTGAAATCTATCATCGAATGTGACAATAATAGCAAAACACTCTTTCATCGCGTGTTGTATTTTTTTAATTTAGGAATACTTAATCGATTCATATTACTTCATATTTTCTATGCATCATTAACCCCTATTAATGCTAACATTTTCTTGTATCTTTGCTTGGAAGGAATATT
Organism: Abrostola tripartita; assembly: GCA_905340225.1. NCBI lineage: Eukaryota > Metazoa > Arthropoda > Insecta > Lepidoptera > Noctuidae > Abrostola > Abrostola tripartita. Next base: position 3,434,190 of record HG996487.1, on the reverse strand, counting down.
ATGTTCTAACCATCTTCACATCAGTTCTAATTAAAACTAGGCTATGAACGTCACCACACATACCATTAATGAGCCGTAACCACTTCTTAGGAACACTATGCGCTGATGGTTTAATTTCCACTGATCAGAGGCGGTGCATTCAACAATTATGACAAACGCTCCGTGATCTCAACACTATTTTTAGTACAAAGTGCAATAGGAACTAATTGGTCCACGTATCTATTGCTTTTATGATTGCTATTATAATACTTGATAGGTCAAAGTTGAGCTACTAATTTAGCTTACTCTCCTATGATAAGGAATGTAAATAAACAGTGTTGCTATTAGGTTATCATTAGCAATTATTGATAAGGAATGTGGGAAAACATTAGTCTGAGATCCTTTTACTATGCATACTCCTGTATTCACCTAGCGGGACAATTCTATATCTAGGGAAAAACCTCTGCTGTTAGGGTAAACCCAAAAGACTGCCGAACCTTTCTTGTTTTTTGGTATACATTCAAAAGACACCGGGCCCCCGTGGGTTAGGACCTGGGGAAGGTGGGATACGTCACTAAAATAAAACCACCCCGGTGGTCACCCTCTGCACGAACAAGGAAAGTCCCGGGACCTCTAAAAAGACCAACTCCGGAACCTCCCCATGCAACGCCTATTTGGCATACCCCTGGGGATGAGTATGTACCTATGTTCATGTCAAGCCATTCGAACTACCTTTCCTTTTCCCGATGGAGAAATTGGGCAATATCTAACTCTATAATTAATTGACAATATGATTCAAACTGTCTAAGCGTCTACTTTATTGCTTAATAATATATAATCTTCTCTATCGTGTCGATTCTCACCACTCCTTATTAAATAATAATACATTATTATTTTATGACTTAAACGTCGATAGCTGTCCGTCAATTGACAAAGGTCAAATTCATTCATTTTATCTCATTCAATATCTCTGTCGCTTCGTCAATGAGAACTGTCTAACGTTTTGTGCGCAGCTTAGACACGCATGATATTAGATACACTTTTTCTGTCTTTATGGTAAAATAGGAACATGCACCATTACGGTTTAAACCAGTAAAACCTTGCATACCCCTTACGGTTGCCACTGTAAGTACTGGCTGAGGAATCATTATGGCTGTACCCCACATTGTAACCATCGTTAATTTGATGGTTAGAATAGTACCGAACCTCTGTCTTTTATCACGAAAATGTCTAGGAACTGCTAACAACATTCCAAGCATAGATCTGTTAGAGGCATTCGAAACATTTATTCAATTTAACATTACTGTCAGAGGATCCCTTCAAAGGGTCGCCCCTTTAGTCCGGTTCCAATCACTATAAAGACAGCTTATTCTGGACACCGATTGACACGATTGTATCTGTAATGACTACAAGGGTGTCCCGACAATTTGCAAGTCTACGTGTCATTTGAAAGGATTATGCAATCACTGTTTACATTACATTTACTAGCTGTTTAAATAACGCGGAGCGTCGCGTGCAGTTAAGTCACGTCTTTGAAGATAGTATTCCGATATTCATCGTTAAAAATGTTGTAATGTAATTCAAACAACGTAATAAATATAATCGCATGATTTTAATCGATAGTTTCATAGAACACCGTGTGCAGTCACCTCTTTACACGAGATGACAAAGGAGATGTTTCATTTTTGTATGGGACTCTGGCCATTACATGTACCTTTTAGCGGAGTTAGGAAACTAACCGCTGAATAGAGTAAAGTAACATTTTTTTCATAACATCTAATGTTTTTTGTGCAAATAATAAATATAAAAAATGATTGACGTTTGTCATGAGTTATGAATGGTTGAAGAGATGACATTTACATAACCTTAAATATTTGATATTTATCAGAACTTACTTCAGTTCAAAAGTACACTTCAGGAAAGTAGATTAAATTATATTATTATAATTTTTTAAAGATGAAATCCTTACACTTGCTTATAATTAATCAAAAATGTGTATAAGAGAATGATTTAACAATTGTTAATAGTACAAGAACACATACCTTTTATATTTATCGTCTACGTGATATTGAGTTTTGATGTGACACGATTTCAGAACGAAAGCAGGCCATGCAAAATATTAGACGCCATGTTGAATAATATGGTAATAATTGAAAAACTATTGCTTTTTACTGCACTTAATGCACAACAAATCAGGCCTAAATACACGAAAGCATAGTTTTCCTCAATTCGTGGTATTTTTTCTTCTTTTTCATGTTCCCTTTTAGTATTTACGTCTTAAGGGTGACGTCAGGTATTATCTGTTGGAATCTATGATTACCAACTCAGTGTTATACCTTTACAGCTATAAATCACTGAAACGATAATACCAACCTAAATTTATATGACTTTTGGTGCCATTTTAGCATGTTGCTCCTCCTTTATTCGGTAATTAACCTAACAACTAAAATAGTACCTAGTCTAGTAAAATAAATTAACAAACCAACAAAAAAGTATTATTTATTAGTAAAAGTACTTCGGTACTTTAAATATTTTAAACCACATTTTTTCCAAAAATATGAACCATTTTTGTCCCAATTCTTACAGCGTAGGCTCAAAAATAATATCGTCATACGCTGTAACCGATTCATATAACATGATAGGAACTCGTTAGGTAAAACTTGTAATAAAACCGTGGGCGTGGGTCAGCGGCCACTTTAATTGTTAATCCCTGTTAGCTTCATCGCCCATGATTCAGATGGGCGTAATGCCCACTGGAATAGCAATCAAGCTCGTCAGTGCCGGTTCGAGTGTCGTCATTATTTCATTACTCTTTTAACTGTTTTATAGATAATTGTGTTCGTAGGTACGTAACCTATGTGGTACATATGTATCTATCATCACGCCTCTATTAGGTAGCTAGAGGTGTGCTATTGCACATACACATTTTGTCTTAAGTTAAAGGGAAACACTATAGCTATTTTAAAGGTTCTTGGAATAACAAAGAAAACACTAAATGTTATGACTTAAAAGACCACATGAATGCTTGTTTTGATTAAAACTCAACACACAAATCTAGTAAGACATTAAGTACCTACTATGTTGTGTCTCTGGAACCATGACGTGATCAGAGCCAAGTAGGAAGGTGCGAGTTTAGTTATCTATCTAACAGCGTCCATAATTTACTTTTTAAGCTGTCTTCTAACGGAAGAAAAACGCTACCGCAGTTGTTTAGTTCCATCAACAAAGGCGCCCAGCACCCACTAGCTCACACATCTATTAGTGTGCGCATTGCGACTCCAAACATAACCGGCGAACTTTGGATATACTATACACCTGTACCTATTTCTGTGAGTTACAGTAACCGCCGCACTCAGAAACTTTAATGATTACTATAACTGTCACTAAGTAAGGATTTCACTAAGAAAACCTTTACTTAGTGACAGTTTAATTAACCAATAAATGTCTCTGAGTTCGGCAGTAAGTCTGATAAGTTCATTTAACATGTTACCGAGTCTCCGGAAACTCGATCCTAGATTCCTTCTACATTGAAAAAACTATTTTTACGGATTTTATCGCGGTTTTAATTTGGTTTTTTGGTCCCGACGTTTCGAATCCTTTACAGCATTCATGGTCACGGGCAGACTAAAACCAAATCAAAACCGCGATAAAATCCGTAAAAATAATTTTATTTCAATGTCTTATATTCGTGTAAGTGATAGAAATCATTATTTCCTTCTACGTGTTAATTTATGGTCATCGTGGGTTTACCCATCGTTACGCACCGCTATTCCCGTTGTCCAGGGATAACCCCAATTTACACTACGGTTTATTGATTACCCCACGAAAATATGTTAACAGTACAAGCAACAGCTTATGTCGTTGCGGAAATTCTAAAATATGTTATTGTAATTTTGAGGTTAGGAATTATAAAATGGCATCTCACGCAACATAAATAGGCGAGAATGGACAAATGTCGTGATTATATGTGTTAAGCTATTTTAATTTACTCTTCATTGTGATCCATGGGATTGATTACTTAGAACTATAAAAGCAAGCAGTGCAACATGTAGATAAGCTGAACAGCTGAACATTCAGTTATTATTTCGATGTATTGTAATAGAGGTTGTGTTGTATTATTTATGTAGGCGGCTTACTGTAGGCCCGATATGGCAAAAAAATAAGAAAAAAAAGAATTTATTTGAAATGGACTAAATTGAGTGCTTTCCGAACGTCAAATTACCTATATAAAGTCTCCAAAACGCCCGCCCGTCACCGCTTCCTAGTGCTATAGCTGGGTAGAAGAAACGGCGCAAAAAAGTACTCATAATCACAATCAATCCGTCGAAAATTTTCGAATAGTACCACCACCTATTAAGTTGACCTATGGTAAAGGAGAATACCGGAGTAATTCTAATTGTGTGTAACTTAGTGATTAGACAATTGCTGTGCTACGGGCAGCGGGTTCGATCCGCGCACGTCATACCGAATTTTCTGTTAATGAAAATTATAAAGGTTAAACTAACTGTAATATAGGTACCTATAGTTAAATATAATGTGTAGAAATTAAATACACATTAATTAGATCTATTGTGTTGTTAGTTACGTTGTATGTATGGGGTAAATATTTGTATGACCCACTTGTTTTTTTTAGTCCAAGGTTTAATATGGTAGTTATCTGTAAAGACTCTCGGTATGACAGTCAAAAATAGTTGTTGCAACATAGATTTGAACCAACTCGAAATTATAACGGATTCCTACACTATTCATTATCTACATCTACATCAAGAATTCTCTTTTATTCTTTAAATAAAACGTATCGTGCATTTAAGGAATTTCTACTGTATCGTGGGTGCTTTTCACAAACATGAAATATAACATACACGAACACCCAGACATGGCACAAACATCTGCGGATCGCACAAATGTTTGTCCCGTGCGGCAATCGAACCCGCAACCCTTAGCGCGGCAGTCCAATCGCTTAGCCACTGCGCCAATCTCATCTTTGAACACATTGTTTATAATGAAGCTTGTTATCTTTGTCAGTTCGCAATAGAACGTAAGTATTCTTATCGTCTATTATAAGCGCAAAATTTTATTTTATCCATTTCTTAGTTATCCTGAATGAAGTGCAGGTAACACGATGTTAGCCCATATTTTTCTTGCAACCCTCACTTTCTCCGAATTCGCTCGCCTCATTCCGGTCGAACCGGTCTCAAATCAGGTTTGGAAACAATACCATCATTTAGGCGATCGTTTTTATGTGCCTACTGGCTGGAAACTCGAGGTTACCACAAAATTAATAATATTTTTTTCTTATGTTTCGGATTAGGTTACATTAGACCAAGACCTGGTTTATGGACCTTGATGCCGGATTAAACATAAAGCGACGTGTGTAGTAGGTACCACACACTGTGCACTTTAAGGTTAGTAACCACGGAGACCACATTTTTGGACTATGCTGAAACATTGCCTAAGCGGGCTGCGTTGCCTGAAACTATTTGATTCCTATCCATTTGTCTTCATGTATCAGATAGGTAAACATAGATGAAGTACCGACGTCAATACTTTTCAGTGTACTATAAAATATCTTTTTTTAAGGGCTTCAACTAAGTACATAACCAGTTAAACATTTTCGAAAGTGCAACGTGAAAAGTTTATTAGAAGCAGCATACACTTTAAATGTGAAGTAACAGAACCATATTTATTCCAGGATATAATAAAGTCTTAGGACGAAACCCGTCTAAAATAGCCAATGACCTTGCCAAAAGCACTAATGTATTATAATAAGTAGCAATAACAAACAGCGAAAGTATGATACTCTAATGTCTAAGACAGTGTTTTTAAAAGCCACCGCAAATGACATGAAACATCTTGTAAGAAAAACATGTTTAGCTTTAGCTGATATATATTTAGAGAATTTCCCTTGAGCCGAATCGATCGTTATATTGTTATTAAACAAAATAGAGCAGTTACATCTGCCAAAGTCGTAAAAGATTTTTATTGTGTAACTAAACTTCTTTTAATCCTACAATATATACTGAAGAAGCATGATACCACAACAAAATGAATCAGATATCTGGAATCCTGGCTTATAGCGACTTAATAAGCACCTACGTCAATCATGAAGCTTGAATATGGTTGAAAATATTAAGAGTCAGTAAGGGTGTGCTCCTATAAGGACATGGACTACTGCGACTCACAACCGGAACGAATGGAGGAAGAAGAGGGAGGCCTTTGCCCTGTAGGGGACGACCATGACTGAAATATATAAAGGGTGTGCTACGTATTAATCATTTCATTTGCAAATTTTAATCCCCTATTTAATATCAAACCAGTTTGATGATGATGATGACATTTAAGGGATGACACTAGGCGGAGCACCTCCTTACCATCCTTGTTGAGAGGCGAATCTATTCACCTCGGTATGGCCTGTAATGTAGTATAGGATGTGGCAGTAAGCTGTCGCGCAAATCGTCTTGCATCAGCATATAGCTAGTTCCCAGTTTGGTAGTCAAAATGTGCAAACCCTAATCACATTTGTTGGCCCAAGGTTACGTCGTATAAACAGCGATTTATTTCACTAACCCCGCCAATAAACATTAAACACCCAATATTATTACTGAAGTGCGCTGAATAATATTATTTATTGACGCTTAAACCATATTTTACGATAATATTCGTACGCATGTACCCAATGCTCAGTAATTTTATTGTCTTCTTGACAATTTCGTTGTCATAATAATGACAAGAACATAATAATTGTCAAGTTACTTGTAAGGTACGAATGTTGATTTCATTTTCGGCTTTCGGCGTGGGTAGCAAGGCATCCACATAGCATATAAAACCCAGGGTAATCCGAATCTGGTCAGTTTTACGAGTGTTCGGAACAACGAGAGAGCAAAAAGACTTTTTGATTATTTACATGTCGTTTTTACGACGAGAACCAGAATTTGTTTTGCCAACTTGCATGCCTACTGAAGTCGGCTTTCACCCTGTTAAATATTTGGACCAGCTTTCATATGCCTCTGCTCGATAATAATAACACCAACAGTAACATACGGCTTCAAATAATGTATAACATACGGAAACATATTAAACGGTAACAAAGGGTAATTAGTATCAGGGTGTAATGAATGTGTGTTACTAACACCTTTAGACACCGCCGTTTAATCACGTTGAAGCTGAAAGCTTGTCCGACGCCTCTTTGGGCTTAGATTGTTGTATAAATACTTGTATAGGTTTGCCTACCTAAATTAATTAATTATTAAGATACATAAAGCTATTATTATTTCGTCCCGCCTTTGTTATCACAAATTTTTTAGAGATGCCATCTTATTTTATCATGACAACCCACAGTTTTGGATAAAGGAAAGGGACACAAAAATCAAAAAAATTGCTTGTAAATTTGATTGATCTCGCTTCACATCAAGCGATAAAACTATGAAAGCCTTTTCAATATTTAAGGGTCTTTCGAATTATGTCATCCTATTCAAGCGGTAAAAGTATCTACCTAATATTGCTGTACCTATTTTATTCTAAGGTTATTTTGAGCGGTATAACATTTGGAGTAATCGTGGTAAATCTGAATGTTCATAATATCACCTAAACGATGGCCAGTACATATATGGCAAAATAAACAGTAGCAGCGCACACACAGCTCACAGCGGATTATTCCATCAGCCCAATAACCCTAACAGTAAATATCCTAACTATTAATAATTACGAGCTTTTTGTTGACTAAAGTTAAAGCTAACTATAAAAATTAAAATGAACATTCATAACAATATGAGAGCTACGAAAAGTAACGCGTCTCTTTTTTCAAGGAAACAGAATAACTACCTTCCACACTTGCTTTTTCATTCAGAGCTAATAGAAAAAGTATATCAATGATTCAAGATTCAAAAATCGACAACCATTTTCAAAGTCTAATGTTGAGTAATTTTATAACATTACACGCTACAGACGGCTACAGAAATCATCACCACTAAGAGAAAAACATGGTGCAGTGAAATATGATGCAAAAAATTATAGTATTGCATTGCAATGTAAATGACGCAATGTCATTAATCTTGCTTAATCAAATAGTCATAAAACAAGCCAGAAAAATGTGGATTTCTCAGATCTATAGTATTGTAGATCTATAGTATTGTAGATCTCTACGAAATATGTTGCGACATTCAGAACTCCTGCTTGCCAAGCCAACTGACCGGCGTTTGGGAAGGAAGCATTCGTTTCTTTTCTATTTTTAAGCCACAAAACTCTGTTGTTGTAAATATTATTTTGTGTTGCGTCCAAAATACAAACCAATAAAATCTAATTCTATGAGGTAGCGATAAATTTCTCGGCGCATGCCAGTTTAAACTATTACTTTGTGGCTCCATGTTATGTTTGTGAATGTCGTCAACGATCGACCTGAGTCCACGATACGCTCTGTCAAAAATTGGCGGCAATCCAACCTGTGTTTGTAAACTTTCATCTTATACGTTTCTATATTTATTCGATGTATTTGTGCTTCGAGTCGTACGTCCTCGCGAAACGTTTTAGTTACAAAATATTTCAGCAATTTAGGAACCTGAGGAATGTGTGAGCATGTTCGTTAGTTCAGGAGTTTATTACATGGAACAATTTATGCACTGTTTTAGTGACAAAGTAACTACGTCTCTTAAGTGTGGTCCCTAGTTGCCGCTGTAACGTGCCGGCCCTTTAAACGTTTTATGATAGTTCCTATAGCTGACGCACGTATGTTTGTATGAATTATCTTTAACTACTGTATTATTTTGTCTTTTGTTTTTATGAACTGTATAAATATAATGATAGGTAAACATTTTGGATTATTCTTAGAATAAGATAAGGAAAAAGATCAGTTGACATATAGTGACAGTTGAGTTTATACTAAAGTATTGACGCGGATTTTATTTTGAAGTCTAGACAATTTTTGCAGATTTAATTTTTGAGATATCATGTGAGATTCATATCTGTTGAAGAAGCAAAGGTTATGGAAAGTATGAGTGTAGAATTTTGCCATATGCATTTTGGAGCCCTAATAATGTTCCGCTTGAAGTCAAACTAAGACATTAGTTCCACAACAGTTAACAAAGCGATTTCATCAAGTATTCTAGTTGCTATCCGTCGTAAATCACTTAGTACGCAAGTAATTTTCTCAATCCCCCGAGTACCGTTTATACATACACGTAAGAGCCACATCTAGTACAGTAATTATGGTCACTTAAAGCCATTTGTGCATGTTCTTGGCTTTAGAAGGAACATACCCCGGTTGCCCGTGTGACGCTAATTAGAGTACCTTGTTTTGGTCATATATAGTAATAGCATTTACATAATTTACTTCGACTCACACGAATGGAGGTGATAACTTATTCATATATTGTTGTTGAATATTAGTGCGGTCAACTCGACACTGAACTGTTTATGCCAATTGATAAAGGTCATTAAGTTAATGTTAGAAAGGTACATGCCCTAGACAAATGGCAAAACGCTTGACGAATAGAAATCGAATAGAATAATAAATTTATGGGTATGGGGATGACAGTTTATATCAAACTTATTCGAATTCTATTCGTCAATCGTTTTGCCTCTTGCCTAAGGGGGCTGTTTTGAATAGAAACCTTTGGAATATTCAAATATAGGCTGAAAAAGGATTGGAAGATGAAGGATTGAAGGAATTTTAGATAGAGCAAGTGCAAACACAGTGTACCTACATCGTAAATGACAGAGCAGAACCATTAAGATAGACAACGACAACCGAACAACTACAGCCACGGCCAAACATGGTCAGGAAATATATATTCCGCAGCAAGAAATTCGAACCGTGACAGCCGGGAATCACCTCTGAATAAAATGATGGATTATCCGTTTTATAGCTAATTATGTTTGGATGGTCAAAGGGTTTGACGAGGCGAACAGGTCCGGAAGACATAAACGTAGGTTAGGTATATGATATAACTCTGAAACATACATACTGCTAGCTTGGAATCGGCTTAAGCCAACGACAACTTTTACCATTGTTACTGGTATACAACGGCTCCGAGTAAAGCCTCTTAAAGTGCCATAGAAAGAAGGTTTTACAGGAAACTGAAGGGTACTTTAGTGGTTAATAAGAACATAATAATAGCTTTTACTGGTGCAGTCGTTTAAATTATTAGAAACGCTTATAGCTAATGCTCGATCTAATTATTTGTTTATTGCCAACCAATTATGGATTACAAAGGAGGGTATTAATACACAATGGGTGGTCTTATCTGTACACACGTGGCGAGGCATCTTCCAGACAACCTCTTTAAACCGCTAGCCGTAATCATTTGAAAACCACCCTTGCTGTGTTGTGTGTTATAGTGGGTATTTTATTTATAAAACGTTTTTCTTTTTTTGACATTGAATTATGTCCAGAATTCTGTGCAGGTTATAACTCCAGATATACAGACAAAGTTGTAGTCTTTACTTTTTGTATTTTTCTATAAGTACCTCATTCTATAAAATATCTCGAAAACTAGATATAATATTTCAGTGACTCTAAATGAATATCTGATTGCTGTCACAACAACAGGTAACAAATAAAAGTTCTACCAACATGACAACTTTATAAGCTACGCATCTCTCAAAATCTAATAACGTTTTTAATATCTTTTTAAATGTTCGAGTGTCGAGCGCAGGACTGTTAAATGGCATCCTTTAATATTCTGTTTAACTTCTCACGGTGTGAAGAGCTCGGGTTTTATTTAGTTTGACAACATCATACACATTAATTTTATTTACATTTTATATCATTTCGAGTAATTGTTGGAACGTTTCGCAAGCAGAAACCTTTTTGAGACCTTTAAAATGGCTTGATGAGGAAAATCTGATTTTGGCTTGACATGTTCTTGACAGAAGCATGGTTCAGAATGCACTAAGCTGACAAGCGCGTATAAAGAATATAAAAGAAGATTAGGCAAAGCGGTAAGTTAGAATCGTGGCAGATGAAAATGGTCTACTTACCGAATAGATCTCTACCTTTGGAAAGCACCCGTGAATTAAAATACAGTATAAGTTATACGAAGAAAACTTTTGAATTATAAAATAATTACCATTGGTATCTTGTCTTGTTGCATGTTTGGTCTGTACCAATCAGGGCAAAATGAAACTCCTATCTACTTGCTAGAACATTTTCTGAAAGTGCCCGAAAGGTTCAAAGTAGTTCAGTTTTGTTATTAAATAAGGAAGGTCCACATTGCACCTGTGTTTATACTTATGTAAAGTACACATTGTGAGTGTACTAATAACTGGTTGTCTTACTTTGATATTAATTGTCTACAACTTTCATTTTCGCCAAGAAACTGCAGCTCAGTTTTTTCGTAGTGTTTTAACGACAATTGTAAGGTAAAATAGGATAGTAACACTTTTAATATTCATTACTGAGGATATGTAGTAACACAAAGGTTTGCTTGTTTGCGCTTTAATAGTTCAAAGTTTATTATTTCTCCTGATGGATACTGGTAATGTTTTAGATGCTTTCTTGTAAACCTAACTTAAAAAATCTATTTATTGTGATCCAAATCGATGTATAAGAATACTGATGAGTATCTACGTACTCATGTATATTATATACCTACATGTACTTCGTACAAAGTTAAAATAAAAAAGGAAGAATTTGTAGAACTAGGAAGAAGTTAATGAAAAGATTTAATAGGTGTCCAATTAAATGCGACTCTGTTACATTATGATAAGTGTTGCGCAAGACCGGCGCCCGCGCAGCCGCCCGGCACGTTTTTGTTTACATTCGTAACTGGTTGTAGTGTTAACAAAACCAGTTCTGTGCTCTCTAGACCCACGCCGAGCTCCTCCGAATACCCGCCAAACATTTTTACATAAAATTCGCGACAAAAACTACGAAGTGAACTTTGACAGTCGAGGCATGACGACATATCTATTTGTTTTGTGAATTGTTACGCGAGAAACAAGGATGGATTGAAACTACAGAGCTGTTGATTGTGGTCTATTAAATTGCTACCATACCAAACGATCGCTTCATTGCTCGGTCAATTGGCTGTAATAGCACAAGTGTTTATATCGTAGACCTTGGTAACTAACTACCGAGCTTCAGAGCCACGAGTACCCCTGCGGACTTATCTTTAACACTTTAATAGTACGCTAATTACATAAGGCATTCACGCCACGTCCCGCCGCCCGAGCCGCTTTACCTGGAATCTGATTATCTATTCGGTAAAATGTTGTTGTTTACCAGCGTGTAATGTAAATAGCTCCGAGACTAGTTCGCTTCGGGCCTTCCCAAATGGGATTGATTTGATCCTTTGTTTTCGTTTACCTGACAGCCTTGTTATTGTAGGGAATTAAACAAACAGCCATTTAAACACCATAAGCATAAACACTATAAAAATGTGCACATTATTCATTTTTGTTTCGTATTAATTTCGTGTCACGTCGTCGGTATTTTAATACCAAACCGCTGTAGATAGCGCTGACATTGTGTTGTAATCAAGTTAATCAGCGAGTAAACAAACGTAATTATATGAACTCACCGTGTCCTGCAAGTCCTTGAACTCGTTAAACAGTTTGTTCTTCTCGATCTTCTGGCTGAGCGACTTGACGTTGGCGGACATGGCGATCATGTTGGCGTTGAGCTCGTCCACCTCGCGGCGCAGCTGCCGCACCTGCACCTCGCGCACCACCGTGAACACCAGGAGCCACGCGACCAGCGCGCCCACCACCACGGCCAGCGTGACCAGCCACGTCTGCCACCGCCTGTCTGTCTTCTCCACCATCGCACCCCTAAACTGCCTCTCAAAATCACCGCTCATTAAGTTCTTTGATATGTCCTGAGACTCCTTCATGTTCGTCTGCGTATACATCGAGGTCGCTTCGGGTATAAGTGCGTGATTCTCAGCCATCACCGCCTGACACTGCACTCGCGAACCGTCACCCGTCACTCGATTCCCAAGTGACAAACTACCGCGAGTAATTAACCTTTATCGGCCCATTATTGAAGTTCGTGGAAGGCCGGGTCGAGGGCTGTCCGTGAAAGAGATAGAGTACGTCGGTGCACGTGCCGGGGTTTCGGGGGAGGGTAACGCGCGTGCTCAGCGAGACGGATCAGGGACGAGTGCGGCAGCTAGATAGATGGGTGCGCTCGCGGCGGCCGACTGGACGCGGACTGTCGCGGTCTCAGAAACACGGTGCCGGCGCGCGCGCATTTACACATAATACATAAGTCACAGAAGGTCCAATCTACACAAATTGCGCTTACTGACTTACGAACTCGTAAACACGTAGTAAAACAAAATATTGAAAACACGTGGAATACACTACTGCATTGTTTCAAGGTTTCTTCGCTTACGTGCGGCCATACGGGCTACACACTCTGTTGTCTTCTGTCCCATCTACGCAGTGGCCGCGCCGTGCGCTGCCGGCTCCCCGCGACCGGGATAATCCCGCATATCGTTGAATGCGCATCCATTATTGTGATTATAACCTTCATTGACCGCTCGAGAAAGATAAAATTTTAACACCATTATGGAAATGAGGTAACCCGTTTTTGAGGCCGATAAACAAAACTAAATATCTTCTCGAGGTTAAACTACATCGCAGTCCCGTGTATCTCAGAACTTACATGTCCATTGTGTCATTTGATTTGCAAGTTATAATTATACCTAGTGTAAGTATATATTTACTTGTGTCATTTATTGTGTACTTATGGCATAATTGTGCATGATAAGCGTACTTTTACAACAGCTGCATGAAGAGTAATTTTAAACATAATTTTACTATCACTAGATTAGTTTGACAGCTTGTAACAATAGAAGTAGTGATAACATATTAATAAAAATGCAGAAACATAAAGACGGCCAACTCATCAATCAATCATCATCATCAGCCAAAGACGTCCACTGTTGAACATAGGCCTCCCAGTGTAAGCGGGGGGGTGTTGCCATAATCCCCACGCTTGGCAAGCGGCTTGGGGATCGCAGTATTAGTGGTGAAGTTACAGAAGACGCTGCTGCCCATCTTCTGGATTTCCCCTTAGTCGCCTCTTACGACACCCACGGGAGGAAAGGGGGTGGTCAATTCTAGGCCGGATACCACACGGCCAACTCATGCCTGTACCTAATTATAAAGGGGTTACGTTAACCAAGGTGATAACAGCACACCAACTTCTAGTCGGTCTGTCTCTCAATCATGATCACATTTTCATGCGTTAGGAGTCCCATATTATGAGATAAATAGGTACTCGTATTTTTAGATTAGACTGATATATCTGTACCCATTATTCACAATCCAAGGTAGGTGCAATTACAGGCTAGACATACCGACTACGACTCAGAGTTCTAGTGAATTATTCCAGATATAACACAGTAATTACGTATCAACTGTTTGCCGCTACGTCACAGTGCGGTTACTTTGTGCAGAGCTACCGATAAGGCCGGTAAACAACATTAATGGTATATTTCAAACCGTATTGAATGGATCCTAAGTAGGTGTATAATATTTGAATGCTATTCATCAACTAATATTTGTTCATAAATGTGTGGAAATAATAATGTGTCACCATCGTCCGTATGGAAATCTTTACTGGAATAAATAATTATAGCTCTAATTCTTACCTAGGGATCAAATTATGTTCATTTTTTTTTAATAATTACTATCGATAGACACCCGGATTCTGAAAGATTGGTAATAATCAATGATAGAATGATTAAGTAGATTAACAATTTCTAGTAAAAGTGCTCTTAGTCTAATGTATATGTCACGGTGTCCTTCAGGCGCTATATTAATCTCCGAAGTAGGTTATAAGTAGGTTTTTTTTCCGTCTAGATTTCCATTAATGGTTGTATGAAAGAAATTGCTTTTAGCAACAAGACCGCCACTTGCACTGTTATTCTAGTTTTAAGGTTATTCTGTATTGTATGTTTCTTGGTGTGCAATAAAGTATATTCTATTCTATTTTAGGTACTAAGAAATCTCCCACATTCTTCATGAATGTGGGAGATTTCTTACAGAAGCAGCTTGTGTCTCATCTTGGAATCAATCCTAGGCCTTGACCTCTGACTCTTTAGGAAACACACACATAACAAAGGTGCAGCTTTATATATTTACTAACATTCTGCTTCTGTACATATCATGTCACCATTCAGTTACATTACATTAAAATAACATAAACATAACATCACGCCTGTATCCACCGAAGGGGTAGGCAGAGGAGTGTATAGTACAACAACATTTCGCAGTCATTTAATAGGCATCGAGCTTATTATCGTCAACCGGGCACAAATCCAGACTCCGTGCTGGTACTGAGAATTTCCTAAAGCCCAGTAACTTTGCCCGACCCGGAATTTGAACCCAGACATTCATGCTCAGCAGTCGCGCTTAGCGACCACTAGACCAACAAAGAAGTTCATTATTTAATGTACCTACTCAGTTAGGTCTTATTCTTCGTGACGATTCTTAAGTACGTCCGGTACACCCTGGACGGTCAACCTCGCTACCATCCTTGTTGACTGACCAAACTCCACACCACGGCATGACCTATTTCCATGTGGCTATTGGCTCATACGAAGAAGATAGGTACTCAGTTAAGTAAGTAAATTACTTTAAAGTAGGGACTTGAAACGTTACTCATTTCGAATAACATTATTATGTAACTAGGTACTACGAACTACATTCTAGTACCTGGCACGTTACTAAATAACGTTATCCGAACGACAATAAAGTTTGAGTAAGGTCCCTGCTTTAAAGTTCTTAACTTTACCCTTTATAAGTAGGATATTGACGTAAGTCGCAATCTACGTACGCACAGTAATTCTTTACAGCTATATTTACTGTATAAATAATTACAATAAAACTTTGTGTTAAACATGTCGTGACGAACGAAAAAGGAAAACGTGATAATAAAACTAGGACGAGGAAGAAGTCTGAAGCAATAAGCAGAATTAGGTGTAATGGGAGGAGCGAACTTAAAGCACAAGCGATCGGTTCCATAAATTAATATAAATATTTAAGAGATTGAGGTTAAGAGGTTAATTAGTGAGCCTTTGTCCTGCCTTCTTGCAAAGAGCTCTTGAAGCGGGAAATTTTCCGTTGTGGAAGTGAGACGTCGTACTACACTGCACGTAGCGACGCCTTGCTTCCACAACGAAAAATGTCCTGCTTCAAGAGTTCATGATATCCTAGAGTAGATTGAAAAAGGTTAAAACTGGTTTTACTCACCACATTAGAGCAAAACTAAAGACATTTATATACCTAAAACAATTAACAATAAACCCTCATTGTTATAGGTCCCAAAGTAATAGCAAAAACTTAATAACCCTTTACCCGAGCATAGGATAGAACCCAAGGCCTCGCCGCTCAGCAATCGCGCTCTACGACCGACCAACGAGGCACTCAAAGTTTTGAAAATAAATTAGCCTCAAAAAAGTATCTTTTGCTTTCCACTCCATAGGCCAAAATAGCATGGTAATAAATGCATAGACATCAACCATAATCAATAGCTAGGGTATCATTAAAGATGATGCAAACATTCCAAGCCAAGATCGGTCCATTTGATTTCTAGCACGGATGCGTGTGCGCAGCGCGGACCGCGTGTTATATCAATTGTGTAACAGAGACGCGCCCGCATACTATACTAAAATTGATATAATCTATCAATGACTTGACTATGGGAATATCTTGGCAACACCAGCGTATGGGGTTGCCAACAGTCACACGTATAAGCACTTAGAAAGTTGAACGAGTCCGACATAACTCTGAACTATCTTTCACTAAGTGCGTCAATTAGCAATAATTTCCTGTTTATTTTTGTGCAGGCGTACTGTTCATGGTGGCTCAGAAGTCAAAAGTCAAAACACATGACTAGGACCGCACATGACACTATCACACTAATATTATAAAGACGAAAGTTCATGAGTGTGTTTGTATGTTTGTTACCTCTTTACGCTCAAACAGCTGAACCGATTTTGATAAAATTAAGTATGGAGGTAGCTGGAACCCTAGATTAACACATAGGCTACTTTTTGTTCCGAAAAATTTTGCGGGTTACACCGCGGAGCGCAGATACTTTTTGATATGTCCAAAGAAGCATTAGAGAAAATTGGATTTGCCAAATCGCCTATACTCATTTTGTAAAGTAAACAATTTTATCGTCTCTACATTATTAGGAACTTCAACATGAGCACGTTTTGGAACGTTGTAACATACCATTATGCACCGCACTTGCAGGTATCTCACAGATAAGCGTTCTCATTTGCAGTTTTTGAAATTAAAATACACAGGTACAGCAAGGGACCACCTATTTCAAACTGTTGGCAATCTTCTATGTTTTTTTAAACGTGGAAGTAGGTGCAAATTCTTTTGCCGTGTGCCTACTAAAAAAACATAAGTCTGACAGAACTGCTATATTTTTAACGTTCTATTTTCTAATGCGCCAAAAACGAAACGTGATGCATGACAGTAGGTATCACGATGCCAACTTTCTTTGCCGTATTTTTTTATCATTCTCAACTTTTGAGCAAACGTATTATTGTAGTTTCTGACTCAGGCGGTTAGTTCTTGATAGTTGAAAACAAATAGGTAATTTATTGTAAAACCAGGTTAATATAATACATATTAAAGTCGAATAATTTAATGATCATATGAGAAGATAATGTGGGAAAATTACTTGTAATTAATTATCAAAGGAACTGCTAAAGTCACAGACTTTAAAACTACTGAAAGAGCCGTACATACATACCTACAAGAGATGTACTAACAAGTTTTAAATTAGCTGCATAGAGTCTAGATTCCTGACTGCAAATAGATTCATGTTAAACAAACAAAAAGAACGCATCTAATCTCTATTTGTAGACTAGGTATTCTAGACCAGCTATTTTGCATTCTGATACAAACAGGATACATAGGAATAAAGCGGTTCTATGTTACGGCATGCCTGTAGGTAACCATGGTGAATTGCTCCTAAATATATTTGCAAGGTACGTAGGTACCATAGTTTGTATTTAACGAAGGGATAGAAGGATACGATTGCGTAAAAGACAGATAGGTACCATACTAGCACCGACTAAAAAAAAATGGCTTTTGGCCTTTGGTAATAGTGATTTGACACAGACTGATGATCATTGACCAGCTGTCGTACACCAAAATTTTATCAACTAAATACAGTTACTGTTATTAATATGTAACATCCAAACACTATAAAATTAAAAAGGAGTTAACAATTGTCACACTTAAAATAACTAGTTAACTATCTATCTATTTACTCTGTACTCGAATAAAAACCAAGTGAGGTGACCTTGATGAGAAGTGATCTTTTAAAAGAAATTCTAGTTTTTATGGAGTTCATATAGCATAATAGCATAGCCATATTACACCGCTCATTTAATATTGAAACTCACACTATATCACACTAATATTATAAAGGCAAAAGTTTGTGTGTGTGTTTGTATGTTTGTTACCTCTTCACGCTCAAATAGCTGGACCGATTTTGCTAAAATTTGGTATGGGGGTAGCTGACACCCTGGATTAACATAAAGACTTACTTTTTATCCCGTGAAAGCAAAGCGGAGCGAAACTGCGGGCACAACTTATTACCAAAATAACGTTTGTTGTCAGCGATGCGATGTCGAGTGCCACAATATCTGTTTTAACATTTTATAACAGAGTTATGTTAGCTATTTTTATTAATATGTATGTAGCGTATTTGTTATATGGAATTATGATTAGAATTCTCCGATTAAATCATATTGCGCCTACATTTTTTTCGAGGCAATGATATGCAAAATGCGGAATTAACTATTCACATTTCATACAACAATACAAGTGATCAAAGGCAAACGAAGCTAATTTTTGGTATCCAAGAATAAAATGACTTGTTTACTACGTCGTTAAACATCCAAAACGGGTGTGTTTTAGAAAAAATGTTACCTGTAGACTCACGTAAGATTTTTTCCCTGATAGACAGGAATAGGTACTTAATACCTCTACCTACCTATATAATTATTATATTGAGTATTTAGCAGTTGCTCCAATTAAAAAACTGCGGATTATCCAAGTGTGTTCCTGTACAACATGGGACGACATTCGTAGCCAAAGCTGGTCGTATAGAATGTCTTTAACTAAACTATTACCTATAGCTTGGCAGCTATTATTCTTCTCACTTACAGTAGTGTTGCTACCTGACCGACCGCCATAGCTGTTTTTAGGTAAATAATTTTGTAATTTTTACCACCCTAAGACCTTTCAACTAAATCAAATGCATATTGATCATTATTTGTTTAAGTATTACGAAGGTGAATATGCTGATGTGTATATTGTAGCGAGTTGTCTTCATTTATTTCTATCTTTATAATTATTATTTACCAACCAACCCCTAATGAAAAACTTTAAGCAAAGCGTGAACATTATCAACTATGCTCAGTTGTTTTTAACAGGAGATAATGCAGTATAAAGTTTGTTATTCCTGTAAAATATTGAAAACAAAAGTAATTACATAATAGATCCTCGTAGAAGGTACAGAGCATGTAATTTCAACAAAAGCTGAGAACATGCGAAGACAACAACAAAAAGTTTGACCAACTGGGACTGGATAAAAGATTACTCTGCCTTTTTACCTAAATATAATTTAGTATTGTATCCAAAATCAGTATCTATATTCTATTTGATATCTTATAAAATAATGCGTAAATTCTATGTATTTACATAAGATAATGCGTAAATACTAATTACTATATAGATACATTCAATAACTCCGCACAAGTTAAATAATAAATATCTATTTTGTTACGAAATCACGTATCTACTAGATTACGTATTACCTTTATAAATACAATAACATATTATTGTTATTAATTATCGAAATGTGGTGATCAATAGAAACCTGAGAAATGTTTATTGATGAATTGCAATTTAGCGACATCCTTTGGTTGCAAATCCTCTGTCTTTAAATAGAAGGTTATCTCTATAATTAGTCACCATTATTCACAATCTCCTGTACCTACATAATAAATAAAAATCTGTTTAGTTCCCCCATAAGTTGTATTAATATAATAACATTATTGATAAATATAATAAAATAATTTCAAATGTTAGATTTGAATTCGTATTAGTTGTGAAGATAGGTACCTACATTTTATTAATCGAAGTTGGCTTTACGGCACAAGCCTTCCCCTATCTTCTCCACTTCTTTTTATTTATTAGCTAGAAATATGGTTCACAAGTCGTTGTCATAATTATTATAATGAGACTAACACTTAATAAGACCAATACATATTTCACCAGTAATAAAGGCATGCAAATGATCTTAATGATTATTACATAGATTTTTGTCCCTATCCCCCTTTTTCTTGGCTTGGGTTGTTTCGTCCAGTCTGATCCATTTCTGTGTTTAAACACTATTAAAATGTACCTACCCATATAATAAGGTACACTATAGCTACCCACTTAATATTTTTATAATAAACCCTGGGCTGTTGCAATTCTAAAATCGCACGTGGTAATCTTCGCTCGTTCTTTCTTCTTAGATATGAAAAGATTTTGAGCCTGCTGTGTCAGCTATAGGCTCGGATAAATAATAACATCACGCCTGTATTCACCGAAGAGGTAGGCAGAGGTGCACATATATATTATAGTACAGATCCACGATTCGCCAGTTATGTTATAGGTCCCAAGGTAATAGGGGGCGAGCCTATTGCCATCAACCGGGCACAAATCCAGACTCCGTGCTACTTCTTAGAATTATCTAATGGAAAACCCAGTAACACTTTTGCCCGACCCCTTAGACAAGTGGCAAAACGCTTGACGAATAGAAATAGAATAGAATGAAAAATCTATGGGGATGCAATCAAAATAACTTTCTATTGCCCTCTATGTAAAAAGTACTCTTTGCTTTTTATGTAAGCAATGTACCTTGTCAAGCTTGACATAGACTAAAAAGTTCTTAATTGAGACCAAATCCAAATATAGACGAGTGCAAAAATGGATATATATTAATTTACAGCCTTGATCTAAATTGCAACAACCTTGAACTATATCCTAAAGC
This sequence comes from Abrostola tripartita, assembly GCA_905340225.1. NCBI lineage: Eukaryota > Metazoa > Arthropoda > Insecta > Lepidoptera > Noctuidae > Abrostola > Abrostola tripartita. Next base: position 3,413,195 of record HG996487.1, on the reverse strand, counting down.
GATCGTGAGTTACAAAACACATGATATCACCGAGGGTCGGGTGACACGTGGCGCGATACTCACGCGGTATTGTTGTGACCATTACACATTACAAACAAAACCCTTGTTTCATAATAACATAACATAACTTCACGCGGTTCAACTTCTTGTGGTGTACACATAGTAAAAGGTTTTTTTTTTGTAGGAAATGGAATAACATAGCTTAAAAATGGGATTAGGTCGCTATGTCTTGCCAAACTCCTCACATAATGAGATCATGGAGCTTTAGGAAGAAGAACACCCACATTCATATAGGACGTCGTACATATAAGACCCATATAATAGGGAGCAAGCCTAGTGCCACTAACCAGGAACAAATCCAGACTAGGTGCTGCTACTGAGAATGAACTCATGGAAAAACCGACTATAACTTGCCCGACCTGGGAATCGTACCCAGGACCTCACGCTCAGCAGTCGCGTTTTGCGACCACTGGACCAGCGAGGCAGCTGGTTAGTATTAGTTTATATTTTTTACTTCTAATATAATAAAATTCAGGGTACTGGTAGGTATTCTATTACAATTCATTGTTTTCAGAGGGGTAGACAGACACCACGGAATTCCATTTGCTACGGTCCTGTAAAATGTACTTTTTTCGCCTCATTCAATCTCGTCACAAATCCAACGCAATTAGTAAAATACAGTTCTTTAAGTAATTTTATCTTAAACTATTATTAAATACACATTATTATTTTATGTATTCAATTATTATTATATTTCATTACAAAATAAATTTTAAATCGAATGATTTTTTAAATGAAACCTGAGAGCTCATTGATAAGTTGTACCCACCTTCATATTATACCATAAAAGCAAATCGCAAATCTTATTGAAATAGGAGATAGTCGCTTTTGCGAATTAAATTAGAATAATTTTGAAATTACAAGATCCTTAACATGATGGCTGCTATAAGCACCATCTGGCCGACTAAAACGATTTAATCGTTCAAGCCATTAGCTTTCAATCGTTTTTCAAATAGTATGAATAGAATGAATAAGTAACGTTCAATTGTTATTGTTTATTAGTGATTTATAATCTGTCATTACTGGCATAAAAAAAGTTAATAGTGATAGATTATTCTCTTTTCTTAAAATCTAAAAACTTTATTGGTTTCGGTATTACTACTATCCTAAGAGCTACTTTTATGAACCGAATACGAAGTTTCCTTTCTCGCTAGGCGATTTTTGCGAAATCCATTCAACCTTCGACTTGAGCTTTATAATATTGTTATGCAATGGTGTTAGGCTTCATAATCTAAGTTTTTATACAGGTCTAGTTTACTAGCTAGACAAATAGACGTATATCGGCATTTGACACTCTGCAATAGACATCTCACCTATACGCTTTTCTAGCTACAAATAAAGTCATTAGACCTTACTCGAGACGTTGTTGAGCTCCAGACAGCACGGCACCGTATAGTTTACCACTAACCAGAAACCTTAACCGATTCTAAGACAATGTAAATCGTTTACGCAAATCCATTGTTTTGCAAATAGCCGCTTCTTCAGAAAGATACGCGGTGAAACTCAACAAAACTAGCAGTTCAGTGCACAAACCAAACACTCTTCTTATTCCGTGTCAATAGAGTTAAAAATCGCGCTAATGTCATGGTATTCGTTTGAAATCGATCGAACATCAAAGGCTATAAGCATGAAGTAACGATTCCATGCGTGCGTGAGTCACGTCACATCACATCACGGAGTGGCGTCGAGTTACGGATTCCTAGGCATTGGTTACGACTCACACGTGGTAGAAAACATGGCATTACCGATCCTGAAATAAGTCAATAAGTGCGTAATATTGCATTGTACACACTACACAGTCGTTTCGTATGGCAGTCATGAGGCAAACAACACAAAAACAAAACAAGGCCAGGTTTCAGCATTATGGTTTTCATGATTGTTTGTGTATAATTGGTGCTCCACGTCTATGACATAGCTGGTCACGTCTCCGTCGTCACTGCCATCCTGACTAAAAATAAAACGTATTGAAAAGAATTATATTATACCAGCGAAAAATTTAACAGCTGCAGCGAAAATCCAACCTTGTATCACTGGAATAAACGGCTCCCAGTACAGAGGGCACTTACACGAAGAGCTCGAAACAGCAGTGTAAAGTTTATGATTTATTTATTATACAAGTAGTCTATAGAGTATACCCACAACCCTGTAAAGTACAGTGATTACAGTAATTCTAGTTTTCTTTAGATCAACGTAGAACATAAGAAGGCAAATATAAAAGAAAAGAAGGAAGGAGAGCACATCGATTTATTTATGAGTACGGCAAAGAGTACTGTGAGATTATCAAAAGAAGTAGATATAGGGACCTAGAGGGATGCAAGGGAAAGCTAGCTACCTACAGAAGGAGCGAAGCAATAAAGAATGGTGTGTATAAATCTTGTTCTCTCGTCTATTCTTCCTTCCTATCTTTCCCATCAGTCATTCTCCCTTAAAATCTCGAGTTTTTTTAAGAAACTAATCTTCGTGTGTCATAGTAGGTACCTCTATACCTTTACGAGCCAAAAATTGAATCGGTTATAAGTCCGTTACGACATCAAATTCATTTACAATTTTTCATTTTAATTACAACATCAAATTAAGCCCCATTCTCAAGTGAACAGGTGGTCTACTAACACAGGTGGACAATATTACGACCTATACCAATAAGTTTTCATTCTACGTAACTGTATACTTGTATTCTAATACAAATGCAAATACTGCAAAACGTACTTCGTCAAGTAGCGCAAACAGCTACCTTGGTGCCCTCGATATCATAAAAAATCACTCGAATTACGCCACATGGTGAACCAATGCAATGTTTTATATAGTAAACAATGTCTCGATATCATGGGTTCCTATTTCATAGATCAATCACTATTCCAATAATTATGATAAACACATGAAAATAGTCGATTCAGGTGTTACATAATGATACTTGTGTACAATTTGGGCGCGGAAATGTTCTAGTTTTCTTACTATGTAATTCTAATTAGCTACGTAATGTTTCAATAATATTATGAAATGTTTTGTTGGACAGCGTCAGCATCCATCTAGGAGATGCTTGGTCAGCTACATAGGGTAAATATTTTTACAAATCAGATTGTAACTGCGTCTGTAGAAGTTAAGGTCGTGTGATAATGCTTACATTTTATTTATAAGTAAACATTATTGATTGAACTAAATCTTAACATTTATCTATGTTAATATCACGCCTAGTGTGTCGGGCTCGTTTTTGGCATAGATATTTTTTGCTGCCTCTGGAATTACGAAAAGTTTAGGTACTACTCACAAAAAACTATACCTAGTAGCCTCAATAAAAAAATGTTTTATAATTTACGTTGCATTAATTATGAACAACTGTTCCAGAGAACGCACTATAGATGTAGTCTACCACCCATCTATAGTGGCTATTCCTATCAATGTACAAATAACACTACCAAATTCTCCTCTTCCAAACATCACAAACACAGTCATAATCTATCTTTCTATTAGTAGTACCTAGTAGTACAATGTTCTTGTTCACATGATTATTTCATTAACCTTTAAATGCAACTTAGCTGTGACCAATGTGCTTTATTTAACAGTCAATGTAGTAAAACAAAGTTATAAGTAAAGTAACTACATTTGTCATAGAAAACAATATGTTTTTATTCATGAGTTCAGTTCATACGGGTAGATACTTCTAACATAAATCAGCAAATCATTCAAAATCCAACAGTCAGTCAATACAAAAAGTAAACAGTCCAACAAAAGTAAAAAAAACCGTTACTATATAAGTAGGCGCCAAAACAGACTCAATTTCCACTTATAAGTCTGCTGTCCTCGATTTTTGATATAATTTTACACTAAGTACTACCTATCTAGGACGACCGCCATTTTTCAACTTTTTGTCTTCGAAGTCGAACAGCTTTCACCGAGGCAAAGGAGATGTGACGTTAAGCCTAACGGTGCGACCTCCTTTCATAAGGACTCACAGTTAAAAGAATTTGTGCGAGGCAGATGAACTCAAGAAATAATGAGCCGTTATTTTCGCCAAGACCGTATAAAGTTTAAGTTCAATAGACCATTGTAATAAATTGTGTACTAAAACGCTTGAAATAGTTTCCTTTGTTTTGTTTATTCCCTAATTAGTGTTAATATAAACAGTATGATATGTTATAGCTTTAAGACCAATACATTAATTATTTAGGTACTACAAAGACAAACCAATTCATAGTTATTGGTAAAAGCTTGTTTTATAAGCTAAATATTGGTTGCGCGTTTCTCGATAAATATGTCGTATATTTTCCCGTAAAAGGCTAACAAATATACACAAGTTCCTGTCAACCACACTCGCTTTTCCGCAGCGTTCCGACATGACAGCTCTTAGTCAAAGACTCGCACAATATTATGAACTAGTGAAGTAGTATGTGGAAAATATAAGTGAATATATTTTTCCGTATGTGAAGGGGTGGGCAGTAGAGGCAAGTGTATTTTGCCAGTTATATAATGGGGTGCGAGCCTATTGCCATTAACTGCACACAAATCCTGCCACCGTGCATGCTGCTTTTAAGAATTACCTAATAAAAAGTCCAATAATACTTTAGCCAGACCTGCGATTTAAAACCAGGACGTCATGCTCCGTAGTGCTCTTAGCAAACAATAGACCAAAGCAGCAGGTTTTCAAATATAATTTATAAACATAATTTAAAAACGTCACCCTTAAGACGTAAATACTAAAAGAGAACTTGAAATTCGATGGGTGCGAGCAGCGACACGATGGCTCAGTTGGTTAGAGCAGCGCCACGGTACGGCGAAGGTCGCGGGTGCAAGTCCCGCTAGTGGCCATTATTTTTCAAATTTCCTTTATCAATTTAGAAGAAAACATAATGTTATACGTGTTTGTAAGGTTACCAATATTGTGTAGATTTCGTTCATTGCGTAGGCCCTATAAAGATGTATACTAAATGTTGTAACACTTGTATCGGTGACTGGATTTAGCACTTCACTAGGCTTAGAATTTTAGAAATTATAATTATATTAAGAACAGATGCAGCCTCACTTGTTACTTCTAATTAAGTGTTACGATAACAGTAATCTAATCTGTAAATAACGAATACCCACTTAAAGAAAGTCCCAGCTTTTTTAGAATTATAAGAAGTGTAAAAACGCCTTTTTCTATTGGTATCTATCTATTTTGGTTTGAAGAGGTCATATTTCATCTGCTAAAATGACACAACTCATCAGGAATTGTAACCCTCATCATTGCCTTGACGTAATCAACGATAAATTAAAGTGAGAAGAGGTTTTAACGGCATTACTTTAGTTATTCGCATTGTGCGTAGGCTTGTGATAAGTACGAATTGCCCCCTTACTATGAACTCTTAAAGCAGGACATTTTAAGATGTGGAAGCGAGACGCCGCATTACACAGCACGTAGCGGCGTACCGTTTCCACATCTTAAACTGTCCTGCTTTAAGAGTCATAGTAAGGGGGCTGTAATAAAGCTATGTCGGTAAACGTTTGCTAGCTTTCGATTACAAGCCCAACAAATTGGTTAACTAGTAAATGTATGTGCAATTGTGCACAATTACCGGGAATACAGGCGTGATGTTATGTTATCTTATTAAAATGATAAATTTACATACATACATAAATATATGTAACTAGTTATTATCCTGTTCACCTCAGAGGAGTTCCCTTTTATAAGGAGTCACACCTTATCTTCACATGTCACGCTGTGGAGACCCTATTGCTATTGATCTAGGCCAAACACTATATAAGAATCCTTAGGAATGCCTACATCACTGCATATTTTTTTAATTGCCAGCTCTATCCTATCTTCTAATAATACGCACATTACCAATAATATGCAAACATAATTTAAGTTATTCTTGGATAATCGGCAGTAAAGAATAAGTGAAGTAGGAAAAACAACCTGATTGGCGCAGTGACTAAGCCATTGGACCGCTGCGCTAGGGGTTCGATTTACGCACGGGACAAATATTTGTGTGATCCGCAGATGTTTGTCCCGAGTCTGGGTGTTGGTTTATGTAATATTTCATGTTTGTAAAATGCGCCCACGATACAGGAGAAAGAACTAGTGTGGGGCGACGTTTTTATAAAAACAAAAAATAAACATTAGTTTATTCTGCACGTGGATTAATAGAGAGGCCTGGAATGCCAGTCAAACTTAAAACTAAATTATGCTTAGCAACAGCGCTTTCAAGGGCACCAAGGCTTGGGCCATTTTTTGCCGATTCGCCAAATCCACCTTTTTTAAGTTGTCGACAGCGTAAGCTTCCACTCAGGTAAGACGAATATATGGGTCAAGTGCGATATTATCTGTCATTCAAGTTGCCATAACGATTATGTAACGCTGCTGTGTATTTTGTGTAATTGACGATGCAGATAAGATTTTTATTGCACTAACTGCGATGATCTAAGTGTGTGACTAGATGACGTTACAACCTCTTTGGTAAGTATGGCTCTTCTGAGTTAAGATAAGCTACACTTTAGTTTGTTTTACATTGCTTTTTTTACTGTAATTGGTTTATGCCGTTGTAATTTAATTAATTAAATAAATTTTATCTTTTTATTTTATGTCAGTAATGAACATAACATCACGCCTCGATTCCCCGAAGGGGTAGGCAGAGGTGTAACCATGGCACACCTACATTTCGCTAGGTATGTTGTTAGTCCCAATGTTATGTTATAGGGGGCGAGCCTATTGCCATCAATCGAGCACAAATCAGACTCCAAGCTGCTAATGGCAAACGTAGTCTCCGAGTTAGGCATTGGAACTCCAAAATAAATGCAAAAATGCTAGTCCGTATCCATCCGTTTTTTTAACTTCTGCACAGGTATTTTTAGTGGGTCTGGTTCATAATATCGACAGTCACTACATCGACGGTCGCTGTATCGACAACGTTCCATCGACGGGTTAATGAATCGACAGTACACCAAATCGATGGTACGCTACATCGAAAGTACACCAAATCGATAGTACGTTATATCGACAGTACACTAAATCGATGGTACGCTACATCGACAGTACACTAAATCGATGGTACGCTACATCGACAGTACACCAAATCGATAGTATGCTGTATCGAAAGTATATCAAATCGATTATAGATACGTTGTATCGACAGTACACCATATCGATGGTACGCTGCATCGACTGCCCGACCTGAGCCAGATTTAAATAGAAAACATAAGCATTTTTTAAAGTTTTTATCACAATATGTCAAATTTATATGTTGCTTGTTGTTTATGTAACCCACATAAAATGGTTTATAGCATTTTTATTTTGAAATTACACAAAAATACACTTTAAAAGGCATATGTTTTCTATTTAAATCTGGCTCAGGTCGGGCAGTCGATGCAGCGTACCATCTATATGGTTTACTGTCGATACAACGTATCTATAATCGATTTGATATACTTTCGATACAGCATACTATCGATTTGGTGTACTGTCGATGTAGCGTACCATCGATTTAGTGTACTGTCGATGTAGCGTACCATCGATTTAGTGTACTGTCGATATAACGTACTATCGATTTTGTGTACTGTCGATGTAGCGTACCATCGATTTGGTGTACTGTCGACTCATTAACCCGTCGATGGAACGTTGTCGATACAGCGACCGTCGATGTAGTGACTGTCGATATTATGAACCAGACCCATTTTTAGGTCATTATAATATCATACATATTATGTCACCGATGCCAGAATTCATGATTTTCATGCATGCAGATTTTAGAATCGTATCTGGTAAAAGTTATACTGGCACATAACATTCCTTATTTCCATCGGAATCTCAGACTAAGACTAGCTTTATACTAAAAATAGCCACAAGCCAAGCGAGCTTGCCGGTGACCACAGATCCTTATAGGACCTAAAATATAAAAGCAATTTTTAAGATTAAAATAACAAGACAGTCTCTTCTGAATGTTTTGGATACCAGCTAGTTATCATTCTTCTAAAGTATAGACCATTACCCACTAATTCATTAAAAATGACAATATTTAATGAATAATATTTAAAGACGGGTTTAAGGTTAGACAGGTATTACCCTCGTTTATAAATAAGAGGATTAAAGTTTAGAAAGCACCGAATTCTCGCACCATCGTTGTACGCCAACATTGGCCAAACAGAAGCCAATCATCGATGTGACACAATGCCTACATGATCAACACAACGTTTACTTAACAATTAACTCCTACCTCATCAGATTGGTTCATTCAACTTTTTTCTTTATCTGAGTCACTGGCCACTATACAAATGTATGCCGCTATTTCGTAATGAGTAACATAGTAGCATTCTTTGTGTATCGTATGAATCTAGCTGAAGGAATGTGCTGAAGTGCGCTCCTTTTGACGTTACGCAGCGGATGTCACATAGGCCCTTGTGTACGAGCGGAAATAAATAATTACTAAGTGTGAGAACTTTTTATTTGACGGGATCAGTACTCTCTTAGTTCCAAGGTATTTAAATAGCCCCTGTAGCCAGGTCGCTTCTGGTTTAATCTAAAAATGTTGTAATGGTGCTAAAAAAAAACAGCAAATATTTTTTGGCAGCTTTCAATTGACAGATAAAGCAAGATTTGAAATATATACATTGGGGGCATATTCCTACAGTAGGTAGAATAATTAGAATAGTCTTAAACGAATAATTAGGTCAATTAAAAAGTAAACACTCTTATTATTTTCAGGTCTCCAACTGCATACGACAGACTTTTTAAAAAGTCCCTCCTTATCTTATTAATAAAAAAAGCTTATGAAATATTATATAAATAGTTATTATTATAAATAAGGTACGAATTGAAAACCTTCTCCTTTTTTTGAAGTCGGTTAATGAGCATCTTGCAGATAAATTATAAATGTGCCCTATTTCCCAATTTTACATTTAATTATGCCCTGATGTAAATACCATATTTGTATACCGTAAACGGTGAGACATGGCTTTCACTTAAGGTTTTAATAAGATCTGTACCCTACCTATGTGTATACAAATAAAGATTTTGATATCACTACTTACTGCCTATTAATATGATGATCCTAAATGTTTGGACATCTTTATTTCTACATGTAAAAGGGACCGAGCAAAATTAGAAAATCAAGTCAAAAGGAAATTTCAAATTATAATAACGATATAATTACGCGTGGCGTACGCATAATTATATCGGCTAAAAACATTTCGTTACGACTCATTTGGAATTTTTAATTTGAATTTCTCTGCGTATTTTAAAATAGCAGCCTCTGTAAAAAGATGCAGGAATGAGGAAGTTGTACATGTATGCAAGGATCGCGGCACGTGGCGTCCTTTAACGTCTGCCATTGAAGAGGGGATAGTCTACGTACGTTTATTTTAGTCAGTAATCAAATAGTAAACCATATTTTTATTTATTTATTTATTTATTTATCATACATACATCATTTTTACAGGTTTACACCCAATATAATAATGTAGCCACAGTTAAAAAAATAAAGACTATATAAATAAAATATAAAATAAATAAATAAATATTAAATATATGAATAATAATAATATAATAATAATATGAAATATTTTTTAAATATATTTGAAATGAAAAAGGCCCAAAACATTAAACAGTGGCTCAAGAAGGCTCATGCCCAGCAGTTGGGCAACTAAGAGCTGATGATGATGATTTAGCCTGAAAGTCAGGCTTTATATCCAATTTATTTTCATCCTCCAGCCTATTCGTTTCTCCTAACGATGTTGGTATCAGCTCCCAGTCTAACAAGATGAATCCAGCATTATACATGGAGCAACTTATCTGAACTCCAATACCCAACTCCAACTGAGCTTCTGACTACCGGTAACGACTGTCAAATACTGGGGGCGGTGTCGTAACGTGTTCTGTCCAATGCAATGGAAAATAGCACTGATAGCCGAGTGACCGTGTGTATGACCGTGGTTGGACTGCCAAGGCAAAGGTTGCAAGTTCATACCCCGGCACACACCCACGAATTCATGTGCGTAATATAAATTACTTATAAGTTGCTAAAAGCGGCGAAGGAAAGCATCGTAAAGGAACCGGAACACCTAAGAGATTTGTGTGTCAAGCCAGGTAATAGGCCTACAGGTTGTTCATCAACCATACGATAAGAAGATCTATGAATGAGGTGATCACCCATACGCTATCCTAGCGACATATCTTTGACTTCATAATACCCATACTACATATGTGATACATGAATACGAAAACTAATTTAAAGTTTCCATTTACCTATCTACCGTCTTGGCTAAAAAAATATTTTGCAAAATTTTATCACAACCTAAATTATTACAAAACATACGCGTACTATCGCAACTAGGTGCACGAAAAACGGCTGCTTTACATACGAAATTAAACAGAGCGCATTCAGTCTTGACCGATAACGTAAAAAATTGAGATCAAACGTACGTTCGTATCAGTGATAGATAAAATAAGTAGGTGAGTCTTGAGTCTATCTCTGTGGGAATCGTACAAACAACGCCGTAAAGGGAATGTAGGCCAATCGCGGGCCACGGACATCCGAGCCGTAAGGAACGTAACTACACTTACTAGTTACTACCGAATTCTTACAACATGATTCCCTGTCATTGCAGTATCGACATAGAAAGTAGTATATGCTTGACATATGAAAGAGATCGCTCGTAATTATGGTGAAATGTGTTCCTAGTTCGCGTTTTACCGTTTGTTAGTAACGGATTTCATCTTAGTCACCAACAGCTAGATTCTGTGCTATTCATGAACAAATGAAAGTGACACAGAGGTAAACAAATATTTGGACGTGCTAACGCTGCTCAACTGCTTTTGCCTAATAAGTGTATAGGACGGATGGGTTTAATATTCTCTAAGAATGTTCAGGCCAACACAAAAAAAAGCGGCCATCAAGAATTGGATGAAGTCGGCCTGGCAATGATGGAGATGTGTCAAATTAATGTGCTTCGTACTTATAAATATAGAAGGTAACTGCCGGTGTAAATAGGCTGTTTATTGGGAATCATGTAATGTTCACAACGAAATCACTTAAAAGTAACATAATACATGCATTTCAGACCTACATACGCATACTTTCAACTGTATCATTGATAGCATCAGCATCAAGTCACCGCTAGCAAGAATTGCCGCATTTAGGCGATTCCTTTTCGCTGACACTACTGTGAAAAGAGGTCAGTGTAACAAAGAAGGCACAATATCCATGGAATAATGACTGTATGCATAAAACGCAGTCTTCGCTACGTGAGTCAAGACCGGCCGTACTCCCCGTGACTCATACTAGCTCCAATTTCTTCACCAAACATACACTCATTAATTATTCTAGGTAATTATACAACGATGTGATCAAAACAATTACCAAGTGTAATTAACTGATGACATGTTCATTATGGCTACTTAATTTACTAACGGTCCTATCAGTTTCTACTTACTTAATTAAGATTATTTCGGAACAAAGGCGAATGAGACTACAAAATGCGCTTACGCCCTTAAATAACGCCCTAACAGAGTTCATGTTGGCAGTACTAATACAATTTTATGATGCCTGGATGGAAGCTTTTTGATAGCTTTCGCTAACAGCTTCTGGTAAAGCAGTAACAACTCGAACGTCCAGAAAAGTCCGTCCAAAAAGATGAAATTTCCATTTCAGGAATACCATTTAGCTTGGGTAATTATCATCTCTATCCATGAATGCAGGTAAAAAACTAATTTGTACCGTAAAAATGATCTGAGGAAACAATCTAAACTATGTTCTTATAACCGATTTTCAGTCTCAGCGGCCTACCTCACCAGAGACAAGCCGAATCCGCAGGAGAGCATAGACGTACAGTGCACAAGAATGAGCGCAGACACAGATGCACACCCTATTCCCTCACTCTCATAGTTCGATGGGACGGTAGACCGACACGACCGGAGAGAGATCAGGCGCAGGACCAATGGCTTAACTTAACGTGTCTTTCGAAGCACGGAGGGATCTCGAGTCTCGACATCTGTTAACTGTGTAGCTACGAGCCCCTCAAACATCACACACGTTAATACTTTCATTCTAAATATCGGAAAATATTAATTTAGTGTCATTTCTCCAGAACTTTCCAGAGTTTTCAGCACAACGCTATTTACCTTTGTTGCCCCGGTTGATTTTCTGAGAAAGAACACAAAGAACATACAATCTTCCGTGTGTTTAGTTCACTTTATAACGTTTGTTATTGTAAAAAAAAAACACAAAACTTTTTATTATACGTTGTGGTAAAGCTAATACAAAGCAAACTGGTATTCGTCACTCAGCAAATCTGGTAACCATATAGTTACATACTCGTATATATTTCGTACCAGGTGGTAACAAAGCTGCGCATCACAAAATTTAAGTTTATTTTTCATAAGAACCGTTACCTCACATTTAAAAATTCCTCTGAATTGGCATTTCTCTTCAAACTTCCAACTACTTAACCTACCTTCCTCGGGAAAAGAAGGCTCAAAATACCTTTAAAAAAACAATAGATTTGGAACCTGTTGTAAAATTGTATTGTTGTCGGACATTTGAATTCTGACAATAGGGGATGGTAAATACCAAAATCCTTTTACAATACGTACTTACAGGAGTAAGTATGTAAGGTTATCCACAGTTTGACCTCCATGTGAACTCCACTAAGTAAATCCTGTGAAATCCTAGTCTATTCTCGCCATAGTTGTAAAAACATGCCCGCTTTGGTATGTACATAACTTCGCAAAATCTTATGGTGTAGAGTTTGGCTCGGCCCAAAATAAAACCGGCCAACAGGGCTGGACGTGGCCGGGAATATTTGATGCAAATTAATAAAAGTACAAATAATAAGAATTGCAGCTATCCTCCTCACACATAATCTCCCGTCCCCTTCTCTGGCTCTATTAGTATAGTCTAATTACCCTAGCCTTTTATTAACTGGGTAGACATCCAGACGCGCAAAGCGGCAACATCTGACCTTTGCGAATAATTAACTACGATATTGGTTGCTTGGATTGATATCCGATATTAATTACGTAGAACAATTAGATCCTGAGTACCCAATGATTGTCAGAAGCATTTTATATCTTGATTAATTTTCTCCTCTAATTATATGAAAGATGGTCCTTCATTTATTTAGGGGAGAAGCAAGTAAACATGGTATGATATTGTTTCTGTGTGTGTAGACAAGAAGATTAAGATCTGCAGATCAATTGAGCTTCAAAACAAAACCATAAGTGTTATGTAGCCTTAAAAACAAATAGCGTCTGATGAGAACCAGTGGTCTGCAAAAGTCTGAAGCTTTGCCTACAGATGACGATAAAGGGAAAGTTCCGATGGCATAAGTCTCGCACCACACAGTGGGCTTATGATGCGGTAAAATGTGGGCGGAAAGCCCCTTGATAAAGGTAAACCTTTGGTACTCCTACGGGGATTATAGGCGTAAATGTTTGGACGGATGCCCATCCGTCTACGAAATATATCTACCATATCTACGGAAAATAACCTACACCACAATTATAATTACAAGATGATTGTTTTTACAAACATGACTGTAGCAAGCGGATATGTCTACATATTATTATAATGTTTTTCTTTATGATTCCCCTGTAATTGCGGAAATACTGGTATGTCATGGCTCTTTTATAATGCCTTTTGTGTAAAAAACTTATTGATCATCGCTATATATCGTAGTCTAAAGGTAGAAGAAAAAAAAACAGAAAAAAGTCGTAGAAGTAGGTTGACTCATAAACACTAAAAGCAGAAATTGAAGCTTAATAACCTTGATTCCTGAAAATCTTTCAGTCAGTTTCGTCTAGACGTTAATCTAAGTACCTACTTATCATTAAAAGATAAGCGAAAAGCCACGCTACATCCCTGATGAGAACTATATCCGTCACAGGCGAGATAACTGAGTCTGAGACGCGAGCAGCTGGTAGTGCATACCATCGCGAATTCGTGACAATGTTTCTCAATGCGACTGTAGTAGGTATTGGTATATATGTATGCAAATAATTGAATGATTGGCTATTTAGATTCCTACTATTGTTAAATGATACCCTATTACCGTATAAAGATACACTCTTGGTTAACTTGAATGAATGACCCTTTTTATTCTATTGACCCACAAAAAGGAGGGTAGGTAATGTTTTTTATTTAGACAGTTACTGTATCCCGGATACCGATGCTGGATTGCTATGAAGTGAGTTCGTGATAATAGCTTCCGCTTGCGACTTCGTCAGCGTGGATTTCGAATTTTTTATAGCGTCCTTCATTGATAAATGGACTATCCAAAACAAAAATATTTTTTCCATACGGACCAGTAGTACCTGAGATTAGCACGTTATCGTTAAACCAAACAAACAAATTCTGCAGCTTTATAATATTAAGTATTAGTATAGATGTCATTGGTACCCACTATTTTATTGTGTGATTCCTAAACTAAGAATACTTAACTAATATTAAAGGGAGCGAGGCCCTCGCTAGCGTACCATAAAGTAGGTCTAGGTAGGTATATCTTCCTAAACTGAATTCGTATGGTTTGTTTTGAGAACAAAGCACGTTTTCTATTGGTACTGTTTGTAGGTTATTACGAGATAAGGCTTTCAAGAAATAACTAAAGCTAGCCACAACAATGTTAATAGTTCTTGTAGATGGATAGGAAGACAAGGAAAAATTTACTCTTTGGATAGCTTTCAAACAGACCATGACGGCAATTCGTAACTTAAATTGTACCCATCGCAATTTATCCTTTTTTTTTAAGGTCGCTTGACGCTAGGAATTTCTTTAATATCGTGAGTGCGTTGCACAAATATGAAATATCACTTACACAAACAACTAGATTCGGGACAAAAAACATCAGTGAATCGCATAAACAAAATCGAACCCGCCTAAGGGCAGAAGTCTAATTGCTTAGCCACAGCGCCAAAAAAAGCCTAATTAAATAAATACTTAAACTAAAGTTATCCCATCGCTTGGCTTTGACTTAATTTATTTAGGTATTATTGATATTTACAGAGCTTATCCGTGAATAACTACAGTAACTAACTATGTACTTCCAATTTTTATTAACTATTCATTATTTAATCCAATTTGGCGTGGGTGATTCTTATATTAATTAACCACCTAAAAACAACGAAATAATTTCTTTACGATATGAACCAATAAAAATTTTAAGTAATTGTAAAACTGCGTTTTCTATGTAAGCTGTGAATTACCATAAATAAATTTAAAAAAATATAAAATCTATAATTTCTCTGATAGCTATGAAATGAAAGATGTTATCAATAAAAAATTATAAAATGGGGATTTCCCCTTAATATTTAAATTAAAGTGTGATTAAACGTCTATGACTTAAACAACAATGTTCCAATAACGTCGATCCTTGGCGGCCACTATGTCTTATAGGCCAGCTTTTCAAAGTTGGTTAATGTTTGTAAATATTAATCGTCGAGCAAATATTTGCTGAATCGGATCAAATTCAGCGCATTCTACGTATAAAACCGATATAACCATGTAACGTTGCACGCCTGTACCATTAATTATAAAAGTTACCCAGCGTCCACCATCCACCGTCCAATATATCCCAGCGCGCTAATCGCGGTCATTCCGCATTCACTCGCTAGTCGCTAGCATCGCATCGCTGTTCGAAACTTTGCACGCTCAGTTCGAATTTGGCGCGCAGACGGCACCGGTCAGCGACGTGCGCGCCTTAGCCAAAGGAAGCTCGAAACGAGCGAAGTGAGGGAGCAAAAAGTTTTGTTTGTTGTGTTTATTTTTTGTTTATATGGAAGTCAACGAACTGGTTTTACTTAGTTATAATGAAAGACTTTATGTGTAAGCTTTAGTAAAATTTATACGAAATAAATATCAATTCAGTGCCAACGGATACATACTTGGTATGTAAGTGTGTTGTGTTTTTTTATCAACTCGCGGTTATCATTATGCGGTCAGTGCGAACTTATTTGAGCTTTACATCCTTTGTTTAGGTATCTACGGCGACGCGTACGCTTACGACCGACTAGTAGTACATCGTACTATAAACAAGTTTAACTGTAGTATTTATAATGGACGGCGAAAGGAAAATCCACATGAGCGAGGGTGTTCCCTTGAACTCAACAGGTGCGGCTAACATTTTTCTGAATACTGGTAAAAATACAAAAGTAAACTCACCAGATGGGACTGTCATTCATCTCAATACAGGTGACTTTTATTTATTTACAACTAATTAACATTAGATTAATCTCGTAAAACAGTATAAATAACGTGGTGTTTTTATTTGTCAATTACAGAGAAACCGTCAGACCTCGGCGTGCATATAAATACAACGTTCTCAATAGCGTCTTCCAAGAAAATTAAGCTTTTGTTCGTGTTGAATTTTTTGTTGAGTGTTATTTGTATGGTTATAAGTTGTTCGATAGCGTTCTACTACTGGAACGAAATGATATCGATGAGAAGACAGTTGGACATGATTAAGGACCACTTTATAATACACAACTTGAACCAAGACCGAGTAGTACAGAGCGCGCTAGTGGCCCGCCCAAGGCCGCCCGGCCTCGTCGAGGCGCGGGAACCAAGGACAAGGTCCTTCGAAGATGACGAAGTCCCACAGAACGCCAGAAAGTTCTATGTGGAAGACCTAGGAGAGGACATGTTGTTGGTAGACTCAAAGAAAAAAAATGCAAGCAAAGACAATGCACCGGTTTATGACTTAACAGTGCTACAAAAAGGTTAATATATAAATCATTTACTTATTTTTATTTATATCAATTAAAGTATCAATATTGTGTAAGTAATGTCAAAATAATAATTTAATCATAATTTATTGCAGAACTGGTGGTGGCTCAGTTCAATGGTGCAATTCGAGAAATTAATATAGGGACACAATGTAAGTATTTATAATACATAATTTGTTGTTTATAAGATACACTCAAAAACTTTTTGAATGAATAGGTACTTATATTATTAACATACTTACTTAGTGATAATTGCTTCAAGTTCATTAAAAACATACTCAATTTTAGAACATTAACAAAATTATACCTACCTACTCACATAATAAACTGTTATAGCTTGTGATAATACAGGCAAAGATAACTGGACAAAGAACAAAATACACCTCTGTACACAATTTTAAGTGTTATGCACTTAAAATTGTGTACAGAGGTGTATTTTGTTTTGTATAAATAAATAAATAAACATATTAAATCAATTGAAGAACTCAAGCATAGTGACTAACATAATTTTAAAACAAGTATGTCGCTACTGAATTTCATAACTGCTGTAATAAAATATAAACAGATAAACTCTGGGTTATGTATTTATTTTAACAGAAAATAGTTCTAATTAAAATAATATAAGCTTGAAATTACAAATATGAAGTATGTTATGAACGAAAGATAACTATAAGAATTAAGAAATCCTTTGTACCATAGAGAATTTTGTAACAATGATACCCTTTGTTGAATGGTACCTTACGTATTTTGATTTCTTAATTTTAATTTATTACGATTCACTAGCAAAACTGTTTGTTCCTAATTTAAAATATGTCAAAGTAGGCCTCCATATTGAAAAAACTTATTATGGTTTTTTTTTTCAAGTCTAAAGCTGGAAACAAAGGTTTTTATATTACTGTGTAATACAACTGCAAATATGTGATTAAAATGTTAATTTATGTGTGTGTCAGACAGGATACGCCTAGATATTTGCATTGTGTACATAACAGTTCCAAGCTATTTTCATCCTTACGCAAAGGCTTTAAGGCTTACAATCCAACATTCTTTAAGTTACCAGTCTGACATAGTTACTTTGTGTACTGAGTTGGCTTACAACTTGTATGGATGTATGGTAGTAATTAATCTGCTCATAATAATTAAGTGTCCAGACATTGTTAGATAATTCTTTTTGTATCATCTGCATTCATTAATTGTGGCCACCAATTTATGGCTAGCTGTTAATTATATAATATCTATTTCAAGTGGTTGCAAAGATTAGTTTGCAGAAAGCTTATTCTTTTTGGTCCAATACCATAATTTATTCCTCTGTTGTGTTATATTGGTAGATGTTTTCAAACTGCTGTATACTAATAGACTGGTATTTATTTTATACTATGCGGATACCGCACCGGCCACCTTTACACTTAGAAACCAGTCATAAAGTTCAGGAACTCATGCTCATAGTAAAACTACATACATGTGCCTATATCATGGTTGTAGTATTCATTCAGTTATGTTCAATTGAATAATAACATTACGTATTAATTATAACGTTAATTAAATACTTAGTTCTGCCGTTTTAAACTTGCATCTGTTTAAATAGCTACATCAAGTTTAAACGTAGGGAGATCCCCTTTTAGTAAATTTATATCAGTTCAAGGCCACGCGAAATTCTGTAATCTTTTCTTATCTCATCATAATGTAGGAACATAAACTGCGGACTCCCTAAACTAATGCTGTGACTGTTTACAAAAAATATTTTTAATATTTAAGTTGCCAGTACAAAAAATCTAATTAGATTCCTTGCAACACTGACACAAAATATACCGGTATTGTGAGTTGTTACATTTATTACGCATTTCATCAATATTTACTTGTATTAGTGATAACTATATCAGTGATGTGCACTTATGACTTATGATAGCATAGTAATTGGCAACTGTTATCAGTTAAGAACCAACTTGCTATTGCTATAGAATGTTGAGTGACCCACTTCTTGTATCACATACTTTCAATTCGCTTTCAAAATAGAAAATTATTCTCTCTAGTTTGATGCGCTTACTAAAGTTGTGAAAAGCTGTACAAAAGATTATATATTATGATGATAGGGTTGCGCGCTCGATTCCCGCACGGGAGACAAAATTGTGTGATCCGCTGATGTTGATCTCGAGTCTGGGTGTTTGTGTATGTGATATTTGCTATATAAGTTGCTGTGGAAGCCGAACTCACTACACAAAACTTGGATGAATGATAAACTTATGGAAATTCAACCAGTACACGATATTGATGCGTGATTGAATAAATGTTACTACTTAGCAGATTATTGTACTTACGGTAATGTGTTATGGGTGATAATGTTATTCTTATGTCATCAATATGAAATAACCAGCCACTCCGTATGGTTCCCTTTATAAATACATAACATATTGAAAACTTGAGTGAGTGACCAATGAACTCTTTTTAGACTTATTATAATAGACACCAATACAAATGCTTGCTTCGTCTAAATTAAGTAAAACCCGGGAAGCAGATAGAGATATATGTAACTTGGGAACAAAATACCAACTAAAACACGCGCATAAGTTACAGGTTAGCAGTTTCCCCATAGGTCTTCAGCGCGTGTAAAGTTTAGTTAGTTTTATATAGAACTAGATTCCGCTCCTAACTTTGCCTGCGAGTTTACTTTTACCGTGTGTTTTCTAGGATATAATGTAGATTAGGGTCCAATCTATCTTCAAATCAAATTTCATTAAGATCAGTTCAGTGGTTTAGACTCCTGTAACAGACTAACAGTTTTGCATTAATAATAGTAAAAACTAATTTTTGTCCGCGGGTGTAGTCTATTTTACAGGAACCGTAACTTTACACTTACAAGTAGCCTCTGAGCAAAACTATCTCGATGCAAATGATCACGACTATAACACCCTTACTTTAAAGACTGTAATTTGAAATTTTAATACGAAGTAAAATATCGTCGGAATTGTAGTCAGTGAAGATTAGTCATAACCTTGCTAATTTTCTTCACGGTTAAGATTAAAAAAGCAATTCGAACCTCTTTCTGCCTCAAATGCAATTCGTGGTCGCTGAATGTGCAAACAAACGAGCACGAGCTCCAAGAATATGTTTGGAAGTAGGATCATAACGTTTATAGGTAATCCAATGACGCTAAAAATTGGCTGGTTTGGTCTCAAAGCGATTCAAACTTAAAGGAAAATAAATAAAAGCCTTAAAAGCTTTGCCCTTACATTTAAACGTGTGTGGGTGTATAGCAGATACATGTTAAGAGTTAAATACGTAGCTATTTTACGTAAATAACTTGAGTTTAATCGAGTTTATATATTCAGTACAAACAGTGGGTTGTAATTAATATTTTGGTAATTAAAACTACAGATAACTCAACTTATGGCAACGACATTTTATTGGTACCTTTAGGCATTAACTTTTGGATTTTAAGCAAATAAAACAGCGTTCATTAAATTAAATTTGAAAGCTTTTTCGAAAGTCATCTTCAATGTTTGAGTTTGTATTTTCCCATCGACCTCTTTGAGGTTGTGTTTTAGCATGGTATAATAATAATAATGCAAAGATCGAGCTTGCGCCATTTAGGATTCGATAATAGTTTTGTTATGAGTTTTGAAGAAGTTCGGGTAAATGTGGAACACATTAAACTTGAACCTCCCATCAGAATGAGGATCAGCATCAGGAATAAAACGTCTTATTAGAATACGGATCAACTTCTTGAATTATAATACTTTAAAAATATTTTTGGAATCCAGCAACGCCCTCCGTGTAAGACTGGCGTTCTAAAACAAACAAACGAGACGTTCAGCCTGAGATAAGTTAAATATTCAATGACCTTTGCGATTTGCTTAAATTAAAAAAATCAAGATATTGTCTCTTCTCAACATACAGGTTGTTTCAGAATGTATTTTTGAAACTTTATTTACACATAAGAATAATTTTCGATAGGTTATCAGTTAGTTTTTTTGTTATATAGTAATACTCGGTGTGCCCGCGGTTACAGCCGCGTTAAAGAATCATAATTCGAAAGACACGTAGCGCCACCTATCGGCCAAAAGCCCTTATTATTTACCTATTGCCGGTTTTACTCACGTCAATATTCGAGAATGCCCGACTAGTTTCGTATTGACGTCAGTATCTATAGTACATAATATGGATAACACCCACAAAGGTTATAACATCCCTGTCTTCTCTACAACCACATAATATAATATATTCATTGTTTATTCTCCTTGTCCCCAGCCATAATGGGTCCCTGGGTACGTGATGAAGAAGTGTCGTCCAAGAACAGTGAAGAGAAAATCGAGCTGAACAACAACTACGTCACTATCAAGGAGGGCGGCCTATACCTGGTGTACGCACAGGTATGTAACTAATACATTCCAGACTTCTAAACTCTATACAATGTCAGGTATACTTTCAAAGTAATTTTTAGACACCACTTTGGATGGAATTATACCCTATAAATGGCCATAGGGTTGACTACTATTACATGGAAAGATTTCTGTCAGACGCCGCCTGCCTTAGGGCAACACAGACATGATAATATGGCAAATAAAAAGATTGACAATGCACAAACTCATCTATTAGATAACATTTTAACCCGACTGCCAAGTAAGGGTTATGGCATCTCAACTTATAGATAATTTTTGTTTATTGATGTTCAAATTACTTTCAAAAACGTGAAAATATTTTTTTTCTATCAAAATTTAACTGAACCATTTCTTAGCTCTGTTACTACTACGAATTCCGTCCAAAAATATACTGGAAATACTTGTATTCAAAAAACATCTCCGATTTCGAGTAATGTCATGCTTGTTAAATCAACAATATTTCAAAAGTTCCCAACAGAAGCAGACAAGCTTTGCGGTCTCGTAGTATAGAATATCTTATAGTGAGTCACTTCCATTGTAACACAAATACGCGGTAGATATAAATGTATATCATTTATGTAAATGACATTTATAATACGTATTCTTACACGTAATACAGTCCGTAAAAACAGGGACTTTTGACCGCAAATAAATAGAAATGGGGATTTCTAAGTAACTTTAAGGTCATTGTAACTTAAATTCCGAGTGACGTGCTTGCTCCTAATGGCATAATACCAATAATATAGTATAAAACTAAGTGTAATACCAAAAAACAATAATATCGCACCGGTTTTACCCGAAGAGCTTGAGTACATTTTGCTAGTTATGTTGTGGTGCCCATCTAATAGGGGGCGAACCCACAGCCGTCAACCGGGCAAGAATCTGACTCTGAGAATACTATAGTAATGAGCTGCACTAAGAATTAAAAACTAACAGTAACTTACATACAAGAAACATTTTAAAAAAGTTTTATGGCTTCTCTGACGGTTAGTGATATCTTGAACTCTACTATTGACTATTGAGACTTCCTTAAAGCGTCAACTTGGCTTTAAATTAAACAAACAATAATATATAATAAAAATCCCTGTACAGCCAACAAAGGAATCCCTGGGATTCGTAAGGTTTTTACCCATAAATTACTCAGTCAGTTCAACCGCGAAAAACACCGCGTCGACATTATGATCTTATTTTATACATAGCATTTCTAGACCCTAACATTTCTTGTAGCCACGAGTCTTAGTAGCATGTACAATTTTTATTCCTTCTCTGTTACTAGTATTAAAATTCGGAAGTGTTAATTTTGACTCATTAAATCTCTTTTTTTCCAGGTGGTATATCTAACACAGTCACCAAATTGCTACTTCGTATGGGCGCGACAGACCGGCAAAGAGCCTCGCTTGCTATCCACTTGCGCGACGGGAGACGACTCCAGCAAGCGGCCGTTAAACAAATCTCAGATGTCCTGCTCCGTACAAACGGTAGCAAGGCTGTATAAAGGTGACGTAGTGAATATCGCACAGAGGGAGCTCAATAGGACAATATGGCTGAGACCCGGCTACAGCTACTTCGGCTTCGTGAAACTTAGTTCCTAAAACGGCTGTGAATTAGTTAAGGATAAATGCAAATGTAGTGACGCCCCGCTCCACTGTGAGTCAAACGTGCTAGTTACGCGAACAGGGACAACCTAGGTACTGTAGTCTGTCGGTGATATACTAATACGTCGACCTTATTATATGAGGATCTTGTTTTGTATTTTATTTCCAGTATTCATGCTTATATTGTTCGCACCAACATATAATTGTTGTTTGTTTACTGACCACTTAAATGTGCAATGGTAAATAACGTAAAAGCAGGAAAACTGGATTCGTGTAATTTGTATGAAAGCAAATTATTGATTTGATTCTTAAAACATTCATTTAATTCGAAAATAAAACTTAATCTTTAAAAAGGTTTTAACTAGATTGTTATTTACTCAACTAGAAGACTTTTTAACGACATAGTTTTCGCCAGGCGAGATACTGTTTTTTTATTAGCTGTTTGCATAATTATCACGCACAGTATCGGGGTTGATGTAAGTGAACACTGCCAGTGAGAGGATTGGTGCTACACATGTGATAGGATTCCCGCGATACAATCGTAGCGAGGGACAGGGAACGTATGTTACGAAACAACTCGTATAAATACAACTTATAAGTTTAATTAAATATTTAGGTGATTGCGTGTGCCATATGTACATAATGAATTGATTACGAACATCACATAAATGTGTATTGTACTGTTAATTCATAATATTGATAGCATTTGATGAGTCGGATTTCTTTACTTCTACAGTACTGTAGGTCGATTCTGGTAACTTAAGACATTATCGAGCAGTCCAATAGCGATGTGATTTGGATAAAAACCAAACAATTTCAACACGAAAATCGTTGGTTTTTATCGACAGCACATCGCTTTTGCACTGTTTGAGAACGTCATGTCACAAGAATAGACCTACTGGTTTGACGGATCATACCAATTACCAGTTATTTGATCTCCTAATTGGTAAGAATTATCCCACATTTTGTACCAAATTATTGTGTTGAAAATAACAAATGTTTATTTCTCGGTTATAATGTCAGTTTAACAGTTAATTGTACATATTATTGTTAAGTTGTAATAATTATTGTAGTGATAATACTACACTGTTGCTCAAGAGCATTTTTTGCATTGACTCATATTTTTATGTGTTAGTAATTATACAATTTGTAGTTAGGTTTTCTATGCAATATTAATGCTATACTGTAACGAGTACGGTTCGTGTAGATTTAAGTTACCATTATTTGGTGTTTACCTTCTAGTATTCTGTAGGAAGTTGTGGACTGAGAAACAATGGTAGGAAACAAAAATATAATTTGTTACATGTAAAATTAGAAATTACTCCCAACATTCGTAATCAACTATAATCACAGTTGCCATAGCTACCTTTGTGTGTATTTAACTTGTTATCAAACTCGCAGGGGCTTTCACCTCACATGTAGTATTTACAGTAACATTCTTTATCAGATTTTGTGTAGTCTTTCTAATTAGTACTGTAAAATATGTTAAAAATGTCCTATGTATTACTCAAGCGCCACTAATGCCACTCAAGCGTTTTAAATATTGCCTTAAATTTAAAAAGCTTGAGACTACTTAAAATAGTACTTACATTTATTAGTAATTATCAGTCCATGACATATTTAAATTGGTGCCGATTGTAATATTAAATTACAGTTAAGGTAACTTACAGTCTTTATTATTAATAAACAAAGACTAATAAATAATAGGTTAATTACAGAGACCAGATTATATAAAGTCAGAATCAAGTACTGCTATATATTGTGCTTAAAATATTAGTCTTACAAACTTACACATAAATATCTTATATCAATCAGGTTAAATTCATGTGCAACAACTATCTGTTTACTCTTCAACAGGCGTGATGATACGAAAATGTAAAGTTTTATAAATAAGAGATTTCAGTCTATTACTTTGGATGTATAATAAATATTAGTTAAACTTAATTTTAAACAACACCCGATCTTATGTTTATATAGAATCCCAGTCAGTCGATTACATTTCCAGGATTACATTTCCAGCGTAGTGTAGATTAAAACTAGTCTGTTTATTATGGGCTTGGCACACGATCGACTTTTTTTATGTCTTCCATTGTACTGAGCGCTCTAAACTGCCTTCTAATTCATTTAAATTAGTTAAACAAATAGCGTTCGATCGCCAGCCCAGACAGCTTAATCGTATAATTGTTAGATTCGTAAATGAATCAAAAAGTGCTAAAACGTAAATTTATATAACTAAGTTTTCTTTTGCTGAAAAAAAAACAGCAGGCATATGGTTTGGAACATAATCTGTGGAACCTATTTGTGCAAGCCATCTAGCTAGTCTATGCGTTCGCGCCACATACCCGTAGTTACTGGTTTTTCATTAGCTATTATTTATATTGTGTGTATAATTAGTAAAGCATACACGATTCAAGTTACATTGCGTAGTTATTTAGTAATAAGCCCTTTTTTATTGAAAAAATGTGATATCTTTAGTAATAAAATTTATTTTGTATGATTCTTACGGAAATTAGAATGTACAGTTCATTGTCTACTTAAAGTTATAGGAATACTTTGTGTATTTCTATTATAATAATAATATTTTTGGAGTTAACTCCCGTCCACAAATAAATGTGCCTTACAATTGAAGTTTTTGGTTTTATTTACGTAACACCATTGCTAGTGGAAAAGCAATAAAATGGGTCCTGTCCTGTCTAAATCAGTCTCCCGCGATAAGTAGACTATTTTCGCAGCAAGTACCGCCGATGGAGGAGGATTCGGATGAAAGACAGAAACAAAGACAGTATGATTGTATAACAACTTGGACTTTAACTTGTTTAAGCTCAACGTGAAACGCTTAAAATTATAACTAAAAGAAAATATATGCACATCACACAAAAATTATAACAAATCTTTGTGTGATGCGCATATAATATACCTAATCATTTGTTCTGTGTGGGTGTTATTGATCTATATTATGTATTTATTTAGAAATTTATTTGTACTGATAAACGTGTCAATTGTCTGGTTACCAGAATACTAGGCTCTGCCTAGTTTAGTATCAGATGACCGTGTGCGAGTTGTCTTAAGATATTTCATATTATTGAAGCGTTCTGATTAACGTTCCGTTTTCTATAACTGATTGACACTTTTAAATTGACAGTACGAACTAATGTCATTGCATGTACATCGGAACGTTAAAATAACCTCAAAGAAAAAGAATTGTACTGGTGAAGCTTATTATTATTTATTTACTGAAAAATTGTTAAAACAATGCTTACCAGGTAACTTTTATGCAATACATAAATCAAATCACATACTCCTTAGATGTTCATCTTAAACCCAGCTTAAATTATCAGCATAATATTTCGTACCTTGTTAAAACAAAACAATGATGGCATATTTTGTTTCAGGCTAAGATTCAGAAAAGACTTTCGTCTCATAGTAAGATGCTTGGCGGATAAGCCTTCTGACAGCGATGGGAAACCACCTAAAGACAAACCAGCAGCCAAAGGACCGCAGAAGTCTTCAGAAGCTGCCACAGAAAAGATACAAGAGCTCCTAAAGCTAATGATGGCTGAACCCAAAATCAAAGAAAGCGAGTACAAGGATAAGTTTGCTACTGCACCCGTGATACCCAGGAGGCGTAAGTCAGATGGAGCTAAAGTCACCAAAGAGAAAATAGGTATGCTTTCATTTATGTTTGTGACAGTTATATTTTACATTTTATGTGACTAACCGCCGCACTCAGGGATGTTAACGATTAATTAAACTGACACTAAGTAAAGATTTGACAAATAAAACCTTTACTTAGTGATAGTTTAAGAAATTAAATGTCTCTGAGTTTGGCGGTAAGTGTCAATTGCTTCACAGACACTCTGTTAAATACCAAAATTTAATGTTAGTATTTTATACATTTCTACCAAAAACCCACAAAATAGATATTACCATTAGATACCCAGAATTGCTTTAAAAATATTAATAAACAAGAATATTAATGTAGGTCAGTAAGGTATCTGATATAATATTTATGTATTAAAAAACATACTGGACATATATTTTTTAATATTTCTAGACAGTAGAAGTCCCATTTAGAATAGATTAAAAACTTGTATGTTTTTATTATTATAAGCCCTTATTGTCCCACTACAGGGCAAAGGCTTCCCGTCCCTCTTTCCACTTGTCCCTGTCTGCCACCACTCGACACCAGAAGAACTTATTAATTATAACATATTAAAGAAGATTTCTGTAATATAACAAAGTCAAGTTAATGTTAGAGGTTTAGATGAGTTTATTAATTTATTACAGGGGAGAGTATAACAAAAGCGGCAAGTGATGTGGCTCAAGCTCTCGGTGGTGATGTGAAGCAGACTGAAGCAGAGCTTCTCTCCCGAGTGCTGGGCAAGATTGATCAATCTTCTACCAACCTCAGGTAAAGTTATAATGTGACTGGACTAGAAATTATATAAAAAGACAACATACTCTTATGCCAGTATTAAACTTTTGAGCGCCACTGTCTTGTATAGAAGACAAATGTTTTCTATGTGAGATGTGCTCTCCACACCATAACTTTGTTAGAAGACAATAAAGTTATCGCATGGAGAGCAAGAAAACATTAGATTTCTACACAAGGGTTAAATTAAAAAAAAACCAATTTCTTTCGTTTTGTAATAACTTATTGATATAAATTTAGTAATCAAAGTAGATAGAGTATTATATTATAGACGGAAGATTAAATTCTATATATAGGAAAAATTCTTCTGATTTTCTCCAAAGCATTGTGGAACACCAGATCATAACACTGAGTCTTAATACAGGTCCATATCTATCACTTCAATAAATTAGTTCAAATTGTAGTGCCAAAGACAGATTAAAACAAAACACATCTAAAATGTTCACAGTGATCTCCTAGTTGGCATGAAGGTGGACCGTACAAAAGAAGCTGATGATATGACTCCGAACGAGACTAGAGGTCAGCAAGTGAAGCGATTGGTTAACAAAACCAAACAAGAAGCACAGCAGACCAGGTATTCCCAGAGGAAGGCTAGGCCTGAAGATGAGCATGCTAAGAGAGGTGAACCAAGACAAAGAACGTAAGTTACTTAGCCAACGTCACCTTTATGACGTATATACTAAAAGGGAACTTGATATTCGATGGCTGCGAGCAGTGACACGCCCAGCTTAATTCGTAAGAGCTGCGCCACAGTTAGGCGAAGGACGCGGTGCGAATCCTGCTTGTGTCCATCATTTTTCAGATTTCCTTTATCAATTTAAAAGTAAGTTACTTCTTGGTAGTAAACGAAATGTCATTCTGTTTCTCTTTTTTTTAAACGAACAAAACGTCGCCCCGCTCTCGTAATTTCTCCTGTATCGTGGGTGCGTTTTACAATCATCAACCGATACACAAATTTTGTCCCGTGCGGAAATCGAACCCACAATCCCTAGCGCAGCAATCCAATCGCTTAGGCACTGCGCAAAGCCAAGTCAATATGGCGTTTGATTGCCAGATTGTAGCCCTAAACACTGAATTGCATGCCATTTATCTACTGGGCTACTATAATTAAGATAATTAGATTTTACCTCCTCATATTCATGAAATTCAATTCCATCATTCCAAGAAAGGCCCCTGGGTATGATGCTCTTAGTGGTTTCTGAAAGCCCGCCCAGTGCGCTCTTTCCCGGTATTTTGGCCTTCCGCCAATACAAGCTTAATTCCAATTTTTTTTTTTATATCTGACCTGCCAGGTGATTAAGTGTGATACATATTTTTACTGTAACTCATTTTAGAAAGTATAAATTAATATCAATATTATTTTAGTCAGACATAATGTTTTTACTTTTTCTAGTAGGCTAAAAAAGAGCACTTACGATTACGAACCATCAAATTAATACCGCGGTGCTAGATAAACTCAAAAACTTTATGCACACTGTGTAATATCAAAGCTCGCAGTCAAAAACACTTTATTCACCATTTGTTCTCAGCACTAGCGTAACCACAAGCCAAGTAACAACAGTGGACATATTCAGCGGGGAACCTCTGGGCATCTTCAAGGCTGGGGAGGCCAACTACGGCACGAAGCTGGACGTGTGGGAGAACCTGAAGCAGCGGGAGGTGACGCTGGCCACCTCGCAGCCTCCCGGCAACTACTTCCAGAAGATGGTGCTGTGGACGGAGCAGGGGAAGGTCTGGAAGTTCCCCATCAATAATGAACAAGGTGAGTTATTAGTTTTTCCTTTACATGACTCCAAGATGTGTTCTTTAGTATCTTATCTTATTATTTTTTTTGTGGTAACTTCTTATATTCCTATATTACTCTCCCTAATATGTAACAGATTATTAGAAGAATAATTTTATGGTAAGCAGATGGTATGCAATACAAAAATGCATGATGAAGGGTTCTGCTCATATACGAGAATTTTACGATTCAACTTTCTATTACGAACGGCGAACAATATTTTTTGATTACTGAATTTTACAAAACAATTTCCAATCGTTGGGCAGACTTACAGTTGTGTAAGCTCCTGCCTCAGTAACCAATCTTAAAAGTTAAAATGTATTACAGGCTTAGAAGAAGAGCAGAATGTGCACTTCTCAGAGCACATATTCCTTGACGCTCACCTCGAGGGCTGGTGCCCTAAGAAGGGGCCCATCAGGCATTTCATGGAGCTTGTCTGTGTGGGCCTGTCGAAGAACGCCTTCTACACCGCCAAGGAAAAGAAAGACCATATAATGTGGTACAAGGAGTACTTTGAGTCCAAGAAGGATTTACTCACGGAAGTTGGTGCTTGGGACCTGAAATCATCTAGCTCTGAGGCAACACAGAGTAATTAGAAATGTATTATGTATTAAAGAAATATAATTAGTGTTACAATAGACATTGCTTTTAATTGCCCTTGATGTAAAAATGATCATAATGTGTAAAATATGGATGCGTAAATACATCTCAGTAGCAACGTGAAGTTCCGAAATTAGCCTGATTGTTTGTCATATGACAGCGTCCCATATCTTTAAACAGCACTGATACTAACTTTTAAACTATCGCGTTGCATGATAATTAGAACTACAACACGGGAATTAACGCGAACACAATTTTTTACCGTGGCCGTTGACACAAGCAGTCTGGTTGTGACCACGGCCGATGCAACTCGGTCGAAACGTCAAGCAAAAATTTAAAAAATGTGTTCGCGTTAATTCCCGTGTTGTAGTTCTAACAGCATTGATAGCCGACTGGTATGACCATTGTGGACTGCCAAGTCAAAGGTCGCAAGTTCGGACCCCGGCACGCACCAATGTCTGCGAATTCATGTGCTTATTATAAATTATCAGTTGCTAGACGTTGAAGGAAAACATCTTGAGGAAACCGGCGCACTTGAGATTTTTCAACGGTGTGTAAAGCTATGTCAGAGGCCTACAGGCGGTTTAAACTCTGACAACAGGTTGTTCATCAACTATACGATAAGAAGATATCTTTAAATCATACTGTCTGGTTAAATGTTGGTGTTCAATTACTTACTTCATTTGCTGAAATCTTCTAGGAAAAATAGCTCAAAATACCAAGTCATACTCATAGAACAATCAATAGATATCTTTGGAAATTTGTATATAGGATAGATGTAAGTAAAACACACTCATCATTTTACTTCACTTTATTGCACCTATGGAAGTACACTTCGTTGCATATTTCGTTGTATGAGGCCCCAGAGCGACCCACAAATTAGTTTACAAATATGTATTATTACTGAGTCCTACAACTCGATTGGTATAATATTGGACATCAAAAAGTCAAAATCGACTTAAAACTATGGATCAAATACTCGAGAACAAATCCTTAATTCTACCTCTACGTCGAGAGAGCATCAAGACACTACAGAATGTATATCATACATAATAACAATTACCTTTACAACATCATGTCGATATGACATAATACAATGTTATTTTAGTACAAAAACCTACCCAATTGTTTGCATTAAAAACAAGGAACTCGTTATATCTAAGTACATATTCTTACGTTAATCTTCGTATACTTTAAAAGCCTCCAAAAACGTTTCAAATTAAAGAAAAAAAAACAAATGTACAAAATAAATGTACTTAAAAATCACATAATTTTGTACAACATGTGCGCGTGCGCATTTTGGAGTATGTCCTGCTTTACGTACAGTCAGTGGCGGATTAAGGGCCAGGGCGCCCAAGGCAAGCACCTCGTCGGCGCCTTTTTGCAACACCTCTGCTTAGTCGAAAAAAATATCGACTAAAAAGTACCATCGCCCTCTTAGGCACGTGCCTTGTTTAGCTAAGGTTAATCCACCACTGGTCAAAGGTATACAATTAGAGGCTACATTAGAACACTGGGAATGAATATATTATGCAGTTGAATACTAACAACTAAAGTTGAAGACAAAACCCTACTTTGTTCAATTAACATACGATAAAGTTACGCTTAATTGCTTCCATTTGATATGAACATAGACGTAAGTATTACACTACAATAGTACACTCATGGCCCAATAATTAGAAAACGATCGTAGAACCTGTCAATTAGTTCTAGAATCAAACAGACGTGTTACATGGCCATGACCTTGTGTACCTTTACTTTACCGTTACAATAAGTTATACCAGTAGCATGAGTATTGCTAAAAGAAATGAAAAAGATTCCGAAGGAATGGTATCAGACCTAATCACACTATAATTTAAAATAAAACCGAAAAATGAATTAGTTTTAACATTACATAAAAAATGTTTTGTTAATTTAAAGACCAAAGTAATTTTCATTCAAACTCAACTTTATAATTAGTAAAAAAAGTTACGCTTAATAAAACAAATAAAGGGAATGTGAGCATTAATTACAT
This sequence comes from Abrostola tripartita, assembly GCA_905340225.1. Taxonomy (NCBI): domain Eukaryota; kingdom Metazoa; phylum Arthropoda; class Insecta; order Lepidoptera; family Noctuidae; genus Abrostola; species Abrostola tripartita. Next base: position 3,381,654 of record HG996487.1, on the reverse strand, counting down.
TCTCATGAAATTTTAGCACCTCCGAATCTAGTAGATATCTTATCATTGAAAGAACTGCGTCTTTTAACAGTTTACAAACTTCCAGTAATTATGTTTAGGAGGACGTTATAAATGAGGTATCTTAACTCTAAATAGAAAACAAACAGAACAATGACAACAAGTATAGAAAAACAGCGGAAGACGGGAAGGAAGCGAGTCTAGTTCATAGACAAATTACAAGTTTCAAACAAAGCAACTTGTTTAAGGACCACATCTATGGAATAACGTACTGGCAGCAATCAAACATCTTGTTCCATTTTTAGAATGTTTATTTATTGGACGTTCGAACTTTAAACCCCTCTGCAATTGCCAGTTGCTAGCATCACATGTGGTGTTTTTCTTTATAACAGTGCATAGAGTATGTTAATCCATAGAGCATCTCATGAAGTAATCAATTTAAAGAATTAATAATTGATTTAAATCCGCAAATATTAAACATACATTTCATTTTAAGCATACCATTAATAACATTCATTAGACCATAACCATTACATTAGGATTCACAACGGATGAGAGAACAAGCTTTGATACTATTTGGCAAGATTATAAGACAATATATTAGGGAAGCTTGAATTAAATATTCAATTATGTAGAAACTTAACCTCTACACAATTAAAATAATGTTTCTAATGTCTTTTTTGAGTGTCATTTCATTTTGTATAGGCCATCAAGGCGATGCAAGACGAATGAAAAAAAGATGTTTTCATAAATCTATAGGATTGTTTAGTGAAACTACAATATAATAAAACTTGTACGGAATGATATAGTAAACATAAATCAGGGGGCTTAGCGACACGACGGATTAATTGGGTATATGACACCACCAATCAAATGACACACTTTTTATGAGCTGTGGAAACGCTATTCCTCCAAAGATTATGTATGGAAACAGGAACCCGTGACGTTACTAATTTACCAACTTAATTGATTACTATTTGTTGATTTCAAAGCAAGTTAATTAAATTTATAGTATTTTTAGGGCTAAGATAAAGCATTTTTTAAAGAGATATAGTGTCTTGGTGTTTTTGGTTAATGATTGGTGTCAACTACCCTATTATTAAAATGTCAAAATGTGTTTGGATACACACACAATACCAAAGACAAAATCGACACTTTTTAAAATATGAATACAAACATTACATGTGTCAAAGTTAGCTAAATTGAATTCTACCATAAATAAGTACCATAATTTGGAACTATTAAACATTGAAATGCTCAGGACTGGATGACTACGTTAAATACAAAATTACTGGTATTGATGATAGTAGATACAACATGTTAGCGGTTTATATAAATGCTCTTGTACACAATGGCCCATTTGGAGATAAAGGATGTTAGAAACAATTTAAAAAAAAAATTATAATATGCATTGTTAAGAGATAAAATATTCGCTGTACATTATTACGACTTATTTTTTTTTAGAATAACCTGTAAATTACTAAAAACATGAATATTCAACAGATTTTTCGACAGTATCCTGATAAATATGGACACAATTTTATAAGTACGATAATCATTCAACATGTATAATGCTATTTGCGCCAACATCGGCCATTGTGTACGGGAGTAGAATTAGACACACCGCACGCGCAGCGCCGAGCCCCCCGCTGCGTGCTGCTGACGTCACGACGACACCTCAATTGACTTCGCTCCAGTGGACGGCTGTGTTGTGTGGCACGCCCGATCTCTTACATCACCTACAACAGAGATTACATAACATTATTACACGTACTATTAAAAAGCATGGCATATTAAAAAATACCTTATTGGTTCCTACATAGGTGTTTGGGTCCTTTGCACACAGTTTATTTTTAATATAAAGCCAACAAACTAGAATCACCGTTTAAAATAAGGGTGCCTTAATAGTCATAATTACGATTCGTATTATAATTGAGCTGAAATTACAACACTATGCAGTAGTACAGTTAGCCCAGAAACAGACAGATTAAATTACCAAAGCTTAATAAAAATTCCAATTATATAAGAAAAAATGTTATTGTTTGTATGTGCGTGGTAATTTCCTTAAAACGGTAAATAGGCGCCTTATGTTTAACAGATGACGATCACGGCCTCTAGCTTGGTCAGTCAGGTAGTAACTTAAACACGTGCAGCTAGCCGACAGTGAATGGACAATGCCAGGTAATTATTATTGATCGATCCTTTAGGGCTTACAGTTGTAGTTGATCTGATAACATTTTCACTTTCGTTAACTTCGCAATAAGATTTTTTTACTATCTTGCATATAAAATTATGAACTTGTGATGTCGAACCGGAGGAAGAGTCATCCTATTAGAAAAAAATAATTTCAAATAGTATGAATGTCGACGACGTCTACTGGGCCATTTAGAAGGCGAAGAATTATTATTATTATGTATATGGAAAAACGGTTATTGGTAGGTAATTGTAAGCGTACCTGCAGTATCTGGCTGGCCTCGAAGGCGGTGCCGGGCAGCAGCACGATGGGCGAGGCCACGCGGCCCGCCTCCACACACACCATGTTGGGGAACTCGTCGTCGCCGAAGTCCGGGATCTCCTTGGCGTACTCCGACCACGGGTTCCAGATCACTGCAACGATACGCGCGTATTATTTAAAATATCGTAAGGAGCTATGAAAGTGTACCTAATACGGAATAATTGTTTTCTTTTAAATTGATGCAGTCTGCTGCATGCGGCTTTGCTCGATTTACATACGTTTAATAAAAATACAGACAGAAATTCAGCCTGTTTGACCAGTCTCTACATCTATCAGACGAAGTTCATTTCTTCTCTAAGTATTCTCGTAAGTCTTGGAATTCCTTAAATCTGTAAAGACTTAATTCAATATAGGCCCCATTACCTAATGCTGCAGTATCACAATGCTTATTCATATACGACAAGGATTCGGGTTCCTAACTTTCATAGCAGGTCGCGCACATGCGAACTCCTCTTTAAAAAGCCAGCTTTTGCGGCCAACAGAACACACGTATTGTACCAGCAAGACTCAACTTACCGGTATCAGGGAAGTTGTACTTCTGTATCCTCATCTTGCGGCCGCTGACCACGTTCGTGATGATGTGCTCTTGCATCGTGTTCTGGTAGATCCTGTCTGTCCACTCGTTGATCGTCACCACTTCTCTGGTTTCCTGGTACAGCGTACCTTCCCGCGTCTGCGAAAAAAATGAAGATTTTGATAATAGAAAAATGTCCCCGGATTTTTGCTAGGTAGGCTAGGTAGGAAAAAAATTGTCTTGGCCGAATTCGGTCACGGCAGCCTATTTCAAGTGAAAATCTGTAGCTAGATGTGTAGATATATAGTTAGTTCCAGTTACAATACGTCACAAGTGCGTGCACAACATAGGTCACAGATGTAGCTAGTCATTATTCCCTCACACTCATAATCCGAAACTAAATAAACCTGAAATAATTCCTGACATTTCAGCCGATGTATGCATCATCATACAATTCCGTTTACGTCTGTATCCCCCGCAGAAGTGTGTAGTACACGCACAATTCGCGTTATGTTACAGGTCCCAAAGTAAAAGACGGTCCCAAAGTAGCAGACACCGTGCTGAGAATTACCTTTTTTATCATGCCCAAAAAGTTTATGAAGTCAAAAAAGGTTAACAACCGCTTACCTTGTCTATGAACATGCAGCCGTGCATGCCGGTGATCTGGCAGCGGCGCACGTCGGGCACCTTGAAGTACGTGTGCAGTAACATCTGGCAGCTGAACGTCAGCTCCTTGCTGGGGTTGTACACGCCGATGTTAAAGTGCAGCTCCTTCTCGCGGAGGATCAGTCTGTACGTCAGTCTGAACCTGGACAAAAGGTCACGTTAAACATAGGGTGGATTCTTCTTCTTCGTTGTGTTAATGGTTGGACGTGGTACGATATAGTGATATTGTTATATAATATATTATTGTCAGAGTTGCGGGCAATCGGTGGATGCAAATGAAAAAATGAAAAGTTGTCTATCATTGTGGCGTTGTAAGGGGAAGGCATTTGTTCAACAGTGGACGTCTACCAGCTGATGATGATGAGTGATATTATTGATTTCCCGAGTATTCATCGATTTCTATTTTTTCTGGATATTTCAGTATTTACTTGAAAACAATACTAATGCTTAGCAATACTTACTGGAAGTGCCACATGGATCTAGTGAAGTCATCATCCATGAGACTGAAGACTGCCTCCACGTCTCCGCTGGGCAGTCGCTCTGGCATCTTCTCCACGTGCCAGCGCGCTATCCGCGCGAACCCATGCTGCGGACCGAAGGCCCATTGTCCGAATTGAGCTGTAACAGAAACGTCAATTAAACTTGTTAGGTATTACACGATTACTGTCTTTTTTTGTCTATTAAGTACCGGATCATCTTGAATTCCAAACCCTTTCAACTACCAAATGTTATAAAATCTCCATTCGGTATGCGGACCAAAGGACCAATTACCGTAGTGGCCAGTGGGGTGCATCAGAGATAGCCCTTTAGAACCCAGATTATATACCTAAGGGCTACAGAATACACTTAATAATCATATGGATAACACAACACGTACGTAGTAAATAATACACAATTTTCAGAATCCAATAAAACACAGTCACCGACGAACGTAATTGTAACGGGCAACTAATCTTGACTATTTGTAAAAGACTGAATTTTTTATACTCAAAAAAAACAAAAAGACTTTTGACCACTGCAGTTGAACCGTGAGCATACCAAATGTACCCATGTACAGGCACATAGAACTAGTAACTCTAGTAAGAGATCTGTATCACGGACAACTCCGTTAATGTATGTGCGAAGTTCTGCGCAACGTACAGTCTGTACAGCAGAAGTTGAAACTAACTACATTGGTATACAGACGAATAATGCAAAATAACAAAGGTAGTTACTTAAATTACAACAAAAGGTTGCTTGAAGCTCGTCTCAGTTTTACTTGTAATTCTGAAATAGAGTACGGTAGAATTCAGGATCAATGGCTAGCTTCGTCATTTTCGTTGTTAGTCATTTGCAGCCAAATACTAGTATGTACCTATAATATTGTTTATTCATAGGTATAACCTATTGAAAAGGTCACTTTACACACTTACTCACGTTTCATTTTTGGTTAACTGATGATATGAATTGTTATAAATGAAAATGGGAATGAAAATTTTCATATAAAACAAATTAAGACAGATCACTAGTGTCTATGACGGTCGGAAGGTTAAAGACTAAGAGATTATTTATTCCCAAGGCGAGCTGATAGCGGATCCAAACGCTGATTGTTAACTCATTCAGCCTCACGCGTCTCTGCATAAATGCAAGGCTCATATCAATTATATATTTCAGAAATGTCCCTTATCTATAGAGGTTTGATCAAAGTGTAACTTACGGAACACAAAGGGTATCCCTCCCCGTATCGCTCGCTTGCCATCAAATACTGCTTGTTTACTGCAAAAGAAAAAAATAATTATAAATGGCAAACAAATTGCAACAAGGTTGTCATCACATTAAAACGCACCAAGCATATTAACTAGAAACAATTCGTCATTTTAAATACAGGAAATCGATAAAAAAGACAAATAATTTACTGAATTGTACAGCACCTATAATTATGAAGCCAATAATTACTGTTCGATGCGTTTAATTAAATTAACACAACACATGACAAATTACTACGAACGAACATTTCATCGATAGTTATAAAAGTTCAATGCTTTTAATGTTTCTGCTACGCAGATGTTCGTAGCGAGGAAAAATACCTCGCATACCTACATCATGGATTTTATCTTCCTTAGGTAATACCGGATTAATAGATTAAAGATAAACGTTTAGTACGATCAAATATTTCAAATAGGTCCTATTCTCACCTTTGTCAATACAAGAAAATTAACAAGTACACGTAATTAGCCTAAATACCCATCCAATCTTACAGAATCCGAAAAGTTTAAACTAAATTAAATTCTTAGAAAAAATAACCGACGGAAAACTTTTAATTTTCAAATTACAATGAAAATATTTATACGAAGATAATATTATTGCAGACCTACAAAGGGTACGATAATTGGTTTTCATTATTCGAGTCCTTAATTGTATTAAAAAAACAGATTCAGTAATAATTATATTAAGATTATCTACATAATGTAATGTGTTTGATAGCAAGCTATTTTGGCAAGTCATATTAATTGTATGGCTCCGTTCCGTATCAATATATTTAATGTAAAGTCATGATCTAATCCAAGTAGGTATGTAGTAATAGCATGCATAACTAATGCCGCATGCACGTTTCACGAATCGTATCGGCTATTACAATACGTCCATATCGCTCCTATGCATTAAGCTGAACCGCAACAGTTTAGCTTGACCGCATGCACTGGCAGCACCAGCATTACTCCTTCAGCTCACGTTTGAAACATGATCAATTTTAGCGGTTGCATTCCAGCGCCGCCGGGGGACGATGCAAAAAGCACCCTTATATTATAAATGCATCAGTGGACAGGTCGGCCGCGACAAAAACAGAGCTCGAGCAAGCCACGTATAAATTATTTATGCCATTTTTAGCATTTCGGAGTTTGTGAAACGAGTGGTCGCGAATGATGACCACGTCGCGGCTCGTCATCGAAAGTTCGAAACGCGACGCGACAGGAATTTGCAGTTTGAGTCACCGTGCTATCGTCAAATGTTGAAATAGAATATAAATTCTTGATTTATTTACAAACAACTATTATATAACAGCGATAATGAAGTCAATACAGTTACTATAGGATATTAACATAGTTATTGTACCAATTAAAGCTGATAAAGTTATCACAACACACCTTCAATAAAACGAGGCTTCCTAAAAAACAAAATCAAATAAACAGATTTAGTACAACAATAACTGAATTAAACATTAATTTTCATAACTTATCTAATTGCTTTGTATCTATAAACAAAGTAACCAAACGGTAACTAACAATCCAACCGATTCTAGAAATAAAATACATAAATCACAACTTCTAAGTTATCATGTTTATCATAAGCAAGGTGCATATTTCAGACAGACTATCTACGGTTGAACAAACAGTATTCGCTCATTACTCAGTTTCTATTATTATTATTTGGTAATTTTGATTCTACTAACCTAACCCTTCAAGAAATCGTACCAAAAAAGTTACCTTTAGAACTTCTAGAACCTAAAACATAATTATGTATGTACAATGAAAAATGCTAATTAATACATAAATATTAATAAACATCTTGAAGGTAATATCAGCCAATTTTATTGTCCGCCATATATAGAGTTTTAACCCCCACAGATGATACACCGGTGCACCGTTACCACTCATCCGACTAGATACGATACGAACCGTTTATTACCGTACAATGTCTTAACGATAATTGCGTTTTGACATTGATAATATCCAGCGGTAAACAACTCGGTTGATTAAACTGGATCCAATCATATGTAACTATTTAAACGTAACGGAGTGGATAAGCAAACGGAATACCGATGACGCCTTTAATTTAAAATATTTTAATAACTAGTCAGCTCAGTCAGAAATGGCAATTCAATAGTACGTTTTCCACGAAACGGGAGGGACTAGATAAAGTTTTAATTAGAGATTCCGGATGAAATTCCTCCATGAGTCGCCGGGAGCCGATACATTCCCGCATCGGCACCAGCCGAGTTTTTACCACCACGCAAACTCGTTTCGTCACTCCGTCCAGATAAGTAGCGACAATAAATATACCATCGGAGCCAATTGCTTTCTCTATATAACGGTTACAATAAAATTTCCCAAATTCGCGTGATTTTTGAACCAATTAAAGGCTTGGTATTTGTAACGACTCCATAAATCCACCCTCAGCGCCGTGGAGTAAATATTTTTGGTCCTTTTGCACGCGAAATAGCCAATGAGCTAAATCCCTTTTGTCATTCGGGATTTTAAAAATAAAATAAAGTTTTATGAACGTATTTTTTTCATTTATTGAACATTATTGAACATAAATGCCATAAATACATGTATAAGGTTACTGGTAGCAAGTGCGAGTGACAATTCCTTATTATTGATGGTACTACACCTCTCGTATTGTTATTGGCAAGATCGGACCGCTTTGATGTTCTTAAAGCTTTTCATAAAACATTGCCTTTATTTAAACTATCGTGACATTTATAATTGATTAAGTTTTTGCGCCCAAGAAAAATGTTAATCAGCATGTTGTTAGGGCGCTCACGCGGCCGCGGAGATCGCTATATGGTGCAAAAACTCTATGACCCGCAACAGTTTCTCGCGGCTAGCTCTCATACTCATTGTTCTCGACTTTCATTATAACTATTGATCACATAAGCTCGTCACGTTTCTCAACATTGTTGTGGCGCGGCGTTCTCGTGAGATGGGCGAGCGCACCCTGACGCTGCCGCCGCCGCCGCCCGAGGGCGACACACGCACCCCGCTCCGACAACGATAACATTATAATTAACTAGACGAGCATTTTATGTGCCGCATCAACCAGTTTTGTCCATGAATGGTATTTCATTAATATTGCGTTAACGCTCCCGTCTATTCATATCACATTTGCACTTTTGCAGCCGCAGCCGAGGGTGAGGACTAGAAATAATTGAACTAATTTGAAAAACAATGCGAGCTTCAATGAAATTGTGAATAAAACAGGTTGCAATTACATTACTAGCGCGAGACGAAAATAAAAAAGCTAAGAAAACTAGATGGAAAAATATTGATAAGAAAAGAAACAAAGTAGTTGCAAACTAAGCAGACATGTTCCAATGGACACCCTTCCTCATAGTTAATGAATCCTCTAATTATTTTAACTAGCGAGTTGTAAAAAAAAATGGCTTTGCTATCAGAAAAAGCGTAGTAAAATCTATTTGAAGCGCTACCAAGTTAATGACTTGGAGCGTGTTACTTTGACATATTAAGAGAAGACAGTAAACAGGTTTAAAGAAAAAACTGTGGATAAAGGCAGGGGCTCCTGTGCATCAACAAATTAAAGGTCGCATAAACGATGCGACACTATAGGACGCAATTAGATCTTTTTAGGAGCTGCGATCCCGCAGCCGGCCGGGTATATCATTATCTACTGCAAATAACCGGTAGCTAAAAGAAAAAAAGCTCATAAAAGCAATATGACATTAATGCGCACTTCGTTCGCGAGTGGATCAGATCGCTATTGTATAATGACTAGTATGTAATCGACTGGCCTGACTCTTCTAGAATTAAGCACGATTTAAGATAATGTGTATAATATTTGCTCATTATTGTAATGTACGCAAGTTGCGAACGCCTTTAAAGTAAATTGACCAGTTTATTACTTCCATTTAATTAAAAGCAGATGCAGTGATGCAGGCTGGTGTCGTCATTCAATTTAATCAAAATAAATTTATTGCCATCGTCACTCAATTTTTCAGACATAATACTATCATTAGTGGAGTGTAGGTGTAAAAGAGTGTCTTTCTGTGAATACATCTGTTTTATTTATTGGCAGAACTTGTGGCCTAATTTTGATTAGTATTTTATTAGTAAATCAAATTCTGAAAGATCAAATGTTCTTTACTCAATAATGCAAAGTTATGACAACTGTAGAAAGTAATGATATCGAACTTTTCACTATTTTGTGTAACAAAATCAGGAGTAAGTGTCTCAGTAATAATGCAGCAACAAAAAACTATGATTTTGTCACATCATTATTAATTTCTTTAATTTTTTTTAGGCAATTGAAAATGAGACATAAATTATAAAGTCAAAAAACTGTTAAGTTCCACACTAATTTTACTACCTAATTTAGAAATGGATCTTTTACTTCTTAATTTAGGACATGGATAAAACATCAGTTACTTAATCACATCAAGTAATTTGGCTTACAATGAGGTTCGATTGATTATGTGTCCGCCACAATAGTTTCGAGATGTAATCTCGTAACTTTTCGTTTCTTCGCCAACGCGCCGAACGAATACATGCCACTAAGTAGATGCGTACCAAAGGACCAGTATAAACCGCACAATAGTAATCTCGTGTTACCAAGCGCTTTGCTAAGTTCGTCGCTCACATTCAATATGGTTGTCTTTGTAGGTTTTTCCTAGTTTAATTTTTTGTACTTACATAACATGTATGTTTATATTATTATTTCTTCTATTTGTTTAGTCATATTTAGTCTAAAACAATGACTCTGTTTCTGTACCAATTTCCATCTCAAGAGAGAGAGAGAGAGAGATTTTAGAGAATTGTATGACAAAGGTAGAATAATTTCTTGACACCCTTCGCTTACAATAAAATAGTAAAAACTTTAACACACCATTTGCATTTCAATTGGAGGAACATAGAAGTTACGTATTAAAGGCGGTCTAATCACGTGTTATCGTTAACAGTGATCTTATAGTAAAATAGTTTTATTGCTACTGGCTACATTTACGATAACTTATAATTTACGAAAAGTGAGCCAATGGCATAACTAGAGTAACAGTTGTCACTTGTCATGTTAAGTTACACATTTAATTCAATCCCTAGTAAAAAGGGTACTAACCGCCGCACTCAGAGACGATAATGATTACTTAAACTGACACTAAGGAAAGATTTCACGAATGAAACCTTGACTTAGTGATAGTTTAAATATCATTAAATGTCTCTTGAGTGCAGGGGTAAGATAAGCGATTTTTCTGTGCTTACTTGTTTAATGATTAACGCCATTTATTCTCACTTGTTAGATAGACATCTGGGTAGTGGGTAAACTGAGATCAGATTACGTCACTAGACCTAAAGTGAATATATTTTAAGTGCCTACATTCAGTGAATCTGCAAACATTTGTAATGAATCAAATAAACTGAATTTAGAAAGCTCTGAATTCTTAACGTTAGGTTTGTGTCTCAGTAATTTTCGTCTCGGTTGAGCGGATTTAGAGAGATATTGGTGCAGAACAGAGGGGTCAAGAAAAACTAAATGAGCGCATATTTATAATTTTATAAGTGAGGGAAATAAAGGACTTCTGTAAATGGGACAACGAAAATCTGTTTTGCAATTAATTACATAATGAAGCTCTATTAAACGCTCTTGGATAACCAATTCTATGTAGCTCAGGAAAGTGGCAAATAAAACCTAGAGATTACCTTCAAATGAATTTACACCAAGCAAAGCCCTTTCAAACGTATTATATAACCGATACAATAAAATCATATCGCTGTACATCCATACATCGATACGAGGTACACAAGTAACCTTCGCAGTGGCAGACCAGGGCCGCTGAATGAAAGTGCACGGTGCCGGAACAAGCGTGGGTGCCCGAGGCAGCCGCGGACATACTAAGCACGTGCTAAACACACTTCAACGTAATCATTGTGATTTACGCAAGTGTAATACGAATTATTTTAACTTAGGATACAAATATCCAAACTAGAGTGGAAATACAAACGTGGTAAACCTTGGTAAAATTTGGAAGATACCTACATACAAAGTCATTAGTATAGCTATTACAACTAAGCGGATACCTACGTCATCAAATAAACAGTTTTTAAGTAAAATACGAGCTGAGATGGAAATTCTGATCCAAACTGATCACCAGAAGAAGATCAAAAGCAAAAAATTGAGTAGCCATTTATTAGATAAGTTAAAACTATCCTCTACAACCCCTCTGTTACCAATATTTAAAGTAAAAAAAGTTCTCCTAACTAAGCCATTGACAATAGAAAACAACACGGCATTACCGGGAACTGTAAATGAAACGACATTCCTTATAGTTATTAAATAGTTATTTACAGAAGCTCTGTTACTAAAGTAATTAATTGAATCAGAAGGAATTGATGTTTCATAAAACCGTGACTTGTAAAGGCATACAATTGACTAGCGTTTTAACACTTGATTATTACAACTTACGCCCGCTTTTAGTCGTTGTATTTATAAATATGTTATTACTGCCTGCTGTTTTATCATGAAGTTTTTCAATAGTTTTGTAAATCAAGAAGTGTGTGTGACAAACAGAAGTTGGTCCTAATATCTGCATTTTGGTCCTTCGAGGCGAATCTTCAATGGTAATTAAACTTTTCTATTAAGTGTATCCAATCTTAAATAACCTTCTAAACTTTGAACATTATTCTATATGTTTAAGTATTGAAGTAATAAATTATGCATTAATTACGTTTATAAGCTCTTTATATTCCATTTATTTTTCATTGACGAAACGAACACTGATTGATAGCATGAGTCACTTCCTTGTACCTATTAGTACAGTTAGTTACATGAATAAAATCTAATTACATGAGACTTTTTGCAATAAAACCAAGCGGCACGTCTTTTTTATAACAAGATTAAAATTGTAATTACTATCAATTATGTGTATGAAGTTATCGACTTATGACCTTAGTTTAAAATTAACTAAATATTATTTTTGAAATCACTAAGCAACGACGGCATGGTAAATAAATTCATCATTTTATACGGAGAAGAACTGCAAAACACAAATATATATCTACAAGGAATCAACTATTTTTGGCTTACTTCGAAACTGCTAAACACTTCAGATTAATCTAAGATTGACAATTTAATCAGTAATTAACTATTTGTTTCTGATGTCATCAAGACCATACCATAATACCAATTGATATGGAGTAAACTTGATATTCTAGGAAAAGACTTATTTTATACCATAAAAAAACACAAATCTACATACGTAGCCAGCTACGTAGTCAGTGACGGAAGACGAAGACAAGACTTGAGCATCAATTAGTACAAAACCTTATAAGGGACGCTATTCATTGGCAATATCAAAGTAGCTCAACTAAACTACTTACACAATAAAACAAAAATGGCAATAACAGTAAATCAATCTACATTTTATTACAATCTATCATTACATCAACCGGAACATAATCAATAAAATTAAAACTCAAATGTGCCGTAAAAGTGCTATGAATGCCTTTACGTAATCATTGAAGGTACATTTTCATGGTTCATTTATTCCCACATTAAATTAATAGGCTTCTCTTTGCTTTAGAAGTTAACATATGGACGACAACGAAGTTTGTGCAGAAGGACTATTGCTTGAAGCGTACCAATAATGTCGGAAAACGTTTAACGGAATAGTTGTTTTAGTTGAGTCGCAGACACGAAAAGTTTGTACATCTTCCGTTTTAAGGAAAGCACTGATAGCCGAGTGGTATGACCGTCGCAAGAACAAACACCGGCACGCATCAATGTATTTTCGAATTAATGTGCGTATTATAAATTAGTTATCCGTTGCTAAAAACGGTGAAAGAAAACATCGTGAGGGAAACTGGCACATCTGAGATTTTTCATCGGTGTGTAAAGCAATGTCAGAGGCCTACAGGCGGTTTAAACGCTGACACCAGGTTCTTCATCAACCATACGATAAGAAGAAGAAGAGGAAAGCTACATCTTCAAGCGTTATAATAATAATATATTCGACTATATAGATTCGTTTAGTACTATCTTCTATACTACTACTAGCGTCCATGTGCCTTCCATAAATATGTAGGTACTAGTATTAATCCTTCTGCACAAATCTGTTCTACGCAAGGATTTACTGTTCTCAGTTAATTAATGTAACGCGTTGTTTGAAAACCGGGACAGAGACAAACGTTGGTATACAAGAACTAAGTGGTCTTGCAACAAAACTCCTTTTGCCGACAGGGGTCAGCGCTGTAAATAGCGCCAGCAGATGGTCCGGACAGCCGATTAATAAGACGGGGACTCCGCCCCGGGCCTGCGGTGGCGACTTAACAGCGCCAATTTAACAAACACCACCCTACCAGATAAGCCGCTTACCCGAATCTGGGAGACAAACAGTAAAGCTCGTGGGCTGAGATAATGTGGCCATGCTAATTGTGGACAGCGGCACTGATAAACGCTTGCATGTTTATGTTATGCTGGAATATATTTGCAATCTAAACAGATCTATTTCAGCTATGCCTATGGGTATGTAGAAGAGAGTCATAGGTTACAACATTAGTCTTAATTCACAGATTATAACTTATATGTATGTATATGTAATATTTGGTTTTGTATTTTTTATGAGGGACATTAAATTCTGACTTCTAAGACTACTAAGTAGCAATTCTGTCTACATACGGTAATTGCCCTAAAAAGGATACAAGAAGTTTATTGGCGGGACACCTTACACAAACGTTCCTTATTTTATTTATAACAGTCAGATAAACTGGAATGAAAAAAGTTGTATCATTATAGATAATGAATACAATAACATGTAAGGAGCTAAAATAAAACCGAACAAGGTTCAGAACACATTGATATAAATTATGGGCTCGTTTAGCAGCATCTTGCAAACTAAAGATAAATGCTACAATGCATGGTAAGTAAGAAACACAAATTAGCGATGTTATCGTCGCCTAATCTTAATTCATGTAAAAACATACAAGGTGCAGCGCTGACACACAGGCCAACAAAAAACTGTATTTGACAGCACGCGTCGAATCAATGTGACCATATTTAGCCGGATCCCGAACTAAATATCGCGTCACGATCATTATCAGCTGTTACAAGTGTGTAGTCAATAGATCATACGCGATGCGACCATGTAAGGCCGCAGAAGACATATTTTGATGATGTCATGCTACGCTTAGACAGGCCCGGTACCCACGACGACTACGTACTCATTGGTCTTAAAAAATTTAAAGCGCTATTCGTTTCAACCAGTATTCGGAAAATAAATGTGAGAACCGTTGGGTACTTACTTATAAAAAGTGGACAAACAAAATCTCAAGGATTAATAACATGCTTTAACCCTCCGTCTGTGAGATTCAAACACTTGTGTTCTGTATGGAGCAGTATTGTCAATAATTGTGAACAAATGAGATGTCATTTGCATCTCAAAGAGCAAAGTTTAAACGAGCTACAAAGGCAAGTACATAGATAGGTATCAACGAAATTAAAGCGTTTCCCACAGGAAAGTAACAAAGTGCCCGCTTCATAAAACTGACTCCAGTTTCTTTTGCGCGACTTCAGGCGTATACTTCAAAACTTGAGTTAAACTTTCAATTCACATAGCAACTTGTCGACAATTTAACCAAGTTACTAGACTACACTGCAAGTGCTTTATTCAAATGAGTTATTTAAACATCCAGAGGGTTAATACTTCTCATTGTTCAGTTATTATAGAGTATGAAAAGAGATGAATGAAATAGTTGATGTATGTCTTTTATCGCAAGAGATGTTCTAAATTCAGTTGAACGAAGCCAAGTGCACATTGTTACTCAACATAATTACACACCTAAACAAAATCAGACAGAGCCATCATGAACACACGAAAATTGTGATCACCACGCAACGTAAGCGTAGGACGATAATAAGATAAGTTATGATTATACACACAGCCAGAAACACAATGTAATTTCTTTAATCTAAACGCGATTTGGTTTGACCGTTTTAGTTAAGTTCGACTATATTATTCCTTTATCATTATAAATCTTTGGAAATTCCTACTCATGAGATGCTACGAACGATTCAAAGGTCAAGTCTGTTACTTTTAAAACTCACGTCAAACTGTAAATATGTCTTAATTGTGATAAATCATCTTCGTAAACGCTAATTACTACTCCAACTAGATACAGTCGCAGTGGGATATAAATCACGTCCGAGTTAGCAAACCTGCAGGATAATTGTACTAAATCACCGTCTAAGCAATCAGACAATGAATATTGTAGGTGGGTGTTGCTTGGATTACTAAATTACATATCGGTCGGCTAAATCTGCCACGGTGGGAATGACTAGAGCGGTTCGATCCTCTAATATTTCACCACAGATGTTGAACGCGTGGAACAATCAATGTCTTGGGTGTCATTGGAGACGCAAAAAAAGCGCAACATGTGTACACTGTGGATGGTAATGGAGCAAGCACGTGCAGTTGGACAGACTCCGTGACGCTTCTACTTTATTAATGACAACATAGCGAAACGACTAGAACTTTACTTCTTTACTTCGTTTATGCGTTTTTAAGAACAGTATAACAACTGAACTGCGTATAATTAGTGTTAGTCGACACCCCGACCGTTTAAATCAAGATTTATCAAGTGAGCCGAAGGCTGGAAGATAATGTGACGGTTGCGGAGCGCGCCTGACTATTCAGCGGAGGCAATGGCGTGTGACCGACGGCGGCGGTAGAGAGGTTGCCGGGCGCTGGCCGTTGGGTGACGCTGACATTCTTTACCCCACGTCTAGTTCCATTTTGTTCTTTTTTATATAAATATAACACCATTCAGTTGTTAAGCACGTCGCCTGGCCAGCCGCTACCGATATTACCAAATAGAAAACGTTACCAAAGATTTCCAAGTTAATCTCGCTAAAAACTTAAGAACGCCATTGTTATTTGCGTCGGAAACGTGTAACCGGAGAAAATAATTGCGAGCATCATCAATTTCCACCTAATGGAGCGATAAACCCGTCTCAGCCATCGTTGATCCGTGAAGCTGAGCATAAAATAAAGCTTGCACTCATTGACGCGCGTCGACGACGATCGATGGGGTAATCTCGCGGTCATCCTATCCCGGCTTTGTCTGTGCATCGGGAGCGGCATAAAATTATCTGGGCATTAGCGGGCCGGGGAGCGAGCGGGGTGTCCGGGGACCATTTGTCATCGGCGGTGTGCCGGGGAGCGGGGCGCGGGCAGGGGCGGGAAGAAAGTGGCGGCGACTCGGGGCGGCTGCAGACGCGACCACAAAAACAAGACGCGGAGAGCAGGGGCGGGACTCGCAGCCACCGCACTGCCACTGCCACCCGCAGGGATGTGCCGCGCCGTGTCACGACACACTACCTACTAAATGCAGCCAGTACACTGCTCACTTAAAATTTCGATACGATGTTAACGGACTGTTACATGACAACATTAAAATGTCTGGAAATTAATTATAATGTTACGTTATCGCAATTCATCAACATAATCGTTTCAACTTGAGATTCATATTTATGGTAGCGTAGAACCATATTCATCGTCGCTCATCATCATAAATAAGTCCGGAACGTAGTAAACATGGCCCTCGATACATATACAATTCGTTTAATTGTAGCATAAAGTTAGAGGTGCTAACGAGTTATCTAGAATATTTCACATTATTCCGCTTAATTGTTGTTCAATTAAAAATTGCGTTGTAATAAACATTTTATTGTTACGCATAAACTATAATATATTATTACTTAATTTTTTCTCGAGTTTATGATAGAAGGTTATAGGCTAGTTCCGAAACTATAAGCGCGGTGCTTGTGTCAAACGGGGAGTATTTCTAACCCAAAGTTGTCGAGTCCATACGGTATCGTCATCAGTTCCAAAACGTGGAGCCCTCGAAAAATCCCGCAGTCATAAAAGGGTCAAGCGGTTGCGTCACGTCGGCTCAGCGAGGAAGGCGCAAAAACACCAAGAGTACAAACTATATTGGATATTAGAACAGAAGGCGCGTGCCGACAAGTTTTTGTTGGCGACCAGGGATCCCTTGGACATCGTTTATTTAATTTACTAAATTCCGCGCCGATGACAAATTAAACAGTTTTTTGGGTCAACGAGTAGTAATAAGAGCAGCAATAAATGAAATCAAAACCATACTATTGTACTGTCTATAGACACATAAATACTTCCTAAATTGTAATTTCGCTAACAAATGGAAAAACCAAAAGCGACACAACACTACCTACATCATGTTTTCAGCTCAAGAGTTTATTATCTGTTCTTATCTTACAATCTGTTTAAAAAAACAATTAATATCTAAATATAGCAGATGACTAATTAATATAACTCTATTCAAAGTACAAACTTTGAATTCGTGTTATTAAGTCCGCGTCCTTTAGTTGTAGCACTTGTAACTATGCAGGTAATAAGATCTACACGCCAGGTTTTTTGCTGTCCTACTTGACAAATCGATGGTGCTTACTCGATGTAAGCGTTAGAATCTAAATTTTAAGGACGAACACAAACTTTTATGCGATTGTTAAAAATAATATTTGTTTTATCGATCGACCCGAAAAGTCGATTTGTTTGATCCATTGGACCGCTCGAAAAGTTACCGCTCATAATGATCCCTTAAACTATGTACTGGTGAAAATTAACGAATCAATTTGTAAGTAATGATATAGCGGCAAATGTGTGGCTACTGTCTAGCTATACGTAGTATATATTGTACATAGAATCATTAGTGGCAGTCGGTCGTTTGTTAGAACCATTCGCGGCCCGGAGACGGGTTTTTGTCTCAACGCCAAATTGCATCCGCACAATACGTAGTCAGTAAATTGATTTGGAATTAATTGCGGTAACATAAGACATGGTGTGAGTCGGACAGCGATAATAATGTACTGAGTACCAACGTAGCTAAGTAATGAATGAGGTTTTTATTAACGGTGTAAAGAAAAAGAAATAGCAAAGATTTTGGCTGCCTTCTAGACGAAGAAGGTTAAGAAAAGCTAACAAGTCATACATTTTAGCGAATGTTTAACAGTACCAAGTATATTCAGTAGAATTATAATACTCATCTAAACTCTTACAGATGTCTAGGCCTTAGACCTTTACTTACTTAAAGGTACTTACCTCCTAAGGTATTTTATATACGTACCTAGTAGGATAATAATAACTCAAGCATTAGTGATGTTTGATGTCCCAGTCCTATAAGCACTTTCAATTACCGCCTGATATTTAATGCCCATAAAATTTTAGTATTAAATTATTAATATCTTAATGTCAATACCGACGAATAGGTAGATATTAAAGTTACTCATAATACGATTCTGGACTCGGCAATTTTATTTTTAGCGCGAAACGGGAAATTATTCTCATAAGAACAAGAAAGATAGCAGCTTGAGTGTATATTCCTGATACCAGCGAACAATATCCATAAAATCAATCTAAGAATGTACATTTGTAATATGCGGCAGATAAGCAAGCACTCCATTGTATTCAATTAACTAACGGATATGGAAGAACACAGAATCACATTGTCTGCGATACATCGATATTAATACGAGTTAATGAATTTCCAATTGCTATAATCATCGGTGTTCCGAGACCTTTTTGACTTGAATGAGCTATTTCATAGTCATTATATTGAATAAAAGAAACCTTGGTGCGCATCACTTTTAACGTGTTACTTTTGTATGATTTGGTTTAACAGACACGATTAAAGCTGGAGTGCCGGAAATTAAGAGAATTCAGTTGAAGTGTTTTTGATTACACTTGATTAAGCTGTTCCATGTAAACTTTGGGACTATTATGCCAATGATGACCTCATTCTAGTAAAACTGACTGTTACGAATCTTTAAAACTTGACGAAATTTTTATTCTATGATTGTTAGGAGGATTATAAAGCGCTACTCATGAAACTAAGAATCTGAAGCATACAACTTTACCGGCCATCTATGGCAATCAAAGTAGACTTTAAACATTAAACTACTTACTCTACACTGTATTCTATATTTGTGATAAAGTTAGAAGGTTGCCAATGTTGCCATTGTCGCACCTAATGATTCTTTATTGCAGGTTACATTTTCGTGCAATAAACTAGCCGGGGCCAAAATCCCCTCTAATCGAGCAAGCCTCATTAGCGGAAGGCGCTCGTTTCAACGCGGATACACTCGAGAATGACGTACATTTTAATCTATACAACTTATAGAGTACTTCAGGCGTATAAATCCTTAAAATAAATAGTACAGAATTTCTAGAGGTATTTACTTGTTCACTACTTAAAACCAGGACATCAAACAGATCAGGTTCGTGTCGCGTATAGCCGAGCACTGAGTCTGTAGCGACAAGTCGATTAACTCGATAATAAGCATGATCTCATGTATGCTATGAACTTCACGTAGTTTAACGTTCACTAGCAGAGGTGTTTTGCCTTAAACTAGTAAATGGCAAAAGAAATACCGAAAATTTCGTAGCATCAAGTAGTAGCCTACATTAAGCATGTGCCTGATTTATAACTGTCGGTAAGCGAATATGCACAAAATAAGCAAGAAAATAAATATAAATATCCAACAATAGAAGGGAGAAAAGGCAAAATGAAATTGGTTCCAAGGGCAGAGTCAGCCACTTAGATCTTGTTGCTCGCTTTTTGTGCTTAGTTTATTTAGCTGGTGTCAAAGAGCGGAAATTAACTCAAAAATATTCTAAAAAACCAGTAACTCAATTCGGAATTTGTTAATTGCCCTCAAATTTCATAAAAACATATATGGAAAGCTAATACTTCTCTGAGTTTCAACTCGTATTTCAGTTCTTCCATCTAAATGTTCATTAAAAACGCACCTAACATGGGTAAAATACCTTATATCAGGTTCCAGTGTTCATTTCATACTTCTTGTCATAAAATATTAGTAGGATTTACATTACCCTTTTTTTCATCAGCAGTGATACTATACACATTCGGGCCTCATCCCCGTCCATTCTCTAGTCGCCATTGAACAGACATCTTCACGGGCGAGCTATTGTCTACGATCTAACCTTACACATTCTGTAAGTCGCTCTTTGTTCCATGTTCCTATGATTCAGATACTCATTTAGATATCAAAGTCTGATACATTGGTTTAAATGTAACCGGGGACTTACGTTTTAAGTCGTGTAGAGTAGATCTTAAGACCATGATTTCAAGAAACCTAGGTATTTGTATATTCCGTGCGATTATTGATACAATTGTACCTTTATCAAGTGCCAGCTTGGCACCAAGCTGCGGGTGTGTTTAGAATGGAGAATTAGAAATCTTGCGTTTAACGAAAATTAGTAACTAATATCTGTAAACTTTGAAAAGTATTGCTTCCGTGACGATATTAATTTTATAATGAAGAGTTTAAATATGTGAAAACCGTGTGAAATGCACTCACTCATCACTAAGACATAAGCAACTTCTTACAACATACGACTTTTGATACGTCTTGATTAGTTTTAGATATTATAGTATATCTAGGTACGCCAGTTGAGTCAAAAGTATTTTGCCTCCTTAGCTGATTGGTTGAGAATGAAAAGGTATCTGCATTGAGCAGAACCATGCAAGCTCTTAGGTTAGATGTAGGTATTAGTTCTAGTTATCGCTTCATTGAATTCTGGTTGCGGCAAAACTCTAGAACACGTACGTCATAACTGCTGTCTTGACAGAGCTGATAAAGAAATCGAAGCTTGATTCTGTAAGTGATACAGTTATAATAAAAGAAATAACGCAGAAAGCTATCAGTTTTGAATCCGTTATTTATGTCGACGACAGCTTTTTTGGATAATTTATCCAAAGTAGAGATGGTTATTGGCTAATATCAGCTTAGTCTCTTGACTCTGGACCAAATAAAATCCATCTTCTACCATGCGTTTAGCAGTATGTATTTGTTATGTGGCCTGTAAAGTCCATAAGGTGATCATGAAGTAGGTAAATAAGGCAAGCAGACCCAGAACGTGTTCGTACTTTTTAAATTATCAAAGCTGCGATTTGTCTACTGCCGCGCGCCGCGTTATTCACTGTATAGGTACTGCAAATTCCGATGTAGGCTGCAGTTGCAGGGTAAAAGACCCACACGTTAAGATATACAGAAGCTATGAAGCAGGCAATGTGTGCAGTGGCATGTCGTTATCAGACCTCCTTAAACGAATTAGGTGCTGATCAAAAGCGTTTCTCCTCTCTATGTCAGTCACACTAACGCGCGGTAATATTCTCGATTTTGGCTATGAGTGACCCAGGAATTCTTAATGTTAATTAGTGAAGGCTATTGATCAAATTATGAATGGGTATCCTATGAACAACGAATGTATTTTAGGTGCTTGAACTAAACCCCTATAGGAATTCTAATTAAATTTAAACAACAAATCCTAACAGACTTCATAAATAATTACACTAACAAATTATGTGCCTTTCAAAAGATTGTAAGTTAAAAATATCATTAGCAACGAGACAAACATCAATCATAGTGTTGTATAATCAATTCATACAAAGTACTTAAGTAATTATTATTTTAAAATAAATTTATGAACATAACCATTTTTTGCTACCCTGAAATATTCGACTTACAGTGATTTTCAAATCATAAACTCATATAATTTACCTTTCATAAAAAGTCAAGTAATTAGGAAGCATTTAAGTAGTGAGTTATGGCTACTTTGTCAGCATCCCAAAGCATATTAATACATGCAAATACAAATGGCATATGTAATTAATGCAAATTAAATTACAGGCACAATTCGTAATTACAGTGTCAAAGATGAATTAATCAGTGAACGGTAATTATAACTTGCAATGCTCAAAATGTAATATGTAAATATTGCTAATGACTGCTTAATTTTATTTCGTAAAATTGACACTATTGGCATTGTCGTTAGCTATTTGTTTGAATATTGATTGCATTTAACTAACCAATACTGACTAGTACAAAAACTTTAAGTTTTGCAAAAAAATGGTGAATATCATACATAATTAATTAATATGGTGTGTATGGGGCACTGAATGTAAAAAAAAAATCTTATGAATTACTTCTAAATATGATTTTGTAGAAGACCAGTTTGTTGTTATGCAAAAAGATTAGCTTAAATATATTATTTCATCTTACCTTACAAATAATTGTTCTTGATTATTCACTCTCCATGATACTACCGTAGCACCTGGAACAAGATAGTATGATAACTGACTGAAGACTGTTTTTCATACCCCATTTAATATTACTAACTGTCTGGTATGGATATTTACTCTCATTTAAAGAACTATTCCTATAATATATCTAGAATAAGAATACTTCAAATCATGCAAAAATGTACTTAAAAACTACATAAATACCAGATCTAATATTAGAATTAATCTCACATAGATATTCCTCATTTCCTAATGTATTAGCTAAATTATTGCTAAAGTATGACTTATGATTATTTTTTGTGAGTACATCAAATACCAACCTACAATTTAAAAGCAAGTATCTACACTTTACTTCCTACAATCCAATAGCCAAGGTCAGAACCGCCGCAGACAACTTATTCTATTCAATGTGAAAAAACTAGTTACCTATCAACTAAACACCACTACTTCACAGAAGCATTCCAAGTTTAGTTTAACTTATACTGATTTACAAATATTTGATTTACTAACAAAATTACAAACATAAAAAACATTATTTTTTTAAGTTGCGCGCGTCCAATTTCAAAAATAAATAAAGAAGTTAAGGTTAGGCCGCCGCTTTGATGCAATACGCTGATAATTTGTGAGAACAGTAAAATAAGATTTTAACACACTATAGTTAACTTAGAAAATATTTTAAAACAATACTTACCGAAAAGATTTACGGTACAAGTTGTATTGTTGCCTCTGTCGAGAACGACAACACTCGTCGCTGCCATTTTCCGTTTGACAGCGAAGCCAACTGACAAAAAGCGATGTTATCTGTGTTACCATTGTTAAGAGTTAGGGATACCATTCCAAAATAAAATCTACCACAACATCGGAGGAGCAGTAATATTTATTTAATGGCATTTTTTTTGCCACCGCCCTGTCACTATTATTGTGACATATTATAATCAACGTGAATAGATTTATACTGCAAAACTTTAAAAACTAAAAATCTTATTGTTTCTGCTTCTACTAATTTCGACAAATTCCGAACAAAACAACCTAAAAACATTAAGCGTTTTTTAGAACGTATTTTATTGAGACTCTAAATAGAAATTGAATGCGTGTTTAATAATAATGTGAATAAATAAGTGTCCTATTAAATATTACTAGCTCCGCAAATAGTAATTTCAATTTAACATTATAGAAGAAATCTTACCAAGCTGGTATCACCTTGTTCTTTCTATTATTTTATAGTAGATTTTAATGTCAAATATAAACAATCGTAAATTATTATATGGCAAATAATAAATAAAACACGGAAGGGTTTTTGTATTTTAAATAAATTCATTGATAACTTGCCTAAAATTTATTCGTGCCTTTTTACGGTTAATAATTTATTGGTTTCAGAACGTATCATAAACAGACCAATCAGAATCGGCCAACGCTGTGCCGGCAAGTGTCATCATCGGCATCATACGTGTATTTTTCCGGTCCTTGTCCTCTCTGCATACTTATCTCAGCTTGACTTGGACGGCGAAGAATCGCGCACGGTTATACAAAAGTGGCGATTAAAATTTAAAAATGATGGGATCACTCAAAATTGTATTATTATTAGGTGTAATTTATTTATGTAGAGCAGCCGAAGAAGATGTATTGGACCTTACAGATTCCGACTTCTCATCGGTGTTAAGCCAACATGATACAGCACTAGTCATGTTTTACGCACCATGGTGAGTAATTAATAATTTATCGTAAGTATAAACTTATGAATGGCGGTTAATGAGCTGGTTATTTGATTTAAGTGTGTAATTGTTTGTTAGGTGCGGTCATTGTAAGAGACTGAAGCCTGAGTATGCGGTTGCGGCCGGCGCTTTGAAGAACGATGACCCTCCTGTCGCGCTGGCGAAGGTAGACTGTACCGAAGGCGGCAAGAGCACGTGCGAACAGTTCTCAGTGTCGGGATACCCCACACTGAAGATCTTCAGGAAGGGAGAGGTCTCCCAGGACTACAACGGCCCTAGAGAGTCAAGTAAGTCTAGAATAACTTTGGCTTTATGTAAAGAACAAAGTCTTCATCTTCTTGATAAATAATATTATGAAGGTAGTTTGAAAAAAGTACACTTTAGTTTTACAGGTGAAAGTACCACATCAGAACCTTATTAGAAAGTTAATATTCAAATTGGAACTAGATTGAAATAGCATTATTTTTATTTATCATATAATTATATTATAGTACTTATTGAATATAAAATAACTTTTTCTGAATTTATCCTTAGATTTTAACGCTCAGGCAGCTCATTAATTGACAGTAATGTTACAGCATACTACAGTTAGTGACTCTATGAAATAACAGGAAATGCAAATGGGATAATAAAACAAGACATAAGAGTACTATTTATTGTGACTACTGATAAAGTCAATTGTTTAAATTTCCTGTAGAATTGATAAGCTCAACTGTCTACTGAAAGATGGCTGATTTATCTTTAATATAACTGTCTGCCATGCAGCTGGCCTATATAATAGTTAATGTTATTTGAAGTGACTATGTAAGTGACCTCTCTATGTATGACAAGTCTATGGCCGCTTCAGGATTAAATATAATTATCTTTTTTATTAATTCATTACGTCAATATGGCACACGGCCAAAGTTGAAAGGGAACATGATTTACAAAATTACTTTAATAAAAGGTTGTTAGTCAGGTTTTTAACTGGTTTATAAGAGTGGGTTTATCATTTATTAATAATTGAATTGAAAAGTGGACACCAATTGTGCTGTAAAGCGTTAATTACTTAACTTTCATATTCTATTCATTATTTTACCAGTATTATTTAATATAAAGAACTATATTATCGAAAAACTGTTCTACTAGTACTTCAAATTCAATATTTCACTTGTATCCTTTGAAAACGATTTAAAATCAGCCTTATTTCTAAACCACTAAATATTCCCCACAGACGGCATTATCAAGTACATGCGCGCCCAAGTCGGTCCCAGCTCTAGGGAACTTAAGACTGTTGCTGAATACGAAGCCTTCTTGAACAAGGATGAGGTTGTCGTCGTTGGCTTCTTCGAAAAGGAGACTGACCTCAAGGGTGACTTCCTGAAGGCTGCTGACAAGATGCGTGAGGAGGTCACCTTCGGACACGCTTCTGCTGAGGATGTCCTCAAAAAGGCTGGATACAAGTGAGTCACTTACTCTCTTACTTACTCGTTGGAATCTTTGCTTTAACATAAAGTAAAACCAATTTTTAAAATTTTGACATTAACTCCCACTGTAAAATGTCTCTTGCCACATCTGCTAGGAGAATTGAAGAGAAGATATAAAGAAATAAATATTCACATGTAGCAATTTATCTGCACTAACTGATATGCCCAAAATTATTCATCATGGGTATCCAAAACTTGTGTATGTATCATGTTTGAAAAGTTTAACTAGCTACGAGAAATCGCCGCTAAATATCCATGTATAACTTCCCTCATAGGAAGGTTACACCACTAAAATATAAAATAGGTATTAATGAAATACCAACCCAGACAGTTTAGCATGTGGAAGCGGGACGCCGCTACGTGCAGTATAATGCGGCGTCTCGCTTCCACATCGTAAACTGTCCTGCTTTAAGAGTTCATGGTAAGGGTGCAGCAAAACATTTTTTATGCACAGTATAGCATGTAAGAATGTTGACATTATTTGCGATATCAGCCAGTATCTAGCATGGAATGATATAACAAATAGTAATTATATCACCATTCCATGACAAAGTACTATTTGTGTGAAATAATGAGTTTCATACCTGAAACATATTACCTTGTACTGTATAATGTGCACATCACTTTTGAATTCTTTAAAGTCTATTAAATTGATAAAGTTGGTTATTTATTGGAGCTAACACAAATAACTAGGTATTTTTTGAGTATATTCATATTCCTACAATTTTTGACTGAAGTATAACACCAAGTATTAGTAGCTTAAAGTTACAAAGTTTTAACTATTCTTGACCTTGCAACAAAACTTAAATTGGTATATTTGACAATATATTAGTTATGTCTTAAGTTTACACACCTGATTCAATTGAATAATAAAATTAATGTACATATAAAACAAAAGTTCGATATATCAGCTATAAGTACCTATACAGCTGTGAACACATCGTGTCCAAGTTATTTTTTACCACAACGTTTTTAAGGCATTTTTAAGACATTTCAGTTGATAACAACGTCGATACTTGTTATCAGCAATGAAATGTCTTTAGGTAATGTTGTGAGGTTTTATTGTTTAACTTCACAGTTTAAATGTCACTTAAACATATGAAGGACAAATAGGTATTATTGGATTCTTCTTCTTCTTAAGCACTGATAGCCGAGTGGTATGACCGTAGGACTGCCAAGTCAAAGGTCGCAAGTTCAAACCCCGGCACGCATCAATGTCTTTTCGAATTCATGTGCATATTATAAATTAGTTATCAGTTGCTAAAAACGGTGAAGGAAAACATCGTGAGGAAACCGGCACACCTGAGAGATTTTTCAACGGTGTGTAAAGCCATGTCAGAGGCCTACAGGCGGCTTAAACTCTGACACCAGGTTGTTCATCAACCATACGATAAGAAGAAGAATTGGATAAATGTAACTTAACACTCTTCTATACACTATCACTACCTACATACTTACTTTATTTCCTATGCGCATAATTAATTACTTCAGCCAGTATAGTGCCATTGGGAATCACTACATAGTATAAAACAAAGTCGCTTTCTCTGTCCCTATATCCCTATGTATGCTTAAATCTTTAACACTACGCAACGGATTTTGATGCGGTTTTTTTAATAGATAGAGTAATTGAAGAGGAAGGTTTATATGTATAATAACATCCATTAAATAGTGGAGAAATACTTATATATTTTATACCCGTGCGAAGCCGGAGCGGGCCGCTAGTAGTAAATATAATAAATTGATCTATTCCTTGCATATTATGCTGATCTCTAACATTGCCTATTTCCTAGTAGGCAGTAGGAAGAGCAAAGGAAACAGTTTGCCATCACTTTCACGATTACTTAAAAGTGTATTAACATGACCATTTATATAAATATAAACTCATAATTTGATTATGTTAGCCATCCGAAAAATTTATTACACTAATCTAACGTGTAGAAAAGTGACTGGCATTACGTAGGTACTATCTGAAACGGAAAAACTTTCGGAAACCTAAAACAAATAAATAAGTAACACATCCTAAACATGATTGTTTGAAGTTTCTAATCGAAATCGAACACATCCTTCTTGCAATTATATTAATAACCGTAAAACGCAAAGAACTGCACCGATTTCAAAATCGCTGTAAATTGTCTTTATCCGTTACATGACACGCCATGCAGATTGATATTTTAGTCCAGCAATTCCCAAGGTGAGTACCGCTGAACCTAGGAGTTCCGTAGAAAAGTCACCGGGCTACCGCAAAATATTTAATACCACAGATGACTAGTAGGTACACATATTATTTTGAAATTGGGTATTAAATTGCAGTGCCTTGATTTGTACATTACAAAGTATGTTTGAATGTGTGTATTTTGATATTGAGTTCCTTATTTTAAAAGGTAGGTATTTCGTGGGTGTTCCGTTATTCTAAAAGTTTTGGAACCCCTGTGTTGGACAATGATAAAGTATGGCATATTATAATCCCGGATTGGATATGATAGCGAATCAAAGACGCAAGTTTCTTGCTGGTTCTTCTGATTGGAATGACGTTTTGGAATCGTGCAACTAGAGTACGTTTTTTAACGTGTCATGAGCGCCGGCGATAGATGTAATTGCATTATAATAAAAACCGATTCAAATATTTAGCTTTAAACTTGACGACTGCTATAAAAAAATGAAGTGTGCTTAAAACCGCCACATTTCAACATGTTGCACAATGTAGGAACTTAAGTCTAATCGTGCAGATAATTTTGATCATATTTGGGACAGATGAAATCATATAAAAATATTAGCATTAATCATAAAAGTTCTTTCAGCATTCTTTAGTTTGGTGTTTTACCGGGAATTTGTCACGTGTGTTTGCTAATTGGATTCTAAAATACAGGTTTTCGCGCTAGGTTTAAGTTGTGCACATCTAGCGCTGTTGAATCCAATTTATTTGTTTATTTGTTACACTAAGTTGTATTAAAAAGAAAACCGTAATGAAAATATTAAGTACTCGTTCGATTTCTCGAATTACAAACTACATTTGCTCAATTATATTGAAAACGAAACATTGCTAGCATTGTAAAGTATAACACGGAAATACATTATACCTAGGACTTCAATTAAATTATATTATGAGAACAAGTTTGCAATGCATGCGAACTTATACATATTTTATACGATTTTACTTATCCATGTAACAGTAATACTAAATAAGCTATTCGACCTTTTCGATCATTATTATTCAGACAGCAGTCGGTATAGCCCAGGTGCCAAATAAGCATATTAATTTCAAAATTATTAATTCCTCTGCATCCAGCTGTAATAACTTTGTTATCATCTTTCCATGGCCATAAATGATCAGAACATGGTATTTAAGTACAAAACTGGACATTAATATCTTGGTTAAAAAGCGTACAAAATATCTCAATTAAAAATTTTGTAATAATTAATAACATGTTTGTTGTAATATATTTTTATTTGCTTGACAACATTCGATTCCACAAACTCATGCAACAAGTAAGACAATCCACAGATTATCTTACACAACAGGCCTCGTTAACGTGCTGTGTATTGTCAACAGGAATGATGTGGTATTGTTCCGTCCCAAACGCCTTCAGAACAAGTTCGAAGACTCGTCCGTCGTGTACAAGGGTGACGTCGAAAAGTACTCGCTCAAAGCCTTCATCAAGGACAACTAGTAAGTTTGTTTTACTGTATAGTTTGTTAGAATGTAAAGACACTATTGTGTCACCAATGGATTTCGATTTCAGGAAAACAATGTTTTATACCTCATTCTAAACTACTATATCACAATATAATAATACTCATCATTGAAATGATAAGTATTATTAGGTAAAAAATATTGTTTTCTTTGCGTTTTGCTAATTGAATTTGAATAGAAGTTATGTTATGGATAATACCGTGGGAAAAAAAGCATTAATATGTCGAAATTAACTAAGTAGAGTCTGACGAAGAGGGCTATATATAATTATTATTTTACATTATAAATGTTTTATGAATAGATCTCAGTTCCAGTATAACAAATAGGTAGATATACATGTAAGTTTTATCTGCTGAAGTTTCTAAATTTAAATTAAAAGAGTTGTAACACCGATTATGTCATCCCACTATATACGGTATCGTTACCATTTAATAGCGAACATTCTAGATATTTATTATTCCTTAATAATTTTAATATCAGTAGATAATAGTCTGTCCAGGTGCTTTACGCAATTTGTAACTTTATAGATGGTTGTTTACCAAAGAAATGTATTTTAACGCACCTTGTTGCCTAGAGGCCCTGTCCACACCTGCATAACTATTATTGCAATTTTTATATTACGTTATTCTGGAATTTATCATACTGTCTCGACGGCTGCGTTGGGCTATTGAAGTATATTTTACTATAATATCTATGTCACTGCTTGATACGCGTCACCTGGACACTCAAATTTTTATTTGTAGGTAAGTCAATGACACTTTGTTTAGTAAACAATTGGCTTAAACGACAAACAAAAAAGATTTAATTAGCTTTTGTAGGAATTAAACTGTTAATATTATCTGATAAGCTGTCGTGACATATTGCATTGATCGAGTTACGACGCGATACGACTTACATATGAAGTAGATTAGCTCCTAACACAAACGAGTTCGTTTACTGGCTGTATACACGACTTCAATGCTCCAGTAATTTTTAATCTTTCGCGAACTGTAAACATCATTACGATAAACTAGGATTCGAATAACTTTGACGTTTGACCAAGTTTCATTAACCGTGGTTAAGAGAAGATGCAAAATTAGTATTCTCATAATATCCTCCGTGCTTCTTATTTCGAACTTCTGTTTTTAAATATTTAATCCGAACTTCTACTCAGGTTGTTGGATTATAAACGGCCTTATACAAAAAAAGGTGTTCATTCTATAAGAGAGCATTTCTGTAAGGTTTTTTCACGAAGACATATTCCTTCAAGCCCTGAACGCAGCCAGTTGCGATAAATCTCCCTCTATCGTCAGTCATTTGATATGTGCAAGAAGCAGACAGAGCATCGTTTAACTAGACGTACATTTATTAGCAAGGGGGTCTATTATAATAAATATCAAAAGTAACACTTTCCCGCAGCAATGGTCTGGTTGGCATCCGTCAGAAGGACAACATCCGCGACTACACCGACCCCATGGTCGTGGCCTACTACGATGTGGACTACGTCAAGAACCCCAAGGGTACCAACTACTGGAGGAACCGTGTGCTTAAGGTATGTTGTGTATAGTCAAAGGCTATTTTTTGGCTCTTTTAATGTAGCACGATAGGCTATTTAGGGCTCTTTAAATTTAGCATGATAGGCTATTTTAGGGCTCTTTTAATTTACCACGATAGGCTATTTTGGGCTTTTTCAATTTACCACACACCGCAGCAGACCGGCAACAAATGTCTAAATTAAAATAGCCCTTGGAGCCAAAGTTGCCTTTATTCACGTACTAAATTGATAAAAATAACCCCTAGAATAAAACCTCCTCGTTGTTTGAAGTCTGTTAAAAATGGGCTGGAATTAATCGCAATCTAATCAATGTGAAAAGCATTTTCTATGTCTGTAATGTACTAAACATTACATACACACAATCATCAAAAATGATTTAGAAATTAGTATTTTTCAATTTCATGTGAGGCATAGTACTACTTCAGCAAAAATATTAGTCTGCAGTTGCATTTTAATTAGCGTATCAAATCGAAAGATTGTTACTGTAACATATCAAAGTGGATCTATGAACGAATGTGGAATTAACTTAATTAACTTTTCCTTTATCTTAACTAGCAATTTTCTGCTTTGTCATGTGAAAAATAAGGCATAAAATCAAAAGTTATGACTTATTACGTTATGGTACACACTAATTTCTCCGTAGCCAGACGTCGAATGTACATAAATTCAATTTATGTTAAAGTGCTACTTTGTAAAAAGTTTTGTCGTAAAAGATTTCTCGTCACGCAATCAATTTATGCCCGATAATACTAAATAAAGATTTTCTTTGATTTCTAATATGGTTCACGCAATCTATACAGTCCAGTAATTTCTCGGCTGTAGATTACCTAGAGATACAAAAACCTGAACTCTAACCAAATATAATGTTCAAATATTTAAGCACAACCCTTTGAGCGCCATGACTGCGAACAATAGTTTTTCTATGGTGACTACTGCGGGGCAGTCAACGACTTAAAAGGAAATGCCATATCCATTGATTACTACATGAATCTAACAGCCCATATAACTCCAACAGGTTGCCAAGGAGATCTCCGAAGTAACATTCGCAGTGAGCGACAAGGATGACTTCACCCATGAGCTGAACGAGTACGGCATCGACTACGCCAAGGGCGACAAGCCAGTCGTCGCCGGCCGCGACGCCGATGGTAACAAGTTCGTCATGACCACAGAGTTCAGGTAAAAACCCGATGGCTATGGTTAACTTCACCATCATTATCAGCTTTTATGTAACCCACTGCTGGGCATAAGCCTCTTACCTTCAACGCCACTGTTTCCTGTTTTGGACCTTTTAACTTTGATTAAGTTATTGAGAAAAATATAATTCCCAGTTTAATTATTGTTATATCAGGATATTATCATACATTTGGGTAGCGTAAATGTCAAATTTTGATAGTTCCACTCTCATGACCCTAAAGCAACACTATTTTAAACTTGTTGCGTTATTCGTGAACGACTATTTTGACACTAGGGTTTTCTTAGTAGGTATATAGGTAGGTATAGCATAATAAAAAACAATAAGTTGTTGGTCTTATGTCGTATAAGTAACATACCTAGTTGTCTCAATTTACAGTGGCTAGCTAATTAGGATTTAGTATGGTAGATATTATTTATCTGTATAACTTATCCTTATTATAAGCGACCTTGGTCCTTTTCAATCAGGATCAAAGTCATCGACCTTTCACCCATAATTTGTGTGATTTAAACCACACGGAAGTGCGTGTATCAGGGGAGAGCATTTGGTGTAGTTAAGTGCCATGATATAAATCATAATAGAAATGAAAACTTATGGCCATTACCCCCGTCTATACATATATATTTCCCGTCACGTAAAAATAATGCTGACCGTTAACTTAATTTTTTGAATTCTAGTTTATTCCTAAGTGTTACGTAACTAATAAAGTACAATGTTGTACAAACTTATGTTTCTATAATAAAACAATTACACTTAATTATAAACCACAATAGTCTAGGACCATAGGAAGCGACTATATCCGAGTGCAAACACAGTCACTGACAGTCGCTCAGCGTTCTTCTTACTTCATGGGACCCATACTCTTGAATATGATCGTAATTTGCAAGGTAAATTGCGGGATAAACACTTATGAAGAGGAATGTATTTTACTGCACTTTAATTAAGCGTATACTTTTATGTAACATATTATGTATGGGCATACTAAAGATATGCTCTTTTTGAGGCAAACGGGCGTGTTATATCTTCATATTTCGTCAAGACATTTACAAACAAGCAAGCTGTTTGAGCATGTCATTGTGTAGGCATAAAACTTGTTAGTAAACAATTCCACCGATCTTTAATCAATTATTTCTGTGAAGCCTGGACGTTTGCCAAAACCAGAAATAACAGAGTTGGATTATAAAACTCATTCTGCATAAACACTTGAACCATGGAGATGTTATACCGTTGTTTATGGATCTGAATATTTTTATGGGCATGTTATCGTGGTAACGTTGTTTCGTACGATTGTTTCACGCCCCGTTTAACTTTGTTTAAACTTAAAGCATTACCTTGCTGTAATGATAAGCAGGCCACCACGCAACTCTAGCATTTGCTAACGTATAAATGTGTTTCCGTTATTATTTAAATACAATCCAAAATGAATTTAACTTCAACCTCCTCCTCTGTTCTTACTCTTATCGATTTATTAGATACTTAAATATTGACAGTACTCATAAATGTTCTCTGTAGTACCAAAGTAATAAGATACGTAATTTTAAATAAGAAACAGACCTAGGACTTTATAGTCAAACCATATCCAATCCATAATAATCACGTTTATTTCGTACATAAATGGTACATATCGTAACTGTCTTATATAAAACCACATAAAATCACTAATATTTTTTTTAATACTAAATAGGTATGTATGTGCTTGCCCTAAATACGCCTGATATGTAAACGATATTGTAGCCTACGATGGCGCGCGCCCACCCAATACAACCCGGTTCAATCTTGCCTTGATATTAATATTCTTTATCTGTCTGTTACAGCATAGAAAACCTCGTCGCATTCACCAAGGATCTTCTGGACGGTAAACTGGAGCCTTTCGTGAAGTCCGAAGCCGTCCCCGAGAGCAACGACGGCCCCGTCAAGGTTGCTGTGGGCAAGAACTTCAAGGAGCTGGTGACCGACAGCGGCAGGGACGCACTTATTGAGTTCTACGCTCCGTGGTGTGGACACTGCCAGAAACTCGCGCCCATCTGGGAGGAGCTCGGAGACAAGGTTCGTTATGGAACTGGCTTACTATTAT
The DNA here is from genome assembly GCA_905340225.1 of Abrostola tripartita. Lineage (NCBI taxonomy): Eukaryota > Metazoa > Arthropoda > Insecta > Lepidoptera > Noctuidae > Abrostola > Abrostola tripartita. The sequence goes on along the minus strand of HG996487.1, from coordinate 3,347,454 downwards.
TGTGTATGCCTTTATCATGTAAAAATCACGTAAAATTATAATGATCCCAGTCAAATGGTTTCCATTTCATTTTACAAAAGAGCACTTACAAAACCACAAATCTACGTTGGTCAGCACAACTTTAAAATATGACCATAATTACTGAAATTACAGTTGAATACATAATGTGACATCTGAACAGATACCGACATTTCAGTTGATTGAAATTCGATTTTTATCATCATATAAATAAATAAATATCACAGAAACCTTGCTTGCTCGTTATCACTCAGGGATGAGGTGAGAATATATTGCATCTAGATACGATGTTTCCTAAGTACTCTTTTTACAGCATTTAGGAAATTAAAAAAGTCCTACCCAGTTGCTTAAAACCTCAATCTAAATCAATTTCTTTCTGCACACAGCTGAAGAATGAGGCAATTGACATAGTGAAGATCGACGCTACCGCCAACGACTGGCCCAAGTCTCAGTACGACGTGTCTGGATTCCCCACCATCTACTGGAAGCCCAGTGACAACACCAAGAAGCCAGTCAGATACAACGTGAGTATATATATGTATATATATAATAATTCTTCAAATTATTTCATCAAATTGCAGTCAGTGCGTTTGCAGTACATTTATAACAGCAAGAACCAACAAAATAAATAAAATATGGAAATCTAATAGCCCTTAAAATTTTAATTAGGTATACTTCTCTATGCTTATATAAACCATTACCTAAATATTCCAGGGTGGACGTGCCCTCGAAGACTTCATCAAGTACGTGTCGGAGCAGGCCTCCAGCGAGCTCAGCGGCTGGGACAGGAAGGGCAAGCCCAAGAAGGAAGAGCTGTAAACATGTTGTGATGTAAAACTTTCCATGAAAGATCTGTGTGCGAGTGGTGAGCGTGCGAGTGTGCGTGAACGTGCTATAGAACCGCTGACACGTCGACTTGCTATCATACACCGTTCAGTTGACATCAAACAAGTTTGACGTGTTGGTTTTATTATAAATCTTATTTTAGATTGATCTAAATACAGTAATTTTGAATGCATTTCTTTATATAGTGTCGGTGGAATAACAAATAAACTAGGTTGTATTTATAAATTGGCTGTTTTATTTATTTGAACAACACCCTTCTCTCAAATTCAATCTGCTGGACAAATGGCGTGCAACTCGAAGACCTCATGACAGCTGAATTGCATTGTAAAATAATAGATGTCATTTTATAATGTGTATGTAAGCCTTGACTTTAGGGAAAAAGCAAAGTGTGTCTTTGGCAGTGGCCTACTTTTTGATATATCATCTTCTGACATGATAAATGAATATAAACCTATAAAATTAATTACCAGTAGAATGAAATAAAAATGCACTTATAAGTCTTATATATTCTCTTCCTTCCACCTCTCTATCCACTCCACAATAGCATCAATATTACTCTGCAGCTGTTGTTCAGAGTCGTTCTGCAATTCTGTAACTATCTCCTCCTTGTATGAAGACTTTGCCTCCTCCAATAAAGTCTCAAATATTTCACATTGGACATTGTCTTCTAATTTCTTTCCAGTATAACCTCTGGAAATATTAAGATAAGGTATATAGATCAGACAAATTTACGGAGATACGATAAAATAATGATGGGCTCAAAATAATACAGGCATTTGTATTATACTTGGTGTTTTGTTGCATTTGTTATTATTCAATATTATATAATAGTTGTCCAGTGTCTATCTAGTCTGTCTATCTGAATGAATGGTACTAATTGTATAAACACTGAACCATCATTCTACAAACAATTATAGTTTATCTGTAGTTACCTGACTGCGCCATGAGGGTTAATAGCTATGACAATTACCATGTCCAATAGGGAAGCCAATAAGAATCGTTTTTATGGACCCTATCGTCTGATAGTACCTAGTATTGTCCAATCCATGTATCACTATAGTAATCATAAAATAAAATTATTTAGACAAAAGATATTATCAATAATAAAATTGATGAGAGATAGATACCTGGCTGTCAGTCTGTCATAAAGTGCAGTGTTGTTTGTTCTGATAACAAACACTCCATCAAACCACCTCTCCGGGAAGAACTCGCAGCCATGGTAGTCCACTATGTTACCACCCTTAGCCATCATACCTTCCATGATGTCTAACAACTAAAAACAAGTTATTTCGATCAATTCAATTCAAAGATGCTTGTTGGATAAGAATAATAATTGTTTGTTATGGACAAACTAAAATAGCCTGTCAATTATTCCAGTAATATTAATTATAAAAAGTGGGCTAATTAATTCATGACAAGATAAATTAATTTAGGTAATAAATAAGACATATATTTCTGAAAGACTCAAAACTAAGTACTGTTGATGGCTTATTTTAGTTTATTTAATGATATTTCTATAAATATGATAGATACTTTAGGCTTTCTGTATACTATAAGGTCGTATAATATAAATAATTGATCCAAATTACCTTGTCTTCATTCAAGAAAGGGCACTGATACTCTGGGTCAAACTCGTCCAAACAATTGTACTCCTCAGCCATTCTAGATACTTCGCGCCAAGTAAACTTAGTTCTGTCAGCCAGCAACCTTGAAATGGTAGATTTACCAACCCCTGGAGTACCTAAGCGAGAAAATATCAGATATACAACAAGAAAATAACTTTACACAGTAGTTTTCCACGTGGGAAAACTAACAAGACGAAGGGAACATTAAGCCACTTTACAATAAAGGAGTTATTACCCGTTATTAGTATGTTAGGTACCATTCTTTTAGCATTAGCCATTCTCGTATAAACAAATTTATCTTTTACGTAAGAAATAAAAATATGATTTCTTCTTGGTTAATGTTTTGAATTATTTGTTTTGACATGAATGAAATACAGACTACATTTGCGGCCATTGACAAATTGACAGCCGGCCGTAGGCAAATAGTTCCAGGTATCCTATTCCAAATATCATAGATAATATATAATAAATAATAATTTTAATAATAATGGAAAACATGTGGAAAACTTTATTATTAAAATTATTATTTATTATTCGAGTTTTTTAATTCATCTTAAAACCAATTTCAGATTTCAATTTATGATATTATATATAAAATACTTTTGGACAAACCATTGGCCTGCTCCCAAAGTTTCAGTTCCTAGATGTGTAGTACAATAAATTTTTTAAATAATAATTATTATTACTTCAGCCATGGTCGTCCCACTTCAGGCGTCCCTTTCCTTCCTCCCGGTTGTGAGCTTGGTGAGCTGCAGTAGTCCTAGTCCATGTGGCCTATAGGAGTCAAGCCAGTCAAGCTTGTCCCGACTCACTCCCGCCATCTTCTTCTAGGCCTGCCGCGACGCCTTTTGATGTTGTGTGGCAAGTGGCATCCACTCCGTATAGGTTTTTGCCCACATATCATCAGACGTGCAGCAGATGTGACCCGCCCAGTTCCATTTATTTGTTTTTTTTTTCCAATAGTAAAAATTAAAAAATTATATCATAATGAACTAGAAACAAGGAGCAAATTAATTTAAATAAAAAGTAAATAGATTTATTTATACCAAAGCTCCAAGGTGTTTTCTTACTTGGCCCGATGATTACGCACAAGTTGCAACCGATGTTGATGCTAAAAATGCTGCATTGTTCACAAATACTTGGAACGTAATCGTGGAATAGTATTGTGATTCGTGTGACGTAACATAACCTAAAATTGTACATACATCACAGAAAAAACAATATGCAATCTTTTTTCTACTTACCTATTTAACCATAGTTATTACGAGCACAACAACCATATTATCATGCGCATTTATAAACCCAGAGGAATAACCAGAGGTCAAATTGTTTTAGTGTCAGTTTTAGGAGTATTTAGTGGAGTATACATCTGGAGGCCGCTTTTCGAAGATTATTACAAGAAAAACCATTTAAACCCGGCCACGAACGAAGTAACTAGTGAAACGGAATAATGGAGGGTGTTAAAAGATGGATAAACGCTTCCAGTCCTCTCATGAAGATGTTGATGGCTATTTCCATTACTTCAGGACTAGTAGTTATTCATAGGACTATGTACGGGCCGTATGTGAGACGCCAGAAATACAGGCAGGCGGAGGAATGGGCCAACATGATCATAGAACAAGAAGAGTCTGGAGAAGGCGGCACTAATAATATATCATACTAGAAGAATTCGTTTGCTAATGTTATGTAAATAGTAGAATGTAAAATAATAAATGTAATAAAAACATAATTTTATTTATTTGCAACACTTGCACGACTAATTCATTTTACTTATTAAATACTAAATAGAGTTCAATTGGTTTTTCAAAAAACTCCTTTTCATGTTAAAACTCATAAAGTATTTTCAGACTTACATGAATTTCAACAGTCGCCTATTCGGTAGTAAAATGTTTTATGGTAGGTGCTAGGTGGTGTACCAATACATACCTCTATGTACACTTGTACAGCTTTGGTAAGTGTCGTGAACTAGGTAGGAACGTGGAACGTTGGCTACATTTTACCATCTGATTACACTCACCTGCCATTCTTCTGATACGGATTCGCAGGACCTTAACAAATAACCAATACCTACAGATATAAGATAGAATAATAAGGTTACAGATTTCAGACGTTGACTACCTACTACTAGAACAATGTATGATGATGACAAAACTACATTCAAATTATTTACCATATATATAATCAAAGTTATTTACTTAGGAAATAGGTAGGTACCTACATAATATACACTTATAATGGGTACCAAGACCACGATTACTGGTGATACTGAGCAGTGTCTAGCTATGGTGACGCATAAGAATGCTGACAATTTATTTAATACCCTTTTCATTAAAGCGGTGCTGTGGTCGATGATTTTACGCTTTTCGAGTTTGGCTGAAGCCTATTGGGAATAAAGCCCCTTCTTTTACCACTTAATTACTTACTGACGATTACAGGAATACAAACTTTTACATGTTATAGTTACAATTATATAGGTACTTTAGTGCCTATCGTGGTTGTCCAAGTAAATCACGGGGAAGTCTTCAGATGCCTTCAATTTAAAACAGGCATTTACAACAACACGCTACTTCTAATTTGTGTATTATCAGAAAATATATAATATGAGTAACGTCGGTACTATTTAAAATTGCATAACATTTCATAATTATTGTTGCTATATTCTGACAATCAACATAATGTAGCTTTGTGTTGATCTTAATGCAAGAAATCTATAAGTGTTGTGTAAGCATCTAATACCCATAGATGAAAGAATAAAATTATCAAAGTTAATTATAATGCAGTAAGCAAACAGTGCATCCAAATATTTATGATATTATTAATAAATAGTTTTCGCTTGCAATTTCGTCCGCGTGGATTTGCCAGTGCTAAATTATCCGCTCTCCGACCTCTTTTCGAAGAGTAGGTAGCCTAAGTTACTTCTTATAATAATAATTATAATACAGGTAATTGCTTGTAAAAGTCCTGTCACGATCGGTTCAAACATTTTACAGATTAGCCGACAGACAGACTAACATAAAGAAATTGCAACTACTTACATAGTTAGATAGGTACTACCATGTACTACTCTCGTAGTGCTAGTGAAACGCATTTATTAAAAAAGCTGTTGTTTTGTTATTACAAACAGACACTTCGAATGTATTTATTTGTATAGATCACATGGAAACTTTAGGTACCTAGTTTTGTTCAAGGGGATTGCACAATAATATTTCAATTCGTACGAAATTTAAATAACTTCTGCAACAATACACCAGTTTCGCAATATTAATTTAATGCCTGCAACTAACATAAATAAAAATTCGGAGTATTCAGGTTTTGCCTAAAATTTATTAACAGGCACGTTCAATTCTTCGACGTAACATTGCGCCACGTGAGGTCACAAGAGCGTAACTACATGGACACGTGTTTATACACGGCGAATTAATCAAACTGTCTTGGAAGCTACTATGTGTACCTTTAAAAATATTATACATTATTGTGAAACTTAAATAGCTATCATAGATTTGACCCTTGGCACCTAGCAGACCTATTGTACCGTATTAGTGTAGTAAATTCAGACATAATCCAATTCTCGTAAACGTGACGCACACTACTAAACATGAGTGATTAATGTGACGTGTTTGAGGTGATTCAACTCGACTGTACGGAAATACATTAAGATTTTTACCTTTTAACGAACACCAAAAAAGAAAACAATATTTTTTTTAAATGGGGACGTTCCGATCTACTATATTAATTTAGGTTAGCTAGGCATTCATTATATAAGTACTCAGGTACTCACAATGCATTTGTAGCGGCGTTAACGATTATAACGTTTCAATAAAAACTGAGAGTAGATAAAAAATGTAGTTTAAGATTAACTGTACAAATTTACGAGACTGATGAATTTACTAAATGACTCACTATCACAAATCGCTTCGCAGGTAGGTACCTACAAAGATATTTAAGCAGTGTGTGTGTATTAGTTAGCCTCAAAACCTAAAATACTATCAGCAATACTAGGTTGATCCTAGCCATCCTAGGTAAGTACTAGGCTAGGTGGTGACTCTAAAAATATACCAGAGAACTGAATTTGCATTAGGCATCAATAGGTAAATTACTAGGCATCTATTAAGTGACTAGTTACATAGGTACTTATGCAACTAGGTACACAATCTTTGTACTAATATGCTTAGTGCAAGAAGTAAATTCTTATGAACTCAAAAATGCGTATGTACATACGGTTAAAAATTAATTATACTTAGGTGATCCACCTAGGCGCTTGCTAAAATGTCTAATCCTGTTTACTATAACCAGTTGAGGTCGAAGACCGCATTTTATTCTACCTCCAGCGATAAAAATGCGTGTCAAAAAAATCAAGTCAAACCAATCACACTAGCGTCGGTATCGATTATTGGGCGGTTACCTACCTACCTCAATGACAATTAAATATTTTAGCGGTCACATTGAAATTTAATAGGTGTAGTGGAAAGGGTACCACCATATCAAGACGAAAGTTAACATTTTGATTAGAGCATTACATACCTATCAATCTCTATAGTATCTATTAATACCAATCTATAAATGTCAACCGATGATTAGTTTCGAGGCTATGCATGTCCACCTACTTCCTGCTTTCAGAAATACCTAGTTACAGTTCATTCACCTCGACTTTAGCGCATCGGGATTGGCACTAAAGCAAACTACGATGTAATAATTTCAATATGGTGCAATTAGAATCTAACCTAGTGTAGTTACAACATTAATGTAATTATATATTTAATCATGATAGGTACATAAATAAAATGTAATTTGTTTGGGGAGAAATAAAAATAAAAAATAACTTTTACTGGAGGCTACCTTTATTCTATGAATTTACACATTAGTTTGCAGTTATAACAAAATAATTCAGATATAACCTTATATAAATTATAAAATAATGTTACAGTATAAGCCTTGTAAAAAATATAGAAAAGGAATGAGTTTGTAGCCCTTCTTTCCTTCGGAACACCTTGCGGTGAATGAAGTATCGCAGTTGAATGAAAAATTGTGCTGTTAACAGCGCTAGCTACTTCTTGCCCTTAGTGGCCTTCTCGGCGGCTTTGGTCACCTTGCCACCACCGGCTTCCTTGAAGTTGACACCCTTGATGACTCCTACGGCGACGGTCTGCCTCATGTCACGCACAGCGAAACGACCGAGGGGAGGGAATTCCTGGAAGGACTCGACGCACAGAGGCTTAGAGGGAACCAGGTTAACGATGGCGGCGTCACCAGATTTGATGGATTTGGGGTTAGACTCAGTAGATTTACCGGTACGACGGTCAACTTTCTCTTTGATTTCAGCGAATTTGCAGGCGATGTGAGCTGTGTGGCAATCCAGTACGGGTGTGTATCCATTTGAGATTTGACCGGGGTGGTTGAGCACGATGACCTGTGCAGTGAAGTCGGCGGCGCCCTTGGGTGGGTTGTTCTTAGAGTCACCAGCAACGTAACCACGACGCAATTCCTTGACGGACACGTTCTTTACGTTGAAACCAACATTGTCACCGGGAACAGCCTCCTGGAGAGCTTCGTGGTGCATCTCCACGGACTTAACTTCAGTGGTGATGTTGGCGGGGGCGAAGACGACAATGGTACCAGGCTTAAGGATACCAGTTTCAACTCTGCCTACGGGCACCGTTCCGATACCACCGATTTTGTATACGTCCTGAAGGGGAAGACGCAGGGGCTTGTCGGTGGGGCGAGCAGGGGGCAGGATGGCGTCGAGGGCCTCAATGAGGCACTTGCCTTCGGCCTTACCTTCCTTGCGCTCAACCATCCATCCCTTGAACCAGGGCATTTTAGTAGAGGGCTCCAACATGTTGTCTCCGTGCCAGCCAGAAATGGGTACGAAAGCGACAGCAGCAGGGTTGTAACCGATCTTCTTGATGTAAGAGGAGACTTCCTTCTTGATTTCCTCGAAACGGGATTCACTGTATGGGGGCTCAGTTGAGTCCATTTTGTTGACGCCGACGATCAGCTGCTTGACACCGAGTGTGAAAGCGAGCAGAGCGTGCTCACGGGTCTGTCCGTTCTTAGAGATACCAGCCTCGAACTCACCGGTACCGGCGGCGACGATGAGCACGGCGCAGTCGGCCTGGGAGGTTCCAGTGATCATGTTCTTGATGAAATCTCTGTGTCCAGGAGCGTCGATGATGGTGACATAGTATTTGCCAGTCTCGAACTTCCACAGAGCGATATCGATGGTGATACCACGCTCACGCTCAGCCTTAAGTTTGTCCAACACCCAGGCGTACTTGAAGGAACCCTTACCCATTTCCTGGGCCTCCTTCTCGAACTTCTCGATGGTACGCTTGTCGATACCACCGCATTTGTAGATCAAGTGACCAGTGGTTGTGGACTTGCCGGAGTCGACGTGTCCGATGACGACAATGTTAATATGAATCTTTTCCTTGCCCATTTTTGGTTAGTCTAGAACAAAACAAAAAGACACTAGTTAATAAATTGTTATTGCTAAAAAAGTTCTAAGGGGTAGTGTGATGCGAGCCGGCATCTGCAAGGTCGCAACCTCATGTATCGTGCGGCCGGCAATATGGCGGCCGCATGGCCGCCTCGCCCTATCTTGACATTTCACAATGGATGTCAGCCATTACAACGAATGTGTGGAAAATAATTAACTAACTCATTGAATGCACCCCACCATAAACGTGGTTTATACCAATAAAGTAGACATAAGGACACGAAATAATGAAAAGGGAAAACAAGTGTGCAATCAACCACGTGGTGGCGAGCCGGCCCGTGAACAAGTGTGACGCGTAAGCAAACGCAACTGTGTTAAATTCTAAATTCAAATAACATCAGGAGCATTAAAATAAACAATAGCATAATTAAATCTCATCACAATGTAACGCTACATAATGTCGGATGTAAAACGTGTAATACAAAGGTTTAGAATTACACCATAATAGCGAGCAATATAATCGATGTGAAATTGCTTATATTCCTGATATTTTATACATTAAAACACAATCGTTTATGCTTACGGTAAACTAAAACCACTTTTAACACTGCACTAAACTATTTCTTCCGACACTCACCACGGATTACAATCCACGTGTAATATCCGAGATAGACTCCAACAGAATGGACGAGAAATGGTTGCTCTTTCAGCTGGCTGGAACGAGAAGAGTCACTTCCGGCGGTTGGTGTGGCCGCTCTTTATTCTTTTAACTCCCTAATATACTTTCTCTGACACGACCTGATCCTAACATATAAAATGAAAAATATTTAAATTTGATCCTTTATTTCAATATACTAAAGTAAATGTATAAACTATATTAATGATTCCTCAATAGATAAGCGCTTTTGTACTAGAATTTCATTAAGTATTTTATAATAACGTAATAAAAGGAAAAGCCTCTGGTATATATCTGACAATTATAATTTACTGCTTTGTGGTAAAGGTTTAAAGTTGATTTCTTGACCTAAATATCATGATAAAAATGCCATTATTAGGTTAGGAACTTAATAGAATCTAATATAGTTATATCAATAATCGTATTAGATCAACCAATCTACTTCAATGACTACCGTATATGAATTCGGCAGTAGAGGCGCTAGTGTAGCGCGAGGTCTCCGACATGACAAATGTCACTATTTGTGGGTAGGCTACGCGGCTTTATCTCTAAATGGAATAAAGTTGAAAATTATTTTGCATGATATAGTGAATATTACCACACTTTTTAGAGGTTTACATAGATAATATGGGAATGACTAAGTATGCTACAATTCATTGATATTTAGTGGCTCTAGTGACATATACACGAAATGATTTGCTTTTAGATAAAGGACAAGTCCACTTTGAAAACAGTGTACTTCTGCCCCCCTAGACATGTGGCAAAATGTTTGATGAATAGAAATCGAATATAATGAAAAATGTATGGGGATTACATAATGTTTCGACTAACGTTATCGATGACACATGTCAAACCCATTTATTTTGCACTGTATTCGTTAAGCACTTTGCCACTTGTCTAGGGTCCAGGACCTTATTCGAAAGTCCACAGTGACGCGAACTGGAAAGCACAAAAACGGCTACCCTTTTTAAGTAATGTCATCAAAACACCAGCCAGAGATCACTGGTAGCTGCAGATAAAAGGCCCTCCCGTCTTCACTTGTATAAATTATAATATCCTATATATTTTCCTAGTGCAGACTGCTAAAATTAATAAATGAGACCTAGGGGTCTCTGACTAGGGGACACTTCGTTATGCGTGAAAAATGTTCTGGTCATAATTGTTGTCCGCTCATTTGTATTTAAAACTGGGTATAATTTCTACATGCTTTCTATATCTACTTCTACATTGGTGTCATGCAATTTCAAATTACTAATCATTTTGGTAATTAAATTCCAACACTTACACTAAAACTCATGAAGAATAAAGTTTAAGGTTAACTTTACTTTACATTTTATTCATTTTGTTAAAGCTATGACTGAGCAAAACATATTTTCTAATACTTTTTATCAATAATATTATGTATGTTGAGTTTGAAAACCAATTAGATTTGATAAGAGCTAAAACGTAATAATATTAAGCTATTCTTATTAGAAGTTACTTACATGAAATAGTTACCCAATCCAAGGGGTAACTATTTCTTAGCTGGCAACTAAATTTACAAAACGGATATGGCGTTCAATTTGCAAATTCGTTTAGAAATGTGATAGTGTGTAATTTGCGACTGACAACACTTTTACAAAGTACAAACATACTTGAATAAAAAAAAGAGTTTATGGATATATAATTATATTTTTTGTTTTTAACTTTCTATATATTATATTGGTCGAAAGCATACGTAAAATATATTTACTTTCTAAAATACCTATCAAATTATTGAATATTTTTTTATAGGCTTAAATTTCTTAGCCGTAATTTTAATCCTTTGTCCTAATTAAGATTTAGAAAAAAAAGTTAAAATATAGTATAAAATAGAAGAGAAAAAAGAATTTATAGCAATAAATTAATTTTTAGACGCAAAACTACAGAAATGTCAAATTTCTCACCCCCGCACCACACTGTCCGCACCCCAGTTAGATTCTCGTGTCGAAATCGAAATACGAAACAAATGAAAAATTTAATGAATTTATAAATGGAATCAAAATTAAGTTGATTATGTGTTGATTTCTATATAAAATGTTAAAGTTTTAGAAACATTTAGCGTGTTACTTTGGTAAATAAATAGTAGACAGTATGTTTAAAAGTCGCGGAGATATTGTTTATAAATGTACAGTTAGACTACTAGAAGATACAGAAATATTAGAATGTGAATTTCATGTAAGTATTATAATAAAGGGTGAATGTTATGTGTTGCGAATGAAGGTACTGTTTATGGTGTTTGTTTTCAGCCGAGTTATAAGGGGAAGTTTTTGTTGGAGCATGTATGTCAACAGTTAAATCTCACAGAGACTGATTATTTCGGACTTCGGTATGTGGACGCCGGTGGCCAAAGAGTAAGTTATTTCTTATCTACAGGTATAAATTATAAGAATAGCTCTTCAAAGTATACAGTATATTTTGACTATTTTATTTAATAAATAGTATTATCATTGAAGAAAGTCTAAGCAAATGAAACTAGCAATATAAATGTATGGTTACTTGAATGTTTGCCAAAACTATGATCAAATACGTTTCTAAAATGTAAGGTTGGAGGAAAGATTCCGTCACTATTTAAATTAATGACTTACCTATGAAATCTTTGAATAGAATAAGTATATTTCTTCTGGTTAAAACATAAATTTAATTAGAATCAACCTACTGGTTACAGCCTAAATAGTTTGGATGTATCAAAGGGAACAATATTTTAAATACATAATTTATAATAAACTTAAATCCACGCTATACCAAACCTATTTAGGAACTGTTTATTACATATTTAGGAACAAACTAACATTTGGTAGTTTAAAATTTAGTGTTTATATTATTATTTTGGTTTTGTGGATACTACAATAATGTTTGCCAGACCATACTTTATTATTCTTTTGAGGTTTTCCATAGTGGTTATTTGGTCTATAAATGTTGGAATGGGGCCAAAATAAGCTATAAATTATCGGTAGCTATATACTTTCAATGTTATCTTAATAATTGTACTATATTTTACACTATTTCTACAAAAGAGATTTAATGTGTGAAAAAGCAATATTGCTGTAAATTTATGTTAGCCCAGATTAGATACTAAGACAGTTTATTGTACTATTTTTGTTTGTTTTTTTATTTCATTAATATTGTTAACTATATTTATAGTCAATCTTTATAATTGAACTATGTTATCCTGTATTATGTGAACAATGTATGCCTATATTACACTTCTCTATATATGAAGAGGACTTTGATCTACGGTGAGACAATATGGGCACCATAAAACTACTGAATATTTGAATCTATGTTTTTATCATATTTGTGAGGTTTTCATAGTACAATTTGTTTGGTAGATCCCTTAGATCTGGTGAAAGTTTTTTGGTGGTAGTTTATTTCCCCATCAATTACTGGAATATAATTTATTTATTTATTCTCTATGCGCAAATAGCACTAGTAATGTACAGAGGTAGATCTAATGCCTAAGAAATTTATCTAAGTCTCCTTTTCATATTTCACATAATTTAATACTTAGTCTATGCTTTATTCTTTTGTTATTGTAATATGAATAATAATACTGATGTTTTTTTCAGCATTGGCTACATATGGCAAAGTTAATACTCAAACAAGTCAAAGGTGAGTGCCATCTGTCTTCCCACACATTGTTCTATCTTGAAGTGTTGTATCTTGAGAAATGTCATACTTCTGTATTTAAAATGAGCTACTACTCGTGACTGCAAGCGAGGATTATCTTTTAGATTTACAGGGTTAAAAATAAGCCAAAACTTTTTTTTTTTATGGTTTATCTATTAATCTGCTAGTGTCAGATCTAATAGTTTCTCATTTTGAATTTAAAGTAGATTGATTATTGAAGAGGTATACAAACCCACTATGAGTGTTTAAATGGGCTACCACTATATTTTCTTCAGCCACACTATTATACTGCATTTAAATAAAATGATATTAAAGTAGAACAAAAACAAATAATAAAATGCAATACACTTTTACAATACATTCACATATCATTTACTGGTGAATACGGGTGGGTGTCTTTGAGAAACATAATATGTGATGAATTAAAAATTTCATAATCACCTTGCTTGCAGAACAGATCGTTAAACACAGTTTGTTATAACTAAGAAAATATTATATTAAAAATGTCATAATGACAGTAATTAAATTATTGAAATAAATCTTAATGTCATTTGTTGTCAGTGAATTTTTTTAACATAGCAATGCATAATGAGGTTTGCATCTAGATAGAGTCTTGGGATAAAAATAATTTATGTAAAATTATTATTAAGACCAAATGTTAACAACTTAGGTACAACCAATTTTTTTTGGTTATTTGTCTAAGATAAACCTAATTTCCTTATCCTTATATTGCGAGCTAATTGACTTATGGAAATAGGTCATAGTATTGTGCTGTAGAGATTGGTCAGTCAACAATTAACAACTAGTTAATATTTTGTTGTAGAAGAAGAAGAACAGCGTGTATTTCCTGAAGTTGTAGGCAGAGGTGTGAAGTACACCCATACTTCGCCAGTTATGTTATAGGTCCAATGTAATAGGGGGCGAGGCTATTATCATCAACTGGGCACATTTTTAACTAAGATTTTCACACAACTTGTTTTTACAGATGCATCTCCAATACTGTTCAGTTTCCGAGTGAAGTTCTACCCGCCGAACCCTCTGCTGCTGAAGGAGGATGTGACCAGGTTCCAGATATACTTGCAGCTGAAGAGGGACCTGCTACACGGGAGACTGTACTGCACGGCCAATGAGGCGGCGATGCTTGGGGCACTTATTATACAAAGTAAGATGGTGGTGTTGTGGGCTTTGATTGTTCTGGATGTATATTAGGATTTAAAATCACATCAGCCTATTGCAGTCCTCTGCTGGACGTAGGCCACCCCCAGGGTACGCAACAAAGCCCGCTTTCCCGTTTTCGTCGCCCGGTCACTACCACCACACGCCACACGTACCTTGAATAGTAGGGCCGCCGGAAATTCGGGACCGTTCTCTTCATGGTGGGTTTTGCCCATAGTCACCAATGATACCTACACAGGTGCTTATCCCCCCAATATCCGGAGAACACGGACACCCCGGGAGGAAAGGGGGTGGTCTATTCTAGGCCGGAAACCATACGAAGGATTTAAAATGAATATCATTTGTTGATCTGGCATGAATACAAAAGTACAATAAACTAGTTTTATAAGTAATAAGAATGCATAATTTGACCAAAAAGATCCTGTCACAAAATTCTCTTTCTCATCAATTATAATGTTGCAGTAGCTGTAGTGCTAGCTTTCTGTCTGAGTTCTTTCTTCGTTTCTTTTTCACATAGAAACTGTGTTTTGAACTTATAGGAATGGTCCTTCTGAGTAGGGATATTTTGGATTAAAATCTTACAGCCACATTGCATTGATTTTAACTCAGTGATGCTTGTGTTCTATCATTAGCGCAGTGGCTATGCGATTGGACTGCTGCGCTATGGTATCGAACCCGCAATTGTTTCGATTCCCGCACGTGACAAACAGTAGTGTGATCCGCAGATATTTGTCCCGAGTCTGTGTGTTTGTGTTATTTCACGTCACCCACGATACAGGAGGAAGTACTAGTGTTGGGCGACGATCTTAAAAAAAGAAAAATAAACTACATTATCTATATAATTGAGTTACAATACGCTGCTTCCAAGTTGTACTGAAGAATTGATTTAAAACATGGTCTTTATGAACACCGCATGTAAATTATAATATTTTATTGCTGTCTGACTTGACCACGATGCGTACGCTTAAGATAAGGACAGATAAGACAAGATTTTTCATACATTGTGGTCACAGTGATAATAGAATACACGGGCTTCCTGATAAGGCAGGATGTAGTCGAACGCTGTAGACATTAGAATATACTTCATAGTGATGTAACATGTGACCCTTTACTTTTATAGTTTTGCCCGGACTCGATCCGCGTTCTCTGGGATAAATAATAATAATACACCTTTATTAATAGGTTATTAAGGCCCATAGTAAAGTAAAGAGTAACTATGTCTATCCTTAAGGTTCAAGCTATTTATATATCAATTTTTTTTGCGATAGGCTTAGTTGTATAGCCGTGAGGGAATAAATTGTCGGACATATTTATTTTATTCATTTATTTAATCGTTTATGTACACACACTAGAAGAAGATACAAAGGTACTGCTTATTTCATAAAGACATTTCTTCCAGCAGACCTGCGAAAGGAGAGATAGATTAGAGATACATACCACATACGTACTTTCTTATGTACTTATAATATTTGCATAAATCAATAAACTAGTATTTTATCCATGATAAGGTATCCTATAGTAAGAATAGTACTTGAACCAATAGCTACTTAAATATGTATAATGTAGAACTCTATCGGCCATAATTTTATTTGACGGTATGTATGAGACCATAAACCACCACTGCAGGGGTCTATAATCTACATACCTACCCCTATTTATTGTACTTTACACATACTACATAACTACTTAGTATATAATTTAAACGTGTTATGTACTTGCAGTCGAGCTTGGAGACTACGACCCGAACATCCACGTGGGTAACTACGTGACAGAGATGAGGCTGCTGCTCAGACAAACAGACACCATCGAAGCGAGGATACAGGTGAGCGCAACCTTCACGGTAACACCACGCCAGTTGAATAAACAGCGGCGGTTACAATATTTAACTTGAGGCAATTGGAGTAGAATATATTTGATATTGCAAGTGTGTTACATGCACGTATGCCTTTAACACGCCTACAATATAGGTACACCGATTTCACACACTCAGATTCAGGAATAATAAATTAAAGTATAAGTTAAACTCGCGTCTCCAGGCTGCATGATTGAAGTGTGAGTTAAACCAGCTACTTCTGGCTGCAAACTAACCACGTCAACGCGCCGATGCGTTTGTCACATACGTGGATCTATAAGAACCTATAAGAATGAAACATTCAAAGACTTTTTCACGTTTATGATATAAAGGAATAACAAAAATAATTGAGCACAAACAGGGACACAAGCATAACATAAATACAAATTTCGCTTTTGTGTGTATCGCTTTATATGTAAGTCATCCACGAGCGTGTATGAGGCGTGAAAGTGATGCTAGTGTATGAGGCGAAAGAAGTATGCCAGGATCGTAGCAAATAGAAATCCGTGGTCTCTGCCTACCCCTCTGGGAAACAGGCGTGGCTTCATGATGTATGTATACCTAAGTGTGAGGGATTAGGGAGTGCACCTATGTCTGCGCGCATACTTGTGCACTATAAAATCTCCTGCGCAGATGGCTAGTCTCAGCTGAGACAGGCCGCCGTGACCGAAATTCGGTCAGGAGGACATTATTATTATTATACCTAAGTAATCCACTTTAAAATATGAATCATCTAAACATCTTTTATAATTATTTCCTACAATATAAGACTAAAATAAACGACAAGCCTGATATGGCATGCATGTGGCAATGATGCAATCCGAGCTCACTGCATCCTAAGATATCGAAGAATGAAAATTGAAAATTGGAGAGAGGAAAGTACATCGGAATAATCTCGTAAAGAACGTTATCATAGTCACGTCCAAACGTAAAGGTCAGAGGTTTAGTTTGATTAGATTAGTATTAACATTGTAAGTCAAAGTTAGGTTTCTATCTTAGTCATAGTCTTAGTAATTAAACCTACTCATTGATCATTTTATTTTGTACTTGGATTAATATAGTATATTATGTGAAACAAATTATCTGCAGCTTAATATATTTTTCTAAAGATTACATTTACTTTATAATTTCGGAAGTAATTTGGAAAAAAATTACGGTGACACGATGTGATGCAATCTATTTAGGTACTTATTATGAGTACTAGGTATACTTATATTTTCTTCTTCTAATGTCTACTCCCCAAGTACCTATGTAGCCAAGAACAAAAGATACTCAGGCAATTGCTTTGTGAACTAAAGCTATAATCTATGATGCCTTTGATTATGATAATAAGTAGGTATATATTATAAGTAAGTATTTCTGCTCTGTAACGATAAGAAAATGCCTGATAAAAGAAAACTGGTATTCATCTTTATCAATCTGTATTTGACACATACAATCACCAAAATCCCCGGAGAAAGAAGTGGTAGTAAAAAGAAGTAAATTTTATTTCAAGGATATACTCATATTTACATAAAAAATGGGCAAATTAACAATGCATTTAGTCTTATAAATGTAATTTCTTAAATTGTCCTGTGTGAGTCAGGAGCTACACCGAGAGCCGGTGGAGGGCACGCCGGGCGGCAGCGGCGGCGTGAAGGGCATGTCCACGCAGGAGGCTGAGCGCTCGTTCGTGAAGATCGCCTGCCAGCTCGACACGTACGGCGTCGACCCGCATCCTGTCAAGGTTTGGGTAGTTGTACACTTCCATATTGAAGTCCTATCTAGTATATTTATTTCTTTAGGAATCGTCCATCAATCACGTGATGAGTCTAAAACCTCACCAAGTATCATGAAAAGGGGTCGCTAAATACATCACGTGGTTAATGGACGACCCCTTAGTTATTCCAAATTTTAGTGTTTTTGTTTCTTGTTAAACCTATTAATAGAGTAGAATTTGGTATTATTCCTGCAAATTATAGATCATTACTCAATGTTCTTGTACTACAAATTACTCTTGAACTTACTATAGTAAGATTTTATTTATGAAAATATTAGATGAAATATGTAATACTTACTTAATTTTATTTTGTTATAATAAACCTTCTGATAGCCGAGTGGTATGACCGTTGGACTGCCAAGTCAAAGGTCGCAAGTTCAAACCCCGGCACGCACCAATGTCTTTTCTAATACATGTGCGTCTTATAAAATAATGAAGGAAAACATCGTAAGGCAACCGGCACACCTGAGAGATTTTTCAACAGTGTGTTAAGCCATGTCAGAGGCCTCCAGGTGGTTTAAACTCTGACACTAAGTTGTTTTGTAACCATACGATAAGAAGAAGATAATTAACCTTAAATTTGTTTGTATTATGTACTTAGACACATACATACAACTACGCCTTTGATTATCGTAGAGTTAGATAAAAAACTGTTCCCCCTTATCAGGAGTATAGTAACCCACATAAAAGCTATGTATGTAAATTCATTGGGCCCACAGCATAACAGTGACGAATGCTTATCTTATCAGACTATCATATTTTATCTCAAAGTTTATAGTTCATGCAATGATATGTAATTGTTTTGATCACATAACCGTTACTGTTTATATTGCTAAGGATTTAGTCAATACTGAAACCTATAAATTTTTGTACTTACGTACAAAAATGGTATATTATGGTTGTGTTTTTGTACATACAATTACCATTCAAGGAAGCAAGTAAAAAGGTCAACTCGTTTGATGTAACATTTATATTTATTTGCAAGTAAAATACATTACAGTAGATTCATCCAAAACTACGATTTAAAACTATAAAAACTTTAAGGATAAAACTTAAAAAAAATGTGCTGTTGTTGATTGAAGTAATCCTCATAACTGCTGTACTGGTAACATGCCCAATGGTAGCATTGCCATGTTAAGTGGAATGGAAATCTACAGCTTTTCTTTATTTTTTGGTATACCAACAGCTGTTCTCTATTTATATTTATATTTGGTATAAATAAGAAATAATAAAAGTGCTAATATGCACGCCCATATTAGGTACACGCAGCATTTACCATAATACCACTGCTTTGTACGTCTTAAACTTTCTTAGTAGAACTAAGATTAAAATGATTTAAAAGTTATTTGATTAGGTAAACTTTTCATGTAGGACCACAGAGGCAATCAGCTGTACCTGGGCATCAACCACAGCGGCATCCTCACCTTCCAGGGCAGTCGGAAGACGCACCACTTTAAGTGGTCAGAAGTGCACAAGATCAACTTCGAAGGACGCATGTTCATCGTACATCTCAATTATCCTGAGGTAAGAATATTTTGATCTAAAGAACGCATTTCTCGCATTTATGTATGTACATAGGTATGTCCATAGTTCTATTTGTCTATATTTAGGTTCTGAGTCTCTAGTAGTCGCTAAGAGCGCTCTTAGCGACTACTAGAGACCAACGCTGTAGTCCGTAACTCTAAACAAAATTCTATTAAAATTCGGTTTATCAGGAAAAACGTAACATTTAACACTGTCGCGTTTCTAATATTAGCATGGATTATTACCACGTCCAACAAGCGTTTATGTCAATATTGGCATTCACATGATTTATTATACTGGCATGGTTCAATCTTATACAGTGTGAATGCTGTGTGTAATCAAACTGGTTTCACCACTTAACAGATAATAAGGGCTTTAGAATGCCTATATAATAGGGTATTATATGGGCTGTACAAAGCTGCATTTACTGTTGCTAGAGGGGTCATTTCATTTTAGGGTTATAATCAAAAGAGATGTAAACATCTGCTCCAATAACCTTGAGTATTGGTCTCAGATTGAGAGTCTGGGTACAAAGGACCGGTGTTTCCATGAATGACCATTGACCAGCGATCAAGTATAAAATGACCGGTGTTTAGCTCAGTTTCTTTGTTAACAGTATTATTACAGTAACGTAACCCCATTTTACAAACTGAACATAATTGACCCCTAACATGTCTATCAAATGCATTTAATCCATCAACGGATTGTTGGGAATAATGGTCATTGTGAAAGTCTTTTCAATAGCGAAGAGCAAAAAATATACTTATTGAAAGAGAAATGCGCAGATGTCTATCTCACGCAGTATTATTATTTGAGCCAATATTATATGGAGCGTAGTTATTTACTAATTAACTGAATGTAACTAAAACTGTGTGCTATTCCTAATCAACATATTTATAAAGCTCGTGTGACGCATATTAGTTAGTTTGGGAGGCCTAATAACAGCGATAACATCTAATTAAATAAGGCACGCACATGACGGGTTGGCGCTGTTCGTTATACTTTTCTATAAAATGACTACAGTTTTTTTTGTAGTTGTAGACTTTATACTGTTTTTCACATGTAGTTTAGTGAAATAATATTTCGGTGGGAAAATGATTTACAAAAAAAGAAAAAAAAAATAGAAGTAGAATAGATTTCTTTTTAATATATATAATTTGTAACTTAACTTATATACAAAAAAGGCGGTATAATTATATAATGCATGCTGTATGTCTTATGTATATTATAAAATCTTTATCCTATTAATCTTCAGACTAATTAAAAAGTATCTACGTACCTACCGTACGTAAATAAGTACCAGTCAAAGTTAAAGTGAAATCAAAAAGTGTTTTATACTTGTGTATGGGTATTAACTAAGTAGGTATCTCAGATATAACGAGTGTTTGTTATGGTTTTAGAAGAAACACACGGTGGGCTTCAAATGTCCGAATGGGCCGGCTTGCCGCCACGTGTGGTGCTGTGCTATCGAACAGATGCTGTTTTTCACGTAAGTACACTTTCTTTAATAATTAGGACTGAGATTTACATAGCATAAAACATAAACATTGATTGTGCGATTATTACGGTAAAAATTATTAGACGTTTAAAAGTTTTGTACGCATTTGTTTCATTAGATTTATCGTCTTGCTAGATGACTAAAAATTCACAAATGTTTTCAAACTCTAGCCGAAAATGAAGTCTGCAAAAGCACTTCAACCTTTATCCGAACTAATATTATAAATGTGAAAGTAACTCTGTCTGTGAAGTCTTCACGTCTAAACCGCTGGACGGATTTTGATAAAATTGGGCATGTAGAAAGTTTAAGACCTAAGAAAGGACATAGGCTACTTTTTTTAAAATGCAACCGTATATGGGGTTTAAATAGGGGTTACCGTGAGCAAAAGCTATATATAATTATGTATATATATAATACTAACCAACAATCTAAATTAACGCGAGCGAAGCCGCGGGCAAAAGCCTGTTTTATATAATTCTGTTAGTGGGAAAATTCATATTCCTATATGTAATTATAGTGCCATTACTTTTCCAGATAACTTTACCTTTAAAAGTGAGTAAACTTGCTTTTCTCCTTTATGTTTATCTGTGTCATCGCCTATAAGACCATTTGAAAGCATGAATATATTGTTGTTCAGGCTACCGTCATCATCGGACGCGTGTGTGTACTCGGGCGGCGGCCTGTTCTCGTGGGGCACCAAGTTCAAGTACGTCGGCCGCACGGAGCGGGAGATCTTGGAGAGGGACGGACTCCTGGCGCCTAGAGATACACAGGTGTGTAGCACTAACATTTATAAGTTATATTATGGTATGTCTTTATACTGATGTTTTATATGGGCCATCATCATCATCAGCCGGAAGACGTCCACTGTTGAACAAAGGCCTCCCCCTTAGAATGCCATAGAAACCTGAAAATAAAGTGTCATTAATATTGTCGCAATTTACTTATGATGTTTTCCTACTAGTTACTCTAAAAGTAGGTTATGTCTTTCGTTCTCCGCTTAGAATCTATTTAACGTACGGCAGGATCAATATGAGTTTAAGAAAAGAAAGACAACAATATATTTTTATCTCGTTCTAGCTGCGCCCTGCGGTGTTACCCGCTAAGTTTATTCGGGATAGAATATAGCCTATGTGTTAATCCAGGATATCAGCTACCTCCATACTAAATTTCAGCAAAATCCGACCAGCCGATAAGCATGAAGAGTTAACAAAGATACAAACACAATCAAGAACTTTTATAATATTAGTGTGATAGAACACTTAAACATAAAATAAAACTTAAAGCTGATGTACTAGGTCAAGTAACGTCCCTAACTCAACATAGTTGCAGCTATGGTTTTCATTTAGGGCCTGAACTAAACTAAAGTGATAGGTTCAAACTATATTATTATGTTGCAGGAGGAGGGCTCTAGCACGGGAGGCAAGAGGAAAGCCTCCAGCGTGCCGGCCACGCCGTCCACCCCTATGACCGGCGACTTCGGTATTTATCGTACATATCTATTTTATTCACTTATATCATACTACATGTATTACTAGTTATAGACCATCATTATTATTATTTATACCTAAATTGTTGTATTTTACACTCCTATATTTATAATTACTATACTTTATGTCATACTGTGCGCAGAATGCATAAAAAGCGATATTACGTTTTTTTCACTTAAAAAATAATAATTACATATCCATATGGCCATCAACACCCACTTGTAAAAATCGAATGATTAAACTTTAAATATTTACACGGCACTTTTTAAAATTATAATTAATTCAGAATTGTATGAGATTTTTTTTGTAATAAAAAAGTAAGGATTTTAAATCACTTTTCTAAAGAATTTCTTTAGAATATTTATGTATTCATGCATAAGTTGAGTACCTTAACTTGCAACAGACATGTATGGAAGACATGCGTTTTCGTGCCCTCCTCGCCACGATTTTATCAGAACATAATATCTAATATTGTTTGTTATTACAATACACAAATTTTACGATTTGATATTGTCTTCTGGTAGAGTCATGACGTTGAGGGTGCAGAAGCGTTATCTTCTATACAAGACCGTGGCGCTCAAAGGGTTTATACTGTTTATCATGTATTGCGCAGGCTACAGCAGCCTGCCGCGCTCGACGCACAGCGCGCCGCTGGAGGAGAGCGGCGCGGACGAGGCCTGCAACGGGGCCTGCCTGCTGAGCGGGCCCGCCGTGGACATCGCGCTGGCCTGCCGGGACACCGTGCGCGAGGAGCCCAAGCCGCCCGGTACGACTCTTACATTAGTATATACAACGGGGCCTGCCTGCTGAGCGGGCCCGCCGTGGACATCGCGCTGGCCTGCCGGGACACCGTGCGCGAGGAGCCCAAGCCGCCCGGTACGACTCTTACATTAGTATATACAACGGGGCCTGCCTGCTGAGCGGGCCCGCCGTGGACATCGCGCTGGCCTGCCGGGACACCGTGCGCGAGGAGCCCAAGCCGCCCGGTACGACTCTTACATTAGTATATACAACGGGGCCTGCCTGCTGAGCGGGCCCGCCGTGGACATCGCGCTGGCCTGCCGGGACACCGTGCGCGAGGAGCCCAAGCCGCCCGGTACGACTCTTACATTAGTATATACAACGGGGCCTGCCTGCTGAGCGGGCCCGCCGTGGACATCGCGCTGGCCTGCCGGGACACCGTGCGCGAGGAGCCCAAGCCGCCCGGTACGACTCTTACATTAGTATATACAACGGGGCCTGCCTGCTGAGCGGGCCCGCCGTGGACATCGCGCTGGCCTGCCGGGACACCGTGCGCGAGGAGCCCAAGCCGCCCGGTACGACTCTTACATTAGTATATACAACGGGGCCTGCCTGCTGAGCGGGCCCGCCGTGGACATCGCGCTGGCCTGCCGGGACACCGTGCGCGAGGAGCCCAAGCCGCCCGGTACGACTCTTACATTAGTATATACAACGGGGCCTGCCTGCTGAGCGGGCCCGCCGTGGACATCGCGCTGGCCTGCCGGGACACCGTGCGCGAGGAGCCCAAGCCGCCCGGTACGACTCTTACATTAGTATATACAACGGGGCCTGCCTGCTGAGCGGGCCCGCCGTGGACATCGCGCTGGCCTGCCGGGACACCGTGCGCGAGGAGCCCAAGCCGCCCGGTACGACTCTTACATTAGTATATACAACGGGGCCTGCCTGCTGAGCGGGCCCGCCGTGGACATCGCGCTGGCCTGCCGGGACACCGTGCGCGAGGAGCCCAAGCCGCCCGGTACGACTCTTACATTAGTATATACAACGGGGCCTGCCTGCTGAGCGGGCCCGCCGTGGACATCGCGCTGGCCTGCCGGGACACCGTGCGCGAGGAGCCCAAGCCGCCCGGTACGACTCTTACATTAGTATATACAACGGGGCCTGCCTGCTGAGCGGGCCCGCCGTGGACATCGCGCTGGCCTGCCGGGACACCGTGCGCGAGGAGCCCAAGCCGCCCGGTACGACTCTTACATTAGTATATACAACGGGGCCTGCCTGCTGAGCGGGCCCGCCGTGGACATCGCGCTGGCCTGCCGGGACACCGTGCGCGAGGAGCCCAAGCCGCCCGGTACGACTCTTACATTAGTATATACAACGGGGCCTGCCTGCTGAGCGGGCCCGCCGTGGACATCGCGCTGGCCTGCCGGGACACCGTGCGCGAGGAGCCCAAGCCGCCCGGTACGACTCTTACATTAGTATATATATATATTATTATAGTTATGTTTAGTGTATTATTTTTTTATGTAAATGTGCTTATGGTGTTATTGCCCCGCAGCGCTCCCCGCGGAGTACAGCCTGCGGGACTCGTTCGAGCACTCGTCGTCGGAGTCGGGCGGCACGGTGGGCACGGCGGGCACGGCGGGCACGGCGGGCACGCTGGGCACGGTGGCGGCGGGCGGCGCGGCGCGCGAGGCGTGGGGCGCGGCGCCGGGGGCGGTCCCGGGCCCGCGCCCCTTCAGCCTGCTGCGGGCCTTCGTGCCGTCCTTCGTGGTGGTGTGGCTGTCGCTGGGGCTGCTGGCGCTGCTGCTGTTCGAGACGGACTGGGCGGCGCTGCAAGAGCTGAAGCGCAAGCCCGAGCTGGTCGCGCTGCGCCGACACTACTACGCGCCGCTCAAAGACTATCTCAAGAGGAAGGTGGTGGAGTTGTTTTGATTCGCATGCCGGCCGCGGCGGCCTCCGCTCGTTCGGTTCCCGAGTGTCAAATTATCCCGGCGCGCACTGATCTGTTACTAGGGTAAAGTCATCGCTCGCGCCAGATGCACAAACACAGCTGATTCATTTCATATATTAAGGAATGTGGACAAAAATACAATATTTTATAAGAATCTTAATAAATATATAGCAGTGACAAATATATGCTGCGTTTGTGTTTATCTGGCGCGGCGCTACAACGAGTCTTATTTGTACAATATCTCTTCGCGTACTTAGACTAAGTCACCGCTATACGCTTTCTTATAGTACAATTAATTTGTAAGCTTGTCACTACTTGTCTCTCATGGCACTCAGGATTTATGGAGAATGCCTTGTTTCGATGGAGGTTATTACTTCATTTTTCACCACAAAAGGATGATTACAGCTTTTATAAATGGTTTCATGTAAGTTATCAATCAATAAAATAAATATCTTAATTTATGCCATCAAAATTTTATTTTAAATCTCGTATCTTACTCGAATTTTTTTTTGCATTAAGTTCTTTATATGGTTTATTTAATCTTCTCCATTGAAACAAGTCCTTCATTTGACGGTCACAGAATGTGGTATTTATATGTTCCTAATTATTTTTCATACGGGGGCCTACTGCTTAGATCGGCCTTACAAATATTACACTGAATGATTTTATTTAGATTTTAGTTTTAATAATTTATACAATCAATATCCTCACTGCTTTAATCTGCGATATTTGAATCTCGAAAATTTATAGTTCTATTAAACTAACATTCCACCTGATATTTAGTCTTCCAGAAGTATTGTTTGTAGTGCTTTAAATATTTATTTTTAACTATAATAATTAAGTATCTGCGCACAAAGTAATTGAATCGTTTATTTTTTTAGATGTGCCATAATGTTATATTTTTACCTAGTCATAAAGAGCTGCTGGTTCTATACATTCTGCACAATTATAGTATAAGTTTGTAATGATATTTTGTGTAAACGTTATTTACTATATATTTGTTATAACACATTATAAATTATTTATTTACTTATGACACAATTTAATGTTGTTAATGCCTTACTAGAGTGAGTGTGTTAGATTTAAGTACTTAATTAGACGCTTCATTTTGCCTAGTCACTATATAATTATGTAAATGATTCTCAAACAGTAATATATTAGCACTAATTGATAAGGTACGATACGAACAATTGTAAATCAAGGCGATTTGAATATTTTTTACACGACATACATAGACCATGTACTTAATAAAACTATGTGGTGGCCACAGCATACTGAAGGTGCGATATTTGTCTTAATTTGTTTTTGTCTAGCCAGGCTCTGTAATAAAGCACAAATTAGTCTAAAATTACCAAATAAATTGTTTATATTGGG
This sequence comes from Abrostola tripartita, assembly GCA_905340225.1. NCBI lineage: Eukaryota > Metazoa > Arthropoda > Insecta > Lepidoptera > Noctuidae > Abrostola > Abrostola tripartita. Next base: position 3,320,843 of record HG996487.1, on the reverse strand, counting down.
TGACCTATATTCTAACCATGTACAAAAAATAGGCCAAAGCCTTTATGGACAGCTTTAAAATTGTTTTTATTGCGTCGGTGTTGTGGCCAGTGCAAGTATCCTGAATTGAATAAAATAAAATGTATCAACTAGTTATTTGGAACTGTAACCATTCGCTCCACTTCACATCGCTTGATCATAATTTTATTAAAATTGTCAATTAACATTACTAAATAACTGTCAACATTAAACAAGTATGGACTGCATCGCGTTAAACTAGAATGACTAGATAGACTTGTATATGACAGATCACTTATTTCTTTGAGGTAGTCTTATAATACTGTAGCTGATAAAAAACATTACTTTTCTTTGTGGACCAACATGCTACGGGAGTTAAGTTTGTATGTACCTAAATACTTATTTTTATACCGTTATTGCTTTTTGATTCTTATAACGCTTAGGATTAAGAATCTCTTTATAATGTTATGAACAGGAATGAAAGTTGGTAATGATTTGGAATGCTAAAGAGGGTTTATTTCGACAATGTTAGATGCCAAACAGAGTTTTTACAGATTTAGTGTTTGTTTCTCACTGCGCGATATCAGCGGGTGGAACTGGCTCAGGCGACAGAGCGGGAGCCAGAGCTCCGCGTATCGTGAGCAAGTTATATATAGTTATGTAATTGTAGTCTAAGAACAAAAATAGCTTTTAGTTATGTAACATTTTTGAAAAATCATAGAGGTTTTAATAAAACATCCTGCCGAAATCGATTTCATGTTTTATTATTAAAATACTTCCAAAATAAGCAACAAACAAATAACAATGTAAAAAGAACATTCTATGGTGCTATATAGACCTGCTATTTAAAATTAACACTGTAATGATTATTATATGCAATTTTATCACTGTGTAACTTACAGTATACAAATTTTATCCATTCATATTTTTAAATATGGCACTTGGAAGTTGTTTAAAGTAATATAAGTATTACAAATAATAGGTAGCTCTATATTACAAAAAGTAAAATATGCTAGAAGTGCTAACTTAAGTGTGGATATCTTCATTACGCCTGCGCAAACCATCAAGTCATTCATTGTCATTCTCTGTGTAACATTGCGGAATTTGCAAAAGTGGGGTCTAATCGATTACAGTGTTGGAAAGCAGCAAAATTGACACGGTACGATCACAAAAAATACTCTTATAAATTCAGATTCACCCTTATAATCATAATGTAAAATATACATTCATTTGAGCTACGCGGCGATAGTTTTCGTACACGGAACAGTCGGCGGCGCGGGACTACTCACTACACCGGCGGAGGTCGGTCGGCGCACACCCTCGGTACACCAAAATCACCACCGCATAAACATTATTATACAACTAATATAATTCCATATCCACCCATAAAATACGTAGGAGGTACCTAAGCATACATAGATATAGCCGGGCGATCAGTCCACGATAGAGATCTGCGCGAAGCCCAGCAGGCTCTGCTCGTCGCTGGGCTCGGGCGGCGCGGACTGCAGGCGGAACGTCAGCGAGCGCGGCGGCGGCGCGGCGCCCGGGAACAGGAAGTCGTCCACCAGGCGCTGCAGCTGGCGCGCCGTCACGCCCGCGTCGCGCGCGTCCAGCAGCCCCGCGCCCACCAGCTCCGTGGCGATGCCGTCGGCCGAGTCCTTGCCGGGCGCGAACTCGAAGCGGATGTCGTTGAGCTCGTTGCGCGCGTTGCGCATGCGCAGCACCAGGTTGATCTGCGGCGCGTCGGTGGCGGGCGCGCCCAGCGAGCCGATGGTGAAGGCGGCGCGGTCGTCGCTGTCGCTGTCCGAGCTGTCGGCGCGCTCCAGCGTGTTCATGGGCCGGTCGCGCGCGGCGTCGTCCTCGTCGTCGTCGTCCTCCTCGCTCTCCCACACCCACTCGCCCGTCTCCATGCGGTGCAGGCGGCCGGACGCGCCGGGCTGGCGGCGGCTGGCCTTGTGCACGCGGGTCTCCATGCTGGGCCCGATGGACACCAGCGTCGACACCAGGTACTTGCGGTCGCGCGCCTTCTTGAAGAACGAGTGCTTCAACAGCTCGGTGGCGGTCGGCCGCTTCGCAGGATCCTTCTGCAGGCACTCGAATATCATTTTCCTGAATGTCTTGCCGTACGCTTTGTACTGGTCCTTCTCCTCCGCGCCGGTGTCGAGCGTCGGCGGGTCGTTCTGCAGTGTGAGCATGAGCACCTTCATCGGCGGGTACTTGTGGTAGGGCGCAGTGCCCGTCGCCATCTCTATAGCAGTGATTCCGAAGGACCAAATGTCGGCCTTGAAATCATAACCATGGTTCTGTTCCATCACCTCGGGAGCCATCCAGCACGGAGTCCCCACGAACGTGTGTCGCACCTTCTGCCGCGAGAGGTCCCGGCCGGTGGCCAGCCACGCCGATACACCGAAGTCAGCAATCTGCACGATGCCATCGTCTCCGAGTAGAATATTACCGGCTTTGATGTCTCTGTGTATCTGACCATTTTGGTGAAAATACTCCAATCCTTTAAGGACCTCTTTAAGGACGGTCGCGATAGTTGCCTCGTCGAATACTCCGTGTTTGCAGTTAGATATCCTCATTTTGTGTTTGATGATATCCAGTAAGCTGCCACCTTCCAACAGCCTGAGCACCAGCCACAGCTCCTCTTTGACCACGAAGCTGGTGTAGTACGTGACCACGTTCTCGTGGTTGCAGCTGGACATAGCCTGGATCTCTTTGAGCAGTTCGTCCATGGAGGTGTTCCACTTCTCGAGGTTGATGCGCTTGATGGCGCACTTCTCCCCGCGCGGGCGGCAGAAGGCGGCGTGCACGACGGCCGTGGCCCCCACCCCGATCACGTCGAGCAGCTCGTAATCGTCCTGGCTGTTAGGCCAGGTGTGTCCGGAGGTCGCCATCTTGGCTCGACTCTATTGCCCCTAATCCTTTGAATTAGATCTATAGCTACTACGAGTCCTTATTTGTACTTCTAATAAGGCCAATGTTTAAGGCATGAACTGGAACTATGAAAGTATTTATTAAATGGAATAAGCTGAGAAAGTGTTGTCTTCCATGATTATATGATGTTCAGGTTTATAGTTCTTAATAACGAACTGCTTGGTCTTTTTTGTTACCTCAAGTCTATGCAGTGTATGACAACCTTCTCGTAACTCTAATATAGTTTTGTCTATAAATTTTACAGTATTGTCGTTGAAGTCTACACTTGAAGGGTACAGGTCATCACCTGGAAAAATAAAACTATGTGTTTACATGTAATAAATAGATAGTGGTATGTGATTTTTATATTCTGAATTTGATTTCAAATATGTTTTGTATAGTTATTAAATCTTACCTGGTAATAAAGATAAGCTTCCATCTTTGGCTTTTACAAAAACTGGATAAGTTGTGTCAGTACCATGTCCACTCCTCTCTTTAGCGAACCTGACCAGCTCTGAAATGTCCTTCACATGGGATAGGCGATGCAGCTCATACAACTGCGGCGGGTATAACTCCCTGTCACTTTTTAATACTTCTGCTGGAGACAACCACTGAAACAAAACAAAAATGAAGTAAGTATGAGTTTTAGTTTGGGTAAATGTTATGTACCTACATCATCCTAATTACTACACTAGCAACACTACTCTATATCTCTTATACTACACAGTAAAAAATGGCCAAATAATGATAAAAGGCGCCTATTATTTACTTCATAATGTAGTATTAAACAAGTAATTAATTCTCACCTCTACATGAGCCACTTCAGTGCTGCTCCTAATACCTTCCGGCTTGTTCTCAACAGCAGCCACAAAGAAGGCAGTGTCGAATCTCTTGGGGAGCTTGACGGGAGTCAGCCAGTTGCTCCAGTAGTGCAGGGACCATATGTCTGGGTAACACTTCAGCTCTTTACATAGGACTAACAGGTTAGCGGGGTCCTTGGTAAGCTGAAGATTAAGATGGTGCTGTTAAAACATATTTATGACCATCTTATCAGAATAGGGACAATGTCAGAAAGAGTTAAAGTATAACTAACAATTATTACTACTATAAAACTTCCACTTAAACTTAGTTTACTGTTTTGCAAAGCTACAAGCCTTTTTAATCTAACATTTTTTATTTAAGCCATTTGCATTCAGGTAACTCCAAAGTAGATGGAGTAATGAATCACATTTAGGGTTTAAAAGATCATAATAATTTGTTATTTGTTTTTATCTTAAGTCATATTCTAAATTGATAAAGAAAAATTGAATTATAATGGACACGAGCAGGACTTGAACCTGCGAACTTCGCCGTACCGTGGCGCTGCTCTAACCGACTGAGCAATCGTGTCGCTGCTCGCACCCATCGAATTTCAAGTTCTTTTTTTTGTATTTACGTCTTAAGGGTGACGTTAGGTCTTATCTGTTCGATTCTATAATTACCAACTCATCATTAAGCCATATTGTTCAAAACTAATCTCCTCATATTCCAATAAGAACAAAATTTAGGCTTTCAATGTACTTAGGGCCATTGTATGTATAATGGTTAGTACACTATTCACTTTACCAAGTTAAAAAATTATAGAAGAAACACAATAGAATAATCTAAATAGCAACTAAGTACATTTCAACAATAAAAGCAATTATTTTACGTAAAACTTTAATCATCTGATATCAACACCAATATAAAAATGAGTATGAGGTAGCAAAAGGTATAATAAGTAAATAATAATAGCATAATATATAGTACCAGAACCTTGGAAATATTGTGTTTAATATATATTATAACTATTCATATATCATCATCTTTTCATTAAAAATATTATTGTTTTTTATTCAAATTATATTTAATGTAAACCAATTACAGGCACATAATATGAGACATAATATACTAGTTGCTTGGTTCGAAAATGTCATTACTATGGAGAAGAACCGGCAAGAAATTCCAAAGATTACTCTTTTTAGTAAAAATATATTATAATATTGTATTATTAGTGTTTAAATTAGCCTAATCAGTCTAAGTAATTAGCCTAGTTAAGAAGCTAAGCTAAGCGAAGTTAAGCTAGAGTAAGGGAGACAATCTAACCTGCTTTTGCCAATATTTGACATCAATATCGTCTATGACACCTGCCCATAGCCCAGCTCTGTCTTCTTTTTTCTGCCGACTACAGATTAACAGCCCCAACTCCTCAAACGTCTCTCTGATGGCTGTTATTCGTAGTTCAATATGCCTATAAAGATAAATACCACTTCATAGATTAAGATAAGAAAACATAAAAATATGATACAAAATGTTTAATGCATTTTGTAAAATCTTCGCGACTATAGAATTCACTGTAAAATGTAATTTTGCTACACCAATATTTAATAGTATATTTGGTGACCGCCAAAATGCCAAAGTTAGTCTAGTGGTAGAAAAAATAATTGCCTTATAAGGCTTGGGCTACCCAGGGAATGCAGTGCTTTTAGATTTTTCTTTTAGGAAGAGCGCAATAACTGGTTTGTGTTATAAATTACTGTGCACAGTTTATGTAGATGGCTTTAGACATGGCATGATTCTTATTACATGTAAAGCAAAATATTAATTAGATATTTGATTTTTTACGAAGTAGTATTTTTTGTTGGTGGATTTATTGTGTTCTAACGTTATATTAATATATCAGTATAAGCAGGTACAAAACTCATTTAACAGGTTGATACTTCATAAACTGAATTCAGATGCTGTGTATTCTAATAAATATTAATACACTAGACCAGGATAGGGTTAAATAGATTAAATATCAAATTGGAGAACAGCAAGGTCAATTTACCAATATCATGCTATAATTTTGGTGTTAAACCTGCTAAAGCTTCTACATAAATTTTGCATAACCAGTTGGAGAACACTTGTTTAATTAATTATGTGTGCAAAAGAATGACACAAACACTCACACTAACACAATTTTTGTTTAAAACCATACATCAGAATGTATTTCAATATCACAACACTCAGCTACAGGTACAATACATATGAATACACTGTTAGGTAATGTACACAACACATAAAAATGATTGCAACAGCACTCTGTGCAACATATAAGGTAAAATAGTGTGTAGTAGCTAGAGTACGAGTATTTGTGTTTACTGTCGTTATCATTCGGTGTGTGACTGACAAAAACGTCAGTCGAGATGTCAAGGTCCACAAATACTACCTTTGTATTGGATTATTTTGGAAGATCGGCGTAATAACACCGTCGGGGTGGTGCAGCGCGTCGAAATCCTGTTTGGTGTAGCCGAAGGAGTTTAGGAGCTGCAACCAGCGGGGGCTCCCGTCTACAGGCTCGCTGACTCCGCCGGGAAACACCACGCTGTTGGCAAACGAAGCACTGCCCGTCCGAGTCTGCAACAATATGTCGTAATTAACACCGCCACTACCACGATCTTCTACGCGCGATAATAACTCACTATTCCGCTTTGTGAGCACTATTAACGAAGCAGAGTCACGCCAACTTTTTCCAATATTAATATATTTCATGACTGATTTTAAACAGCGACATACATCAAGAAACAGGGTTAAAATACAAGGTCGACTTACGCGTTTTACGTGTCAAGGAACTTCACAAATGTTAATCAAGTTTTATGTCTTATCGATAGTGATAAATTTGTTTTCACGAGAGCACAAAATGGAATTATAAATACAAAAATAGCACAAAATTGACATTCACTGCACTCACATTTTTTTTCTGTGTCAGGCCGGAATAGTGATGCCAGCGTGAGAAACCAATTCTATAATCATTTGTGTAATCATAAAGTATAAAATCGATTACAGAACATTTATAGAACTTGAATGATAATGTTTTTTTTAATTTTTAAGAAACTAATTGTTAAGTAAATATATATAATTAATGAAATTATAATGAACACAGCGATACTTAATCGATAACAATTTATTACTAGACCACCCAACACTACAATGTTTTTTTTTTAATTTTGGACACAAGTCTTTTTGGTTCATGTTTTATGTGACCGCTTTAAAACAGCATTTCGCATTTCAAAAGCAGTTTTCACTTTTTCCAGGGACGTTAGTTCACCCCTTCGCCTGTGGTTTTTTAATGAATGTTAGATATGACAAACTTGAGCTTTACGTACTTATAATGTATTTGAAACCTTATAAATCTACATAAAAATGACTTCGTTCTTCAAGCAGCTCCGAGTCTGAAGCTGGTAAGTGTAGTATGAATTTGAGACAAAAGCTCGGTTTCCATATAGGATTCATGTTTTAAAACAAGTTTATTTCGAATGTTGTTGACTAGGAATAGCATTTCCAACTACAAGACAGTATAATTTTTATCAGCAATATGGAAAGCAAGTTACATTAGGAAACTGAACACAAGTTAGATACTATTGTAGTAGTTGTAGTCTACGTTCGTGCATCCATTGTACAGTGGCACACAGTCCTTAATTAACTGTCAAGGGACCTAACGTTGATTGAGTTCCGATTGTTAGGCAGCGAGGTAGGCCACAAGCCAATAGCATAACAGCTATCGTCGTTTGCTTATAACTAAATAAAGGTACCTACCTATCTTACTAGTAAAGTAGTAACTAGCTAAATTCTAGTCTTTATCGTATGGTTGATGAACAACCTGGTGTCAGAGTTTAAACCGCCTGTAGACTTCTAGTTAGTATCTACTCACGACTTTATTGTTCGGACTATAATTGAACAATTAATAAAAAATCTGACTTTACATGGGACCAAACGGAAGGTTATCCTAGATAGTTAACCTAATGATTTCTATCACTTACGCGAATATTAGACATTGAAATAAAATTATTTTTAAGGATTTTATCGCGGTTTTTACTGTCTGCCCGTAACCATGAATGCTGTAAAGGATTCGCAACCGCGATAAAATCCGTAAAAATATTTATTTCTAGTTAGTTAGCTAGGTAGTATTCACTATAAACGGAACGGAATTCTGAGCTCATATTGATGCCTTACATATTTGATGCACTTGGTCCCTTAATATAATAAACATATATGTACATTTTATTTCAGACATAGTCCATAGGGTTAGCTCTTACCTACATACGTATACATATTTCAAACGACAGCAAAATAATTAAGGACGGAGCAATTTAAAACTTCTAGTAACTAACTACGTTGAAAAGAACTCCATATCCACCGTTGGCCATGCAAGCACGAACTTTAAAAGACACATTAATTACACAGCTACGGAAATGAACGGAGATGTTATATATTTAGCTATATTAGTAGGCAGTTACAGTGAATACTACGTACATAGTTACATACAGGTATCATAGCATCATTAATGTGTATTTTAATTATGAGAATCTTTGATAATATCTGACAAGTCGGTATAGCGATGTACGCTCAATGTAGAGACAAAATAGTTAGTGTAATAGCATATTAAGTGGGCTATCTTCATCATCATCATCATTTCAGCCCGGTATCACCCACTGCCGGGTATAGGCCTCCCTTTTTAAATCTAATTTGTAAATTTAAAAATTAAAATTAATTTTAAATAATTTTAAATTGTCTATAACTAGCTTTAACATTAACCTTGTTGATTCTTGGACATTATTTACTTGAGGAAAATGCATTACGCAACGCCGCTGAAAGACGACGTGGGTATATGGGAGTGCCCCATGATTTATCTTACAAGAATAGAATGAAACCGATAGTGTTATTTGTTTTTGTATTATACGGAAATATTTTGTATTAATATTAATAACAAATTGCCAATCGCAAAGCTCTCTAATTAAAATAAACCGATCAAAGCAAGCTCAACACGTAGGCGGTATTGGCGCCCGCTTGGGCTCCCCCGGTCGTTCACCCAATAATCCCGTTTACTAGGTACTATAAAAATACATTTATACGTATTTTTCCTATTCGTACTTATAGGTGTATTTTTAATGTAGAACGTACATTTCTATTATGAATATTTGTAATATAGTAGCGATATAAAAATGCTCGCTTAATATTACATAGAACTCCAAACGACTTCTATGAATAGCTACTATAGCTAGCAACAAACACCTCTGCCAACCTCATCGAGAAACTAAGGCGTGATAGTATTCAAACAGAGAAGCGCCGAAAGTAAAATATAATCAAAAAATAATGTTATGTGTTTAGGCCGGTTTACTACGATTATTAATATATATTATTTTTTTAATCGTCGCCCCACATTAGGAATTTCTCATGTATCGTGGGTGCGTTTCAAAAACATAAAATATCACATACACATGCACCCAGACTCGGGACAAACATCTGCGGATCACACAAATTTTTGCCCCGTGCGGGAATCGAACCGAATCGCTTAACCACTACGCCAATCAGGTCGTCGAATTATACCATTATTTTATACCATTAATATTGCAGGGCAATGACCTCCTTGATTAAAAAGGCTCACACGTTGTTTGTTGTTGTCCTGGATATAAATAATTCTGTTTGTTATTTTTTAACTATGGAGACACAAGAAAAAGTAAATAAAATATGTTAAATGTTACGTAGTATGACGGACAATAAGCATATGTAGGTATTCTATCTATCACATTGGCACACAGTAAACTGAAAAAATATTTATTTCAAACCATTACAAAACATGTGCAGAGTAAGTAGGAAGGTAATGATATTGAAAAAGGGGACAATTGTGGTCTGGGGTAATACTGTAGAATTACTTCAGTATACTAAATCTAATGTATAAATTGTTGTCCGATTTGTCATAAGACTAGTGCAGTTCGGACTCAGAGTTCGGAACACTTTTCTCGTTCATTTTGTTAGCATATGACGTATCTATACATTTTTACATATCATTGAGGTAGATACCTAATTAAATTCGTAAAATAGAGAGTACCCACCTAGGTACGATGCACGGTTGCTAAATGCCGTCTTGACTAAACTTAAGATGGACTAGAAAATGACCCGTAGCCTCGTACCAAATTACTTTTTATCATTATTTTAATTATCAAATGCCAGATCTTAGTACATACATAATTCGAAATCATATTCATCACGATACTAATTATAATTAAGTATATTCTTGTATCTTATCTTATTAATTAATTGATTTAATGATTATGTTACATGCCCTGATCGTCTATTTGTACTTACTTATGTAAAAAATAGTAGTTCCAAGTCAGTTAAGTTTTATTAGGTTAGGAAATGATAAGACTGTTCCAGTCCTCATTTCTGAAACGAATGTTGGTATTACTGTGTTTAATTAGAGCCACATTGCGTCCCTAACTATAAAAATACATGTGATGGCGAGTTCAAATAGTTATAATTTTTTACTTTTACACCAACAAATGTGTACCTATTTAATATTATCTATAACATGCTTAGTTAGTACCTACCTACATTTAAGTTAAATATTTGATGTGTGTCCTATATATTAGTCAACCCCTATGAATTATCCTTCATATTAAACCATATTTTAATTAAAGATATACCTAGATTTAATAAAAATATATGCTAGTGCTTCAGGTTTGTTTTTACTAATAAACATCATTGGCATATACACTTCTAATTCGAATATAGGTTTGTGTAGATAGAACATATACTGTCGGCAGATACTAGGAATTCTTCTATATCTTCAATGTTTTATTCGCCTAAATAAATGCATTTTCAACTTACATTATAGAGAGTAAAATTGAAAAGGAAATTTATAAGAACCCTGAAAACTTTTAAACGCAAAGTCTGTGAGTTGTCAGCTAAGAGGAAAGATAGACAGCGTTTTAAACATTGTTTTTGTACTAGGTATATTGTTTATTAGTTACTATAGTTTATATTAAAGTATTATTTAGCGATTTAGGCTCAATTTTCTATATTAAGCCTACCTAAAAACGTAAAGAATTGTATCAATAGGATAGAGTTGTACTCGTATTTTGTTATCCAAATAAGCCTAAAAGCCAACCAATCAAACATCTATCTCAATCCATGAAGAGCCAATATCATCAGTGAAGAAACAAAAAGGGCTTATTCCTAATAAAAACAATTTGGACATACTCCGTATTCACTTAGCTGTCAAAACCAATCAATGAAAGAGGTTGGTTATGTGTGAAGGGTAACTCCATTGCTCCTTACTCTTTACCCCAACCATGAGTTTTCTCACGTACCTAAACGCACTAGCGACCATGTGTATCATCATTAGCCGGTAGACGTCCACTGTTGAGCAAAAGCCTCCCCCTTAGAACGCCGCAATGAACGGCAACTTGCCATTTGCATCCATCGGTTGCCCGAAACACAGACGATGCCGTTGGTCCACCTGGTGGGAGGCCGCTTCACGCATCTATCTGCACGCGCTTAACCGCTTGGTCGTCTTGACTCACCTGTTGGGAGGCCTGCCAACGCCGTGTCGTGGTCGCCATTTCAGAACCATTCTTCCTCAACGGCTATCGGTTCGTTGAGCGATGTGGTCTGCCCAAATTTGTATGGCATACTATAGTTCCTTATGTAACCGCTAGAGGCGCTGTATAGTAGGCCAAACATACATTTTACGTAGTCGCTAGCGAGTTCACGTAGTTGAGGTACTGACAGTATCGAGACCTCTGAAGCTGATAAGACATGGGGTAGAAACTTCGGTCGATAGCTAACATACTTCACACAGTACGTTATCTCTTGCATATCTTTCGGGGGGTCTTTATTAACGACACTTGCTTATAAGTTTCGTGTTGTAGATGTATTACTGTTTAATGTATAGAAATTTACATACACATCATTATTCGTATTATCATTATTTCAATGCTTGTTCTTTTTACATGTTGTATTTTGCCCTGTTTTCTTTAAAGCTTTTCTCTAAAGGGTAGGCTGAAGTGTGTATACTCACATTCCTTCAGTTATGTTATAGAGCCCATGTAAGAGTGGACGACCTATTACCAGTCACAAATCAAGGCTGAGCTGCTACTGCGACCTTTCAAACACTTTGTTCAACTTGGGGATCAAACCCAGGACTTCACACTCAGCTGTCCTACATGCCAGCACTGAATAAAATAAGTAGTTTAGTTTAATACCTTTGCCTGAAAAACTAACTTAATAGCCAACATTATCATACCTATAGTTACGCACGTTATGTTGCCAACTGTGTTATGTCACAGTTCATCAATCAGCATTCAGTATTGGGTTCCCGATGTAATAGAGGGCGGCCAAGCGAGAGACGAACTCCAATCCCGGGCTATAATTGTCAATTTCCAAGCAGGTAAATTCAAATACAACTTCATCCAGCCAGGAATTCTAACACAAGACCAGTAGGTGACTGAACGACTTTTTTCGTCAAAGGAGGCTCTTTATCGTCTTAGGTTTGATGTTCAATTAATCTTCTGTTGTTTTTGACGAAATATTTAACGAGTAAAGTCTGCTTATCCCTTCTTATATCGTAGGCATGAATATTAATAAAGAAAACCGTAATTCATAAAAAAAAACATAAACGTCAACAGAATTCCAACTTTAAAAAGTTCCATAGATGATTAAAAACATTATTACCACAGAAAAGCAAAATGAATCTATAATAAAGCTTTCGATATTCAGACAATCCAATTACATCAAAGAATTCAAACGTGGAACGTCTACGTCTGAAGTGACGTCTCTATCCATTGACGTTTGATTAACATTTCTAAGCTACGAACGGTCACGTAGGTCGCAATGGATATCGACCTGTTTAAGTAATTGTAGATTGACGTTTCGTGGACGGGAATTTATTCCGAGTTACATTTATTTAGGGGTGCAAGTAGAGAGAGTATTTGGGTGCAAGTGGGTGTAAGGGTGCAAATACAGAGCCTCCACGAGTGAGGATAGCTATTTCGCTCCGAAACGACGATACCTTTGCTGGGAAAGGTCACGTAGACTGCAATAGATGTCTTCACCATTTCTTTCTATAGCTTAGTTATTGTAGATTGACATTTATTTATTTTACATGAAATTTTACATTTATTGTGATTACTACATTTCGTCAGTTATATTACAAAAAACATGTAATAGAGAGTAAGCCTAGCTCGGCTTAAATCCAGATTCCGTGCTACTGAGAATTACTTAATGGAAAAACCTAATAAAATATTGCCCGACCGGGGAGTCTAACCCCGTAACCCCACGCTAAGCAATCGCATTCGCGACCTCTCAACCAACAAGGCAGTAATGATAACATACCTAAATATTCAACTTGCAGTATGTATGTTAAACATTTTTTTCTCTATTGATTACATTACCGATGACGTCATTAATGTTTATGTAAGTAGTAGCCAACGGCGAATTACAATTCAGTGATATAAATGAGATTTTTCAAACATCACAATCCAATTACTGTTTGACCTTGAATTCAAATTCAGTAGACTCTGTTGCTATTAGAAACAAACGAATGACGACGTAAGTTAACAAAAGAAATACATACTTACGTATTATAGTAATGTATGTTCTTGAATATGAATTGTTTCTACATGGGTAAACACAGACGTATGAATTGTGACACCTGCTTACATACTATACTGGTCCAACCAATAGTCATTGTTTGAATTAAAAGATAGGGTTTTTTCTAACACGTAAATAGCAACTCAGTCTGGCTCTTTTTTAAAATTCAAAGCGTGAGTTTGCCTTAAATAATTATCTGAAATTCGGAGAGTGCCGATAGTCGACAAGAGAGCTAAAAAAGGATTTTCCGAAAATCATCCTCATCAATCCATCAAAGTTTATTTGAAAAATCTTATTCCCTTGCTGTAAAAACAGCTCGTCACAAACTTTCTTAGTATTTATGAAAAAAAAACCTTTTATGTGTATTTCCCCCGTTCAGCGAAATTGATGCCAATGGATCATACGGACGAATTCCCAAAGCAAAACGATTGATTCAATCCTAAAAAAGTATGATGGACATACTATTTTAGGATTGAATAAACGTACTTATTTTCTGAAAACGCCAATCAGAGTTATAAAATTGCTCTTAACAAAATCTATTAAAGCTAATTTGACTTCCATTCGTGAATAACGCACTCATTTCCAAACCTTATTATTCTGATGCATATATAATTGATTCCAGTACAACAAAACACAATACACCGTGAACCGACCAGCCCTGAATGTGGCCCTGTTCATATGACTACACAATGGAGTATTTGTTATACTCTGTACTCATATTTTTCTACTCGTAAAGGCTTTTGGCGCCTTTGTACAGCTTTTCCGTTCTCCGTGGATCGCGGGACATTCCTTTGACTAGGCGTCAACTATTTATATTCGAGTTGTTGATTAATATTCTTAAACTTGAATATTTATATAGCTTTTTAATTTAAAATTCAACTTTAGTTTTTCAGTGAAGGGTTAAAGAAACACAGATTTTTTTCATTTTGTCTAAGCCTTTTGACGTCTAAATATTCTAAGGAATTGTTTCATGCCAAAACTGAAGCCCTATTAAATCTTTTTTCCATCATTGTAAAGTTTCCTTTTACTTTTCTTTGCATCTTTTGTTTTCCAACCGAACGTTACTAATCAAAATCAATTTCAGATAGAAGAAAATTTTCTTTTCGTCCATAAATGAAGACGTTAAATTATTTAAAGGGTGTGCTTTGCCTTGTAAATTGAATGAGCAGAGTCCTGATCCTTTCGCGTAAAGCCGATAGTTGACCGCACTACAAGGAGAGATGGCACTAATTACACATAATTAAACTTCAATGATCTCGGCGAGTGTAGTAGGCTATTCTTAGCCACCAGTCAAGACTAGACGGGTATCTAATTACAAAATCAACTGCGAGACTCCATCTATCTCAACAATGGGAAAGTTGAACATCGTCTTTGAAGATAGTCGCGTACAGGCAGATGTGTAGTACCTTTGTTAAAGTTATGTGCCGAAGATATCGGTAACGCTAAAAGGTACAGGAGCGAACAAAGGGGTGCATAATGGCACGGTCATCATCCTATCTTTATCGCTGCCACGTTTATGGTGGCCTGTACTAACGCGCCTGATAGCACCCGCACCGCACCTCGGAGACATACAACCTTAGATATTACCTAATATATGTTAAGCACACTTCAGGAAACAATGCAATGTTATGTGCGCGGCTATTATAGAACTTGGCCACTGAGGAATAAGGACGATATTAGTGTTAGAATGCGTGGTTAGAGCTTGCATTTGTTTGAATCGTGCGCGCAACAAGTGCGGCGCAGGTGGAGGGTGCGGGGCGCGTGGCGCGGGGGATGCTCATTGATCAGCCGGCGCCTGTTGCTCGACCTGATACCCCCCACCCCCCACTGACCTGCCCTCCCCCCTCGATGAGCTCGACGTGTGTAATCAAACTGACATGTGGGAATAAGGGTAGACATAGATTGCTCATCATCATATTTTAAACAAATGTTTGTGCTCCACTGGAATTTTGATCAGGCACGTAACGAAATATCGCTTCAGATATGTAGGAGTGCCTATCTAAAACAAAGGGCTTACGGAATTTGCTTTTGGCGGGAGCGATTGTTTAGTTAATTAATGATGCTCTTTGGGCCAATATTAAGATATTAATACTGTGTTACAAGCCGAACTGGCAATTATAGGTGGGTAAACGAGATTTGATGAGCTTTTGGATCAACAGTTATTAAAGGCTAAACGTACAACGAAATGTGGTCCCTTAAGTTAGTTACGCTTGGAATAATGACTACAATGAACAAGACAACGTTACTAATACAGTGGTTTTGTTTCGCTTAGTACGCGACAATCTAATTCTCTCACATTTTCCGATAGTAGACTAAACTTCTAAGATAAGGTTATGTTACGGCAGGGAATCTTTATGGAACTTTTCCCGCGTTTGTATTTTTCTAATTTCTATGCAAATTTTCAAGAGGCAAAGG
Source organism: Abrostola tripartita (assembly GCA_905340225.1). Taxonomy (NCBI): domain Eukaryota; kingdom Metazoa; phylum Arthropoda; class Insecta; order Lepidoptera; family Noctuidae; genus Abrostola; species Abrostola tripartita. Next base: position 3,305,084 of record HG996487.1, on the reverse strand, counting down.
TAAGTAGGTTCTTACTGCCTATTTCCCGCGCAAGTTTTGCGCACGGTAGAGAAAATCTTAACTTATGTTATTACAGTAGGCATTTTCAACGAATAATAATAACAGTATATTGTCCCAATACACACTGTTTCGGAGATTTACCGAATCTTGTTTAAAGCTATTTACGACTCAATGTGCTGCAATAAACTTCACTCTGGAACCGATTTATATGAAAATTTCATTGCTTGATAATGTAACAATTGAGGACAGGGTGCAAAATGTGTTTCCTTGATATTTCCTGGTCTTTGCAACTGTTTGCTTTTATAAAACTTTCAGTATTTTTACCTTACTGCCCATTTGAATCTTAAAAAACTAAATATAGCAAACTCGAACTATATCAAGGTACCTAAGTACTAAATGTTAAATATTTTCAGCTTTACGTAACTGGATTTCTACGCTGCGAAACAGAGATTAAGCTAATTGCATTTAGATTAAGAGGAAGTAAAGTGCATATTGTATCGGGTTTATCCAACTAGCGCTCGCTCTCGTGCCCAGCTCGACGCTAACAGGCTGTCCTGGCGCCGGTAAAATGGCGCGAAACAATACTGATAACTATTACTAATGGACCGTATCACTTATCGGGCAGCCCGCAGATATTTGTAACTCCTTGTTCGTATTAATTCCGTACATGGCTATAGTACATACATAGCTGTTCCATCATACATATTTATGCCTTGTTAACCGTAGGCAATGAATGTGTCGGCGTGACGCAGATACTTCTTACAATGAGCGTTGATTTATTTCTGTCACTTTCCCGCTTCCGACAAAACGAGAAATAAAAAAGTCGCACGTGTATACTTAAGCTTTTGGTCTTCAGTAATTCTATTTTATTTCTCCCCTACATACCTTTGTCACGCAGAGAAATCGCTTAATGAAATATCTTTTGCTCCATATTCGAATACCTAGAAACGGTAATAAATGCTCCGCTTTTAACGACAGCCTGAAATAGACATCACGTAAAGTTGATTTAACAGGCTCATCAGACTTAAACAGCGCTGTAAACTTAAAATGTCCTGTAGGCTTTATGCGACGAGCATTCAAAGTCATACCACTCATGAACTGTCGTCATAAAAATCTCGTATCCAGCCCCGCTCGCCATTCACATTTTGATCGTGAATTTTCATTTTTCCAAGCACTGTTGACCGCGTCGTACTTAATAACCTCGTTGAAGCTACGGGACGGATACTCAAGACATTTAATCTAGACAAAAAAGGGATACGCGAGCCTGGGGGCATTGTTGGCGAGGTTAAGGGCTCAGGCAATTAGGGAGGGATGACGTGCGTACGGGAGGATACGTTAGTAGCTACGACATGACAACATGCGGACTGAAAACAGGTTGGGTTAATTAAAGAGCGGAAATTCGTTGTCTGTCACTTAACAGAAAAATGCAAATTAATAAAAGTATATATTTAGTGGGATACTAGAATAAAATTAATCAAGTTTGCCGAAGGAAAGCGTATTACAAAATTTATTACGACACCGAAATAGCCAGACCGAGGTTGTTTCACTTTAATTGCGCTCTCTAAATCAGGTGCAAAAAGTGATTATTCACTCGCCTGTTACATTACATTGTTTATGCTTTGTGGAGCATTGAAATTGGGCGAGGTTGGAGCTGCGGGTGCATCGCCGGCCGTCTGGGGCGCGAGGTCGTCCCCCAGCTGCCAGCCGCGCCCTCGCAGACGCGATCCAGCTTCACGTCCTACGGCAAACGTTCACGATTCATTACACCTTTTGAGTAAATAACCTCTAACTTTTTTGTAAGACGTATATAGTAAAATTCGCTTGTGGACTGAAATATTTAGTTGAATGCGTAGTCAAAGGTGCTCAAGACTCAATATATCTATGTCGTGTCGATACTCCGTGTCCAAGTGACGGATAATACGATCTATAACAGTCCTTAGAGGTTAGCTTAGACGTTTTTCTGCAAATATTACTTTTTCACAATATTCTCAACGGTTGAAGTAAGTTGTACCTACTGTCTAAATGAAAGAAATATTGGTATTGGTTTTCGCGCGTGCAATATCACGTTTCTTTAATACGTGAAGGGGTTAACTTGAATTTTCTTTTACCCTTAACTATTATTTATTGGCCAACAGTAAGTAGCCAATTTGAGAGCAACGAACCTTATAAATGTTGCCATTTTTATTTACTTTGTAGCAAATTAAAGCCATTGACCTGAGCAAACAATCGTTGTACGTTCAAACCGCTTTTAAAAATGTACAAAACACTTACTTTTACAAGCGTTTAAAAATACTACCACAACAATATCACAGACAATTTTAAATTCCAAACTGCATTGCAGCTTCTCTTGTCTCATGAAATTTGAATTCCAATGCAGCGTTTAATACAATCAAAACTTTTTACAATTGTCGTTAACTTTATGACGGGACAGAACTAAGGTCTGGGAACTACTGCTCGAGTGGCACATAAAAGAAAGTTCCTCGTATCCTAGATAGACGTTTATTCCGCGAATATTTCGTAATACGTTGTGTTATTTTCCTTGTGTTCAGCTAAAATAAGCCACTATTTTATTTGCGCGGCATTTTTCTATTTTATTATGTTTACGGCACATCCCTTGCACTGATAACATTATTCTGTGAGAACTCGGATTCCCTGAAGACGCGTACAATCCTGTACACACATCTTATCTGCTATTGAGCTGATCGTCCGTTATTAAGTGTTGTATGTAAACACCCGTAATATTTTTATGGTGTTTTGGACAAACACGCCCGATGAACATGTCTCTCTGTTGTCATAAATACCAAATTGTATTTGGCTTTATGTAATTGTTATAACACCGTTGCATACCTATACCTATACTATGTTGATTAGCAAACCAAATCAAGTAAGTATTAATAATCCAAGTAGGTAGCTGGTATTACATAAAATGAACATAATATTTCACATTTTTCAATTACTAAGGTAGTAAACAAGAAAGATGAAGCTAATATTCTAGCTTTCAGAAGGCCTTTATTAGATCCTACCAAGAGATCATTTAAGATGTTATTAAGCTGCTCAAATTACGACGATTAGTGGCCCTTTTACCGCAATGTCTTTGTGGATATTATAGAACCAATATTAGCAGGATCCGCAGAAAGTCCTGCATCGCTGTAGTTGCTTGAAATATAATATATACCTACCTATTTCCTGAAAAAAGCACCGTCGGAAAGCGACAAATTTATCATGTAGGCCAACGTTTAAATAGCAAATTAGCTGCTATTAACCATGAGGAAAATATAGCAAGTCATTTGACATAATCCTATGGGTCACCGAGCAAGCTTTGGGTCACGCTATGGTTTTTTCAGATATTTTTAGAAGCCTCCTGACCCCACTCGAGCCCTCCGGATATAGCGGAACGTGACTTATAGCCGTTATCGGCCCGTAAACAGCAATTAGAAGTTGTACGTACGACATATAGGTACTGGTAGGTACAGGTCTGTTCTACATCAACATAGATGTAGAACAGATCAACAGCTTTACTGCCAAGAGGTTTTTAATTACCAACGGTAGGGTTGAACGTTATTTAATTAGATTTTAACTCTTATTAATATAGACCATTATAGTAAGAAACCCCTTAATTATACATCATCATCATCCACGGCCTTCAATATCCCACTGCTGAGTATAAGCCTCCCTTAAATAAAGCTATCCGCCGCGGTCCTGTGCCACTCTTATCCAGGTGTGCCCTACGATCTTTGTAATTATACATATGACAACTTAAATGGCAACAGACTCAAGCGGTGTTTGTAATACTGTCGACAACGAATTTCAATTTATCTTTTAGTGTACAGCTGTAGTCAGTTTCCACCTCATGAGTCTGGTTCTCGGCGACACGATAGAAGTTTAAATTACTTTTTCCATATAAGTACAAAAATTGTATCAGAAAGTTCTTATCAAAATAGACCAACTTCGTCTCTCAGACTTGTTTATTCTGATACGATCAAAATAATTTACACGAAATTTAACAACATAAAAAGTAAAAATACAACGGTTTACGAAAAGCTCACGTCTCCAATACTATTCAACTGTGCTTGTGTGTTTTCATTAAAAATTGTTCTGATTTTAGTTACCTATATTGTACATACATACTTCAAATTGATGTATCAAACACATGTTTGATGTTTTACAACGTGACCTTCTCGAATTCCCAGCATTTTCAAAGCTCCAGTGTATTGAGTTGTCGACTTGTCGTAGCTCGTAGGCAATGTGTATTATGTAAACTACATGCGAAAGCATATTAATGTAACTGCAAGCATGTGAGGAATTTCAGAGGGTATTGTATTCGGGTCGACGCGCGTCGCAACATGGAGTAATCAGAAGCCGAGCTCCAAGTAAACACGGCCCGACACTGACCCAGCGAGGCTCGCTAATAAATTCAAAACTTCTGACGGCGCTGCCCGACAAATCTGAGAACCCCGAACCCTCTGTAATTACGTCGAGGCGCGCCAGATATCCGGATATATCCCATACTTCCAACATTTTAACGAGACCACAAAATTATATTGGGTTAATTATAATTTTTTGGGCTTCCGACAGTAAATGGGAGTCTCGGGCGTCGACGGGCGGCGCCCCAACCAAATTACGGAGCGAAATATTGAATTCAAATGTCCGGTAGACTCGCCGCCGCCCGGCCCGAATGGAAGCTAGCTGCGATTTTATATCTGCTGCATTTCAAGTTGAAAATTATAGAATTGGACATTTTTCGTTCACTTTTTCAGAAGCGATAGAGTCCGATGAAGGCAACGTTATCGTGCAACATTTCAAATACGTTCAGTTCTTTAAAGTTTTTATTTTTTGAATATTTATGGGCATCATAATTGTGTGTAATATGGACGTTTATTACCTAACTATTATAACTGCGTCGCTTGTATTCTTACGGGTTAAGTTAAACAACTTAAGCCTAACTACGTCATTGTAAGTCACACTTGATTAGTACATAGCGAAACACCAATTAGTAATTCCATATTCTTTTGCCAACATAAGCTAGCTAGCATAAATGAATACTAAAAGTACGTAATCTAAAAGTTAATTTAGTTATTAAACTTTTACGAGGTACCAGGGACGCAAAAGTGCGGCGGTGGTTGCACTGTGAGTCTGTGATACGTGTAGTCGCATGCAGAATGTCCTCTGGGAGTACTGATACTAACGTCAATACACTTGGGATACATTTATTTATTCCACTTCAGTCTGGCTTTTCCATTTGTTATTCGATTCCCGAGGCTCTATCATATTAATATTGCAAGTACGTAATCAATCAATTTGTATCAGTGTAATCAATAACAAAGTAGGTTTTTTGTTTCATAGAATTCCTTTTTCAGACGTGATGTCTGATTACCGTGCTGATTTTGGAATTAACGATGTTCGTGAAAGGATCAATAGTTAGGGTGATTACTGATTTAGAGCTTTGTTACTAGTTTTCGGCTTTGTATTCGATTTTTGTTTGTTACTCAGTACGTAGATGATAGTAGATATTATATTATAGTCACGTGACCTTTATCACCTCGTAACATGTCGATATTGTCTATTTTAGGTCTGATAAATAGGTCCCCTTACGGCATTTCGAATTTCCTCGAACTTATTTGGAAAATCCAATATTTTTTTCTTATAAGTAGAAACAACAGAATTTATTTTCATTTACTGTTGCTATTAACCATAATCTCTTTAAAGGTAATTTGAAAGCAATTTAATAATTATGGGTAATTTATATACGACGTTAATTGGTTTAATGTTCGATCATGAATAGGTAATTATCAATAAAATTGTAATTTTCCTTTGAATATTGAGGAAGGCGAATCATCTATATACCATTTTACATAAAGTAACGTCTGTTTTCCAGAAGGGACGGCAGAGATCAAGGGTTTTCATCTACATCTTCCTCATTTACTGTCATCACATTTTTCATACATGCTAGCTGGTCGAGGGTTTTCCTAACCTGCCCTTTATCCAGATTGCAGAACATATTCTCCATAAAGATAACATATTCTCCATAGACTAATTCTCCATAAAAAAACGTAACAACATTTTTTAGCCGGCGAAAAGTGGGTATTCTCTCAGCCACCATCTGTGCCGGAGATAAAAACAATATGCTTTTTGGTTCACGATATGAATATCAATTGCCTATCGATAGCGGTGATATCTCTTTCAGTCTCTCTCGGATAATAATCGAGTTGCGTTTGCATGTATCGTAGAATGTTCAATAGAGATTTAGACTTGTAATTAACGCTTAATTTTGCTAAAAGCTATTTAAGTATTCTGAATCTGAATGGTTTTTAACGTTTTAAAAGGTAAAACACAACACAATCGACACTGTGTTAGCTTGGTACTGAAAGTAATTCGTTTGCAAATGGTTAAATGCTCGATTCCCGCATGGGACCCCTATCCCTTAGCGCAGCAGTCCATCGCGTAGCCACTGCGCTAATCAGGTCATCAAATGTAAATGTTATGTAAATTCTGTAAAACTAATTCAACCAATATAACATTATACTCATCATAAAACTTCTAACTCACTTCACAATCACATCATCCTTATAATTCTTCCTCTCTAAGCATCAAGCCACTATTTAAATCAAATACAAATTGCAACGTATACTCGCATATCTCAGGCGCAGGTATTTTCCTTTTTACAGGGTAAACAGAGTTACGGCCATAGTAAAGGGTGCTGGTGTCTCTTAAAGCCACGTAAAGTGAGCACACGAGATGAAGGGTGGCCCTCATGAATTAATAAACAGGCCCTCAGCCCTCCGAAGGGTACTGGAGACTGTGTTACGACCGCCTGTTATACAAATCATTATTAGAAGGTTTAAAATTTGTGTCTACTTATTTATAGCCAGATTTAGGGCGCCCACACAAAACCGCGATGCGATGCGATACGACGCGGTACCACAGGAATTTGCTCGCTGCAGCTCGCAGATATTTGCGATGCGAATTCGCAGTTATGTGTGGGAGCCCTTAGCCCGAGATTTCGTTTGCGTGGAATTTTGTTTCGTGTCTTTCCGGTATTAAAATAGTCGTAAGTGCATCCTGAAGTTAAATTCTATATATTGGTCAAAGATGATTACCCTCTACTTACGAAAAACAAACTTTTTTATTCATTGAAGTTTAGATGAACCATAGTTTACGTACATACGTTTGTGAATACTAAATATCAAAAGAAGAATAAAACACAAAACATTTAGTTTTAAAACTTCACAAGCTGTACCGAAGTTTTTAAGAACTAGAAAACAGAAAATAACATTTTAAAGACACCAAAGTTATTCTTACTACTTTTGATGTTGTCTGTCCATGTATAATTCATGATTTAATGTCTGATGAGGTGTCCCCTAGGCCAGCGGTGTGGAAAGCTGATAGTTTGACAGACTAGCGTTATTTTAGGATTACAAATTAAAGCTTGTGTTTATTGTGTAATCAATATCTGAAGATTATTCTAGCTTTCTGCAGTTACGGAATACAATTGAATTCATCATTTCAATTATAATATGCACAATATATAATACGATATGCAGAATCCGAAACTTCAATTTTTTATTTTTATTTATAGCAAGTTGTTACTAGCCCCGCATACACTGACATAGTCATATTATTCTCCTGTATAAGACAAAGAGTATAAAATCACTACGTTATAGTATTAGAAACCATCCACGTGACTCACTAAATGAATTTGAGAAAACAGTATCGTAACAGGTGAAAATCCATGTTCTGCGCTTTTATTGAAAACCTGCGTGACTCTATACTAATGTTTTTTGATCCGTCCGCCGCGAACTATAAGACCGCCTTTTGCTAGCATAGCAATGCTATATTTACTTATTTTTTTATTCTGGTATAAAATAAAGTGATGTAAATAAATATGTAAGTATGGCATCGCTACAGTTAGATGTATTGGCTGTACAAAGGCTACTACAAAACAGCGAATGTGTGGCATAAATCATCTGTTTGTACGTATCTCTGGAAGCCTCATATGGAAGTCGTGCGTCTAACCACGTTATGAGAGCTACTGTGGTATCTTTGGGAGAGAAGTTTATGCAAAGTAATTTACATGTAAATATCTCACTGGATATTCATACTAAAACATATTACGCGCTTACAGCCTCATGGTGAAGGAGCTATATATTATCGTATTATATGTTCCCTGAGATTATGTAGGTACCTTATTTGCTTATGCTTGATTTTAATTTAAAAGCGTATCTTTTAAATTAAAATCAAGCATGAATTTAGCAATCTACATAGTAAGGTAGATATAATTATAGATTTTAAAACGTTACCAAACACATGGAATGACTAATTTTCTTGGTTGCATCGTAGCAAGTGGAAAATTGGAACACCTCCGGAAAATAGAAGTGACGTTATGTACTATAGATACATCTTTCAAAGAACCTACATCGATTTCTTAATTCTGATCAAATGTACTGATGGTTTTCTCCTTTAAAATTGTAACCTCAAAATTAATTTAAGTTAGAATTAAGTTAAGACTATACCGCACTTTGAATTTTTCCTAATGGGTACAGTTTTTATTGCTTCATTCATTCTTTATACATACTTTCCTTTAAATATCTTCGTTATACTTCTCATCTCTTGTGAAGTAAGGCAAAAGTCAAGGAATTTGCTACACATAGAACCGCTGGTATTTCCAGCTACATTAAAGAAAATAATAAAATTAAATGAAGTTCTGAACAAGCGAGTTTTATCAATGAGATTAATCTTGAAGCAAATAAAGAAACCATTTTATTAACCAACTGTAAGGACACGCAAGTGCGCGAAATACACGTAAGTAAGCATATACAATAATAGAAGACGAATGAATATAATAATGAACATTAATTTATTAACATACTCAGCCAACTTTTCTTTCAGGTTTGTTCTGAATTGAACTAGATAGAAATCTCTTTTGTCGCATAATTATGGTACAAAACTACAAACGCTGGTACAAATAAAAAGTTGAGGTTTATCCACCTAATCAGATATTCTCAGAAATCTTCCAGCTCAGTAGAATTTTCAATAGCTTGGTTTTCGATTGTTCGGTAGATAGTTAGTAAGTATTAAATTCGGTGAAATGATTGTATGGATAATGGTACACTACTGCCTTCAGTCCTAGGATAAATAGGAAATTATTATTTTGAGGAGCTTCTTCAGCGTATTCCATAAAGAACATAGAAAGTTAAAATGAAAATCAAACAAAAATTCTGCCCCCTTACCAGGAACTCTTAAAACAGGACAGTATACGATGTGGAAGCGAGACGCCGCGCGCCGCTACGTGCAGTGTAATGTGGCGTCTCGCTTTCTCAACGTAAACTGTCCCGTTTTAAGAGTTCATGGTAAGGGGGCTGATCTGTTTCTGCAGCTACTCTTAAAATGTTCTGTCGCGCGTTAATTACTAATTTAACTTGTACAAAACTTTTCAAACAGAATCCGAAGTACCTACTAATTGATCCTAGATGCCATTTATATTACTTTAAGTCTTTGATTTCAATAGATTGAATAGATTACCGAGACAAGATTCTTTTCAAATTTATTGCTAGTAAACGCTTTGTTGAAGTAGACAAATGTAACAAGATTTATGAAACTTTTGAGAAGCTCGTACGATCTTCTGATAGGGTATTTTAGTTTGGAAATAATAAATCTTATGCTTCAGAGTTGAGGCGTGTATGCTGATCTTAGAATATCTTCAGCAACTTAAATTTGCTCCAATTGCTTCTCGCTGTTCGTCTATTTCTCCAGTATTTTCTTATTCGAGGGACCGTTTAACTCAGTGTTTGACTAGATCTTTGGCATTCAATTTATCTTTAAAGTTGTGCTAAGAATAAGTTTTGTTATTCGCGGGGAAAACTTGAATAGTTTATTTTAGTTTTAATAAATCTTTAATTTATTTAAGTAATTATTCTATCTTTGAGTCAGAAAAGTTCAAATACATAAAACTAGACATAGTGATAAAGTTTTTTAAGATAAGTCCAGGAAGGTAGGAAATTATTCTCAGTCCTTTATCAGTGATCAACGTTCTTGAATTATCGAGAAGATTGGCAGAGATTAGCTAACTTATCTTATGCGAAAAGCCGTAACCCTTGGATAATACAATGAAGATTAAAAATCGATAGTTCTCTGTAAAGATAAAGTGAAGAACACGTTCAAACTTACTTGTAGTGGGACACGGCAGGAAAGACAAATGACTGCCTCCGTAGTTGCCGGTTTGTTTTGATACGCTTGTCTCCTATCCTCATAAATAACACCTTTCCTTCTACACAAATAGTTAAGGAAAATAAGACAGTGTTCTAACACCCTTGATCTTTATTTTCGTTAAAAGAATGAAAAAATAAAACAAGATTAATATGTTTGAGAGGAAGAGGGTTTTAATCTATACGTACTTGTTTGATTTTGGGCGTTCATCTAAGATTCATGACCGTACGCACCCAGATAAGGAAAATGTACGAACACAAAGAAGAGCTCCGTTAATAAAATTCTGGAAAAACTCCAAACGTGACGTTGGAAAAACGTCTGATACACCGACACGGGGATGTTTTCATAAGTGATCTATTCCTTACTATAGGTACCTTCTATTTTTTTTATCTCTTTCTCTTCCATGCTGTATTCTACAACTAACCCTGAATCTGCTGCATCAAATCCTATCCTAAACTAAAAACTTAGTAAATAATTAACTAAAAATTAATAAACGTTGCCATTCTTAACCTAACCCGTTATATGCTTATGCGATATGGAAGAACAACAAGAATGTACTAAACAGGTTTCGTATTTATAATAAATGTAATGTTACATACGCCCTACATACATAGGCACGTTCACAGTATTCCCGCGCACTCCAAAAAGTTTGACTTTCCCGTTCCGTGGTCGCCCGCAGGGTATAGTTTGGTTCATAAAAGTTCAGTTTTAACTAAAGCTTAACAAAATTAACGCAGCATAGAGCTAGCATACCAATTCTTGTAATAGATAAAAGTTAGCGTATTTTTAGTAATATTTAAGCATGGTAATTTACAATTCAAATGCAAAGTCTCTTATAGAGCTAACTAAGTTGCCTCTTCTTCTTCGTACCGGCTATGAGCTGATAGCCGCATATAATAGGTTATGCCGTGTTGAAGATTGGTCAGTCAACATGGATGGTAGCTTGATTAACCGTCCAGGGTGCGCTAAACGTACTTAAGTATCGTCACTCGTGGAGGCTCTCTCCTTGCACTCTACCCAAGTTACCTCTAAGAACTAACCATGTTGTTAAAAAGTGGCAGTCTTAAACTTAACTGTGAGAAGACAAGATTATGTTGTTTTTATGATAAATATCATAATGTTTAAAAACCACAGGTATTCATGTGATACTCTTTACCATTAGGTTTTACCTGAATTCTATAAGCTGTATAGTAGAGGCAACTATGTCTAGCCAGCAATTGCTCTGAATAGATCCCAAAAGGCATCATCTTTTCAGCGTATTTCTACAGATTACATTGTAGTAACTACGTGCATCGAAGCATATTCTACGAAGAATAAAACCGTAAATTTTTCTCATGCAAATGAGTGTCTGATACGAATAAGAAACTGCCTTCAAAAGGCATTGACAATAAGACGGGAAAACGCAAAGAAGAATTGCGCTTAGATAAGTAGCGACAGTGTGCTATTATGGCCCATTGTCTACCAGCATCACAATAACCCACTCACCTCACTTAACTTTTACATCTAGCGCGAGACGGTTTAGTGTTTTTCATTCCCTCGTCGCCGGCGGACAGCTATTTTGATTAATTATACATTCATTTATAATTTAGTTAAGTCATTCGTTCCGAAACTAAAAACTGCCTCTTTGAAATTCATGACAGCCAGTAATAAGTCCGACAATTAAATAGAATTGGTAGAGAATTCAATTTCGAACTTCAATTAGGTCTTAATAGACAGCCGCTATTGGCCCTATGTTAAGCTCCGAATTTTTACTGAATAAGGCCACGTTACGACGGTATTTTTCGACAAGAACTGTTTTTGATTTTCTAATTTCTTTTTTATGAAACGGGATGTCTGTTTAATATATTTTCCGTTATTTATTGTGGGTTCGGCCGCCCGGAAAGATATTAATTTGAACAGAACCCCCTGCAAGGTGGTATGTTTTACGCTTCCCTCGGGAAATGACAGGGTACTTTGTGGTGAATCTGTATGAAAGCAATCGATTTCTTTGGATCCCTAGGTGCTTTCTCAAGCGGCCGGCTGTATTCCAAATCCGATAAAAATAAACGTGAAAGGTTTGTTGTGTGTTTCTTATTCAAATGTTGAAACTTTTGAAACAAGTGGAAATGGCCGCATCTTTAGATTCTCTAGCGGTATTCGGGTTTAGCTGTAATCTTTTAGCGATACCTATGTCTTTATAGATTGGACACGAATTTACGTTTGATCTGTTGTCCTCATCAATATTCATCGACAAATATTAATGAGGTCGTCCACTGGACTAGTCGCCGGTAGTGTTAGTTGTTTCTGCCTTTATCAAGCCTAAACTCGAATCTATATACATGTTGAGTTTCATAACCACTGTCATAATTACGAAAATAGTCCAGTACCTAAGATAAAACAGATCGAACAGGAAGCTTCATGTTGGCGCATGTCCGAAGTCCATTAACGGATTACTAAGGACTAGTGAGAAAGGACTATGTGCTTTATTAGCCACACTTCACGTCAATATTCCATAGAATAGTCGTCGAATATGGCCCATAATCCAATAAATGAGACATGTGACCGTCATTAGTGAGCGAGGATGCTCGATAATACTCCTACACCTGACCCTTTGCGGATCAAAGCGTGAGCGGCTATTACTACCTCATAAACCGAATTGCCAGTAACTGGCGGGTGTGAAAAGTCACTAGAGTTTGGAATAATGACGAATTTATTGGCTAGTGGCTGAAAGTTTGCACTGGAGTTGATGGGACGCTTTGAACGCACGTTATGAACTCCAAATGTTTGTTTGTCTGAGTGTCAGAACAGGTGAGAGTTGGGTCACATACCAAGCTATGTGAATGAAATCAAGTAATTTAAAATAAAACTTTATGAGAGATTAAAGACTCATTCCTTTATTCCTCATTTATACTAATATCCAAATTACAACAATAGTAGTAAAACTTCAATGATATCCTTCCAACCACCGTCGTATAACTAACTTCAATACTTCTTCAGTAAACAGCACAAGTTCGAAAGATAGTTCAGTCTAAGCCATTATCATCAGATCTTTCTCAAGTACATTAAGGTAGCTAGTCTCACCAGATGCGGCTGAATATCAATATTTTACACGAAGCTGTCTGACCTCCCGCCCTAATAGTCTGCACCTAAATAGATGTGTATCGTGATCTGTCTTGTGCCACGCGTACATTATGGCGGCCGACGGAGGCTCTCACGTGGAAGAATTACTCAGACCTTTACAGCGAAACCTCGTCTAAGAAAATTGCGTCAGAAGGCTGATATTAATAACTCAAGTTTCCTCACAAATAAATATTATTAGAGCGGCCAGTCGGGCGTCAAAATTTTTATTACAATGTCTGAAGGGTCATTTGGGTCACACAAAACAAAGAGGGTTGCTGTGTATATTAACATTATGTTCCCATAAACACGCAAGTGTAATGTTAAACTATTTTCGTCGTATTATGATTGTAATCTTACTATTAAATCGTAGTTTCCCGGCGGCGGCGGCGCTAAACGAGTCAGTGGAGTTACAAGCTATCGTAAATAGACAGTGTTGGAAATGGGGCTTTTTAAGGAGTGGAGAGGATTTTCTTAATCATTACACTGCGTAATCAGATTAGTATTTTTTCGTGTCGAGGTTTTATCTTGGTTTGTACGCGTAGGGAAGAAAGCAAGATTATGGAAGCGTAATCTACTGTTGCCGGGGTGCGCCGGACGTTTTAAGGATCCGGGGATTGATTTATCAACGGGAAAGCTTTACTATTGTCCCGCTCGCATCGGATTAGTGGTGCTACAGCTTCTTATTAAAACGAATTAGAAAATGGTTTTGCTCTTAGCTGCGAAACAATACATTTTAGTGGAGAGGATGTTCAAGTACATAATAGATCACCCGTATCTTCTTCCGGATGCCCCCGTCACGACCGGCCCACATAGTAACCTATAAGGCCAATATAGTCAGTAATTTGGCCCCGCCTTTGTTTAAGTTCTCGAATAAAAGGGTTTGTTTGTTTCTCGTTAGACCTAATAAAATAGGGTTTCTTTAGCCCAGAGGATTAAACGGTGAATTAAGTAGAAAGTTGTTAGGCGTACACAAAGCTTAAGCTTACTACCACCGTATACCGGTGGTTATAATAATATTACTTAATGAAAAAATGTGTTATAAAAGTTATGCAAATAACACATGTAGGTTGAATAAAATTTATAAAATATTCGCTGAACAAGCAGTGCGGGGTTCCATGAAAATATTTTCGAACGTTACACCAGTCGCACAGGAAATAAAATAAACAATGCGACGTTCTTACGAATACACATTTTAAATGTAAATATAGAGTATAGACTGTCTATTACAATGTGAGTGGAGCCGTGCAGCCCGCAGTCCCGCACAGATAGTTTGCCGACGAAATCATAATAAACACAAACCGCGCGACATTTTCCAATGTAAACTTTTCATTTCAAAACATTTCATGTAAACAAGAAATTAAACGTGAAACCAGGGAATTCACAACCTTTTACTAAGTTAAAGAGTAACAAATTGTACGATTAAACTAATTCAAGCGCTTCGGGTGAGTCGGACATAATGTACCTGTGCCCTGTACGGAACCCTTAGGAGCTGTGTAATTGTTCGTAACAACGACCCTTTTGCGCGTTTTCATGTAATTAATATTATAACACGTGCAAAATTCAATCACAATTTACTTAATAGAGGCCGTATAATTCGCTGTCGAAGCCATATTGTTCGTTTTTTAAATATGACTGTATTTTTGTAGGAGTTGTAAACTTTTTAATTTTCGTCAAGTTAATGTCGGAAATTATTCAGGCTTCAATAAATTAGTCCAGTGAACCCGGAGCTTAGCATATTTTTTAATTTCCGACCTTCATTTGCATGAGAACACCGAAAATAAATTTACTTCTTTGCTTAAATATCAAGTACCTAAATACGAACCGAATGCCTAACTTCCTAAAGGTTCGGATATTTGTAATAATTTTCACTGTTTTCATAGCATATATTTGAGTATTAAATATTTGGTGCCATGAAAGATAAAAACAAAAGTTGAATCCTTGTTTATCTGCCGTCCGTCTGTTACCGGGTCATAATTTACAAAACGTTTGACATACAATCGTGGAAACTGGAATACAAATTAATGTTTGTGATTGCAACAATGTTTTCGGGAAAACATGAAGGAAAACAGGATCCGTTTTGGCAAATTATTCAGAAAATACGAAAATTCTATGTGACTATTTGATAAAAGGATGTTTATATAGCTCCCTGTTAATAGTCTAGATTCTAGAGTGAAATTAAATGTGGTGAAGCTGCGAGGAGTCGACGTAAGACGTTTTACATTCCGGCGTGTTTGGCGGGATTGTTCGGCTGTCTGAGCTGAATATGAGGCTGTGAATAGAAGTCAATTTAGTACAGAAGTAAGACGTGCAATAGCAGCCAATAGACACGTACTACCACTCTATTCCTGTTAATCATTGAGCTAGGAGTAGCGGGTAGTCGTAGTAATCATTTGAACCTTATTTGAGTCTATGCTTGCTGTAAAATGCTTAAGAACGTGGGAGATAGGTATTCCTGCGACTGCACACAGTACAAAGGAAAGGTTTTATATACAGTGTTAAATTTTTGAACACCGTTATCCTCTTTAGGGGTCATTGTACTCATCATTATGGACAACTTTTACTATGGGAACAAACCTAAAATGGAGATAAAAATCAGCTGTTCCCCCTACATTTATGTTCGCATAACTCGTCATAATGTAGGGGGAACAGATGATTTTCTTCTCGATTTTAGGTTTGGTCCCAGGATAACGGTGTTTAAAATTTAACCCTGTATATAATGCGTTTCTTTCTTTGTTGTAAGTTGAAACTGTGCGGGTATTCGATGCGCCCCTCCAATCTTTATCCTTAAGGTAAAGCCTGCGAGCTTTCTTTGTTGACTTATACGACTTAGGGTATTACACACATTTGTTAGAGACGATTTAACAGAACTTTCTCGACTAACGCGTCTGTCTATTTGAAGATGTAGGTACTGTACAGGGTACAGTGTTTTAAGGCTGTTGACTGTCGGCCAGCTTTTTTAATCATATCCTTTAGGATAAACGAATATTTGCAATGATATTTAATGTATCCTTTTGGATACATAGGTGCCCATACGGAAAGTTTTTAAGGTAGTAAGTAGGATGAGGACGCGGTGACGTTACTTTGGATTTTTTAACGCGAAATGTTTATTTCTCACTTTAAATTCCACGATACACACGAGACCGAAACATAGATAAATAACAATAACCTTATATTAGTTAGGACATCTTCATGCACTTGCACGGTAAACCTATGTAAGATCAAAACATACAAAGTAACAATATAAATAATCTTACAAACTAGTTAGTCCAAACAACTACGTTATCGAATTTAACCTTAATCACGGTAACAAGTTAGTGCCGAATCTCAAAGTCAGCCCACTTCTGAATGTTTGATAAACTTGCACTATTTATTGGAAGTTTGCCTCCCAACTCCGTGCTGTTTCCCAACAATAATAACCTTTAACTCTGTTAATATTTGTTACAAGTTACCTTCATTAAAGGAATATTGTTGTGTAGGCGTTTATAGTAATAATAAGAGGTATAAATGATAATACACCTGTGTGTCTTTGTAGAAAACAGGAGTCTTTTTATATTGTTTAATTTCTGGATCTGGAACTCTAAGCAACTTTTTGGACCCATCGCAGAATAGGCTCAACTCTTAGCAGGATAGGCCCTTAATATAATTTTATTTATGTAGTTGAAAATAATAAATTACTGAATGCGTATTGATTGGTTAATAAGAGGCTTTTTTAACAACTCGGTCTAAAATAAAAAAATTAAACCCATGATATTATTACCAAACATCTGCATACATTTCGAGCAAATAATATAAATCTCTGTAAACCATTTGTGTCAGAAGTTGGAAAGGGAATTATCGCTATCGTTATAGCATCTAACGTAGTAGGTATACGGAAAGCATTTTATCTGATATCGTAAAGTGTCCACTTAAAAATGAGAAAGGTGGGCAGTAGCCACCTGGTATTAAGTGACTCGGGGTACCAAACCTTCCCTAATTGTTGAGTGACACTTACGAGTTTAGGAGACACCTTAAATATAGCCGCAGGACGTCAAACTGACACCCTCTGGCTGATACCTTATCTGGTCTATTTTAAGCTCCAAAGATAACATTAAATTTTCATTAACTTGCAGACAGAGGGAATGGAAGTATACTTAGGAAGCATGTCTAGGAGTAACAAACTCTACTACTAACAAACAGTAAAAAAATTACAAAATATTTGATTGGTACAAAATTATGTGAAATAGTGGCTCAAAAATTATGATATAAAAGAAGGTACTCATATACTAAAACTCTAAGATGAAGTGAAGACAGAAGATTATCTTTACCTTACAGCTCCAGAATACAGGAACACCTCATAAACCAAATTTATGCAAGCACTGAACCGACACAAATTAAATTATCTTAATCTGTATCTAAATCCCGACAGATTTAAATTTGTCATCAAAAATGTCGGACTAAAATTAGCCGCTACTTTAAACTCTGTTGCGGTCCAACGAGAATTAATTGGAAACGCCTACTGTCCAGCACCCTTACCATGAACTCTTAAAGCAGTACAGTTTACGTTGTGGAAGCGAGACGCCGCATTACACTGCACGTAGCGGCGTCTCGCTTCCACATCTTAAACTGTCCTGCTTTAAGAGTTCATGGTAAGGAGGCAGATCATTCAAGATGACACGACAAGACAAGGCCACAGTGCCTTCAGTCAAAGAGCTTAGCTAGCTTACGATGATTTATTAGGTTAAGATGATTTATTACGAGGGACCCTAGGGGTTCGTTAACGCTAACACAAGTTATTACTCAACGACAATACAGTCAAGATTGCATTACGATGTTATTTAAATTTTACATAGATTTTGCGGCCGATAAATGGGAATAGGCTAATAGGCTCCTTGCCCTCTATAGGTGTATACTTATTGGTGGATTGTAGGCATGCGGTAGTGTACTTGTGCAGCCCTTTGGAATATATGTTACACATCCGCTTAGAAATATTAGCATTCCATCTCTATAATTATATTTCGTGAGACGTGTTTGCGATAGTACCTATATCGAAAAAAGTGATTTTATCTAGAAATTGACAATGAAGGCAAGAATTTGCATTTTACTGCAGTAGAAAGTGTTTTAACAAATCAAAGATTAAGATAAGGATTACGATGATTATTGAATAAAAAGTGTGTCGTAACAGACAGTCCCCTTAACTGTGTAAAACCGGTGGAGTTAACGTGGATAAAGTCGTCAGTTTAAACTAACGTAGAACCATCTGGGAGATTCGATTGTTAAAATCGATATTTGAACAATCCCAAGTAATGTAGCTTGTATTTTTTTCTTTAATTTTGTAAATAAATTAATAACTGATGAAAGGAACTTTACAAGTACCAGGAAATCAGTTTATTATAGAGCTTGCTGACTGGCCATAATATTTACGGTGCCGGTGACGCGGCTTACCCCGCCTCTCTGTTTTATAAAACAAAAATAATTTTCCTAAGTCCCCTGATATGAATATAAGCACGAACGAAGTACCAGGTCAGCACATAATAATAGAGCTTCAATTTTTTAAATTTAATACCGAGTTCGCACCATGAAAGCTCTATGTTGATATTTCACGGCCAATTTAAGTGGCGTCAGCTGCAACCCTTTTACCTCCGTACCCTCCACTATCTACCTATACGTCCTATAGAAAACATTTTATTTCCAACAAATTTCATTTGCGAGGGTGGATCTTTGTAAGTCTTTTGTTTGGTACACTTGTTCTTACATAAAAGCAACAAATTATAAATATAGGTCGAGAGCGAATTCGGAATGCAAAGTGGTTTGTAGATGTACTGTTATATAGTTTGAAATGCATTTAGTGCTGCATGGAATATGGAATGCAGGGTTTAGGAGGATGAAGGATGCTCAGCGGTACAGCGTTGCATAGATATTTTAAGGCCACATAGTAGTCTGTTCTAGTCCATTTTAGACTTTGAAGTTGACCGCGAGTTTCTAGGTTAGGAGAGCTTACTTTTGCGTGCGAATATTATTTGAATTGCAGACGCTGGATTCTCATGTTACTTTTGAGGTCGTGAGCAATAAGCCTGCTCAGAGTTATGTGTGTTGTAGGCTAGTACAACTATTTGTTGTTTACTTTGCCGTAGTCGAAATAGAATCGACCCCAAAAATCAATAAAAATTGGGTCTCCAAATTCGATCTTACCAAAATTCTAATAGAAGGTTAATTAGAAGAAACTTATTCCGTATCCAGTTGTATATAATCTGTAGTATAGGGTTGTAAATGGTTGACGGCCGGTTGAATGTCAGGAGTGGCGGGTGCCAGCACGCTTCACGATATTGCGCATAGGTTAAATTGCAATTTCTCAGTAGACGGCACACGCGGGTATGGAGCTTATCAACCTATAAGCTCTTGTCAAAGTGTAGCTATGGAGAAAGAAGATGTATTGTTCTTTTCTCACTATTACGGAACGATGACTCGTGTGAAAGCTTTTAAAATTTCCGAGAAATAAAAGCAAGTTCCTAGTACAGCGTTTTTGCTAGTAAAATTTTGTATTCTGGTATAAGGTTTCAGACATTAACGATTTTACTGAGAATTTTTAATTACAAACATTGTTGGACTTTGCTTTGAGTCAGTTGAGTGTTCCGCCTCCTGTGTCAAAGTGATTTCGATTTCGCCTACGAAGAATAAATTGTCATATGAAACTGTAAGTAGGTAGGTAGTTACCTGATGCGAATATCAAAAGGTTATTAGATATAGTGCTTTTAAATGTTCACTAATACACTTAAGTGTCAGGACTAACTGAGCGAAGACCAACGTTTTTACTGAATAATTTTTCAGTTTAAATTTTCAGTGTAACTGAAAACGGTGCTAAGCTAAATTGTGGCCAGTATCAGCCACTGTGTACAAAACCACTGCAGCGTATACAGTATCTCCCCATAACTTATCTCAGTATTTCAGTCGAGCTGTGTCAGCCATTTTTAATACTTAGTTATGAGTACAAAAGAGCAGTAAACTAACCGAGCTTTACTAAATGTTTGTTGGTAATAACTTTGAACTTAATTCATTTACATTTTTAATGTTTTTAACACCTAAAGCCGCGTTGATTATTTAGGCTTTTACTCTGGCATTAATTTAAGTATAGGAAAGTCTAAGTTTTATATACTGAAAAGTGGGTCTTTTGGGAGTTATTACAAGAAATATTGACAAAAAAAAAGTAATTTTGTTTATCTTGTCTGTTTTATCGAGACCTTACTGAAGCCATAATCAATATATGTATTTTAGTATTTTTCATATAGACTATGTACAGTTAGCGTGTGCGGTGTGATCCAAGCAAGCTATTGAATATGGTAGCCAGTGTTCAGGAGACCCATTGACCAGTTTACCTGATTGATTTGTTAATGTCACTTGTACAGGGTAACTATTCAGTAGTGTCTAACAGAATATAAAACAGCTTCGTTTCGTACTGCAAAATGATTATTGCGACAAACTATTAAAGTCACCGACTTTGTATTACGCTTAAATTGTATTTCTTTATTACATTATCTTTTATGTATCTGAAATATGTCTATGTTAGGCTAAAGAGCAGTGAAAATATACTTACACTTGTTTCTCAGAACACGAATTATATTTATCTAAAGATGGTTTTTTAACAAATAATAAAATTTTAATATTTTTGATCTCTCTCTTACTGATAGCGCGAGCAAAATGTTCGCGCTATGAGTAAGAGGGAGATCAAGAATGTTAAAATTTGGCAGAGAGACGACAACCTGTTTGGGGGCTGGAACAGTGGCTAAGCGATTGGACTGTTGCGCTAGGGGTTGCGGATTCGATGACGGGACAAAAAATTGTGCTTGTGATTTTTATGTTTCTAAGCCTCCTTATTTCTGCCATTCTGCGTTGAGCGTCTCTGATCCAGGTGGGCGCAGTATTAAAATTCCGTTCGTTGTTTATATGTATGTAAAAATGTATGACGATACTTTTACGTTTGTCACACCTTGAACACTAACTTGTAGGTAGGATAGTATTTCCACGATGGCTCATGTAAAACTAATCAAAGAAGACGATATATGGCCTGACACAACCATGCCTCTAATTTCCGTGCAACTGAAAATGTTCTCCTAGAAAACCCAGTTGGTAGCACTATTTAGCTGACTAGGGCAACGGAATACAATTTCCCACGGTAACTTACCACTTCAAAAGCAACAAACCTTTAATAATTCCAATACATTAATTCCATATCACAACTAAACACATACAGGTGTTCAATTTCTCAATACTGTACCTAGTAGTGGCCGTTCATTAAATTATTGATATCCGTTACCAAAGAGAATGCGCAATGCTTCCCAGAGCCCTGTCAAAGGACACTTTAAGCCAATTACACAGTTTATATGACATAACAATTCGTACGATGTTCGTGTAATTCCGATCGTTTTCCTGTAATTACAACGCGACGATAAATGTCGGAATGACGAGTACGATGGATAATCCAATTATATACTCGTACGGTACGCGTGGGGTTAACAGTCCTGTACCGCTGGCAACAATAATTTTGACGTGGCTTCGAACGATATTAATAATTCAGCATCCATGACATGGATATGGCAATCGCCTCAAGTTATGTTTGAGGTCCACGTTTCGTACTTACAACTTTTCCTTCAACCGAATTTGAAACTTATATTAGCAATTTTCTCTCCTTCGTTTGATCTGAATATCTAAGGTATCACGTCCATCTATGTACCAGTACACACGTCAGAGTCCATTTTGGGGTCGGCTTCTACTCTTAACAGACGCAGCTGGATGCCAGATGGTAAGACTTTCGGGCTTGTCTGTTCAATCACAGAGAACGGGTCGAGAGGTGTGAAAATGTATACTCACCCATCCACAGACCGCGGTAATTTTCTTAACTTAACTTTGATCAAACGATGAGCGGCTGTTCCGTACCTATAAGCCCTAAATTCCTTTCGTTTCTATGATTAAATATAATACATTTTCTTATTACTTTTCATAGTTCAAGGCAGTTGGCTATCCTACGGCCAGGTACACACTTAAGTGTATATTTCTTATAATAAAACTTTCGTGAGTAATATTCATATTTACGACGGCACCTTTACGGGCTTCGCGTATATTTCTGGAATGCCCAAACTACTTTATTTCGATTTGCGTCGTCGCCCCGACAAGGGCCCCCGGCTAGGAGTTTGACTGGTATTACCTTCATATATGAGTGAGTAAAAGTATGTAGGTATACAATAAAAACACCATTATTAGACAATAAGTTATTATAACGTCAGATTTAATACGTTCTATTATTGCTTAAGTTACCTAAATATTTGGCCGATCTTTTTAATTTCAAAGGATAGATTCAGAAAATATTTCCTTAAACTACAACCTCGGAGATTACAGGCAGTAAAATATCAATTAATAAAAAATTAATAAGAAACACTTGGGAACCGACGACTCCTATCATCATCATATTATGTCGATGTTTAAATAGAGAACCTCCGTCAGAGACGATACATAAAGCGATACGAAGAAGAAGAAGAATAATAAATACGATTAAGTCTAAGTATATATAATGAAAAACATACATACTACAGGGTGTCATATATCCTATTCTAAATTCTCAATGGCTGCCCAGAGACCCATTGTTCAATAAAAAGTATTACAAACTTTAACATACTTATACAGCTCCATATTTTCCTAAAATGCGCTACATATTCCAGTTAGGATCAATTTAAATCCAGACGATATGCTCTGCAAGCTACACGCTGCGCACATCTATTCTTGTAAGGATAAAATGCCGACAAAACATTACCCTTTGAGCCACGAACACCAATTTCTTTTGTTCTGAAGTACTGGGAATCAATTTTTGTCTTCCGTGCCTACTTACTGCTAAAGTGCTAGGATTACAAACTGATTATACATTGTATGTATGTCCTAGTGGTCGCCCAGTGTCCAAAATACGACGGTATACATTATAAATATATAAAAATGATCCCCGTTTCCTTTGGTCACGCTATTACTAGAGAACGGCTAGAGCGATTTAGCAAAATTTTGGTTTTGAAATAATGGTCCAGGGAAGAATTATATGGTGCGAAGGCAGTACGAAGTTCGTCGGCTGAGCTAGTTCTTTATGAATTTTAACTTTCTGCATTCCTTCTCCATATAAACTTTAGCTACACCAAACACTCACACCCATGCGTCCAAAATGCTTAGTGAGTGGTGCAAAGTTTTCTTTTCCACCTATATATACCTCTACAATCTACATTAAATGTATAATTCTAATTCTCTACTTCTTTCCTCTCAGATCTACGTGCCATTGTAAATAAATATCTCTAAAAGGTGTCTTAAAGCATTTGATGAACAGTTTTACCAATCACGTAAGCCTCTAGTGTGCGTTTGGACTTTCATATTTACCCAAACTAGTAAACGGTTTTTTTAGTTAAGGCAGATGAAAAAAGTATGGACAGACGCAGTAGTTACTTATTTACAAACTCACACTAGAGCCCGTGTTTACAGATGAGCTGAACTTTACACCACGATTTCTTTTAGTTTAAATATTTATCTACACATTACTTAAAATCCTTGTACACTACATATAATATCTTAGAAGACTAAAATAAAAATTGATTAAAAATTATTTCTTTTCTTTAAGCAACGTTACAATGTATAACAAATATTATGTCTTTTTTCTTCACGACTGGCCGTCTCTCCAAGTTAAGTGGATACAATTTATTTATTTCTAAATCAACCCAGAGCTTTACTTGGAAAGAAATACTTCGTTTTGTGGTGAAAAAAGTAAGAAGGTACCTAATACAGGATTCATTCTCTCTGTAACTAATTTCATATGAATCCATTTAAGTAGGCCGTACGTGTAATTGAGTTACAAACAAGCTCGTACTCATTACATACAGCATTAGCAAGATTTGTAATGTATCAGTATGTATCTTCAATTAGTACAGATTACGCTTAATATTTTTAGACGAAAACTTCATCCCTCATCTCTGTAACATTTTCTTATGTGCACTGATAAAAATGTCCTCCTGACCGTGGCGGCCAATCTCAACTAACAAATACTATCAAGACTAGCTAACTATGCACATCGTTGTGCATGAATGCTGGTGCAATATCTAGGTACTGACACTTATAGTCAGATGGGACGGTTAACCTACTCGACTGGGGGAAGCAGGTTCAGCTTAACGTGATTTCCAGGCACAGAGGGCTTCTTGATGAGTGGAAAATGGGGACATTGCCTAGCCTCACACATTGTCAGATCTGCATGGTAACTGTGTAGCTACAAGCCCTTCTACGTATAAATAGTATATTGTTAACAATACAATGCGATTGTTTGCCGCGAACTACCCCGGTGTATGTTTGACGTGTAACCCTATTATTTGTATTGGGATAGTGGTTATTTCGCTGTGTGAGAATTTATTTGTTAGCATTGAAACAGAATCGAATACAAAGTAAA
The DNA here is from genome assembly GCA_905340225.1 of Abrostola tripartita. NCBI lineage: Eukaryota > Metazoa > Arthropoda > Insecta > Lepidoptera > Noctuidae > Abrostola > Abrostola tripartita. The sequence goes on along the minus strand of HG996487.1, from coordinate 3,280,348 downwards.
ACTAGAACAATTAACTATTCTGCTTGAAAATATAGAAGAGATTTAATTGAAAAAAAGTATAGAAACAAACTGTCGTTACATTTCGGAAGGGTTTTGTAATGAAAGTCGTTAAAAGTTGCGAGAGGAACACTTACACATTTTGTCCTTTATTATAAATTCTGTTACTATTTCACTGTTAATAAATTTTTACATTCTTATTACAGAAGAAAACAAAATACAGTTGTCTATGTTATTATTATTATAAGCCCGTATTATCCCACTGCAGGGCAAAGGCCTCCCTTCCCTCCTTCCACTTCTCTTGTCTATGTTAACAATTTTATTATCTGTTAAGCAAGAGCCTCGGTTTATGGACAAGCTTTGCTTGGAGAATTTGTAATTAGTAAAATTATATTAGCTTCGTAGGCTAACATTTAATTAGGAGTCTGCCGTAACGAACCCTAGTAGTTGGAGAATTATAACCGTTTAGTAGTCTTTAAAATTCACAAATAAGCCAAAGAGTTTCATTAAGTTTCTTTGACATCATAATGTAAATACTTGGCACAATTTTGGTAGTCCACCAGGGACCAATGTATACGTTATGACAGTACGAACTATTCTCCCTTTACTTACATGTAATGTTGTTATGGAGACTGACTGTTGGTATTTTCATTTCAGATTGTTGCTACACTTGAAACAAAGTGCGCGCCCGTGGAGTGCCCTCGCCTCACACACAGCGGGCACAATGAAAATTTGAAAACTTTCACATTGAATAGTTTCAAGTTTCCACAAGTTAGGGTTTAATTTCATCTACATTTGTTATGAATGCGGTCGTTATATCTAAAGAGAAGCTTTGTTCATGTTTGTTTGTAATTGAGTAGAAATAACTTTACGTATTGTAGTTATTTCTTAGGGGTTAATGGAATGGACAACAAGTATTCGACCTTACTTGAACCGCGCTCCTTATGTTTTATTAAGTTGTAAGGAACTCCCAGAGCTTGTGCCATGCATGGAGGTCGCTAACTATTTGGATTGCGTATTGATAACATATTTGTCGTTGACACAACTTAAAATTGGTTTGCGGCTCCCAGAGCGCAGCGTCCTGCGAAAATAGATTCAGAACGTTTTCCAATAAAATCCCGTTCACATGAAATATTCAAATAATATATACGATATGATTATACCAGAATAACACATTTATGTAGACGGTGGTTGCCGAGAAACAGATAAAAAGAGGCTGGTTAACATTTATGCTAATACCGGGAGCCGTAAAACAAACTATGAGTCTGGCGCGTGGCGAGGAGGTTCTCCCTCACGTTCATAAAGGAATGCAATAAAACATAAAATTATGGTTCGCTTCAATAAGACTGCGTGAAATTCTTTTTTTCCGGCCATTGTTCGCGTCGTTTGCACATGGCCGTGTTTGGGAAGTTGTGAAAGGGTGCAAGACAGGGCGTCGGATCCGGCAGCGTGGCCTGTCCATCCGGCACGGGCCGGTATCTTCCGGCATTTCCCCGCTCCACAATCTCTGTTCCCCCTGCTTCATTATTCGGCGCCCCGCCATCGCCAGGTCGGAGGGGCGCGGGCGGATCAGAATGTTGCCAATTTATTGTCCCATCCTTTTTCCCCATTCTAGAGGAGTGTTTCATATTTTGCAACTCATGGTTAGTAAAATTGCTTATATGACCTACTGAACTATTTTATACTGTAAAATATGGTACCTACTGAAACTACTTAACACGTAGAAACGTTTATCAGTACTTTCAAAGGTATGAAATAAATTCAAAATGTGCTTATGAAATAATCAAAACATATCCAATAAATTGTGTGTCTTATCAACGAAATAATATAAATGGATATTAAAAATATTTTTAAATATTTAATAGTAGGGAAAATCTGCGGAGGCTGGCAACCCCTGCCATCGTTCAGGAGCTATGGTAGTGGCGCGCGGGTGCGTTAGTCCGCGTGGAGCGGCGCGCTGGCTTGGCTCTCCGAGTCTAGGGAGCCTCGGTCCTCCCGCACCCGGCGCCCGCCTAAGGTACGCTCGCATGCACGACGCGCCACCCTGTTGCGCACTGCACTACAATGTTTACCTCCTAATGCACCTTCAGTTCCATCTTAATCTACTCTCGGCTCATTTGGCGGGCTAGCTTTCTTTCTTCTCTATATCTCACGCTGCTGAACTTCTCCAAAATTTGATATAGCCTATATCGATAGATTTATTTGCTCCCGCACTTTCAACTTACCTGGATCGATTCGCTCTACGAAACTTGAAGATTTACACGACGTTACTATTCTCACCTAGTTTCTGTATGAAAACTATGTTATTAGACGTTTATTCACGCTTCAGTGTTAAGTGTAAAATAAATGGAATTCTCTAAATGAACGTGGTTACTATTTATAAAAAGTGGGTGTTTTTCCCGCCTAATTTCGTGACATACGAGTCGAAAGGCGGTGATGTCGCAAACCGTTTGGAGTAAAATAGTAATTTCTTTATAATTTTCTTTTTATGATAAAGTCAGGTATAATTGAATTTGGAGCATGAAAAGTGTCAGAGAAAAATATACAATGAACACAAAAAAGTGGTTGTCACAATTCGTTCATAATAAATTCAGTAACAAATTAGATTTGTTTGTTGACGCGATGTTGGAGACAATCTATCATTCATTAATATAAATCGATATTTGTTAACTTTGTCTGACATATTTATAATTTTAACAACTTTGTACAATCGCTTACGCCTGATTGCTTTTTAATTATTTTAAGGCTAAAGTAATTTATGACAGTTTGTAATCCTTGGTCATTTGATATAATGCCTTTCCGTAATTAATGTTTATACTTTGAAAACTTTCTAAAACAATAGAGGCTTTAATCTGTAAACGTTTTTAAATTGTCCAAAAAGTGTTTAGTATGTTCAGTTATTTTTATAAAGGCGTCAAAGCTTGAAAGTTTAATTAAAACGAAAGAAATGGGATATTAGTGACGCATTGCTGAGTACCAGTCCTTCTTGAAGTTTGTAGTTAGCTAGACACGGGAGATTGTTCATTTGTTTTAGCGGAATAAAATGAATTGCACATTTTTATCAAAAGGATATAACTGTAGTAAATATTATACAAGATTTTTGGAAGTTTCGTTGTGAGAAAAGTCGGAGTGCTAATGTAATAGCCTAAATTAATCCTATTAAAATTAGTTCTCTCTGTAGTTTTACAAGATATCAGATTTGTTACAAACAAAAGCATTTAGCAGAAGTTTGAATACCTACCAGTATCGTTGATGTATTCACTTGTAGTTTACCCGTAAACGGATTAAGCATTTATTTGATCTCTATCCCAGCTATTTTAAAAACCAATCCATTAGTGATCTCTACCATTACCATTCTTATAACTATAAAATAAAATTTAAAAGCGTTAAACCGAACACAAATCAAGAAAGTGCAGTCCAGTCGTAAGAGTCGTAAACACAGTGAGATTCAGTTACTTTAGTTGGATTGAAAGGTATTTAACAGATGAAATGAAACATGTATTCGTACGTTTGATGGATGTGGGTACTATTATGTTTTCTTAGATTTATTGGACTTGGTCTATGGTAAATACGACTGTATTACAGGCCTTTAGGTTCCGGGCACACCTTAAGCCTCACGCTAGAGTATTTTATATGTTTATCATTACGCTATCGAAAGAGCGGACGTAGGTGTAATGGGGTATGTTCAGTAAGGCGTAGGCTGATGTTGTTCGCCTTACAGGATAGAAAGTAGGTATCTATAACAAATACTATCCAGGGTAAAAGAATTCTATTTATATTTGACAGCCTTACTTTTTTTAACGACCGTACAACAATGTTATTTTGATTTTCCTTTGTATTTTTACTCTTGTTCCCCTAAGGAGGCCCTCAAGCGATATGAAACGAACTCTACGGTCAGCGTAACAAGTTAGGTACTTGGTACTTTATTTAATATCGGTTTTCAAATATCACCTGTCGAAGTTAATGAGAAAATGTCGATGTTCGGATTTTTGTAACGCAATAAAGCGTGTTAGTGTCAGCCGAACTGATAGAATTTTATGTGATAGTAGAAGTGTGTTCTTGACTTAGATGTAGGGTCTGCTTTTAGTTCTATTTCGAGGGTTTTATTTAAAAGAATATTTAACAGAAAACTTCTTATATTAACGTGGACTTATTAGTAGGTATACAGTATTTACTTCGAGGCGAGTTATAAAAGAATACCTTTGTTTTAAGTAAGGTATTTTCTATATACATTACAATTACATATACTACCTACGTTAAAAACAAGTATTATATACATCTTAATCTCATCTCATTGCGGTAGACTGGTAGGGTGCCTAAAAGGCTAGTTAGCTAAGTATATATTCCTTTTTTTAAAGAGTTGTTGGGGGCTTATAGTGGGACCTCCATGTTACAGGTAGGACGGCATGTTAGCTAGTAATCGGTGTAACGCGCTAGTACCCTATAGTATGAGTTACGCCATAGTCACACGTGTCACTCTCCTTAAAGCCTCACCTTTGGCTGAAAAAACAAAGAACTGTCGCTATAAGGAAGTCACAGGCACTTTATTCACTCTATTATTTAACAATTTGCCAAAAATACAAGAGCTCAGTTCAATCTCGTGATAAGGGATGTAAATCCATGTTGTATTAGGTAGGTAGGAACTGAAACGTAATGTATTTTTCTCGTAAATTGAAGTAAACAAATTTGGAGGGCGCGTGCGTTTGTAGAGTACAACCCGTAATAAGGATCAAGATTCGTGCTTTATGAAGATGTACCTACCTATATGTGCGTGTGTATATGTACCCAGTACTGATTATGTAGATATTGTACATGTTTGTTTACCTCTTTACTTTTTATGATTGTGATCGAATGGAACTTTTGTGAGTTTTTTAGATTCATAACACAAGATTGTACTTGCTGGCGGTTATTCTGTTGTGAAGGTACTGATACTATGTATGGATGGATGAAGTATGTATAGAACTGTTAATACCAGGGTTTAAAGAGTTTTCTTCTATTTCCTAGGTTAATTTACTCTAGTTACTGTTACAACAACTGAGTAACCTATTCCTAAGTTGTAATAAATAGTTAATCCCGCTGTAACGTGTAGAAGCATTTGTCTCTACGATAGGTGATGACGTCTTAGTGATTACTAGCAATTGAAGTCTAGGTTTGAACTCGATGTTGTCTCGTCCTTCGATAGTTATTGACTTGGCTTACGTTAACCTAGAAAGTGCATACAATTATTATATATATACTCTATTTAGTGCTGTTAACCTGTTATGGTGTCTTAACGTACCATGTAAATTACCATAATAACTGAAATTAATTAGCTACTGCTTCAGTATAGTATGTAAACTGACTTCAATATACTAAACAGCAGTCTTAGCCGATTATGCCACTAAGTACCATGTCCCAAGACTCCCAAGTACCCATGTACTTCAAAGCAGACCTTGACATTAGCTGGCAAGTGCTGGGGCCCTACGATTAAATACAAGTGTTCGGCTTTCTACTGTTCTTGGCGTTTATAACTAGCGCTCCGCGACTTCGCGTGCATACAACTGTTCTATATAGTTTTAATTATCTCATATTTAAACCACATTTAATCTAAACCTGATCGGTGGATCAGACGTTAGACGAAGTCAATTTTGTATAGGTTTAGCTTAGGTATTAGACATAGTGTAAAATCAGTATATAATAAACAATTTAACCAGTTGACTGTCTGTGGCACGTTGTCGTTCATTGTGACGTTCTAAGGGGGAGGCCTTTACCCAACAGTGGACGTCTTCCGGCTGATGATGATGACTGTCTGTGAAGCAAGCATAATAGTTTTACAATCTTCTCATCGTATGGTTGATGAACAACCTGGTGTCAGAGTTAAAACCGCCTGTTATAGGCCTCTGACATGGCTTTACACACCGTTGAAAAATCTCTCAGGTGTGCCGGTTTCCTCACGATGTTTTCCTTCACCGTTTTTAGCAACTGATAACTAATTTATAGTACGCACATGAATTCGAAAAGACATTGGTGCGTGCCAGGGTTTGAACTTGCGACCTTTGACTTGGCAGTCCAACGGTTATACCACTTGGCTATCAGTGCTGGTAATAGTTTTACAATCGCAACATACCTTATTGCCCTGAACATCTGTAAAATTATGTGTGACAATTTTACTCCTGTAATAATTCGAGTTCAGTAATTTGTTAGTTGGACGTATAAATCGAACTTATTACATCAAGGTCTTTCCCATGCTACCTTGTCATCGATTAGGAAATGGTCTTCTATTAATAATAATGTCACCATGACATGTGCTTATTATTGCTTATAACGTTTATGAATAAAGAGTATAATGATAAGGAGTTATTTAATACTGTTTCTAGCCTGAAATAAATAAAAACAACGGGAAAATAACCAAGCAATAGTTTGTAAACATCTGAAATCCCGTTATATACGAATATCATCGTGTACTGTTATGCAATTCTGACAATTGTCTTACCCAGAATGAAGACGAAGCATTGGCCAACATTTAGGAATTTGACCAGCGATGGGGTTGAATGTACTAGCAGTACCTAACAGTAGTGGTTAGTTCTTAAATCGTATTGACATGATATACTAAAAGAAAAACTTATGCAATGGAAATAAAATAACGATTTAGCAAGCTAGTGTAACATCCATTAAATTACAAGTTAAGCTTAAGTATATTTTTCGTATGTTTAAGTTAATTAAATATTCACTGTTCTAAAACATAATTATACAACGGCATGTAAATGTCTTACAGCAGGACAAAGGTAAGTACTTACCTTTGTCCTGCTGTAAGACATTTTACCTACCTACATACGTGTGAACGACAATTTAAATTATTCACTATGACAGGTAATAGTTCCAAAATGTTTTCTTTACTGCTAACAATGGGTATTGGTATGTGCTCAGGGCTTGATTTGCACCTTGCCTTAAATGGCTCCTAACCTCTGGCTACTAAGATAAAATAAATAAAATATACAAGCATTCGTTGGCATACAAAGCAACTTTGAGATCGTTTAACATACGATTTGATATCATTTGATCTATTGAAGAAGCGCAAATAAATCCCTCAGGGGTCTCTATAGACCTCGTATTTCATGAAAGACCCTTTAAATTTTACGGTTGGCACTTACGTTTATGTAAGAAAGTGTAACTCAACCTTCAGACACTTATGCTATCAAAAACATATTTACGACGAGAACGAAATCTGTAATTTACTTTATTCATTCTTAAAACGATTTTATTTTGATGAGATTGAATTAGGAGATGTTTGGAAAAGTAAAATAAACTGTGGTGATTCCATTTTAAGGCAGCTGTCAATTTCAGTTAAAATCAGTTGCCGTGTCACTGTTTATAAAACATAAATAGAGCTTTTATTCTTGTTTTCTTGAGCAATTAGAAGCAGTTCTATAACAATGTAACTATATAGTTTAAATATATTCGTAAACAGTAATGGATAATGAAATGTGTAAATGCAATTCCAATTGGATTTTCCACGTGTCTTTAACTACCTATCTATCTTTTTCTTTATGTTTATTTGCACCCTTTTTGCAATTAAGTCTGTAGTCTCAAGTACATCCTGAATCCTAAACAGGGTTTACTTATCTAAGTCTAAGATAGCCGTCTATCGACTAAGCGATCGATATCGATATCGTCTAATTGTTTTAATTAACATCACTTGTGGGTAAACCCGTAAATACGAAGACAAAATGTGTGGCGATAGATTGCACCACTACGAACACTTGATATTAAGAAAGTTGGGCTGTTATACGAAATATTTAGTTAATTGCAAGTGGAAACGAATGATTAATGTTTATAGAGGAGTTTGAATTAATTGAAAGTTATTAATTGCGCTCGGAGTGTTTCGGGTCAGGAAGTAATAAGTGTTGGTTGGGGCTTTTTAGAAATTCATTTTCCGCTCCTTTTACCTTACATTTGGCTGTAATGTTTTGGTAGAGACACTAAATACTCATAGAAAGTAAAGTAAACATTATATAATTTTTTAGAATACCATTGCGAGTCGAGCTTTGATACTGTCTACATTGTATTATCACGCCAATTGTACTAAATTGTTCCATATTACCAGTTTATACAATTTTTGACACTGATACATTAGTAATTAAAACGATTAAAAATCTCTGTGAATCTTTTAAAAGGGTACCTACGTCAAAATACTGAATATCTTTCTAGCAGGACGTAAAGAGGTCGAATTAAAAAGGGCTTAATCATACGAAACGACACTCGTTCAAACGTAATAAATGACAATTATTATCTCCTCTGTAGGCTTTACATTTTATTATAATTTGGAACCAAATGATATCGTTGTGGTGGCCAGTACGGAGTTACGGACTGTATTCATTATGCACAAGTTGCAGGTTTACAAACAGCACACACACAATGGCATTATTTCTTAGTTATTTTTAGACAGTTATGAGCAAAATAATTGACAGAAATAATAACTTGCTTGTACTTTATAACGTTTTGACTTTTTCCAAATGTGGGTCTGTAATCACAAATCGCTGCCTGCCTCGTTGGTCTAGTGGTCGCTAAGCGCGACTGCTGAGCATGTGGTATTGGGTTCGAATTCTGGGCCGGGAAACGTGTAATTGGGTTTTTCCAGTAGCACGGAGTCTGAATTTGTGCCTGGTTGATGGCAATAGGCTCGCCTCCTATTTCATTGGGAAATATGACATAACTGGAGAAATGTGGGAGTACTAGACATGCACCTCTGCCTTCTGCGTGATGTTAATATTACACAATAATTATGTCCAAAAAAAAACAATTTGCTTGGCCCTTGGCTAAAAATATTATCGCAAATTGCTGCCAACCTCTGGGGACAGGTAACGATACAAAAAATATATATATTTGAAAATATAAGACAGAAATAATTTACATTTCATTCACTTGAATTAAGGTTACAACGCTCAGCAACTTGTATGGGGAGTGTTAACTGTTAACCCTAATCTGTGACGGTACAAAGCACTGCGTCATTTGTTAACCTTCACAATGCCACAGTTCTTTTTATTTCAAACATCTCTGGTTGACTATACCAGTGCTTTTGTTTTTCACGCCTATTGTTATGAAGATATTTTCAGTCCAATAAATTAACTTCAGTCGAGACTTGTTTGCCGAGTTATAAAAAAATTAAACAAAACTTTTTTAAAATTTTTGGCAAGCAAATGTGGGACTTTATTTTTCATATGATTCTAAATTTTTGTAGATATGTATTGTTTTAACAGAAATGTGCCTCAGTAAGGTTTTTATCGCCCTCGTTTGGCTTTCATGTTTTTAAGTAACGCCAGGTAAAATCAAGAGCACATTGGGGTGACATTTCAAAGCCAGCGTCATAATATATTATGTATGACGAACGAAAGTTATTTCCTTTACGGTTGAAGAAATAAACTTAAAATACAAGGTTCGCGCAAAAATAAGGATTTTATATAACGCTAGTCTGTGAATAATTGAGAACTTTTACCAGACCACGGAAATTCCATACGAGTTCATAATTTAATTTTAGCTCTATTTTAATTTTATTGTAACATGAAAACTTCTTAACACCGAGGACGTTACGGTTTTGTATTTAATTGAATAACATTACAATGCATGTTGTGGAGCCGGGCATGTTGCGACTTGACTTAATTAACTGCTCGCTAACTTTTTAATGACATGACGTGGTGAAAGTAATGCAAACAATACTCGTTACTTTTCTGTCACATTGTTAGATTACTCTCAAAAGCATTGAATTAAAATATGAAACGCGACTTGACTCTAAAAGTGCCTATAAAATCGGATCTTGACGGCATTTATTTTTATTATAAGCCATTCACAAATCGTAAGGGCGGAAAATGAGGATCTAATTCGGAATATCTTTTGCTGATTTTCCAAAATGGTTTCGATTTTATCCATTGCTCCATTTGTATAAAACAAATAGACATAGATTTGTATGGTTAATCTACCGATAGGCATAAAAACTCGCCTACCAGAGAATACCGAACTAAAAAGGTGCAACATAAGCAGTAAATTATAACATTGCAAACTTTATATTAGTTTAATCCTCTTTGGTAATTAATTACAAACTATGGCAGTATGATACAGACTGGCTGCGAAACACAGCGAATGATTTATGAATGCTGTAAACGAGAGAAATAAAATCCTTGTTCTGTATTTAAATAATTACGGTCCTATCGTGTGACCGGTCGTTAGCCAAACTTAAATATCATAATGAAATGTTAATTAGTTCGCCCTTTTGGCTCTTGTTAACGAAAACGGAATGTTCGAAATTGAATATCACATAACGCCTGTGTATATTGGCTATCGAAGGTACGTTATCTATGATTTATATATGTCAAGTCAAAGGCTTTGCTAATTAATTTAAACTAATGTTAATGGGAACCATGTTGAGATAGTAGTTTGTTTTTTTTTTTTTTTAATATTTCTCTACTTCTCACAGTAATTAATTAGAAAGCAACATTGATAATGCTTTTAGTGATTTGCTTTCAATAGAATGGCAGTAGTAGTGTAATCTTTTAACGGCAAGAAAAATATATAGTAAATTAATAAAATTTAAGTGCTTTCATGAATTTCTGATATTAATTATTTACAAGCAACTACCTACATAATTTATATGAAGGTTCTTTTGTAACGTCCTAAAACAATAGATTGATAGGTAGACAATATGAATTAGGTAAAAGCCGCGACTAAATGTTTCACATTCTGACCTTTAGTAGCGAGTGGACTTAGATAAAAGGTATCGTATGGATCATCATCATCATCATCATCAGCCGGAAGAAGTCCACTGCTGAACAAAGGCCTCCCCTCAGTAAGGGGGGTTGCCATAATCCCCACGCTTGGCAAGCGGCTTGGGGATCGCAGTATTGGTGGTCAAGTTACAGAAGACGCTGCTGCCCATCTTCTGAATTTTCCCTTAGTCGCCTCTTACGACACCCACGGGAGGAAAGGGGGTGGTCAATTCTAGGCCGGATACCACACGGCACTTATCGTATGGATAACGTAGGAGAATAAATTATTATTGGGTCGTTATGATTGGTTGTCTGTTTTATCGAGTACCTGTGACCTTTTAAAATGTTTTTTATCGAAATTTTTCATTTCGCTGAACATTCGAATCATGAAATAAAAAGTTTTGGGTACGTGTACCTATAAATATACGTACATAGGTATACCAAATTGACGAGGGAATGAACAGGGTTACACAATATTTACCTACTCTAAGTAATTTATGAAATAGTCAACCCTCTATGCCAACGTCTATATCATTGAAATCTATTATTAAATATATTTAGAATCACGGCTGGAATTCCAAAGGGGAGAGATGAGGAGTTGTCCCTTCTCAGGAGCCTAGTAATCCTGACAATTTGATGCCGGTCATAGATCACATGTAAAGTCGAGCAGTTTCATAAAACCTACATATTTAAAACCTTTGTACGAAAGCCTTAGTTAATTTATAATAGCCTGTTTTGTTTTTAATTTAGTAAAGCCTTTTATAAATAAAAACAATCTAGAATGCATTAATATTCTGCAGAGCGTGCAGCTTTACACTAAGCTTTTAATGCGTTATGCGAGCTTTAAGAATGAATAGTTTTTTTTAATAAAAGAGCTCCCAAGGAAATGCTTAATCCACCGCAATTTATAGTTTAATAGCGTTAAAAAAATAAGCATCCGAGCAACAGTTTTAATATACAGCCTTACAACTCGCACTTTAGGAGAGTTCAGACTACTTAACCGAATATTTGTTTGGTTGTAATGTGAGCGCCTGGACAAATAATAAGAGAACCGTATAGGGTGAGCACATCATTGCTATGTTAGAATGTTATATGGTTTATAAAACTTTAGTTAACTACAGCCCCCTTACCATGAGCTCTTATAACAGGATAGTTTACGATGTGTAAGCTAGACGCTGCTACTTGCAGTGTAATGCGGCGTCTCGCTTCCACAACGTAAACTGTCCTGCTTTAGGAGTTCATGGTAAGGGGGCTGGTGGCCTGAAAAAAATATGTCACCGCAGAAACTAATTTGAAAACTAAAAGAAAACTTTTTATAGTCTTTTTGTAACTGGAATTTCCAGCCCATTTTACTGCTAAAAAGTTTTGAGGGACAATATACACGTACTTGATACCCCATATTACCGTTTCCTCTGGTTCCTAAGGGTGTGAAATTATAAATGACGGTGACCCAAAAGCCAGGATTTTATGACCACTTTACCCATCGGACCGTCATATTGTCGTGCGCCAATCTTGTATATTTTTAATAACATAGCGTTACCTTGTAGCGAGGATAGAAATACATTCGATATTAGATCAAATAAGTTCTTAGAGAGTGTGATCGCAAGATTAGTGACATTAAAGTGCCTAACGATGCCAATCGATGTTAGCATTGTTTTAAAATGTCAACTACACTTGTTACATACTTAGAATTTCTCCACATGGCCTGTGGGTGAGTTTTATAGACAAAAACATTGCAAGCATGATACATATTTGCGCATCACACAAAATTGTTTTAGTGTTTGTCAAGCCGCGATCCTTTTGTGTGTTTAATACTTGGCAATTTTACAAATCACGATGCCAGTTGCCACGTATATTTTTAATGTTCAATCAACATTTGCGCCCACACATCAACCTATTAATCTACTTTCAAACTCACGCCAACCAATGTTTCATACAACTGAGAGATGCAGCAGATCCATCCATCCAAATTGATGTTTCTAATTTCCTAGGCCGTCGGCGATGTGCCTGAACCTGCGATGATCATTCGCTGGCTAATCGTGATAATAGCCATTAATTTCCTCTTGATTTCCTAGCTACGTAAAACAGTGGGAACCTGTCAATGATAAACCTGAGAGACGTAGGCGCGGGGAATTTTACTTCAGCAGACGGACTCTTGGTCTGTAATGTAATAAATACTTGCACTTATTCAGATATTTATTCACGAATTGGATGAATGAACACGCAAACGTACAGTAAGAGGCGCGATACTTTTTGTTAAGAGTGGCTACGAGTGGCAACGAAACAATTTATCGTCTCTATATGCTATCAAAAATATCAAATACGAGTCATCACTTATTATAACTCAAGCACTCAAGCAAGAAAAAAATACTTACGATATTAAATGCTCTTTATAAAGAAACAATAAGCGGTTAAAGCACAACTTTTACATAAATAGATACATCACCAAACAATAACAAAACAGTTCCAGTGAGCTAAGTAAATAGACAAGCTTCAATAATGACTGAACTACGAGTATCAAGTATCTGAGCATATGAGATCCGTATCGGATGTGGCTCTGTTTGTTACGGTACTCAGGCGGATCGAGTCGATACCGCCCGCACCGGTGTATTTGTTTTCTTTTTTCGGAACTACATTTGAATAGTAGCCGAACGGCATCCATTAGACTTGTTTGTAAGAATATTTTATTGAAGCGAAATGGGTTTACTGTTTGATGTTTGGGTAGTACGAGCGAATAACTGTTGAATTGATGTGCTGATATCAAGGGCTTTGTGCTTTAAAGGATTTTGTTTCCAAGTTTACGAAGTGAAGAGAAAAACGTAAGAAATGTGCTGTTGCATAACGGCATTTGCAATGTTGGGGCGAGTCTATTGTATTGCCTAAAATAAAAACCCTAATACCTCTAAATTAAGTCTTAGTTTTTTTATATGCTCTTAAATGATTAAAACTAAATCCAGCTTTCTATAACTCTTAACAACTTTTTCAACGAACTGTTCTAAACCACGTCGTTAACTGCTGATCGCATTGCCTGGTATTTTTTGTCATGTTAAAATCTTTAGTTAGTTTTTCAAAACAGCAGTCATAACTCTCGAACCTGCGAAAAATCAGTCGAATAGGAAAAGTTATAAAAGAATACGAACTTCTGAAATGCCGTTATATTATAGACTAGCTTCCGCCCGAGACTTTGTTCGCATAGAAAAGTTTCTCGTAGCTACCCGGGGTTAAGAAGAAGCCTGTCTTTAAAGCGGTATAGCTCTGAAAACATGATAGACGGATAAAGTTTCGATAACAATGCTTATATTAGTATGGATTTAAATAAAGGGTGGGTGGTATAAACTTAACGTTGTAATAATAACATTGTTTTAAAACTAATCGCTATTTAAATACTTGACTGTTTAATTTATTTACAAGAGCCCTTAAAATATAGAGATAAAAATCATTTATTCAAATTACAATGTTGAGAACACTCTGAAAGTCATTATACCCTAGTACTCGGCCCTTACTAAGGTACAATTGGCTGGTTATTTGTATCTTTTTAAACAAACGTAGCCCGTTTTCATGGAATTTCTGTCGTATCGTAATTCGTGAGCGTTTTCATCACATGCTCAAACGCTCGGATTCAGACCAAATATTTGCGGATCATATAAATATTTGTTTCGTAAGGGGACCAACCCTTGTGTACAAGGCTAAACACAGCTTTTGAGACAGTGGCTCGTCATTTATTGTATGTCACTACATAACTAGTTTTATATGTCCGATTCCTGAACCAAAGTGTTATAAATAAGATATCAGTTCGCTGTCTCCTTGTTTTAAGACAATGATATAGAACTTTTTGAAGAGCAAATTCCGTAATTTTTAAGCAACAATTTCAGCTTCCGTTCGATTGTGTAATCACACTATTTGTCATTATTGAGTCGAGACCAAAACTATAGTTCTAACGAACTAGAATTGCCTGTCAATCGTTTAACATTGTTGTTCTATGTCACCTATGCGTCGCTAGGCGCACGCGTGCAACCGCCCTAAAATTCGGCAATGCTGGATGTTCTGCGGTCCGCTTTTTTACGCTCAATGAATTTTCAGGCTCCGCTCCACAACGATGGCCACACTTTGACGAGGAATTTGAACATTGGATGGGACTGAATCGTTATTGGTCCAGTCAGAATGTGAACAGTATGTCAAAACTCCCTGAATGCTCGAAACAGGATAAATTTGTCGTGCGGGGTAAATAGGATATTCATAGGATGAATATTATTTATAGGGTATGACGTCAAAATTAAATCAATAGCTTAAATCGATTGCGGTTCTGTAAGGTTATAATTTCAATAAAAACAGCAACATTAATCCTCCTATCTTTGGAAACTCACTACCAAATGGTGTACCGATAATACACTACTTTTATGCCATTTTCTGTAGCAATCAACAAAATGCTTTTGATAAATTATGAGTAGGATGCGTATTTCATACGTTGGTATTACGCCAATAAATATTAATTTGCCAAACACCTCGTTTATCTGTCGACATTTTTGTTTGTTTACTCTTTTATTGGCTATGGGAAATTCAGGTACGTACACTCGATATATTGTCGAGGGGTTGTTTACACTACCTTTGTTTATTTCCCAAATTATTCGGCATATTTGATGAAAGACGGCTGAAGATTTTTATGTGTATGAAAATATTACATGAAAAGGAGAAATTGAGTAAGCATTACAAATATAAAACAATTTATTCACCTCCATAAAATAGGTAGTAAAACTTGAGTTACGGAAAATATCTACTAAATTATTTTTTGGAATTCCATTTATAGCGTAGTACCGCTCTAAAATTATACGTTAAGCCTACTGTTATTAATTTAATTAACATTATGAGCACAAATAATTATTTCTCGACTGAAATTCCAATTAGCGTCGTATTTCTCATAAGGCCTTATTTCCCGGTAACTAGAGAGTTTATGGGTAACTTTATTTTTACTTTTCCTAATTATGTCTGCCTACGCGTCGTTTAGAGAAGCCTAAAGTTGACCTCAAACCGCTGTACAGTTACCTTTTCTATTTAAGTTACTAAAGGTAAATAAGGGCCAATTAAAGCAATTATTTGCTGTAATCTGGTATTATAATTTGACCAGCAAGGTTTCAAAAATGAATGATCATAATTCAATATTTTTAGTTACTCACTCGCCTTTTTTAATAAGTCAGAATAACGCAGCCCTCTATAATTACTTTAAAATAAAACAAAAAGTTTCCAAATCTGCCGGCTTATACAAGCAAGAAAGCGGCACATCAATAATACATAACATAATATATATGTGAAGCCAGCTCCCTGTAGCCGCAACGTAATCTACCAACGCGGTTACACCTCCGTATGCCCCCTCAAATTTAAATGTATTAATATTTTTGGTACCACATCAGAAAGAGATTGAAGCGACTCCCGATTTGAATAATTTTACATACCTACGTTACCTTCTATGCAAATTCGGTGTTGACTTAGTAGGTCGCGTTAGGATGAGCATTGAAATAAAATCGTGGCGGGTTGAGCGACAAAAGGCTGTGCGAATATCGATTGAGCGACAACTCGATTATGTGGTACAAAAAAGTAGATAAGGATATAAGTATGCATTTCTTAAAAGTATAATCATTTTAAAAAAGTGTATTGTAGAAATTCTAACAATAAGCAATAGAATCTGTAGGCTTAGTTCAAGACGGATCTTATAAATTGTAGAAATTAACCGCCGATACTGCTTCAATCATTATGCCCGAAGATTGTAATAGACTTCTTTTAGCTAAAAGGCATGTCGAAGGGTTCAGAAACTTGCAACTTCCTGAACTTTAAAAGTTTGATTTCAAATCTGTCGTCGCAACGAAGCTGTGTAAAGTGCGATGTTGCAACGGCGTTCAAATTCAAACTTTCATGATTCGCTTATCGTGTGCCGCACAATCAATACTCCCGCATCCTAACAATCTGTTTGATAATGTGTACGTGAATACATAGTACTCACATTAATACATTACGTGGTAATCTATCTGTGGCATTGTTCTAGAGGTTCGTATTCGCTTCGTATTCCTACAGACGACCTTGGCTTCGTTTGCTGACATTGTTCTTGTTATTAAGCACTCGAATACTTAGGTACATATATTATGTAGGTTTCTAATAATACGTAAGCCTACCCCTAATAACTAAGACCATGAGACTCAGACTAGGTCTGCGCATAGTCATAACTACTTACTTATTTATGGTTCTACGGTCCGTAAACATCTAAATTGAAATCGAATTACGACACAGTTTCTTACCACAATCTAAACGAGCTTATTTCTAGGCTTTATCAATTACTTATACACGAGTTCTAGACTCAATTACAAAATAACCACTAACTCGGTAAGGTGTGGAATATTAGACTAGTTAGGTTAGCGACGATAAATTCTAGTTGTAGATGTAATTAAAACGTTTGAGATGGTGCTAAAATAAAACTTTATATCTAAAGCTATTGTGAAAATTACTTACATGAAATGTTAGGCTTGTAAAACAGTTTATTAGAAATCTATCGATATTATTTATGGTTACAAAATATAGTTTCATTTCTTTTCCCAGATGTGAAAGTGTCAGGTATCTATTTGGAACAATTGTTTATGTTTTAATAGAAAAGTAGAACGCATCGATAGCAGCATCGGAATTTACAACAAAAATAAACAAAAACATGAAACGCGTCAAGCAAACTGTAAAAGCGATGGAAATTGTAGCTACTTCAACATTCCGTATTCCGTATTTCTCGATAGCGCAGAAACTCAGATTATTCGGAATTAAAGCAGACTGAACTACGAGTTATCTTGACTAGCAGATGCCGCTCGCTAGTGAAGTATCGCAGCAAATATTGTACACGTTCCCGACTTTCCGCAAACACTTTTACATTTTTAATACCTGCATCTCTCCTTACGTATAAGGATGTAACATTTGTCGACAGTTCCGTTGAACTAAGAGGAGATAAAATCTAGAAAACTAAAGTGCTATCCCAGATTTTTCTGTTTGTACATTGAAAATTGCGTTTCCTCTTAAAATTATTTTGATGTCGTTTTTAATAAAGATGTTGCTTTAAATTAGTTACTACTATGCTTTTCTTATGTTATGTGTACTACACTGTTGGCACATGGCTGATTGGTTGTAGGCTTGTTGAGCTCTTGCCGGTTCAGTGGATTGTTTTTCACGGGTCTAGGTAGGTGTCTAGGTGATTGTGTTTGTGGCATTTTTTGTCTGTTAACTTCACCACATCAATTAAATTCCTAGCGTATCTACATTTTAATCTATTCGCAAAATGCCAACCGTAATTCCATACTTCCGCAACATCCGGAGTGGACGGGGATCGCAAGTGCATCTGAACTATTCCGCCTCGCAAAAGATAGAGACAGATTCCAACAGCTGGTAGCCGAGCTTCAGTAACTGGAGTGGCACTTATCGAAGAAGAATTCCACTATATCAATCAGCTTTTTAGATGCCTTTACCTAACCCTAAAATTCCTTCTCTGTAAGTACAATATGGATAAACAAAGCCTCAACAGCAATCAGTAGTAAGTCCTAAATACCTGCCTACGCGACTTTCACACGCGGCATGAGGCTAACGAATACACGTGCATACTCTACGTACGGAAATAGCTCAACTAATCATCAATTAGCAATCCTATTAGCCCACGGATTTGTTAGCTTGTGTACTATGCGATCGATCCTTGAATGTTGTACAAATGCATACGGCTGCTGGAGTAGGCCCCTGGATTTGACGGCTAGATTGCAATCTCAGATACATGAGCTAGAAGCATGTAATTATAAATTTAGTTCCCAGGTATTATCTTTAAGCTTCGTATCCTCTAGATTACATTTTTAGTTTAGTTAATTAACTTCAAGTTATTGTAATACCTTTATAATAGCTTATGAACAAAAACTATAACTTGTTAGATTTTGTTTAATCTCCTTTCAAATTATATTTTTAATTAGCGGGAATTTTTGGGCTGTAATCCTTTTGCAGTTTGAAATTTTTCGTTTGTCCGCTTTTGTTTCGTCATTATAAGTTTCAATTAGGGCTTTCCTGAAAACATCAGGTACTTGGCATTACAATCAACATACGTAGGTTATAACTAAACAATATACATATTCTTGCATAGTTTACCTACCATAGTAAGATTTACAAGTTATAAAGGTATCATTCTTTTCGTTACTAAGTATGTACGCTCTTAGTTAATAGTATTAATTTAGCTTTGGCAGCTAAAACTCCGCTTACTAAATGCATTGTATTACAATAGCAAACGCTTTATCTGATTTATCAGAACGCTCTTATTAAAGCTGAAAGCTAAAACATCTGCAGGTTTACGTTCAGTTTAATGCTCCCAGGAATTATCTTCACCGAAAACTTCAGTCGTAACGTAGACGTAACGTGCGGATGTAACTTAATAAAAACGTAACAACGTAACTACGTAGGTACGGGACGGGCACTGGTGCTGACTTCCTCGCAGATTTTACGTGTATTCCTGCAAATCCGAGCAGTCACGTAGACTGAATACATTTTGAATTAAGGTCAGACGACAGAGATAAGGTACGCCTCAAATTACATGAACATCTTTAATGGAATTGGGCAGATTTGTTCGTATAAATCTTGTTCGTTGTAAATAATACAAATAACCTGTACTTACTGTAAATACTTTGCCACTAGGACAAGCGTCTTCTCATAAAGATGGAACCAGCATTGATCACCACACTTGCACACTACTGATTTTTTACATAATTAAATCCACGTTTTTTCCTTAACCGTTAGTTAGTCTTAGAGTGATTGAAGAAATATATCATGTGCCAATGGAAAGTAACACAACATAGGCATGTACCATTTATTGTACCGCCTAGCATGTTCAAATCGGCAACCTCGTTCAGTCATCCAACATAATATCTGTTCTATCAACCATTAGATAAAAAATTTGCTACGTAGTGATGTAAGAGTAAGTGAGTGACGTTAGTAGTACCTACGTAGATAGTAAGATCATAATGTTAACTCATATCATTATGATCATACGTGCAAGCTTACGGTATAGGGGATGAACCGTACGACAGCGGCACGACTGCCGCAGACCAATTTGAAAGAGCCCTAACTAAGAGTTCTGCAGACTGCAGGTGATTGAAACGCCACTCTGTACAAGTCATGTAACTCTATTACATTCTCGGTGTCCTCTGTAAGCACTCTGAATCTATAATTCTATGCCATATTCTCAGTGTCCTCTATGAGCACCCTATATCTATAATTCTAAGCCGTATTGTTAATGACCCCTGTTAGTCTCAGAGCACGGAAGTGTATCAAGTCCCGCACCGCACTCGAGTCAGCTTATTTACAGGATGCGCTCCGTTACCATTTTGTACCCCTATAATTCAGCCCGGGAAAGTACGGAAGTCTGATTGTCTGTCGGGGTGCACAGCGAAAACTTTGTCACAGGTTTTTGAAATAATAGAAATTCTAGAAGTTTTATTTTTGAACTAGGTTTTAAAGAGATGAAAAATTATATATGTAACACAGACTGTTATTTAGCCTACAAAGTAAAGAACTAGAAATTTCTGAAGAAAGTTCTTAATGATTAAATAGAAAGAAGATGGGCAGCAGCGTCTTCTGTAACTTGACCACCAATACTGCGATTCCCAAGCCGCTTACCAAGCGTGGGGATTATGGCACTCCCCCCCTACTTTATAAGGGGAAGGCCTTTATCCAACAGTGGACGTCTTCCGGCTGATGATGATGATGATTTTGACGTTATACTGATCGTGTTGTACGAAAAAACAGTAATCTAGTCTTATTTAGAAACTCAGTAAAGCGCGGTTTTCTTTATTTCCTTTAAAATTACTTGAAACATTATTTCTGTACTAACTTTAAAATATTGTCATTAGACGTACTACATAGTGTCTGTCACATAATAGGTGTGTTTAAACCTCTTTTGTTAAGTTTTTGTAAGTAGCAACAAACAGCAATTATGATGACCCGCTCACCAGTATGTAGTTTTTAGATGTTTATTCTTTTACCCTATAACTAATATCTGTTGTCTTGGTGTATGGTATAAGTGTTATTAGTGCGTGTGTGCAGGCGCTTGCGCAGGCGGGGCCCCGGGGGGCGCGGCGTGCGGAGCGGGCGCATGGCGCTGCTGTACCGCGCGACGCGGCTCAAGGACCGCGCCGACACGCATGTGTTCACATTCGTGGTCACGCGCTCCGCCACGCGCGAGCCCGACCGCGATGTCACATCCAAGGACTTCTGCTGCGCGCACCAGCGCTGGGCTGTCGCCTTCAGTCGGACTGATGCCTCGCTCGGTCAGTTACCTTGATCCAGTTACCAAACATTCACAAATTGCTTGGTACGTAAATGGTTTTTATAGTACATATTTTTCTTGCAGGTGTATACTTGGTCTGGCGGGGCGCGTGCGATGGCATGCGGGTATATGTCGACTTTACGTTCACGCTCCTCAGTCGTGACCATTTTACAGCCAACGAGGGCTTCTCCGGCAAACAGGTGCGCTTCAGTGCTGGTTGCGCAGCACAGGGCCGAGGGCGATGCGTGTCCATTGCAGAACTCAACACCAAGTTCGCGGATGCGCGCGGCGAATTCCAGCTGGAACTTAGCATGTCACGAGTGCGCACGCTGTATTCTTGCGAACTGCGCGCTGCACGCCTCGACACACCGCCCATAGCATTTGCCGGATTTGACTGGCAGGTGTCAGCAACTGGCGGCGGCGGTAAGGAGCCGTTATCACTTCGGCTGGTGAGATTGTCAGGAGAGGGACAACGCTGCCGTGTTCGATATGCCCTCGCCCTCGGCGAGGGTGAAAGAAGATTACACTCGGGGCCATTAGAGTGCGTATGTGACGCCGACGGTCGCACACCGCCTTGGAACCCGCGGCCACCGTCGCGACTTTTAACCAAAGGCGTCCGGCTCACAGTAGAGTTGGTATGGGCTCGAGCCCTGGCCGAGCTGGCGGTGCCGGCAGCGGGGCGCGCGGCCACGTGTTACGATCGCGACAAGCAGGCGTGGGCGGTGCGCTGCGACATGCACTCGGACATGGTGCGCTTACACATGTTGTATCGCGACGTGCACCATGTGCCGCGCAACCACCTGCGATACGTGAGCTGGTCGGCTTGGCTCGTGCGCACGGGTGCCGCAGCAGGCGAGCCTGATGCTGAGGAGCTACCCGGCGCGCCATTCGAGCACTATTACGCGCAAGACAACGCTGACGAGGGCCTCATGATGGAGACAGCTCTACGTGTCGAGGACATGTCGCGACCCGGGAGCGCCTTCCTGCATCCGGGTGGTGAATTACGTGTCCGCCTCGAGTGGGGCGATACTTACTTGCTCTTTCAAGCTACTTATCATGTCTACGATGACTTATGTCGGCTCCACGCGCATCAGATGAGGTAGGTATTACGCATGCGGCTAGTTATTTAGCACAATTTTGCACTCAAATATTAATTATGACTGTTTTTGCAGACGAGAAATCGCTGTACTCCAAGCCGAGAATTATTCTCTGGAGCGGCAACTGTTCAGCTACCAGAAGAGCCTTGCGTATGCGCAGGCGCAGGCAGGCGAGCCGGCGGCCGTGGAGCCGGGCGGGCGGCGCTCCCCCGCGGAGCGCTCGCTCTCCACGGACACGGAGTACGCGTGAGGCGGGTTTGGGGACCTATCTTCGTCGCCACTCTTGACGTCGCCCGTTCTCGACTCTTCTATCTTTTCGACTGATTCTGACGTTTTTGAGCGATTTATCTATTTTTCTAGACGTTTTATGGCGAGGTGCGCCCTCGTCCGCACCGCTTTCCGCCGGTCGCCTGCACTCTCGCCGCTCGATTCTATCGATAGCCGATTATTATACTCGACTACTTTTCTATTTGTCTGTACATAAAATATATTTAGATATTATATATTATGTATATTTCTTAACTTGAAACTCGAATTCATATACTGCAACAGTCGATTTATGAATAAAAAAAGTCCGTAAAATAAATACCAATTTTGTCTCTTTATTTGTAGCTTTATTCATTATCCCTCACATATAATCTAATTTATTATTTTGTGGCTAAAATCCATATCACAAATAAATAGGCCACCACCCACCCATATTTTGTCCAGATCATGTCCAGGTCCAGATATAACTAAACATAAACGATTGACCAATGCTTCGATAATTAAAATTAATATTAAATATTCTTCTATTTTGATATGTAACATCTTTTGATGATTTAAAAAAAACTTATTCAATTTTATACAGAATATTATATTGTAATACAAACTCACTTTTACTTACTAAACTTTTCATGCAATGATACGAACGCGCACGTAATAACAATTGTGTCATTGTCAAAATTAAGACGCACTGTCAATGTCAAGTAGAAAACGTCAAAACCACGTGTGATTTGTGTAGTCAAAACAATACCAGATCCACTAACGAAACAAAAATGGCTCAAGGGAAATTAAAAGTAAAGAGTAAATTGCCATCTGGTGCAAAAACGAAGAAGAATAAGGGTAAGGCTGTGGCCAAGCGTCCGAACGCGCCTGTCAAAAGTAAGACCGCGGCAGAACGTAATAAGATGAAGAAAAATGTTACGAAGATGGTGAACGCAGCGGCTGAGAAGCAGTTACGAGCCCTGGCGACTAACTCGCCTCAGTTGTCAGCTGCCCAGCAACGCGTCGCAGCGGCACCGACGGCGCCTGCCCCTGCTAAATAACCTCACTTTTAATGACGACGTTCGATTTGAGTCACTTGTTCAGAGAGCTTATCAATAATATTCGTGAATGTAATGTCTCATTCATCTTAATACTAATGCACATTGGTTGTACACCTATGGTAGGCTCATTTGTAGCTTAAACATTATTCATTAATGTGTTTATTGACAACATTACACAACAATATTACAACCGTTTAAAGTTTGTACACCATTTGTAAATATTTAAAGCAATTGTAGACTATTTTGCTGTCATCTATTGAACATTTAAGGATTCTTTACCTACATTGTAAAAATATGGAAAATGTTTAGGATTTAGATATACTTGCATAATTTGATAAAGTTTTGTTTACCTGAATGTATGTATTCATTCAAAAGCAAAACAATTTAATAAGCACGATTCAATAATATGTAGAAAACTAACAATTTGCTTAAGCGCAGGAAGCATTGAGTGGAATAAGTTTTTAGATGTGAATAGATTTACTTGTTAATTATTTAAACATATCTAAGTATCACTTCATGTAAATTTTATATATTATAATATCTTTAGGATAAGATTAAAAACTTATTAGATTTTTATATTCTCAGTAATGTTTCAAATGTTGTTTGTTTTTTAATTGGCAATATTAACCACATAATTCACTTTATAAAAACAGTTACTATTAGCTCGACTTATAAATATAATATATTCGTGCAATGTAATTTTTGAAAACTTGTAATTATTAATAATGTTTTAACATTTCTCTTTCTTGAACAATGGATGTTACAGAATACTAAAAATTAAAAACATAAAGCTATTACTATGTGTATGTATATTGTCAAGTTTAGGAATTACTACAGGTGTAAAAAAAAATAAAAAATATTATATTTTCCTTTTTGTTTTATTCTTTTTCTAATGTTGCCGCTTTTTATTATGTGTTTGATTGATGCTTTGGTGGTTTGATTGATGCTTTGGTGGTTTGACCTTAAATATATATTTTTTTGGTAAATTACACCAAATGTCCATGAATGAGCCATAGAGTAGATAGATATGATTTTAATGATTTTGTATAGCGATTAACTAATTGTATATTATTTTTTGGTCTGCATACCGGGCAAGGTTAATTGTTTCACATTGTGTTGTGCTTATTAATTAAATATTCCAGTCTTCTGATACATACATATGTATCTCTTCAAAACTAGAGAAGGAAAAACTACTTAAATGACATCTTATACTATGATGTACCTACGCACACGAGGTTCAGACGTTTCAGTACCTACCATTTTATGGCTATGGCTAATAGCTGTGGCAATTTAATAAGTAGGCACATGGTTTATAACGATCTGTTGCTATATTAGGAAGTGCAGGAACTTAAAACTCAACGCTAAATGACTATCTCGTTTAGATATCAAGAATTTAATTATGTTATCTCAGCTATAAATTTTTATAGTTAAAATTAAGTAAGCAGGTTTTGTTTAGGTATCTTTCTTATTACTTAAAAGTTTCATGACTAAAATCACGTAAAAACCCAACAAATAAAATGTAATTTAATAAGTATTGTAAATTTTGTTTGATGCTAAGTTATTGCATGCTATTTTTTTTGTTGTCTCGATTGAGAAGTGACTCACTGGTGGAACGTTAGAACTTAGGTCATTGCGTTCAGTGCTGCCAGGTTCAAGGTGCAAGCGTTTGACCTTCTACGTAACGTCTAGCGTTTGAGTCCACATGTAAAATATTTTGCGATAGACTTATTGCAAATATTGTAGGGATGTAGAGGTATCGTTCGAGTCATGTGTAATACAAATGACGTATTGGGAATGGCTCTAGCTATATGGCATTTATAAGTGCTTGGAAGTGACTTTACTTAGGTAGGTATCTTAGATATAGGCTTAGAATTTTTAAAACTAAGTTATAAACAAATACAGTACCTACAGTTAAAAACATATTTTATGCTATCGCATCAGACAAAAGTTAATTTAAAGACACATTAATATTTTTTTATGAAAGGTTTGTTTGTTACATTTCGGTGTTGAAAATATAGTATTTCTACGTACTATATATTTCTTCAACAGTTTATACTATAGTACGTTTGATCACTCTATTATGTAGATACATACCTCCGATACCACATTAGTAGGTCCAATAAATACTAGAATGGAATACAGCAACATTGCCACATAATTCAAAGAAACACAAAAATATGAATTAACGCAATTGGAGTTTTAAAATAAACGATAAAGGCACCTACTACGTAAGGCCAGCAATCGATTATGTAGGTATAGGTGCCTATAAATAAATACATATGTATCAATTCAAGGCGATGTCGCACGGTGAGTGAACAGGCGTACCGGACACTATGTTGTCCATGAGATTGGACAATCCCGGACTAACTGTAATGCGAACATTATAAACTTGTATACCAGTACATACTCTTTAATCTTATCTATAAGTTCTAGACTTAGTACGCATGCAATAAAGGCGTAATCTTAAAACAATATATACATTGAAAGATATCTTGAAAAGTACTTATTAAGACTATTTTTATCACTAGGCAGTATATGATGTTAACTTGAAACAATAATAATGTAATGATTAAGTACTTACACAGTTAAAATACGAACATTTTTTTATTACCTACTACTAGTATGCATTAAACATTAATATAGAGTCAGATCCTTGGCCTAGACTAGTCTAAATTAGAATTAGTCTAAATAGAATAGCCTCATCATCATCATCATCATCAGCCAAAGACGTCCACTGTTGAACATAGGCCTCCCCGTTTAAGCGGGGGGGTTTGCCATAATCCCCACGCTTGGCAAGCGGCTTGGGGATCGCAGTACTGGTGGTGGAGTTACAGAAGACGCTGCTGCCCATCTTCTGATTTTTCCCGTAGTCGCCTCTTACGACACCCACGGGAGGAAAGGAGGTGGTCAATTCTAGGCCGGATACCACACGGCACTAGACACAATAGAATAGCCTAAAAGATTAATATTCTGAATAATTAAGTACCTAAACGTAAATTAGGTAAGTTGTTATATCCCTAAATATATCGCCATCATATATAAATGTATTTCTATATAATTCAACCGTTTGATTTATTTGTACAAGGGCCTTCAACCAACACAAATCTGTTTACCCCAATTAGCTATTGTAATGAAAGTAATTACAGGGCTCAGGCCGCTCTTTGTCTATGGTTCGCTAGACTACCAGCAACTAATCACCTACAGAACAGTAAAAGCGAAAATCTCCCTGTTATTCCATCTGGGTAGCTTGTTAAGCTTAATATTCATAATTACTTAATTATCTACTTACATATACATAGAAGTTGCTCACGCCTTCGTCTGCGTGGATATTTTTTTCGTATCTTTTACAGGATTAAAACGCCGCGCATGCTATCACCCTGAAGATCAATTTAAGTATTGGTAAAGGAATTTTGGAAATCGGATGTATAGTTTCAAGTATAAGCTACCTACATACAAACACCTCTTTATTATAAATACTAGCGGACCCGGCAGAAGTCGTCGCACCCGGAAAAGCAACGTAACCTACCGGGTCCAATTGTGGTTTCAAACTATTCAGGAACCCATTGAAATATACAAACAAAATTTCATCCAAATCGGTACAGCCGTTTAGGAGGAGTTAGATAACAAACACGTACAGAAAAATGTTATATTAACATTGTTACAGATTGTATAGATGAAAGTATCTTCGCTATTATAATTGTCTGTTTCCTAGCGTCAGCGTAATATTTTGAACAGGACCTATTTCGCGTCTTGATATCCCTAACATTTGGTGTTCTTACGGTAAGGTGAGGCGCGGGGCAGTCTTGTGATGCGTCGATTTCTCCGAATAAGATTAATAAATGCAGGAGGGGGCGCGGCCCGCGGGAGGGGAGGACAACGCGGCTAATGACACGCGCCGCTGCAGATATTTTTTTATCGCGAATTTAAAACATAAACTGGTTGCGGTAGCTCTACAAAGGGGAGTTACAGAAGGTTCACTGCTAACAGCGTATGGAAAACTTAAAAACGTTGCCTCTATATGCGTTCCTTTAATAGTCTTTATGGTGATCTGAAAAACGCCAATGGTAGCTCTGAGGTTTATGAACGGATCCATATGCACAAGGTTACAGGTTCACTACCAGGCAGACCAAGCAATGAGAATATGTAGATGTCTTATGTCTTTTCTTATTAATTCGCACACAACTTCTAAATTTTGTGCCTGATAGAAGGCATGCATGACTCGCCCTTACATCAGACTGCTTACATGTTTTCGGGACAAAAAGCTAGCTAGCCTATGTGTATCCCGGGTACCTGCTACCTCCATACCAAATTTTATCAAAATCGGTCAAGTTGTTTGAGCGTGAAGAGGTAACAAACATACAAACACACTCACAAACTTTCGCGTTTATAATATTAGTGTGATAGTGTGGATTGTTATTCCCTTCTAAAGAATCACCAGACGTTCTCTCTTGCCTTCTGTCTTAAATTTAGCGGTAGCTGCGCAGCCGCAGCCTCCGCCCGCGCCCTACGCCCTGCAGCCTGCAACTCTGCATAGTTCACCGCTCTGCGCCCGCGCATCGATGCTCAACACCACACTAATCACGAGTTAACACCTATTGTTGGAACTAGTACACGCTCGCAGTTTATGTCGCTTCACTGACGGGTTTTAATTTAAATTGGTTATATGGCGGTATGGATTGCAGCTAGCTAAGATTAAAATAGTTTTTTAAATAAAATGTATAGGAACGTGGAACCGTTTGTTGTATTTTGGATTTATTAATTAAATAGGTATATACCTATTTTAGTATAATATACGTATATTTATAAATAACACATTAAAAGTGGTTTTTTTTAATATCATATAAACGAGTTAGTGAGAGAAGATTATCTATTGTTTTTTTTAAATTGATATTACCAGCATCTCTTACTGATATCTATAAAGTATTTCCTACATGGTAAGTACTTATTACTCAAATCCAAAGTATGCCAAAGTGGATTACTGTATTTTACCATTAAATGTGATTATCAACGGATGACAGATCTTAAATTATACCATCCACATCCGCGGTCCACCGGATACTCACAATTATCTTTTTCATCTGTAATACTAACTTATGTAAGATTTTATCTGCAAATAGCGTATGTATTAATTTTCCTACAGGACTGGTAATAGCAAGAATTACTAGTTAATATTTAATTATACCAACGAGCCAATTTGTACGTGTCATAGTGCAATACATAACCGCTGTTTATCGATAAAGACGATATATTTACCTTCGTATCGAGTTGTATATTTGCATTTTTATTTATCGCTCGAATAATATTCATATATTATTTAAACAATTTAATAAATAAGGCCTATTAGTTTATCAGTATAATTCAATCAAACCGTTTGCAAATAAATATCAAATAAAGTTACTGCAAAGAAACGATAATAGCACTATTTTCTACTTGAAAACCAGACAACTATGTTTAAACGACCAATGTCTTCATATAAAAGGGTGCTCTATTACAACGCGCGCGTTGATGTCTTTTACAAGTGCGTAGACGGCTGCGTATGCGACTCATGCGCAGGTCGCGATTCCAACCATACTCTGGCAATTAGATCTGTCAATAACAGTTGCAGTGTTTTAACAGCTTATCAAGTCGAGTGTAACGCCTAGACACAACCGGTTGTTGTCCGTTTACGGAACCCTGGTCGATTTCTCTGGTTTCCCATCAACGTCGAGGTGATATCGACCGGGAGACAATAAATCCGGTTCTGCTGCAGCGGGCGGGTTGCAATTAAACTAGTGTCGCGACGGGGTTCGCGGACCGTGCGAAAGTGAAGCACGTGGGGGAGAGGGGCGCGGGGGACCGCCTGCACATGCGCACAGACTAAAATATATCGTGCGCTAAAACGGATGATTTGAAAAGCTCCGAGTTTGAATAAGAGGGCCTTTTGTTGGATTTTATGGAACTTTACGGTTTCAACAGAATCTTATGTTGTAGTAAGTAGTTGAAATGCCTTCCAGTTTAGCTTCGGTATTTATTCAAGTGTTGAACTACCACTGAACTTTACATTATGAGAATATTTTACTGTCAACCTCTAAGCACAGTTTCCAAAAAAGTTATCTTATTAGCAAATTGGGTGTCTTCTAATTAGATAACTTTGAACTCTATTTCCACTGGAACATTACATACATCTGTGTACCTGCAGCTTCCTGTGAAGTGACTGGGTCCACTGGCTGCGGCTACTCTGTGGGCCTGGCACTCTGCGTGTGTGTCGGCGTGTAGGTGTTTGCGAGTGTATTCAGTCCGCGCGCGACGGCCGACGCAGACGCACGCGCCGCTGCCGAGTGCCATGTCGCGCTAGGCGCGCCCCCATGGTGTACCCCGAGGCGTCCCGCTGGGGCGCGCCAGACGCCGCGCTCGCCCCCCTCTACGATGACGTCTATAGAGGTCAGCTGATATTCGCAACCTCACCTATTTTTAACACATTCCCACTGTGACTCCTGCCAAACACAAAGTGACTTTCTGCGATCGCAAAGTGCTCCTTACACAGCCTGATTTATCAGATACGTCTGTGGGACGACGCTCATTGGCCCGACATCAATGTGGCCAAGGACTGTCGGCAGACAATCATTATGTGATAAATTAGGAGGTATTGATCACGGACGGTAATAAATCGTTGAAAATGTCAACGTCAGTGTCATTTGTATGAATTAACCTTTTCATTAGAGATCGCAGAGTGTCACTTTTTTGGGGGGCTGTTAGCTAAAATCTCGGGTCACCAACATTTTCAGTTGTGTTTATGTCCAGGGATTGATTTAGCCGTCTTGTCGAAAGGCAATAAACCTCCGCCGTGCGAAACCTCTTTGTGTGTAACCTGTGTCTCTTAGCCAACCTGTCGGCGGCCGGCATGGCATGGGTATCGGGCACACCGGTGTTCGATCCTATTTTACGACCCCTACGCATTAATGTAATTATTACGTTGTTATTAAAACTAAAAACCGGTGTTAAACAACTTTTTGGTTATGTTCTCGCTTCGGTTTAAAGTAACATATTTTTATATTTGTAAACATGTTTCGATATTTTAACGTATAAACTAACTTTCCGATGTATTATTTCAATATGTTTGTGCTAAAGTTGAAGTAAAATCCGCTCTTTGTGCGGTTGGCTGGCCCGATGACTCAGTCGGCAGACATCTGATACTTAGCCATTAATATTTACATTTCAATAGAGCCAGCCATTATTGTAATGGTTATTTCGTATTTGCCGCGGTGTGAACATTTACTGTGAAGGGTATGTAAAAACAACGTATAACTTCGAATTAGAAATAATATCACATTCGTCATATCCGTTTTACCTTTTAGGTAAACCAGCTGTGCACGGAACGCCGAAAGCTTTTTACGATATTACAAGGAATCGTAGAGTTAGATATAATACCAAGTTTTATGAACTTGTATAATACTCCGGCAGAATGTTACTTTTATTCGTTGCTCTAACTTTTATTCTACTCATGTGTATTTTCTTATAGACTTCGTTTGTTACCAACATTTTCTTTGTTCGGTTTAGTAAAGCTCACTCAGCTGATCAAATTGCAACTTAATAGTCAATACTTTGATACATAGACACAATGGCTTTATGCTCGAGTTCCTTGTTTTTGAAATAATCCTGTAGTAGACGGAACGGGGGTCTATTCTCAAACGCGTCCTTATAGCAATCTTGCGAGAATAGCTTTCGCGAACGTGTCCGCACCTGTGCCGACCGCATCCCGTACATTTTATAGTGACATTACAGTAATCCCATACGACGGCGTAGGAGTATTATCTTCTTAATGCTTCGTGTTGAACGGTTGTTTTATTGATAATTGGGACCTACAGCTCATGTCGGTGCTTTAAAGCTCAATTAAACCTTGAAAATTGAACTGTCTTAAGGAAATTCAAATTGTGATTTTATAGTAGGTTCTCGTTTACGATGGTCTATAAAGTTTGTGTGCTGAGGCGGTCGGGGCCTGCAACGTAAGGTACTAGTTATTAAATGACCTGCGACTTTCCAATCGGCCTACATCGCGTGTTATACATTGAGATATCTCTCGCGATTTCACGATCGTTATCGCATGTGTGGCTTCATAGTTTTTATGTCAATTATTAGTTTTAATTGGTCGTTAATATTTATAATTCGATGGTCCCATGTGATTAGTGCGCTGAAGCTGTTAATTGTGTGTTGTATTGCCTTTACGACGATTTTGTGAATGTTTTCACTTTTTATCTATTTAGTCGTTTGGAGATATTATAGCAAAAGCTTTATTCTAATGTTTTATTTATAATTACATATATGTATAGATTCTCAGAATACATTTTTTTTTGTTTAACGTAACGGAGTTTGTGGGTTATGGAATGGGTAAGTTCGAAACTTAATTACGTGAGCGCCTCATTTAAGCTAGAATGTAAATGTTTTTTCGTAACTTTTCCTAAATACTACGATTTACATAATAAAGGCCAGTGCGTAACAAAATAAAGAAATTTAATATTACATGTTTACAATAATGTAATGATCAAAATTCTTTAGATTTTATCCATATCATTTAAAAAAAATATACCAAAATGTTTTTGGGTTGTTTTTTGTAATAATGCATATAAATGACCAACAAAACCGTATAGTGACACTTCACGCCTCATTTCTAATTTTACTTATACAAATAAATTTGCAAAGAGCGCTTTATACTTTCAATACTTCTCATGTTTGGAGTATGATATATTCAGATCCTATGGTACATAGTTAGATGATATGGTACATATTATGGTTAAGATACAAAATGAGATGGTACACACGGCATCAGAGATAGGTTTGCAGGGCACACCAACATAAATGTCGGTGTGCGTAAAATCAACAGTTGTATAACTTCACTTACTAGAATTCTCGTAACTAATTTATAAATAAGTGAGTAATGAACCGTTAATTTTACGTACACCAACATTTATGCATACGCATAACATTTATTTACTTATTATCTATATTAAAGCATTACAGGTAAACTTATTGTATACTATGGTCCACAAAACTGTATTAAACAGTTTGTCTGTGGACTCTGATGATTCTCACTGTTTAAACTATTATTTTAAATTAATTATGTTGGTGTGCCTTGCAAAGTGCAAACCTATCTCCATTGCCGTGTGTACATAGATGCGACAGTACCACCGCTAACAGTACCAACACGTGGGTCCACGCTGCGCGCTGCAGCCGATGCCCTCGTTGATCTGCAACTAGCTCTAGTACGTTCTGTTCCCTTCTATCGCTGTACCGAACGTCTGGGTGCTCCGAGACCATGGAGCCCCCACACAGCTTGTCAGACATACGGATACGTAAGATTTTTATTTATATTTTGATTTTGTATGTCAAGAATTTTTTATATAGGCAGGGATATCATTGCTACCGAAACCCATCAAAATATTTTAGGTTAAAATTATAGTATGTTTTTACTACTGTATTACGTATTTATTAACAAAATAATATTTAATGTTTCAAAGTATAATTTGTAGATACAATAAATATTTTTTTATAGAGAACAAACTTATGTATATCTCAAAATAATTCACAATTTTGTTTTTGTTCATACAATGTTTTGCAATACATCACTGGACCTCTAGCATCCGAGCTAATATTGTAATTAAATATATATATTAAAACAAATTGTTTTTAATCTAAATACCGACTGCATATTTAGTAGGTAAATTAAACGTAGACATAATCATTAATTAATACAACATCTGAATATATTATTATTAATGAAAAAGATATAAATGCATAATCGAAATCGTGTTGCACCAAAGAAAACTGCTACAAGCTTTCTATAGTATCTAGTAATAAACCGACTGTAGTTACTGGATACTTGAAATAGAAATAGAAATAGAAATTTATTCGCAGGAACAGTAATCTTTACATTGGTCTTTTATGTATACATAGTTCACGTGTCCCGCCTTTTGTAAAAGGCATGCAAATTGCATGCAAATGCTTGAGATGGGAGAAAGTGCTAACAATATTTGATCTTGTTTGCTGGTTGCCAATGAGTTTGAATCGTGCGGTTAAATTCATTCGGCACTCAATCGTTTTGATGGGCTCTTACCAAACATTGAAATTCAGGAGCTGTTTATTTGAATCGGAACTTATTGTTTAAATAGTTTTACAATACGTGCCGGATTAATACATTTTGTTTGATACTGGGCAAAATATATCGCCCTGTATATTTTATTTTAAACGTCGCCCCACACTAGTACTTTCTCCTGTATCTTGGGTGCGTTTCACAATCTTGAAATATCAATTACACAAACACCCAGACTCGGGGCAAACTTCTGCGGATCGCACAAATTTTTGTACCGTGCGGGAAACGAACCCTTGAAAATAAATATAATATAAAAAGTACCTAAGTAAATATAAAATATAAAGCGATTGTCAGATGATAGCAGTCCAATCGTTTAGCCACTGCAGCAATACACTTTCGAATGCTTTAATTATTTTTAGAAGTAAAAATGTAAAAATTTACTATTTCTCATAATTAATTACTTAAGTTTAAATGATAATAATAATAAAGTGTTCAGTGTATTGTGTTAATAATTATGTATCCATGTGTATATACTCCAAATTTAATTAATACTTTGGATTATTTGTACGCCAGCTGTATGGCAGAACATAGTGTTACCTACTGTAAAATAATGTTGTCATCTTGTTTTTACTTAAGGTCACAAATAAATATCTATGTCTGTCTATGAAGACACAAAATTTAACGGAATATTAATTAAACGTGCCGCGTCAGCTGTATTCTTGTAGGGATAGGTAGAGATGCTTAGTTACATACACACACACTTCGGCGTACAGTGTAGCTCCCATGTGTGTGGTCTGCTAACCAATAGCCCCATAACACATTATGTCCGACTAGGGAATAGAACCCAGTTGTTTGCGGGAACGGAACTAATGAGACTGCGATCATTATAGCTGTTTTGCCCAAAGGGGTAGGTAGAAGTGTTCTATTTGTACTCCAAGACTGATGAATGATTCGTACTTCAATAATTAGTTTTTTTTTACATATTCAGAAGTGAAAACTATATTTGCTGCTTTATGTAAGACTTAAGCTAGTTAATTTAGTCTTACTAGGTACATCCTTACATCGAGACGCAGACGAAATTAAATGGAGAACATAATAATGCAAATCCAAAAGAACCGTTTCAAATGATTCAGTTCGCACACATCTAAACTGTTATATTGTGGATCTCATATCACCGTATTAATTAATCAAGAACAGCTTCACATATAAAAACCTTCGGAACATCAAAAATTATGATTCGCGCTATAAATAAGTATCAGCCTCCTTACCATGAAATCTTAAAACAGAGCAGTTTACGTTGTGGAAGCGAGACGCCGCATTACAGTGCACGTAGCAGCGTCTCGCTTCCACATCGTGAACTGTCCTGCTTTAAGAGTTCATGGTAAGGGAGCAGGAAACAATAATATACAGCAATAAATGTCAGACTTCATTTTATTGAAATCTTCCCGTTATGTATATCCTCTCGCGATAACCAGTCGTAGATAGAGATCGATCATGGAAATAAACTCTTTATACTTTTGTAGGTACGTCTTCTATGCTGAACTAATAAAAATGTAGTTTCATATTGAGGCAAGAGTTATATTCTGTTCTGTTTAAGTATGAGCCACTTGCATTTATAAATTATTTTTAACATCTTGAACATGAAATTTCACATGCATCAACTCGATGAAATAAATTAGTCATCTTTTTATTTTTCGCATTTTTTTGAACTTACAAACAGGTCTGAGATTAAATCCGTACAGATTAGCATAAATTGAACATCTATTGTAATTACCAGTAGAAGTAACTATTAGGCAATATTTGCAATAAATTACAACGATGATAATATTTTAATGTAAACATTAGACCCTGGCGCCCTGTCCTAAAGATTACACAATAGATAGAGCTACCGTTAGTATTTAGCAGTATCGGCTTAGGCACGTGCTGAGGCAGGACTCGGGTAACTCACCATCAAGCTTTTACTTCCTAAAGAGGTAGGCAGAGGTGTAATGTGTTACTAAATCTAGTAAAAATATGGCCTTACATTAATAAGGGGACGCGCGTGGTCAGAAACTGCGAAGGATAGAGTGGTTTGGAAGAAGGAAGGGGAGGCCTTTGCCCGGCAGTGGGAGACAACATAGGCTAATAAAAAAATAAAAATATTATAGCAGGCGAACTCAAAATCATTTGTCGGTGACTATTTTGTAGTCTTGTTCACAAACATATCCAAATACACTTTGCGTGACCCAGAATTTGAACCGAAGGCTTCACGCTCGACAGTCAACACTTCGACAGTCGCGGCCACAAGACTAATTAAAAGGTCAAACGTTGTTCGTCGAACATTTGCATTAATTAAGTCTTGAGTTATTATTCCATTAATTATATCATTGTAATGGTAATTATTCCGACACTATTGTATCCTCGCAGAGACTTTATGGCTCTATCTTTAGTAGGATAGGATTTACACCTTTAATAAGATTAATACGAGGATAACATTTACGGTGTAAACACCAATTAAGGTTTATCAGCTTAGTGTACCTACAATGGGATTTTGAATTATGATGCCTGTTATTTACTGTATTAGAGACCCTTATTTGTGTTTTATGTTGTAGCAGTTTTTGCCTGTGACTGCTCGCGTGAAAAATATACATATTTCGCTTTTTTCAGGATACTTTATTTATTTATTTCATAACAATTTTTACATCCTGTCGAATATTGAAAACAGATATACAGCTTAAAAATTACATGCCACTTAACTGCCAATGTTCTTTCCTAGAGACCAAACTATCAGTTCAATGATTTAGTCGAGTTGGCACACATGCAACCTTACTTTCGTATTTATTTATTTTATTTATTTATTTCGGGAAAACAAACAGTAGCATATTACAATATAAACAGTGGTATGGGTAACAATAAACTTAATAAATATACTACCCACTACATTTTCCACATATTACTGTAAAAGGTTACTCAAGCTGTTAAACAGACTGCTGCCAAAACATGGATTGTAGTTATCGGTGAAAAACAAAGAAGAATAAAAAAAAAAAGGTACATATGAATAGTAAATCAGTTTGTGTAACAAAGTACAAAACAGAATAATGATAGTCAAAATTTGTATTTAATTATATTAACGAGCATCTGCCCGCGACTTCGACTACGTGGAAAGTATTTTGTGTCTTCTTGGATTAAAGTAATCTCTGTCAACCCTGAAGGTTCATTCTAAACATTGGTGAAAGAATTTAGGAAATCGGATAAACAGTTTCGAAGATTACCCCCTACAAACAAAATTTTACCTATAGGAAATAAGGCTCTTCCTAAGAATTAAAAGGTAATTAAATATTATTATTATAATTAAAAGGTCACCCATCAAAAAACATACCGTGACAGACGTTGCTTAACCTGGTAAACCAAACAATGATAACAGTAATCCGTCATCATCCTATTGTTGATATAATAACATAATTGGTTCCCTTGTGTGGGTGCCGTGACGTGAGAAGGGTGTGGTTAGTGAATACTACCCTAAACGTCATCCCTTAGACGAAGAGCCATTGTTTAAGGTTACAGTTTGTGTGTGATGTGGAACTACAGGGCTGTGATCCGAAGATTTTTTATTTTATGTGATACAGGAACATTAGACTTTATTTTTATGTAAATAACTGTTATTTTTGTATTGGTGTTTTTAACTTATGTACTGTAAATACGGAAGTGATGACGTCGTGGTACAGAAAACCATACCATATTACAAATCAATCGACTTTGACATCGATATTTTACCTCGTAAGTCCACATTGCGTCCAATTTGTAAAAAGAACTAAAACCTCGGCGAATAAAATTCGGCATTCAATCTTGCGGACCAAAAGAATAGAGCTTACCAATACAAATAAATCACCATTTACACTGTCATCGTCTTTCCATTTTATTTCAAGCCATCTAAAAACGAAGGGTTGCGAAAATTAAACAGTACAGTACAAAGTTACATTACAGAATCTCGAAAACAATAAAACACTGCGACCGAGCCCATAAATTTAGTTTTGCGATAAACTATCTCACGATATCCTCAACATGATACGCTGCCTCACATATTACGAATTCCTACGCCACAAGCATACAGAATGTACCGCCCACTAGTAATGGCTGAATATCGATGCTGCTAACACTGGTTATACACTCGCGACTGAGGAAATAAACGCATTGGCGCGGATCCCAGGACTTGCAGCAAAAGGACCAAAATTTTGTAAACAAGGACTTTTATAATTTTATTGACGTTGTAAGTGCGGCTTTAATCCGCATGCATATAAAACCTCATAAAATATTATTTGAAGAAATTGGAAAACTACCAAAAAACTATCAGCTTCATACATGAATAATACTACACTAACCAGCGCACTGTAAGACGTGTCAACTATTACATATAAAACATAAAAGTACAAAAACTCATGCCATTATCGCTGTATAATCCTATAACTTCATTTTCTTTCCATTAGCTTCTCGCTAGTGCGATTCAACCATGAAACGGGCACTGTGGGCGTGCGATCGAGTGCGTAACGAACCGACTCAGTACCACTAGCGCCGTAAATGTGTAGCCGACCTTAACTAGTATTTCATTATTCTGGCCGCGCGCCCTACGATTATTTCGCATAATAATAACTGGGATTATTTTCGGGTGTTAAAACGTACCTAGTTACCTAGCGGTATGGTATGCGATGCACGTACGACCTTAGCCGACTTCCTTCTAAGATTAAGGCTTAATATGGAAATGTATGAGGTGTTGTAGTGTTGTGAGTTTAATACGTTTGAATAGGGATGGGTTTACGGGTTGTCGAGAGGGTGGCTGAATGGCTTACGATCGGTTGGGATTAAGGGGAAGTCTGCACTTGCTATAGCATATTCGTCGGTTAACATTTTTGTTGAGAGGGTTCGTACTCGAATGGGTATCGATCAGTTGGTTTTAAAATAAGTTAAGCGATGCTTACCGCAGTTAATGCTTGAATGGGTAAACATTAGTACATAAAGAGAATAGATAATGCTGAAGGACGTGTCTTGAGACGTTGATCAGTGAGTGAATATTTATGTCAGTCGTTAAAAGTCAAATCATAAGTTTGAAACAGCCAGTTTAATCTTACGACTTACGCGTTTTGAGTAATGAGTGAAGCGGTAAAATTATTAACTTATTTTTGACTTCTTCTTCTTGGTATCTGCATGATGAGCCAGTAGCCACATGGAATAGGTTATTTTTGACTAACTGTTTAAAAGTAGTATCCAGAAGAGTTCATAAAATATAGGTCTATAAAGCCTTGTAGTTGTTTTTCGTTTTGTATTATCGAGTACTAACCTGATTTATCATGAGACCTAGTTAGATAAAGCGTAAACTGATAAGTATAAATGCTTTCAGATTCTGGCCAGAAAATTGAAAAATCCAACTATTAATTTCCACCAACTCATAACTTCGTATACTGTGAATACGGGTCACATTAGAATGCCCAATCCAGACAGAATGCGATACATTGAAGTGTTTATGTGTTGATCTCTCGAAGATCGTTCGTTGTGGTAATGTATGGGGGTGGTCAGTCCCCATGGACGTTTACTCGCCGAACGTACGAGGAGTTATCACTTTAGTTCGCTCTTCTATGTAATTCATCCTTAATGGATACGTTTGGAACACGCTCCCGAGATATCGATGTTGAAGGTAGAACAACTATCAGAACAGACAGGTGTACGGTTGGACTGTTACTATCGGCAAACCTATTAGCCTGCTTTTGAGAAAGTACTTTAAAAAAATTCCGGTTTTTCTTTATAAATGCATGCATGTATTATTTTATCGTATCAAATACATGTAAGTACAACACCTACGAAAACATTGCATAGTAGCCTTACCAGTTGGTAAAAATTTTGACTTGTCAAGGTTAAGAAATTAATACCTACCTATTCCGTAACAGCGAACTTGTTTGATAAACCAAAAGTTAATCCGAACTGTTTAGTGTTTGTCTGTTATAACACTTTAGATAAATTGTTATTGATAGAATTTTGGCATACCTTAACGATCGTGCTTACGAAACTTTTAGATATCTTATACAATGTTTACAAATGTATAAAAATATATTAAGTTAGCACCAACTATGTACAAACGGCCACAGAAGCTCGAGACTAGGTGAACGGTATTATCGAACCATGCGTGTGCTGATATTTGATTTGATACTCTGTGACCTTCCGTTACGTGTTTGTTTGCAATGGCATATGCATAATCCTGAACGCTGAATTTTTATTTTGAAATGGAGGGATCAAGCTTTTAAGCGGTATTGAAACTAGTTGCATCAGTGGTTGTAAATGCGAAAACACATATTTCGTACATGATTGCAGATTATATTGTTCCTTCTGTCCAAAAGGACCAAAATATTTATTGTTCCATTTTCAACGATAATATTATGGACTTCTTTATAAATATTAATTTCTTGCCATATTTTGCTTTCTCTTTACAATTTTCATACTAAATATACTGAGTAATTTAATTTCCTTCGCTCTGCCAATAATGATACTCCCGGTGACAGCTGTCATTTGAATTTTGAATTTTCGATTACACGAAAATTGTTATAAGGGGAGATGGTGGCGGGAGACGTCAATGAACACTCATAGGGATTACCAACTTATTACCGTCAATAATTTGTTTTAATAACTCATCATCTCCATTCTTATTACCATTTAAGGTCAGTGCAATGCGTATTTTTCATTTTGGCTTTTGTAATAATATTACTTAAATTTAGGATTTATCTCAAGTTTGATAGCAACATTTTGTATGTCTTTGTAATAACAATTTGAAAGCGCTCAATTCTGTCGTATAATTTTGACGTAACCTCCAGACAGACCACACAAATCCATTTACTAATGAGTACGCACTAAACATACGTGGTTGAGGAAAATGTAAGTGCGAAACATCAAGAGATTTCCCTCGAGTCTATAAAATATGCGATTCTATTTTCATTTCGTTTTTCTTAAAGTTTCTTTTCGTTTATAAATATAGCTTTTTTCATACAAATCTTATATTTAGTTTAAGAATAAAGCTACTTAGTGGGTTTAATTTTTTTGAGCTGGGTCCTCAGTCATGCTCACATATGCTCTGCCTGATGGCCAGTCCGTACGGAAATTGTGTACTGCATCTGCAAATCATTAGAACTTTATTAAGTCTCGGTGCGATTGAATGAAAATGCTAAATGTCCCTAAAGTCAAACAAAAAATATTAATGCTATAGGTAGTTAGGTACCTTAGAAATGTCGAGGGAAGAAACAGTAGGACGGTTCCAGGAACATACGTTGCGATGAGTTTCCTGTAGGTCCCAGTGGACATAATAAAATCGATACTAACTTAATCGTTACGGATGTAAGACACTCAGACGGTTGGACATTTATTTTCGATGAAGGTAACGTAAACTTGGATTTTGAACAATAACCTTTACCTGTGAGTAATACATAAGTAGTTTGGTTTGAGGCAATTTATGTACAACCTCTTAAATATTTTGATACATAAAAGTTTTGCAACCGTTCATGTAATTTTGATTAAATTAAGAATGGGTGTAAAATATTGAATCTTTAAAAAAAGTTAAGAGAATTGATAGAGTAAAACTAGAGTAGATTTCTCACAAAAAACCAAGGACTTACGTTGTTCGGGCGCTAATTAGGCTCCATACTACATTTTAGCAGAATCGGTGCAGCCGTTTGAGCTTGAAGAGGTAACAAACATACAAACACACTCACAAACTGTCGCCTTTATAATATTAGTGTGATATCCAATCGTATCTTTTTCTGCTAATTAACCAATGTAGTCACGATGTCCTTTTTCTTGCTCTTAATAATATCACCACCAATCCTAGTCATAGTTCATCACGATCTTTTCTACCTGAACATAAAAAATAATATCAGGCAGAGTAAGTCCAGTTAAATAATAAAAGCCTCGATGTCGGCGTATGATTGGACGGATGGAATTATTTATTGGACGTCGTAAAGTGATCAATACAAAGTTAAACGTACATAATTAACGGTCAACTAATTTTTTAAGATGATTGGCATTCGGAGATCTGTTTCCTTGAGTCCAACTGGTTTGGACCGCGGATAAGTTTAGGATCAACGCTTTGAATATTGTTAGGTGTTTTATTTCTAATAGATTTTTGAGTCCGATAGTGATGTTTTGTTAGATAGAAAATACCTAGACCGTATATGTTACACGACTCAAATGCAATATCGTTTGGGTACAATTTTTAATATAATAATTTATGATTCAATAATTTTAGTCTACCTCGTTGGTCAAGCGAGACTGGTGAGCGTGAGGTTATAGGTTCTAATCCCGGGTCGAGCAAAATGTTATTGAGTTTTTCCATTAGATAATTTTCAGTCGCAGCACAGAGTTGTGCCCAGTTGATGGCAATAAGCTCGCCCCTTATTACATTGGGATCTATAACATAACTGGCGAAATGAGGGTGTACTATACGTACACCTTTGACTACCCCTTCGGGGAACACAGGTGTGAGATGTGTGTTAGATTTTAGTCTCTACATAATTATCTATAATCCAGTGTTGTCAGAATTTGTGACGTGACAATTAACGTTACATGCTACGAGAGCGTTAATAATTTATGTTTAATATTTTACTAATTCCACTCGCGTTTTGCGCAGCTGCTTTAGGCATTAATGAGTTGATTATTTATTAATTCATATCGCCTCATTCAGTGTTGAAGGTTTCAATTTCTGAATAATTGTGTGCCGTCCGAGGATAAACTGTTCTATGAATTTTTTATGTAATTACCCATACTTTGTCAAAGATATAATTGCGCGGCCTCATAATAAAAAAGAAATACAAGCAGGGTACATCCTTAATATTAGGGAACACATTGAACATTGAGCTGTAGTTTAAATTAAATAATTAGTACCTATGTAAGCCAAACCTGCTAAATATTCATTCAAACATTCGTCATTTCATAATC
Source organism: Abrostola tripartita (assembly GCA_905340225.1). Classification (NCBI taxonomy): domain Eukaryota; kingdom Metazoa; phylum Arthropoda; class Insecta; order Lepidoptera; family Noctuidae; genus Abrostola; species Abrostola tripartita. Next base: position 3,237,887 of record HG996487.1, on the reverse strand, counting down.
ATTAAGCTCACAATGAAGCTCGCTACTATTTGTTTCATTAACACTTGCGTTAACACGTCACTCCAGTTTGCGAATACAAGTTGAAGTGTCATGTGAGATAATGTCACATTGTCCACAACATAAATGTTACACCAGCTAGATATTTGGCACGAGACGAGTCCACTGTTCATGTCCGCTTCACGCTCGCGTACCCCCAATGTGTCTCCAATTCATATCCGGATCGAGTGTGGCGCCATCTGCCGTTGTTTTAATGGAATAACAATTATTGCTGGGAATAAGCTCTGAATGCAAATGGCTAATATAGTACGTAGGTACCGGATTGGGTGGAATAAAAGGATTAGGTACGACTTACGGAATTTAAAAAAAATGGTCCTTTTGTCGGACAATAGGACCATTTTTGTAAGTTTGTCGTTACAAAAAATGATTATTATTCGGGTTTAACCTAATATTTAATAATAATCATGTACAATAATATATTATAATTTATTACAAATTCAGTAGCAATAAACTCGTATAGGTAGAACAATACATATTCAAAGATTTTTACTTTATAATCCCACGCTGTACAAGTTACGATTTTTATACAACACGGATAACACCGCGCAGCATGAAGTGTTCCCAGTGCTAGGCATTAATTATGGAACTTCATGAGCGCGCCAATGAAACGCTATCGCGAAACCTACTTTACAGATCAAACAGAATAATTAACTACTTTTGTTCGTGGCCTAATATATTACTGCTGCAAAATACCCGTTAGGTATGTTCGCTACTGTCGACGTAAAGTGTTGGTCCTTTTGCGTATTTATATTTATAGTATTAGTGTATTACATAAATTAATGTCTAACGCTCGGTACACATATGTATACATATTTAGGTCATATAAATTACCTACATAACATTTTACTTAGGTCGCTAAAATACAAGTATTATAAGAACGTCTAAGCAGTGTAAGATTCTTTGGTCGTTTACTAAATCGCGTTAGTGTTTTTAGTTTGTTTCCATTTGACCGGCGATAGTGATGTCATGTGTCACGACAAGAAATGTCTTTTGAATAAATTAGGCGTTACAGCGTGAATCAATAATAGAAAAGAATATCGCATCGATAATAAATATTAGTCGAATTATCGTTGAAGCTCATTAAAAATGCAAATTTATTTAAAATTTCATATAAAGTTCAGAATATACGACTGTAAGCTTAAAGTATTGGTAACGAACTATATTTAGTTTGTATGCTGACCCTATACGGTGCTCGTGCCATAAACAAGTTCGCGCTTTAAAAAAGTAAACGACGTATAATGAAAATGTCGATTTATGGTAATCATGTGTTTATACGAGAATGATTAGAACTCATTAACTTTTGCAAATTAGTTATGAACCTGTATTATAAAGGTTTTTGACATCACTACTGATAATAATCCTTTGTGAAATTCTTTGAATGTCTTTATCTTTTCCTTTTATGATACTTAGCTTTTATAGTTATGGACGATATCTTTATTTTTATTTCTTTTCTTAAAACTGTTATTTATTTACTTTTTGTGTTTTAATTATGTACCTGGAAGCTACCATGGAAAACCAGATTTAAAGATGGTAGGCGTAAGTTTTATTTTAATACTCAAATGTAGAAGGTACCTAAGTATAAATGGTGGAGATGGCTTCTTTTAATAAGGCTTTGTCCACTATGGAGAAATTTAGCGATAGCTGATTAATTTCATAAAGACATCTATCAAAAATCCCTATCCTTCACCGCTTCCTACGTAACAGGTGGGAAGAAAAAACGGCGTAACAAACTCCATAGCAACACGTTTTTCCCTATCATTTCCAGAGTCAGCTCAATTTGTAGTTCAACTAAGAAATTAAGTACTTTTTGATGAAACCTTTTTTTTTTCAATCAAAAAACGCTGTCAATCACGACAAAAATTCCCGAATGACAGGCATTCAAAGACTTCAGCTGTTCAAATTTGGAAGCATTTATTTTTTTGGGTCATTGGTCAAAGTGATTCGATGAAATTGCGACGCCCTTGGCACGACCTTCAATTCCTGGTCCTTCGAGTTTTCATTTCTTTCCTTATTGCGATTCTTTTTGACGTATGGGGCCATCTTACGTGAGTTATGATTACTTTTCCGTGCAAAACGTTAGCCTTAGGTGAAAGGAGAGGGGCTGTTAATAGGTAGTACGACTATTATGTGTGTATGTGTGTGTGTGTATGGGCATCGCTAGGCTTTTGTTTCTGACTGCGGTACGGTTCGATGCGGCACTAATTACCTTCGTAACTGAGCAGAGGTATTTTCAAACGACTATCGGTTTTTACAAAGCTTTTACTGTATTGAATTCTTAATGTTTTTTCTTTATAGAAAAAAAAATAACATAAATGTACAACTTTATGTACAGATGTCAGTAAGAGAGTTATAGAGAGAATAGTTTGAAAGATCATCAATCATAGCAACAAAATTAGAGACGGACACTGAAAAAGACCGATCAAATTTTCCTTGAGGACGCTTCAATTGCATTTATATTCTTAAAATTCATTAATTAAGAGCAAAAGATATAAAAAAGATCATTCTTCTAATTTTCTTTCAATCTATCTGCTATTGTCTACGTTCAAGACAAGGTTCGTGATGAAAATGAGGTTACGAATTACTATTGTTCAAGTAAAATATAAATGTTAGGCCGGTATATCGATCAATATCTATCAACCGCGACTTATAAGGTTTTTATACTGGTGACTTAATTAGGTTGGGTAGGTCAGGGAATTTCAAGCTAAAGTTACATTAAATTACATCACTTATCCAAGAAAAAATACTTATAGAGGAACATAGAACCTCCTCCTTTTTGAAGTCGGTTAAATATATAATAAGCAAGTGTAGTGTTAAATATATGGAAAGAAACCTTCGTCCTGTAGTGGAACTGTTACAGGCTGGTTTTACCCATTCTATTTTTAAAAATATTTAGAAAATATACAAATCAGTAATATGTGGTACAAAAAGTCAAATCTTTTTGCTTTAAGGTAGATGAACAAACTCGTGTCAGAGTTTAAAAAATATATATATTACAGCCAGTACTCGCCGAAAAAAAGGATATAGAAATGTTGTCTTTATTTTTAATTAAAATAGAAATATTTTTATACGCAATTACATTAAAAAAAAAATTCAAGACAAATAAAATAAAATTGTCCTAGTTAATTCGTAAATATTTACAAACGCTTAGAAATTATTATTATACCTAAAGTAGTTAAATATTACAGAAAAATGAATAACACGCTTTGTAGATCCCATTCGTAGCACATCACTAACCTTTGTCACTAAGCAATTATGTATCTGTCGTCGGCCGTATGCCCCAAGGACCGCGCCCCAGTTATCCTCGCTACAACTCTAAGTACTTGGCATTTCAAATAACTAGATGTAACGTTCAGTGTGTGGTCCTTAGGAAACTCCACTTCAATTTACTATATTGCTGCTAGTCTATTGGGAACGTTATAATCGACAGTTTTGGCAAATCAATATTATATTGAAACATGTTGAAATTGTGTTCACCGAAACACATTTTCCGTTACGGTTTAGCTTCTCAATTAAGACTTGCCAATACAGGAGATTTTGTGCACAAGAGTGTGCGCAAACACAGGTGCTTTCTTGTCCCTCATAATATGCCAGGTGACGTGTGATATGACTATCGAGATGAAGTTAGTGTTTCAAAAAGCATAGCAGGACCTTAATTAACATACTATTCAAAGAACGTAACCTACGTTTTGAAGAGCAAAAACCCGCTACACAAATCATGAAATTGTAATGAATTGAGCATTGTAATCAATGCTAGTTCCTTTTAGATAAAGGATATGAATTATATTGAAATGTTTACAATCAAAACTCTCAGACTAAGCCGTGAAAGTAAAAGTTAAACCAACAATTCCAAATTGCCTCACAAACGTGACGTTGATACGCTAATTAATCGGCGTGACAATACTGTTTCTGTGAAATAAATAATCTGTATCGCAAAAACACTTTTATGCCTCAGAAATACGCCGTTTCATCGCTAGATTTAATCTTCACGTTAGCGAAATGACTTGCAAAAACTGGTGCTTATTATGAAATTACGTGATAAAATCCCACACGCTTCTCCATTCTCACATTGTGTCTTTATTCACACGAACTTTCTAGAATGTGTGACGGATCTAATAAATTGACAGATTTCGTGTGAACAGAGTCATGTGACGGTTATGGGAGGTGATGACTTTCTGTATATAAGTGTCGTAAATCTGTCTCCAGTTCTTTATTAACCGACTTCATATATTGAAAGAAGTTCTTAGAGATTTTGAAATGAACATTCACCATGGTGACCGCGCATTAGTCAGCATCATACGTTAATTTTTTTAACATATAATTAATTATAGAACAACTTCTCATATAGTAAAAAGTCCTAAATATTCACAGATCATCATTTAGACGTTTCTATAAATTGAAATAATAACTGGAATTGATGTTTGTTTCTTTTAACTATTTGACGGATTCTTAACATGTTGAGCTATTTGTGATCCTGACTGTACATGCACCTCGCTCGTTTCCATAGTCTATTTTAAATTAATTAGCTAAAAATATAAACAAAATTTTTGGTCCTTTTACCTTAGCAACTTCGAATATTTCTCAGCACTGAATTAACAGTATCGAGGGTACCTTGAAACAAAGACAACGGGTCCTTCAAACATGTTTGCCGTCAAACGTCGGGCCAATTATAGTCGCTTTGACAGTTACCTGTCTGCAAGCACGTGCGCGAACGATTGATTGGACGGGCGATTGCTAGGCCGGGTAATGATGCCTACGAATCAATACTAGCGCACACTACCTACCCATTCTATGAAGCGGTACGCAGGTTGGTACTGGAAATTCAGCCGTGTATCGTGATGTATGGCTGTTGATACATTGGTTCCATTGTTCAGTTTAAATTGTGATAATTAACATACAGTTAGTGGAAATTATGTTATTAGCAGCCTAGTTGTAATTAACACCTAATCGACAACATTGAATACGATAACAATTAAGTCGACAGCCCGCCATTACATAATACTTATTTGTATTAATCTGTAATTAGTCGTTGTCGCGGATTAGTGATGTGCTTTGCCATTAGGATATTTTTAGTCATCTGTGTCAATTCTGTTTTCATTACGTACCTACTAGATACAATCATGCCTATACTGCCTGTAAAGCCAAGTATTGTTCTCCTTCATCAGAAGACATAAAATTATATATGTACTTAAATTTATTAACACATTTTGCAGATCAAAATAAGTCGCCTGTAATGACAGCAAGCCTACTGTCATGCATCTGTCCCACACTAATGTTGCTCATGTTTAACGATCTTTATTTAGGGTATATCTTTAAAGTAGGGCTTTATTTATTGTAAACTGTAACCTGCCTAAGGATCGGTGGAACAGTGATTATGAACCTACCACAGTTTTAAAGAACTTGAAATGTGCTCATGTGATTTCGTCTCTTACCCTGAGATAACAAGCGCGACGACGTTGTTATAAATGAAAATGTCTTTAACACCACTGAGCAAACGACCGAGTAAATAAACTGTCAATTTCCCTGCAAATGACTTTGATATTGGAATAATAAGGCTTCGGCCACACAGACAGCGGATCTCAAATGAGTTGGGCGTGACTATTGGCCGGGGGGAAGTAAGACGTTATCATTGCCCGTAAAACTGGATCGGACCTTCAAAAATAACAATTGCCAATCGAAGATTATCATTCTCCAAGTACCTTTTTATTAGCTCTTGTCAATCGTCGCGATGAAGTATCAGTTAATTTACGTAACACTTGGATGATTAACACCTTAATTTTATGGAAGCCAAATCTATACCCAACTGTAAATACAATACCAATCAGCATAATGACTTTCAACATCTGACCCCATGTTGTTTGTGACGTTTACCGCAAACGTATACGGCGTCGACCGCGCCCATTCTCCCGCGCTCTGTGTGACCGAAGCCATATAGTTCAGTGGATCATCCAGCTCCGATAAAAAGTAATGCGAACGAGTGTACAAGTATATGGTAGCAATCTTCTCCCCTGCTGCCTACTGTGGATACTGGTTTGTTTTCATTGATGCACCACACAGCTTTCATTTAGACAACAATATAAATGGGAAAACTGTATTGATGGAAGGAAAATGTTGATTATACGCGTTTAATACCGATATGAAACGCGTAATCGACATTTTCCCAAGTACCATAGGTTTTAATCAGGTATGTTGGGTAATAATTCCAGTAATTTTATATCATAATTTCGCTTCAGTCCCTCTTCTATCAATTTTTTACTTTTTTATATTCTCTATTCAAATAAATGTCGGTTTAGACTGGATTGAATCTGTGGTTTGAACCTCAGACCTAGTAGGAACTATTTGGTATTCAAAATCTATGGTTTAAACGTTTGAGAATTGGCCGACTTCGTTTTAAGTGTCTTTTCAATACGTCTAGATGGTAACTAACTGTAAGCTTTCGATGTCTAACGGCTTGTAGTTTTATGATCATTGCTTAGTACAAATGTAGTACAAATTACATTTGCCAAAATATTGTTGGTAACGGTTGATTTTTGATTGGTTACCGTTATATATAAACGAATCCAGTTCTTTTTGTGCTCCTTTAACAGTCTTATTCAATTTAAACACATTTTTTTTATATTTAGAAATCACTTAACATTTTTTGTTAAAAAGTTACCATAAGAACAAAAGTATTTTTGTAGCATGTACATATACCGGACCAAGAAGTTAAAAACCAACTTAACGTACATGTACAGAAATAGGTTTTTAAGATCTAAAATTATGTTCTAAGAAATCTTATAAATACGACTGTAGAATAAAAGTGAAGGTAGGAGCAGAGATCGGGTGGAAGTTACTTTTCAGTTTTAAGTCGCGTGCGCTCGGCGTCCGGCTGTGTCGTGCAATTCCCGGAATTTCGCTATTATTTTCTTTGCGAACGTTTCATAATAGTTAGCAATAATGGTGCAGTGTAGAAAATGCAATAAGTTTGTGTCACTGGGGAAAGACGAGACGTTTAAATGTAAAGGAACATGTGAAGCAGTGTTTCATAAAAAATGTGTGACAAAAACAACCTTCAAAAACGAAAAATGCGAGGATTGTGTGTCCACTGTCGAGTCGCCTAGTCTTGACGAGTGCAATATTAAAAGCATTTTGGCTGAAATGAATAGAAAAATGGATATTATATACAATATGGAGAAAAAGTTAAGCGAGTTGACTGATTTGGTCGATTTTATATCTGAAAAGTACGACAAGTTGTGGGAGCACCAATTATCAACCGAAAAGAAGATGAAAGCTCTAGAAAACAAGAACGCATATTTGGAAAAATGTAATAAATCGCTAGAAGAACGGGTTGATGAGTTAGAAGAAAAGGATAAGGAAAAAATGGTGGAAATATCTGGCTTAGAGAAGAAGAATAACGAGGATACTTTAAAGGTGGTGGCCCAAATTGCTCAAAAACTCCAACTAAGCGCTAGCGAGATTGAGCATGCAGAGAGGGTAGGACGAGAAAAACCTGATTCAGATAAGCCGCCGCCAGTAGTAGTTACTCTTAAGACGAAGGACGCTCGTAACGAATGGATTGCAAAACGTAAAAGTTACTTGACCAATGGACAAATATATGGCACAAATAACGACAACCGTATCTACATTAACGAGAACCTAACAAGATATAAGAGAAGCTTACTATGGGCTACAAAAATACAGCTTAAAAAAATCTATAAATATATATGGGTGCAGAATGGTAAGATACTCATAAGAAAAAGTGACGAGCAAAAAAAAATTATGTCCATTCGCAACGAAAGCGATTTACAAAAAATTGTAAACAATGATGCACCTGTGGATGCCTGCTAGTTATACCTACATAGCAACAAGCACACTTGTAGTGCGGAGTGCACACTGCGCGATCAAACCACCAAATAAAAATGGATCGTTACGATGCAATTGCTACATTGGAGTGTCAATATAATCGATTCACGAATTTAACTACATGGAACCAAGCTATTTCAAGTAAAACTAAACACTTAAGTGTAATACATTTAAATATTCGTTCACTGAGAAAACATTTTAATGAACTGCTTGTCTTTTTAAAATACAGCGCCCAAAATATAAATGTGTTGGTGTTGTCTGAGGTTAATATCAAAGCAGAGGAGTTACAATTATATGGTATAGAGGGATATAGCTTATTCTCACATACAAGAGAGAACAAAAGAGGGGGAGGAGTAATAATTTACGTAAAAAAAGATATAATTTTTATAGAAAAAAAATCCCGGATTAATTCAGCAGAAATTTTACATGGTTCGATTACTGTAGAAAATAATATTTTAAATATTATCGCAGTATACAGGCCGCCAAAGTCTAACAAATTACTATTTACTTCGGAATTAGAACAATTAATTAGAAGTATACCAGGAAACGAAAATATTATTATCTTAGGAGATATTAACATAAACCTACTAGGAGTGAGTGACACGAGTAACGTAAATAAATACAAAGACTGCCTGTGTGAACTAGGCCTACAGTGTGTAATACCAGACTGCGAGGTTACGCGAGAGGCAATCGTGGCGGGTGTAAGAGAGATGTCGTGCATCGACCACGCGTGGGTGCGAGCGAGACGGCTGCGGGACTACACGTCGTACGTAATTGAATGTTATATATCGGATCATCATATTATTGGAGTGTCAATACCGCTAGCCACCAATATAGATATTGAAAGTTCGGATTTAATCTCTCTTTGTATAATTGATAATAAATTAGTTTATAAGAAAATATGTGATTATAACTGGTCTCAGCTGTTGTCTATTAAATGTCCGTTAGAATTATATAATAAGTTACATTGTGTGCTTAGTGAGATTTATAGTGATAGTAAAAAGGTATTGCCTAAAACTAAAAAACGACAAACACAACCATGGATAGGAGAAGTCTTAAAAAATATGTTATTGCGTAGAGATCAGTTATTTAGAGAATGGAAAGAAATGCCTAATAATAATACTAAGAGATTAGAGTATACACGATATAGAAACAGGGTTAATAAAGTATTATATAAAGAAAAGAACAAGTATAGACAGGAAGAAATAAAAAAATGTAACGGTGATCCTAAAAAAATTTGGGAAAAAATCAATACTTGGATAGGTAAAAAGAAAGCTAGTATAGATGACATAGTTAATAAATATCTTGGCAATAAGGATACAATGTATAATATATGTAATAAGTTTGCAAATACATTTACTGAAGAAATTATTAATATAAAGCATAACTGTAATATAAAGTTCTTAGATAGATCTCAGTATGTTAACCCAAGTAATGTAACATTTCGTTTTAAGCCAGTGACAAGTAATGCAGTATGTAAAGTTATAGATAATCTTAGCAGTGAAAAGGCGCCAGGGATAGACGGCATTCGCATAATAGACTTAAAAGCAATAAAAAAACAAATCTCACCGGTGTTAGCACACTTTATCAATATGTGTCTCTCAAGGGGTCAATACCCTAGCCTACTTAAAAAAGCTATCATAAGACCTATATTCAAACAAGGAGATCACACTGATTACACCAACTACAGACCCATAGCTATCTTATCTGTCATTAATAAAATAGTAGAGAAGATGGTGATGGGTCAGGTCAGCGAGTTCTTGGAGCAGCACCATATATTATCTGATACTCAGCATGGTTTCAGGCGCGGTCGTAGTACTGCAACAGCGCTGTCGAGTTTTTCGGAGTATGTAAATGACAAGCTGGACCTGGGTCACCAGGTCCTGGCGTTATTTATAGACTACAAAAAAGCGTTTGACACCCTAAACCATGAGGTACTGCTCCAAGCTATGGATGAATGTGGAATCAGGGGTCCAACCAATAGGTGGTTTCGGAGCTATCTAAGTGACAGAACTCTTCAGACTAGAATAGCAGGTGTCACTGGGAGGGAAGCCGCAGTTACCATGGGCGTACCAACCGGTTCCGTATACGGACCAGTTGGTTACATCATGCATGTAAATAGTGTTACTAATGTAGCTAAAAACTGTCGAGTTTACATGTACGCCGACGATATGTGCTTGATGTATTCGTCTAAGAACATACAAGAGGCGAGAGTCGCAATCCAAGCAGACTTTAATAACATCACTAAGTGGGCACACGATAATGATATTATATTAAATATTAGAAAAACTAAAATAATGCACATATATTCACCACATAACCTAGTAGCAAAAAATATAGCTAGTTCAGATATAAGTATACAGGGTCACACATATGAATGCTTGCACGATATGTATATTAACTGTAAATGTCAAAACTTAGAGTATGTCAAAACATTCAAGTACCTGGGTCTGTGGGTGGATTGTAATGCTAACTGGAAGACGCATGTTGATTCAGTGTGTACAAAGCTCAGAGCAGTATTGAGTAAGTTTCATACATTAAAGGCACCATTAAGTAGAAAAACATTACGTGTTGTTCACTTCGCCTTAGTTGAATCTATAATAAGTTATGGACTGGGCTCATATGGTCGCACATTCAAGACATACTTAAATAAAATTAAGTCCCTGCAAACCCGATTTTTGAAATACCTTGTTACCCCTAAGACTAAACGCACATGTAAAGATAATTATGAAAAACTGTTTCTGATATGTAAAATACTTCCTATTCATGAAAAGGTCAAATACTTGGTGGTTCTTGAACAATTTTACAATGATATATTTAGAATAAAAATACACAACATTTACAATACAAGACGTGTAAGAGAACAGCAAGTGGTCCGTCAACCAATAAATAATTATTATGGGGAGAGAACCAACAGGTATTTGATCCCTACGTTATATAATGATAATGACTGGCTTAGACAACTCAATAATAAAATAAGTAAACAAACCTTAAAAAATAAGTTAAAAAATATGTTACTGACACAGTTCAGCATGCATAACGTATAGTTTATTGAAAATATTAAGAATTAGATGTAATTATTTAACACTTGTAATAACTTAATTCCAAATAATTAATACCAAATGTTTATCGAGCGCTATTCCTGCCGACAAACTGTCACACAGTTTGGTGGGTTTATTTATTTTGTGTAACGTGTTAAATTTAATAAATGTTTTAATTATTATTAATAATTATTATTATTATTATTTTGTGTGCTTTCCAGTAGAGTGCCCTTAAATGTTTCCCTTGAAACTCAGGGACTCCGGCTGTTTCAGTTAGCCACTCGACGAGTACTTTCTTGTTGGAGTTTTCTGGTCTATAAATAGTTGGTATTTATATTAATGTTATATAACTGGGAATGCTTTAAAACTTTTACCGAAGCCGAAATTCTTGTACGGTTAAAACTCATTTCTTTTGAAAGAAAGGCTCGTAGAAAACACATACTGGAAAGTTAAAAATACTTTTCTAAATCAATTTTATCGACTGGAATAGTGATAAAAGTACGATAAAGAATTTAGAATGACTGATGACACATATTTCATACATTACTATGACATACATAAATTACTGAAAAATGAAATTAAAATCCATACACACGATTATGAAATTAAAATTATTTTGCAACACATAAATCAATATAACAGCTGATCGCACTACGGTTCTCCTATCACGGATGCAATTAAATCTCAAATACAAGAACAGGCCGAATTTTCCAGGTCATTAAGCTTGTGATAGTTATGTATATTACTAATTGTTGTTCACCTTAATGGCGGCGTTACATGAGGTCCAGTAATATAACACTACAGTGTCTACCTGCAATCAATGGCGGGACAATCATATTGTTTATGTCGCGCGCCTTTTTACGATAGAAAGTTATGGTTTTAGGTTAATGTCTTAGTTTTGACACAATGCGAGAGTGTTCGTAAAAGCAAATTATAGCAGTATTAAATATTTTCAGTACGTATAGTACTATAAGCACTGATAGTCGAGTGGTATGACCGTTGGACTGCCAAGTCAAAGGTCGCAAGTTGAAATTCAGGCACGCACCAATGTCTTTCGAATTCATGAGCGTACTGTAAATTAGTTATCAGTTGCTAAAAACGGTGAGGGAAAACATCGTGAGGAAACCGGCACACCTGCGAGATTTTTTTGACGGTGTGTAAAGCCATGTCAGGGGTCTACAGGCGGTTTAAACTCTGTCACCAGGTTGTTCATCAACCATATTTACTTTAAGAAGAAGAAGAATATTTTCTGAATATTTCGTCGTGTTTTTAGTCTTTATTATTTATTATTATTATAAGCCCGTATTATCCCACTGCAAGGCAAAGGCCCTTTTAGTCTTTACAAAATTATTTTCAACACACAGTCTGAGTACCTTTTTACTTTATTCCCTCCTCACGTATGCACCGTCATATTCATCAATCTTTTGCTCACATGACTTTTATCCCTCGATATAACACGTTCAAACTCGCCTGACGGTTTTCCGTTACCATTTCAATTACACTGACTTTGTGTTCTTTATTCTTCATCCATCAAAGCATTCTCATTTTCTTAAATAAAAGAGATAAACAAAACATCAGAAGCAGGACACCACAATATTTAGAGGAGCGCAATATTTGGATCATTTTTCACTTCTTTCAATAATGAGGCTCTAAATTGGCGTCTCCGGAAATTCCGGAGACTGTTCAAAGCGGGAAAATCCTGTGAAATCGTAACAGATGGGGGTAGCGGGCCTGACAGAGAGCTCTCGCAAACGTCGCGTTTCAGAAACAGTCGACTCATTGTGAGATAATAATGTCTGTAGTGAGACGCCGCGTCGAGGGAACCGCCGAGTGCTATAATTTTTACTTCCGTTTGTAGTCTCATTACTGGTAATACGAGACTGTTGTTACTGTACTGTTAACAGCGAAATGGAAAACCCTTTTTCATCTTAAAATGTTTACACAATGTCGCTAGAACAATCCTGTTAAGTTAAGCAGTTTTGTTTCCAGTGATCTTACTTCGTGAATATAATGAAAATGAAACGGTTTTTTAAATCAGCTTTTATATTTTTTTATGAATCGCAAAAGCTGTTGTATTTTTGTGCATCAGTTTGTTTTTAGTATCCTTGAGCTTTAGTTGTTTTATGATACTGGTTTGTAGATACTTACAAAAGGTTATTTAACATCGCGTCTATGTTCCACCAAAGTATTTGGATCCACATTTCTCCAATGGGACCGACATTACATGTTGGTAGGTACAGAAAAGTAATGTAGATTTTGTAACATTTTTTGTAAACCCCTTTGAAAACATACCTACTCATTAATAAAGACATAGCGGACTTTGTTTCAAAATATAATGAACATTTAATTTGAGTGTAGAGTAACACAATGGCGGAAAATTAATTTTACTGTATAATGTTATATCATTTGTTTTAGCGGTGTGTGGCCCATGTGACGTCATTATTATTATTTTCGAAGAGATCGTCAAACCTTGTATACTTGACAAGAATATAATTGCTGTTACTTAATTTAGAGCGTGGTACTAATTGACCTCCATTAAACAACATAACATAACACCACGCCTGTATTTCCTAAAGGGGTAGGCAGAGGTGTACAATGTACATATAGTTTACCCATATTTCGCCAGTTATGTTAGCTGTCCCAATGTAATAAGGGGCAAGCTTATTGCCATCAACCGGGCACAAATCTAATAAAATGACCTAATGAAAAAACGCAATATCAGTTTTCCAACCCGGGATTCGAACCCAGGACCTCGTGCTCAGCGGTCGCGCTTAGCGACGACTAGACCGACGAGGCAGTCATTAAACCTCCTATATAAAATTTTCTTTAAGTAATCAAAGTTGCCCAGTCTGGTCCCATAATGTTTTCCAAAATTTAGATTCATGTCCAGTGTTCCCGCGCCGTCGCCGTCGCTTGCAAATTTTTGGGGCTTAACGTTTTGATTGCTTTTGTAAAAGTCATCATGCAAATGCTTCTCGCCAAATCACTCGCGGATTTGGCGTTTGCGAGTGATGAATTTTATACGGGCGACTCATAAATTAAACTTGTCAACGATTTGCATATTTTCCCTTGACAAAGCGAGTGAAGTTTGGACTCGCTCTTATCTTTAATAATAGCATTTTATGGTATTTTGAAGTGAAGATACTTTATTTCCTGTGCCTGCAGTTTTTGCTGAAACTGATGGAACTTTTACAAATCATATTTTCACTATGCCTAACATCATAACCGATGAAAGCGATAAGTACGGTATATTAGTGCATATTTAGAAGACAAATTGCAAGTCCTCTACGCCCATAAGTTAATAAATTACTTACAATAAATAATAAAATATAAACTACATTAAAATAAATCATAGACAATTATAGGCAGCTTCGCTAGCATTCAATAATTCTAGAAGAAGTGGCTTAGTAGTAAATTGCAGCCGTTATTCATTACTTCACGATCCTGGCACATAAACATGTAGGTACTTAGGTACTGCGGTTTATTTCTAGATTCCCCTCGTTCGGTAGGTTTAGCACAGCACCATACAAGGCCTCCCTGCGATCATCTATAATGACCATCAGAATAATGCTATAATTATCTCACTTGACAATCAGTTAGTATAATAGCGAACTCATTTGGATAGTTGATTCCATTATTTTTGTCATAAACTTTAATTAGGTTTACTTTAATGCAATGATTACTAATTGTTATGTAGAATTTGTTGGTTTTAAATAAGGCTAACAATATTATAAACAACTACTGAAACCAATTATAACAATCTCACTATAAGAGTACCTAAATAAGACACTGGTTCTGTGTTTTGAAAATATTTATGCTTGAAAACTATTTCTTACAGAATACCGTTATTATAATATTTGCAAATTAGTCCTCATTACCGTCGCAATAAAACGAACAACTATCGACATTAGTGAGTGTAGATCCAGCCCTAATAAGGACGCTAGCAACATTAAGCCAACCGGCTTAATAGTGCCTGCATCAGATACGAATGTTATTCTTACTTAGGCACAAACTGTATCGGGCTTTTGAAGTCATAATCATTACGCTGAGCGCCAACGGAAATATGAATAAAACTGGGCTTTTACAAACAAATTGCCCGCAATGATTGTGGGGCAAATGGCGGGACAAATTAGACGGCTTTTTTAAATATGGCTGTGCTTGACGCTATACTGTTAGGGAAATATGGTACTACATTATAATAAGTACGAAAGGGGCGCGCTGTAATCAGCAAGTAATCTTGTCATGTTGCTTATATTGTTGGCCCATTAACTTATTAATTAAGTCTTATTAATTTCAGTTAAAGAAATGTTTATATGTATTTAATTAATAAATGCTACAGTAAACATTATAGATAATCTTACTCTTATTTATTTAATATATTTGGAAAACTTACAGCTAAACAAACAGAATAATGGAAACTATACAAAACTGTCAGCCAATTACAAGTCTCCGCTTTTACAGAACTGAGTAGACTAAAATAAATAATATATAATATAATATATCTTATGCAGCTGAGCAACAGACACCTTTGGTTTTTGCATATATGCAAATGGTTTACGAAACAAAGCGTGACGTATTTCTTTTTGTCACACACATAATACAGAAGCAATATCAAAAGCTAGAACTCACTTTAAATTAGATATTCACAATTTTACAAATTTAGCTTGTTCAGTTTACGAAAGTCGCGGGCAAAAGATAGTCTTTACAAGTTTTTATTAGCTTCAGTTAACCTATTTATGTCTCGTTATGATGTTACATGAGGACGTCGCTTCAGATGAATGTGTTTTATACTGAGTAAGCGCTATTACGCTGAGAGAGACGGCTCAGATAATACTGTTCGAATAAAATGAAATGGTATATTATATTTGTTACTCTTCCTTTAACTCTCGTTGAGGAAGTTTTGTATTGCATGTATGCTGTGTTGATTTAAAATGTTCCATAGTTTATTTTAAGCCTTTCTCATAACAATAATGTGGTCGATCGAAATACAACTGACGTGAAATTACTTTCGAATAATAAAATTCCACGCGTTGTTGCCGAATTAATTAAAATTTACATTTACTTTTTAATTAGTTCGTCATAAATTAAATCGGCAATTAAAAAATATAAAATTGATATTTTTTAATTTATGCCACTAAATACGACGAACGAATGAACAATACGATGATGTGATATCTACCAAACATTACTATGACCAATTTCCATGTGTATTTTATTGTGTCGAATTCGTATTTTTCACACCGTCTTGCCTGCCGGCTTGGAAGTTAAAAATAACAAAACTGATTTAGTCACCGTTTACAATCATTTTCCGTGCTTCGATCGTGTTCAGGGTCATATTGGATTTCCGAATCGGGACACACAAAGAGGTTTTAACCAGAGTAATGTAAAAAAATAATCGTTTCCATGCTTTTATTGAACTCTCAACACAGGCACAGAATAACAATTGAGATGAAAAGCTTCATTCATTTATCAGACAGTTCGTAACATGTCGAGTATGTAGCGTAACAGACACAGTAAAGATATCCACATCTAGGGAACCTTAGCATAGCATGTCTGCAACAACAATTTCGTTGATAATGTATAGAATTTGTCTGTGCTAGGATTCAGCTGTGTACGATGTCTAGTTGTGGATAAACTCATAGAACTCCCTCAGAAAAAACCTACGCGGGATGATACTTAGTGTCTGAAAATAGTTTTGTGCCTATACATTAACAATGATAATTATTAATGAAGCTTAACTCTTCAAAGTTTTATCTTTACTATGGTTACACACGTTAAATGATGAAGAACTTTTTATATCTTCAACTTAGTGTAGCTTAAATATCGTGAAGTGTCCTATTCACTCAATACAACTGAATACAACCATAAAAAGAAGTTCAGTTTAGTGACACTTCAGCATTATCCTTTTTCGTCTCACAGCCTAAAAATACAGTTTTTCAGTAGTGTTATATTTTAGCACGTTCTTTTGTTTCCTCACAGCTGACGGAGTGCTATCAACAGTGAACGTGGTGGAAGCGTTGCAGGAGTTCTGGCAGGTGAAGGCGGCGCGGGGCGGGGGCGCGGGGAGCGGGGGCGGCGCCCTGGTCATCTACGAGTCCGTGCCGGCCGCACACCCGCCGTACGTCTGCTACGTCACGCTGCCCGGAGGAGCGTGCTTTGGGAGCTTTCAGGTAAGCTCTCTTAAGCCTTGACTCATTTGTGGTAGATTTATACGGACTTATAGATTCCTGGAGGTCAAAATTCGAGCAACATTTTGGTATATAAACTTCCTCTTACTATACTTATAATATTATAAACACAGTTTGAGAGGATGAATGAATGGATGTTTTTTACTTCACGCAAAACTACTGGACGGATTTTGGTAAAACTTTTGAATAATAAAACTTACATCAGAATAACAAATAGGCATTATAAAAGATACAAGCTATGCTTCTCTCGCTGGTTAAATCGCGTGACACCTCTAAACTTTAATTAAATTAGATATGTAGATGATAGCTCTTTATAAATCATTGCGTTATTTTGGTAGGTTTCGTCTAGGTACAATCTGATAATAATCATGTTGATGTTAGCTATAATCCCTGAGAAAAGACTTTGTTTAACTTGCTAACTAGACTTCAGACTCAACAACTTCAGTAGGCGGATGTTTTCTTTACCAAAGTTATTTGTATGCCTATGGGTTCGTATAGTTCATCCAGACTTTATATAAACTTTATGCCAGAAAGAATTAAAACCTGTAAATATGGTCATTTTTGCACTTTACAGTCATTAAATAATTCCACTGCCAAAACTTAGAGATGGGTTCAGAACTCCAGACCTCTGAAATCTAATTCGTGAACGCGATCCTTTTTTGCAGATGGAATTTTCCTTACATATGCAAATGTAGCAACTATGTAGAATAAGTTCGTAAGATTCTGCCTCGTTGGTCTAGTGGTCGCTTAGTGTGACTGCTGAGCTTGAGGTCCTGGGTTCGAATCCCGGGTCGGGCAGTGTTGCCCAGTTGGTGGCAATAGGCTCGCCTCCTATTACATTGGGACTGCGTAATGTTATGTTATGTAGCTTAACCATTAACCTACCCAGAACTGCCCGACGAAGGCCGAAGCGCGCCGCAGCGCTGCGAAGATCGCGCTAATGAACAGCGTGTTCAACGAGCACGAGTCGCGGCGAATCTCGGAGCACTTTATCGAGAAGGCGGTGGCCGAGGCGCGCGCCTCCTTCGCCGGAGATGCCGCCGCGCACCACCAGGACCCCAGCGCGGGGATAGCAGCTTTCAGGTGAGCACTTATACACTACATATTTCAGGGTACCCCTTCAGAATTCTTCCCTCTGGTACAGCAGGTTTTAGGTAATTAGGAACTTACATAACACATATTTAGTCCTATATGATACTTGCCTTGTCTAAATTTCAGTGAAGTATCAGGAATGGGTAGGAATAGGTACAGGCATGGATGGATGGTCTGAAGGTTGCCAGGCATGTTGGTGGCACTTTGTCTTACATATTCTTGAATAGTGAGCGTTGTTTTGAACGTAATCTTTAATTCCCGCGTCCAGCCGTCTAAGTTTTACGAAAGGTTTTGGTTAGTTACGTTTAACAGTTTAAGAGCATGTTTTAAGAACATTTTTTGTGTCCAATCTAATCTCGGATCATTAAGCTCGAATGGTTTTACGTTAAAGTATTCATAAACTTACAATGAAATAGCACCATCAAAGCTATTAATATTTCTAGTGTTTGTGTAGGAGAATTGAAGGTTAGTCACACTATGTGACTAAGAAATGAAAGTACATAAAAAGGAGGATTATTATTTTCCTTTCATCGGGCTGGCCGAGATCCGTCCGACTCGCAAGACAAAGAAACCGTAGCGTGTGCTTTCTTCCCATTGTTAGGAATATGTATGAGCAAACTTCATTACTGTTGCCTAGCTAGATAACGGAGCACCGCAATATCTATATAAAATGTGCTGTACTTTGTGTGTCAGGTTCATGCTAGAAGCAAACAAGGGCCGGACGATGCTGGAGTTCCAAGAGCTGATGACGGTGTTCCAGCTGCTGCACTGGAACGGGTCGCTGCGCGCCATGCGCGAGCGGCAGTGCTCGCGACAGGAGGTGGTCGCGCACTACTCGGCGCGCGCGCTCGACGACGCGATGCGCGAACAAATGGCGAGGGAATGGGCCGCGAGGGAGCGCGACGCGGCGGCGACGGGCGGCGGAGTGCTGCGCGCGGAGCTGGCGCGTGCCGAGCGGGAGCTGCGGGCGGCTCGCCTAGCTGCGCGCGAACTGCGCTTCCCCAAAGAGAAGCGCGACATCCTACATCTCGCCGCGCGCCTCGCGCCGCCCCAGCAGCAACAGTGATCTCATCGCGCGCCGCGACACGCGTCCTCGCCACACTCACACTTTTGTTATTTAAGTATAGGTATATAGTCTAAGATGTGCGTGTTTTATTGCAACTGCCACCCTCTTCACCCCTCCCCTCTGTAGGCGTACTTCAAGTCTTCAACAATCTGATCCAATTGACCTAGATAATGCCACAAACAGTGTCAGACAGCCTGTACGAATGAAATGAACTATTGACAAGCGCAACAGCGCTAACTAGCAAAACTAAAAGTAATCATCTAATATGACTGTATATATAACTAGTTACCATTAGACTGAAGTGGCCTCACAAGGCAAAGATAAATACACACAAACTATAAATCCTAATGGGAAAGTAAATGCACACCTACTATACTCAGTTTAGCGTAATTTTGAAGAGAAATAGTTTATACGAGTGCCCTGTTCAACGCTGGGACGGCTGAGCGAGGTAAGTACACCGGTAAAGCTGCTATGAGCCACTGTTGCCGGCTACTTGGTCGAACTCATCCAAGTTTTATAATTATGCAAACCATTTAGAGGCGCTCTCTAGGTTACTAGTTTACCGATCCTACATGTCTTTCCTACTGAAGCCAACATTTTGATATACTTACAACATGCAATCGGGTATTTATGTACCTACAAAATGTAGGACTCTGTAGCAGCTATAAATGGCATGAAAATTTCATGGGAATGTCGACATAAATAAACAATAATATGACGTCACATACATAGTGTAGGTATGCGGTAATCCAACAAAACAAGTATTCAGTAATACACAACAAAAGCGGCTGTTAATTTACCTCAACATAATAGAATAATTAAAACATTTCTCGTTGCACGTGTATACTGATGGCTTCTCATGGCGCGTTATACCCTGAGCCGCGCCACGTCGCGCGCCGAGACACATGTACGAGCAAGCAAGTACTACAAGCAACCCTTTCTTATTGTGCGTTTCTCGACGCGGAAACGCGCGGCGCGGCTCGGGGTATAACGCGCCGTGAGAGGCCACCATAACGCAAACGTGAATCGATGCGCCGCATCGTGCAATTAACCCGTAATCGTTTTAGATGCATGAACGCATTCATCAATTATTCCATAGAACTCAGTGAATTTCACTCACAAATGGTAATCGGTAATACTGGATAGTTTTATATAATCGGTATGGCGTAAGTAATTGTTATGCTGTGGCGCAATATTGCTGGCTTCATTTGATACTGCACAGAGTGCACAGCTGTAGGATAAGTTATTCAATAGGTGGAGTTTGTCCTTTCTTTGGGTAAAATAAGCTTTGACATCGTAGAAGTATTTGTTAAAATAGAAGCAAGTCTCTTAGGTATATTATCCTAGTTACTTAATTCCGTGAAACCAACATTATAAGTATCTTGAATCGAGTATCAATTCCTATATTTTAACAGTGACAAAATGAAAATAAACGTGGGATTGGAACGTGAATTTGGTTTTTCGTGTCTTCGTGATCATGATCGTTTGTTCTGTATTCTGAGTCATGATCAATGCTGGGCCAATGTTATGAAAAATTTGCCCTCCCGAATATTAGGTAGGTACTTAAACTTCCTAAAAAATATGCACTTTTCAATAGTACTCTCCTATTGGATCGATATTACTAAAGATAAGCCAAAGAGTCTACCCACAGGGCGATAGACCGACTTCACCAGAGATACGATACGTGATAGCTCCTCAAATTCAATTCAAGATGTTCACCGTCACCAATTGTTCAGAATATTGGAAACAGATACGACACGACGCATACATGTCGGCCATTGTTCGATGTCCGATCTAATTACCTCAGATAGCTGGCATACTACTTGCCTATAGGTAGATAGGCAAAGAGAGATTGACAGAAGGCTGATTGACTGATTAATGTATGATGTAGAAATTAATGTGAGACGAAAATTTTCTCAAAATATTGATATTAAAACACAAGAGATAGAAGCCACATAAGTAGATGGAAATGATAGAAAATACTTTAAAAAGCTACGTCAACGTGTCAGGCTATGATTATAAAATGTTGACTGTATCTTTGATGACGTAGACATGTTATAAAAAGGATATTTATCAGTAGGGTTGGCGGTAAAAAACTGAAAAATAAATCTGTAGGCATTTTCACTGTTTCATAATTCAGTCAGTAATAATACCTAACTACTATTAAATACATGCGAATAGGATAATATATTCCTTAGTAGCACACTGAATGAATTCCGCACGAATAGGACCAATAGTAGGAGCCAATTCAATTAGCGGTCCTATCGGTAACAGCTATCTTTTACAGACAACCTTTGGATGGACAGGAATAACAAAGGAAAAGATAACGGGTTGATTCGTCCGGAATACACCCCTTTGTGGACTTAAATAAAATGAAAAACTCAATTTCGTAGGGGTACCTACCTAATGGTTGTCAGAGATAACAGTATGTTTGTGGTTAATGTAACTTGTAAATGTGGTTAACGTGTTATTAATTTGGTCATTTATTCTTTGTGTATCCTTGCTAACAATTCGAAAGTAACTGTCATCTCTCATCGCTACTGAACCATGAACCGTTTTGACGAAACTTAGTACATATTTGGAACCCAAAACAAGACTTAGCCTACTTTGATTCCTCAAAGAGAGCTCGTAATGGATGAGCGATATACGACCACCCCGCGGGCGAATCTGCGGGTGAAATCTAGTATTATAGAGGTAGGTATATCTATCAACAAACCAGACAACAAAGTTTTATTATTGCTTGCAAAGAAAAAAAAAGGAAGTTTCAAAACACTAGTTACTTATCTGAAAAATGCTTGATTGTAGACCTAAAAACCCTTAACTTATAATTAGCTGTAAAAGTAGATTTTAAGTTGTTTGGTTCTTATATAGTAAGACAATTGAGTTGGAAAATTAGTGACGTCATAGGTTGCTTCTGCAAATGCCATACAAAAATCTATGGAGGAAAAGCATTTTGACAGCTCATAAAAAGTATGTCAATTGAATGGTGGTGTCTAATACCCACTTATGTCAATTATGAGTAGAATTAGAACAGCGTTAGGTCGGTGACATTAAAGCATTACCGCAGCAGTTTGTATTAAATAAACAATGAGCATAATAGCTACCAGGAAATTAAAGGAAGGCTCGATAACTAGGTTATCGTATGTAGGTTAGGTACAGCCAACATAAAAATACCTACATATTTTATTTGATAAAAATCAACTGGTGCAAGTAGAGTCTCCACGAGTGAGTACCTAACTTTTTCAGGTGCTCCCTGGACGGTCAACCTCGCTACCATCCTTGCCAACCAAACTCTACACTACAGCATGATGCCACAAGTAAGACTATTTTAACTATTGTTTTACCAGTAGATAGCTTCAGGATAGATTTTAAGCGCGGTCTCTTCTTCCTAATACTATGGTCTGGTATCTTGGTACGTTAACAAAACTTGTTGCTGTTTTATTAAAATATCCCATCTTGTAAATCCGAAAGTACTTTTGATACTAATCAAAAAAATCTAGGGAAGGATATAGTCTGCTTTTTATATTGGACCGTTGCTAGTATTGAATAAATGAATATTTATTGATCTTACTCAGATTTACTGGCTACTGCCCCCATACCATGAACTCTTCTTAAAGGAGCAGACGCTGCCGCTGCGTGCAGTGTAGTTCGACGTCTTGGAACTCTAAAAAGGAAAAAATGTCTTTAAGTGTTCATGGTAGGGGTAGAAGACACTTTTAGACACTGACTTCACCCTCTGTAATGACCCCCTATTTACCTTAGTAGACAAACAGTATTAATCATTTCATGTATCATCTTATGTTGGCTAGATCTTATAAGCCCAACGATTTAAAGCTGTGTCCAAGAAGTTCCAAACCGTCTGCTGACTTGCTTAATCATTAGGGAAGTTGGAAATGGTCAATTTTATTAGAACCCTTATATTGAAAAGGGTTAACGATCGCTCTGTGTATGTAACAGGCGTTCTGATTGCACAGACATGTGAACATAGACAATGTATGATATGGATGTTGTCTGGCGTTCATACACTGACATTTTGACATACACTGGTTGTATAGTGGCATTTTCGTATTTAAGCGAGAGAAAAACTATGTTTCCTACATTTTTCATTGATTTCGAGTTCAATGCTCTTTAGGCAAAAACCAACATCTTGGTTGGCGTGGTAGATAGGAACCTGGTCCATTTAAATAAAAAAAATTAAAACATTGCCCCACACTACGAATTTCTCCTGTATCGTGGGTGCGAATCTCAAACATGAAATATCACATACACAAACACCCAGACTCGGGACAAACATCTGTGGATCGCACAAATTTTTGTCCCGTGCGGGAACCGCACCTGCAACTCCTAGCGCAGCGGTCCAAACGCTTAGCCACTGCGCCAATCAGGTCTTCATTGCTTATATTTCACTATAATGATATCTTGTTCCTATTCCTAAAGCGCTGACAATTCTGAATTCCAATGAGTAAAAATGCTCGACATAATTCAAAGTGTGGCTACGTGGGTGTATTCACCTCTACCTATCCCTTCAGGAAGCAGGCGTGTTATACATAAATGCAGTAAATACGCATGATTACGCATACGTGTGTGGCATACACGGCGCTCGTATTTGATGCGGTGTGTTGTGTGTATTGCACGGCATGCATGGCCGCTAATGGAGCCGTCCGCGCCGCCGACACGTAACACCGCAGTTAGCTATTGATGTCAAACCACCGGCCGGCGACCGCGGCGTGTCAATGTATGCCCATTGCCCAGTGGGCGGGGCTTTACGTACGGTGATGAGGACAATTCCCTGTCTACAGGCTGCACTTTATTAATTATAGGTAAGGTAACTAACTTCTGCCCGCGTCTTTGTTTGCATGATTTTTTTTTCGAGTTTTTTCTCGGATTAAAGTAGCCCATGTCCTTGTCCACGAAGGTCCATTCCAAATGTTAGTAAAAGAATTTAAAAAATCGGATAGATTTTTCCGGCAAAAATGTATACCTCTTTATAATATTAGTTTGTAGTAAATATACATATCTGTTTCGCGTAATTAATATCTTATGTCCTTTCTGAGGATTCAAGCGGGTTAGTCCTGAAAGCGTATCAGACAGACAGAGTCACTTTCGCATATAATTATCATAGAAATAAAATTGACGAAATTAAAAATAAAATGAATAATAATTTATCCAAATTAGTTACAAAATGTCCTGCTGCGCTGTTGCTTAATTTAATTTAGTTGAAGTCTGGCTGAGCTTAAACATATAATTGTTCCTCAATTCTCTTTCTTTGGTAATATTGTAAACTATACATACAACATTTAAGTGGAATTAATTTAGATATCTGCATATGTATCTACATGCTTAAAAACGATCTCAAAATAAAAACACTGTAATATTCACACCAACATTAAAGCTTTTTAAAAATATTATTTTACACAAGTGCTCGTATATCCATATCGTAAGATAATATTCCGTGTACAATCAACCTGCGCGGTGTGTGTGATCAGGTGCTGTTCCGGAGAACGGCGCACGCGCAACGGCTAAATATTGACATGACCTCCCCCTGCCACTGAACAAACACGCGACAGAAGGTACAAAGTAAATCAATATGTGTAAAATGTACTGTAGAACATTTTATTTTCATGATTTACCTACTTTTACAAACCGGCACCTCGGCTTCAAGTTGGATTCAAAACCATCACAATGTTTTGTCTCTCACTGAATTCTAAGTCATTAAAACTTCACATCGTTAATATTACAAAAAGTTCAGAATTCTTAGTCAAAATTAGACCATATCTTTGCATATTACCTAATTTTCTTAGTTCACCAACATCGCACATTAAAATTATGTAATTGAAAGTAACTACTGCTTACAGCATTTTCTTACCTGCCTAGAGATACTCAAAGTTTACACTATCGTAATCAGTTTACCTTCTGCATACAATAATGTATTGTCCCCCCCCTCCTCCGCCGGCACCCCGCCCCCGCCTCACGCAGTCTTGTTGAACCTCTTGTTTTCTTAAAGCTTCGAGCTGGGTGTTATTATGGATTACATGACATGTACCTAAAAGGCTTTCGTACCGAATTTTAGGTGAACAATTGAAGAGTAAAGATTATTGTACCGATAGGACATAGTATTGGAAAACGATTAGAATAGAATACATTAGTTGGTTGACATGTTTTTAATGGTTGTTTTGACTGGTCATTAACTACTGTTAAGTAAGTCATTTATAAGCGTTAGGCTTTGTATTAGGTTAAGGGTGGGTTGCACCAATCGCCTGTTATCGTTAAGTCCGTACGTCAATGTTAAGTTAGTAGGAAATTCTCATACAAGCGGGCATATTTAACGCTAACCAATATGTTAAAGTTGTTGGTGCAACTCACACTAAGTAAGTTATTCCCTTAACCAAGTGCTTCTGTACATTAAAATGATATTAGTGATATAATTCGAATTCATGTGCGTATTATAAATTAGTTATCAGTTGCTAATAACGGTGAAGGAAAACATCGTGAGGAAACCGGCACACCTGAGAGATTTTTCAACGGTGTGTAAAGCCATGTCAGAGGCCTACAGGCGGCTTAAACTCTGACACCAGGTTGTTCATCAACCATACGATAAGAAGAAGTGATATAATAACACAATGATGGTTCATTATGATTTCTTCTCGCATTGGTCTCCTGCAACAACAATACAAAGTGGTCAATAGAAAGGGATTATTCCGATCTGTCACCCTGCTCAGTCCCCTTAGGGATGCAGACAGAAAGAAAAAATCGATCTGTCACCCTGCTAGCGACGGGGGACAGACCGAACTTTCTTCACTTCTTAACGGTTTATCTGCTCCCCTAACATGGATAAGACAGATGAAACTATTTTATTCCTGTTTGTCCCCCATAGAATTTAATAACTATATTAATTTTTAAAAGTAATGTTACTCATCGTAAGTATTATATCAGAACAGAATAATCCATAGAATGAGAGGTTTAGTAGTTCTCCTTTGCCTGGGTAATGGTACGATACCTATGGACTTGCTTGTTGTTCGCAAAATTTGTCCATCAGTGGCTCGATCGAAGCCTCCTCTTTCTCATATCAGAAATAAATTTAATTTAGGATTTTACTCAATCTTTTACTTTTTTTACTAAATCATTTTGTTCTCTTCTATGAGTACCTGCCCAAAGACAGTGTCAGTCAATGGGCAGCAATGCAATATAAATAATTACATATTTAATTTCCAACATTCAAGTTCCAATCTAAAAACCTGCAATAATGGCTGCTCTTAAAATACTTGATTAAACTAATAAAAACATGAACGAGTCAAACGACTGCACATACCACACGACCCACCCTAGGGACAGATAGAATCATTGTTTTAAATTCATACACACTTAAATAGCGCCTTAACAAGTAAACTTTAAATGAAACACGCTGTATTTAATGACCTCACAATTATGTAAGAGACAGAATCAATACTCAGTGTATTGCACTACATTGACTACTAATACTAACATGCTTAATATCAGTAATGATTATGAATATCAATATTTTTACATAAAATAACTTGGATCATCATCAGCCGGAAGACGTCGACTGTTGAACAAAGGCCCTTAGAACGCCACAATGAATAACTTTAATACCAATGATAAATGTAAAAATGAATGATGAAAATCTTCAAACAGTGAAATACACAAAGGATAAACAACTTAGGTACCTATTACCACACTCATCTGTCTATTCTACAACACAAGAAACACTAGAAATCGTTCTCGTTTAGTGTTTTACTCCGTTCTCAGTTGTTGAAAAATAGTGCCTTACTTATACTTTCCTTGAACATCATTGTGGTGAGAAAAGTAATCGTATTATTATATTATTTATTATTAATATACATACATTTACTTTATGGATATACATAATAATATTTAAATTTAACTAATTGTATAATGAGCTATGTAGAAATAATCACTAAACAGGGAAGGTGGTCCCCAAGATACAGGTTAACCTAGTTTGGGGACCAACGTTCACATGTTTGTATGTTAAGATTAATACCAATAAATATTATTATTATTATACATGCAAAAGAAAACATACGTACCTAGTATAATTTCTGGTTCATCTTTCCCCAAATTACCAAAGTCATAACGCAAATAATTATTGACATTTCACGAGAGCCTGTAATTGATTTTCAGTGGCGAAACTTCCAAACTTCACTTGACTTCACAAATTCTAAATTACGTAAAAAGAAAACATTACAATTCGCAAATTAAAAACCTTTTTAAGATAAAAATCGCGGTTACATAGAAACTTTTAATAAGGCGACCTTTTAAAAGAAGATTTAAAAACATCGTAAAAAAAAGTTGTTTCTTTTTTCTGTAATTATAGGCAAGTGCAAGCTACTGTGGTTTTATCTGGGTTGGTTATGGGGTAGTTAAAAGTAAGGAGGGTCTTATTAAGCGGTCATCTCTCGCTTAGCTCGCAAGGAATGGGAGTAATAATAACTTGTAATAATTAAATAAATGTATGGAGTCTGTCAGATCAATATAAGCGGGCTAGCCTTAACCCCCCGTTAAAACTTTCTACGCAATCTAGTCTAAGAAAGCTTGACAGACTACTAAAACTACTAACTAGATAACTGGAACATAGTTTTTTATAACGTAGACGGTAGATGCAATTTTTACTAGAAAAGAGTACCTTTCGCGTTCCGTCATTGACAACAACTGATTGAATCGGTACGATTAGTGAGTGTCCCCTGAGGGTTATTAAATAATGAGCTGAAAAATGTGGGTTTATAAATATAACACTACATCACGCCTGTATTCCCCGAAGGGGCAGGCAGAGGTGCACATATAGATAGTACACTAACATTTCGTCGCCAGTCATGTTATAGATCCCAATGTAATAGGGGGCGAGGCTATAGCCATCAACCGGGCACAAATCCAGACTCCATGCTGCTACTAAGAATTACTTAATAGAAAAACAGCTCTGTCTTTCATCAATTATGAAAGGCGTGAATATTGTATGGACTAAAAGAAGAGTTCTATAGTGGGAAAGATAGGTATTTAAAAATGTATGCCAGTTATCGAATACTCTGACAGTTTGAGTTGAGTTTCGGCAACTTTACTTACTTTCACGTTGCCAAACTAAAGTATTTTTTGTAAAGTTCTTATTTTTATTGTCTTATACAACTTTACGGAGCTATGAATGCTTAAACAGACTTGTAAAGGTACTTAAGCTTCCAGAGTTCCAGAATACTTAAGTATTTATGATATTTCTGTCTCCTATTCGCATTTTGTCATATCAAAATATTTTTAGGAGTCTTTATAATAGTTTTAAATACACGTTCGTATGCAAGGAGTTGTCTTTGATATCTATCGTGTTTTCAATAAATCTTATCTTAATATGTAGAATGGACTTTCAGGTGGACATAGGCCACTTAAATCAAAGAAAAAACACGAAATAATTTTCCGCCAAGTCGAAGTCAGCCCTGATTCTAGTTACAGATATGTCGAAAAGCTATTTTCTTCTTCTTTTCCCCTTTCATAACAAGTTTTATAATTTCCTAAGACTTTTTCTACTCGTTAAGACAGTTAAGCCGTTTCCGCTCGCTATGAAGGCGCTTCCATGCCCCAATCAATAGCTAGTTATAACTGACTGAGACACATGTCTCAGTTTGCGTCCAGTGAGAATGGTCCTTACACTCATTTAAGATAAACGGGTTAAGTTCTGCTACTTTGTTGTAGCTACTTATGTGTAAATACGGTAGAGGTAATCTTTATGCCACTTTTATTTGTATATTAGTCTGTTAAAATAGTACCTAGAAAATATAACAGGATAACCCGTATTATGGTTCAGTTGACCAGTACGAAACGGGACCGGCAAGACGCCTAAATTCAAAAATATTTTTTTCTGTCTTTATAAAAACATGTGTCTTCATGAATAGAAAATAATTAATATTATAAGTTTATAATGTCCCACTGCAGGGCAAAAGTCTCATACTCTCTTTGCATAAGTCTCTGTCAAGGGCTGTCAACGTCCAGTCCTTCATGATCGTCATCTTAACATGCCTGTAATCCCCGAAGGGGAAGTCAGACGTGTTGTTTATCAAGAGTCTTTACATCCACATTTGGTCGCTGTTCATTAATCCTACTGGCAATGGCAAGCCTATTGCCAAACATGAATTAAGTTAAATTATAACAAAGAACATCATCTAAAGACTTGCCTATTGGAGGACGTGAATAACGTAACGTAAAGTAACTAACACCCAGTTAGAAACGCTTTCGACTTGAAGAGCGGGCGCGGCTACCGCGTTACCACGACGCAAAGCCTTTCAAAGTAACTTGTATTACAGCAACACATTTGTCTGTGTCTCCGGGCTCGTGAACGTCAATCTTAGGAACGGTTTGGTACCTATGCCAGGATTTCCCAAACTTTAGTTTGTATCTATTGGTAGGTCGCGGTCGTGGGCCCAAAAAAAAAATGACATTATTTTGCGAAGTAGATAGGTAGGAGTAACTTAGTGTTTACATTACAATTTTATACATAGCTAATGTATGTAAATGAAGACATACTGAGGCTGGGTGCACGCTTGATCGACAAAAATATACCTATTATAGACTGAAGCACGATGTCCTTAACTTGGTCGCAGTTGGTAGTTTACGATCCACTGACCAAACTTTTCTTTCAAATCAGTATCTCGTTTTCGGTCTATATCAGTTTGAGTACCACTGACACTTTTTTTAAATTCAGTGACACATTTGTTATGAGTTTGGGAACCATTGACCCAAACTGTATCGGTTACTATGCTTCAAGACTGAGAACGTAACGCGATATGGTTGGTTTTTTGCTTACAGAAAACTACTGAAGTTTGTTGTGCTATATTTTAGGGTTTCTTAGAGACGTTGTCTTCAGGTCGCTCTCGCTACTGCCGTTTAAGTTTGCAGAGTAACAGTCAATTATGATAAACTTTTTAAAGCCATGATCGATGATCATCAATCGATAGTCACTTGACCAGCGACGCTGTACTTAAATATTCTATCAAAACTGTGATCCATAAACTTAAATACCTATTTCGAGTAATGTAAAATTATTCTTAGAAGAAAATATTTATAGTTGATTATGGAATTGTAGGAAACAAACATCTTTGTAAAAACTCAGACGTTTATATTACACGATCAACGTGAAACGATGCGATAAGCCACTCAGGCGCATTAGGTGTGTGAAGCTGTGAATTAGTATTAATTTTTTCTCACACCTTTTGTGTAGACATGACACGTACTTTAGCTTTGTTTTATGAAGTAGTTAACAATCATAACTGCGTTGTCAGTTAACGTGGTAAACAATGGAAATGGGAAGAAAAATTAGTAACTGTCTTTGATGCTACTTACAGCCCACCTCGTCGAGGCAATACAGACTGGATTATAATAATAACATAGGAAACAATACAGTAGTGCTTAATGTTTGGTAGTTAAAAGGTGGGTATAATATATTATATATGCCCTTCATTCTTTGTATTGGACCATCGTACATAGACACATTAAATTAGATATTACTTAACTACGAGATACGATTGCCCGATTAAAACAAAACTTCGGTGGAACTAATCTACAAGAAAAATTTTGCAACAGACACGATGTGCTTTTACGAACAATTTGACAAAAAAAATTAGATTCTTTATAAGTTTCATTAAACAATAAGATCAAAACTTTACAGCGTACGTCATCAAATATTAATTATTTTCGAAGATAGATCTAAAATCCTCAGGGAATTAAGAACCAACAAACTTCATAGCGACTGCGTAGTTCAAAGTAGTTGATTGTACTGAAACTGCACTCGAATGACCTTCATGAGTATTTTGCAAGTTAAATATACCGGCTAAAGGTCACTGCAGTTGAAGGCTGCACACCGCACAGCCTTAACATAAGTTTTCATGAAGAGACAACCCTTGTGGCTTAATGATTAGACAGTGCTTAGAGTAGGGTGTAGAGTTCGACCTGATAAGGGCAATTTGGTGATCGAATTGCTACACTTTTTGCGAGTTTTATACCAATATGAGAGATAATTTGTGTGCTTTGTCAGCTAGAGTGAGCGTTAAAGCATGTGTCATTTTATCTGTAAAACGAACATAAAACATAAATTGATAGATTTTAATTAACTCTACATTTATCTACAATTTATTTCAAGAAGGATAATCACAGACTGCAAAAGTGTTATCATTGCAGGGTTGATAACTAATTAAGATTATATCGTTAATTAAATCACTGGCACCGAACTAATTAGATATGGATCACCCCTGTTCATACAAAGATTAATGAGCGCTGATAGGCTTGATGCCGTTCGCATGTGTTGATCATTATACGTGAGTGCGGCGCAGTAAAAGGATTGGCTTCAACTTTATTGTGAGCGTTAATGCACGTGTAAAACTGGACAACGTAATTTTCTGTTTTTTTTTTTTAAGGAATATTAACACGTTTTTTCCCTGTAGTTGGCGGGGTGTGCTTTTGCACCTTCAATTTCGCTAAAGATGGCATCCTGTATATTACTTCCTTCTTTATTATTTGCGGAAAAATGTTTTTAACTTTGTAGGTATTTTTTTTCGGGAAAGTGTGGAAGTCGCAGGCATATAGCTAGTACATAAATAAAGTAACGAGTATACTGGAACGTAAAAAAACGTGTTTTATAGAGAGCCGTTTTTGAACTGAACTTCTACGACTAGATTTATAGCTTTTGGCCTGAATGAAATAAAATTTGCGGATTATTTGCTGAATCTAGGTTAGACTGGAAACTGACCTCAACGTGTGGAAAAGCTTTGAATTTTCATTTCGCTTTATATTGGCTTTGGAAATTAGGTTGTGAATAGATGGTAGGTATAAGTAGCACTACTGTGAATACACATTACACTTCAGGCATTTGTTTATTTTTAGTGGTCCTTGTCTGTAAGCTATGTGTATTAAGGCCATTTCGTCTTCGGTAACATTATTTCCACTTAGTTCTCAGTTATAACATGTTTATTTATTTCGTATTTTTGTCGAGTATCATAAGAAACACCGACGAAATTTACAAAACTCGAAGATGTACTACCAAATAAAATATGATTTATGGTTAAAGTTGAATTATTTAATTTGATTGATTACTTGTTTAGTTTTGATTTGATCGATGGGTGCACGATTGAGGCTATATGCTCTAATCGTCGCGTTTACCTAAGATTTATGCGAAGCACAACATATACACTGCCAAGAATAAAGACGGGGATAAATAAATAACAAATCCTAGCATATTGTTAAAAAATTCCATATTAATACGGAAAAAATAGGTTCCAAGAATATTTCAACTTCGAACTTTTAAAAGAAGAGCAGTCCTCCTCTTATCGTGTCAACTTGTAATACATATTCAAAAGGTTGGTAGAGGGGCCATTTGTCCCTGGTACTGCTACTCGTAGTTTCTTTTAATGCACCCCAATGTGCAGTGCCATCTATCTTCCTAAACAATAAAGATCTCGTTATTTGTCACGTAATTCTCCCGTTGTATCCTAATTTATAGCTACTCAAGATCTTACTAGAAAGAAATATCGCGGATTTCACTTGCCTATCTTTCCGCGGAAGCTGTAAAAGTCTAGGGAAAATAATGGATGGCTTCTTGGTGGATCAGGAGTAGTGCTTAGAAGTGCCGCCGCGCCGCGAACATAGTGCACTACGAAGTGAACAGATAATACTACTGTAATAAGGTAATATAAATTGTAAAGAGTAGGTTTATAAAAAGGTTCAAATACTTACACCACGTTAAATTTTTCCCAAATTCCAGACATTGGAGATATGCTTATAACCAGCAGTGGGATTGAAGGTAATTGATGAAAAAGAAGAAATAGATTTAGTATAGTTCTCTTTGATGTTCCTTTGTTTATACAAAAAAAGCTGTACCTAAGTTTTTATTTAAAGAAAAATCAACAATTCATGTTTTTAACTTTTGAATGGTAAAGTCTTTCTAAGCGCTGACACGCAGAATAGAATATTTATTATTGAAAAACATGAGTACATATACATTTAAAAAAATGTATGATGTAGAATGTAGAAATGACACTGCAGTAAGACACTACAACTGACTTATCTACGATCTACACAAAAATAAAGCCATACCCTGGCATTATAGTTAATGAGGTTATAATACTTATCATTGACCGATATCAACAAATAAACAATAATCTGCTATTACCATTCTGTTCATGTCTGAATTAAGAGGAAAAATGGACCGATACTCTATAGAATGGGCGCGTAATAATGGGCCACTTGTGTAATCTACCCATAAAACTCCCATTTTGTTATAGTGTAACGAGGATATGTGTTCAGGGAGAGAGTGCCGTCATTGTAGCACAGCTAATATTTACAACCCCCTGTTGTCAGCCACGATATTAACGATATGAACTCTTACACGGTGAGCTAGGACCTTGATGAGGCATTATGGCTGCTCTGGCTTGGTTTGTAAACAGATTCGTATGTTCCGTAGTATGGATGTGATGTTAATAAGAGAGTAACTTTACCATTCAGCTATATACAGCGTTTGCTTAAAGAAAACACTAGTTGTGTACGGAAATGTCGTCCGTTCAGCTTTGAAATTCCAAAACGGCGGTTTTCTATGTACAAAAGCTGAATCGAGATGAATAAGTGTAGTTAGCACTGATAGCCGAGGGGTAGGACCGTTTGACTGCCAAGTCAAAGGTCGGAAGTTCAAACCCCGGCACGCACCAATGTCTTTTCGAATACATATAACATTAGTAATCAATTGCTAAAAACGGTGAAAAAATATCTTGAGGAAACCGGCACACCTGAGAGACTTTTCAACGGTGTGTAAAGCCATGTCAGAGGCTTACAGGCGGTTTAAACTTTGACACCAGGTTGTTCATCAACCATACGATAAGAAGAAGGAGAAGTGTAGTTAGTCCCTTAGTCGACTTTCATGTAAGCAGGCTGGTTTTTGGCTAAAGATTTATAATTGCTATTCGACGTGGCACTAGTGCACAGTTGACACCGATGAAGAAGAATGTTTTAATGCCATCTCGCCTGCTCCTCGCCCAATTTACTTAATCATGTTATGTTTCAAATTAAATAAAAGTGAAGAAGAAGCTTTAGCCCAGTTTTGGGAAACAAACCAAGCTAATTTAAAAAATGACGTCATCATAAAGTTACCTCCTCTATACATACGATAACCCAGGTATCGGCAGACTCCTAAAAGAAATCAAAACAACAGTAAAATAACCAAGAAAAAGTTTGTAAAAATCTGAAATCCCGTTACATACGAGTAGCATTGAGTACTGTTATGCAGCTCTTAAAATAGACACGGATTTCTATTTCCCTTTACATTTGCATAAGAAAAGACAGTTCCCTTTGTTCTAGTTTTCTGAAAGGATAAAATAGACATTATAACGTGCTGAGATTAATCGCTTGCGATTTGTTGTGGCTAGTGTGTGGGGTCGGTGCTGCTGTGGGTAACTGTGGGATAATATCCTAATAACAGAAGCTCTGTTTGTAATTTGGGATGAATAGAAGATTTCTTTGTTTTCTCTTCTTATTCTGTTCAGCCATTGTATCAAGATTCGCAGCTGTCCAAATAATTGCATATTTGTGATTTCAAACTTTCACGTGATAGTAAAAGTCTTCCTCTTAACGTTTTCGTTTTGAAGACTATTTAATAATTATGTCTTTTGCCCCCATATTAGCAAACTAAAATAAAAGTTTATTATAGTCAAAGCTACTAAATACATGTTAATACTTCTGGCATCGGTTAGGTTAATTACATCTTTAACTATGGTCCCAGACTAATCCGAACATTGGTATTTAAAAAAAATGTGCTTTTGCGAAATTCGTAGCATTCGTGTACAAAAAAGAAATGAATTCCTAGTTTTACCTACATAGTAATAGAAAATTATCCGGTACAAGGGACTACAGATAGATATCAGTAAGTATAAATATAACAATCAACACTAATAAAATTTATTTCAATCGCTTGCAGCCAAATTTTTCCAAAATTCGCACCACCATACTGTATTCACATAAAATATTTCGAAGATACATCAAAGATGGGTATTGGGTAGTCTGCCAAAGTGGTTTGTCATGTCAAGACCGACGCAATTACAGCGACATCAGCCGGCTCCCGGCCGTCGCAAAAACGAGACACCAACCTAAAATTGCAACAGCCGTCTTTGGTACAATTACCACTTTTTATCTGTTACTGCATTTTCGGCGGCGAAAAAAATGGTTTCATCAGAATATACATCAGGACCCCGTATGATGGAATTTAAGCTTAAAAACTTTTCGCCAGATTGCCGCTTTTTTGGTTCGGAGCTTTAGCTCAGCTTGTTGTTTTCTTTTTGAATTTTGGTCTTAATGTAATTGCGTTTTGTTATTATGGGTTGTATTATGTGAGAGGTTTTGATTGCGCACTTGATTGTTTTGGATGATAGATAGCTCTTTTATTTGATATTGACATAAATAATATTACAGAAAATTTACAAGATTGTTAATTGCATTCTTCGTCTATTAATAAAACTTGTTGTTTTATTAATAGACGAAGAATGCAATTAACTTTCTTGGTGGAGGAACAGAAGCTAAAAGGAAAGCAATAAATTGTGATAATTCAATTCAAAGTTTGTCTCGACTATTGTATTGTGTTTGCTATATCATCAGTAACGTAGCCCAAACTTTTACACCAACCCTCCACGATACATTAAATGATTACACGCCTCCTTAATCCAATACTGCTGCTAATTGTCTACAAAGAAGTACGTTAGCCAACAATAGTTACATCTAACTTTAAGAGCAGCCAGCATCAGTTAACACGACATTTTGGCGTGCAGCGAACGAGTTTACCTTACGGCCGAGCGCGTCAGTTAAAAGGTCGCAATGAAAACATTTAGGCGCCTAAGTAAACAAAAGTGGAAACGGCTTAACCTGCGTGTACCTACATTATTATGAGACCTTAGCCGACATCCGTTTATTGCTTGAGCGCCACTTTTAAGTCGGAACACAAGATTTTTTGGGATCGTATGCAATTGGAGGGACTAGAGACCATTCTTCTTCTTTAATAATAATAACCATTTATTTATACATAATATATAATACTATATTATATCTATTGTTATGTCGGTGGATAGTGGTGTGCCAGTCAGCTAGTAAATAGCGAGACTAACTGTTCACAATAAGCCGTACGACTATTTCATATAATTATGGTCACTATTGGAGGCTCTTTTAATGCATTTTCATATTTTAAATAAACTTCTATCAAGATTCAAATTCAAGCACCATTTGTTGGCTACACCGCAATAGCGTGTAACATCCTTTCGTCTAATTCTAAGTGACAACAATATTTATTATTGACTAGCTGACCCGGCCAACTTCGTACCGCTTTCTTACCTGGAGTTCCACGAATACTTCAAGATCAAAATGAGCTAAATCGGTCCAGCCGTTCTCGAGTTTTAGCGAGACTAACGAACAGCAATTCATTTTTATATATATAGATATTTTCAGATCAATAATAATCTCTTCGTCTAAAAGGTAATATCTTTGCGTATTACACAGAACTTATCTTTGTTCGCAAAACGTGGGTGTACGACACGTGACCTCCTTCCACCCTTTAAAGGATTACAAGCAAGATGTTGTATATATTATATTAAATTGAATGTTTGTCGGTTCGGATCGTGTTTTGCATAACAGATTATCGATTCTAATTCCCCAAGGTGACCCCTGTTGGGGTAGGAGCCTTCGCCCAGCCATGGAACGGTTGGAGGTCGCTATCGTGTGTAGATGAGCTTCATTTGAGCATGTTTGCTATGACCGCCCAGGTCACGCTAGTATTTAAGTACCATAGCCAGGTCACGCAAGTAATATGCTTCTGTGAATCATCATACATAATATATAAAAGACATTGGTAAGATAGGTAAGACATAGGACCTACCTACGACTACGAGTACAGTATATGAAGTCTTGTTGGTTTTCAAAAAGGGCAAGCCTATTTATATTCCATTGAAACCCTAGCATATCCTTTTCATCTCATTCACTCTTAATTATATATACTCCACGCTTTTCTCCAAAACATCTTAGATCATGGTCAGAATATGCACTCCTGATTGGCGCAGTCTTCCGCTAAGGGGTTCGATTCCCGCACGAAACAAAATTTTGTGAGATCCGCAGATGTTTGTCACGAGTCTGGGTGTTTGTGTATGTGATATTGCAAGTTTATGATCTAACCTACGATACAGGAGAACTAGGAAGTTCTCCTATCTTAGAAAACATTATTACTGTAGGAAGGAGGACACACAGGAGTGTGGGGCGACGTTTTAATAAAACGAAAACACAGTTTTTTTTTTTTAAACCCTGCCTATTCTTTATATAAACTCGTCCAACACGACATAATCCAACATTATTTTAGAACAACGACCAATATTTTTTAATCATTCGCAATAACGTACAGATAGCATAAAAAAGGCGTTACGAATCCGCAAATAATGTTTCCTACGGTATCGTTATCTAAAAACTAAAACAGACTAGGTACCTATCTCTACTGGATCAATAAAAAGATGCGAATAGATAAAATCGGAATAACATTATAAACAAACAGGTTCCTGCGATACCTAACACAACTTTGTCTCTCGAATTTATTTCAACTGCAGTCTGTACTTTGTTTCAAGCTTAATTAAGATCGTTTGCTTATAAAACTAATTAGGAATACTGTGTATGGATATCGTTACGCTTTTACTCGCCGAAGGGGTCGGCAGTTCATTAAACACCCATATTTTATTAGTGTAGGCAATCTAATATGGGCAGTTTAATGACATTTTTGTCAGAAAAAATATTATTAGTATTTAGTAAGTGTTTATATTCAAAGTATTTTTTTTTTATGTATTAGATGTCCTTCTTATAAAGAACGTCACATTGGTATTTGTCTTGGTAATTAAAATTAAAGAAAGAATCAGAATTAAATATCAACGATTATTATGCAATTTAATTTGAGTTTATTGGTTAGTTAACTCTTGTTATTTAATAAAGTTTTCTTCCGAATGACGTCATTCAAAGTGAGTCGCGCGACACAACAGAAAAAACTTACACATGCTGTTAAATAACAAAATATACATAGCCGGTATCGATTAGCAGCTTATCGGAATTCGCGTAGAGACTCCGAGGCATGGCCGCCGTTATCACACTTTGGTCAATATTCGTCAAATTAGCATTGATGCAAGGCGGCGAGGTCAACGACCCTGTTCGGTGAGCGTGGGAGCGGTGCGCGGGCGCAGTTTTTGCAACTACCCGACTAACTACCCGAGCGCGGCGGACAGGTAGTCCGCACCCGAATCTTAAGTATTCCACTCGGCTACTGCTTCGGGAATGCTTTATTGGAACTTGCTTTTAATTGGGGAATACAATAACGTGAGAGGTACCCGCTGAATATATATGTGGTAGTACAGTCAACAGTGTGTCTACCTTGAGAAGTTGCGCTTTTAAATTACTATCGAAAACGTTTGTTATTTCCATGCCAACGAGCACAAAGCTCTCGCACAAAGCTCTCGCACAAAGCTCTCGCACAAAGCTCTCTGGAGTTGACGCGATGAACCAAAATCGTTGAAGTACAGAAAATGCGACGTTCTATAACTATGACAATTTTCTCATACCCTGAACCGCATTTATGAAAACTTTACTTTTTTAAGTAATAGTAGTTAAAATATAGTATACAGTTTAAATTGCTGGAAACTTAACTAACATATAAAGCTATTTTGATCACTCAAGTTAGTTCACTAGCTTGAAAGTCGCCATATTTAATAGCTCTCACTTCAAGCCATTCTAGTTCGTAAACGAGCGCGTAAAGTATAACTTAGTTAAGTTGTGATAGCTATCAACCCCTCCACTGCTTTAGGTGCGCTACTAAACCTTGCATTTCATACCGGACTGATTACTTAGACTCCGCATATTAATTATAGGACCAATGATAGGTAAAAATTGTTAAATGTGTTAAGCAACATTTGATTATCAAAAACAACATTAAATGACACGTGGAAGTAGGACAGTATGTCTTAATTATAGGGAGTAGAAAACAGATGAGCTGAGTTTAGGTGAGCTGACCCCTTAGACAAGTGGCAAAACGCTTGATGAATAAGGGGTCTGATTAGTCTAGTTTTAACGTGACACTTTTTGCGCCTGGATATTTGTACAAGGTTTTCAATCAGTCGTTTACTAATAAATTTATTTATATTGGAGTCTGGACTGATTAGTTCGACGAAGCTGCGAAAATGGGTAACCTTTTTAACCAGTCTTTTAACTTATTATATCATTGTAGGTACTGAAGTCTGGACTGATTAGTTCGAGCTGCGCCAAATGGGGCTGTGATACGACTCCCATTTGTTATGCCAGTACCACACCGCTTTAATGAGCTACCGAAACGTTTTTTACTTATTAACGCTTTATTTGGTGTTTCTTAATCATTAAGTGCGATTGTTGAAACAGGGTGTTGTCAAGTGCGACTTCGAACGTAAAAGCGATTGCAGTAATAACAATTGTTGGAATTGCAGTCAGAAATTTGGAAATATAATGTGTTGGGACGTTGGTAAATAAAATTCTAGGGGCGTTCTGTATTGTTACGAGTAGAGCAACCATTTCGTATCTACTTACTAACTTTTAAACTATTGCGTTACATGATTATACGGGAATTAACGCGAACTCATGTTTTTAATTTTGGCTTAACGTTTCGACTGGCTTGCACCGGCCGTGGTCACAAGCAGACTGAGGATGCGGTGTCATTTCATATATTTTAGTCATTTTTCTAATAAATTGTTAATTCATAAAAGTATAAAAACGTACGCATGTGGCACATGTGTAGCATTTACTCATCAGTTCCGTATGCTCATAACTCACGACATAATAAAAAACCTTCGTAACTAAATGCCTGTTCACGAGCGCTGGTCTAGACTTGTCCAAACATGTTCAGGCTGTCTGTACTTACTGCCGACAACGATACCATTATGGTTCAGTATGAAGTAATTTATTTTTCCCAA
Source organism: Abrostola tripartita (assembly GCA_905340225.1). Lineage (NCBI taxonomy): Eukaryota > Metazoa > Arthropoda > Insecta > Lepidoptera > Noctuidae > Abrostola > Abrostola tripartita. The sequence goes on along the minus strand of HG996487.1, from coordinate 3,197,605 downwards.
CAGCTTCATTCGCAGCGCGAGAAAAACTCAAGCATCGGCTGCTTCACATGCAGTTATTCTAACCTGCTCTTTATCTCTTGGATCTTTGTTAACGTGCTTTATTTACTTATACGAAAATCAAGTAAAACAAAACCCAGCCGGTTATGCGTCATGTTTGTTATAAACAAAATGGTTTTATACAAAAAAGAAGGATCTAAATTGCGAAGTGCAGTTTCGCGGGACGCATGCGCGGCGCGACACACTTCGTTGAGGCGACGTCCACACTTTCATGTCAAACCGGTTGCCGCTACACGCCGCACACAGCCAGCGGCGCGTGTGTGCGCTGCCTTTGTCGTTCCTAAATCAAATTGCACTCGAACGTTTAAAACTAATACATTTGAATAAGTCAAGAAACCGATTAAGGACCATTCGGCCGTATTCGCGTTAGACGAGAATATAAGATTCGTTCCGTATTCAAATACTGGTAACTGTAAAACAACATAAATATTATTTAAGCGTAACAACGTATTTATTATGTATCGACAAACCATGACTAAACTAATAAAATTGTTCGTGAGAACCTAGCATTTTAATTGCTGATTGATTAAAAAAGTTTTTATACGATGTCATTCGAGTACCCGAAAATATATTATGAAACCTTTTACAAAATATCGTTGGTACAACCTAATTTGGCCGATCAAACACACCTCTATTTCACTCAGAGTAAAACTGGGTACAAAATAGAGTCCGTTAAATATCGCTAATAATAAAGCCTGGCATTTAATTAAGTACGCCAACACAATAGCTTAGTTTTTCATTGTCCTGGTAACACCCACAAAGTTTTACTTTGTATTGTAATAACGTCATTTCAATAGAAAAGTTTTAACTTCCTTTACAGGTGTACAACAATGGAATACTAAATCTCTTTTGTTTTATTATGCCTAACATAATAAGTGACCCAGTGTTCAGTTTCGACGGAAAAAAATAACAATCGTTCTTTTTAATTTATATTAAACCGAAATCACAAAAAATACTATATTAACTACATTATATAGCAAATTTTAGAAAATAATGATAAAAATGTATCTCACCGTAAAATCTACAAAAAGGTTAGAGAGATGTAGTCTTTATACCTACAAAAGTCATCGTCAAATATAAAATAGTTTCAAGCAAAGGGGGGTTCAGCTGAAATTAAGGCAGCTTAAAGCTCATACTGTTATCTAAAAAAAATCCCTAATTCGAAACGTGTAACGGTTCATCAAATTTTGGGCTCATCGATATTGAAAATGGGCGGTGTCCTTTTATCGCGAATAATTTGCACCACAGATTATCATGGCCAATTATAATGGGTAGGGTAATCTCCGATACTTGTCCGATCGTTTTGCCGTATGTATGCAAGTTATTTACATAAATGGCAGCTACGCTAAATGATTTTATCTAGTCGAGACATGGCTCTGTAAACGCTGCGTATGGCTGACGCCCGCCATTTCAATGATCGGGTCTCAATTAGACGTTTTTACTTCGCGTTTCGTTGTTAACAACGCTGTAGATTAGCCAATCGCGTAAGTAATCTTAAGACGGGTGCGTATGATACTAAGAGATGTTAATAGAACGCAGGATTAAATATAGACGAGCCTCGGTATATTAACGAGTAATTCGCTTTAGCATTTTACATTAAGTATCAATAAATTGAATTATACTAGTCTTATAAGCCAAGATCGCAGAAATTATGCTCTAAGGACCAATGAAAAGCAATATTTCCACATTAATAAAAGTCTTTTAAGACATAAAATACTTTAAATAACCCAAAATAGACATGCGAAGTCAATCGGTTTTACAGAGATGAGTTTTATCCACAAACAGATCAGTATTAACGCAAATGAAAATGGTATGGATCAAAGGACCATTTTTCATAATACCTTCCCTGAAAGGCGGACTGAAATAATTCATAAAAGAATTAGGCTATTTGAAATAAGCCTAGACTACCTACGTACAAAAAAACTCAAGGGAGAACTCCCTAATAGTCTCAGCGGCTCATATATTACCGTTCATAAGAAATCCCGATAAAATGAATATATTTAAAGAAGAGGTCTTTATTTTTCTACATCCCACGTGTTTATTCAGCCATTTGTCCAAACTCGCGACTTACAGCGAAGATTCTCAGCTAGTCTAGCATTTCTTTAGTACATTTTTTCACATTTTTATCTATTGAATGTGACAGCGGTCCTTTAGAGCTTACCGTTTACGCGTGGATAACTTAATGTAATTTATTTTATTTACCAAGAAAATATGCCAGGCAACGTTTAGACTATTTTGCATTACACTGCGCGTTTTAAATGCCAGTTTTGTAGGCAATCCCGAACTTGTTGCTGTAGTGGCGTAATGGATGTGAAACTGAGTGTCCGACTACGTTGGTTGCGCGCTCTAGCACATTTCTAACACGAAATTACGAAGTCGCTATTACGTGTCATTTGTGTTACTTTCATTTTAAATTAAGACAAGTTTTCTAAATATTTTTGTGAAGAGCCTTAGTCGTAAATAATTTAATATAGATTAGTTCATGGGGCTTAAGGTCTGAATAGACTGAACCGCAATGCAATACATTTACATGTTTAAGATCGCAAACCTCTCACTTGTACCCTTTTTGAGAACTAACATATCGTTGATTAATCTAATAACAAAATTTTAAATTGAATTGCGGGTATTATTTTGTATAGAGACATATAGTATTAGAATTCTAATCTTGTGAAATAAACATGCTATATTCCTGGAACACCTAACACTTTCCGTACCTAAGGACCAATAATGGCATGACAGCCCACCTGTAATAAAACAAGTAACTGTAGCCCCCAACGACAATAAACTAAAATTTTCACGACAAAAGTCAAGGAACTAAAACAAAAACTACAAAGCAAGGAACATACTACTAATTACTAAACTCATTGGCGTCGGCAGCGGGCAACGGCTTACCTTTACGTTTACGTTGCAATCTCAACTAATTGAATTTGAGTAGACGACTCACACAATTGCCGCCAAGCGAGCTACATGCCACATAAAGATGTTTTATTATGCACGTCGTGTGTGTGACAAGTGCAGCGAACTAAGGGTTAGGACATGGTGGAGAAGGGAGCGGAGAAGAATGAACTTTATTAGCTAACCGATTCAGACGGCGACTTCTTCTGCGTGGTAAAATGTTCGTGTTCTTGACGGGTTTTAAATAGTTTATGTCCATTGCCCATCTTGAAGATCCATTCTAAATATTGGTGCAATAACTCAAATTGATAAAGGGAATTTGAAAATAATGGACACGAGTGGAATTCGAAGCGCGAGCTTCGCCGATCCTTCCAACTAAGCTACCGTGTCGCTCGTGTCCATTATTTTCAAATTTTCTTTATCAATTTAAAGTTTAGTTTAGCACGGGCAACTATAATACTAAAATGATATCAAAAATCTTGGTGAAATAATTTTATAAATTGGAATAGTTTTTAAGTTTACCCCTTACATACAAACTGTACCTTTAGTATATATAATAGTATAAACAACTGCAAATCGTGCTACTGCTGGCAATAAAGAATCAGTTTAACCTCGTAGTGCATCGCCAAAGAGTCTATAATCCTGGCTCTAGCCTCCAAGTAGCATTTGCAGTTTATATGGCTGGTAACAAATGGCTTTATTCCGTTCCCAAATAATTTTTATTACCACTATTCTTTTTCTCAGACTTAATAATAAATAAATAACAATCAAAATGTTAATTGAATTTTAATGAAACCAGTTTGGCAGCACACAATGATAAAAAATCTGTATGTATTAAAACTAAAGCTAAATTACAAGGATCTGCATTTGATTATATAAAAGATGAACCTGTCAACCCAAATGATAAATCAACCAGGCTTTCATCGGATAATCAGGCCACCCATTTACTCTTCGTGGATGACAGTTTCGCTCCAGATATCGCCATTCAACTAGCAAAATTACAAATACGAAGTTTAATCTTGAATCTTTTCCATTTTTCATTATCCAAAGCGTTCCATTGCTAGGTAGCTCTTATTAGGCACCATTTACTTCAGCCCTGGGTCCAATCCGGTCCTACTACTGGATACATAAGTGCCATTCAATTCTATTCTGTGGTTTGACCCAATATTTCGTAAACATATTTTCTATTACTACCCTAACTACCTACGTAATATTTCAACGAGATAAAATTGAGACTTCAAAGAACGCTGAAGCACCCTCAATGCGTCTAGATACCAACGGTCCCCTCTCCAGCACTGTGAGAGTTTCTCCAGGTTTCTTTGTTATGGTCATTTCTGGAATTGAATAGAAAACATAAAACGAAGTGAAAAAACGAGTTCAGCTCTAAAGTTAGGGAAAAATATTAACATATTATGAAGAAATATGGCTAAAGTTTTGAAGGAAAAAATCTGTGTACTCTCCTTAAAAGTTGTTAATAGGCGCTTAAGGACGCAGCTAAGATTTTTGGGAGCGAGCTAAACGATAACGTTTATCTAGAGGACAAAAACATTAAACGTTCCTTTTAGCTGAATATTCATTTTTCTCGCTTCACCCTAAGTGGATGAAATGTTCTGTTTTAAGAAATACAAACTGACTGAATTCATAAAAGTTACTACTAAAAGCCGTAGTTAATCTATCTAGATACTAGCTCCCACCAATCTCTTATTATACTCAATTGACTACAAAATTCTAATAATAAAGCTTCTGCAGACGATAATATAAAAACTATCACCAAAATTATGTACTTAATCATTCTAACCAAAAGTTGAAATCACTTGAGTAAATAAGCTACACAATTCAATGGTTTAGTTTATCGCCCCGCTGTCGTCGCACCACTGTGTGCGCAAACCTACATGCGCGGGCGCAGCGGAGACAACAATGGCGGGAGTCGGGAGGTCGCGACACAGCGTCACGCGGCCCCGCTCGTGTTTGCTCGACAAACTCGCCGCGCTCGCTTCTTGCTCAAACACCGTCACTAGAAGCTGTTTCACATACTACTTCAGTTTTTTACTTCTTAAAAGCCCCGTGATACACGGGTGGTGATACACTCCATTAGATGTTAACGGTAGTGTGTACTGGCCCTTAATTACAAGATAGTTCTGATGAAATATATAAAATAACGATGTAAAATATTTCAATTGCTCAGAGTAAAACTTCCTAGAATTTGTTGAAGAAGCACAAAGGAATATCTTAAGACGCGGAAATCTCTCTTCTGTCATAGTAATACTTAAACACTTGTACTACAGTGCCTATCCTAGCGTTAGCAACATAAATGCTTAACGAACAGCATCTCAGTAAACGGCATAATAAAAAAGATCTAAGAAAACTCTAGTTAAGTTCATTTTTTATCACATTTTCATTTGCTTACAAGCTAGGGTCAGCTACCGAGTAAATTCTTTCAGTTTTTATTTCTTCTCCTTTATAAGCAGCTGTTGTAAGACCTGAAAATAAGAAAAAATCAAAACCACTTTCAGCCTTTGAAAGCTCTCATCTGCTCAAAACGTGAAAAGACGCAAAATAAAAATGTAAGGAACTTCTTTCATCGTGGTCATCTTCGTTCGTGGCTACGGATGTGTCGGGCAGAGCTCGACATAACGAGCCAGACACAAGCGAAACAGCGTTGTGTGTGGTCACACTTCACACTTGCCTAGATGGGCGGTTGAACAAATGTTCCAGGGGGCTTTTAAGTCGATCCCATTAATGGTACATGGCCCTTCTCGCCCCGAGGTCTTCACAATTCCAACACGGAAATCTATTAACAGTAAAATCGCGATGACAATGAATAGTCTACATTCTTCCTTGAACATTTATGTCGCTGAAGAAATAAAATAAACGGCATTGTAGAGGCTGTCAACGGCAGCACTTTGAATCATATTAGAAAACCTTTCTCCTTAAGATTCTTGACCGTTCCGTTTTATGAGATGTCGTTGTTCCATTGTTTTACATTATAACTTATAAGGACTAATAACAAGTATAATTAAAAATTAATTCGGAATATTACTTTTCATTGTGATGTAAATCAAGCAGCACACAACTGGCACACGCCGTACGTTCGTAGTAAGGGTGCGCTGAAAGCCTTTATTATGATAGGTGTACTGTCGCGTCACTGTTATTGTACGCCCGTATCTATCAGGAAGTAACACCACATTCTCAGCGAGCACAATGGCGACAAGCGAGCGTGAGTCGTTAACTTGACGCCTATTGAAAAGAAAATTCGCTCGCACACTCGTTGACATCGAATCGATATGAGAAAACCACTCTAAATAGAGCGGTCCGACTGTTATCAAGTCTAGACGACGCTAATGAACTAGAGAGCGATTCGATCTTTTTTACCTTTCGGCGGGACGTCGCCGCCGTCGAATCTTGACCGTATCAATCATAATTGGCGGCTTTTTGCGATTTCGAGAATCGCAGTGCTGCGTGCACGCATGGTGATGGCGGGGGCGGGCGAGCGGCACGCGGGGGGGTGTCACTGTGCAAATGCACTCGTAAACCTGGCCCGAGGTCAACGCACCCCCTCTCCGCGCGGCCGGCCCCGCCCCGCGCACCCCCGGGCCTATAAAACGTTTACCGCTACAATATATTTATTTTATTATAGACGTAGCAGGTCTACGGCTACGGGTGGGTCGCCGCCGTGCAAACCGCATCATGCACTTTTGTCTGTTCCCTACACTCGTGTTGTATTGTAATTGGCAAACGAATACGTCTCGCCGGCCGCCACCCGAGCCATTTCATCATGCCTTTTATCTTCATTTAAATTCATACGTTAGCCATCTATTTATACAATTGCAAAAAATGAATATTTATAAAGCTAATCTAAGATCAAATGGTCTGTTTTACATCAAGCTTTAACATTATACATTAGGTATGCCTTGTTAATATTAGCGAAATATTCTCGAGAGAATGTTGAGTCGTGCCTTTGTGCCATGTGAAAATGATCGGTTAATCGCCCCAACATGGGTAAAAATACTTTAGCAATTACAAGCATTACAATTAGAAGCGATTCATGCGATTAAGGCGTCACTTGTGCTGGAGGATTACGTCGTTCACACAGTAACACGTAACGAGTGATGCCGTTTAGACACTAATTGTAATTCGGATCGATCTGGCGACGACGAGATACGGATTTATAAAGTGCTTTGATTTTATTACCTATTAAAATAATTCAGAGAGAATTTATTCATGATCTCGATCATTCTTATCTATAATCTGTTGACACAATACTGTTAACATGTTTTTATTGAGAATTATTTTATTGCTTATTAAACTGCAAATTTTTGGACGCGTAGAATTTTGGGAAGTCTAGTCTGAAGAACCTATATTTTTTATTATGACGAGTTTATCTCAAAAGTTGTTGTTTTAATATATAAGGGTATGTATATCATCACATATTTGTATCTTTTTGACCCGAATGGCGCAGCGGTAGTGAGGCTGCCTTACGTTCATAGGGTTCCGGGTTCGAATCCCGGTAGGAGCAAGTGTTTGTGTGATGAGCATGTACATTTGTTTCCGAGTCATGGATGTTTATATGTATAATAAGTATGTATTTACAAACAAAAAAGTATCTATGTAGTATATCAACTATCTGGTGTCCACGACACAAGCCTCGTTGCTTAGTGTGGCACTAGATGGCGCTGTGTGTAATGTCCAGCGATATTTATTTATTTATTTTATTTTTTTAGCGTAGGCCGAGGTGTGCACACTTACATTTCGCCAGGCAATATATGTCTCGTGTAACAAGAGGCGTTTGTAGTGCCATTTATCGAGCACAATTCCATTACAGATAAAGATTAGACAGTGGACAATGGTGGTGTAGAATAACAGAGAAAGGCAGAATTTACTGTATTTGGAGTGGTATAGTAATTTAATTTATCATGTGAGATGAGTAATAACATGCTAGGTGGCTATTGCGGATGCGGGCGCATTGTGCAAGGCTCTTACCGCAGTCCGCAGCAGGCGACGTAGGGAGTCGCACGTTGTATATACCCACCATGCTGTACTGCTGCCGTCCCACGGGATTAACAGTAAAACACCAACTTTAAGCCAAACCCATCCCAGCACGATTTATGTCCTAGTAAATTTCTAATGATGTCCCACTCCGGACAGAAGGACCAATATTTTGCTTGAAACAGCTCTGCGGATGGGAGCTTGTACTATTAATAGATAAAGTGTGAATTCTGTGTACACAATGGCCGTCACCTTGACATCTATTACTGCATTTGTATTCATGACACCTATTTGAATATTATTTGTATATTGTATAGGCTGTCAATAGGTATGCATGCAAAGCGTAGGGGCGACGAACGGCAGGATTTTGGACGTCTACGTATGAGAACATTAGTTATAAAATAGGCCAATTACTTTGCCTTAAATTATGTACCTTTAAGCTTTGGACGTAACGATAAAAATCACAATCAGAATAACAACTCTTCAAGTTCTAAAACTTTGTACTATGCTGAAATCGAATCTGCAATCCCTTGGCATAGAAAACCAAGTACCTACTCAACACTACTGGCTATAGCATTTCAATACAGAAGCCCTATTTCCTTTCTTAGAACAGCTCAAAAATGTCAATGTACTGTCTAAAGTATAAGCTTCTTAAAAGCTTTCCATTTTTGTGTCAAGCTCGCCCAATCGGGCAGAAGTAATCGTTTCACATTAAATTTAAAAAGGTACAAAGTTTAGTCTTTTACATAAAAAAAGTTTGGCTGCGTGATCGAATTTAATGTAGAAAAAGTGTGCGGGAATCTTGACAAGGGTGCTTGAGTGAACCTTATAAATAAACATGCTGGATATCATTTCTTGTTCAATTTTAATTTTCTCCGAACGACTTTTTAGGATAATGGATTTTTACTGGAAAGTAATTGGGAAAGATGGAGGATAATTAGCTGGAAAGTGTTTTAGTGTCGATAATAATTAAGTACTCTGTTCCTATATTTAATTATAACAAATACAAATTAGCAATTTAGTAATAATGTCCTCCTGACCGAATTTCGTTCACGGCGGCCTGTCTCAGTTGAGACTAGCCATCTGCGCAGGAGATATTATAGTGCACAAGTATGCACGCAGACACAGGTGCACTCCCTATTCCCTCACTCTCATAGTCCGATGGGACGGCAGACCGAAACGACCGGAGAGAGATCAGGCGCAGGACCAACGGCTTAACGTGCCTTCCGAAGCACGGTGGGGTCTCGACATGTGAAAACGGTCACCCATCACAAGACTGACCTCGGCGAGCACGGCTTAACCTCGCAGATCGACTGATCTGCCGGGTAGCTGCATAGCTACGAGCCCCACAGTTATTTAGTATATGTTGATTAACATTATTACTATTAGTAAAAAATAAATAACACAGATCGACAGAGTTTAGCATGTTTTTTATTATTTTCGAGAACTTTATTTTGATTTTATCAATTCTAGAGATATATTTTGATAATCCTTCTTTTTTGGTATTAAAGTAAAACAAGAACGAAAATGTCAGTATTTATCATCTAAAGTAAATAAAATGAACAGTCACTCCACCAGAACGTCAATATATTACTGAAGCTAATTCTTTCCTTCCTCTAACACGTAAACTCGGAAAATAAAGCAGGTGCTAGCCGCCAAGGCTATAACTCTCAGATCATAAAACAAATTGCGTAGGTCTAACTGATGCTGATCATTATAGATACTGTACCTCAACCATGAGATCTTCAAGTAAACTCGCAAGCGACCACGTATAATATTTGCATGGTAAACTACACAGCGCAGCGCTTCGAGCGGTTATTTTACCAATAAAAAAAATATTATATGAATTATTAATTTATATATTATTTAATCATTATTTAAGTAACTATCATCATAGCACTATATAGGTATTTAAATATCCTTTTTACAGTTTTTTTCCTGCGTCCGAGCCAACTGCGAATCAGCTCAGCATATGCTAAGTGTAGAAGACCTAGTTCCACACTCAGCATATGCTGAGTCGGTGACCTTTTCGTTCCTGCATGTTTGACAGTACTACTGGTTGTTTGCTTATGTCTTGTCTTGTATTTATGGTATTATGTATTGTGTTGAAAAAATGTTATTATATTCTAATAAGTAGGGAATTATAGTTTGCTAAACAATTATTTTACGTGGTCGCAATCGAGTTTACGTGAGAAATCTCATAGTTGAGGTAGCCGGTAGGTACTCATCTTGCATAACTAGTTGTCGCTTCGTACGCACCCGAGTCCTAATTATAACCGTAAGGGCAAAGGCCTATTGGACATTTTATTGTTCGAGCAGGACTGCGTTAAATGACGTCACATTTAATTGTTTTTATGACTTTACTTTGATGCTGGCACACACAAAGAGAGGCCTACACCCAGCAAGCTGAAGTCGGGCTGCGGATGATGATGATGACTTTACTTTTATATATAAGTTTATAACACTGGCTCTAGTGTGAGTTTGTTGACAGCTAACTTAACTTCAGCGTTTGCGCTTTAACTTTTGTGAAAAGAAAACGCAAGTTACACAGTGTAGACTTATTTTGACATTAGTTTTAAGCTTAGACCATTAACAATATTTGGTATTTAAAATCTATGGTTTTAAGCTGGCATTCTTACTTTCCTCGTAATTCAAACGAGTTATTAGCATGGTAGTTTTTTAACTTTTTTAAAGGACAAAAGCTAAAACAGAAATGAATATTTGTGTACAAATAAGGTTTTATTGAAATAGGTACACACTATTGTTTTGTTTGCCCAGTGAGGCGCTAACGACCTTAGCTGTGTATTTTTAGATCTAGTAACTAGCTTGGCCGACTTTTATGTGGTATAATAATATGTTATCGATATGATCTGCAAGAGATGAAAGGCCAAAGTATTTAATTGAAGTATTTATTACCTAAGCTCCATTTATGAAATAGATTTAGTGTACCAAGTAGTTCTAAGAAACGAATCATTCCACAGTTTTTTCAACTGATTTTAATCTCTATATGCATAATAGAAAAAACTATTTTCGCTTAACAACTATTTACTACAGCTATCATATATAAAAGGTTGTCATAATTATTTCTAATGCAATAGAATTAATAAAAATAGGTAGAACGGACGCTATTTTATTATTTTTATTTATTAAGTATATATATGTATATATAAAACTATACTAGTAGTAGTATAAAAGTATATGTATACTTATACAATGCCCCACAAAACCGTTTACACAGTTTGTCTGTAGATATGACGACCCGATTGGTGCAGTGGCTAAACGATTGGACTGCTGCGCTAAGGGTTGCGGGTTCGATTCCCGCACGGGACAAAAATTTGTGCGATCCACAGATATTTGTACCGAGTCTGGGTGTTTGTGTATGTGATATTACATATTTGTGAAACGCACCCACGATACAGGAGAAATTCCTAGTGTGGGGCGACGTTCTTTTAAAAAAAAAAAAATTACTAAGCCCTTCCTTCGCAACTATGTATATTTCAAATTGTGAAAATATGAATCTAATTTTCAATAAGTTTAAGAAAAAATACATACCTAAATACCGAAAGTAGAAAACAAAATTTTCGTTTTTCCTTTTATTTATAAACTGACGCAACTGATAACCGAATTCACGTAGCAAGCCCCCATGAAACGACTTTAGAATTTTAATTAGACATCAACAGGCCTTTTCACAAAGTTTTATGTGCGTTTGCACAATTTTCCCATAGAAATAAGACGCAAATTTCCAACTGTATGTACCTATTAAACTAAACTGGAAGGAGTTGGGAGCATTTGTATTTATAGTTCATAAACATAACATAACGCGGTTCGCCAGTTATGTTATAGGTCCCAATATAATAGGGGGCGAGCCTACTCCCATCAATCAGGCACAAATCCAGACTCCGTGCTGCTACTGAGAATTACCTAATAAAAAAACCCATTAACATTTTGCCCATTTCGGGATTTCAACCCAGGACCTCGTGCTTCGCAGTCATACTTTGCGACCACTAGACCAACGAGGCAGTTATTATATAGTTCGATTACATTCACATTGCCAAGCATGTAAACGAAGTGCTGCAATAGCTTACAAAAAGTTTGTTTTTATCGATTAAACCAGAAATCAAAGGTTTTATAATAATTTTCAACGTTTAATGTACAAAAATAAATCAAATCTCCTATTCGTACTGAATCAGATTTTTCTGACTAAAATAATTCATTACTTAGCCTTACCTTGTTCTCGCAAGAAACTTAGAAAGGAATAATTACATCCCGTCTTTTAGTTCGCAATAAATGTAATTTTAATCACTACTAGTGCTAGTTAGCGTCTATTGTCAGGTAAAAGTCCAGTAACCACGTAAAAAGACCAATTTGTTTAGTATTTTACATTATGACTGTTCTCTTTCACTGATGCTAGTTAGAACGAGATTATAGGCAAGTAAAATTGATAATTAATTTAATTCATGTCTTTCAAAATGAGATCTATCTTCCAATTGGGTAGTTGACACCATAGGAACCTGCTCATTTAGTTAAGTAGAACTTAGATTTGTAGTCGAATATTGTATTTTATGTTGATATTGTTAATAACCAATAATTCCTAGATACAACTAACTGTTACAGAAACAAGTTAACTGTAAGACTTCGTTTTTAGTTGCTAATCAATAGAAACTTCCTCAATTATTGGGAGTTAGCAATATAGTGACGTCATAATTTGCCATACCAAATCTATAGAAGAGTAGTGTTTTGAAAGCTCATAAAAAGCTCGTTAATTGACAGGTTGTGTCAATCTAATTACTTTGTTACTTGAAATGTGTACCTACTTTACCTTGTATTATTTGTGATTCTTACCAAAGAGTAGAAAATCTAAAATTAGTATCAATTTAAACAGCGCTACAGCAGTAAGTAATATTTTAAACAACTCATCTTTGTTTACATTCTCAGCTACGTATAAAGAACAGAGTTATAGCCGGGTCAGAGTGTAGTTAAAATAATAATATGGTGGTATTGTTTTTCGCCAGTGCGTTCGCCTCGTCATGCGTAGCTGCGTGCCGTGCGACCTAAGGGTGGACCCAGCAACAATAGAAATGGCCACAAACACTCGACTAACGTGCTATAGCTTAGAAAATATGCATTCCTAGTACATTTATTGGAAATTTTCATAGTGTGGGAGAATTTATTGCGCACGTAAGTACTTTTTCTTGTGATGTATATCGACATTTATAGATTAAAAAGTGAGTATTGGCTAGTATTTTAACCTATTTATTTTTTAGTTAAAAAAGGATTTCTTTTTTCTTCTTTTATCGTATGCTTGACTGATGTATGATTAAAAACCTGGCGTTAGAGTTTAAACCGCCTGTAGGCGCCTAACATGGCTTTACACACCGTTGAAAAATCTCTCAGCTGTGCCGGTTTCGAATGTGTTGTTCGATGTTTTTCTTTACCGTTTTTAGCAACTGATAGGTAACTAATTTACTTGTAGAACGCATAATCACACATGAATTCGAAAAGGCATTTGTGCCGGGGTTCGAACTGGCGACTTTTGACTTGGCAGTCCTACGGTCATACATCTCGGCTGTCACTGCTTAGGTGCTACCTTATTCCTTTTTAAGGTTGAAAATAGACGATTAATTATTATTCTCGTATTATATTTCTGTAGGTAGTTTTCTTAAAGATATTCATAATGTTCTATTAATTGAAAACTAACAAAATTTAACGTAAATTTTATCTGTCTGTCTTAGATCATTGACCTTGATGACCTTATGTGTCTGGCATATAATATGTTAATTACTGAACTATCTTAAGCTGAACAATTACTACCTCATTAGTTTCGTCACAAATAAGGCTAATAAGCACGAGATAATAAAGATTATATTCCCATGTCGGCTGTGAATATAATTTAATAAATCTGAGAGTATTCCCACTTCCTATTGCGTCCAGAATCTTACTTATTACTTGCAGAAAAGCAATTAAAAATAGTATCTAATATTTTCGATGCCTCAATGAACGCTTCTTCTTCTTCTTATCGTATGGTTGATGAACAACCTATGATGAATGAATGAATGAACGCTAAACGCGTCCGACTGCTGAGCATGAGTTCTTAAGTTTAAAACCCAGGTCGGGCTAGGTGTTACTAGGTTTTCCATTGGGTAATTGTCAGGAGCAGCGCCGCGTCTAGATTTGTGCCCGGTTGATGGCAATAGGCTCGCCTCCATTACATAGGGATCTATAATGGCAAATGTGGGAGTACTACTCGCCTCTGACTACCCATTCGGGGAATACATTACGTGATAGTATGTAAAGATTAATAATTTCATATCTGCTGTAATTAATATTCCCAACATGACTTACCTGTACAACTTGGGGGACTACATAAGTATTAGTCATGTCATAAGCCTATCCCACTGACATAGACCTCTCCTATGGCAGGCGACCGAGCTCGACTTAGATGTGACAAAAAATATCCTGAAGCCAAAGACACATCCTCCATCTTATGACCGCATCCTAGTGTTAAAGCTGTGACAAACAAACTGCTCGAATAATATCGTATTCATGAAAAATTATGCGCAAATATACCTAAATTATGCATTTGACGTTCATATATATTATTTGACATTTGACGACCTGATTGGCTATATAAGCGCTTGGACTGCTGCGCTAAGGGTAGCGGGTTCGATTCCTGCACGGGACAAAAAAATGTGAAATCCGCAGATTCTTAATTACGTATCAAATGCACTGATACAGAAGAAACTCGAAATGGAAAAACTAATTTCCAAAAACGTCTGTCCCCATTTTTGGCTTTACTATTAGGAACTACTTGGTATTCAAAATCTATGGTTTCGTTTTTGATATTCAAATTCTAGTCATATCATCACTCTGCCAATTTGTCCTACTACCGTAAAACAACAAAGGTACTTACATTTATTTCATTGTCACATATTTTTGAAACTAAACCACATAATTTTCTTATCCGCCTGATAAATTGGTATAAACTTAGCAAGAATTAGTTTCACAAGTGAACATTAACTGTAGATAGATCTGTTATCTGCAAGCATACATCTTGGTCTTTAACTCCGGTGTCAAAATACCATTTACGGTATTAGAACACCCATAGACAACGATACCAGGTACCAACCTACTTGCTAAGTTGTCAGGCCACTTCAGCTATGGGAGGCGGATGCAATTCGCATTTCTAATTTGTTTACTTTTGTAATAAGCAAATGTTCAAAACAGCAATGCGTTCGATTTTAGTGCAATCGAACGACCACCAATTTAGGAATAATTGTGCAGTTTAAATTAAATTAAAGAATAAATACACGGCTCAGTGAAATATTGTTTAGGTATGTCTGTAGTAGATTATATTGCCTATTCATTAAATAAAAAATGACTGAAATGAGTTAACGCTCACAATTTTGATAATATGCGACGAAAAATATTTTCCGAGCACTGTTTTACGATTTTTTTATCATTATTTTTTAATAAGTCTGCTTAGAACATATCACAATACACTCAATTGGGACAAAAAACTGAGCGTTTTACGCTGTCCTAGGGTTGGCTAGCGCCTAAATATTATTATACACTAATCTAGGTAGTATCAGTAGTATGGCCAGGCTCCCTCTATTTTCAACCAACACAAAAAAGGAGAAGGTTATCTACGCATTTTGGCCGTCTTTTTGTTTAGTTGTCGTTTAGGGTAAAAATCTATGTTATTAAGCATTTAAACAAGCTCGTACGTAGCAGTCACAATATCCCCATTAAAGGTATGTTTGATATAAATGTACATTACATAGATAAATTGTTGAATAAAGATAAAACGAAGTAACAAAGAGGTACTCATCTATAGAATTGTAATAAATAACTGTGAATCTATTATTGGGTTCTCGTCAATACCCCATTAGCGATTCGCGACACGTAATCAATTTCCCTCTCTTTCGATCTGTTTGCTTAGGAGTGAATGATAGAACTCCATGTAGATACGGTTACGTTTTCCAAATTTAAAGACACTTTGTAACTGGCTACTTATTTTACTTTTTTACGCCAATTTTTCCTCTTTCGATATTTTATTCTTCTTTATTAGAGACGTAGAAAAAATATTTTATAAAATTCGTAATCAGAACTGCTACTCTAAAACAAGAAGTCGGTTAATAAACAAGTTTAAATCCTAGGGAGGAGATACATTCTTTAGTCTTAGAATCTACGCGATATTAATTTTCACACGAATTCGCGAACAGTTGAGTATAAATCTGAAGGTGTAGTGGTAGCTGATGAACTGATAGAAAGCTCAGAATACTGGTAGAAAGGCTCTTCTTTAAAGGCTACTCCTTTTGAAGTGCCTAATACAGGCGTGATTTTATACATTCAACCCTAAAGGACTGCATTTTGAACCTTGTGATATAGATTTTAAGTTAGGTATCTATATTACTAAATCCAAGCTAAATCTAATAATTTCAGGCAACACATCTTTACAAGCGTGAACAAGTATAGTAGTCCATCTCTATATAACTATTGATAAACAATTATGTAAACTTCGTCATTGGCGTATTGTTATGTTATACATTATTGTATACCTAGTACTGTAAGCTGTGTGTCTGTAAAGTTTCTTGTACAAATAAATAAATAAGTCATATATAAAAAAAAACATACAATTGTCTATGCCCTATTCCAAATATAAAACTCGATCTCGATACCAATACAGCCAGTGTCATTAGATTTAGTGTTAGAAACTCATTTGAGTTAAGAGTTTTTATAGTTAGGCTGAACCGGCGCGCGGCGGCTTCCTATACACCACTACCCATCCCTTCGGGGAATACAGGCGTGAATGAGAAGTCAGAGTTGAAATGGGACCATTAATGGCGTTCAGCCCCCTTACCATGAACTCTTAAAGCAGGACAGTTTACGATATGGAAGCGAGACGCCACACTACACTGCACGTACCGCGTCTCACTTTTATAACTAAAAATGTTCCCGTTTTAAGAGTTTGGTAAGGGGCTGCTCGCCTTCAATTACAGACTAACACTGTTACCTTATTTCATAAAGCTGTTAGAAGTAACTTCGTTCAAATAGTTAGAACGATTTTAAATAAGTTTTTAACTTGAATTTATTATGGTCTAGTCGGATACGCTGTTGCTTAAGTAAGTTAGAAAAGAAAATCTTTTCTTTTTTTTTAGAACTCTAGATAAGTAGCTACTGGGATTTTTTCAGTAGTCCACTTACGTTATTACCCGACTGCGCGGCGTAAAAAAGGGTAATGCCATTTGGGTATTTTCAACATGCATACATAGTAAATACCATCATAACTTTCCATAGGTTTATTAAACCTTTTTTTAGGAGGCCAGACCCTCTATCCTTAAAGCGATTGAGCGGTAACAACTAACGATTCCGCAATTCCTAGCACAGCAGTCCAATTACACAGCCACTGCGCCAATGTTGTCTAAAAATTAGCCAGCAGTTATTACCATATTTTTTTTAAAAACGTCGCCCCACACTAGGAATTTCTCCTGTGTCGTGGGTGCGTTTCAGAAACATGAAATATCACATACACAAACACCCAGCGGCACCCACCCACTCGGGACAAACATCTGCGGTTCGCACAAATATTTGCCCCGTGCGGGAATCGAACCCGCAACCCTTAGCGCAGCAGTCCAATCGCTTAGCCACTGCGCCAATCAGGTTGTCATTATTTTTATTCTTTATTTTTTAAGCCCCTTTCTTTGGTAACCCTAACATAATATGCCTAAATAAATGAAACTGACGTTTCAATGAGTAGGTTCTTATTTTGAAACCACTACGAAGTTTTGTTGCTCGAAATTTTCCCCGACGAGTTGGCCAGCAATGTATTCCGTACCTACTTATTACCATAATGAGGTCGTACCTAGTTAGCGGTGACAGTCGACGTCCACAGAACTCACAGTTGTGACTTAATTCGGTCTTCATTGTGAAAATTTCACAGACTTTCTTTTTCAGGATAAATTGTAAGTGAAGCTGTTTGCTTGTGTTGACTACTGCCCCCTTACCGTGAACTCTTGAAGCAGAAGTTTTTCCGTTGTGGAAGCGAGACGCCGTTACTTGCAGTGTAGTATCGCATCTCGCTTCCACAACGGAAAATGTCTTGCTTAGAGTTTATGTTAAGGGGCAGTATTTTAAATTTTCACGTCGTTAGACTTGTGAACTTATTACTTTTGAAGCTCCAATCTTTTATCTTATGTATCAACAATGTTATTAGATATATAGGTGCCTAATGTACTAAAACTAATAATCTCCACCCACATGAATTTAATCATAACATCTCAATTTCTATTAAACTCAAAACGCAAATGAAAATAAACAACTGAAAACTCAACAAAGGTTGTTCTTGTTGATTACGATGTATACTCGCAAAGGCTGTTTTGGCTCCGTATTTAACAAGAATCTCCCCCATCAATAATTACAGGTATAACGAACAATAATCACAGTATCGCAGAGATATTGTCAATCAAACAGACGCTGGATTTGTAATCTCAGTTGTTGCGACAAGAATGGACGCTGCTGAAAACAGGTACAAAGGAAAACAGAAAGATATCTTAATGCTACTATATTATCTCAACGCTTATATTCTTTAAGGGGCTGAAGGGTGGAAATTGCTCTCCCATATTTAGCCAGAAAGTGGCTTAATGATTAGCACTGATAGCCAAGTGGTATGACCGTTAGACTGCCAAGTCAAAGGTCGCAAATTCATAGGGAAGGCTCATGTGACGACGAGCACATCCTGGGAGACCAATCGCTCAGGATTTACGAGACAATTTTTTTATGGACCTTCAAACTCCTGTAGGTTTATTCACCGTATCATCTAAAACAAGTGCCTTGAACCATAAGCCTACGTGTAAAACAAACACACAAGTGTCATTAGAAGGCCGCAAGCCGTTTCCAAATGAATGAGTCACGTAAAGACCAACTGGCCCTATGGTAACAAGTTAATAACCTCTTAGCTTCCACAACAATTTGTAGCATCGCATGTCTCTTTTTATATCAGCCCAAAAAACACAAATCCCAATTTCCCTTCACTTATAATTATGTCATTATGCAGACATTGCAAAAAATAAGCAAAAAAACATTAAAAGAATGTTGTTTCTATAAGCATAGATAGATAATTTGAATAGGTTATCTGTGGTTAATAGTGGAGGGTGACTCATATCGACTCGTATCTCAAAAGCTAGTTTACAAATTATAGGCTGGAATCTTTACAGTACTATAATAACTCTGTATGCCCGTTATGTATATGAATGACGCAACATAACGAACTGTAACTGTCCACAGAATTTATGTGATTTATACTTCAGCATTATAGCTTACGATGTTGATAAATAATATTGGTTCATTAATTCACTTATTAAACAGTAAGTACTTAACTACTTACATACACATTTAAACGTATAAACAAGTTTCTGACTAAGTACTTACAACAAGAAAGAAAGAAATCAATCTAAGAATAATGTTATACCCTAATAAAGAAGTTAGGTATCAAGTTGTGACTCGGTTTATCTAACTAACAAATGCCATCAATTTTATAATTAAAATTGAAGAGATCGTATGAAGATTAGTATTTTTTGTGCTGCCATCTTCAGGTAAATGGTTTTACTAATCAACTCAAAAAACGCCATCTGTTTTTATATTGTGGTACTACTTACACAACTTACTACCATATAAGTTCATATTTATTTCAACTTGTATATTACAATCATGGCGCTAGTAGCGTAAATTTTAAACGTTGCCTCGTTCTAAAATAACTACCATAATGGTTGATATATGTTTATATCAAACCGGACTATATACTTTTATTTTATTTTTAAATGTCGAAAATATTAATAATGGATATAATTCTGAAATATGTAGTTTAAATTGAAATATCTAATGTAACAACGATTACTTATTACAAAAAAGCCAATTTTTAAAGGGACTTTTGGGTGTACATGTGGCTGTTGTGTAGGTTTAACAATTTCTAACAAAATTCAGTTAAACGTGAACTTTTTTTTTATGTCTAATCTTAAAAATCTGCGGGTATAAATCTGATGAATTCGTGTAAAACCATTGCATTCATTAAAATATTTTCGTAAGATAACAGTACAATGCAGGACCATAAACAATACATGCGTCCGTGATAATTAAAAAAACATAATCCTCTTTTGGCTTCCTCGCAGTCGGCTAAAAACACATCATAGTAGTAAAATGTCTACCTTCTGGCAACATCAGTTGCATCTGCCAAATTGACGTTACGCCATCCGTTCCGTATCGTTTGTTTTGTCAGGCACTCGTATTCGAGTCAGTTGTCAAACGTAATTTGTGAAAGATCGCGAGTGACAATCGTGGCTACTTCCTTAAATACAGATTTTTATTAAATACGATAATATTAAACATATTTACGCATTGTGCTAATGAAAATTACGTCTGCATAAAATGAAAATAACGTTGAGTATCTAATTAAGACTAGAAAGACGTGAGTTAAACAATAAAATCACTGAAATCTTGCCACAATGGTGAAAGATGGACGTAAATATCGGTCGTTGTCGATCTAGCTTGTCGTTTTGACGCCGACGCTGTATGAAATGTGATCTAGTGTAACGGAAATTAAGGATTTTTTGAACCGCTGAGTAAGTATATCTTTATTAAGTTTTATAACGTTGACGATGCTTTCGTTGCAGATATGCCTTGTTGTCTTATCACCTTTCTCTGGCACGATTGTTTTCTAATGAATGGGTCTAGGCAGAATACAATGCTTATACAAATGTTTCGTTTATCATGTTGTTAAATAAAGGAAGTGTGTAGCTAAAAAATAGCTTTTAAAGTATGAATTCAGAGTATAGAAAACACTTTTTTCGGCATGTTTAGTTATCTCAATTTTTATCATTTAAAGGTCGGATATTAATAGATATACCGTGCGATTCTCTGTTCATTTCACATTTCATTTTTACGGTTCTAAGACTACAATATTTGCGTTAACTTAAATTCGTAAACCAACAGCTGAGTAGATGCATCAACTGTGTACTTGCGTATTATGCTGTCGTGTTTGTAAAGAATGAAAATATGTTTACATTATTTCAACAACATTGGTACAAATTATTGTTTTCATTTTTAAAATAGTAAACAATGGTTTTGAATCATATTTTGAGAATGGAACTACTTACTGACTTATATTTATTAAGTATTTATATTAGTAATGTAGGTATTATATTTGATAACTTTAGTAAATATTTGCCATATTCCTTATCTATACCTAGTTTAACTGTCATTTATTTAGAGTAGTTGCTTCCATGTTTATCTCCTAGTTCGTTGTTCTTGATTTGAATTTAAATAGTTTTAATATCTTGTGTGTTTATGGCAGTTTCTTTTTGTCCAGTGTTATCTAAGTAGGCTAATCTTTTAAGAATAAACAGGCAATGATAATTATTATTGTGCCTGCATGATACCAGATTATTGATAGGCATAGACTTTAGGGTTTTTTATTTATTAAACCAATATTAGAAGGTCAATATTATGTCTATTACCCTTATTGAACATTAAGATTCTTTCATTTGATCTTATGACAACACTTGAGGCTATCCAGCATAGTTAATTAATTACCTTCTATTCTTAAGTAAACTGATATAGTTTACAATAATTACAATAGGTAAGTAATTAAATGTTCTTCTATAAACAAATTGCGTGATCATTGACTGATTAAAGTTCTAGTTTTAATATCTTATTGGTATTGTGACTACCCTTGATCCTGGTCTTTAAAAGATGGGTATGTGAGAACTGAGAATCTCTAAACAAGCTGTACCTATCCTATTATTAATATTGTAAGCTATAATAACTGTTTATGTTAGTAAACCGGGGTATTAGGTAGTTTACTTAGTATTAGGTAAGACCTAAATAATCAAACTAGCTGATAACAAAAATATCATTAACTGTAAGTCAGCTGCTAGTTATAGTTATTTATGATAAAGACCACTTGATTCAACATAATTTAAAATTCACCAGTCTTATTTTTGGTAAGCACCAGGATGTCTTAAGCAACTCTATTCATATATTATGCACATTAAAATCTAATATGTTGCTGTATATTAAGAGGGACATACTCATTATTTAACTATTGCATCTACTTAGTGGAGTGTCAACATGTTAAAACATAAACAATTTATATATTTAATGTACTGAATCTCCTCTCATTGGAATACAATCTAAAGTTTATCACCCTATCATCATCATCACTATCAGCCTAGCTTAGTCCCCCGCTGGACATGACTTTTCCTATGGCACACCACTAAGCTCGATCTTCGGCTATCTATCACCCTATCATCATCATCACTATCAGCCTAGCTTAGTCCACTGCTGGACATGACTTTTCCTATGGCACGCCACTAAGCTCGATCTTCGGCTATCTATCACCCTATCATCATCATCACTATCAGCCTAGCTTAGTCCCCTGCTGGACATGACTTTTCCTATGGCACGCCACTAAGCTCGATCTTCGGCTATCTATCACCCTATCATCATCATCATTATAAACCTAGCTTAGTCCCCTGCTGGACATGACTTTTCCTATGGCACGCCACTAAGCTCGATCTTCGGCTATCTATCACCCTATCATCATCACTATCAGCCTAGCTTAGTCCCCTGCTGGACATGACTTTTCCTATGGCACGCCACTAAGCTCGATCTTCGGCTATCTATCACCCTATCATCATCATCACTATCAGCCTAGCTTAGTCCCCTGCTGTACATGACCTTTCGTATGGCACGCCACTAAGCTCGATCTTCGGCTATCTATCACCCTATCATCATCAGCCGGATCGTCCGATCGACCGAAGTCCACTGCTGGACAAAGGCCTATATATCAGCCTACAAATTATACAATTTCATTCAAAACAAGCTCACAACAATGATGTTTTCAAAAACTACCTGTTAAAGGATCCTATAATGTAATCTAATTTAAATTAATTGAAGTCATTTAGCTAATTTATGAGTGACTCTGAATCGTAAATTATCACTGCATATAATTTACATATGGATTTTCGACTAGTTGTAATAAATTCATGGATGTTTTTTTATTTGTGTTTCTGCACTAAGATGCAAGATTCTAATCGATAACAACAAATAAGGTTGTATTATATATGCCGTTCGACTTCTGCATTAAGAACAAATTTACTGTGCATTTTTTTTGCAGCTAATCTCATATTAATCAACCTTGAACTGTACAAATCTATGTAAACATTGTGTTGTGACTGCTACCGCAGAATCACATTGGAAAGACCAAGACGTAAAAATAAACTATGTTAAAAACAAGATTATTCAGTGTTAAGATAAGTAAAGTATAGTTTATAACAAAAAATTGCATTATATTGTTGTTATAGGTGCGCCTGCGCAGCTATGTCTGAGGAGTCCAGCGTGAGAGTTGCTGTCAGGTAAGTTCCTTTTACCTATAGTTCTTAACAAATTGATAAGTCCTACCTCATTGAGGCCGGTCTCGTTATTATAAATTGTT
Source organism: Abrostola tripartita (assembly GCA_905340225.1). NCBI lineage: Eukaryota > Metazoa > Arthropoda > Insecta > Lepidoptera > Noctuidae > Abrostola > Abrostola tripartita. The sequence continues at coordinate 3,174,180 of HG996487.1, read as the reverse complement.
ATAGATAATATAGAACGTGGACCTCTTTGAAGTCGGTAAATAATCACCACCGGCAACCGGACAAAGCGTCACGTCTATAATTTCGTTTATTAGAACCTTATGTTACTTAATATAGTTTCTACGTGGATATTTCAATAAATAAATAGAATTCAAATCTAACGTAATATAACACGGTAATGTTAACGAGGCGTTGTCCAATCGCGTTGATATTACAAAAAGTCTACATTACACATGTTTACAATGTAATAACTAAACGTGACCGAGTATCCATAATGTATGCAAATATCTAACCCAAAGACCAACATACATGCGAAGTATTAACTAATAATATGTCTATCTCTGTGTGTGTATAGTACACATATCGCTGTGTGAGTACACAATAGTATTGCTACTTCAAAATTTGTGTGTCCGACAATATGCGGTGTGGACGTGTTACGTTAAGATCCATAATTTAGACTAATATCTGTCTTTCTTGCTCTTTTTATTTGAGTCCAAAACTACTTACTTCGACATAGGTACTACTATTTTTTATTCTGAGACATAGTGTAGGGAACTTGCGGTACAAAGGACATACTGCTATGGTATCGGTAATGTTAACAGATACACGAATAATATCGTTTAAAGATCATAAATGACCAATAGAGACCTCCCAGGCTCCAATAAAAATACTTAAAACATATCTAATATATTTCTAAACAATCTATTCCGTCTCCCGAGTGCTTCCTCATAAAAACTTTAAGTCTAATATTTAGATTCTTTACGTGTAACAGAAGAAGTGAATGAATCATAAATAAGCACCTAATAAACCAAACATCAAAAACGTTATGATAAACTACCGGTGGCTTCGTAAACAAGAATAACGGCCTTTAAAAATTAAGTCGTCATAATAAGTCAAACATCAGAGCTTCACTCGTCGACGACGATATAAATATATCCTAATTTACATGTATCTTCAGTTCATCTTCGTTTACGAACGCCCTACAAATGATCTAATCACAAAAGGAGTCATCCACAATGTAAGCGCTTCGTAAATTCGACAATAGGTCGGCAAAAAGCATTGCCGTGTCGACTAATAAAAAAAATGCATTGAATTCAGAATACCACTCACACATTTTGAGAGGCATTTTTTTAAAAGGCGCTTCCAGAATGCTCGCAAATCAAATGCTCGGCTTTCCTGCGAATGCTCGCCCAACCTATTCTTGTTCGTATGTTACGAATTACGAATTTGGAGTAAGTTTAGTTCGCTTGCTTAACGATATTTGGTCGTGGCTTAACAGTTAGGTTTGCACGCACGCCTGTTTTATATCGATATTGCGTGATAAAAAAGATACGGGCGAAATTGTGCTGCAATGACATACGCAGGTTGATTTATTAGCTTAAACTAACGAGCATAAAAAAGTTCAGTTCCCTACTTATTCACTTCCAATGTTAGGTTATATTTTTTGTGTACAAAATTATTTTATCTTTTGTTTGGTGTAGTTTTACTATGGGCGAAACATGTGATGGTGGAGTTTACTATAAATGTCTCATGATTAGCAATATGCCAAAAACTTTGTATATATCTTGTCACATTAAACATACTGTAAGTGATTTACGCTGTAAATTAATATTCCTGATCTTCAATACATCAGAAGTGTCTTGTGCGGTTTAGATGACATCTATTTATGACGTCACGGCCTTGGCCGGACATTTAAATATATCGCCGTGATCACCGTGCCTCCCACAATCACACAAGTCTTAATATACGTGTATGTTACTAACGCTAGGCTGAAACTGGCAGAAGACTGACAAGTTCATTGTCCCCATATAGGAAAAAAAAGGAAGGGAAAATCTGCGACTGCGCGATATTTACGAGTAATTTCAATGAAAACACGTGTAGAACCCGGCTTCCTTTAGTCGTATTGCGACGGAACGTACCCGAGCTCTCGAGTTGAAGAGGCAGAAGAACAATAGTAATGAAACCGTCTCGAACAGATGGTAATGCTGAAAACAGGAATAGTTCTGTTGCTAAGTTTATGAAATACCTTTAACGCAGGGTCTTATGTCAATATTTGTATCGTGTGAGCTGTCTTTCCTTGCGTTGCTTTTCATAAACGTATATACAGGCATGAAACTTAAAACTTACAAACACGAGGACTAAAATCTCCCATCTTTACTCTCCCTTAAATCTCTAGCTCTAGGCTCAAAACTCTGGCTCTAGGCAAAGACGTAACAAATCGCTATGAAGACAGATATTTCGAATGAAGACAGTTCATTACAAAATAAATAGTCTTTAATATTTACTAGTCATAATGTCATACACTCGAAGAGAAAGGAAGTCTCGAGTAGCAAGCATATGTAATCAAAAATCAAAACAAACATTACAATATGTAATTTGGGTGTATCGAGTAATATTTACATAGCACTTAGTAATGAGGCCTCGACACAGATGTGTAAGGTACGTACTTTTTGTTCTACCGGTTACCGGTTCGTATCCTGTTCTGTACATCTATGATTGATGATCTGCCAATCGCCATACATTTTGTATGAATACGTTGGAAATAGGTGAGGTGTGTTGTTATGTTTTGCCGCAGATAAGATATTACTCACTGATATGAGCATCGTTAGTTGTCAGTTGTTGTGTTGAATTATGAATTTCGTATTAGCGCTAAGTTGATGAACTGTGACACGGACAGGGTTCAGGACACTAATCATACCGGTCAACTACATGTCTTTAAACCAATATAATATGCCCATCAGTATACTGTGCCGTGTGGTATCCGGCCTAGAATTGACTACCCCCTTTCCTCCCGTGGGTGTCGTAAGAGGCGACTAAAAGAAAATTCTGAAGATGGGCAGCAGCGTCTTTTGTAGCTTCACCACCAATACTGCGATCCCCAAGCCGCTTGCCAAGCGTGGGGATTATGGCAGCTCCCCCCCCGCGCTTATTAAACGGAGAGGCCTATGTTCAACAGTGGACGTCTTTTGGCTGATGATGATGATGAATATTCCTACGATATATGAATAACCTCAAACAACTGTTCTCCTTCATGTAAAACAGAACACCATTCAAATATATTATCCTGTAATGATGCAAATATTACCTAATCCTAGTCAGCCCGTCGTATGAGGTAACTGAAAACATTGCTTAAACCAGCCTCCTAGAACGGTGCATGTCAAATCTGAGAGAATCGCCATTGAGGACAAGCCACGACCTATCCTCGACTTGATTTGTAATGTCTATTACACCGGACCGTGTCTCCAGTGCTCGTGAGTTGATTCTTATACTACATTTTATTTGTCAGCTTAAAAATAGACGGTAGGATAGGCGATAAGGTATCGTGTCCTAATCTAGTTCTGTCTGTTGAAATGTTAATGCCTACACAATAGTCGTCTTGTGACCACGATCAATGGGGCTAGATCAAAACGTCGAGGTTAAACAAAATAAGAATATTTTTACAATAATGTAATAATGTGGGTCCAATCTTTGTTATTTAAAAGACGCGAAATTTTTAAAATACTCGGTAGCTTCTTTTAGACTTTAATGTTAATAGAGCAGTCGCTTAATTAAGCAACAGACGCTTTCCCAGAGCTCTAAGAGGATGAAACTACAAATTTTCCGAGCATTATTTCGGTTGCCATGTTTTCCAATTTATTTAAAACAGCGCACGGTTCTGATTGCTTTAATTTAGAAAACTTGGTAGGGTTGTGATGTTCTGGCTTTTGTTTTATAGTAGTTATACGTTATTATCGAACAATTAAACCGTTGATAGGGGTGAGGGTTCATGGTAGGTACTAGGGTAAAATGCCGTTTCCTGGTATACCTACATCGATTTTAGTTCCCCTAGGAACATAGCCCCCTAAATATTTTTTCAATTCGAAGCCAAGGCTGTTTCACCCTGACTATAATTTATGACATGATTTTAATGATACTTATGAAGGTACATCAAGTTATGCGTGTGTGGGTTGTAACTTGTAAATATCAATCGTCGTTTTCGCTACAAAGTATGACAACAATGAGAAGCTTAGGTACATGATATTTAAGGCAACTTACATTTTATGTTAAACAATCAACTATGTTTGACCTTTTATGAGACTATTGCAAAACCTTTCAAGCAATCGATTGTTAAAACGTTAATTATTTACAAAACAGTAGGTAGTTGGTTTTTCTAATAATTTTTTGCTTTACTCGCAGAACTGAGCTTTTACAAGGTCGCTGATACACAAAATATATACGCGTAGTTTAAGTGCTCACTTATATGTCTTTGAAGTTTCTTCTTGTTACACCTAAACTAAAGCAGAGAATACTTCACATCTTCCCATTCTCCATTACGTTGACTGAGACTTCTAGTAACATCTAAGTTCAATAGGTCAGGAGCCAAGCAACTTTTCGTTTCTATAATTCGACTTGAAAGACCACTGTTTGTGCATCAGCTGGATGCGTCCGGAACATGTAATTATAAATTAAGATGCAGTTATAAAACTTGCGTATATTGTCTACACTCTACAGTATAGAGACTGACAATCTTGTCATCCGTCTCGATGAAATCAACAATCGAGTCACGATGCCTTCTTTGACAGCTAAGTCAATAAAAACATTATAGAGACTGACAGCGTCTCTCATGTTCGCGACAGTGTGACATGCGGCCAGAGATAATCAGTTTATAGTCATTAAATTGTTTCCGTCTCCCAGCCTATTACTGTAATAGTCTTTATCTTGTATCTATTGTTTTTCAAGCAGTTTTAAGTGCACTGACCTGATTCTTGGTTCGTTATATTAATTTATGTGTTAACGTATGCAACGAGTAGATCGATGTGAATTTAAAACGAAATATTCTGACAAGTAGTGTAATTAATGAATATGGAAATGAACCAGTCCGTTTTGCGAATCTGCAACCATTTGAACTCCGGATTCCATACTTGAGATACTTTTATCCTAAAGTTAACCCAAATTTTTCTTTTTGAGTTTGACTGCTCGCAATATAAATCATGTGGTATTTTCAAAGTTGACTTGTATTAGGTGTCAGGTTTAGGTTAGGTTATTGTGTAATCGATTCTTAACCTTTCTTGTATTGTTTCTTCATTTCATGAGAACTTGATTATCTCTTGTCAATCATATCCCACTGTATGTCACAAATATCTTCCTCTAACGTTACTCGTAGTTTCTAGCCAATCAATGTTCCTCGGGAATATGCCAACATTGGCCCTTATAGGTAAGGCCAACATTGGTCAGTGGCCATTACAATTTATAGTACGAGTTGTCGGAGTATCTGTAGGTATAGGAACGTAACGGCACCCTCCACTACGGTAAACCATGACCGGCCCGCCATGTTTGTGCTGGCTTAGTTTTTACCAAATCAATTTATTTTTTGTATATGCGACTAGATGATGGTTTGTTATGCCTTGGACGTAATTATTTGAAGCAAATACGCCTTGTTTTCCGTGACAGATGTGATTTAACTTACTAGAGGTTTTTGCTTGCGTTGGCGTGAGGAATTTTGTTCAAACCGTGAGAAATACTTCAATAGATATGTTAAGAGGCTCTTAGGAAATGAAAGGCCGCATATACATAATACGTAGGCAGAAGAGCTGTTGTCCACTCGTCTTTCAACGGAGGTTTCTATTCCAATGTCAAAGAGAAAACTTTCATGGACCCCAAATAGATACATCAACGGATGCTATGTAAAACCGAGTCGCAATATTTTAGTCCCCATCATACTTGGTCTACGGGACTGCTAAACTTTAATAGTTTAGCAGTCCCGTAGACCAAGTATGATCATGAGATGATATGCGCTGACCAAGCTGACACTTCTGAACTGAGCAACAAGATTGAGGTTTTATAAGTGCTCTTTTGTACATGAAACAAAAAACTTATGACTATCCCTGTCAATGAATAAATGTCAATTTCTAAGTTAGTGTAATGTTATGTCTTCTACCAACTATTGGTATTCGCTTCGATTAAACAATTCATGCATTGACATGTGATGATACGCGCTTTTGGTGGCTAAATAATCCAATTCTCTCTATTATGTTAACTTCACACACCACACAAGTATTATATAATGCAAAGCCAGCTGTTAAGATACCAGATTGTAAGTACGATCACACATGTTGCCTCTCGTAGTAAACTAGAAGCATTCTTTGTGACCGCAATACCCACTGAGATAAAAGAAGTTACGCTCGGCCGCGCTTATATTAATTACACGTTACAATTACATTTTATGAGTCATTCTTGACACAGAATTGGGTTATCGTAGACCATGTGGGGTCTAGCTAATAATATAAACGATAGATTAGTTTTTAGGTTGAATGATTGACACTATTATGTCCTAACATGAACCTATAATTGGACGCCTAGGTGTAACGTTATTAGTTGATATCGTATTATCTTTTCTTCTGAATTAATTAAGAACTCGATTGAGTTTCTTGCAAAACTAAAAAAGCGCTCGTATGTTGTCGGAACTCCACATTGTTATTGTCGATTAGTTTTTTTGTTAGGCAAAGTTCAGTTGTTCCGCCATCGATGTCACTCAAGATAGAAGGTGCAAGAAGTTTAATCTTGTTCGAAATTAAAAAGTATTTAACTTTTTGCTCTAACTCCAAAGTATTGGAGACACACCACTCACCAGTGAACTTAGCCCGTGCAAACCTCTCTACTTACGTTCGATAATTGAAAACTAACAGCCTAACAGCTGGCTTTTTTAAAAGCCAGTAACAAATGTTTAATCTTTGGAAGGTGTTACAAGCCCTTAGGGCCAGTTACACGCGTTGGCCGCAATCTACTACCCAATTTGTAGACCGGATTAGTGGTTCCGGTGTCGTTTCCGACCAATCGGAATATATTACTTGTTATATTTATATTATACAAGAAATTTACATTTCCTTGTACTGTGTATTCTTAGAGCTAACGAATCGTACGCCTACGTTGAGATTGTTGACTCAAAATCAGCCCTCGCTTTTCTCGCATGCATATTGGTACGTACATTTTACTGTACTTTTTACTATGTCTATTTTTATATGTTTCTAACATGTGATAGTTTAATTAATAACGAGATTGCACCTGCTATGCTATTCTAAAACGACAACATTATCTCGAAAGTCATCTCGCAGGTCACTTCGCTATTTTTATCATCATCATAGATGGTAGCGCTAGTGTTAAATCTCACTGCGGATTTAGAAGTTCGTAAGTGATGTCTTTAGAATAGCACGGAAGATTGTGTTCTTTTTCTTTTAAGCTGTATCAATTAAGTACATTTAATTCGCAGTAGGACTGAGGTCTCATAATCTGAGCTACTATAAAACACCTTTGTTTTATTTTTAACGCCTCAATATCTTTCTTACTTAAAATACAACTATGGCAGCTGCTGGATAATACTGGGGTATTGAAGATATTGCACCTTATAATTTGTTACGCGACAAAATTATAGACTTGAGTCAGTAATGTCAGTAGGTATTATGCCTAGCCTACACTACATGAAACAATTGAACTACACACAAGTTTATTGGTTAGGTTAGCTGTAGGACGAGCCATTGATTGTGTGTGGCAATCTGTGACGTCACTGCCATTCTTCTTTGGCTAGGCCATTCGGACGATCATATTATGAGTAAACATGTGTTTGTAAGGTGTCTGTACGATGTTGAATATTTAAGAATACCTATTCTGGAAGCTGTATCCTTATGAGGGGTTTCCTGGATCTGCTCTTGAATGAGACTGGGACCTCTCCTTATGTGATTTAGTGATCAGAGTTAGGTCAGATTCCCACCATCCAAGCTAACATCAGCCTGGCCCCTTATAAATATATACTATAAAGAGCACAAACAGCCTGATTTGCAGAGATGTAATATTCCTCAACGCTAAAATCAAAAGTTTATCAAAGCAATTGCGCTCAAAGGTTCGTCAACATTATAACTGGAAATTCCTCCATCAATCTCTTGTGAATGTCACGATGTACGATCGACACGCCCTGGGCAGTCAGCCCTATAACACGCTGACTGGACACTTTTCCAGTACATCAAAAGTAAACTCATGCTGACACGACATAAAAATATATTTGAGAAACTATCTTTCGCCTGCGACTTTGCCGCATGGATAATTTTGACGCGCCTTTTTCGGGATTTTAAGTAGCCTATGTCCTTTCTTGGGGTTTAAGCTTACTCCGTAGAAAAATTTCATCAAACTTTGTTTAGTGGTTTAGTTATAAAAGCGTAACAGACAGAGTTACTTTCTTATTTATAATATTAACTAGCTGCGTCACGCAGTGCTACCCGCTACATTTTTTCTAGATCAAAAAGTAGTCTATGTGTTAATACAGGGTGTCAGCTACCTCCATAACAAATATTATCAAAATTGTTCCAGCCGTTAGAGCTTGAAGAAGTAACAAACATACAAACACTCATACTCGCAAACTTTCGCTCTTTATAATATTAGTGTGATATGGATTACAAGCATATTAACAAATTAAAATCTTGCCCTGCATTGAAAGCCAAACTCTACATTGTATTTTTGCCAAAATGGTTGACAGTTAAAGTCAGCTGTTACTTTGGAAAGTCGTCATATATGACTGCCAAGTTTTCACCCTCAATTTCACTTAAAGTAAATAAGCATTGTATATAAGTATGAGCAGAAGCCTATAACTTACAATCAATGCCACTGTGCAGACGCGAACCGCCTTAATTTTGATCGATTTGATTTACGTTCCTAGCGCCCTCAAAATATGATGATAATAATTTAGTCAAAGTAAACTATTTTAAATAGTATATTCATTCTGATCAACGTAAGGCAGTCCCCAAATGGCCCTTCACCGTTTCCTTCCAGTGCCCAAACAACGAACTCCGTTTTATATTATATAGCTATATCCATATTCACAGTTTGTCTTCGCACGAGCTTTTATCTAAATCTGTTCAGCAGTTTAGCGGTAAAACGTGACAGACAGACACACAGTCTGAGTTATATAATATGTATTACGACCGTCTTCGTTACAATAAAGCATAATCAGTAGTGTTTACTTATTTACTCTACGATCGATGACAGGATGTTATAAGGTCGCGGCACCAACCTTCGTCCGTTCAGTAATTTAAATATTTTATTAGTTTGTTCAGACGTGGGAGCTGAATGTCAATCGGAACATGTGTCGTATCGATTTAACTTTACTTGTCTGACTGGTCTACACCTAAATAGCTATTATTGCTCCAGTTTTTGGGTTTTATTACGTTTTTGGTGTGAGATGTTGGTTATGAATTCGTTTATGAATGCGAAATTTGTGATTCGCGTCGAAGGCTACCAATTTGGTTTAATAACGCGTGATCAACTGATTTAATGTTTCAATCTTTATTTTTTATGCTGTAAGTAGAGCATATATTATTTAATATGTCATTGTGAACACTTTAAGATTTACTTTTGTTAAAATTGTTGAGTATTTGTTCTGTATACTATGTGTCTTGTTGTGCAATCAAGAATATTATTTATCCGTTTTACAAAATATACTTACGTTAGTTGTGTCAGGGATTACTAAATAAAACACTTAAACGCGAAATAAACATATTTTACACCCGCGAATTAAACATAAAATATAATGCTATTACCTTGCCTGTACACATGAAATTTACGATTACGTGTTGCTCACGCTTTCCCGTACAGATAATGGCGAAAAGTGCAATTGCATTATGTTAATGGTAGGTTGTTGGCCCTTTACCAACACCTAAGTGACCCACTTCCTTCGCTTGATGGTGGTGGATGATAACCGGTGCATTCACCCCATCCATGTCGCTTCCTTGTTTAGGATTATAAGGTTTACACAATACCTTAATAATAAAATAATGTTATTGTGATCCGTAATCGTTTGTTCTTACAATAAAATGGAGATTAAAGCAGAAATCTTTGTAACCCTTAAAGGTCCACGTCTAATTTTCAAAGTATATCAACCTCTGCAGACGGATTTTACTCCAAAGACTCTACAGCATGGGTAATATTCCCAGTTAAATCTGTCTGTCCTGTTAGCCTATTTATATACTATCATTATGATTTGTTACATTATATTCTATGGAATATTTACAATGACATTATCTACCCATCCTTAGGTTTTAATTTGTTTCCTACATACTATTATCCTTATAGATATATCTATCTATACATATTGACATGCTTTTTTGGGATCAATAGTCAATACGTCATAGAGTGAAAATGGCTGAGAACTATTCGACTACACACACGAAGGCAGGCTACAGACCAGGCTCTGATCTCACTTTATTCGCGAGCAACACTTGAGCAATATGGAAGTCTAATGAGAGTTTTATAGACTTGTTTAACTTCTGTCTTCCTTTCTAAGACGTTATTGTCACATCTAGCTGATGCAACGAGCTTACAACACACTATAATAATATTCTTAGACATTACACGTACCATTATAATCTATTCCGAGTTTTACTGCCCGTGCCTCTAGCGCTGTTTATAAGGATGTGGTTACATAGATTGGCCATTTGGTCTCTGGCCTAATTTTATTAACATATAAAAAAACGCTTTGGATAGAATTAGACTTTATGTTCAAAATGGTTTTAGATGTTTGTATGATGGACTTGACATGCATAGAGTCACGCTGGCTTCCCAGAGGTTTTGGATGAGACCATAAAGTTCCATTTACGTATTTGTTTAATTTACTCACATCATATTTTTTACACAGTCATGATCTTAGGATTAGAATAGGTGATTTTGATGCAGAGTTCCTCTTGTACATATCTAATATTGTCAATCGTTAATATTCAAGAAGTAATAATAAAAAAATATGTGTCTTAAATATTTAAATATTCCCCTATGCTCTTAGAAAAACCTCCATCGATAGTCAAGTTCAGGTCAAGGACTTATAAAGTTTAGACTTTACGTCTCCTGTCTTTCAATCAAGGGAACAAATGTAGTGTGACGTAATATTTGATCGGGGCTGTCCCCGCATGGATAGTCATAGTCTAGCTCAACCTGATTTTGCGCTACTTTTATCTACTTTATGATGCGGGAAAGTGAAAAGTTACGTCCTAATATATGTACTACGAGTATTACACAAACTCGACAATGTTTAAGCATTCAATTCACTTTCGGCGCCAGAATTTATTCCCAAATGTTCGTTAATTTGGTCATTTGTGTGTCCAACTCGATGTTTCCGACGCTATATCCGTCTATTGTTAATACACGGTGTAGTTAAAACAATAAAACCGTCTTGTTTATTAGTTTTCCGTCGCCTGCATCAAGACAACATACCAATGCATACGAAAAACACAACACCTTTTATATCTTACGTTATTCGGTACAAATTCGAACGCACCTTCATTTGGTACCGGTAAATGTAATTTAGTTCATTATGCATTCAGTGCGTGCAGATTTGAAAACCGTTAAAATGACCCGGTCGTTATTACGAGGTGATACGACCTATAATTGTAGGTACTAATTTTGAATATCAAGTTATTATGCGGAGTCATATTGAGAATTGAATTGTCGTAAGGTGCAAATTAATTCGACCACCCTCGCACGGTAGAATGTGGTTTCAATATACAACCTGTTATTCTCGCGACTTTCTGGCAAGTCTTAATCTGAGCGTCTCTTGTTTTTGTGTTAAGCAAACTTAATTAACAGCGCCAACTAAACGCTTATCATAAAAAAGTGTTAAAGTATTAGCGGTTTATCAGTCGTGTTTATTTTACCCAGAAACATTTGCATTCATGATATCACTCGTAGTATTATCGAACGACTACAATCATCAAAACAATGCAGATATGACAGATAATGATAAGGTATTGCTTTCGTCGCATTTATTAATTACCAATTGCAGTTTACGAACCTCTTTAAACGGTACTCGTAGTAAGTATAACATAATTATCTTGGTATTAAATATCTTAGGGGCCTACCATCTCCTCATATTGCGATACAGTTTATGATCCAAATTAGTTGTCTATATCGTACCTATAACATCTAAGTATAGACAAAGAGCTAAAAACAGACGGTATAAATCAAGTGCATACTGATTTAATTACAACCATTTTACAACAGACTTACAATAGCTAAAATATGTTGTAGTTTCCTCTGAGTATGAGTTTCGCAATACTTTGAATATCATTATGTAGTACTAATGTATTCAAAGGTTATAGTTTTCTATCTGCCCACGACGCGGCAATGAGATGTGGGCGAGTGTCGCAAAATATTTGGGCTCTTATCAGCCCACGTCTGCTCTAGATTGCCTTGTTGCACTTGGCAAATATGCTGAGGCATGATAATATGTAACTGTAGGTTTTTTCTTCTATGCGTAATATGAAGTAATGGTTATCCTTATCTTTATTATTATTGAAATATGATAAAAAGGAAAACATGCTTCTCGTTTACGAAGAAGTTTATTTAGTCTGTCCGCACAATGTTGATTATTTATTCCTAAGTTCTGACCCTACGTCACGTAACGCTATTTCATTTTTATCAAATGGATTGCTGTGTTTGGTTAATATTTGTAAGGCTTTTAATTAAACCAAATATATTAAAACCTGGCTTGTTTGTTAAAGCATACACAGAACAGAACCTACTCAGTTCCAACAGGCATTATGTCATGCCCTTGACTAAGAATAATTTATTCTGCTTCAATAACAACGTAATATGTCAAACAGTGTAAAACTCACAATTTATCGCAAAAAACATCCATCAATCTTTGTAAGAAAGGAAATTCGCACAATGAACTCGTGGGAAATGAAATAACATCTTCATTTACCTCATTTCCGTTTCACAAATTAACTGTTAACCAAGCAAAAATCTATTGTTGAAAAACAGCTGACTCATATTAATGACTTGAACGATGAACTTCAATACAAGGCTGGTATCACATAATATCAAGGCGTAGACAAAGGTGGGTAATACACCCACATTTTCCCAGTTTTGTTAAAGGTTCTAATGTGATAAGTCACAACCGAACCGAACCGGGCGAGCCAACTGTCAATAATCAGACTCCGAACTGTTTCTAAGAATTACTTAAAGGAAAAACCCAGTAACACTGCTCGCTATTGGAATCCAGAATTCTTATTTCCAGCAGTCCCACTTAGCGACCACTGGACCAACGAGGAGTCATCACAAAGGCAACGTATCACAATGTAGTGATATCCGTTTAAAATCCGTTGTGCTTTAATAACAGTGAGTGGTGCAGCCATTGTGTCACAGCGCCAAGTATGTAGCCACAATGGGACTCTTACATAGGTGTAAATAGCGATGTTTTCTTAGAACATGCGACTGATTGCTTGTACGCATGGCGCGTGCTATTTTCGTGCGTGTTCCTGCGTTTGGTTTTGATGTATCATTCGCGAAAGCTGTCTAAGTTGGTACTTTCTTAACGTCTTCGGTACTTTCATCTGCACTTAGCTGTTCTTTGACTTTGCACTAATGTGTTAACTTGTAATTGAATAAGTAGGAACGAAGTCTTGCACTTTGAGTATTTGAGCGTCAGGTCTAGTTGTGATGTTATGCTGTCTTGTTTTCATACTTTCCCCATCTTATCTACTTGGATCATTGTAAATCTACATCCTACAACTTTCATTTCTGTAACAGGCAAATCCTATCTTAAAAAGTGCTTTGACACCTATTAATTAAAAAGTACAGTGAGTAAGATATGTATGCGGAACAACTGCAAACAAGATACACAAAACAGTTCGTGTTCACGTAAACAATAAGGACTAGATTATTAACGGGCATGCAACGTTCAAATTGGTGTTGAAAGTCTTGGTACGAGTGTTAGTTAAGAAGGCGGGATGGCGTGTGGCGACGTCGGTGTTCCACTCGGCCGCTCGCGTGCTGCCATTGTGTAACGTAGCAGTACAATAGCCCCGCACTACACGCTGTAAATGTGTGCACGGATTTTGCACTGGACGGCTCGCTTCGGCACAAAAGAAGGAACGCCTTGTATTGCGCGTTTAGGAATTTGCACATGAATATAGGTAGCAGCGCAATGCATTTACCTAAGACTGACGTAGTAGTAGTGATTATTCTAATAGCATAGATTGAGCATTTTGTCAATAGAGCTCAAGGAAGATTCTATTTCATGCTCCATTCTTTATCAGTGGTAGTATTTTCCGATCATTATAAGAATGATCAAGTTATAATCTTGTGGCTTTACAATTTCCAACTACGTGTAATTTTCTACAGGTATTGCGTCTTATGATTGTCGATTGCCATCTGTCGTAAATCTACCGTTCAGGAAATGTTCTTAAGACTAGCTCAATATAAATTAAGCGACAAGCAAGTGGGATTGGTTGCAAAACATTCACTTCTAGCGAGAACCTCATAGATTACTAAATCTTTAGAGACATCTTTGTCTTGCGTGAGCGTGAATTGTGGTATAATATCCTTTATGAGATGATTTATGACACACACATTTGATTTAAGACAAAGAAAGAACGAAATAATTTCTTTAAATCATTATTAATCACTAAACGAAACTGAAAGTGGACTTGAAACAAAGAGAATTCTTTCGCAGGATGTTTTGTCCTAAATTCGCTCGAATTAACCATCTGTAAGTTCTAAGGAAAAAACCAGCATGACCATTATGACCAACTTATCCTAATTACAGCTCATCATCTTTAATTTTGGCAAGTGACTGAAGCAAGCCATCAAAAATGAATCATATACAAAATTCTATATTCATTTGGAACTTGGAATGTTTAGTTTTTTCTCCACCAAAAGCTAAACGGAATCATTACCCGCGTAGGAAAAAAGACAAGAATCTTTCTATGCGGGTAGAGTAGCGGACACAAATAGAAAATTAAGTACTGTTTTAAATTATATTTTTATCTAAATTGAAATATATTTTTATGGTAACTGGTACATTGCGTACGCGTCATGCGTCCATACGGTCGTCGGTCGGTAATGTTCCCTTTTGAACTGTTAATTGGTACTTCCGTTCCTCATTGAATTGCGGAGGTCTAGGCACACTGTGCAACGATGCAGTATATAAGCTGGTAATTCTACATAACCAATACCTGTTTCATCGCATTATACAATTGAGGTTTGCGGTTATCAAATTAAAATGGAATTAGTATCTTGGAAAAATTTCTCTCATAATTTCATCCAACATTGTAAACGATTCTTCACGTCTCGAGCGCTTTATCATGCAAATACTTTTGTTTCATGTTATTTTGAGAAAAATGTGTACCTGTCTCAGAGTATTTCATTCATTACATAATAATTTTGCAAACTTTGATTTATATATTATGATTTATAGTAATATCATCGGTAAAAGGTTGCAATTCATAGAGTTGTTGTTAATTAGTTTTATAGCTTTATTACAATCAGAATTGGTTATTCGCCAGTTCGCCTTTACAATAGACCATCACTATCTATCCACTGCTCTAACAATAGATGTAAGACTTCAAATAACCAGCATTAAATAAAAGGTCTAACCTGAGGCAAAAGAACGGAAGAACGATGTCAGATTTCTCCAAAAATCCTAATCTCCAAAAAGTGCTCAAGATAAATTCCCTTGCTCTTGTTAATGTTACATCATTGCCCTTATCTTGCCATCGATCAGCTGTAAAGTACGTAACACAAACATAGGTAACCTTGAACGATATCTTTGTAACCTTCAAGAGATCCAGTTTGTTTATCTCTAGGTCTAAAGACTGGCCTTGATGAGACGCACCTGTGATCTGTACTTAGACCATTTGCATTTTATGACACCCTGAGTAGATCTTAACTGCTTTGCTTGCATAAGATTATGCGTATGTTGTTTCAATGATAGTCAAGACATGACTTCAACGCTAGGTAATATGACATCCAAGTCTTGATGGTATATATGTAGGTGTCTTTTCCCTTAATTCACTGTATTGTGGTTTGTGAGCCTATAACATCTGTAAGGATTCATAATCGAGCAAGAACAAAGAGTTTCCTTTACTGTATGTGTTGGTGATCTTTACCAAGGAAGAGGAGGGGTAAATGGCCGATATCTGTAATTTGTTCTATATAGATGTACACTTAGTTTAACGAATCTAATAAAGACAAACATTTTACATAATTGAAAAATTATTTACATCTTTTTCCGAAGGTCGTAGGAAAGTGGTTTGCTGTAACATATAGGTTTACTCACCGAGTTCAGTCTAGACACTTTAAATATAGGTATATTATACTATGACACCGTGGTTCGAATACTGATTAGTTTTCAGAAGAGGATAACGTTTTAAACTAGGTAGGTATAGCTATAGACGCAAACTGTAATTTACAAACTTATCTCCCGACTGGTGAAGTGCATTGAATCTTATATACTGATGGTTGTATATGTAAGTACCTAGGTACAATATATATCCACACGTTTACATAAATGTAAGGCAATAAATACGTGACTGATCGATATGTTAAACAGAAGGACATTTCCAGAATAGATTGACGCGAGTACTTACATTTTTATGTCACCAACAAGCTACTTACATACAAAGTTTGTTTATTATGTTCTGGTAAATCGATTGCCAACTAGAACCTGAATTAAATAATACTTAAAATATCATGACGTCAGTTGGTCTGTCAGTAGTAAAGTTATCTGTCAAATATTAATGTCATATTTTCAATAGCATAGGTTATAGAGTTAATTAGTAAACTACTCTAAAAAAAACTGACATCTGATAAAGAATAAGAGGCTAGCTTTTTTAAAAGTAATCAGAGTATAATGAGCTTCCGCATCAGCTATCAGTTAACAACAAAATAATTCTAACAAAACCAACCAACTCCTACTAAATGCTTGGGACACTTTTGTAAAAACTGTTTGGAAGCAAGACCCAATATTTTCCTTCAACGTTCGTCAATGGTATTTAAAATAGCATAGAGGCTCTCTATTATATTTAGCTTTTAATGAAACACGTGAACATAGAGCAGCCTGAGAATACGTCCTTTATTAAAAGCGCATCCTCTCTAGTTCATAGCTATAAGAAGCGCCACTTGTCGCGTTGTTAGGTATAATCTGCACGTTCCGAGTATCGAGTGTCAAAACAAGTGCGCCTCTTTGATTCACACGCGATTGGCGATGTTAGGTGCACTCTACGATATATACAGTGAGGATATTGGTAGTAGTGGCGTATATTGCTGCTCCAGTATTTAGCTATCTAAAAAATTACCTATCCTGCACATGACACTGCTTGTATCGCTTGTAATAGACGATAAGGCTGGTGATCACAGAACTTTCTTTTTAGATCTCGGTTCAAAAATAGGATTTCATTAGGGATAATTTTCATATCTTTTTCCGAAGGTCGTAGGAAACTCGTTGGCATAACATACGGGGATATTCACCGATTTCAGTCTAGATACTTAAAATATAGGTACCTACTTTATATTAAACAATGTCTCCGTGATTCGAATACAGATTGGGTTCTAGATGGATAACTTATGAAAATAAAGCTCTTGCGGGGTTCCCCGGCGTACGTTTAGTCCACTCGTCCAATAATTTGGAAAATAGGGCCGTCGGTCAATCGTTGTCTAATAGCTACTAGGCAAGATTTTCTTATATTCCATGCGACTGAGAATTATATACCTACCTATCTAACGGTTTAATTATTTGGCTGTCATTGATAGTGACTAACCTGTTCCATTATATTTCAGGATCCGTCCGCAGACTCCAGGGGAGGTTGTAGAAGGATGCGGCATATGCGCGCGCGCTGGGGGCTCGGCCGGCGAGGGGGGGGTGGCCCTGGGGTCGGAGCGAGCCTTCACCTTCGACTACGCCTTCGAGCCCAGCTCCTGTCAGCAGGTCGTCTACGACACCTGTGTTAGGAAGCTGGTGGAGGCAGCTCTCGATGGATACAATGCTACAGTACTCGCTTATGGACAGGTCAGTTGATATATACCTCTCTAGCTATTCCTCGTGGCGTGGCGTTGGGTCCCATGGTATACTTGGTCCCTTTCTGTCTTGGACTTATGTGGGATACAAAGTAGATTCTCTGGCCCACCTCTATGTAATCACGAGTGACGTTTACACTTTAGCTCAATGAAGGACAAATAAAAACGAATTTTGAATATCAGGTACCTAAGATTAATACCTACAGTTATAAGTGACCTTGAATTGGTTACAGGCTTTATTAAAGCATTCAGCAAGAATGGAAGGTCAGTCAGGTTGAAAGAATTTAATAATTTTCTTTCTAGACTGCTATAGATTTCTTGAAACTATTTTGCAGACATTTATTTTTCAGACGGCAATATTCTAGAATTCTATAAATTGTCTACCGCATAAAAATAACAAATGCAAAGCGGCTTCGTGAAATTTTAATAACAGTCCATTTTAAAAGTACGACGACCTGAAACTAACTGCAAACGAAAGTCAACACGTCTAGCTATTTACGTATTTGCCCGTCTTTCAAAATTGTATTTGTCATGCAACTTTCAGACTAAGCTTGGCTCTTAGTGCAGCTACAATTGACCTAGTTGTGCTAAAAATATGGGCGAAGACTACAATGTAGTCTACTAGGCTACGTCTGTAGTGCAATTGTTATGTCTCGCACACTATGTGTTGACTTGTTGAGGGTTTGTTGGGATAGACGGAGATAGACATAGGGTTAAGTTTACAGTAGTTCAGACAATGCCTGGGTTTATATACCTAGTCCGTGTGAATGAATTATGTCAGCAATACAAACTTCAGAGACACTGCATGTGTTATTATCCGTGTAAGTAAATTACGTCTAAAATATAAATTTAAGTATTTTGTTTACGTAACAGTTTTTTCATTCAAAAACCCTATTGATTGTCAGTACTAGATTTTGTTAGCTGAAATTCTTAGATTTGAGAGGTTCTTTAAGCACATTGTAAATCAAAGTAAGGTTACAAATCAATGTAACCTTACCTACTTTGAATTTACAATGTCTCAATTGAGTTTGTTTAACAAACCAAACTATTAATTTTGTGTGTTGTACGCGTAGGTGTAATAGTTGTGCCTCATTTATATTTCATGTTTCGGCGAAAACTTATCGCAAGCATTTGTTTGATTACTGCCCACACCGGCAGTTTCAACACTCATTACAATTACCATGGGGTAACCCCATATACCGTGAATCATTCACAGAAGGCTTGGCAGTAGAACTTAAAATGATATATTTGCCTCCCGCACAGTAAACACTTAACATTGGATGCGATAAAAAAGGAAATAGGTGAATTTCAAGAATTCTATTAGTCAAATAAATGCCCTTTACCGTATATCGTTGATCATGACATTTACTGTAACTAGCTTGAATTCAAATCTTGGCCACAATTACCACGTTTGACTGCACTTGGACATTAGGTATTCAGTCATTTAAATAAATGCTACTGTGGTTCTATTTACAATTAATTATTTTATCGCCTTTTACGTTACCTGCGGAAACGAACGCATAGGTAATTATGAGTTGTCTTGATCTCCCGATTGGCGCAGTCGCTAGAGTTTAGATTTGTGTGATCCATAAACTTTTGTACCAAGTTTGTTCAAGGTTACTGAGTTCGTTATAATCTGATAGGGGACTTACTTGTCGTAGAAACTAAATAGACTTAGTTAAACTTAAAAAATGTAACAACCATATCTAATGTTCTGTTATATATTGTCGATGACGTCGTTCGAAGAACCAAATGTTTTCGGCCAGCATGCGCGATGCGCGGTGGCGAATCTCTACAAAAGAAGTTGATAAATATTACTAATATTTTATAGTAACGCACGTTATACAATTATTTTTTCAACGTAGGGTTGTCACGGTAACTTGATGTGTAGGAATATAAATATTACAAGAATCTGGTGCGCTAGTCACGCTCCTTGACCGCATTGTACTAGAGAAGGTTGGTAGAAATGTGTAGGAGGCCCTTACGGTAAGGGTATGCTCTGATGACTGGCGTTAATAGCACCAAGGAGATATGTTAGAGTTATTGCTAGAGTTCAGGGCTATGTAATGAAGAAATCTAGATTTGATCTATTCGTTCGCTCGTTGACATTACCTGTGTGCTTAATCTGCTCTGTATAAGATTTTTTGTGCTTATGCCAAGTATTCGTCAAAACTACTTGTAAGATGAACTTTTTGCTGGAATAGGTTAATTATTTTATGTGTTATCTTAAGTAAGTATTTGACTAAAGATTGAGAAATCTATCTATAACACAGTAGGTGTCTAAAGCTCATATCCACATGTAGAACTATCTGGGCAAACAGTGAAGGTATGTTCTGGGTTCCTAAATATATCAACTATGCCGTTAATATTGGGTTTCAGTGAAGTAGTTTCGAGCACCCTCCGCCTACTCATAGCCTTAACGTTATATCAAGGACTAAGTCCCTGCTTACTTTATTATATAAATTTATCTAACTGAATAATACTGTGGATCTTTGTTGTAATTATATATATTGATTATTATATCGCCCATCCGTAAAGACCTAAGCACTCTAAGCTACCTAGTTTATCAAAGCAAGTAGCTCAATATAGAGTTACAACAACAATTCAATTAAAACACCGTGAAGGTCGCGACTCCTGACATTAATTATTCGCACACAGATTACATACATCATTATATAGGTATCTAAATTATTTACAGGTAAGATTCTATGTTATATAGGCCGATTTCGGAAAAGTAACATTAATGTCAAATGTAGTAGTACCTGCCTAAATATTCTCAATTTCCGTCTGTCGGAAATTTCTTTTAGAAGCTCGTGTCATCATATCTAGGATTCATGTGAAAATGTAGAGAAATTTTTTATGGCGACATATTTTTTTTATTTGACTACACTGCTGTGCTGTAGGTACGTATGTCTATTGTTTAAGTTTTTTAAATAAAAAGACACATGTCATCGTAACAGTGAATGCTTGTACCGAGACACTGTACATTTTCATTTGACTACATGAAAAAAAAGAGTAATTTTAATCATTATTTGCCAAGCAAAAATAATACCAACGATACAATCAAAGGCAAAAGTTGAATAGGTATAGCATTACAACCTGCAATTTCCGTATAATTATGGAATCTCAATATACCCTTATGCCCTTGTATGGCAATAATTGCAGTTCATGTTGGTAGCTGGATTTAATACGGGACTTTGAGCAATACGTAGAGAAGGAAGCCATGTTTGAAGCTAAGCCTGATTTGAGGCGATCAAGCTTGGACGGTGTAAGTCTTAAACCTTGTGTGTAAACAAAGAGTATTGAGTATCCGACTTATAGTAAGGGAGTGTAATTTGATACACGTGGTGCATGCTTGCCTTTCTTGTAATAAGACTTACTTATGACAGTACAGACTTAAGTCGTCTGCGTCAGCCACAATCTTTGCGAAGGCAATGACGAATGGATCTACTTTCAGTTTGTGAAGTGACTAGGTACCAAGGTGTTAAAAGTCGTCATGAACAAATGATTACCTATTTTCTCGTTTATAATTCTAAACCATTTCATTTGCTTCATCATCATCAGCCCGTTGCAGTCCACTGCTGGAAATAGGCCTCTCCCAATGTACGCTACAAAGCCCAGCTGCTTTTTTTTTTTCATTTGCTTCGCCGACCTAAAACTATAAGTATTTACAGAAATAGCCTTGGACAACATTTCATAATTCAAGAATTTAAAAGTTATTAGTCCTTTAGGTCTTGTAATTCCTTCGTCTAAGTAATAAAGCTTTCTGAGCAAAATGGCGAAACGCCAACTTGCTTAGGTTATATTATTCTTAATTTTTATTTTTGTTTTAATATTTCTTAATTCTGTAATATTTAGTTTAAGTTCCAAATTAACCACAGTTACGGATAATTAATTTGGTAGTGACGTAATTTAGGGCTACAGTTTTACTCGATCGATATTTTAATTAGGGCCTATTGGGTCAAGTACGTGACACAGTAACTAATAAGTTATTTCACTTAACTGTGACGTAGAAATATAAACATTTTTGGGCAAACTCTGGCCTCGCCTTTCTTCATAAGGGGATTCCCTTTACTAACATTTCCCTATAATCCTAAATTAGGTCGCTTATTAAGGTGAGTCATAAACGAAGATAATATTGCTACCCTCGTAAAATTACGTTATCCCTTTTGCCTTTAGCTCTTGGTAACAAGAGAGCTACAAAGAGCTAGATCGTAATCACCTAGTCACATAATAAAATATTGAATGACCTAAAAATGTATACAACCCAATCCCCCTATATTTATGAAGAGCGTGATTTCTGCCTTCAAGAGTCAAAAAGTTCTACACACTTTACGTATAGTTTGCGTGTGTTGCTTAACTTTGGTATAACCGTTAAATAGCACACATAAACCTTCACACACGACCGGCTCTATAACTAAATGCCTCGAATCTAATGCTTCAAAGTTAGAAGTACGATTTGACAGTTAAGCTTTTTCAAGAAAGTTCTTAACCTCAGATTGTAAGAATGATTAAGTACTGAGCCCTGGTCGTAGCAAAAACTAACGTTAACGAAATCCGTTGCAATGAGTGTAAAAACCTATAACCTAATTCCAATAAACTTTGAATATATCACTGGCTATGTGTTTTTTTTTTTTAAGGGACTAGCCCACCACTCGTTCCCATCATTGTGACTCCTGTAAGCCAGGATCTACAATGATAACCATTGAGAACCATTGAGGCAATGAAGCTCGAGGCGTCCCAGAGAAATGACTCGACTGTCTTGGAACCCGCAACGAAATTAATCACAAAAGAATATATAGGAGGAGTAGGAATAAATGTTTAGTTCCCACTTCCCTCCATAGCAAGCGGTAGACATAAAGACTAATATGCCAAAAGCATAATAAGGGATCCACAACTGAGATAAGCCCAGTCGCCAAGCACCACGGGTAAAAAAGTTAAGAAACTAATGGGTCCTAGCTGTTATTTTGATTCCAATAAAAGTAGGTATGGCAAAAACGTCTGAAAGCACGGAAGTTTATTAAGAAGGCTATGTGTTGCCATCAGATTATCAGCCCCCTTACCATGAACTCTTAAAGCAGGGCAGTTTACGGTGTGGAAGCGTGACGCAGCATTACACTGCACGTAGCGGCGTCTCGCTTACACATCGTAAACTGTCCTGCTTTAAGAGTTCATGGTAAGGGGGCTGACTGTTAAATATAAAACGATAAAAGAACAATTGACAAAATGAACAAGAACTAAGGATGGCGCGTACAAAAAGTAATTTGTCAATATACTTTATATTGTTAGGAGGCAGTAATACACATAATCGAATGTAATCGCTGATTGCGATAAGAACGCCCATTGTGCTATATTTTGTATAAGTAATGTGTTCTCGTAACTCAGTTACTGTAACTCGAATACAGGGTGTAATAAAAACTTCTGGGCGGATTTATAAACTAATGAACATTAAAAAAAGTTTATTTATTTCGCTACTTGGGTGATTATAATGATGATATAGGCTAATTTTGCCCGAACATTATGATCTATTTAATAAATAAGCTTCTTAACTTCGTCAATTCGTGGGGAATTTAAGAATAAAATAATGGATTGTTCATTTTAGTATTACATCTGATAATCATCAGTTAATATTGTCGATTTTTTACATTCTGTAAATAAATGACACGGCAAAGTTTCCGCATGATTCCATCTAAATGAAGCTGTATCGCGTTTCGCGGACAAATGAACGTCGTTGCAACCCGTTTAGATCGAACAGTGAACACTCGCGTTATTATACCTATACATATAGTAATTATATAATTAAAAAGTAATACATGTAGTAGGTACGTGATAGTAATACAGCTTTACAGTACACCCACATAAGTGTAAAATAAACTACGCCTGTCCCTCACATATGTGACGTGTGGGGACAAATTGACAGGAAGCTTGCGTAAAGTTCGAAGGGGATAGGACTTCGATAGACGATCCAAATGACGTGGTAACCAAGCGAGTGTTTTTTATTCACACACGGGCCGAAATTGTTTGTTTTTGCATTGTATAATTTGATGTCTAACTAAAGCTAGGAGAAGGCAAATGTAGGTTATACAAAAGCTAGATGCACTCATCACTTTTGAAACTCGGAAGTTTAGGATTATGGAATTTTACATGTAGGAGTGGTAGAAATTTTTGTAATGATTAACGCAATCAGTAAGACACGCAATCGTTAATAAATGGTATATTGGTAGAGAAAACATACCTTGTTTGTAACAGCGTGCAAACTAAGCAATCTACAGTTATTTGAAATGATTTCTAGTGCCATAAATCTATCTAGCCAGTCAATTGGTCATCTAGGACAAATGATACGACACGCAGAATTCCGTCTAGGAATTTATTGGATGTTAATGTTATGACGTAACAGTCGTGCAAAACAGATAGGTATCATTTCAATGTGATCGTTTATCTAACGTGTAAAGTCGTATCACCATATCCGTACTCAGCGGGCCACACCCACGTGCGTCCACTAATTAGGTTACGTTACAAAAACTCAATGACAACCGATTATGATTTGCATGCGATGTTATAACAATAAAAGTTGTACAGAGCTGTGCGCCTGCGCAGGCGGTCCTTGCCGCCTCAGCCCGCCCACGGCGACCTCCTTGCGTTGCCAACTTGAAGCGCCACGCTAATTATGCGCTCGAGCATAACATGATTACTTTATATTAAGTACTTAAATACAAGAACCATAAAAAGGGAATACTTAATAAGGCAGTGCGTAATTGTTCAATTTGCAAAATGATTATAGGTTTAAATCTGTTAAAAAACAATTACATATCGTTGAGTATGATCGTGTCAAACAATGATACGTCATACAAGTTGATATTTGACTTTCATTACCATGCCGCACGTGCGCATTTATTTATCTTTAGCAGTTGCTTAACCACCAATGCAGATTAAATAACCACTTTGTTTAATCACATTACAGTTGTAATGCGATTAAACAAAGTGGTTATTTAATCTACGTTTAATTGCATTAACATGAATGAACCAAGGTGATATTTGTTTATACTATGTGTCCGTTTCCTTTAGTGTTCCGGGTTTTGTCTAATGAACAAATGTTTATACGAACGAGATGAGTCTTTGTATACCTTAGCCACCCAGAAAGTGTGGCTTTTAGGCACTACTTCCTGCAGTATCATCCGTGAGGAGTTTAAGGATGCTTTTAATTAACACAACAAAATAAGTTACTTTTTCACGGATAAAAAGTGGCCATCAATGACTTATTGCATACTAAGTGTAAATCATTAATTAGTGATTAAAAATAAAGGTGTGTTTATTTTTGTGAATGAGTGACTGTTTACTCATTGTAAGAGAACGTTTAGCAATCGGTTACGTAAGTTAATTGATTGCAGTATTTATTATCTCAACGAGAAAAGAACTCGGTAAGATTTTTGACAGTACCTCTATAACTCGACAACGACAGCAACAAAAAGACCTCTGTAAGCAAAGGGTTAAGGTACTAACTTACTAGAATCGATTAGTCAACTGAGAATATTAAATCATCATCATTTATTTTCTCGCCTTGAGCCACTACGTTCAGTACCTACACTGCACACTAAAGTACACTTACATTGTGTTGGCTGTAACATGTAATTGATCTTAGACTGGGCTCTCGACACGTCTCTTGAGTCAATTATCGCGGAACGATTTCAAAGACGAGACAGATGACTAAAACATCGCCACATATCACGTAAATCAGCAATTAACCTACATTCATAAACAATGCATTTCCGAAAGCATTTTTCGCAACGAACGGTACCTGAAATGTTCATGAGCAGTCTGCAATTGATTGGCACGCCCGTGACTCAAGCTGGCCGAACACCAATTGAGCGGATTAGCTTAGTAGTCAGTAGGTACCTACAGACGAGTGCGTCGACCTTGCTCGTGAACTTGAATAGAGATGTTACAACTAGGTTATCTTATCTTGACGTTAACCTGTTGCTTGTAATTGCTATAATAAACACGCTTAGTGTAATTTATTGCTAGGCAGGTGATGTTATAGTGGTGAGCCGTTACATGATGAAGTCTAGTTAGTAATTTAATATTTTGATTGAACGTATTTATTAGGTGGCTGTGATTAATAGGTTTTTCCTTAATCCTTTAATAATGTAAACTTTTTGTTAACTTAGATCTACATCAATCATTATAATCGTTGGTGCATTAACATACGTTATTCTTAGTAAAAACCATGCAAATTATTTGCAGCGAGAACTCTACCCAGCTGTAACCCTAGTTCTAAACAGTTCTGCCCTTATTAGCCTAGAAATTAATGGAATGAAAGGACTAGGTATATTTACTTCTAAATCTAAGAACGAAAATGTTAAAGGTTGGCTATCATCTTTAAATACAGCCATATTCATGGCGAAAACAAATACCTATAAGTCCATAATTATGTAAATATTATAATGGTGATAATCACCATCAGTACTTGAACTTCTCTATGGTATCAACAAAATTATAAATGTAGGTAGTTCCTGTATCTAATAACAAGAATCTTATAAAAAAGCGAAGAAAAAACAAAAATTTGTACATTAACCCAAAACATGGGTAGTTAGTAGTTACGCAGTAATTGGAATATAATACAACAATATTATGTATAAATGACGAATGCCTGTCGACGAATGCTACTTCGAATAGAATATTCTTTCAGTTCCTTGTGTCTTTGTCTAGCTGTTATCGGCGGATATCCGGGCCTTTGACTGAGCCCTTTATACTGATAAAGCGCTGACACACTTCCAAAATTACCCATTCAACGTTATATCGATATCAATAGCTACGTAGGTACCTATTCTATTAATAGAAAGGGTATATAAAGGTAGGTGAAAAGGTTGAGTCAACGAAGGATGTTACAAAATATATAAATAGAGATCGCAGTTTGGTTATAAATAAATCAAACTATCAAAAAAAGTCGTGAGTGCCTGCCTACGCACAAAAATAAAATCAACCGATAGATTGTCTATTATCATATAAAAACACATGGACAACTGATATTTTAATTGGTACTTCGTGTCCTTCTATTCCCAACTTGTTTCACCAGCTAGCCTGCCAGTCATCCGTCAATCGTAAAAAATACGTGGTTAGAAATCACATCATCAGCCGAAAGACGTCCACTGTTGAACAAAGGCCTCCCTCTTTTAGAAGGGGGTGGTTGCCATAATCTCCACGCTTGGCAAGTGGATTGGGGATCGCAGTGTTGGTGGTCAAGTTACAGAAGACGCTGCTGCCCATCTTCTAGATTTTCCCTTAGTCGCCTCTTACGACACCCACGGGAGGAAAGGGGGTGATCAATTCTAGGCCGGATCCCACACGGTGGTGGTTAGAAATACAACTCATCAACTTAAGGCTAGACGTTTGAACACTAAAATAGTTCAAATAGAGCATGTAAGGTTATTACATGCTTCAACACCTTGATACAAAATAACTATCTCAACAAACGCAATAGAACTCGTTGCCCTTAGTTCTAATAAATAATTCGTATTAATCAGCTCCTTCTTGAATATTATATTAATCAAGTCATTGGAATGTTGCTATTATAATGCTAATTACATTAAACATCCTCCTCTTAACATAACCATAAACATATCGGGGAAATCCAAATCTAACGCAAAAAACAACGTTTAAATAACTACACAAATACGTCGATCACATTTTTTAAAAAATCATAAAACACGTAGTCTTCGTGCTATTGACCTGTGGCCGTATGCCTTGAAAGGTCGGACATGATCGGCCTCCAACCGTGGACGAACCAGTTCGGAGTTCATATTATTTTCTAATCAATGAACCAAGTAAACTTGGAAAACAGTCGACTTTCAACGAGTTCTCGATTTGGAAACTTGATGTATGAATGGATGTTTCACGATATCACGACACGTGTTCGTTAAATTTCCGTTTCGCTGTTTCTTGCGGTTCTCTTCGCCTACAACTTGCCGAATTTGGTTTATTCTTGTCTGTTATTTCGCAAATAAGCTTACGTATCGCCATGATTTTTATTAGCATCCTTGAATGTAGTGTCAAGGCTGTTTGACATGGAACTGTGTAGAAATGATAAATAGTGCGGCTTGGTATATCGCAACTGTGTGGAGAGAATGGCTACCTAGATGTTATGTCTTTTGATATTGGCAATGTAATACATAACGTATTGTTGATCGTAAATTAACTAATTTAACATTATTGTTAGTTGGTATTACCGCACTGCGTGTTAGTGTGTGGTAGTAGAATCGTATCGCTATAATTTGCTTTTCTCCAGAGTCCCTCAGTTTGGTATTCCTGAAAATGAAAAGATCATCATCATAAGTGTACCTATTAAACCTTTCTGAACCCATTTAGCTAATAATAAGTCATTTGGACTTGTGATTTATACGATACTAAAGTAAACTAAATGGGCCCACAGCTCGTTTGATTATACCAAAACTTGTTTTATGATTAAAAAACGATCATTGCTTCTGGACAAACTTGTTACAATTATCATCAATTTACGTTTTAATTATATTAGAGTCATTATTAGCATAATGTATACTACTAATATTATTTATTAATGCGAAAGTAGCTCTGTCTCACCGTCCACTTGTTTGATTCGATTAGGCTTCCGATTTTGCGGCAGGATAGCATGAATCCTACGAAAACTTACATAATATGTTACCCTTTATTCTTGGAAAGCTACGGTTAAACATTTTTTCTATTTGTAAACCTGTTTTCGCATATTAAGTATATTTTATTTTAAAAATGAAATAAAATATTGTTTATTTCAGACAACTTTTGCACCGTCTATAGAATGAAAAAAAAAAAAAAAAAGTACTTATATTAAAACACCCTCTAAACTTAGGATCTCCATAGCAGGAATAAGGTGATGGTTGCTACCGTCATATTTGCACAAATATGGTATTTTACAGTTCTGAAATATACAGTATAACGCACATCTTGCTCCCTTTGTTACGAGCTGTATAAAAGCTATTGACAACAGTATGAAACGTTTAAGGGCAGCGGGTGACGACATTAGCGCCTGTGCCGTAAATGGGCGGGCGGCGCGCGCCTGTGATCTATATCTGTGCGTCCGCGCATACCGCGCCGTTTCCTACATACTAAGCGTTAGGGCTGCCACACACTTTCCACACTTTAGACACTTACTATCTCATCTAGGTGTTTATGCATGTGTTATTTTTTGCCTGTAAAACCCGCTGAAATATCTCAGAATAAAGAACAATGTCGTTTGTTATTTAAGGATACAGAAGACGATAATTAATGTCCAGCCAACATTTTAAAATAAATATCAGCTAGACTGATCAAGTTTTCGATATAAGTTATCTATTTTCTCTGTCAGTAATGAACAATTTATTAGGTAAGTTATTACAGTCCCTGTGTGCGTCGAACTTAACCATGCAGCTTTATAATACGGTGTGTGGTCCACCCTATTGTTTATGTTGATTCATTCTCTAAATATGTAAATGACCGGCGGTCCCATTTCATGGCTTTGGAGTGTTGCTCTTTGTCGACTTATACGTAATAGGAAGAAAAATGTAGCTCGTTAGCATGTCTAAGTTAACACCACTTATAGCTCAATTCTGTACGGATTAGGTAATGGTTAAAGATTGTTTGCCTTGTGGTGTTTGCCTTAGCATTTTAGCTTCGTGTTTTCTTAACTTTACTGAACAGTGTAGTACCTACCTCTATTGCGGACAGACTCACTCAGACTTAATTATTGTAGAATGCAGGAGTTTTAAAAGTTCTGCCCCCTTACCATGAACTCTTAAAGCAGGACAGTTTACCATGTGGAAGCGAGACGCTGCATTACGCAGCGTGTAGCGGCGTCTCGCTTTCACGTGGTAAACTGTCCTGCTTTAAGAGTTCATGGTAAGGGGGCTGTTGGAAGTTGTTCTATAGACTTTGTTATCTTTGTCTCTCTCAGTGCATGCAGTGCAGTGATGCAGGATAAATAATTTTTGTACAGAGCTTTCATCACATCTAACATCATGTGTGCTTTAATGCGTACTTTAATTTGGCAATTAAATTCAGATTTCATCGTAATTTTAGTCAATGTAGTGATATAAAAATGTCAGATTGATTAGTGCCAAGACTTACACCCTTTGCCAGCTTACGTTTTATCAACCTCCAAGCCGCTACAAACGTTTCACCTGCCAGTGGCCACCAATGTTTATGATAAAAAAGTCGTCGAAAGTGTGTAAATGCCCTGTATAATGCATATAACGGTAATGCCATTTGTCACATTGGGCATTTACAACCGCCGTAACGGATGCACCGTATGTCAAGCAATGCTATTAATTATGTAAGCGCTGAAGACGGCTATCGTCAACCGTTACGTCGGTTACCGAGCAGGAGATTGTTTCTTTCCTTTATTTTTTTAATTGATTACGATTTACCTCTGTACATGCATGACTGACTAGGTGTATCTGTAATGTTTGGACAATTTATTTTTAAATCGTGGTGTCAATTTTATGGTAGATAATAAAATTCTTGGACGACTGGACGAGAGAGTCCTTTAGAAATTTCACTTGATTACCGATTGATAGAAGCTTGATATTACGTAAAAAAATACGTCACAAATAGCTACTAATTTTCTGATCCGATAATCTTTGAATTAAATATAAAAGGCTATCGTTTCATACTATGGTATTCAGACATCAAGTTATTTGTAAGTGTCATTTAAGCAATATTTTTATACGAGACATAATGCGTATCGATTTTATCAGACTATTATAAATCTTAATAGCTTATCGAAAAGTATAATCCTTGATAAATATTTCGTATTATAACTACGACTAAAACTAAAACTCACAAAGTATAGCATCATCATCATCACTACATCACTACATAGTATAAAACAAAGTCGCTGTCTCTGTCCCTATATCCCTATGTATTCTTAAATCTTTAAAACTACGCAACGGATTTTGATGCGGTTTTTTAAATAGATAGAGTGATTAAAGAGGAAGGTTTATATGTATAATAACATCCATTAAATAGTGGAGAAATACTTATAATATATATTTTATACCCGTGCGAAGCCGGAGCGGGCCGCTAGTATTAATATAAAAAACACTATCTTATGCTTTTGATTCCTCCTGTAAAATATGTAAAATGGTGTGCAATAAAGAGTATTGTATTGTATGCTTCTGAATATCGTTAGTCACTTTTATATACATTAAAGCTTATAATAATAGTAAACACAATTTGTACAGAACAAATGATAGTAAATGTTATACATTGAATTATGAAATGTGCAGCTATTTGTTACGCTTAGATTTTCGCTAAGGATTACAATAAAGTCAAGAATGCATAGAGATAATAACACAGTTATATACACCACATATCAATGTTCGAGGGAAAGCGATTGTTATGTAATTAATAATCATCAATAATGTAAATAATTAAGAAGCATGTTACCTATGCTTAACATTTTTGTAAATTGATTGATAACTTGGAGGTTTTCAAGGTTTTCCACAACCTCTGTATTACTGTTAGGTATCAATAGTCGATAGTGATGATACCTGACCGACCGAGATGGTTGTTATTTGATGTTTTATACTGTAAATTAATTTCTTGTATTTTAATCCTTAAATATTTGTCAGTTTTCTGCGTAATCACAACGTTCGTACTTATGTTACACCTGGCACAATTTGTAGGTCATTCTTATGTCAGCCACGGAATGATACGGCCATCTGAAACAAGACTTTACTTACATTAGAATTAGCTAAAAGCAAATATTGTCAAGTCTGCAATCTAGTTTCATAACAATAATGACTCACATTTGGCGCCAAAAGATAACATCAAATTTGTCACTGTTATCTTACTAGATAACGATAATACGCTAGCTCTTATGTCTGATATTATAAGGCTTCTATTTCCGTGTCTGCAAGTCAGGGTCAGTGATGGGCCGCTAACGGGATGCGAGGGCAGTCTGCACCTGACCAAATACTAGTAATGTATTTGCTATGTTCAACCTTGTTCTGCAAGGTGTATGTGCATTTAATTGTCTGCTCAAGGAGTCTTAATGAGGCTTGAAGTGAGCAGCAATTTAAGGTTGTTCAGGGTTGACAAGATAATGAAAAACGTATTAATTTCTTATTTCTATAATCTTGTAATGTAACCGAAAGACAAAACTAAAATAATATAAAAATAAAAATCTAATTCGATTAGCTCTTTGACTTTATTTTGTCAGTGTTCTCTTAAAAATATGTTCTTGGATACATTTAAAAACTAATAACAAGACTTCGAATATTACGTAGGTATATCAAAAAATGACTTGAAAAGTTAGAATTTTACGAACACACACAAATAATTGCTTGAATAAACATAAGGAAAGCATTAAGTAATAAGTCTTTTGGTACGCAAAGCTTCAAGCCAACGTGCTAAACCAATTGAAACTTGCTTCATGGCAAATAATAGAATATCAAATCAAATTTACGCGAGCGGAGACGCCAGCATAGCTAGTATAGTAGTATTACATTAATAAGAGAAACATCAACACGCTATCTCAACGGCAGCAGATTGAATATCGCCTCGCTTGTGGCATTTCTTATCAATACAATCTAAGAGATTCAGATACGGCGATTTATTGTAGGTGAAGTACCTACTTAGACAACTTGAGATCGATGAGGTATCTAAAGCCAATTTCATTTAATATGACCTTAATAAAGGTGCAATAATAAAGTAAATTGGGAGGCCACAAAGGATAGGTAAGTACTTATTATAAACTAACTGCGCCCAGCGGTGTTACTCACTACATTTTTACGGGATATAAAGTACTATAAAGTAGCCTAAACGTTAATCCAGGGTGTCAGCTACCTCCATACCAAATTTTAGCACAATCGGTCCAGCCGTTTGATCGTCCACGTGTAACAAACATACAAACACACTCACAAACTTTCGCCTTAATAATATTAATGTGATAAGTTACTTAAAAAGCTGAATAACATACCAAAAGCAAGTTAACAGACTACCACAACCGATATAGAGCAAAAAGTTCACTCATCTTAGGGTCGACCGACGAGTGCAGCTTGACCTTACAGACTAAACTATTTAGGTGCTAAGTTCGAACTTAGCGACATGCTTTGATATGAGTCATAATAATATGGAGACGAATAAACTTATAAGAATAATACCATGTTATGTACAAACCATCTCGTTCAATATTGACGTGTTACTAGAACTCAATATAATTAACGTAGATATAATTAGAATAATCTAAAGCGTACCCGAGCTTATTATATCTATCTCTACTATTCGTAGCTCTTTACTAGTTTCATCTATTCATTCTCTTAGCCCTTGTTTCTTGAACAATCGACTACTATCACAGCACGTGATAACAACCTACACACACGGACAATGCTTTAACAACAACAGAACCCTTTCGACTGTACCTATCTAGTAGCGACTAGCGACCTCTGGTGACTTCCAATGTTCAGTAGCCATATCGAATAAGCACATTCAAGAACTATATTTACATATGTAAGTAGTGTACTAAGACACGATAAATACGCAGTTTTAAATAGCAGGGTAACGGACGCCAAAGTGTCTGTGTCTGACGCCAAACGCCGATCCACTTTATAGGAGAGCTTCTCAAAAATCGCTGAGTTGCGTAAAAAGTTGCGTGGTTCTGCGTAAATTACTGCATCCGGATTCTATAATATTTGACTTTTAAAGCTTCCGTATTTTTTTAAATCTATACATATAATTATGTTTACAATAATGGAGACGTAGAATACAATAGACGTAGAATGCAGCGCAAACTAAATGCATATAACGAGCGTATTGTTGCAGCCGTGCGCTAAGCAAATATGTGCATGATTGCATTATTTAAGGACGCTTTACTCTAGGTATTGTTTAAGTACGTGTAACATAATATATGTTTAGATTTGTGTAGAACTATGTTTATATTTGTATGTGTATGTTTCCGCATTACGGAGTATCGTTTCGCACAGGTGACATCAGAGTAAACAAAACGATCGTGCGCGCTACAATCAATTATTATTGTACTCTTGTTATAAGTCTTAGGATGTAGCGATTTATATGATAGCTTTGATTTAGGGTCAAGTCTTCGTGATAAGAAGTAATGTTTGCTTGACTCTGTTACTGTAGGTGCTATGTTAGTTTGACGCACATAATATACATTTATTAGGATGTAGATTCTAAAACATTCGGTTTTGCAGTCGAGTAACTTGCTCAGTGGGTGTACTCATTTAATATTATATATTAGTAGCTGATGTTTTCGATTACAGAAAATATTGATTGGTTTTTTTATTCCAATGATCGCTTACACGTGCTCATTTGTACCACAAGTACAATTATGTAAGAACACCTTAAAAGGAACTGTTAGAAACTGGTTATCAAAGATGTCGATGTGTACCTTGAACAGTGATAAATTAATTAATTAAACACGTACATAGGTCTTAAGTGCTTCGCGTGAGTAATTATTTAGTTAATGACCGAAACACCACACCTTACTTGAGATCTCGGAAGAAAGGTTAAATGGCCGTTGGCGAGACAGAGTGGCGACGGAGAGGTTGAGTTGTACAGACAATCATTTTTAATTAACGATGTATAACTTTCAGAGAATAGTAAATTGACGTTTCATAAGTGCCTGTAATTGGTTTACGTGAAATAAAAACATTGTGAATTTGAATGTGTTAAGCAAACAGCTTCGTTGTCGGTCGCCAACTAACTTGACAGTCATTTGTTTTAACTAGATAACCTGTGACAAAAGAAATCAAACGTAACGTAACCTAATCTATGACAGAGTGCACACTATTGGTTTTAACAATATTTGTGTATAAAAACGGGGATAATATTGCGATACAAGTCAGCAGTAAATCTTCCGATTATAACAGCATGCTTTCAAGTTGCGCTAAAACCATTCCTTCAAATCGTTGACCTATTATGGTAGAATGTAGGCGATGCATAAATATAACACTGAAAATTTATGCACAATCGCTGCAGAACTTTTGACGTTGAAGGCGTATTTATGGTTGTACCCAAAGAGCGTTCCTCCCACATGAAGCCGCACCTAATATTTGCAAAACACTGTCCATGACCTATGACTACACTACAATCTTAGATTTTGAGCTCCAATCAATTTCACTTACGTCCTCGCAAACATTACCCAGTTTGCATACATCTGATAATTGTTTTTCAAACACCACAGAATCCGTTTGCTCAAGCAATTAGCTCATACAATAGGCTTACCTAACTTCACATTGTGAGGTGCTGTTTCTGCGAAATGTTAGCAAAAACATACTGTGACATTCTCATCGTTTCAAAATTTGTGGGATAGGTTGTAAGTAAGACACGTGTTGCATAAAGTTTAACATAAATTATATGAGATTTACTGATCACGGCAATCATTTTGATGTTAACTTTACTGATTGGGTGGTCTGGCCCATTGACTTAAAGGCCGTCAAAATGTTGCGAAAGTTATCCATATAATCGTGTGCGATAAATTTTAGCTTAAGAAAATAATGTTAAATCATCACGATACTAATTCCACCTAAATAACCAATTGATAAATAATTGCATATTACGTAGGTTACTACTATAAATTTCATAAAGTACGTGAACGTACGGACAGATTAGGGTATTGCCTGCTCAGATGCACAAAGATTATTAGATGTAGATAGCATGCAACAGTTGTTCGAGTTGTTCGAGTTCGAGGGTTGCTGTGTATTGCTTTCTCTTTATTCCAAGCTTTTTTGTCGATATTACCTAATATTGTGTTAACCTAACAAATGGGTCGGTGCACTTAGAAATATATTCCAAAATAATCAAGAACTTATAAATCTATGACTTGAACCTCTAAGTTATAAGTCAATAAATAGCCAGCCAATTGAGTATTACGTCACGGAAATTCTTGGTCCTAAGTTGGCGTTATGACGCAAGGCAAGCGAGAACAAACTATTGAACATTGTCGCACAGGTAATTGTTATTGCTGCAATTACAACCTTACTGTATAAAGGAACTGCACTTTAAAAAAAATAAGTAAAAAATAGGTTAATTTTATCGGTTCCTCGTAGTTAGGCTTTCAAAAAGTTTTTACGATAGAACAATATTTGTATGGAAATCATGGAATAGTCTCAGTCACAGATCTCTACACGACAGCAACCGATCCAACTCTGCCAGTATTCAAACTAAACATAAATTCATTTATCTCCTGGGATATTTCACTTGTCCATTGTCTCAGCTCTTTTCAAATACCATCTTAGAAATCGTCCCTCAAACGCTGTCCATTTTCTAAATTTATCTCATAATTATCAACATATATGATTAGCGACGCATCACCGCGCACTTTCTCTCTTTGTTACGCCTGAACTCCACTTATCTGATAGATTTAACTATTCTCCGTCACGTAGAGATTTTTTTAGCGATAACTTTATATAATTGTAAAGCAATAGTTATTGTTGGGCTGTCTCACGGTTCTGTATTGCAGTCACGCGCCCATCGCGGCAGACAGGCCGACGCGACGCCCGATGCGAAAACATGTGTAACAATAGCTTAATGTTTTACTTATATGTAATTGAATGTTTTGATAGCTGGCTTTGTTTTAATCAGCCTTTATTTATACATTCCTTTTTTACACATCCGGGTCCGTTCTCTATACAAACAAGTTTTAGAACTGCATTTTTCTTAACTTTTAATTTAAAATTACGCTACTGCATGAAGTTTTAAATGTGACGTGAACAGTACTTAGATATGTGCCAAGACATAATTTTATTATAGAGTACGTTTTTAATGCATGCTACTTTTACATTACACCTAAGTAAATAATTTAAAAAACAAATGTATTAAAAACGACTTTAGATAGTTTACGCAGCTGTCAACGAAAGTAAACTGAGCTTTACAACTTTCCATGAATGAATAAGCAAATCGCGACAATTATACTTTCGATTTCAATTGTACAAACATTTATACTCGAAATGAATTGGTTATGAGGTATATAGCCATAGGTATTACCGACGACCGTTGTAGACATATGGGGCTTCAGAGTCACGGATTTAGAAAGTGAATTTCGTGGTCACAAACCGTGTCCGTGGGAATATTACGTTGCCTATCCGTCTTTTAATAAGTAATTAGACCCACAGTTCCGACATTCACCGTTTCCTGGATTCAAATGCTGTTCTCCGACTTTTTCAAGTGAAACAATCGACTATTTTGTAGTGTCGCAAATTGCATGTTTGCTTTAACTTTATTATCGTTTTATACGTTACTGTCCGGTTCCCATACGCATGCTATCAGTATACTAGTATTTATATTGCCTGCAGAAATGTGACGTGTCATTGGAAGACTCATTTTTCCGGCCATGTCAATTCCGTGTATTTTCGGATAGGTCGTTTGGGCTGACGATATTGAATAAACTGTGACCCGAGCACAGAAAACATTTTTTTTTTTCGAAAAAATCCATCCGAAAACATACGTCAAACAACAGGATTCTGAGTTTCTTACCTTTCTGAGAGCTAAAATCTATACTGGGTTCAAAACCAGGTAGATCTGCAGACTCAGGTCCTTTAAATTACAACACCAATTGCACTAAGAGACAAAGAGCTCCTTAAAGATTATAGGATATTCATTTCAATGTAGATAATGCGTATTTTATGACTTAAAACTCAGAATCCATGATGTCAGTACTAAAGCCTCACTATTAATACTGATTGAAGGTTGTTCGATCTCATAACGGTTGCATTCATTCATTGGCACGTAACATTTATAAACCATGGTTTATGTTTACTAAGGCCACGATGGTTGCATCACAATTTGTGGGTTGTATTGGAATATTTGTAGTTTGGCGATTCATTTGGGGATTTATATTTGACTATGTGGAAGTTCAATGTACATGTTACCTATGTTCATATAAAAAAACAAGTCAGGTAGAAGCAACAGCTGCCATTTTGAAATGTTCTACCTTTTTTCTATGCGACTCATGTGGAAGTTCAGACTTCAGAGTACCTGACCTACATATTATATAAAGTTTACACTTTGTGACGTTGACTTGATTAGACGGCAGGAGTGTTAACTTATTTTTCTTTTTTCTGCAGACTGGCTCCGGCAAGACGTACACGATGGGAAGCGGATGGGAGGGCGAGGGGGATGGCGACGAAGAACGACGCGGCATCATCCCTCGGGCCATCCGCGACCTATTCGCAGGCGCCGAGGCGAGAGCTGACGATGCGCGCGCGCAGGGACAGCTGCCGCCAGAGTTCTCAGTGCAAGCGCAGTTCATAGAGCTCTATAATGAAGACATAGTGGATCTTCTTGATCCTGCTAAAGATCCGTTTGCAAAGGTAAGTCTTTATTAATGAAATAATAATAAGGTTATGTTAATATTGTTTGTTGTTAAAAAATCTATACACACACAGTAAGAAATAGGGTTTATGACCTGTAATTACTTCAATTCAAACTAGGACTCCGATCTAAGACACACTTTATCTTAAGTTCGTTAGCACAAGTTTAAGATAAAACTAACGTACCTAACACGTTTTTTGCTCAAAGTAGGTACAGTAAATATGACAGTCATTCGTCCGCAAAATCTAATTCCAACTAGATCGTGCAGACTGATTGCAATCTGAATTTAGAAACTACAAAGTACAATTTATTACATTTTTTTACACACTGTTAACTTACTTCTGAAGTAGGTAATTATAAATTGTATTTCTTTTACCAGTTTTGGCTACCTGGTAATACGAATATAGGTAATTGTGTCTATCTAATCGTTATGGCAAGTTGTCGTTCATTGTGGTGTGCTAAGGGGGATGCTTTGTTCAACAGTGGACGTCTTTCGGCTGATGATGATGAATTGTTACCCTATCACGTCAATTTGTATTATAATGTGATGGCGAAAGGTACTTTACAATGGTATTTCCCATGTAGATAGGTAGATGGAAATTGCCATTGTAAGCTACCTTTATTTAAGCAGTACCTTCAATAATAGACAATCGTGTATCTCTTTTTAATAAACTAGCTAGTATTACAAAAGAAAATTTAATTTTCTGCCCCCGTAAACAAGTGGCAAAAGGCTTGTCGAATAGAAATCGAATAAAATGATTGGGAATGACATAATGTTTCGACTATGTTATCGATGTCAAACTCATATATTTTTCATTCTATTCGATTTCTATTCATCAAGCTTGCCACTTGTCTGGTGGGGCTGAAGTACTAAATTAGATATTTGTCAATTAGTCAAACAATGACCTCTACGTGGGCGAGCCCGCGGGCACAGCTTACAAATGGGCACATAAATATTGCAAGTCAGTTACCGACGCTGTCACATTCGTCACGAGAATATTCCAACATGTACAAAAACTTCATTTATTT
This sequence comes from Abrostola tripartita, assembly GCA_905340225.1. Classification (NCBI taxonomy): domain Eukaryota; kingdom Metazoa; phylum Arthropoda; class Insecta; order Lepidoptera; family Noctuidae; genus Abrostola; species Abrostola tripartita. The sequence goes on along the minus strand of HG996487.1, from coordinate 3,135,029 downwards.
ATTGAATGTCATTGAAGTGTCCAAATATTTGATGGTGTGCGCCAGATGGTAGGAAAAGTTGGGTTTAACAAGTATGTTTACATTATTTTGATAGTATCGGAAGGTTGATTAAAGCATTATTGATTTAGCTTCAAAGAACAATGATATTTATTATAAATGTTAGTAAGTGTTGTAAGTTCAATACGACCTGATTGGCGCAGTGGCTAAGCAATTGGACTGCTGCACTAGGGGTTGCGGTTCGAATCCGCATACAAGAGAAATTCCTATTGGGGCAACGTTTTTTAAAACAAAAATACGGACCGTCGTAATTAAATATGGATGGTTCGATAAAAATTAAACGTACTAACGACTTCACGCGATATATTTGTTGTCTTTTGCCGTTACTTTATGTTAAAATAATAACAAGAATACCAAGAGAAGCCCTCTCCAAGTCACTAAGCAGCAGTCACTCATGCGCCAAATCAGTGCGTCGTAGAATTAATATTGGTAATCTAAATGCTTCCCTGAAGATCAATGGAGCGTGCTATCTTTACATGCACGCAACGAGTTAAATGAATAAGTTATCAGCATGCGTAAATAAATAAATATATTACGGATCGGAAACAATTATGTTGATTATGATTAGTTTCAGTTCGATTGATCTTCGGAACTATAAGTAGCCTTCAATTTCCTCAGGGCGCGCTTAGGATAACCGAAGATGGTTGCGGCGGCGTAAGAATAGTGGGGGCTTCTATGAGAGCGGTGAGAGGGGCGAGAGAAGCGTTAGGAGCCCTCCGAGCGGGAGCCCTAGCCCGGACCACGGCAGCTACCAACATGAACTCGTCATCGTCACGGTCACACGCAGTATTCACTCTGCTGCTACGACAGAGGCGGCTCGCAGCAGACCAGGAAGCTACTGTAGATAGGGATGCAGAGGCTGAAGCACCTGAACAGTACGAGACCCTCACTGCGAAGTTCCATTTTGTAGATTTAGCTGGCTCAGAAAGACTGAAACGTACAGGTAAGAACTAGAAAGAAGGATTCTCTAATGATGGCTTCTTGCGGGGACAAGTAACTGCGTGGTACTTGCTTAGTCGTACAAATCCGCTCGACGCGGCATGATTCCTGGTATTACGCGCCGTGAGAAGCCAGTATTAGACTCAAAAATATTTCTTCAGTTTATAAGAGCATCGGTATATAACTTTTTTTTGTCATTAGGTGCGACCGGCGAGCGAGCCCGCGAAGGTATTTCAATTAACTGCGGTCTCCTAGCTTTAGGCAACGTCATTTCCGCCCTCGGGGACAAGTCTCGCAAAGTACTGCACGTTCCGTACCGAGACTCGAAACTGACGAGGTTGCTCCAGGACTCGTTAGGAGGGAACAGCAACACCGTGATGATAGCTTGCGTGTCGCCCAGTGACAGGGACTTCATGGAGACACTCAACACGCTCAAGTACGCGAATAGAGCGAGGAACATCAAGAACAGATGCGTCGTCAACCAGGATCTGACGTCACGGACTATTAATCAGCTGCGGCAGGAGGTGGCGCGGTTGCAGCTTGAACTTGCTGAGTACAAGCAGGTATGCAACCGACAACACACTACATACAGCCTTGTTTTTTAACTTATTCTTCAATATACCTATCTTGGATACGACTTAATTTTACATCAACTTGAAAACGAAACGAGGTGGTTCTTTAATCAGGTTTATTTTGTATGCAGACAAAGCTCCGTATGTTCGCGTCTTTTCATTGACTAAAATAAACTCATGAGCTGAAGATGTAATAGTTTTGGTCTATATTTACGTGAACTTAAACATATCCATTCCATAGGGCAAGCGCGTAATATCAGAAAACGGCGAGGAAGGCTGGAGTGACGTAGTACAAGAGAACGCGATACTCACGGGCGAGGTGGAATCCTTACGGCGTCGAGTGAAGGCCATGCAGGGTACCATAGAGCAGCTGTCGGCCCGGAACAGCGAGCTGATCGCCGAGAAGGCGCTGGGCAGCTGGGCGCCGAAGGACGGTAGCCCTGATGCTAACGACTGCTCACTTACGTCTCTTGTTCAGGTAAAGATAAAAAGGCTTTTAAACAATTTAAAATAGTTCTTTTTGTAATACATCAGTCAGCCAACAAAACCTTCATTGCCAAGAAGAAGCGGCGTAACAAACTCACAAGATAATCTGTCGGTCACAATATGAACTAATTATAATCAAACTGCTTGCCGTCGTAGTATTTTAGGATGTGTCGAATATTACTTAAGTAATGCAACTTGGCAGCTAACTCTACCTTGTAGTGTCTGTACTCGTAATATTGATACAAAAAAATACTTTACTCGTCACTTAAGTGATAAGCACTTTAGTACCAAACCTATTCCAACAGTCTTGTACGTATTTTACGTTCAGATTATCAATTCCACTCTTTTGCAGGGCTACGTAAGCGAAATAGAAGATCTTCGAGCGCAGCTATTAGAGTCGAACGCGATGTACGAAGCGAGTCGGAAGCGGGAGGCGACGGTTGCGAGAACACGGAATGACTCCGTGCAAGACCCGTCACTAATCATCGATGATGCCAAACGGGAACTTTATAAGGTATGGTAACAACAAAATAGTGGCAAGTACAGGTACAGTAAATGGCACCAAAAGTCAAACAAAACAGTGTTTCTTACATCACTACGATGTAAGAAACACTGCACTGCACTGCAGTTTTCTAGCAGCCTCCTATTAACATCAGCGACCTTGAGACTTGAGGCAGAATTTAGGTACTTGGTAATTATTATTTTCTTACTGCCGGTCAAAGGTACGGTAGGACGGTAGGGAGTCCCCTACCCTACTTCCACTTGTCCATATTTACCTGTCATATATTCCAGATAAATCTAATGCACCTTCCAACTAATCTCTCTTCCCATTTTCTGTGCCATAATTAGCTAAATTAGTAGATAGATTTAGTACCAAATAACCAACCGGCGATACGCTGATATTAACTTGTAACTTACAATGCTGATGTATTTTGTCATCAGGAAAAAGAGTTGCTAGCCCGTAGTATGGGAGAACTAGAATTCCAGCGTAAACTGAACATGAGTGAAAGCATAACGAGTGCTGTCGACGACCGGCCCATAGGAGAGAGGGAGCGCGCTGAGGGGGAGAGTGCAGAGGACTCTGAACCTTCGGACGGGGACGGAGAGCCGAGTGACTCGGATGAAGAAGATTCTGAAGCTAAAGGTAAATTAATCATACTTAGGTTAGAATCCCTTGATTCTGAAAAAATGAGGATTAAGATTTTGCTAATCTGTATAGATATATGCCGATTGTCCAGTGTACGATTACAAGTTATAATATATTTTAGATACTTTCCAGACATTTATTCGAATCTGAGACAGTGTTGATATAAGATTATTGTGTGTAAACGCGCTCAAGACACAGGTTACTAACAAACACACCGACGGCAGATAAGTAAAAACTGAACACCAAAAATGGACAGGATTGTAAATTGTTGAAAGATTTTGGTCTGTCTACAGCTAGCTCTAGGATACCGGCACAACTTTATAATTATAAAGTTTTTAGGGCTTTTTCCTGCCATGAACCTATTCTCCTAAACTTTAACTTCCTCTGCAGGTCAACGAGTACTATCAGCTCAGTTAGCAGCACTAAGTGAGGACATAGACACAAAGGCGCGTCTGATCGAGCAGCTGGAACTGTCGCAGCGGCGGCTGGCGGCCCTGAGGCACCACTACGAACAGCGCCTGGACACGCTGCACCACCAGATCAAGGCTACTAATGATGAGAAGGATAAGGTGCTGGCGTCACTTGGTAAGCAACTTTAGACTGTATTGTCTTTAATCTAAGATATACTTCACCGTGACTAATCGCTTTAAGTTATTGAAATGTAAATAAATATAATGACGTAAGCGGAGCGTAATTAAAGCTATGAACTTTCTAGAAATTGTACTGCGCAACGTTTTTTCTTACTTTAGACTGGAAATCTTTATATTTATTTATTTACTTCATGGAAGACTTACAGCTAAACACATCAGTATATTTACGTACGTTTAAAAAAAACTTTCTATGAAATATAAATTCCATACAGCAACACAAGCATCGCCTCCGAGCGAAAAGCTGAAACGCGTCAAAGACGAATACGAGCGCCGCGTGGCCGGCATGTCGCGGGAACTGAAGCGGCTTCAAGCGGCGCAGCGCGAGCACACGCGCCTGCAGCGCTCGCAGCAGCAGACAGCGCAGCAGATCTCCACGCTGCGCACAGAGTTGCAGCACATGAAACGCGATAAGGTGAAGGATGCGAATAGTTTTCTATGCATTAAAGGGTACTTGATGAGGGGGGGGGGGGCTTTATTATTTTAGAATAGTTAGTGGTCTGTTTCTTTTTAATGGTAAGGCAACTCTGCCTGCCTATTTTAGGACTGGACCTCAATTTTCAAAGTTAAAATTGTCAAGTCCCTAAATTGATACGTTTTGTAAAATCCAAGAGATCTATCTTAAGAAAACTTCGAGACAGTTCTAATTAGAAAGGAAATCGCAAGACCGCGACAAAACATCGTTTAGTATTCATCTATTACGTGACTGTTAACAATTAATGTTATGTGTTTCAAGTATCATTCTTTATGATAAACAGGTAAAATTAGTACAACGCATGCGCGAAGAGGCAAAACGTCACGCGCAGGCTGAAGCTGTGCGAGCTAAAGAGGTTTGTACACATTATTTCCTTTTTCAATAAATATACTGTCTATACCTATTTATCTTAAAATTATAGTTAATTTAAAATCTGTTTTCTTCTAAGGTGGCCCAACTGCGCAAGGAATCTCGTAAGAACGCCAACTTGATACGATCACTGGAAGCAGAGACTAAGATGAAGGAAGCGGTGAGTTTAGTTTATAACATCTAAAACTATCCATAAAAATATATGACGCATTATCATGCGTTATTTATACCTTTTTCATTACCGGTATTTTGCTTGTAGGTATTAAAACGCAAGCAAGAAGAAGTGTCGTTGCTAAGGCGTGGGCATCGCGACAAGCTGAGTAATAGAGCAGCTGGCAGGTTGCATGGTGAGGACAAATATACCCAGAATCGGAACAAATATCTTCCATTCCTGATCTCTGATTTCCATACACCTGTCGAGGCCTGACCAATAATGAAGGCAATCGTCAAATTATAAAAACAATTATGAAACATTTAATTAAGTAAAGTCTAGAGCTTAGAAACAACTTGTAATCGAACAACTATTTAGTCATACGTCAAAATGTCTATGGGAATGAATCTATCAACTCTTTTGTCATTTAACTTTATCAACATAGACTTTTTGACATACATGTACGTAGTTGTTAGATTAATTATTATTTATATATTTATTTACACAACAATATAAGCTTACAGTTCTACACCAAATCGCTTACATGCTAGAACAATTTTATGAATAACATAACAAACTTAAATCTATACAATAAAGTAGTAGGTATCTAAAATTAAACATTGAACAAAATTAAACAGGACTAAACATCAATCTATGATTTAAAAATAATCTAACACTTCCACTTAAAACAAGAAGCGAATCGAAAAATACGTCAGCATCCGGTCTAGCATTAAGGAAATTATTAACATTCGTTATATGTATGCGCTAGGCCTAAAATTTCATAATTTACTTCATTTGTATTTACACTACAAACATTCACCTTTTAGATCGTAACCGTTCCCGTAAGAGCGCGTCATACCGGGAGGCGTGGTCCCGTCTAGAATGTTGGGTGTCACGCGCATGCGCGGCACGTTGCACGCTCGGCGAGCTAGAAGCAGGTCTAGAACGGTTGCTGCAACAGCGCGAAAGAGCACGAAACACCGATCAAGACCCAGACGCTAAGCATTTGTTGCGGTACCTCAGAGATGCCATCGCAGATACACAAGCACAGATCATGCAGATTGAAGTAAGTGGAAGATAACATAATGGTTTCGACTTTATCTCTAATATTTTTTTCTTCAGAAATCATTATATAAGTATCGGTATCGATTGTGTAAAATAAAGTTGCACATAGTTGATATGCATAATAAAAAACAATGAGGTCTTATTACGCACACAAAAATTTAAACGTTTCATATGTAATGTATAATTTAATATGCCTCATAATTCAAATACAATAACAAAAATAAATCCTACAGGAGGAAAACGACGAGAACATGCTCCCTCGTCTGCTAGACCACATAGATTCAGTAGAGGCCGGCCGCTACTCCCTCGAGCGACTGTCAGCCCTGACGCTGCAGCACGCGCAGGACGCCGCACGCAACCTCAAGATGTTGCAGGACATGCGCGCGCAACTGAAAGAGGTTAGTTGAAAAAAATATACTTATTTATATGTTGTTTATATTTATGATCGCTAACATAACTCAAAATCATTTAGGTGAATTGTTTCTTTTGGGATTTTTTGTTTCTTTTCATTTTTGTCTTTTCTTTTTTGTTATCTTAGATCTGATAACAGCGACAATTATTTTTTTTAATTGTGAGACGTAAACATGTCCTATGTAGGCACCCTGGGGAACTCTTTTAAGAAATTTACTTGAAATCGGATTTAAAACTAAAAAATTATAGCTGTGTAGTATAGCGTAGACTTGGCTGTTACCAACTTATGTAAAGCACAGAATATGCTTGCACGGCCTAACTTCTTGGAAAGAATTGAGTGGTCCACCTTATCGAATGCATTCGATAAGTCAGTGTAAATAAGGGACCGCTACAACGGCCTCATTATCATCGGTTTTGTGCTCTTAACTTATTGTTTACATTATGTAGGTATATTTACATGTGACATTAATGGTTCAATGTAGTTTTTGTACAAATTGTCAATGTTACGCTGTCTTTTCTCAGTTGGAAGAGAATACAGAGCGTACAGCGAGTGCCCTAAGAGCAGCAGGCAGTGCGGGCGACCACAACCTGAACCCGTGGGGCGCGCCACCCGCCGCGCTTGCCGCGCTACTAGCGCATGTCTCTTCCGGCACCTCCACGCGCTCCGTGTCGCCCGTCGACAGGTGGGTACACACACCACAACCTGAAGACAGGCAGACCACAGACACACCAACACACACACTCACACACATACACACTACAATCTGAACCACAACCTCAACCCGTGCAAGCGTGTCGTTACAAATCGTGTTAATTATATTTCCACAGTGCGCTGCACGAGACGCGACCTAAAAATGGTATTCGCGAGTCTATCACGGCGCCCACGTCGCCTCCTGATGATAACACCAACTCACCATTCCAAAGGAACACGTGAGTATATATTAAATAAAAGTTCAAAGTAGACTATTTAAATAAAATATATAATAAAATAAAATAAATATAAACCGATTACCAAAACGTCCTACTTTTTAGTGTCCGTCGTGGGTCAGTGCGCCTGCGCGACCTGGGCGTGTTCGGTCGCGAAGAGGACCCGATGACGCAGTCCCTGGTGGAGCCGAGCCCGCCGCGGCCCGCGCCGCTCAGCCGCGTCCCCAGCGCGCCCGGGAGCCTCCGGTTATTATAAAACATTTTTATCTAACAAAGAAAAGAATATTCTTATGATTGTTTATTATGCTGATTTACCAAATGTTAAAATAATGAAGGGCCCACGAGAGACCACTGTGGAATTTCTAATGTTATGCATGAGGATTAGAACATAGATTAATATAACTGAGCTAAATGATGTTTCTGTTGTAATCTACGACAGAAATAGTGTGGTAAGCGGCCACTTTTATTATATTATATTTACATTAAAGGGACTCATTGATGATTTACTCTGTCAAAGGCTTTTCAAAGATCAATTAATATGAAATGTTTTAATTTCAATTAAGTCATACGAAAATAACTGTATACCATGCCGACATTACATAATTATAACCTGCAGCCTGTAAATAAGACAGGCTTTTCATCCCGGAAAACAATGATACAAATTTTGACGCAGGCGAATTCTTATTTCTAACTAATTCAAAGGTATGTGTAGGTACACATTAAAATAGACATGTAGTTAAACCTGTATCTCATGGTACTTCCAGAGGTCTGCAGCCGCTGGGCGCGGCGGGGCAGTCGTCCCCGGCAGCGCCCCGCCGCGCGCCCCCCGCCCCGCCCGAGTCCCCGCGCCCGCCGCGCCGGCACCACAACCTGGCCAAGCCCGCCTCATTGTACGTATACACTCCTTTGTATCTGTCTAGTATACGGACTTGCCGGAGGTGATCACGTGATCATACTAGTTTCTTAAAAATAGCACTGTCGAAAAAGTACATGCGCGATAGTTGGGCGGTCTGAATTATCTGAAAACGGATTATCAGAGACGTTTTAGCGTATACAGTGGAAAGTAAACTTTTCTAAATTATATTGGTTCATTATTTTGTGGATACTGAGATTTTTTGGAACATTTATATAAAAATTATAATTGCGACGCTGCTCGTTACTAACTTCATTACGGCCAACTAAAAGAGCGCGTAATGGAAATTAAACTTAGCTTATTCACTTTCTTTTTGTAAGCAGACATCTTTGGGATTATTATTTGATATTTACGTGAACACTTCCGGTTTATCCAACAATACTTTATGATCCACTATAAGCACAAATTCTTATTTTAGTTACTTTTCTTTTGATTTAATTTATCTGTTTTCTTTAATTATTTTTTTTATATTTTAGAAACTAAAGTTTTTAAAATGTTTCTTTTGCTGTAAATATTACTCTCTGTGGATTTATTTGAATGAAAGCTTAAGTAGTTAGTATAATCTATCTCTTTCACACTGGTATATCCGCTATATCGCCGTCCCTTTCTGCATGGTACACTGCTTGGGTATATGTGCTACACTATAGAAGGTGTAAGGTTCAATTGTAGAAGTATCTAGTACTGGGAGATGTATTGTATTGTATGTGTGTTCACAAATATATCCAGTTTGTACCATCTACTTATATGTGCAAGTTAATCTTGAAGATACCAACGCGAAAAATAATTTCAAAAAAGTCACCTTAAAACACGATAATTACATAGTTTCTAAACGGATTTAAAACTACTCACCATGCGAGTTTTTAGACCAGTTCTTCTCCATTGAAATGCCAAGACTTTTCGTAATGTCTGGTTAAGACTTTTAAAATAAATTAACAATAAATATTTAATTCAATTAAATAAGTCATAAAATGTAACCCTCAAAACATCGATGGTGTCTATGAACTATGAAGCTGCACATTTAAGTAGTCGGTATCGGGAGGGGATGGATGAGGGCGGAGGGGATGTGGGCGCGCTGCCCGCTGACGCGTGTGTTGTTGCAGCCTGCTGACCGAGCTCTCCATAGTGGAGGACTGAGGCGCGGGGAGGGGCGCCGCGCATCCCATCCCTACTGTGTTTAACACCCTCCTACAAGTTTCTGCATGCTTTATCGTTATTTATTGCTTCGTGTACATTATAACGTTATTGACGCGCTGTTATAAATGGTTTTAGAAGTAACTAACATTTGATTAAAAACATAATGTAATATAATTATAACGTGTTAACTTAGAAAATTGTTCTAATCATTCTTAAAAATCTGGTAAAAGGTAAATGATAAAGTCGTTGTGATTTGTATAGATGTATCTATTATATCACAAACTAGTATAATTAGTTAATTTGTGATAAATATGCAAATAAATAAATAGGATTATTAACCTGTTCGTAAATTTACTATAAGTACCTATATCTACTTAATAAAACCTTCTATAGAATAAGTATGTAATAATTTCTAAAACCATTTTAACGTCTCAATGTATTAATTAAAGGGTACGCACCAAATTACGGGCGCGGACGCATTTATGTACGTACCCGACTTATACGCTGAAAATAAAATATTAAATAACTATTTATATAGATATTAGAACTAATATATTAACTGTGGAAGGATGAATTCAATATTATTATATTGTAAAGAATATATTTTAGGCGCTACGTACGGGTATCGAACCAAAAATATCCAAAGAAGCTTGATACCTTATCTTCTGTCACGCGCAATCAATACAATTTAGACTCTAGTATAAAGAGAATATAATCCAATTTTGTATACCTATTTATGAAATCAACGAAATCTGCCACTATAGTTTTAAGGGAAACTTTGCATTTAAATGCATTAATGTTGAATAATAATACTAATACAAATGAATTGTTTAGCTTCATGCATTTTACTGTATTATATCGAAGTAGTGTAAGTTGTCGTCACAAGTGTAACGTAAGCTTTAACTTTGCAGCTAAGCACGTGTTACATAATATACAATGTTTGACTAACAATCGTTTTACACACACGCACACATAGATACAGTGTTCGTCTACACGCGAATTAGAACCTTGCTGTATACACCGTAAGGTTCATTTTTCATGGGTATCTCAGCTCTACGGTTAATATTTGCATGTTTGTTAGTCAAGTCTGTATAGTATGTAATCTGTGGTTACTATGTATGTACTATATGTATGTGTAATATGTAGGCACAATAAATAGATGCAATACAGCTTGTGTTTTGTTTGCTACTGGCATGCGCACCCCGCTGAATACTGCATGATAGATATACCTACCTTAAAATATGACGTTAATATACTACGTAACACTGTCGTCCGTCTGTCTGTACCTCAACTATGTATTTTCTTAAGTAAACTCGCTAGCGACTACGTAAAATATTTGCTAGCCAACTATACAGCGCCTCTAGCGGTTAAGTAGGGAATTATGGTTTGCCTAACAATATTGGCGTTGAAAGGCCTCGCACCAGGTGGACCGACGATATCGTCAGAGTTGCGAGCAACCGGTGCATACAAATGGAAGATAAAAGACAGCACGTATTAGCAAGTGTTACGTATTAGCAATTATTGTGTTCTAACCAAGTACAAACTAATTTGTTTAATGTACCCATTATGTTTTTATTTTTGCAACAGATTTTGTATATAAGTAACCGACTTTTCGTCCTATTCCTTACTCAAATTGCATTCGCGTTTCATTTGCATACCCGGCATATCGGACAGCAATTTGTTGTTCATTGTGGCGTTCTAAGGGAGGCCTTTGTTTAACAGTAGACGTCTTCCAGCTGATGATGAAACATTATATTACGTAGTCGCTAACGAGTTTACGTGAGAGAACACATGGTAGAAGTACGGAATGTAAAAAAAAAATAGAATAAGTGTGCGGTTCACAATGCACACAGCCTTTTTTTTATTAACTTGGCACATAAATGCAATTATTGTGTTAAGTCACTAGAAAGCACTGGAATTATTTTTATTCGTAACTAACTCTATATGTGATATTAGAAAAGGAAAAAAAATGAGGCTTGTAACCTAAGCTAAAACGCATTAGCATAATCTGTTTATTATTTATTATGATGAGGTCGCGTTTGGAAATATGTTGATTAATAAAAAGCTGTAGGAAATAGGTCGATAAAACCATTCTGTACACATGACAAGAAACTTGTAGAAGTATCAAATACATGAAATTCCAAACAAGAGTAGTTCCTCAAGAAACTAATGCTGTAAGTATTAAAGTTTTTGTATTGTGGCCCATGTCCTCATCATATAACATTCATGTCATGGCTACTACTGTCCCGTTGATTCATGTCGTTTCGTCCGTTTGCGAGCTTTGGTGTTGCAAACATCAGTCATGTGAATTTAACATAATATTTCATTATGCCGACAAAATGTTAAATTGTAATCAAATCATTAAATAAAACTTATAATGAATTTTCGATCGCAGTGCTAAAAATATTAAATAACCTTTTCAATAAAAAATCATAATCTTGTCCTAATAAAGGTCCAAATGGTTTGGATGTCCAATCAAGACAGTTTAACAATAAACACGTTTTATCCCACCGCCATTTCTCACTAACTACTTCACAATTCGCCGTAGCCAGAATATTCCGTTGGGGTTATTTAAAAAAAAAGTCAAGGTAGCATTCCAACATTGTCGGTCGTAGAGAGTGCGGCGAATAAGCCACGCCCCTCGCCTGAGCTGCACGCCTACATCGGAATGTACTGCAATGCACAAATCCATATAAAGTGGTGCATTGCAGGGGACCGTCAAGGTTCGAATGTTACCTTAAGGGCCTGTTTCACCACCGACAAGTAAAGTGTCACCCGTAACTACTCATACGAATTTCACTATATCTGAGTAACATTAATCAGGGGATAAACTGGCCTGTAACTAAGAGACGACAGAAGATACTTGAAACTTTAATTGCCGATTTAGCATTAGCCAAGAAGTAACTATTCAACACTTTACTTGTAGATTATGAAACGGGCCCTAACTGTTATATAATCCCTGTTACAACAAAAACAGGTTGAACATTTTTTAATCCTTGAATTACTGACTATAAACCTCTTCTGGCTACGGTTTCATGTAACGTATCTGAATGTCCGTCCCCGCTTGCTAACGCGCGCACTAACGCAGAGAGGCGAGCGCGACAGCGGGCACCCCGCCCGCGTCCCCCGGCGCCGCCCGCCGCGCGCGCGACGACGACGTGTTCCTCAGGCTCGCGGGAGCCGGCAACGATAACACGCCGCAAGGAGTCGTCAAGGAAATAGCGCTTAAGGTAAGCATGGAAGGAGATTTTGCAGTTTTTGGGCAATCAGTACTGGTAAATTTGGTCTCTAAATAACTTATGTTGAGTTTTTGGGTAATGTACTTAACTAGCCTATATAAAAAAATAGACTATATAAAAAACTGTGCGGTTAGGAACACGCTTGGAAACAATATCATAGATTGGAAACAAGAAGCTTAAGTCTTATTATTTACGTCTTTACCTTTGACCGTCATCATATCTCTAACTTCTGTGATAATCCTCCCCCAAACACCACTCTATTGATCTCTTCAGCTTTCCTAGATGTGTCGTAACGCTAGTGTTGTGCGCAGCGCACGAGCGGCAGCGGCGGCAACAACACCGGCGCGTGGCTGCAGTGCACGCACGTGGCGGAGGGACACGCGGGCGCAGCACTGGCGCTCGCCTCCACCACAGATATGTTGTTCAGCGGCGGAGTGGGTGAGTGCTCTGCAGGATTTTGAAATTAGTGAAACCTTATTTTTAAGCAGGATCGAATCACGTAGAAACTATTATCCAAAAACTGTTATCTTGTTTTTATAACTGTGTGTGTGGTGCAGACCGCACGGTGCGCGGCTGGGATTTCGCGGCGGGCGCGGAGGCGTGGCGCGGCTGGTGTGGCGGCGGCGTGGGCGCGCTGGCCGCGGGCGAGGCGGGCCGCGGGGAGCCGCGCCTCGTGCTGGCCGCCGCCGGCGCCGCCGTGCGCATGTTCGACACGCGCTCCCGCACGCCCGTCACCACGCTCTGGTCAGTACCACTCATCACTGGTCAGCACCAGCCCGCACGGTGCGCGGCTGGTGCGGCGGCGGCGTGGGCGCGACAAACAATTTTCAACTTACTAAAACTTAAAATTCATTTTTACCTCGCAGGTCGTCGGGCGTTACTGGTCCTTGTCCCGCCAACCGCGGCGTGGGCGGGGAGGTGGCCGTTACCGCGCTTGCGCTAACACAGCAACACCGACTCTACACCGCTGCAGGAGACAAACTGCGCCTATGGGACCTGCGGATGTAAGCACCACACTATAATAAACACCCACATTCCGCCTGTTTTATAGGTCCCAATGTAATATGAGGCGAGCCTATTGCCAACAACCAGACACAAATCCAGACTCCTTGCACGGCACACTAGCAACTGGGAATTACAATCAGCTTATACTTCCAACCTACCTACTATCATGATTATTTCTTAGTACAATTAGATCTGTAAATCAAAGCACAACACACAACAGTGAACTTATTGGTAAAATTGGACAAACCTATTTACAAAGCATTTGTTTAGGATGGAATGCGTCAGCAAGCTATGGACGGGCCACGCGGCGGCCGTGATGTGCCTGGCTGTGGGCCGCGCGCCCCTCGGGGACCTCGTGGCCACCGGCTCCAAGGACCACTACGTCAGGACGCTCGACATGCAGCCGCAGGACACGGGTACACACATACAACATTATAAATATCTGAAATGTACCTAAATAGGGTTTCCAGAACAATAATAATTTTGTCAATCCGGCAACATCTGAAAAAAAAAAGAGCCCGTTTATATGATAAATTTGACTTTTCATACATCAAAACTGAGTTGACACTATATTCATCCATTTTAAAATTATAATTTCAAAATTAAAACTATTTTATGTTGACCTGCGCACTACTCTACAACACAATACACTCACAGGTAGTTGGGAGGCCAGTAACCGCTGGTTGCTGGAGCCGCCGCACTACGACGGCGTGCAGGCGCTAGCGCTGTGCAACGACGACACCGTGCTGTACAGCGCCTCGCGGGACACCAGCCTCAAGCGCTGGAGCCTCACCGACCACACGCTCACACATGTGAGTGATTTTATTTGGCTTAAACAGTTGGTAATTGTGACCGCTTTTCTTTGCGGACGCTAGGACCAGTTACAACGCCCTTTCGGCTTAGATGAAGAATTTTCCTACATCTACATATAAACGTGTAAAATCAGGTGGTGATGAACGCGCACAAGGGATGGGTGACGGGCGTGTGCGCGCTGGGCAGCGGACCTGACGCGCTCGTGGCCAGCTGCGGGCGAGACGCGGGCCTGAGGCTGTGGAGCCCCGCGCTGCGCCCCGCCGCCCCGCCCGCCGCGCTGCCCGACCTGCCGCACGCCCTGCGCGCGCACCCCGACCACCGCCTGCGCGCGCTCTACACCGTCGGCAAGTACGTATCACACGCAACACTAAACAAGCCCCGCGCTGCGCCCCGCCGCCCCGCCCGCCGCGCTGCCCGACCTGCCGCACGCCCTGCGCGCGCACCCCGACCACCGCCTGCGCGCGCTCTACACCGTCGGCAAGTACGTATCACACGCAACACTAAACAAGCCCCGCGCTGCGCCCCGCCGCCCCGCCCGCCGCGCTGCCCGACCTGCCGCACGCCCTGCGCGCGCACCCCGACCACCGCCTGCGCGCGCTCTACACCGTCGGCAAGTACGTATCACACGCAACACTAAACAAGCCCCGCGCTGCGCCCCGCCGCCCCGCCCGCCGCGCTGCCCGACCTGCCGCACGCCCTGCGCGCGCACCCCGACCACCGCCTGCGCGCGCTCTACACCGTCGGCAAGTACGTATCACACGCAACACTAAACAAGCCCCGCGCTGCGCCCCGCCGCCCCGCCCGCCGCGCTGCCCGACCTGCCGCACGCCCTGCGCGCGCACCCCGACCACCGCCTGCGCGCGCTCTACACCGTCGGCAAGTACGTATCACACGCAACACTAAACAAGCCCCGCGCTGCGCCCCGCCGCCCCGCCCGCCGCGCTGCCCGACCTGCCGCACGCCCTGCGCGCGCACCCCGACCACCGCCTGCGCGCGCTCTACACCGTCGGCAAGTACGTATCACACGCAACACTAAACAAGCCCCGCGCTGCGCCCCGCCGCCCCGCCCGCCGCGCTGCCCGACCTGCCGCACGCCCTGCGCGCGCACCCCGACCACCGCCTGCGCGCGCTCTACACCGTCGGCAAGTACGTATCACACGCAACACTAAACAAGCCCCGCGCTGCGCCCCGCCGCCCCGCCCGCCGCGCTGCCCGACCTGCCGCACGCCCTGCGCGCGCACCCCGACCACCGCCTGCGCGCGCTCTACACCGTCGGCAAGTACGTATCACACGCAACACTAAACAAGCCCCGCGCTGCGCCCCGCCGCCCCGCCCGCCGCGCTGCCCGACCTGCCGCACGCCCTGCGCGCGCACCCCGACCACCGCCTGCGCGCGCTCTACACCGTCGGCAAGTACGTATCACACGCAACACTAAACAAGCCCCGCGCTGCGCCCCGCCGCCCCGCCCGCCGCGCTGCCCGACCTGCCGCACGCCCTGCGCGCGCACCCCGACCACCGCCTGCGCGCGCTCTACACCGTCGGCAAGTACGTATCACACGCAACACTAAACAAGCCCCGCGCTGCGCCCCGCCGCCCCGCCCGCCGCGCTGCCCGACCTGCCGCACGCCCTGCGCGCGCACCCCGACCACCGCCTGCGCGCGCTCTACACCGTCGGCAAGTACGTATCACACGCAACACTAAACAAGCCCAAGCGTATCACACGCTACAGAGTGGACATATGACTAAATATAACATTTGTGTTTTACAGATTATTTACCATTTTCCGATTTTTACTCACGTGTTTATAAAAAAATACTCGACTAGCTATAAATAAACTGATGCGAGATAACAAATAAACCCGTGAGTAAAACCGTAAAAAATTAAATACGAACATTCTCGGTAACATTATTTGACGTAGATTAGGTTCTAAAAAAACTAAAATGTTTAATATCGTGAAGTCATTTTGTGTGTAGAAATGTAGAAGTACTTAACTGTCAATGATTTAACCTCCAGTATTATTGATCAATGTTTTCTTTGACGACTTACTTTACTCTGTCGAATCAATAATGTGGACATTACATTTACTCTTCTCACTTTTGTGTTTAATAATCTTTAATTTGAATCTGATCCTGATCTAATCGTACAGTAATGGGACGTTAAATAGTGTGTAACATTGGACGTGAGGTAACATTGGAGTGTGTTGCAGCGGCGGCGAAGTGCGCGCGTGGCGGGTCACCGTCGAGCAGTGAGCGACACCAGGTGCATACACACACGCGACACGATACCACTTACACACACACACACACACACACACATGCATACACACACACACACACACACACACACACATGACAGTTTTACCCACAACTATGTTAAGGGCACAAAATAATATTATTAATTACACATTACTCCACTCAACCATCTCCACTCACACTCATATTAACAGCTACACAATACTCTATTCACTTTTACTCAACAGACATTACCCTATACACCTATGCACATTTGCACAAACCCTTACATCCGCGTACCTGAGGACCACATTCCGCTAAAATGCACATTTTTGTGCTTGCATGATAATTGTTACGTAATATTTTCTTAAGATCTACACTGTCAAATAATAAATATATTCGAACCTACACGAGTTTTGAAATCTAACTTAGAAGTGATAAAAACATTGGTATCACATAAAACAACAAAAAATTACAGCAATCGTAATTCCAAACACGTATATAAAAGGTTATTCACCACTGTCCAGCCAGGGATAATCAACACCACACACGATAAACTCAAAACAGCTTTAGATGTCGCAAAATTATTCACTAACCAAACAACGATATTATTTACTAGCTTTAACTTCATATTTACGTATGTATATAGTGCATTATGGTTCTCGTAACCATATCGTTCGAAGCCGACAACTAACTAGCTTGGATCATGTAGATTTGATATCATTCATAATTATAAAGGTCATCCATACTGCGTGTGAACTTACTAGGTGTTGAATTCTATATTCATAGTACGATAGATTAGGATTTAGGCCTCTTTCGTAATGTGTAATCTGTGTATTAAATTTTAAGATACCTTATGAAGAAAAATACAATTTCAAGATTTACGTTTTAGTTATTTTAGGTAGCATAATGTTTTTGGTCTTTAGGTACGTTATATAGCGTGCTAAAAGTCTGGCAAAACTTGCAATAATTCCATGCGCATGCGTACAAGATCTATCAGTCTTACTAACATTTAAAGAGGTACAGGTTTTTATTTTTTTAAATAGCGGAGAATAATCCCTGTAGTACTAGTAGCCAGAGTAGGAATACCTAGGTGTGTGTCGCACCGTCTCGCTTGCACACGCGCCGCCGCTTCACCCCTCACTCACACAGGCAAAACTGCGCTTTGCTCTTAAACCAACGTAAATGTTCCTATCAATAACCACGTGACCTCTGTATGCCTTTATAAATGTAAAAATTGTAAATGGTATAATATAGGTTTCGATCTCTTGTAAGTACGTTATATATGTTCTTCATATTTCATAAATATGTAATTTAAACTTTTTCTTTTTTTTTGCTTTATTATTACGTAATTATTTAAAAACCTACATTTGTAAAGGCGTTTTCAAAACGACTTGCCGCCCTCTGTTGATCGTTAATGAATTCTATTGAACATCTATTTGTGTACTATGCTTTACCGTGCAAACTATTTTTCCTGTGTGTTCTTCCTTTTTATTCTTACTGTAACTAACCTGAAGCTTTTGTTTTTAATCAATATTCTTGTTACTTAAATGGTGACTTCAAAATTGTTGATATAATTTAGTGGTAAATAATTTCACTAATACCAGCTTTCGATGTTGTCTGTAGTTTTTAGTAACCTATCCTTCTTTTGATACTCATTAGTATTGCCAACTAAACGTAACTTATCAAAATCTGATCATTGAGAAAGAATTTGTAGATTTCCTGTCATATCCTAAATTTTAAGCTAATTAACTGAACTTGGAAACGAAATGTGTTATACAAAAGTGTATTATTAACACTAAAGCAATAATTTAATTTGCACACACACATTTTGTTTCCAATTGGCAATCAAAATCATTGAACTAACAACAAGAAACTCCAAAAGGTAATATCATCTTTACAACAATATTGAAATTCCAGTGACGGACGCATACGGTGTTGGCGAATACGCAAGACGAGGTGACCATCGAGTGCGTGCTCGTCCGCACCGAGCACGCCCCCCGCTACCCCCGCACGCCCCACGCCCCCCGCGCGCCCCCCGCGCCGCGCGTGGAGGTGATGTTGGGGGGCGCACGAACCCGCACACCGCATCCAAGACTGCTCCACATTTGACACCATGGTACTTCGTAATATGAATCGAATATGTACATTTTTGTTTAAAATTGTGCATGTGTGTTGTGTGTACATTGTACGCAGTTGCCCTGAGTTACGTACACAATTGTAAACATAAGTTCTTATGTACTAAATCTTAACCTATTAGGAGCTAGAATATTCGAATATTACCGTGGTTAAGAATCGTCACAAAATAAATGTTTGTCAAATATTGACATAACGCGACAATTACGAGGTTGAATAATAGTGTACGTAGTATAACCAGAGTAGGACATGTATGAGGGTTGAATCTTTAATCGCCCTGTAGATGTAGCGTGTTGCTGTAAAAGATATGATGGCCTAAAGGTAAAAGATACGATCCTAACATTAAAAGACAAAAGATAAAGGAACCTTAAGAGGACCTAGTTAGCTAATGTTTGATCTCTGTTTTTAAATAACGAATTAATATATACGAGACATTGTTTTTAATCGAAATCATTTATAACAAATACGCTAGCAAACTGAGCTTTACATAATTATATTTTCAATATTGTATTTTATCGTTTAAATCAAATTATTTTTCGACCTAATAATGTACCTGGTTTTACCTTGATATTATTGACTGATGAATTCTTAAAAGACACGGACATTCCAATCCATACCGTAATGAAATATTGATCTAAATCGCCCCCAGGCTTATCATATATTTGAACTAACATACAAAACACCCTTACTTATTTTTTACCATATTTAAATACCTATCCTTGTCGTTGGCAAGCCAATAAATAGAGATGACAATAGATTAAAGAGGCTCTTAGTTTAAGATACGCTTAATCGTTGTTTAAGTGAGGGGTAAGTGTTTATATATAAGTAATTTTAATATCACTCATGTAGGCAAAGATCATGATCATTAGAAAAACTCGTAGACTGCACTTGGTGTGTAGACAAAATTTTCTGTTGATTGTTTCGGGAAATTGCCGCTACAGATATGAGCGCTTTTTTTTTTTAAGAAATTGGCGATCGTGTCTTAACCAATACTTGTAGTTTCATAGTATGAACAAAGTTATAAAATACTTAAGATTATCAGGTATTTGACACTACTAATCAATTGACTAGCAACAATTTGAATAGCAAAACATTAAATGATTTCAAAGCAACCTAAAATCTAATTTTACTGTAAACAGAAAATGTATCGAGATTTCAGGGCTAGATCCACAACATTATACCAAATAAGTAGTAGTGTCTTCAAATTTGATTTGAGGTGTCAACTACCCAATTTCTGTATGTTCCTTCTATTTACTCTTACATCTATGTTGGGGACCAATTTCTATTCTATGTTATTAGTACTATCAGTGTATTTATTTGTTCTTTATTTTTCTTCTATGTGTTATCTTCAAGACTTAAGATTCCTTTATTTTCTTGTATTAAATTCTTTATAAAATTCACAAGAATATTGGTTAAGCCACATTAAGCCTAATTTATCTAAAGCTTTAGCAAATCGGTAGCAAAATAATGTAGGTGTAAATAAGGCACACTATCACTGTAGTTAGGCAAACGAACAAATATGCAGTTGTGATAGAACCAGTATACTGTTAACAGGGCCTATATTATGATGAATAAATTGTTATTATTATAACCTAATAATTAAAATTACGCTTATTTGGCGTTGCAGATTTTATTTCGATATCAACGGCCTTAGCTTAGCTATTTATTTCTGTGATTATTACAAGAGTTTGTGTTTAGTAGTGTCATATTATGGGCGGAGCCGGGAGCCAAAATTTTATCAGTTATTGACGTAATACAAAATATTGTCAATGGAGTGGGTTGCTAACTTCTAGAAGTTTAGAGAGACCTATAGTATCTACCAAATTGACCCTACTATATGTACTCTACGATTAGAAATTTATTATCTAGAGTTAGTTCAAGGTAATTTGAATTCTATTGCATTAGTGTTATGACAAATAACAACTGCAGTAACAGTTGGTATTAAGAATACGTTCAGTGCCTCTAACGCCATCCTTAAACCTACAGAATAGAACTCAATGTCGTTTGAATAATCTGTCAATAGGTTTGTTTGTCTAAAAGTCGTAGCTCATTTATACAGCACTGCAGAAAAATGAGCATTTAAATATGGAATTAAGCTCTTACGCCGTAGATTCACTTTAGAGTGAAAATATAAAAAAGCCAACGGCGTACGAGTTTAAGGCTATATTTGAATGCTCATTTTATGTGTGCTACTTAACTACCTTAGTGCTATTTTACATGAAGAATATATTACCTTACTTATACACAGACATCTTAAACTTATTCCGGAGTTCTAGGTATCATCCATAAGTTCAGACAATGAGGAAAATATGAAAACATTTAGTAGCCAATGCAATAATGCCAAATTATACGCACAAGGTTCGGCCAGTGTAATAAAGCCAATATTTTTAGCCCATTTTAGCTGACTTCAGAATCTTTTATCGTACTTTTTGTAGTTAATCCAATTCTGCTATAATTTACAACATTGATACAAACCCTTAAAAAATCCCTCATTTTTAAGTTATTTTGTTCGACTCTTCTTAAGGGGACCAATCATCATTCTACACAGGACTTTCCAATACTTTAATAGTTTACTGTTCCTACTAATATATTTGCGTAACTGTAGAGCTCTACTAAATTGGCCATACAAATTTCATTCAAATATAAGACTTCCTTTAATATGTTGGAATTACAATAGCACACCTGTTGATAGCCTATTTAAATAAGCCCTTCGGTCAATTTTATCTATACCGACAGAACAAACATGTTGCAAAAACTAACAGAATTGGATTCCAGTCGCATACGGATTTGGTTCCCTACAAGTGATGTTAGCTATTAACATCGTTCGACACGTCCATGTATCATAGAAGTAAGTGATCGTAGAGCAGGTCTTATCTAACAAGCTAGCAACTAGAATTGTAGGTCAATTCTTGTAATTTAAGACGTTCTCGATGAACTTTACTTACCAACGATTTTCGTATTAACAATCGTAAGCACATCTCTACTGCACTGCTCTACAACGTCTTAGGTTACGAGAATCGACCTCCTGATACATCAATTATTATAGTCTGTGATTATTGGAATAATTGTATTTTTGTACATTCCTATGCTACGGGTAGACATAGCGATCATAACAATATATTCACATGTAGTCGTAGGTAACGGTCAAATTAAATAGACGTAACTTTTTCAATTTGTATAATTATTAAGTATGTCCAAATACTAAACTTAGGCTAAGCACACAAAGGCTATGATTTTAAATAACTTTTATTTACAACAGTTAAAGGTTTTATTTTGTTTTTACTCTCCCAATGCGTATTTCAGTATTATATTTTAAGCCTTATATACTTTAAGTAGTAGTATTAAAATCTATCACAAATATATGAATTTAAATAAATCAATATAGGTATTATTTGTATCGAATGCTATTGAGCGAATACTTGCGGAGCTATGAGTAATGCTAGCTTTATTTACAAAGATATATAATTATGTTATATCTATATGGATATAGTCTAATGAGTAGCTATGCAATGCCTTAAGAAATCCTTGCAATAATTACTTGTAAAGTTATTTACGTACAAAATTCATAGATACGCAAAAATAACAATCAATATAAAGATTTTATTGTTTAAAAAATATTTTACCTAATTGAATTTTTCTACAATCTCATCAGAACAGTTTTTTTTATTATGTTTAAGAATATAAATTGTAATAATACTATTAATATGTAATCCTTTAGTTACCAGAGTCGAGTGAATACGTCTGTAATGTTCTGGTGGCTTGTGAACGAGCCTAGCAGCTAGTCATGTAGTGTAGCGCGCGTCTGGTGTGTAGTGTCAATGTTGAATGGTTATGTAACTGCCGATAATCATGGCCGACCAACAAAGAATCTCTGTTTAACGTATTTTTCTGTTAATTCCATAAATTCTATTGACAATTGTTTTAATGTAAGTTTGTACGTAACATATTTCGCATTTGAACTAACAACAAGTAATAAATAATTGGCGGCCGATTCTCGGTTCTATAATGTTGGGTGTTAATTTACAGGAAAATACTGAAACTAGTCTTCTGATTTGTTAAGTATTAATACATTAGATCTACGTTTTGACAACTAACTTAACTATCATTTTAATTTAAGAAACAGATTTAGAATCAGCTTTGACACTGCAGACAATTTAAAAGGTATTTTAAGTATTTTTTATGTTACTATTGCATCAGGGAGTAAATAATATATGAGATTATTATTCTAAATAAATTATAATTATGTGTTCTCAATTACTTTGTAGCGGAATGTTTTTGTATTGATTAGCAAATGATATTAGGTATTTTATGATTTTTATTATAATTTAATTACTATGAAATGTTTATTGAATAAAATTATACAATACTAATAAATTGTATTTTTATTGCGCTTTCTTATAGTATAATTATGCAAATATGCCTAAGCTTAGAGTAAGATAAACAGTTATGTGGAAAACTGGTCAAAGATGCAGGTCATTGACGTCTATCAGAAGCTTACGGAAGAGACTATCGTTAGTAAAGACGTTACAAACTAGGGGTTACTCGTGAACAAAAACCTATCATGAAATGCTCACCTGCAAGTAAGCCGAATGCTTGCTTCAACAGATTCCTGAAACGGCTACGAAAACTACCTACAGTCACTCATCCCATCTCTAACTATGTTGACGCCGAAGACCAACTACACAAGCTTGAGTCTTAAGTCGATACACGGCTTCACAGCTATAAATCCTGTTCCAAAACACATGAATTTAGGAGTTAGGTTATATTATGACGACGTAACCGTAATATCCCAACGAGAGGCGCGGAATCTGAATAATTTTAAGTAATCGTAATGCGACAATTGTGTCGTATGTAAGGAACTCAGAGCTTGTTACTTGCTTGGTCTTGTTTATACTGAACTACACAGAACACGCAACTAAAACGGATACAGAGTACGAAATGCCCGCGCACTATTTAACCCTATCAATGTTCGAATTGGTAAAGGAAATTGGAAAAATAAAGAAAGCAACATGCTAAAATTATATCAAATCTAACTAACAATGTCGTCAACCTTGTTTATTAATGAAAGACAAAATATGACACGTACACACAATTGATTTACAATATAATTAATTTAATTATTTTATTAACACTTACCTAATTAAATTTCCGCTGGCAAGATGTATAAATGCACTAGGTTTCTACTTCTACTGTAGAACACTATAAACACATATGGGAACAGTAGGGACGCGTCCAAGGCTACTTTGTGAATGAGCCCACCAACCAGTCTTTTTCAATGCCGCACGGATTAATGGCGCATGCGCATCAAAGAAAATCTTACACTACCCACACTGGGTACTGCATAGAAGTGACAGATGATTCATAATAAAATGGAACGTCTTTTTTACTTATTTTTTAACTATATATTTTATAGTAAGTGCAAAACGGAGGGAAGTTTATTCATATTATTATATTTATTAATATAATATAGACCAATTTTTAAGTATTATCATGACATAAATGATTTCTTATTTTTTTAATTTCACCTATTTTTCTCTATGATTACACTAACACATCAAAGGCCAGGATAAAAATATTTTTAAACGAAACGACAAATTTAAAGAGTAATATTTATTGACTTAAATAGTAAACACCCTGACCAGCACAGTTCCGTCAGTACTTGTACTTGGTGTGCTTGCTGTGCTTGCGGTGGTGGTGGGAGGGGGGCGTGGCCGGCGAGCGGCGCCGCCTATCCCTGTCCCTCTCTCTGTCGCGCTCCCTTTCTCTGTCCCGCTCTCTCTCGCGGGAACGTTCGCGCTCGCGCTCTCTCTCCCGGGATCTTGACCGTGATCTTGATTTGCGGTCACTGTAACAATTGGAATCAATAGAGAAATAATTATGTTTATTACTAAATTGCTTCCGCGTTCTATAATCAAGTTACATAATTAGTAATCAATTGTTTAATAAATATTTTTAAGTTAATGAATGATATGTGCTCACCTATAAGCGCCGATTTATAATTGCCAGATAATTTTTATCATTAGGGTAAATCGGGCGGTTTGACATATTTTCCATACATTAACTGCCAAAATGATAATTTTATTCTTTGAATATAATTTATCTGACGATTGAAAACTAACCAAACCTACCCGCCAAACTCAAAATACATCTAGTGGTTATTTAAACTGTCACTAAGTAGAGGTTTTCTTTGTGAAATCTTTACTAAGTGTCAGTTTAAGTAATCATTAACGTCTCTAAGTGCGTCAGTAAGTGTACCTAATCTTTGTATTGAATTCCAAGTATTAAATTGTACCTTAGTATGTAAATAAAAGAGAATGCATAGAGCGAAGAAGAAGTGGGCTTACTATAAACTATTCAATGTGTCAATCGTAGTGAAATCATAAAATAACTGTGTTCATAGTTATGCCACGTAGGTAAAGATTTATTGGAAGTTTACCAGACACACAGGAGTCTCTGCGAGAAGACAAGGTACTGACAACATAGCAAACAGGCGAATAAAACTGACTGAAAAAAAAAACTAGACAGGATGCTGAGTAACTCTTTAAAAGCACAATTTAATTACCTGTATCTGGATCTCTTCGGTGGTGGAGATAACGATGGCTCTCGAGATTTCTTCGACTTTTTAGACGAGGTTCTGTAAAATTAAAAATATATTGTTAGGGCTTGGTCTTTGCGGCATAGTAAAAAGTATTCATTGCCAAATCTACACACAATTGTTTAGAAGGTTAAGAATAAAAAAAACTGTTACAGATGTTCTATCTCACGAAGTCCGTTTGGCTATCGCTTTAGTTGTATCGTTTACTGATAAGCGCGCTGTTGTGTCGCCGCGTGACATCCGTGACCGAGCGCTCTACAAGTAACAGACACTAAAACAATGTGCACAACATTCGTAGTCGAACTTCGTGAGATAGAATAACTATACGATAAAAAATAGAATCTGAAATGTTTTATGAAAAATTAATAGATAATGATTTTGTTACACACTAACTTTCTTAAACAGTGAGTTTTATTTTGTTACCAAGCATTGGACCGAGATGATTGATCATTACGTTCACGATAAATAGCAATAACGATCGTAGTCCACAATAATAATGACAATATTGCATAAACAAATTGACGCCTGAGCAAAGTAACCGAACTAATCTGAGTGTCCCAATAAATTCTAAGGGGCCCATAATTTCGATATAAATGCTTATTACGTAAAAGGAATTGGTTAGTATTTATATAAAAATGATAATGTCTAGAAGTAAATCTATTTGTATTTCATTCATTTATATCAAACATTTTGACGTTTGCACAGAAAAACACGCCTAAAATTACTGTTTTTTTTTTCACATGACGCGCGACCCTTTCAGCAATGATCTAACATAAAGTTAATTAATCTTAACGGTTCCAGTACGTGATCGTGGTGAATAGAAATCCGTGGCCCTTGCTTACCCTTCTGGAAAACAGTACTTTATGGTATGTATGTAATATGTCACCAAAACTAGCCCATATTTTACTATAATTGGTTTGATGTTATCATGAGCTGGCGACACGAGGTCGAGCCCACCATGTCACCAGCTCATGAATAAGGGCTCCGTCTGAGTCGAAAGATAATGTATTTATTAATCTATGGATCTCCAACGACGAATACACAAGATACATTGACAGGCAAAAGTAGAGTGTACATTTGAGTTGTGCTCCCTCAGTTAAAGTAGAACTCAGCATTCGCATTTAGACAATTAGATGAACAAATTTACTATGAGAACAAGGACATCAAATGTAAAAATAAAACATAAATTTAAAACATTAATAACTCGAAAATTGTACCAAATAAAAAAGTTGTTTAAAGTACAGAATTAAAGGGTATTATGGAATATTGGAAAGTAGTATTTTTAGTTATTTCGAAAAAACACGTGATTGTAACCGGTATACATGTTAAATCACATCACACTTATAGTATAGACGCGATAGTTCGTGAGTGTGTGTGCTTGTATGTTTGCGACTTCATCACGCTGAAACGGCTGGACCGATTTCGATAAAATTTGGTATGGAGGTAGCTGACACCTTGGATTAACACAGGCTACTTTTAGTTCCGATAACATGTAGCGGGTAACACCGCAGGGCGCAACTAGTTAATAATAAAGCCCAAATTGTTATAAGATGCATATAATATCCCCAATTCATTGTTCGTAGTACACAAGAAACAGAAGTGAATCGGTGATAAAGTATGTTAATATCACCTCTCCGGAGCAAGCGCGGCTGCGGATCTTGAGGTCCTGGGTGTGATCCCCAGGTCAGGCAAAGCATGTTGGGTTTTTCTGTTAGAAAATTCTTAGTTATAGTCGGGTTTGATTAGTTTGGTGGGTCTTGCCTTATCTTATGAGACCTGTCGGTGCCGGGGATCACAGACGAATGGACAGGTCACTGATGTTATAAGCGACAGAGGTGGATATGTTATCTACAGCATTTAATCTTTAAAAACGGCACACAATCATACCGTCATGCTCATTAAATGACTCATGGAAGTAGAAGACGGCGTTTTAATTATCAGGAGAGGATTAGAGATTAACCGCCGAACGCAGAGACATTTAATCATTACTTAAACTATCACTAAGCAAAGTTTATCTTTTTCAATTATCGAAATCTTTCCTTAGTGTCAGTTTAAGTAATCATTAATGTCTCTGAGTGCGGCGGTAAGTGAGTCGAGGTGGGCTAACTGGACTTGTTTCACCGTGCCGTTTTTGGAGTGTCACCTATCTCTCTCTTTCCTTATAATATCGTAGCCGGTGTCTGTGTGTGTGTTACGTACGTGGAGTAGGCGTCGTCCTCGGCGGGTGACCTCCGGCGCGGCTCGGGGGATTCCCGCACAGACGGTTCTTCGACGGCCGCCTCTTTAGCTTCACGTGATGCCTGAAAATAAAAATAACTTTAGAGTAATAGATACTAGCTTCGCTTCGCGGTGTCACCTGCATTAATGCAAATTTTCTGAAGGTGTCAACCCGCGGGGCACAGCTAGTCATATAAGTGAACGCACTAATACGAAGTGCTAGGAAGTGTTTTACTAACATGATATTAAGTCTATATTAAACTAACAAATCATGTTACTATATTTATACATGTGAGTTTGTAAAGTATTTCTCTATGGGCCATAGTTGCCTGAAAATAAAGGTTTTATTATTATTATTATTATGTATATAGCTTCCGGCCGCGAATTCTCCCGCGTGGATTTCGAATGCTTAATAGCCTATAGCCTTCCCCGATTACCGGACTATTCAACACAAAAACACTGTATCAATTCGAACCAGTGGAGATTAGCGCGTTTAACCAAACAAACAAACTCTTCAGTAATAATATCACTAGCTAGCGCCCCGCGGTGTTACGCGCTACATTTTTTCGGGATAAAAGCCAATATGTTATTACAGAATGTCAGCAACTTTCATACCAAATTTTATCAAAATTGGTCAAGCCGTTTGAGCGTTAAGAAGTAACAAACATACAATCACTCTCACAAACGTTCACCTTGGTGTGATTACTTGCCGTGTGGTATCCGGCCTAGAATTGACCACCCCCTTTCCTCGCGCGGTTTTCGAAGGGGCGACTAAGGGAAAATCCAGAAGATGGGCAGCAGCGTCTTCTGTAACTTGTCCAATTATACTGCGATTCCCAAGCCACTTGCCAAGCGTCTTGACTACCAATACTGCGAACCCCAAGCAGCTTGTCAAGCGTGGGGATTATGGCAGCCCCCACCTTTAAGAAGGAGGCCTTTGTCCAATAGTGGACGTCTTGTAGTGATGTAGTGTGATTATAGAACAGATAGTGTAGATATGTAAGTGTTCCGAGGCACCTTCTTGATGAGCTTCCTCCGGTAGTGGTGTATCTGCTGCGGCGCGGAGAGCCCGGCCCGCCTGGCCCGCACGCCCGCCTCCAGCTCGTCCGCGTACTTCAGCACGCGCACCTCGATCTCACGCAGCGTCTCGCGCTTCAGGGACTGCTCCTCGCTGGAGTTGACATCAAATATAATATATGTTTAACTCTATTAAAGCAATGTTATTCGCTACTGTAATATGTGTACTCACGATTATTACACTTATCTTTTCTTTTTCTTAAAAGTTTACTGTGAGATAATTAAATTTTAAGATAAGCTCGTTGCTATACTTTTTATTTAGAACAAAATATAAAGTCTATTATTTATCTAAAACTTTTTTTTTATACGTCATATAATAACAATGTTCATTGGCTATGAAATCTGAATATATAATTTCGTCCTTTTTTTAAAACAGTTACACAAAACTTGCTTATTGTCAAACATTTTATGGTCATGTCAGACATCTTATGGTCGTGTCAGACATTTTAAGGTCGTGTCAGACAGCCTGTAGTCGCGTACCTCTCGTGTTGCTGCGCGGACAGGGGCGTGGTGGGCGCGGGCGTGTCGTCGTCGCTGTGCGGGGCGGGCGGGGCGAGCGGGGCGGGCGGCGCGTCGTCCATGTTGTCGGTGTCCACGCTCTCCCAGCGGGACGGGACGAACGTGCCGCCGGCGGGGACGCGCCCCGCCTCGCCCTCCGCGTCCAGAGGGATGCCGTCGATGTCTTCGTCCACTAGAATTAACGGTATTCCAAATTAATGATACGTTTCAAAATGTATGACATCACCACAAGCTAGTGCGATATCGGAGTGTTATGCTGCGTCTTTATTCTCAACTCTTCATTGATATTATACATTTTATGCATTTTCAGGCATAATTATTTAAATGAACCATAAAATATAAAATTGGCACTTGTATGAAGTCCAGCGGGCGCGGTAAGTCATTAGGCTACAAGGGTAGTAGTACCGGGTATCCCGTCGATGTCGTCGTGCTGCGCGGGCCGCTCGCGCGGGCTGCGGGGCGCAGGCAGCAGGTTGGCCCGCTCGGCCGCCAGGCGGCGCAGCGTGGCCCCGTCCAGCGGGCCCCGGGCTCCGCCCCACGACTCCTCGGAGCCCGACGAGCGCGCGGGGGACGCGCCGCCAGATGACTCCGAGCCCGCGCCCGGCATCTCCGGCAGCTGCGCCGGGGGCATGCCGTCAGTCTCCTGAAACAGGTTCAATTATAAATTAAGTTAATTTTCAGATCACTAAATCCAATTTAAAAAAAAGAAGATCACGACGATTCTATCATACCTTATCATGCCCGAGGAACACGTCATTGATGTGCAGCAGGAAGTCAGTGGGGTACACCGCCCAGTCGGCCCAGGCTTGCAGGATGCGCGTCACTCGCGCGCGGAACCCTTCCTGCTGCAACCGTGACGTCATGCGCGTCCACGCCAAGTGGCAGTTGCGCATTATCTCCGCCAGCCGCTGTTGGAATCTGGACGGAACAATTATAAAATATAGAGGCTTGTATCTCAACCGCCTGACTCTCAGTATACGGCCCGCCTGACCTCGGCCACGCAGGCCGTATACTAGAGTGTGGCTGTGGGAGACTCACGCGCTCCTGTAGGCGCTGGCGTTGGTGAGCTTGGCGCCCGCGTTGTGCAGGATGTCGGACAGCAGGTAGAGGCGCGCGACGCGGCGCGGCGGCGGCGTGTGCTCGCCCGCCAGAGCCTCGGCCACGCAGGCCGTATACTAGAGTGTGGCTGTGGGAGACTCACGCGCTCCTGTAGGCGCTGGCGTTGGTGAGCTTGGCGCCCGCGTTATGCAGGATGTCGGACAGCAGGTAGAGGCGCGCGACGCGGCGCGGCGGCGGCGTGTGCTCGCCCGCCAGAGCCTCGGCCACGCAGGCCGTATACTAGAGTGTGGCTGTGGGAGACTCACGCGCTCCTGTAGGCGCTGGCGTTGGTGAGCTTGGCGCCCGCGTTATGCAGGATGTCGGACAGCAGGTAGAGGCGCGCGACGCGGCGCGGCGGCGGCGTGTGCTCGCCCGCCAGAGCCTCGGCCACGCAGGCGGCCACCTCCCCCGCGGCCTCGGCGTGCTCGAGGCACCAGGCCATCACCGCGCCCACCGAGCTGCGCGACGGAGACAGGCCGCGGATCAACTCTTCGAGGCGGTCGCGTTGGCTGCAAGCAAGCCGTGCTCAGTCTGTGTCCTAAGTGCCAGCGCATTGTGCTCGCGGATCCGCCGCAGACGAAACTAATCGCCGCGATTTTTGTTTCTGTCCGGACTCCGAGCGGGCACGCACACAATCCGCGCAGTGTTTGTTTGGTGCGCAGCGGAACCGCGTGCGCAAAGCGCATAAGACTCACACTGAATCACCATTAAATTAATAATAGTATAAGGAAAAGGTGGTAATGTGGCCCCTACAGATATCTTGGCCCCCTTAAATATTTTTAACTTAGAATAACGCCATCTAGTACATAGTGCATGAAATACGTAGCTCTTTTGACAGCTATCGAATACAACCAACAAAATCCGTGAGATGGTGTTACGTGCGTTTGTTATTTGAACAAGTCGCTACACGCACCGGTCAAACTTTTGAAACCGCTCTGCATTTTATTCTTTTTTTTTTGGAAAAACTAAGTTTTACGTCTGGTGATTTGAACATTGTGTTTGATAAACGTTTTTCTACTGGATTTGAAAGGTAATTATACAAAAACTTTATATAAATATATGTATTTTCGCATGTTTACAAATTCGTTGTGTTGTTGTAATTTGACCCCCTCACAGTGTTCCTATTATGATCCCCGGGGGCCATATAAAATGTTTGATTGATGTATCAGTCTTGCATTTTTTTAAATTTTGTTTTTAGATGCCTCGAGTCAGCCTGCTCTCTCCATCTTTGAAAAAAAGGAAAACGTGGGATCCTGATCAAATGAAGAAGGCAATCGTAGCTGTAAGGACAAAGGTCATGGGCTATAAAAAGGCTGTAAAAACGTTTTCTGTACCAAGATCCACATTGAAACGATTGGTGAAGGACTCTCAAGAATCTTTAGAGTTACTGGTGCATAAACCGCTTGGTAGAAAACCCGTGCTTCCACTTCACCTGGAAAAGAGGTTAGTGGAGTATCTTTTGTATATGGAATCTATATACTACGGACTTACTAGAATGGATGTTAGAAAAATGGCCTATCAGCTGGCTGTCAAAAATAAGATCGCAAATCAATTTAGAAATGAAGTAGCAGGACGTGCTTGGATGGACCATTTTCTGAAGCGACATAAAGACAGCTTGTCCCTACGCAGACCTATGGGGACTTCGTATGCTCGCGCTCAAGGCTTTAACCGTGAAGCAGTTAAAGAATTTTTTGACATCTTAGAAGCTGAGATGACCAAAATAAACTATCCTGCCGACAGGATTTTCAATGTCGATGAGACGGGGCTTACAGTTGTGCAGTCAAAAATACCACAGGTGGTGGGAAAAAAAGGGAAGAAGCAGATAGGAGCTTTGACTGCTGCAGAACGAGGTTCCCTATGTACTTTGGTTTGTTGCATGAGCGCATCAGGTATCTTTGTACCGCCTATGATGATTTTCCCTAGAAAAAACTTTACGGATCTTTTGATGAAAGGTGCGCCACCCGGAGCCATAGGTAGAGTTCATCCATCTGGTTGGATTCAATCAAATTTGTTTTCCGAATGGTTCAGGCATTTTATTGAAAAAACAAATCCAACAGAGGCCTCTCCAGTGTTGCTCATCTTTGATGGACACTACAGTCACACTCGTAATTTAGAGGTAATAGAGCTGGCCCGCGAAAACCATGTCACTATCATCAGTCTACCACCTCATACGACCCATAAACTCCAGCCAT
Source organism: Abrostola tripartita (assembly GCA_905340225.1). Taxonomy (NCBI): domain Eukaryota; kingdom Metazoa; phylum Arthropoda; class Insecta; order Lepidoptera; family Noctuidae; genus Abrostola; species Abrostola tripartita. The sequence goes on along the minus strand of HG996487.1, from coordinate 3,102,614 downwards.
TAGACAAGACGTTCATGGGTGCACTTAAGAGTCATTACAGTGAGGAGATTCGCAAGTTTCTTATTCATTCTGAACGAATGCTTAAACCTTACGATATTGCTGAACTTTTTGGCCGAGCATATCTCAAGTGTACTACGGGGGAAATTGCAGTGAATGGTTTTCGTGCTACAGGCATTTACCCATTCAATCCCCAAGTTTTTCAAGATGTTGATTTTATAACGGAAGCATCAAACAATAATCAGTCTTGCCACAATCCAGAGGGTCCAAGTACAAGTGTTGTGGCTGACCAAGGTGCCCCAGAAATGATTATAGAGGTACAAGAGATGCCGACTGATTTGATCCTGCCAGAAGACATTCTGCCCATCCCCGTGGCTAAGACTAGGACATCTAATCGTGGAAGAAAATCTACAACAGCAAAAGTGATCACATCATCACCTTACAAAAATCAATTAACAGAATCTTTGCGTTTAGCTGAGACTCGTGGACGGGGCCGTGGCGGTGGACGTGGACGAGGGCGCGGTCGCGGTCATGGACGAAACCAAAGTGGAATGGGCAGTGGCAACAGGGCTCGACGTCAGAGAGTTGATGCATCCAGCAGTAGCTCTGAAAGTGACGCAATTATTGAATCTGACTCTGAATATGACGAGCAAGTCGATCCAGATAGGATGACTGAAAATATAGATACGAGCTGTATATTTTGTGAAACAAACTATTCTAGCGATAGGCCTGGAGAAGAGTGGATTCAGTGCTTGAGTTGCAATTTATGGGCCCATACAGCCTGTGCAGGCCCTGAAGGCGAATATTATATTTGTGATTTTTGCCGTTAATGTACGTTAATCAAAATTCAATATGTTTAATATGGCCCCCAGGGTGCCATATAACCCTCACCTAATGTCATATGGCCAAATTTGTCATTTTTTAAAATAAATCGTTTTTTGATAATTCTGTGGTTATTTTATTTATTCTACAGACAGGTATGCATAGAGGAATAGGTAAGGAACACTGTAAAGTACTTACTGGATTTATAAGAGTAGTATTTTTGACATTAGGTCTCAAAACCAAAGTAGGGGGCCACATTACCACCTTTTCCTCTAGTATTGATCGCGACATCTTCTGTTCCAAAATTCCGCTGTGTCTGAAGGCGAAGGTTTTTAACCAGTGTGTTGCCAGTGATCACGTATGGCTCTAAAACGTGGTCACTAACGGTTGGCCTTTTGGAGAAGCTTAGAGCTATGTTCGGAATTTCTTTGCGCGACAGGATTCGGAATTCGGAAATTCGCCAAAGAACTAGAGAAACCCACATAGCTCAAAGAATATGCAAGTTGAAGTGTCAATGGGCAGGCCTTATCGCTCGAAGAACCGATAACCGCTGGGGAAGAAAGGTTCTCGTGTGGTGATTATGAACCGGAAGAGTCAGCGTTGGCAGGCCTCCCAACAGGTAGACCGACGATATTGTCAGAGTTGCGGACAACCGGTGGATGCAAATGGCAAGTTGTCGTTCAATGTTTGTTGTCGTAGTTGGCGTTCTAAGGGGGAAGTTCTGTCCAACAGTGGACGTCTTCCGGATTGTGATGATGATGAGTATTGATGACTTAAGATTGTTCAATCGGTAAATTAATGCAGGCTACACTTGCAAGAAAGACGTTTTATAAATTTAAACGATGACTGTTATTTACCATGCTATGCAAAATTCATGTAAGGAGTGGACCCAACGTTGTCGAAAAAAATTCTACTTCAAAAGACCGACCAAAGGAGAATGAGCGGTTTGGCCACAGCGTTGTATCAAGTTGTGACTTAATGATGCCATTTAATTGGTTATAGTGTTACAATAACCTCATTTTGTTGTATAACAACAACATTGGTGCGTGTGCAGGGAAAGTAGGATATATGTTTTTCTTTTGATTTTTCTAGACGATGTGTTCACGTTTGAAGTGTACCTACCTACTTTTACACATATCATTGTATATGTTGGGCAGGCAAAACCTATAACCGGAAAAGTGTTAAAACAGTCGAAAGTATTTTTGACTAAAAACGTTCGTCACCGGTACGTTTGACTGAAATATCAAGAAAAACTGCAAATTTCACAAACGTAAATAGTTTATTAAGCTTTCGACAAGGTAGATCACGTATTATTTCAAGACGTAAGTAATTTGGGCCTTTAGGCCTTTCTACTTGATGCCAAATTTTTAATCAAAGTTTGAAATATAACATGAAAAAACGTGTTTCATAGGTTTAAAAACCTTCTTCTCTCTAAAACAATAATAACATTATGGAGGCTACCGCAAGGTACTAAATTAGGGCCTTTATTACTTTATAATAAATAATTGTAATAGGCCGCCGTAGGCACACTGCGTATGCGCCGCGCCATGTAACACCTATACCTGTAGCATTTTACTGAATTTCGGATCGTTCTGTGCACTCAGGAGCACGGCGTGGCATACTATTTCATACAAAGGTTTATAAAGTGCGATGACTGCGGCGCGTGCGGCTCCTTCGATGCGTAAAGGTGGGCATCGACCACAAACGCCTTCCCTTTGTTCTTCCAAACTTCTCTATCATATTATTACATAATTTGAATAATAATGGCCCTAATATAGTACCCTGCGGTAGCCTTGTCGTGTAGCCCGTAGGTGCCCGGGTCGTGTAGGTGCGCGACCACCTTTACTCAGCATGTGAAATATTCATAAGATAATAAAAAAATATTACATCAATTTTTTTTTTAAAGACGTATGCAACATACCTAAAGTTATTTTTTATTTAATATGAAAACTCTAAAACTCTGTAAATAATACTAACTTGTTGGAGAGAGTTCCTCGTATGTTCTCCTTAGCGTCTTCCTCTTCGACCAGCTCGTCTGGCATGCCGGCCGTGTACAGATTCATTACCGGCGGCCGCCACACTGAACCGCCTGGAATAATATATTCTTATAATACTAATTCCTTTATTTCCTGCTCATACGCTGTAGACTGGTACAAATCGACACGAAAAGCAAAAGTTGATCAATTTAAATTACATAATGATCTTTAATTTTGCTAAAAGAAAATAATACATTTAAAACAATAGGACTAGATTCTTACCGTAGTTGGGACAAACGAAGAATCTTTATGTATCTGGGCTTAAAATGCAGGAATTGTCATTTAAAAAATAAATGAGAGATTTATGGGTATTTTTTATTTTTATATCATACCTTTGAACATCCTAAAGTCATCCAAACACCACTGTTTGGGGGAGTCGCCCTGCAGCATAGAGAACAGCTTCCACCTGTAGTAGACGTGCGCAGGCGACTGGTTCTCGAACAGGAACCGGAAGAATGGGTTGTTTATCTCCTTGTTCATGATAATGGCTTCAAACATCGGACCTTCACGGATGACGAACTCTACCATACGGTGAATTAGCATGAGGATGTTTCTAGAAAGATGAATTATTACTTAAACATATGTATATACATACAAGTCTTATACAAGTGGATATACATCTGCTACACTGACATACCACCTCCACCGCAATCACTCACATCACATTCTCCATGCATGCAGGTTTGGAACTTAAATACAATGTAAAGAATGTACCTTTCTGTAGGGACGACCACTTTAACAATTGATTGTGACAAGATCTGAAATAAAGTTTATTATTAGAATTTAAAAGGTAAACGGTTTAATCAAGTATGATATAATATTAGCCACGCAGACGAAGTCGCGTGCTGAACTTAGTACCTATGAATGAACGTAAAGTCACCTGTTCGTATATTTTCCTGTCCTCTGGATCGCTCGGGTAATACTCACCGGGCCGTACGCGGGGAATCTGACAAAGACATACTACTGAGTAAAGCTGATTCAATGGCCTTATTATTGTAATGTCAAATATATATATAGAAATAGAAAACATATAATCTGATTTTAAGGTAAGGAAATGGACACTATTACGTGATCAAATCAACCCCACTTCTGCTCTCCAAACAAACAGTGGGTATTATATTAAAACTATTTAGGGATACCGCAGGGTTTTATATTAGGCCCCTATTATGTAAACAGATCAAAGTGAAAGATTTACAAAGAGAATTCGATTCCAACTGCAAGAAACAGTGTGTTTCAGTTACCTTGTTGGCTAAATGTTTGGGCGGCTGCGCGTTAAAGGGCAGGCCCGAGGGCGGCGGCGGCTTGCAGGGCTGCTGCAGCGAGGGCGGGATGTAGATGGGTACGGGCGGGATCACCACCGCTTTGCCCCAGCCCAGCTTCATCTCGTAGTTCATTATCTCCTTACCTGGTTATAACAAAAAGATAAAATGGACTTCATTTTATCCAGTAAGTTATAAGGTTCCTAATGGAGTGCCGGGCCAGAATAGCACCTCCCCGTTTCGTCCCGTGGGTGTCGTAGGAGGCAACTGAGGGAAATTCCAGTAGACAGGCAGCAGCATCTAGTGTAACTTCACCACCAATACTGCGATCCCCAAGCCGCTTGCTAAGCGTGGGAACATTTACTCTTAAACTACAATGGTCTACAACGAAATATTTTCTCTACTGTGGCTCCGTACCATTGATGCACCGCAGCGCCCTCTCCCCGTCCTTGCGGGACATGAAGGCCACGAACCCACAGTTCCGTCCTCTCGCCTTCTCCTCGTCGGAGCGCGGCCACATGATCTTGATACTGGCTAGCGGGCCGTAGCGACCGAAGATCTCCATCAGTTGCTGCTCAGTTATCTAAATGTAGACAAGATTTTGACACTATTAAGTCGCAACCACAATTTGCAATTTTCTAGGTAAAACCTATTATAATATTATAATTATAGGCCTATCTATACTAATATTATAAAGCTTTGAACGCGCTAATGTCAGGAACTACTGGTCCTATTTGAAAAATTCTTTCAGTGTTAGATAGCCTATTTATCGAGGAAGGCTATAAGCTATAAAACATTCGAAATCCACGCGGGCAGAAGTTAGTATAGTAATATGACAAGCTATTTAAGTAACCTGGCATTATATGTACTGTATACCAATAATGCTAATATCAAGACACACATGATAAAATATTAAAAAAAAATGTATTGTTGTATTTTGAGAGTAGGTTCATAATGGTTGTTTCTATTCCAAATACGTTTTTGTAATACCTTAGGGTTAAGGTTGCCTAGATACAAGTTGGTGGTGTTAGGGTCCCCCGTGTCATAGGAGCCGACGTCAGGGATGACGTCAAGTGACGGCTCCACGCCCACCACACCGCGCTCCCGCAACACGTTCTTATACTTGTGACGCTCCGATCTCTCCTCTTGAATCCTGGGCACATAGTTTTAAAAAAGTTAAGTAAAAAGGCAAACCAAAAAAGCCGCCAAAAATAATTCAGGCACATTATGACATAGCTTTTAACTATGTTTTCTTTGAGGCAAGAAACAGTTTTGTGTATTTAAAACTACATGTTTACCAATAAAGTCAACATCATAACCGCACTTACTGTCTAAGTTCTTCTTTGAACAGCTCCAGGTTACTTTTCTTCTTATCCTGTCCCTTCTTCTTGGCATGCGGCCGGCCCGGGGGCTCCGGTCGCTGCACAAGAGTGCGGACCACATCTGCTTCTGATATGCTCCTCTTTTCATCCAAGCGGGAAATTGGCTTGTAAAGCTTGCCTCTTTCTGAATTGTCTTCCTCTGTAATGTAAAGAAGTGTATAAAAATATACAATACAATATTCATTATTGCACAGCATTGTATTAAATTAAAATAGTAGATTTTATACTACATAACTTAAATCAGAAAACACAATGCAATGCAAAATAGAAGTAATGGGGTAGTCAATATTTTACTATTTTTCTTATCGTATGGTTGATGAACAACCTGGTGTCGGGGTTTACACTGCTAGGCCTCTGACATGGCTTTACACACCGTTGAAAAATCTCTCAGGTGTGCCGGTTTCCTCACAATGTTTTCCTTCACCGTCTTTAGCAACTGATTACTAATTTATAATATGCACATGAATTCGAAAAGACATTGGTGCGTGTCAAGGTTTGTTCTTGTGACTTTTGACTTGGCAGTCGAACGGTCATACAGCTCAGCTATCAGTGCTATTTTAATATTGAAATATATTTTCAAATAACCATGTATTGAGCTCAAAGACATAATAATGTGAGAAATCACAATCAATATCTTTCTTTGATATTAGTGTGGTAAACTTAAAGAACCAAATCTTGTTATAACAGCTAACAACAATCTTAACAGTCTGTTATGCAATATGAATGAAAATTATAGCATTCCAATAATTATAAACATATGAAAAATTACAATTCAGCTTATTTACTAACACAAACATTTCATGCAACAAACTGCAAGTGATACTAATTAACATTTATATGAAGTAGGTAATAATATAGAAAAATAACTAACTTCTGGCTCCTGCATCATAAGTGCCGGCTTTTACCCAGACCTTGCTTGTGGTGCTAGGGACCTCCTGGAATGTCTCCACAAACTCCTTGAATACCTGCAACATTCAAGTGGAATATTACTTACACTGTAACACATAATTTTGTGTTGTTTGCTATTATTGTTGCTAAAATGTAAACAGTTACCGAGATTAAATTACTTTATTCTAAGTGTAGACTTGAATTTTGGTCCCTAAGATTCAGTTATAACAAAGGTTGAGAAACCAACAGTGATCTGAGTGATTAAAATAAATTAGCAGTGTTGTTTTAAGTATGTAACGCTATTTTGTTATACCTACATACTATTTCTGTATTTTAATGCCTAGAAATTAAATAAAAAGTACTATCATTTTGAAAGGGATACAAGTATAATCTGTAGTGCAATTTAATAATAAAGTGGTGCATAAACTTTGTTTTGCGTTGATGAAAAATGCAAAATACTTTACATGAGCCGCAGCTTCTTCTTCTTCCTTCTTTTTTAACTCCTCAAGCTCCTTCTTAGAAAGTCCTCGAGCATTCATCATATTGCCGGCAATCGTTTACCATTTGACTACACGTAAAAATATAAGACGATAGATGACATCGGATCCTAGATTTGCCAATGATACTGAGTTGTTGTTAAAAGCATATTAGACACGATACACATTATTATTATTAAACATTAATGAGAATCTTGATTTTTTGTTAAACTCTAATTCATAATAAATAAGAAGTTATCAATCATTTGATAAATAACATAACATAACCTAGAATTAAAACGCCAAGCCAAACGTCATTAATAGAGCCACAGACGGCACAGAGTCACAGACTAATAATAAAATACTCCTATCAGTTCAGCAACATCATAGTTTATTATTTATATACATATATACCATGATACCATATACCATGAGTAACACAAGCGTAAAAAAATATGTGACATTAATTTTATTTTATTTGTAATTTTATTTTTGTTATGATACGCTTCGATAATATGAAAATGTATTCCATATATTACAATATTTTTATAGTACATACTATGCTGTCAGTCAGTTTTGAATTTACGTACGTATTTACTTACGCAGATAGTGTTAATTTATGAATCCTTTGTATATGTAGGTCTCTATACTACTTCCTCGTTGGTCTAGTGGTCGCTAAGCGCGACTGCTGAGCACAAGGTCCTGGGTTCGAATCCTTGGTCGGAGAAAGTGTAACTGTGTTTTTCCATTAGGTAATTCTCAATAGCAGCATGGTGTCTGGATTTGTGCCCGGTTTATGACAATAGGCTCGCCTCCTGTTACATTGGGACCTAAAAAATCAGGCAAAATATGGGTGTACCATAGATTGTGCACCTCTGCCTACCCCCTCCGGAAATACAGGCATCATGTTATGTATGTAAATATTCCTATTAAACAGGGGTACATACCTATTGGCTAATTATTTGCTTCTAATGTATAGTACCTAATCTGTATTTTAATAGTATACATTTCTCGCTTTAAACAAGATATACAGAATGATGTTAGAGCATTAATAATTTAAATGTTACATACAATAATAAATTATGGATGAAATAAAAAGGCTCTGTTGGTTACATATTATTTATTGAAAAAAGTATACATCAAAAACGTTTCGATGTAAAATTAAAAAAAAGAATGTGTGCGATTTGCCATTAGTGAATGAATTCTGCACAGGACTACGATGCACTACCAGCCATGGTTGCATCCTCCGAAATTCAATCTTAATGAGATACCCTAGAGTTCAAATTCCAATGAAGGAGTTCCAGCGCGGCTAGTAAATGCATCGTACACTATCAGGTATTGGACAAGGTACTAGCTAAGGGTATATAATACAGAGATATCTTTACAGCCAAGTGGTATTCAAGTAGAAAAGTTTTTATCATACGTGTTAATTACATTTGTGCAAGGAAAGTAAAAAAGTTAGCCTCCGATAGGTATAAACTATGTATATTAAAAATGGCTAATTGTACTTAGAGTATTGCGCCAGCATAGGCCACGGTATAAGTACCTATTGGCTGTAAATTCCACTGTTTCGTCTTTTTATTTTTCCTACTATCAATTATCAATATTACAAATCGTTATTTCCATTTAATACTTACAATTAGAATACATAAATAATACAACTTGATAGTAACAGAAACACCGAAATATTTAATGCATTGAAATTTATTTTTGTCAAATTATATTCAAATAAAACAAGCGCCTCCTTTGGCGCGATAGAGACGCGATCTAGGAAATCAATCCATAGACTAAAATTTCATAAAATTCTAGTCTATGGGTCATATAATCTGCAGAAAACTAGACATAATGATCTGTCTGTATTATCTGTGTTCATAAAAAAAGAACGGGCAATCCGTTATTAAGGCCCGAGTGTTAAAGAATAGAATACTTTTGTGCATCATTAAGCTTAATATACAATGAAACATGCCACGAAATATACACAACTACTATACTGTACACGGCGAAACGAATGTACATAGTCACAGAACGAATATCATAAGACGTTAGTGTGTACACCACGTGGGCGTCGCCACAGATTATGTACTGCACAAATACGACACTGATAAGGACACTGACACATAGATAAGGTCTAGTTTCGGATTTAATGTAAAAAATGACGATATTGACAGAAAAAACAAAGGACAAGAACTTTTCTGACAATATCGTAATTTTATTTCGGACTAGACTGAAATTATGTTTTCAGACTAACTTATTAACATGAAAACAATCTCAACATGAATGAGCCGTTTTTATTCAGGGACCTGATAATAAATGTATGTGGTACATCATCTGTGACGTCACGCCGCGACCGCGTCATCAAGTACACAGACGGAGTCAACTTATAACATACACTAAAACATAGTTTTACATAATTTATTTGCTATCTTGTTTATACATTGGTGGTTTATGAAGCTGCATCTTATTATCGGTAGATATGCGAAAAACTTATTGGCAATAAAAAGTTATAATACATTTTTTTAAAGTCGGTAAATTCATTGCAGCCATTTGATTGATAACGCATTAGGTTTCCAGTTCAACAGCCAATCGTTGAGCTATACTGTGACGCGGACACGTCCTATTGGCTATTAGACCTTGCTGCAGGCGTGACTATCATCGGATACGCCTAAATCTTCCAAACACAAATTGTGTTATTATTTACAAAAATAGTCCCATTACAGCGATTTAATTTAGCTTAGTTGTCAAGCTGAAAAAGTATGATGTGAAGATATGTAAGCTTACAAGCAACAGACATACTGCAATAGGTACCTATGACCTATGTGTATTATACAAATTAGAACCTTAATAACACGAAGTTACTTTTAGACAATTTAGGCAAACATTCAAAGGCAACAGAGTCGAAATTTCAATATTAAAGAATAAAGTTTGGTCAGAAAGTATGACAACAGTGTAGGTATTATAAACCCATACTTATCACAATGCTATAAGGTTGATAATGACGTGACATTATTCAATACGAGTCAATAATTTGTATAACACACTAAAATTAACGTGAAACAAATATATAATTACTTGTATAATTTATCTAAGTGTTGTTAAATTCTGTTAGGAAGGCCACGGGCGAGGCGCGTGCATGCTGTGGCAGGCACAGGCGCAGTCATGTGTATTAACATAAATACACAGCAAGATTGAAACAAATCATCTTGATCAATCGAAACTTTATACGAAAGTATTAACAGTTAGTGATTTTCGTGTAATGCTTATTATTACAGCATATAACGTACAATAATAATCTTGATACTTGAGAAAACCTTGCTGTTTTTGTACATGACTGTACACAACACCTCGCTAGACCGATTGCGATGACTTTGTGGATACTACACTACACTGCACGTAGCGGCATCTCGCTTCCACAGCAAGCATTAAAGGGTGACAGTAAGGAGAAGGGGGTGAGGTAAGGGAGAAGGGGGTGAGGTAAGGAGACGGGGGGCAGGGTAAGGAGAAGTGGGGGTAAGTTAAGGAAAAGGGAGGTTGGTAAGAAGGGGGGGGGGTGAGGGATGAGGTAAGCTACACAGACATTTCTAACACTGTAGTTATTACGTGCACTGCAATCGACGAATTTCTAATTAAAATGTTACTACAATAAATATATTCTCACCACACGACTGCAATACAGAAAGATTCGCCGGTCACAGTGGGAACTGCTGCTTTACAGGACATAAGACACTCTTTAACAAAGTTGCTTTAACTTAAGACTTCACGGTATCACATCTCGCTCGCCCTCGTGCAGAATGATAAGTGCGAACGAGAGTCAATATCGTGCAGTTCCGCCATATATGACGCATCTGTTTGATGAATGATTCCACAAAGTCGACACAATCATAGTAATAATACATTATATCTATATTATATATATCTTCAACATCAACAATAAGACATACAACACTACCTGTCGAAAAGTAAAAATTACATTACAGAGGTAAAAACACTTGTTTTATACTATTAAATGCATTCGTCGAACATTGTACTACACCTAGAAATCAATGGCCAATGATAATGTGGAAAACAAATGAAAATAAACATTGTACTCGCTTATTTGATCAATAGACAACAATTAAAATAAATTTTCACATACAATATACATCGAATATAATATAAAATTCTTTATTATAATACGCTATGTTTGTGTGCGTGTGTCGAATACATGTGACGCATGCGCATCTCCTTTTCCCGCGTTCGATGTACCCGACATGCGCACACGCAATATTGTGAATAGTCAAATCCTCTCGATTATACACTGTACAGGGATTGAGAACGTTCATGGACAGACTGTGTTTGCGTTTGCATTCGTTTTTGTTTCACGACACCCTATGACATTTATATAAGAGTTTACATACAACGACATGTGTGACACCACCGACTTGCTATATCTATAATTTAACAATAGTAATCTAATTGCAAATATAACTGAATATGCTATGCATCGCACAGATTTATATCTTGCTACACGGATGAGTTTTCGCCCGTGGGGGGCCGGACGAAAGTCGTGAGAGTACGGACCCACATTGCGTGAATGTTCCGGACAACTTATTCGACAACAGCATCTGCATTCATCCCATTAGCGTCGGGCTGGGCATCATGATTATTACCGTTGTCATTATCGACATCCTCGTTACTCATGACGACATCCCCATCATTAATGTCGACATCCACGTCATTAATGACGACATCTTCATCATAATTAAAGTCGTCATCATCATCGTTATCAACATAATAATTAAAGTCATCCTCATCATCATCGTCATCCGCATCATTAATATCATCATGAACCTCCTCCATGTCGTCAGGGACTCGGTTCGAGGAACTGTCGTACATATGATAACCTTCATAAAGATTGGCGTTATCGAAACACGAGTCGAGGGGTTCATGGGGCAGTCGATGGTCGAGCATCCCCTGCAGCAGGTCCACACAGCGGCAGGTGGCGGTGTCCCCGGCCAGCACGGCGGCCTTGTGCGCGCCCACGCGGTACTGGTGCACGGTGGCCAGGTAGGCCGTGTTGTGGGCCAGGCGCGCGCGCGCCGCCGCCTCGCGCGTGCCGTGCGCGGAGGGGTGCGGGCGCGCGCGCGCGGGGGGCGGGCGGCGCACGGCGGCGCGCGCGGCGATGTTCCGGTAGAACCAGTTCAGCGGCGTGGGGTCCGGCGGCGGGGAGGCCGCGTCTCAGGCGTCTGCGTCGGCGCCCTTCAGTCGGAGACGCGCGAAGTCCTCGAAGATTATGTCGTCGTCCTGTTCCTGTCCATTCTCGTCGCTGAGGGGGGAAGAAGATACGAATTAATTATGTCTGTTACGTCTAACAAATATAAATACGTGTAAAGTGGTGTACTGACGGATGCGGGTCGAGCTGTATGAGGTCGTGGTCGAGCGCGCGCGGCTGGTCGGGCGCGGCGCGGGGCTCCTCCTCGGGCTTGGGGTGCATCAGGATGAACGGCAGCTCCGCGCTCAAGTCGCTGCGTCAAGACAATGTATTGTATTAACACCTTTTCCATGGCCAAAGAAGCTAAATAACGTACTTAGAACAGAAAATATATATTCGATTCACTATACATATGTAGTAACATCAATCTTACCCGCCTAGTGGGCCCAGACACAGCTTCACTTTGACCTTGTATTGGACTATAATACCTAAGTTCTCTCGCTGCGACGGGTCCGCGATTCTGAAATAAACACAATTTTTAATCGTATACATACAAAAACTTACCGATTGGCTAGAACAATAGCGCCATGTTTGTATTTCAGTTGTACACTCAAATACAAACATTTACGAAGCGTTTATTTACATTCCATTCAGACAAACTACTGCAATGGAGATAATCATAGCTGCAATAAAGAATAAACCTTATATTCTCCAAATTTAAAATTAAAAAAAAGTCCAAGTGTAAAATTTAAAATCGTTTGAACAAATTGTAAACAGGTTTGTTAACTCACAGCGTGCTGGAAGCCAGGTTGGTGTCCTCGTGTTTGAGCTGTCCGTCGAGCGCGAGCCCCCACTTGTCCTTGTTGTTGGCCAGCAGCGGCGTCACCGTGAACACCTTGCTCAGCGTGAACCCGGGACCCACCGGACAGCCCTCCCTGCGATACGATATACATTACTAACGAGCAGGGCCCTTACCATGAACTCTTACCACCGAACTCAGAAATATTTAATGATTACTTAAACTATCACTAAGTTAAGGTTTCCTTTGTGAAATCTTTACTTAATGTCAGTTTAAGTAATCATTATCGTCTCTGAGTACGGCGGTTAAAGCAGGAAATTTTCTGTTGTGGAAGCGTGACGCCGCGCGCCGCTACGTGCAGTGTATTGTGTCGTTTCGCTTCCTTAATAGAAAATATCCTGCTATTAGAGTTCAAGGTAAGGGGGCAGTACTCGTATATTCTTATCTTTATTTTTTTTCCAACTATTTCGCCAGAATTTAGTTATTCTCGTAATGCATTAGTCACAACATCGTTCCAATCTGCCACATTTTGACATTTACGAATGGCTTTCATTTTGGCAACTAGACCGGATATATACCTACTTAAAAATATAGAGTATTTATTTCAGAGCGGCTAATAGAAACGAGAATATAAATTATACCTACTTATATGTATTTAAGTACCTACTTATTGAAAATTATGCTTCGTAGTCTTTAACGAAATATTCTCGGACATTTTAGAGACATTTCGATGTAGCCATGAGTTGATAATATACAATATAATTTTCAAAGTGCTAATAATCGTTTATCAGTATTTACATGGGATTTATACATGGTGTTATAAATATGTTGTTTACAAAATGTCAACTATGCCCCTCACCCTGAACCATTGGTTTGTTTAAGCCAATCACCCAGAATCCCTAGAATTTATAGTTTTGATCAACGCATAAATTAAAAGACAATAGAGAATACATGCAGCAGAACCAAGTTACGCCTACATTATCCTCCGTGAATTTATAACATCCCCCTTTTCAAATCGGCTAAAATACCTTCATAGTTATTGCCGAGAGTAACTTACTCTCAACTGCTATAAAAATCTAAGGCTATAGTAATAAAATCAAGCATTGATGTGAAATATCGTTAAGGCTCTCCCACACACCTGCGTTATTGCGATAATGCGTCCCGATTCTTTGCACACAACGTTTTTATCGTTCGGTAATTCTAGAATCGCAGTTCTGTACAAGGAATCGGGACTCATTATCGCACGTGTGTAGGGCCTTTACACTAAAAACGCACAGTCCAATGCACCAATATTTTTAACTAGAATAGTTAGTCACAGTCAATTCACCACAACCGTTAAATAATATCAAAGTCATTCCAGATATTGTTGAATCATAATTATCGATACAAGTGTCAGATCAAGGACGACCTCTGATGGTCCAACACATCGAGCAACGATTAAAATTGATTAGATCTTATCGATCTGTATAAAATCGATTAAGATTTGAGCTGAGATACTTATCTGAATCATGAGATACGAATCATATCGATATCGTTTCGATATCTCGATATTATCGGTAAGGGCGAAAAACCAACAGACGTTTTTAGAACCGAGTCAAATGACATAAAGAGTCCTATAGAATATGAGGTGCCTACGTAAAATACTGCTTATTTTTAAACAGGACTTCTATGATGCAGATACAGGAGCATTGTAATCACACCACTAAAATGCGCATAACAGATGACCTATATGCGCTTTGTAGGAAAGACGACATGCTTTGACACATGAAACATGGTTGTAAATATTGAACACACCGCATTCTAGATACAAATAGTACCTATAAGAAGGATAATCGATAATTATGAAGTGAACGAATTTCTTCCCACCGACGATACTACTCAGCCAAACAAATTTGAATCTTATTGCCTAAAATGTAGGGTTCAAACTCCTTTGAGTAGAGTTCAGACTCCAATGATCGCCTAGCGGCCGGACAGTATTTTCGATGTCTGTACACTAAGTGATATCAGTGGTATGCCGTATGTATAGTGTGTCCAAACTCCAGGCATGGTAGGAAGCGAGTGGGGGCAAACAAGTCAAGCATGCATACATACGCACGCTGTACTTACACGGACTGCATGGACAATTTCTTATTGAAAATCCCGATAAAGGGGAATTTAAACAATCTCGCCGACATCGACTTTGGCTCCCTGGATTAGAAACATAATTGTGTTTAGTTAAGTCCCTATTGAGTAGCTAATAGATAGTGTCAGGACACGGTTTATTTGTTAATATCTAGGCTAGGAATATCGTTATTCGTACTGGTCTGACACATTAGCACATCTGTTTACTCCTACTTATATCATACAGATTTGATTAGTTGCGTCTTAAAGGGTTACAGCTACTTCTGAGTTCTACTTTCAATTTTCGGCTTTATTTGTAAGGTTATAAAGTTGAAAATTGTTAAAGTGTTCAAAACAAATACGCGATATTGAATATTTGCCATATTGAAATAAATGTCTTTTTTTAAATCGTAACCAGTCAAGTTAAAAGGATCTTTTCTGTCTGGTTTCATGTAGCTTACTCTAAGAAGCAATCAATAAATCTGCCCAAACTACTTCTAACATGATTCGTTGTTATATTAAGTAGGTAAACCAATCACAGCAGTTACAGACAGTTGACAGGACACAAGTAACTAAAAACTTTGGCAGACTCCTCACTGGGTGTGCTGCCCCCCTATACAAGTGGCAAAACGCTTGACGAATAGAAATCGAATAAATGATAAATGTATGGGGATGACATAATTTGTCGACCATGTCATCGATGATATACTATATGTCAAATCCATATATTTTTTATTTCTATTTGTCAAGCGTTTCAACACATGTATGGGGGGTCTGGCCAATCAATTTTGTACTCTATGTGCATTGCAATAAGGTGTTAACTCACTCGCTCTCGGTCTCGGCGACGGTGCACTTGTACTGCGCGGTGGAGAACAGACAGATGTCGGCGAACTGCCGCACCGACACCTTGATGCGCTTCACGGACCGGTTGGAGTTGTTCGCTATGTGCACGTTCACCGCTATGTTCTCGCCGTGGTGGTATAGTTCCTGCAGACATCGTTTGTTTAAGATAATATTGTGTGCATCTACCGTGATCTGTCTCTGCACTACCCAAAGGTTTGACTGGTAGAAAATGCCTAAGGCATTAATAAAGTTTTAATTTTTAATGAAACTTGCACTACTCCGTATGAGATGAAGAGCGTGATTTTTAGCTTATGTCATTAGCTAGTTATTTGAAAGCTAAGATTAATAAACATTATAAGTTAAGTATTTAAAAGAATTTTAATCTAATGAATCATTAATGTCTTGGCCGTAAGCAGTCACTGTCGAATTTCAAGGAAAAACAAAAACCTTTCTAGCTTTCCTAAAATGTGAGTGATAAATCAAAAACAGTGCGTGGAAAATCGTTGTTAATAAATAAATGGTTTTATAAATAAATCTATAGCATTGTATTGTACTGTGTGGTAGGCTTACCTTGTCTAACGAAGCTTCCAGATACAGTTTGTTGGGGCTCATCATGAACTCCTTGGACACTTCCACGGAGGGCTGCTCGCCTTGCTTGCTCGGCGCGTACATTATCTTCCTGATTGCTAGCCGCACGGAATTCCTGTACAAAATACAATAGGATTAAAATGGAGTTATTAGATATGTTGTATTGTCATCAGACTTTTCAAAAAACCAAAATTGAATATCAAATCTAATTCTTAATATTTCCCATCTGTTTCATCGTCATCATTTTAGAAGGTGCTTAAAATTACCGCATGATCAGATTGTTTAATATCATTAGACAGGTCGAGGCAAGGGTTACACAGAATTGAATCGATGATGATCAATTTAAAAAATAAAACAATATTTATTTTCTACAATATGCTGAAAATATGTTACTATTATGCTGTTTGCTAATATGAGGTAGGTAGGGTAGGCAGAGGTACATATAGTACTCCCACATTTCGCCAGTTATGTTATTGGTCCCAATGTAATAGTGGACAAGCCTAATACACAGACAACCGGGCACCTATTCAGACTCCGTATTGCTACTGAGAATTACCTAATGGAAAATCCCAGTAACACTTTGCCTGACCCAGAAATTGAACCCAGGATCACATACTCGGCAGTCGCACTTAGCGACCACAAGACCATCGATGCAGTCGATTAATAATATGAGTTAAGATATAAGTAAACAAACCTCTTGTGTGGCTTGTCATCTTGTGAGTCAGCGACGAAGGCCTTGAGCTCGTAGTCCACGCCGCAGGGCTTGCCGGTCTCCCCGGGCGCGGGCTGCAGCGTGACGGAGGCGGGGCAGTGCGGCGGCAGCTCGAAGTAGAAGGGGTGCGCCGCCGCGCCCAGCTTGCGCACCAGCCGCTCCTGCAGCCGCGTCAGGGGCCGCTTTGTTGTGTTTGTTGCTGGGTATATCTGTGAGACAAGTTATCAAGGGTTCCTTACGTTATGTTTTTGGTTTATAAAACTTGTGTGTGTAAGATTGTGCTAATGGGTAGTTTGTTGCGCCGTTTCTTCTACCCAGCTAAAGCACTAGGAAGCTGTGACGGGCGGGCGTTTTGGGGACTGTTTTTATTTAATTTGACGTTCAAAAAGTACTAAAATGTAGTCTACTTTGAGCAAATGTTTTTTTATCTTATCTTTACTTAGTCCTCTATTTACTACTACTTTTTAATTTAATTCGGTATATCTAAAATGGCTTCTGAAGACAAATAACCGAAATTGGTTCATCCGCTTGAGAGCTACGATGTCACATGCAAGTTAACGAAGTATTACGAAGAAACGAAATTAAAGTTTAACCGTTTGGAAGCTACGATACACACGTAAAATTTATAATACTCCTTTTTGCATAGGGGATAAAGAAAGCTGGAACGGTACCGCGTTTTCAAACGATCAAACACATACTAAACTAAACAGAGTGCCGTTCTCTATGCCGCATTAAGGTCGTTTATACAAATGATTATAGAATGCTCATTTATAGAAATGAGCATTCAAGTATGGGCTTAAACTCGTACGCCGTAGATACACTTTTCAGTGACACCGTACAGTTACAGCACGCCGTTGGCTTTTTTATGCTGTCACTGTAAAGTCTATCTACAGACTACTAGATTACGCCTATATTTTAATGCTCATTTTTCTACTGTGCGGGGAAGCGTATAAATGAGCTACGACCTTTAATCGACATCTTCTATTCCATGTCTTCATACCACGAAGGTTGCCTACCTGTTCAGCGGCCAGGTACAGGTCCTTCCTGAAGGTGAGCCCCAGCACGTCCAGGTCCTCGCGGCCATACCTGAACGCGGCCAGCACGTGGCCAAACACCTTCCTGTCCTTCACATATTCAGGGTCGATGAGGACGACGCCATCTGGAATAATACAACAAGGCTATAATGATACGATTCTTTATGAACCATTTTCTGCTTCATAAGTACCACATCAGATAACTGAACACTGTTTTCTTGATAAACGTAATTTTAAGTTAATTCATTTTAGGTATTAAAAAAGAAAACTTCGCCCCAAACTGGGATTTTTTCCTGTATCGTGGGTGCGTTTCACAAACATGATATATCACATACAAAAACACCCAGACTCGGGACAAACATTAGCGGATCGCATAATTTTTTGTCCCGTTCGGGAATCGAACCCGCAACCCTTAGCGCAGCAATCTAATCGCTTAGCGACTGCGCCAATCAGGTCCTCAAATTTGCGTGCTTTGAAAGGCACGTTAAGCCGTTGGTCTTGCGCCTGATCTCTCACCGGACGTGTCGGTCTACCGTCCCATCGGACTATGAGAGTAGAATAGGGAATGCACCTGCGTTTGCGCGCTTACCAGTGCAGTATAATATCTCGTGCGTAGTTGGCTAGTCTCAGCTGAGATAAGCCGTCGTGACCGGGGCTGTTTGATGATGAATCGAAGATGATGTTGGTTTCGTTTCTCCAAGTAGGTACTAATTAGGCAATAATGAGTAAGCTGTGAGTCATAGATTATTTCACACGCCTACGTCATTTCAATAACCCTATAAGTGCTAATATTATAACATATAAGTCGCTCTAATCGAACAAATAAGTCGACTGTCGAATTGATTTAACAAGCTCCACAAGTATTTGTATACCAATATAAATAACGATAATGATATTGGTACTAATAAATAATCAAAAGCTAATTTATAATCTGAGCACATCATTATTACCGAATGACGTTATGAGATGTTCAAATAATCGATAATCGTCCTCATATCGTGACGAGTCAATTCTTAGCTCACGACATTTGCAGGAAGTAGTGAAACCGACACCACACGTCACAACTCACAAGTTAACAACCTCATCACAACACAGGAAAAGTTCATGGAAAAACATTGACGTGCGCGTGTTCCTTATTTATTAACTCCAATAAGTAGAATTTTATAAGTACCTACATCCTATACGCACGATACACTTACTCATGTCTTGTAACTCACAATCTTCCAAGACTAGATCTGTTTCATTGAGGAAATTACTGATACGTCACGGTGAATCATTGATAAATAATTGTGGATCAAACATGTGTTTATGAGCAAACTAATTTGCTTGTTAGACACACAACAACCGTTAAAATATTTTTTGCAAAATATTAAGTTTTGTCGGTATACCTCTATCGGGACTTTCCGAAGGTGACCTACTGGCGTTGTGATTTTTGATTGTAGGTTATCGGTCCATGTATGCAACATACTGATAAACTAAGCACTCAAACATCTGAGGTCCGAGCAAATATTAGTTCCGTGCGATACTCGAAAACAATGGATTGAACAGCAACAAGATTAAACTCGAGCAATCCCTGAGTCATGACTAGCCTCTGTTTAATATCTACATTCCGTTCGTTGTACTGTACTAACTACGGCTTAAGAGTTAAGACATTAAAATAACTCTTCACTCTAACTTCACCAAGTAGTCTGATGAAATTGGCAATTTATTATACAACGATCACCACTCCCTTTACGACCGAAGTCTCGTCTACTTCGGACAACTTGATTCAAGTGCTCAAATAAGCTGCAAGTTTTATCAATTGAAACGGCGATGGTCTTAATTTAGAGTTCGTTGTTCGAGAGTATTCCAGGTAAACTATGTAACTTACCGATAGGGTCGACATGTGTGATGTGATCTACGAAGTCTCGTTTTCCTAAGTATACTGTGATCTGGAAACAAACAAAAAGCTCTATGAACGTCAATGTTTTATTCAAAAGTGTTACATTCTCCTAATTTGGCAGACTAGACATAATTAAATAAAGATATAACTTGGAAGTCTTCCCTTGGAAGTTGTCGTAAGATTTGGCTCACTTGGCAATTTCAGATCTGGCACACATGCAGAGCTGTGTTATTAAACGAATGGTCACAGATCGCGTGCCTCATTGTAATCAAACGCTCTTACATCAGCATCGTGATGCACAGACAACACCATTATAAACAAAACACATTTACACGTAACGCGACGACTAAGAATAATAAGAAAACGGAATATTTCAGAAGATCTTATCACATTCGGAGATACTAAAACGCAAGGCGACCAAACGTTTGCAGCCAAAAACACTTTAACCTTCAATATCTTTCTTGGCTTACATTACAGGTTCATTTTTATTAGTAACAGTAACCATTAATATTGTAATACCGTCATTTATGTGTGACGTGATTTGCCAAATGAGTATAATAAACTATACTGCTGTGGTGCTAAAATTTTATTCTATTATACGGAGGAAAGTAAAAGGTCAGGGCGATCTAGGGTTGGGCGTTGTCTAGAGTGCGAACATGAAAAGGGCAGTGTGATTAAAAAGCGCCCGTCAACAGATTATGAGGGGTTTTAGGTGTGCTTAGCAAGTTAGAACTGAATTTTATTAAGTCAGATTTCAAAGTGCTATAAAAATGTTAAAGCCTGGATTTTATTAGTTATGCATAACGTTGTTAAATAAATAAAGTAGATAATAATATTGCTGCATAGGGTGTATTATTGATGATAACATTTCGAATCTAAACAAGACATCATGTCGTGTTATCTAATTACAAAAAATATTCATAATTTTAGTCACTGTCAGTCCAGGCGTGTTTTGCGTCAACCCGTTGCGGACCTAACGTACTTTCCAGAACATTTTTGCCTTTACCTTGCCATTGGGCGAGCTCTTCTTAAAGACTCGCGTCGCCTGTCGCTGCTTGTTGCTGCCTCCGTCTTCCATTCTGCCGCCGCGCCCTCCTCAGCACTGTAAAGTTAGTACATAAAATTATATAAAATGATTGCCACTAGTCACTCGATTGCATGGTATATTGTTATCGAGTGCATGGTCGTTACAAGCTCGTTTAGTATAAAATGTATGTGTGTGTTTATTTTATAGATAAAGCTTGTCATTGTAGAAAATAAGATATTTTAATAGCGCACCATTAAAAATGTACAGATGGATAGAATACGTAAAATACAGAGAATAATGAGCAGTATAATCGCTAAGCGATATCTTCCAGACAACCTCAAATAAAGTTACTATTCTCACATATAATAAGAATAGGTTTGTTAATTGCTTATGCTTTTTTAGGCTACGGGATATTCTGTTTGTTTCAAGTTCAGTCAATTATTCGTTGGCAAAAACAACGTCGTATGTGCCAACGATAACGTCCCTCATGATATCATTTGCTCATACTACGTCCGTCATTTGAAACTTGGAAGCGGGATTATACAAGATATTGAAAGTAAACGTACCGTCTTGTTTTATAAAGATAAACATAAATATTTACTAACAGGTGCTAAGTGTACTGCTTGCTTGAAGAGATTATGACGTGTGTCGGCACAATGACTACTATTTACTACGAGGTGTGTTATTAGAATAGTTATAGTTCTCGTACGTTAGTATTTATATGAGGAAGTTGTTATAAATGATAATTAAATACGATGATGCGGACGCTACGAAATTCTACGTACACCAGGAAATAAAAATGTACCAATAGGTAAATGAATGGTATTGGAGGATAGAAATGGACTACCTCATGCTGTACCTACTCGATTCAAGTTTAGTAATAGTGGTTCCCAGGTTTAAATGCGTTTTAACGTTGCTTGTACAAGGCGCGTTTGCATTATTTGTTACAGCGATTTCGTTAGTAGCTCTTTATGCGGAGAACCTACACGTAGGCAAATACGCGAGAGAGGTCTTCATTAGCGTCAACGAACGATAAACAATATGCGATTTAATAAACGCATATGTAGGCATAATTCAAGGCTGAATAAACCGGCACGACTGACAACTAGCGCGAGTACCGAAGATTAGCGACTAATTAAACGCACACGAGCGTTTTCAGTCCGAAAGGTCCCGGGTGATAACGTCTTAAACCGTCAATGGTCGAAACACATTATGACGCTTATTGTACGGATTACTTTTCTCTAAAAGATTAAGATAAGGCTTGGAACGTGTCGGGCATCGTTAGACTCTTATCAGGAGCGAGTACTACGTATTGTGTACTAAATACTAACAGTGGGATCTGATATGAACTAAGCCAGAACAATTTTGTTTAAGCTTGTTATACAAGTAATAAAACGGAGTTGGCTTACATTGTTTTATGTAATTACTAATTATATAATAATAGAGACTTACTGTACAGAAAAGTGAAGGAGGTTAGTGTGGTATTTTATTGTCACCAGTATCATCATCATATAAGCCTATTGCCGGGGCCTGCTCTCCCGTTTTCGCTTCTCAGTCACTACCCGTTACCTGGAATAGTAGGGCGGCCGGGAACTGTTGGCATGGTCACCATTATGTTTATGTTTGTAGTGTACTACATCTACGTGTATACTGTAGCCTTAATAAAAGTATATTGGTATTTCAGAACAGCCTAAGACCAAATATAACCTAACTAATCTCGTCAGATTTAACAAATACGTCACTGCAAGAAAATCATACTAATCACGCAAAATATAAATGCAAAAGATTGTGAGTGTGTTGGTATGTTTGTTACCTCTTCACGTTAAAACGGCTGGACCGATTTTGATAAAATTTGGCATGGAGGTAGCTGACACCCTAGATTAACACAAAGGCTACTTTTTATCCCAAAAGAATGCAGCGGGTAACACCGCGAGGCGCAACTAATCTTAAATATATTTTGAACGTGTGTGCGTAAATTGTACGTCGGGTAAAAATAGCACCAAAATACATAATCCGAATTCCTTTATATGGCAAGCAAGGCCCTGCGGGAGACGTATCATGCGCGGAGTCAACATATTACTTACTATCGCAAATATTTTTCCTCTACAAGTTACGTAAGTAACAATAGTATCGAGTCGAAATTGAATTAGGCGCTTCACGAATATAAGGTAAAAAAAACCTTCTTCTTCCGTTTAAACCGCCTGTAGGCCTCTGACATGGCTTTACACACCCTTGAAAAATCTCTCACGTGTGCCGGTTTCCTCACGATTTTCTTTACCGTTTCTAGCTACTGATAACTAACTTATAGTACGCACATGAATTCGAAAAGACATTGGTGCGTGCCGGGGACCTTTTACTTGGCAGTCCAATGGTCATACCACACGGCTATCAATGCTGTTAAAAAAACACTGAATAGTTATTCAGCCCGCTTACCATGAACTCTTAAAGCAGGACTGTTAAAGATGTGGAAACGAGAACCGCTACGTGCCGTGTAATGCGGCGTCTCGCTTCCACACCTTAAACTGCTTAAAGAGTTCATGGAAAGGGGGCTAAAACTGGAAATATATCTACCAACCTAAAAAAACCACAGGGGTTAGTATAGTCCTCCTAAATATATTTCTGTTGATAGCTCTTGACGTAATTCTAGAACAATACGTCAAAGTGGTATGCCTGGATAACATAATACTATACTATAACAGGTGGTAGGATCAGTTTTCTTCCCATATTCTCGTTACACGTATCTTCCCAACAAAGGGAATATCCCCGCGATTGTTGCTTCCCACTCGATTGGAATTTGCGGACGAAGTATCGATATTCCGGACCTGTAGTTCGACTAGTGTTCATACTGATTTTTGCTTTGGCATTAATGGATTCGTTTTTCGGTATGTGTATTCGATTAGTATCTATGATTGAAGTGATTACAAGCGCAGTTTTTAGAACTGGGTGTTTTGCGGTTATTATCTACTTGCAAAGCAACAATCAATGAATCGTGGTACAACATATACGTACTAATATTGTTTGTAAAGATTCCATGGTTGTCTCTTCAAAAGATTAACTTTTTTATGCAGATGTCACTTAAAATCTACTGAAACGTTTTTAATAGCCTTTCCCACGATATAATTTTCTGATGAGATATAAATAATCACCACCAGTCGTTTTACGTCTGAAAATATATTTCTGAAGCATTTGAGCTTAAAATAGATATATATAACAATGATTTTCTTTTTGTAGAACCACATTGTAAGGTTTAATTTTAGATAAACAGAATGTTCTGTGTATCCATTCGTGTTCTCATTTATCAGCTACTATTATACTATACAGCTACTATTTTGTATCTTTGTACTTAGAATGTCAGTAGGTTTGTAATCTAAAAATCACTATGTAGGTACTTAATCATGTTGGTACTAATTTTGGCTAAAGCAACTGCTAGCTATCGTAAGTATCTGATTAAAGAAAATCATTTTAAAAACAGTGACTTTCATCAGCTTTAGACGACAACACTATCCGCAAGTCTAAGACAAAAAAAAAACATTAAATAAAAAAAAACACTATCTTAAATTCCAAGGCCGTTGGCATCCCCTAAAATTATTAATTTATATAAATCGAGTTCATTACTTATTCAATGGAGCTCTAATAAAAATGTATAAGTACCTTAAACCTTGAAGAATTCAATTTGTAAATCGTTAGGGTACTTTTCAGATACTTCGGCACAAACTTTCAAGATTTTACATATTTCAATGCTGCTTTGAATCTTCCTACGGTGCAGGAAAATCTGATAAGTAAGATACGAATTCGATTATCAAATGGCGGGTTTTTATTGATACATTAGGATGTCGAAATATACGAAATTGTAGCTTCGGCTTTTTAGCACTCGGCAACACATTTTCAATGCTGTTTTGTCATAGTAACGATGAGGTACAAAATAGTGTGGCGGGCTATAATTTCATTAAAATATGGAGTGTTATGTTAAAGCTTAAAATAAATTTATATTCTACAAAATATAAGTTGATTATACATATTAATGCTCTTTTTACCTCATGCATAAAAATGGCTTTGCCGTGCAAACTTAAATTGCTTAGTAATATATTCAGATACGAATTCTTGTTTCGTATGAAAATGCCTTTCCCCTGCATTGAAAAATCAGCATATCAATGTACTCCAATTTATTACTGAATCACATTATCCGTTTGGTTGGATTCCAATGATAAAATGTATTCTAGATAAGCACACAATTACAATAATCTCATCAATATGAGATAAAACATTGCAGGCACACCTACATTTGTTCTAACATAATTACTTGTATAAGTAGCTAAGTATAAGTATCACATATAAGAAGGCAATAACAATTTCCCAATTACAAACGCATGTAGGTATAACATTTGTTCCATTCAAGGGTATTAAGTGGAAACGGTATTCAAAAATTGCGAGAATCTTGATACCATCATAAAATATGCCTAATTAGGTACATCAAAGGAATTCAGTAATATATACGAAGAAACGTAATATGAAATGAGATCTTCAATTCAAGGAATAACGAGCGCGTGTTACCAGTTCATAATAATTGTCGTATCAAGTATTATTTTATCACAAAATATTTGTGGTTTCTAGAAAGAAAATCTGAGGGCTATAATTTCAAACTCGAAGTATGAAATTAGTCGGCAAAAAAGGGAAGGGGAACAAAAATGTAGTAGGTACATACGTGTGGTACATAGAAAGTGTACGCACAGTAATTGGTCGGGTGTTCGGCCGGAGCAATCCAATTAGATTAGGCGTGGAAATGAGGATGATGGCATTACAAAAATCATAGTAATTAATTAAAATCTAAAAAGCATTCTAAATGGATGGGACACTGAAAAAATTAATAAAATCCAAGAAAAAATGATGAAACACAACGGTTTGAAGTTTGTAGAGGGGGCGGAGGGAGATGTGAAATTTATTATGCAATTACATAGGCGTGACGTCATTTCTCTGGCTGACAATCAATTTAAAGTGCTTATAATTTTTATTTTTTTGTAATTTCTTTCTGCTTTGTAATTTTTTGCCGTATTCAATTTTTCTTTTCCTGTCTTCATATTAATTCATGACACATATTTCAGAATACATTAAAAAACATTGTACTCATCATCCTGTTACTTGGTTGTACTTACGTGGACCCCTGTGCGGCTCCAGGGTGCGCGTCCCCGCTACACCCTAACGCTGCGCTGCCACGCCGCCCTGCAACAAAACACACTATGTTATTACACATGTAAATAAATGTTACACCATATAGGAAGATATTGAATTTCGTGTTGACGTCAAATTCATTTATACCTATGAGTTGGTTTCACGCGTTTAAGTCCGTGGGCATGGACCACGGATTCAAATTTGGTCCTTATCCTCCATAAACTGATTGTTAATTAAAAAGTCTATATTACATTGGGAGTTAGGACCTCTAACATAAATGGCGAAATGTGGCTGTACTATACACATCTGCCTACCCTTTCGGGGAATCCAGGCGATATGTTGTTAAGGTACATAATGTAACAGATTTTAGTAAAAGTTTACTAACACAAGCATGTTATGTAAAAGTATTCGATGACTACCATACACCCGTACGCGTAGAATCGCAACCCGGCACTAACAACGACCGTCAATACCAACTGAAGCCATTAAAAAGCTTCGTAAATATTGTTTTCAGGAATGACATTTTTTAAAGCTTCATAAAACACTGTTTTCAGTCACAAGCTTGCAAAACAACCCTGGACAACAAGCACTGCCCACTACGCTGAAGTTGAATGCTTTTGTTGTCGAAACTCTATTGTTATTCGATATTTTCTCAACATTTTTCCGAAGCTGTACGCGCGGATATAAAACAATACTCCGCCGGTTCCAATACTGATAAAACATGTCATTATAACGGCAAACATTGTCCAACTATCTCGTAGTGTTGTATACTATGAGTATCTCATCACGCGATGAATCTCACAACAGTGTATTAGGTGTAAAGCAACAACAGTTGTCAAACTAATATTTAAACAGACGAGCAAGAGACGAGACAGTCTGCCAGTCGTCAGTAAATAAGTAATAGACATTGTGTATTTCATCGCCTCACTGTAATAAGCTCGTAACATACAAAGACAATTAACCCTCTGTCGCTGCTGTCAGAAACTTCCGACAAGGCTCACTAATAACTGTAGTGGTATGAATATAATGATGTTTAATTTCAACCTAGGGTAATAGGGAAAATCTAAATATAGGCACGCCATTCATAATTTTGCGGGTTTTTCCGTGTAGGTTGGGACGCGAGCGGGGATAAAACGATATCACATCGTGCATATTATATCTGGCGTTCAGAAATATTGGTTCTATGTATTTGATTCATATTGACTTAACTTTGAATAGAATTAGGTACCTTAGCAGAATATGTTATAGTTTGAGATAAGGTAAAAAGACTTCAGTGAAACGCAAATCTTCTGCTCGATTGCAGAGTTAGCAACGAAACCAATACACGTATAAGATACAAAGTAAATACTTTTTAACGTAGCGATAGTAGCATATCTATTTTAAAGGTACTAAAACGTACGTCAGGGAGAAACCTCAGACATTTTAAAATTCAAATCACAAGGTCATTTAATACTGTTTAAGCATTAATGCTTTCAACTAGAAAGTACTTCTATGCTATTCTAATTATTTAAATACATTTGTAACAGCTTCTATAAAAGATTCTTATATTTAATTCCACACATTTTTCACGTAGTGTTTTTCAAAGAATAATCTTTCTTTTTTGCTGTCAAGTCTGTAAATATGCGAATGATTATGGAAATGTATTTAAATTCTGGCGTAGGTGTGTTGCCAGACCAATCTTGAATCTCAGTCGCAACGTTGCCATTCAGTAGAAAAGGGATTTTGTTTTGAAGATCGTGCCCTTTGAAATTGATTAACCTATACCTGGCAATTGGCATGAGACTATAAAGGGTTTGATTAAATTAACATTTATGAGGATATGGAAATCTTGTCTTATCGGTAGTCAATTCAAATCGATCGGTTTGCGAGCTACCTTAGTTTTCATAGTAATGAAGTTCTTCTATAATTTGCGAGTGATATTGTTTTACTGAAGGCATAGATCTTCTGAAATACTAGTAACGAACAGGACCTAGATCGGCACTTTAAATTTCTACGTATCTCCTTAATGTATTTATAAGATTATGTTAGATATCCTAGTCTCAGTCCACATTATACGTACCTAATGCATCCAAATTCCCTACGTCCCAATATTCCTAGCGCACCTTTTTATTCCGTAACATTATATCACTCGCGCCTATCGTTTTCCTGCAAGGTGTCACCACAGTCGCAGCTCAACTAACGTAACCTTATACCTCGAAAGCAATACTCAAACCCAGATATCCCACTATTAGAAACTCATTAATATTTATTCCAAAATGTCAAGCCTTTGAGCCTTGAAAGGTTCGAATGTCAAATAAATTCCTCAGTTTAATTATATATTGATTTGGGGCGAATGAACGTGATTTTTTTGTAGCCAGGCCGGGTTCGCGTTACTGGCCGTAAATACTTTATCTTTTTCAATCAAACTTTCAATGCCTTTAAATTTCATGTTTGGAACAACGTGGAATTTAAAGGCGATCTTCCATCTTAATTTTACGCATTGAAATAACTTTATTGCTTATAAACTCTGGTTAATGGTTGAAATTGGCGTATATGTGATCATGTAGAAGTAAATTTTATAAATCAAATTAAAATTTTAAACCAGGCCGTTAGTTATAGGAGTTGTATGTAAAATGACGTGGAGTGCTATCACCAAATATTTGAACGACGACTATAAATCGTGTCGGAGTGATACTTTTGTCAGTCATGGTAGAACTTTCTCTTTGTTCAGTAGATTTAATAGGCATGAATTTCACATGCACAAAAGTCTAAACAGAACAATAGCTGGGCAAACAATTTTTTCTCCCGTTCAGAAAACAAAAGTATCCTTTACGGTAAAGGTAGTGCTCCAATTAGATTTCAAGCCTTAAAATAGTATAAAAAATACAGGTTTGGTAATGAACGAATTTATGTTAAAATATGCCAAAAGAAGTGACACATTTTGAAGACCATACGGTCAACATGAATTATATACGAATTTATGTTTTCTAGGGTTGAGCGCATTTCTAACAAGTGGGAAGTCGTTTGGGCAATGCTTATAATTTTACATTGTACATACAAAAGTAGCGGCCCGTAAATCATGTCTCATTCGATACAATTGGTACCTTTTAATCGGTAACAATGGATATCGAGTATGTTCTGTTCAGTTTTCGGGTCCCAAATATACGCATTTTCTCAGAATCTCTTTATGAGTACAACCCACGCACGCATACTCTTATTATCGTGATTTCACTTTTGATTTCCCAATGAAAGTACACATATATTTATTTGAAGCTCAACCATTACAGTATTAGTAAAGCAATGTTATGTCGGGAATGTGGGGATATTATATATCAGAATAGATAATAAAATGTTATGCTACAAGTTTTAGAAAGCTCTGGTTCTTGATGGTTTGTACGTTGTTCATGGTAAGGGGGCTGAACACTTAGCTCTATCTCGTCCATTCGGACTTCTTGAGAGGACTTAGGCCTGTTTCACAAGCGACAAGTGAATTGTTAAGTAGACTAACCGCCACTTAAAATCACCCGTATCTACTCATACGAATAACATTAATCAGGGGATAAACTGGCCTGTAACAAAGATACGATAGAAGATGCTCGTAACATTTACTTGCCGATTAGCGTTAATCAACAAGTAACTATTCAACACTTTACTTGTAAATGGTGTAACAGGCTCCTAGCCTATCAACACTGTATGAACACTGTAAAATGCACTTCCAAACAAAACATCTAGTACACGTCTTAATTCGGATCTACTTTCTTCCTTTATCTTGCTGAACTGTTTAATTTCTACACTTTATAAAGTTGTAAGAAAACTCGTTAGACCTCCGGTGAGGAGGATACGTTATAGAAAACAAAAGCTATTAACGCTTCAACTCTAAGACAATGTTTTTGTTCCCAATATTGTTGTTGGGTACTTCTTTATTGTTAATATATATATATATATATATATATATATATATATATATATATATATATATATATATATATATATATATATATATATATGTCGTATATGGCATTAATGATAACATTGTGTTCTGGATGCTACAGTCCAGTAATAGCACACTGCCCGCCTCAACGAGTGGCTGAACGCTTGACGAATAGAAATCGAATGGAATGAAAAATATATGGGATTGACATAATTATGTCATCGATAATATCGTCGAAACATTATGTCATCCCCATACATTTATAATTCTATTCGATTTCTATTCGTCAAGCGTTTTGCCACTCGTCTAGGGGAACTGTTTTATAAATCGTAAAAATGATGAAACTTGTATTGAAACTTACCAAATTCAAGGACCAGGTGGTACCGAAACAATTTAAACAAAGGTTGGTAAAACAACATTTTTTCAACGAAATTTACGACCCTTCTTTATTGTTTTTAAATTTTCCACGGTAACCCTGTATATACAGTACTATCTTCATCAAAAACCCATAAAAAATATTGAAATTATTTACACGTGCAAAGTTATCAGAGCAGACTTTGCGTTTTGGTAAATTATACTTTACATCTCATTCTTATTACTTCTGTGGTCTAATATCTGAGTTATATACCTATATTACATACTATTTTATCAAAAAATGATTAAATAGCTCATTATTTTCTTAGTTTTTTGTGTGGGGCTCGTAGCTAAGCGGCTACCCGACAGATAAGACGATCTGCGAGGTTAAGCCGTGCTCGCCGCGGTCAGTCTTGTGATGGGCGACCGTTTTCACATGTCGAGACCCCACCGTGCTTCGGAAGGCACGTTAAGCCGTTGGTCCTGCGCCTGATCTCTCTCCGGTCGTGTCGGTCTACCGTCCCATCGGAATATGAGAGTGAGGGAATAGGGAGTGCACCTGTGTCTGCGCGCATACTTGTGCACTATAATATCTCCTGCGCAGATGGCTAGTCTCAGCTGAGACAGGCCGCCGTGACCGAAATTCGGTCAGGAGGACATTATTTCCTTAGTTTACAGGTCTACTGATCTAAACAGTTAAAATAATATCTCAATAGGTATAAATCACTAGTTACTAGTCTGTGTGAGTAATACGCACTTGATAAGAATTGACACTGCCATGATTACCGAGATCCGGGCTCCATTTGGCATTGAACCGGTGACGGGGGATCGTATAATCGGATTGCCAGCCATCCGTCCTAGTATCATAGGGTCACCATCAAAACGGAGAATGTGAGACTCTTTAACTTTCGCATTCCATTTGTATAACCACCCATTAGTTGTAACTTTTTTACCCGTAGCGCTTAGCGACTGGGCTTATCTCAGTTGTGGATCCGTTATTATGCTTTAGGCATACTAGTCTTTATGTCTCCCACTTGCTATGGAAGTGGGAACTAAATTTTTATTCCTACTCTTCCTATAATATACTCTTTTATGATTAATTTCGTTGCGGGTTCCAAGACAGTCGAGTCATTCTGGGACGCCTCGAGCTTCATTGCCTCGATGGTCCTTAATGGTTATCGTTGTAGATCCTGGCTTACAAGAGTCACAATGATGGGCACGAGTGGTGGGCTTGTCCCGTAAAAAAAAAGAAACGTATCGAATTTCGTGAATTAGAATTCAAGTCTTGAGTACAAAGGCCTTGACCGTTGGTGACTCAAATAAGTTGAAAACAAGATAGTACTAAGTTGGCGAAACCATTACCGAAGTAAATTGTCAGAAACAGCTACAAAGTTCACTAATTTAAAGCGGCCTGTGGTTGTATTGAATGGTTGTAGGGTTGCGAGTTTGTTTGATGACTTTGTCAGTTACTATTGATGCCACATTATCGACAAGCAAGATGTATACTTATACGCCCACCTACAATGTGTATATCTCACATACATACATAACATCACACCTGTATTCCCCGAAGGGGTTGGCAAAGGTGTATAGTATACCCAGATTTCGCCAGTTCTGTTATATGTCACAATATAGGTAATAGCCTATTGCCAGCAACCGGGCACAAATCAAGACTCTGTGCTGCTACTGTGAATTACGCAATGGAAAAACCCGACCCGGGATTCGAACCCAGGACCTCATACTCGACAGTCGCGCTTAGCGACCACTAGACCAAGGAGGCAGTTTTAAGATAGTATACTTGTTCAACAAAAATCACTTATACAGTTATAGCACTAATAGCCGAGTGTCCATGTGCCAAGTCAAAGGTCGCAAGTTCCAATCCCGGCACGCACCAATGTTTTTTCGAATTCATGTGCGTACTAAAAATTAGTTATCAGTTGCTAAAAACGGTGAAGGAAAACGTCGTGAGGAAACCGGCACACCTGAGTGATTTTTCAACGGTGTGTAAAGCCATGTCAGAGGCCTACAGGCGGTTTAAATTCTGACACCAGGTTGTTCATCAACCATACAATAAGAAGAACTTATACAGTCGTGGTCCAGTTATACATAAGTGTAATGGGCAAGACATAACTCCCAATTTTTTCGTTATTACATAGACCATTTAAACAATTACGAAAGTCAACTCAAGTACTATCTCCAAATGTTTTTCAAAGGTCGACCTGAAACATCACTATTAATTTAACCATTGTTAAAGTAAATGTTAGTGGTTTGAGACATCACAGGATTATCATGGTCACCGTACTGTCGGGCCGGGACTGACCGTCATTGCCTTGTTTACTTTTCCATTTATATCTCATTCCCTCGGATTGTACGTCACCCTACCGACCCCAGCTTGATTAGAGTTTTCCCGATTTACACCGCTAGGCTACATCTAGCGTATTTTTTGCGTATTATCTTAGGTTTATTTAATACGCAAGTAAATAAATGATACAGTAAGTGCTCTGCCAAATATTAGCACAGTCGAAAGATAATAAGCTAAATTGTGACCGCCGTGATAGCGTTTGAGATTAGATACAATGGGAGTATATTTAAGTATCGACGCACATACACACATAGATTTAAAATTAATTTAAACATTTACTAAAGTTATTGTTGTGCCAATAAATTACAAAAATCCACCTACGACCTTACATAGCATAATGATATTCTCATATTCCTTCTTTTATATCTTTTCATATTCTATCTAACCATGTTACTCTGGTCAGTTTATCCGTAATTCCCATGTTTACACCGGAGCTGAAATATCGGAAATTCAAGACAAAGTAAAAAACATTCTGATTATCCCGTCTCAAGAACTCTTACTGTATATTTTTCCAATCTCTTACAAAACTTTGCAGCCGCACATTATTATGTTTATTTCCAATCGATGTCGACCAAATATATGCCCAACGTTTTTTCATTACATACAAGAAAGAAAACATAACTCGATCACGACATAATATTTGCTCATGCGTAAACGGTACAACTGAAAATATACTGTAATAACAGAATAGTGTAATATAATAAAATATTGAACCTATTGTGGATACGTTCTAAGAATCGGAATGCGCGTAGAGGAACCGGCGTATTGTACATTAAACAAACGCATTAACAGTATTAATTGGAACTGTTTACCTACGTGAGCGATGTGCGTACAACGGGGCCGATGTGCGTGTTTAACGACTCGCAATAAATTGAAGGAGAAAAACTAGGAGGTGGCTCCGAACATCCATCTCAGTGTGTCGGTGACTCGTTTTTAATACACTCAAGACGCGGGTCTCCGACGGGGACCGGGTGTCGCCCAGGTGTGGGGTTCCGCTTCGCGGTAGGGGTGTCCCCGGAGCGTTTTCAATAAACAACGCTTCCTCTCGCTCCACAAATGCTAACAAAGCCTCATCGACGCGTAATAATGTCAATATTCTATACCAACACAGTGGGGACATGACAGATTACCCTTTTTCTTTCACGGTGAGTAAGGGCATCAGAGCTGCGGCCGAGACGTGGCCTTTATGCAAGAAATGGAATGTCGATTACATATTTTCAAGGAAAATTATTTTTTGGATACTTTTTTTTTATACTTACGTATTTGTTAATTCGTTATGCGTGGTCGAGTGAATTCGGTTGTTCATAATGTGAGCATGAGCAACCAAGGAAAGCGAGGACAAGTTCATTCACTTTACAATGTCCAAAGTTATCTATTGAACAGATCTATACACTTGCCAAAAGCGTCCTTCGTTTTTCTAAATGAGATAAAAAATTATTCAACAAGTTATAGATCTAGTCAAAAGATTATGTCATCATCATCATCATCATCATCAGCCGAAAGACGTCCACTGTTGGACATAGGCCTCCCCCTTAACGGGGGGGAGGGGTTGCCATAATCCCCACGCTTGGCAAGCGGCTTGGGGACCGCAGTATTGGTGGTCAAGTTACAGAAGACGCTGCTGCCCATCTTCTGGTTATTTTCCCTTAGTCGCCTCTTACGACACCCACGGGAGGAAAGGGGGTGGTCAATTCTAGGCCGGATACCACACGGCATCCGGATACCACACGGCAATACAAAATCATATAACCCGATAAGAACAAAGCTTTTGAACTAGAGTCACCTGTATTGGCTGTATTGACATAACATTTTCCTGTTTTATACCGAATAGAAATACCTACGTCAATTGAATCTCGAAAATATGATTATTATCTATATCCTTGAACCTTGACTTTCAACCTTGGATTATGAATCAAAAGATCCGTCTATCTTATTATCTCCGTCATTATGGGGCGTATGTCGTGTAACATGAACGCGAGTCAGGGGTCCAACTTTTCAGTTAGAACCAGATCAGAAAACCGCGTACCATAATATGTTTGCAATTTTTCATTAAAGTCATTTCTAAGTCTAAGTCTAAGGATAGAGATAAAAAAAGCGTTTTTTTAATCGGTATAGGTGCTTTAAGGGCGTTTTTACACCTCCTAGTAACGAAAATTTACCCTTTTCTCAATGTTATTACTAAATACAAGCGCTACAAAATTTCTAAAAGTAAATCAGCGAATGGCTTGAAATCCAACTCGCAGAGTTCACCAACGTTCAATTCACGAAAGCATAAACAGATAGAATGTGGCTGAGACCGTCCACTGAAATGTCACTGTCTCCTAGCAATTGGGTATTACGACCTCGAAGCCGAAACCACGTCATTACGAGCACGTTTCCGAGATTTACCAACTTCACCGAGCCACGTGCTCCAGCATCAGATTCCATTCAAATGTTTCCTCACATTTTTATTAAAGTTGCTACAATACTGACGTTTCAATAGGAGCTCGAATAAACGAGGAAAACCAGCAACAAATATACTTCCCTCAAATGGTAGGAATGAATCGTTATTTTTGTAGGATTTCGTTTTATTGAGAACGTTCTCTATGTAGGGTCGAGTTGAAATTGTTTGTGTAGATAAACGATTGTGTTGGCGTTAATTCAGAGATCGTTAATACTATTTCTAGCATTTCAGCTTTAGACCTGTTGTGATCCAATTACTTATATCGATATAAAATAGGCATAGATATTTGTGTACTAATTTTACAGAACAGTGCTGAAAACAATGGACCAAACACCAAATTAAACTAGGTAAATACATTTTCGTATCTCTAAAAGGTTCAAATTACGCTATCGGCACTTCTGAGATCCCTCCAAGGCTTTTGACTGTCTTGACAACATTAACTAAACCGTAACTAATACTGTTGCCGAATTTGCGAAAGGGTCGCTTATCTTGTTGTTTCTTATTTACTTTCTTAATTTAACATTTCTGCGGTTCCGGGTTATAATAGGTGTAACTATATCTGTATAACTCTTGCTTAATGGCTATATTTCAACGAGTGTTGTTTGAATTTATGTTTTTATTTACCATTCGTCCGATAACGAACGAAAAGCTTTTATAGTGTGCGTGTCCACGAAAGTTTCCGACAAAAAAGAGAAGCATCGCAAGCCCGATCAGCTAGTTACAAATATAGTAATTAAGAAACCTAAATATCGTATTGGATTTAGATTGTAAGGATATTGTTGTGAATAAATAAATATCCATAGTTATTCTGTCTGACTGTGGGGCTAAAACAAAATGCCCGAGATTTCCTTCTCACATTTTTCAATAATTATTATTTTCATTTCGCTTAAATAGATTCATTTTGTTTATTTCTTGCACCATTCCATCGATGGCAAGTAAAGTTAATTTTGATGGATTTTTATGCCATCATAAGTATTCTTCAACGGTGATGGATCCC
This sequence comes from Abrostola tripartita, assembly GCA_905340225.1. Lineage (NCBI taxonomy): Eukaryota > Metazoa > Arthropoda > Insecta > Lepidoptera > Noctuidae > Abrostola > Abrostola tripartita. Next base: position 3,066,349 of record HG996487.1, on the reverse strand, counting down.
AAAGCCCAACCAATTTTCACCAAGTACGGTACCTAATATAGCTATGTTCAAAACACATTTCCGAGACTCGTAAACAATTTAATGTCCAATATACCCTGTATACCTAGTTTAATTAATTGTCAGCAATCTACGGAAGTGTTGTACCATCGTTTACTACGTCAGCTAAACGTTCTGCAAGTGTGTGTAGGTCACGAGGTGTAGCCGACACCTCTCACCTCACCTGCACTCGCATCTAAAATAGGTTACTGTGTAACTAGAGACACGATTCTTTCATACTCTATACAATGGACACCCAACGCTTTGTTAAACTGAATATTTAATTTTATTTGTTAAACAACGTACCGTTTTAAGTTAGGTTAAAAGAATTTAAGTATGGTAATATAAACTTTTTTTTAAGTGTGTACCTGCGTCTGTTGAAGTTTTAACTCTGTGCTTCTGCACGCAACTTTTGAGTCTATCAGTGACATGTTGTTTGAAATAATTGTAGAATAAATATACCAAGCGCACAAGATAAATTATAAAATTAAAAAAGTGTCTTACATAATTTTCGATTGTATGTATATTCTTTTTAAATAAAGGATTATGTATTATAATATGCAGACATACTCTTTGGCAGTCCAAAGTTAGACGTCAGAATAAAAGAGCAATATTTTAATATCACACAACCTCGGTGTCGCTTATTTGACGTGTTCTAAATATTCGTAGCGAGGGGTGCACGTGCTGGAGAGGTTACAAGGTGAAGCTGTCACCTCTCCCAAGTCACAACACTAAAGTAGGTTGCTCGTAGAGCTCACGTCCCTTCGATCGACGTGGAAAATGCCCGGAATCAGTATTTCGAACACGTAACTGAGAAAGTTACCCTTACTTAGTTCTTGTAACATTTTTTATTTACATGGAAACTTTTGGAAAGGAAAAGAAGTAATATTGAGGTAATTATAATGGAATTCTACTTATCAATGTATACTTATTATAAATGTAGAAGCAACGGGTAGACGTGATTTTGCAAATGCAAGGTTCCTGTAATATGGACTAAAGGGAGTAAAGTAACAGGGCTGGCAAAAACTAACATCTTATTGCCGCACTCAGAGACGTTTATAATTACTTAAACTGACACTAAGTAAAGATTTCACAAAGAAAACCTTTACTTAGGGATTGTTTAAGAAATCATTAAATGTCTCTGAGTTCGGCGGTAAGTGAACTAAAACTCCAAGAGCCTAGAGTATGGAAAGTATGTCCAGCACCAACCCTGACACTTTCCAACACTCGTATTTAGGTATATCGTATATAATTGACGTGTTCATACATCTGTTCGCGCGTGCTACCTCAAAGTTATATCCTTAATCCTATCCTTAACTTAACAGTATTAAATAAGCCAGGCACCATAAATAAGCTGATGCTACTTGTTTCCTAAAATCGACTTTACTCTTGGCTAAACTATCTCAAATTAACTTTAATGAATATCAGAAATTCAACCTACTATGTACTACGACTTCAAAAAGCCTTCTTTCAAAATCTTTGAACCAAAATGCTATTTTAAGAGAGCTTTGGCTGCCTGAACCCTGTTATCGACAAGTAGGTAATTAAGTTTGATTACAGAATAGATAAAGTAAAAGAGGATTTTCATCATCTAAGTTTTATGTACACCAGGCGTCAAGCTGGCCAGTGTTAGTGTTGTGACAAAACACCCCCTATGAATCCCGAACATATAATATCCCATTCTTTGCAACGTAATAACCACGTTATAGCGCTCATAAAACGTGCAAAAATACCAAGACTTTTATAACGAATGTGTTTCTGGTTTCTGTCAGCTATGCCTTCTAAATGTGATGTTATTATTAGATTCAAGAGATACGACCGGCGATCTGTTCGTACGTTCTATTAACAAATACGAATTCATTATAATGCTATTCCATTATTTTTGTTGCTTATAAATTTGCTTTTAAAAAGTATACTGTTGAAAACTCACGTCACCTAGTGATGGATGAAGCCGGATGTAACATATTTAAAAGTTATGTTGGCAATGTCGTTCAGAATTTTAAAAGCTTCATACATGATATAGCGTACCGGCTGGAAGTAAAACTGAAAGTACAAACAGTATAATGTCAACACTGAACACTGGTAGTAGGAGATAAAAAGGTTAGTAGCGACATCGGTACTTCCTGCGCCACAGGTGATTGAATTTAAAAATATTTTACGAAGTAGGAGCACTCGCTCGGGGAACTAATATCATTATGGTAGCGGTGGTGGTATAACAATGTACCTAACTATAATAGGAGCAACCAGAGAAGTCACTTACGGAGTTGGACTTGGTCCGCTATTAGCAACATCCTGACCCAGAGGGCCACTGGCTTTGATTGATTGATTTAATTTATATTGCAAAGTGTATAGCTAAACGGGTTTTAATTACTTATTGATCTGGTATAAAGTGGGATGAGAAAATTAGGGCAAATTGAAATCCTTGGCCGTTGGACGGGCTTGCCCAAAATTGAAGTACGTTAAGCAGAGGCCTAAATTGAATGTTCCAAACTGTTGCCGAGCGGACTTTCTTTTGAAATCACTGGATGAAGAGGCTAAACGCATTATTGGAAAAGTGAAACGTAGTACATTCATCATGCATGTATTTCTCGATAGGCACACGGGCTGTTACAGTCATAATATATCGGTCACATTACTGCTACTGAGAATTTCCGAATAGAAATCCCCAATCATATGTAAATAATTTGTATAATTTCCTGACTTAAAATAATGTTTAATTTAATAACAATAGTTGGGACAATACAGAAGGAAATAAGGTATTAATTCCGCATAGAAGCCACCAGGTAAAAGCCGTAGGGGAAGCAGGTGATCCTCATCGTGTCTCCCACGAGACCCTTCATAGGCAATCATCATCATCAGCCAAATACGTCCACTGTTGAACATAGGCCTCCCCGTTTAAGCGGGGGGTTTGCCATAATCCCCACGCTTGGCAAGCGGCTTGGGGATCGCAGTATTGGTGGTGAAGTTACAGAAGACGCTGCTGCCCATCTTCTGAATTTTCCCTTAGTCGCTTCTTACGACACCCACGGGAGGAAAGGGGGTGGTCAATTCTCGGCCGGATACCACACGGCAATCATAGGCAATAAACCTCTTCAAATGGTTTTCAGGTTTGAGCACCAATCCAATCTTCTTCTTATCGTATGGTTGATGAACAACCTGGTGTCAGAGTTTAAACCGCCTGTAGGCCTCTGACATGGCTTTACACACCGTTGAAAAATCTCTCAGGTATGCCGGTTTCCTCACGATGTTTTCCTTCACCGTTTTTAGCAACTGATAACTAACTTTTAGTACGCACATGAATTCGAAAAGACATTGGTGCGTGCCGGGATTTGAATTTGCGACCTTTGACTTGGCAGTCCAACGGTCATACCACTTGCCTATCAGTCCAATTGTTAATAGAAGGTGTGTAGTTTGAGTGGTGTGCTTTAGTAAGCAAGAAATGGGACAAAACTGTCGTATTGTTATATCACAATGTCGTATAAAACTCTTCTGGTAACCTACATAATGATAGCGTGCCAAATCCATGTCAGTTCATTTTTAACCCATTACCCAAATCGATTTAAGCGACCTGCGCAAAGAGTCTTGTATTTTATCGTACTCTAATTTAATTAATTTTTTCGTTCGACGAATCCACTGTGTAAGTTTAAGCAGGCTTACACAAAAGTTCGGTCCTAATCACCTGATTTGCCCGCCTACAAGACGTCTATACTTTATCTTAAGACTACAATTGTATTTATATTTTTTGTTGGTCGCGTCCATTGTATAAGCTTTATATAAGGTTGGTTACACATAAGCCTAGCCTTAACCAACGGAGCTGTACTGCAGCTGCTTCAGGAGCTTGTCAAGTTGAAAGGCGAACGCGACGCGGCGAATAAGCCAGCATCGCAACCGTATAATCCTTGTTTCTAGCTATCTAGCTAGCTATAAAGATCCCGACGAATTGAGAACCTCCTCCTTTTTAGAAGTCGGTTAAAAACATACTTAATAAATTGATTGTTTTATACTTATGTTCCACGTCAATACGCTTCTGCTTGTGACGGTTCCATGAATTCCGATCAAAAAAGTCTGGGTGAACGACATAGATCTTACAGTTCTTGGAATGAACTATAATAATAATAATTTATTTCCAAAACTTATTCACAAAGTAACATATAATTAGCGCCTTACTTAAAATAAATACACGTATCTTAACAGGGGTAACATGCCTGAACTAGGTAGTCCTGTGTTTCAGGCAATAAGGGCTCACATAGGTAACATAAAAATAATCACATATCATAAAGGTACAAATAGTTATAAATGTAAAGTGTAGAACATAATAAATAATAGATTATTATAATATTTTATCCAGAGACTAAATAAAAAATAAAAAGTACTTATTTTAACACAATTAGTAATTTCTCTGTATCTTCGTAGGACATACTTTGTAGGACCGGTTTTAGAGCCATCTTACATCTATTATAGTTCACTACTATAAACGCATACCGCGGTATTCAAATCTGTGATGTATGCGCATTGCTAGCGTGTTCGCTCCACATTTCTCAATGTGCGTACGCATTAATAATCCATCCCGCTTGCATGCAACAGGCATACCTCGGTTGACGTCATTGGGTACGCGTCACGCCACGTTGTACCGTCATGCTGACCAAGGCGACTGCATGTTTGTTTACTTATTATAATGTAACAGACATTCAGGTCGTGTAATATTTTTAAAAAGAATAGGAATGTATTGCACACTTAAATAATTATGCTGTTAGTTGATACGTGTAAATATAATAAAAACGTTTACATCACACGTTCTATTATATCCCTAAATCTCACTCGACTCTGTCAGTATTCCGAAAATCATTTACAATTTGCCTGAACACAATTTGTGAAACTACGAGAAACAAAATGGAGTGTACAATTGTGACCGGATAAGAGAATTTGTCGTAGAGCCGACGGCGGCCGGATCCTTATACAATGGTCCGTTCCAACGTCTGATGAGATCGGGGCTATCGTGCGAGTGTGTGTGTGCGTTGTAGACCAGTATTGTACAATGTACAGTCACTTTTGTTTACTACAAAAGTATTTTACAAATGAGAGTAACGTCTCCTACAAAGAGTAACAATTAGCGAAACTGAAATAGAGTTCACCTGGTAAAGATGTAAAATTTCTATGTATGTTTGTAGGTAATCTTCAAAGTCTTTATCCTATTTCTGAACCACCAACATTTGGATGACCACCAGAATGGACCATAAGGGTGGACAACTGAACATAGACTATTTTAATACTGGAGAAAATACACGAAAAAAAATAGCACTCAGACCAAGTACGGACAGATGTTTGTTATTAATCCAATTGATAAAGGTAGGTATGCATAACTGGTATAGATCATAGGTGAAAACTTGTAATTGATCCTAGATTAACCAAACAACTGGAACCACAATCGCCCCTATAGCGAAGGTTGTTAAAAAGGGAAATATTCGGCGAATAACAATATTAAATAGCTAGTAACAACATATCTCAAAGAAAATACATATGATCATACTATCTAGGTACATTCTTTTTAACGAACGTATACGTACCACATTATGGTCTATTTTTATTCACCATAGCGCCTATATTTCTAGAAATATATTATATTTCTACGAATATAATAACATGTTTTGTCTGTGACGTACGGTTGGAATTCGGAATAACATTTCATCATAGACCCCTATGATATAGAGAAAAATATACCTAACTGTATTTCTAATAAAATTAATTCCAATTTAAAAGTTAAACACGATTTTAGGCTATCTAGGAAAATACTTTACAGTACAGGATTCATCATCATCATCAGCCAGAAGACGTCCACTGTTGAACAAAGGCCTCCGCCTTAAAACAGGATTATTTGAAGATTAATCTCATTTATTGAGTACTAAATCAAAGCTACAATAATCAGCTGCGATCATTAAAAATGTCCAATGTGTCATAAAACAACGAAGCGGCTGTTGAATTCCCTCGATGTACTACATGTTGCAGTGACTATTCGCAATCGGGAAATCCATGAAATGTACCTACTTACTGTTAGTTGTAAGCAGCTACAACTTTTTTTGAGTTGCTATGCCATGTAACTTTAGCACGCTTGTTATCATCGAAGTTTTTAATGAAACTTAACCCGATAAATTTTCTAAACCGAGGTAATTCGTAAAGAAATTAAATTTTCATACATTTTACCTTGAAACCAAACCCTATGTATGTAAAAACAATACCAGCATACTTGGCGCAGTATACAAACTCGGTTTGCGCAGATCGAGTCGCCAATTCCGAGCATTAGTAATTCCATGAAAAAACGGATTGCAGTATTTGACTGCGGCACATATGTAATAGGGTATTCGTTCTTGTTGATACAGCGCGCCATATGTTTTACGCTAACACGTCATAGATTACACGAACGAGGTCAGTTTATAAAAGACGATGTTTGTTTTGCTTTGACTCAAACAGTAAGAGTTCTCACGTTCTGCGCGAATAGCGGTCCGTTGAGGGCTTGTGCAAATGGGCAGCGGTCAACCGTCCCGCGTTCCGCATTGCAATTCGCGAGAGCATTCTACCTACACTCTACTACCTACTACTACCTACACTCTACTACCTACACTCTACTACCTACTACTACCTACACTACGACACGTACAGACACACTTTAGACAGCTGATGTTTTGCTTACAAATACCACATACACTGATTTTATGAGTAAAACGAAAGGTAAATATCGCAACGCAACATTCGATCTTTAAAAACGGCATTTTAATTATAATGTCACCCAATTATGCTACATTAGGTGACACGTGTAAGTGGGCTAATTAGTCTAGTTTTAACGTGCCAATTTGGATAGCGTATAATAGACATATCACTTTCCATTTTCCATATAATATCATTCATATGACAGCGTGATCTAAGTCTGTCATGTCGTCATTAACCTCAGCTGAATTGATTTCAGTGAAATAAATTAACATACGAAAGTTACATGGATGTATAGTTTACATAAATAATATCTACATTTTATGAGGCAAATAACACTACTGCGAAATTAATCTTAGTTACGTGTCACATTCAAGCTTTGTTAGTTAGGGTTAGACTATTCAAGCATTTCAAGCCGGTTCCGAGTAAATCCCAGTCAAACTCGTCTATTCCGAAAATTAAATGGATTGGGCCTCGCACTCCGCTTTATCGCATGGGACTTAATGTCGTTATCGGCGAACTGTAGGTGTTTGATAGCACCTCACCCTTGTGAGTACGTAGGCGTGACCGTCAGGACACATAAAGGTCACACAATTCACTCATTAATTCAGCCCTCTTACCATAAACTGTTAAAGCAAACATTTTCCGATGTGGAAGCGAGACGCCGCTACGTGCAGTGTAATGCAGCATCTCACTTCCACTATAAAAACTGTCCTGCTATAAGAATTCATGGTAAGGGGAGAGGAACAAACATAAAGGATCTTGCTAAACTGAATAACGCCATTGAAAATAATATTTCTAGTTACAACACACACAACATTGGCTGTGATATTTGTGTCATCAAAATACCAATCAACGCCATCCCTACTCGTATATATATAATTCGATACTTTTCCTACATAGAGCTCTAATTAAGCTGACCACGACCAGTTGCCAAGCCGATTACGGGTCGTCAATGCAAAACAGGTTGATACGAAATGAGCAGAGTTTAACTAAACATACGTAAAACCATTTATATGTTTGCGTCATGAGTCATTTTATTATCTTTATGGTCAAACGATGCGGTTAGCATCGGTGGCGCCATTACACTTCACGTCACTCGGACACGTGGATTGTTTAATCATTATAACTGCTTTAAATAAACTCGTAGATAAAACAAGAAGTAGGACACATTTATGTATGTATTTAGAAATATATAAGTATGTTTATCAGTTGTCTGGTTACCATAATACAGGGTCTGCCTAGTTTGGGATCAGATGACCGTGTGTGAGTTGTCCCAAGATATTATTATTATTATTTATGGTTTATGGGTAATTCGTGGGGAATGGATTGAGAACAAATACCCCTGCCATAGTTTGAACCGGTTGTAAACGGTAAGTAAGATACAACGGTGCGGTTGTGCACCCTATTAAATAGGACTTAACTGATTTATTTATTTCATAAAAGGAAATCGAAGTTATCATCATCAGCCGGTAGACGTCCACTGTTAAACTAAGGCCTCCCCCGAGGTGGGCTTACTATAATCCCCACGCTTGGCTGGCGGCTTGGGGATTGCAGTATTGGTGGTAAAATTACAAAAGACGCTGCTGTCCGTGTTATGGATTTTTACGTCACCCAACGGGACTCCAAAAGGCTATCCAGCTACATTTTACAAAATACAATGATGAACGGAATATAGGCATACACTTACGCAAATACACATTGATAAAGTATACTACTGATAACTCCTTCGGAACTAGATAATTGACAGATATCCTAAGTATATATTATGTAGGTATGCATAATGTCCTCCTGACCGAATTTCGGTCACGGCGACCTGTCTCAGCTGAGACTAGCCATCTGCGCAGGATATATTATAGTGCACAAGTATGCGCGCAGACACAGGTGCACTCCCTATTCCCTCAATCTCATAATCCGATGGGACGGTAGACCGACACGACCGGAGAGAGATCAGGCGCAGGACCAACGGCTTAACGTGCCTTCCGAAGCACGGTGGGGTCTTGACATGTGAAGACTGACCGCGGTTTAACCTCGCAGATCGACTGATCTGCCGGGTAGCCGCATAGCTACGAGCCCCACACGATAATACACTTACTGTACGCTAAGTGCAAACCTACCACGGTAATTGGGTCGTCCACATGTTAATATTATATTATGAAGTACCTATTCTCCATTATCTTGGGAGCGATACTTAAGAGTTTCAAGTATCCCACTGAAAACAATATTGTTAGTGTATTATGCGGTGTTATTGTCAGAAGAATGATAGAGCTGCTGAATAAGGATGAGACGGAGCACTCGTGAATGTTAAAAGCGGCATTAGAATTACTTCAGTAGAACGTTCATAGATGTCTGTCTAGATGTTATACCTATGGATACATAACTTAACTACATTAACAATAATAGAGATGAGAGCATGAACACAAAGTAATTTCTTGAAACAGGCAGTCGGAACGGCTTTATTTAATTAAAACAACAAATTAATTTTTTTAACTGATAAAAAAATCATATTTAGACATTCCCCTTATTTATTGTTTATAAATAAGATGTCTAATTCATTAAGTCTGTTAAACGTAGATATTCATAACCAGATCAATTATAAAATAATTCCCTTTACAATCCATTTATGAACGCATCAGGTACCAATCTCAATCGATACTTCATCAGAGTAAGCGATATCTTACGTAAATCCTGTCAATAAATCTGCAGGTCGTCTTTGAATCGCCTATCGTTCCCCATCCCATCTATAAGACGTGCATACGTCACGGATGTTACCTACAGTTTAGAAAGATCCGTAAATTCAGCCGTCTATCATTATATCCCTCAACAAGCCACCTACGTTTACATAAACTTCTTTAAAGCTATATATAATATTTATGTACGCACGTTAAAATGTGGAAAAATTAATAGTAGTTTAAAAAGTAGGTAGGTAACCAATCTGTTAGTTTTGTCTGTAAACTAGGATTGAGTGACTTCGAGCGCGTGGTAAATTTTTTAATTCCTCTTTTCGCCAAAAATCCTATGACGTTCCTTAGGGCTAATTGTGTTAATTTTCTCCGTACATCAAACGTCGTTAGTTCGATCAACTATATGCCGTGTGGTATCCGGCCTAGAATGGACCACCCCCTTCCCTCCCGTGCGTGTCGTAAGAGGCGACTAAGGGAAAATCCAGAAGATGGGCAGCAGCGTCTTCTGTAACTTGACCACCAACACTGTGATCCCCAAGCCGCTTGCCAAGCGTGGGGATTATGCCCCCCCCCCTTCTAAAAGGGAAAGGCCTTTGTTCAATAGTGGACGTCTTCCGGCTGATGATGATGATGATCAACTATATGCTCATCGCAGTTTCGTTATGATCGATTCATACGTTAAGCCGTGATGCAGTAAAAAACGGTCAGACACAGTTTCGTTCACATCTCGCAAGTAATATGCCATTACACTGCCAGACAAAGTACTTGCATGATCTGATATTCAAAACCATATACATTAACTATACTGTTTTATGCCAGTACTTACCCAGGTTTAGCTACAACTGCTACAGTAACTTTATGGCTCATATAACGGCGTAGGTATAGCAGCGGTAAATGACTAGATATCATGCGAGATAGAACCCATATTGACTACCTAGTAACAAACTTACTGGGTAGTCGATAAGCCCCAAGAGGTTGGGAACTATTGAAGGTCCCACTCAGAGACAATGAAGGTTGAAGGCCATGCCAACGTCTATATCTTAATGTTATTGACGGGTTAAATACATTAATAACTAAGTTTCATTTGAAGGGTTCTTGTTCGTTCAATCACTGTTGCGGTCCAGTCTGGTGCACAAGGTGTCATAAATAAGACACTAGAAATTGCTAATGTATAATAATAGTAATAAAAAGACTTGGAAGCGAAGGGCCTAATAGAAATATTATTAAAAGAAAAGAAGTTAGCCCGAAATCTGTGCGTATTGTTGGGATCAAATGAATAATTGAAATAGGTAAAATATGTAGCGGCGAATCTATAAATGAGTTTACCTGCCTACAGGCTATAATTAAATATAAAATATTGTAAAACTTTTTATTACACGACTGTTCATCGTTACGTACCTTGTGTTAATAATTTTAGGTTCCAAAACGCTTACGGCTACTTCACAGAGGACATTTCTTTATAGGCAAAAATTGACAGATACAGTGCATAGAGGGAGGCAACATTATGGTAATATAAGTGAGTAGGTAGGTATAGATCCGAGTAATCATGTAGTACTTAAGTATTTTAATTAGGTGTTAGAGTGTAGAGACCTAATTTTCAGGTCGACCATGTGTATTTTGGCTTGAACATGTTCATAAGTAATAAGAATGTCTAATAGGTTTAAGGTAAAGATGTTATTTACTTTACGTACAGTCTTCTTCTTTGTCGTATCGACATGAGCCAAAAGCCACATGGAATAGGTCATGCTGTGGTGGTGGGTCAGATTGGTCAGTCAACAAGAGCGAAGTTGACCGTCCAAGATGTGTCGGAAGTACTTATACATAAGTAGCGTCAGCCGAGGAAACTCTACTTGCACCCCATATTGTATTCGTACAATAAGAACAAGGTACTAACTTCTACATACAATTTAATAAACTAAGCTCACGCTTAATTACAAAGACAGAACTTGACAACCTATTGTATTCTAACATTCACAATCCGTTTAGTTATTCGACAAGTCACATTATGTAAAGCTTATTTACACTGTCTAACAATATATTCTGTCTAAATCTATGTAACTAGTTTGGATTTGCTCTGATGGCATTATTACGAACGTATTTAATATAAATACGAGATGAGAAAACTTTGTAGGTAAACTTTTTTAAGCACGTTTGTTTGTAAACATTTTTAAGCACGGATTAGTGAAAAAATCGGTATAATTATGTAGATTTTGGTGTCAAAGGACTGCTGAAAGCTATTTGATTGCCAATAACAATCGAATTCCGACTACTGTGGAGAAGACATAATTATAGGAAATATGGGAATGGTATCGATGTATCCGCTACTGTAAATGAGTAATAAAACTATACCTATTAGAATCAGGTTTACTGCTTGACGTGGGGGCGGTAGACCTGCCCCTTACGAGAGCAAAGCGATACGCCGCACTACACTGCACGTAGCGGCGCGCGGCGTCTCGCTTCCATATCGCAAAATGTCCTGCTTTAAGAGTTCATGATTCGGGGGCTGTTCAGTTAAGCCAAAAACTTAATTAACTGAAAATAAAATACTTTGTTTATTAGAAACCCGCTTCAATTTACATAAATATCAAAGGCAGATATTATATAATTTTCCAAGATCAGTCGTACAACGCTGACTCAAGGTATAACTAACCATACCTATTAGGCTTGAAGTTTTAGCTATTACATTTTGTTGGAAGTCATAGCGAGACGCTATTATGTAAATGTGACAAATAAATAACACAGGATGCTCTAGATTATACTAAGGAGGTCAGGCACACCCTGTTTTCTAAAGCATTTAAATATCTTCATAATCTCAGAGACGCGCTAGTCTTTACTTTTAAATTAAATACAAATCTCCTTGTGTAATTGCTAATTTATATTCTAGAACGCTGTAGGCATTTGCTAGAACTAGTTAGATATGAACTTTGTAGTAACATTGTACGTTTGTGTCTGGAGTAGCCTGGTAGTTATCAACTTTGTAAACTTCATTAATTTAGAATGTAGGTATGACTCCCTAAACGGCGGCGTGCCCAATCTTATTATATGTTAATTATACTGCTTTATATTAAAATAAGCAACAAACGCAAACATAACCTCGCTTGACACGTCAGATCAGCCCACGACCATCCTCAAAACATCACTTATGTGGCACGTTTATTTAAATTTATATGAGCTAAATAAATTTCATAAATAAAAACACCAACATGTAGTGAAAGTTTACAAAGTTACGCGTCTACGTCCGTAGCGCTACGTCGTTAGTGCTACGGGCCGTAGCTGGGTAACACTAGCAAGATAATTAACGTGAGAATGTAGGTTGCTAATAAGTACATTAGCTTCGCCTGTAACTTTGCTTCAGCGTAATATATAACTTTAGAATAATAGTTTTATGTTATGATAAAACAATCGACTTCAATTTATTCTGGAGTTACACGGGATGAAAAAAAGAAGAATAATCAAAATCGGTTAACCATACATATAAAAAAACCTTTTCCTTGGCAGTCTGGTGAAAAATACAGTTGAATTTGGACGTCATTTTTTTGCCTGCAAAAAATACTTTGGTACTGAAAAGGATTTAGTGAAACAGTACCTACTGTTGCTGAAAAGTCGGGTAAGCTATCACAAGCACGCGCGTGATGTGCGCAAACATTACCCACTTTATGGAAAAGGCCTATTATTTTAAAGGCGTGTACCGACAAAGACGGATGAGTTTGATAGATTGATATTTAACCCTCGCACTTCTTTAGTTCGACCCTTCCGACTAACCTATGTTTGGGTCTTTACTGTAATTACGTTAATGACGTTATAATACAATTAGTATTGCTGTATCACACTAATATTATAAAGACAAAAGTGTGTGAGTGTGTTTGTATATTTGTTACCTCTTCAGGCACAAACGGCTGGACCAATTTTAGTAACATTTGGTATGGAGGTAGCTGCACCCCAGATTAAGACAAAGACTTTTTATCCCGAAAAAATGTAGTGGGTAATACCGCGAGGCGCAGTTAGTTAGGTATACCTATTTATGAATACAAAATGTATTATCAGTGCAAAAGGGGTATGCAAGGATCGTAGCACATTGAAATGTATTTATTTTTATTTTCCCATTTATTTTAGGCATCAAGGCCCATATTAGGTAAACTATAATAATTATTTAAAACTAATAAAATCCGTGGCCTCTACCTACATTTCTGGGAAACAGGCGTGACAAAATGTATGCATGTTTTCCAATGCTTTTACCTTAAAATCACTGAACTCTGTTCTATAGGTCCGATCACACACATAGGTTCAGAAAACACCAATTACAGGCGTCCGACTGAGCATAAAAAATATCGTCGTCATTGTTATTACGTAGGCTACCAATAACTAACTTCTATATACCAATTTAGATAACATATTGCCAAAAATAATAACGACCGGTAAAAATATTGGCTCTCCATTTTATTGTTATACGATAAAGATTAAACAAAATGCCAAATTTAATAATCCTCATGGCGTTTCATTCCGCCGAGTGGTACTTACAGCGTTAGCGTTACTACCAATTACTTAGCAGTAGATGGATGTTTTAGACAAATTAAAACGAATGTATATACAGCATGTTCCACGTGTATTTGAAGTGAGTTGAATTACACATAATAATGTAAAAGAGACTTAAAAACCTTATTTATAAAACACCATATAACTCGTCAGTTGTTTAAAAATAATGTTTAGGAATGATCTAACTAAATTAAAGAGGTTGATTATCAGTCGGAGGTATGTCAACGAAAGGTGGTTTATTTAATAAAATGTCACTGGGGTCATTATCTGACGGAAAATCTTAACACCGCCATTCAGCTTTTTAAGAATTTGGGACATCGCCATCTATCGAACAAAATGTAACCTTTGAATGGTTTTAACCTACGACAAACATATTTTTAACAAAGCCGTCCAGTAGATGTAACGTTAAAACAACGTAGGTACAATAAAAACAAGGGGGCGTATCTTTTATTCGAATACAATACAATTGTTTCTAACGTGAATCGCGGCCAACTATTAATTATATCTGTAACACAATATTAGGTAATATTATATGCGTTGACGCAAGTCTATTGTTTGGTGTGAATAAAACAAGGAAAATATCGGATTATATAAGCACCTAAATATGAATTAATAACAATATAGGCCGATACCACACGCTGTTAGTGGCGTCAATATGATTATTATTATTATGTCACAATATCATTAAAAAAACCTCATTATATAGGTTGACCATGGTGAAGAGAAGACCTGAAAAATCAAAATCAAGTTTTTAATCAAATATCGTGCGTGCATTTCTCTGACATGGACTACATTTTCAAAGCACAAACACTAAGAGCCGAAACAAATATTACGTCTCACGGCAGTGTGAAAAACCAAGAAGTACCTACGCCCCATCTTCGACAGACATGTATATATTTTACAAAATTCCTCATTAATTTAAACATGAAAATGTAACATTCGTATTTTATGACTAAGAAACAACAGATGTGAAAATTAGAGACCCGAGCGTGTGTGTTCGTGCTAAGTAATGACTTCTCAGATTTCGTAATTACTGAGAGCATTACTGTGTTGATAATGTTGATAGGTATATCTGTTAATGTACCTAGCCTTGAAAATCTTTATAGGTAATGTTCGTGATGGTCGTAAAAATCTAATTGGAAATCAAATTGAGAAGCGACTATTTAAGAGTAGTGAGTCTATCATCATCTTTGGTTTTAGCGTCTATTACAGACGATTTAGGGAATGTTATGTGGGGGGTGGACACTTTTTTTAGTGGTTATATAAACCAATTCTGGAGCGACAGGATCGTCCAACTGTATGCAGGTCTATGCTATATAGGTATATTTACTGCTCAAATCTACTATACTGCATAAGTATTAAGTATACTACCTATATCTACTGCCCCTTAGACAAGAGGCAAAACGCTTGACGAATAGAAATCGAAGAGAATGAAAAATGACATATGTCATCGATAACATAGTCGAAACATTATGTCATCGCCATACATTTATCATTCTATTCGTCAAGCGTTTTGCCACTTTTCTGGCACTGGGGCCTGATCAGTGGCGAAGAGTCCATCAAACACGATTCCTACTTATTAAATGATTTATTAATAAACAATTTCTTGTCACCACTGCTTTTGATAGTTGTATACCTCACGTATCCCAACAGACAGTTTATACTGTAACTAAAGATCAAATCGCAGGTTCTAAGCCTCAACCAGAATACAATACATTAGAAGGGTGGGACAGTGAATTTCATTAATGCACTCTTGACTAATTTATTAAATAGAAATACGTACAGAGTGTACTAAGAAAAGTACAAAGTATGGAACACACACGCATTAATGACATATCGATAACGTCGTAACCACTAATCTTAGAAAGGCATATTAGATTCTATAGACTTATAAATAAGTTCTTTATTACTGTGAACGCCTACAGCAGTAACTAAATCAGGATAATTAAGCCGAGCATTTCGCTAGCAATTTTTCTCATTTAACTAAGTGCTAGTAAAGGGAGAGGGTCGATTAAATGATTAAGATTACATTTAATTATGTGAAACTAAATCGCGTCGTTTAGGGTTGTTTAATGGAAATTGGAGTTGGAAAGAGTAATTTGGGCAATTTGATCGTAATTAAGTGCCTACATATAACGGTCATGTCTCTGAATAACGAATAAAAGTCAAGGTCCTTTAATCTCTATGTAAAATATGATGAATCCCGAATATACACGTGAGTAAAACAGGAAAAACAGTAAATAATAATATAATTGACACCGACGATTTCGAATTTAGAGGTGGCATGCCATGGTGAGACATGATAATGATGCACTGATAGATCATTTATCTGTCAGTGCATCATTATCATGTCAGTTGCTAAGGATACCTGGCAAAAATACTAACGATGACCGCATTATTGCAGAAAGGCCTAAGTCAAGAAAGATTATCCTTAATCGATAAGCATTATAAAGAAATAAATGAGAACAAATCTGGTAAAATATAAGATAAACATTTGAAGCACCTCATTTACGTATGTATAAAAGTTGAACTAAGCATAAAATCCTACATTGAAATCATATTCAGCAGTAACAGCACGATCGAGGACATTTCAAATACTCCGAACAATATATTATCTGGCAAAATATAAGAGAAACATCTTAAGCACCTTATTTATGTATGAAAGTTGAACTGAGCATAAAATTCTTCATTGAATCCATATTCAACAACGCGATCGAGTACATTTCAAATACCCCGCACAACATATTATCTTGTGTTAGCAACCGTTCTAGTTTGATTTCCGTTCCAAATGTCATATCACATTAGTTGGTCGAAGTCAAACGGGTATGGAGTCACAAAGATCCACCGAGGTTGATACTCTCTCCGAGGGAGTTAGCTAGACAAACAAATGATAAAACTGTATAAGCTATACGAACACGGTTTTGCAATTAGTTTCTATTTTAATATGTTATTCCTCTGGCTCTTGGTATAATGTGACGTGGTTTTATTGTGAGCAGCTGAGAACTGGGAGTGCATTAAGCTAACAAGGTTTTCGTTTTACTTGCAATATTTATTTTTCTTCTGCAACACTATGTTAGGTTAATAAATTATAATATCATACACATATAGTTAATACATATACGATAAAACTATACCTACCACTTAAGGTTCTAGCAATAGCGCACATTGTTATGATCACAATGTTTTAATACCATACTGAAGGCCTGAATGCTAAATCACATTTTCCAAAACTTTAATAACACACCACACTTTCTATAGTAACTACTATTACTACACGTGAATCTTGAAGAAGTTATTTTCAATGGTCAAAGTAACATAATTTAAAGCCCATATCCTACTGATGTAGGTTAAAATACATAATATAGCCTATAGCTAAACATTGTTTTACCGTTTGCCCATAATTCAAAAAAACGTTTGCGTTGTGCTAATTACGTGGCCTCAATACCTACAATAATCAATTAATAAAAAGCCAACTCATAAACATATATAATCACAAAATATTAATACCTACAATCGGATTAATAATTCCGTAGTCGACATAGCAATATGTTTTTATTGATTCATTTGTCGCCGACCTCTGAACTAATTGATACCGCCAATTTAATTCAATTAAACATTGATAACCCGCGATCGGATTGGACGCAGATTGTTCAACAGATTATAATCCTTGATACCGATGAGGGATACAAAATTTTAGTCTGTTTTGATTCAATTTTGAGTCGTTCTACCTGAAAGCGTTAATGGTAGGTAGGTAGTTTATAAAATGTAAAATCTAAATAAAGTACCTTCGGGATGTTGAATAACAAATAAATGAACATCATCGTTATCCAACAGTAGAGAGGATGTAACATCGAATAACATTTTCCAAGTGACTGAACTTACGTCCGGCGCACCCTATACTGTCAGTTCGTTACAAACCTGCTGTCGAGCAGTATCTAGGTAGGAAAAACAAGAGAATTTACTTTATTATAAACAACAAATTCTAAATTACGTTCACCTTATCAAAAACCTTACTATTAATAAAAAAAAATAAAAAAGATCCCGACGAATTGAGAACCTCCTCCTTTTTTTGAAGTCGTTTAAAAATGCAGTAAATCCCGTATGTTTGTAACCTCAACTAGACAAAACTGCTGAACCAAATTTACTCCAAATTATCATGGAGATACTTTGAAGATTACGGAAAGACATAGGCTTTATGACGTAAAAATATCCGTAGTTTTTGGTAGAAGCAAAGTTGAAAATAAAGTTATGATTTCGATTACGAGTGTAGCTGAAACAAACAAGAACACAGCCAACTTTGCTTCAAGTTCACTAAAGTTGAGTTATGAAGAGCCTAAGTAAATATCCTATAGGTAGGTATCACACTAATATTATAAAGAAAAAGTTTGTGAGTGTGTTTGTGTATGTTTGCTACTTCCTCACGCTGAAACGGCTGGGCCAATTTTGATAAAATTTGATATGGTAGCTGACAGCCTGAAAAAACACATAGGATACTTTATATTTCGAAAAAATGTAGCTATAAATCAGTGCTAGAACTAGTGAGCTACATATAGTATAGACAAGGATCTGCCCGCATGTTAATGTTGTTAGATTGGTCGGAGAGGTTGGAGGAAACTCTTCATTTCCTGTTGTCATCGTGTTAATGCCAGGATAAACGAAGATGAAGCCGCATCTAGTAACCTATGCTGGTGGAAACGATACGATACTAGGGTGTATTGGAAATGTTGACCGTCGGTGATATAGACAAAAGCTAGGTTAAACATGATAAATTAAAATATGAAACTCGAATATGGTAATATAGGTTAATTATACCTACCTTTATTACCATATTCGAGAGTTTCTTATGGTAAATCTCGAATATGGAAATTGGCAGATAACCACAGATTTCCATTTACTAAAATACTGGCGCGTGGCACCCGCTACGCAGTACATAATAATTCAACAAAATCTTGATGAACGCAGCGTTGGCAGGCCTTCCACCAGGAGGATCGACGACATCGTCAGAGTTGCGGGCAACTGGCAGATGCAAATGGCAAGTTCCTGTCGTGGCGTTTTAAATGGAAGGCCTTAGTTCAACAGTAGACGTCTTTCAGTTGATGATGATGAACTTGATAAAATAATTATGCGATTTTAAAAGCAGCTTATTGTATTTGTACGCTACCCATCTGAACCAAGCCTTATAGTTGTGACAAATGCGCGCTAAAAGCTTTCAGTTATATAATCGTAGTGGTAATAAAAATATATGATCGTACTGGCTGTTTCCAAGCGACGCTCGTGGAAATTATTGCATTATTTTTTTGGCTGTTAAGAGAAACTCTCTGTGTAAATACAGAAACGTCTCTACTTCTGCAGCTTTTTCTAGAATACTGGTAATAAGCTTAATTGTGTTATTTTTGTAACTTATCTAAAAAAACATATTTACAATATATTTCCTGTAAGAAATTGCTAATTTTGTATCCGTGATAAAATCGGAGTTTGTACCACTGTTTAATTACGTTGATAAATTATATAAATTAATCGTAGGTATATAAAGTTACTATTATTAATTTTCAAGGTCCTTTTTTCAGGTCTTGAGGTCAGAGACTAAACTATAATTTTAGTTAAAAAACAGGTAATACCTATAGTTTGAATATAGAGCCAACTTTTTTGCCTATTAGACAACTTGGTGATGCCATATCTAATTTTTTTAGTAATTACTGATACCAAAACAACAAAAGACTGAGTAACACAAATCAGAACACAGTAACAGAAGTCGGAGTGACAAAAATGATCTCGTACAGGCAATACACTTACCTACCTATAGGCATTAATTACGAAAATAAACCTTAATGAGAAGTCACACATAATTATGCACTTAGGGCTTGTATACTACGTCTATGTCTACCTAAGAGCGACTAATTGAGTAAGTAACTAATCGAATTCCGTGTCCCACATAAAAGTACAGTAGCGTGTGTGTACTGTGTATCTATAAACTTAATTATATTGAGTAGCTCTGCGGAGAAACAGGAATGCAGCGCAAGGACAGAACACTGGCTATAATGTGATAGATACTGTGATGTTATAAAGACGGTTAGCTGGAAAAGGAAACTATTTTTTAAAATAACATTTCCATATTTTCCAAAACTGTGTGATTTGTTTAGGATACACTGAGCTTCAATGACGGTGTTTTCTTATAGTTGTCATTGTAGTTGCAAGAATAACAATAAATAGCACGAGTTGTAACCTTGTCCTATAATAACACATATCAAGCTACGGCGAAGTTACCTTCAATTTTCAAACAAAAAATACCTTTTTTTATCATTTTTTCTCTGATAAGAAAACTCACTATTTTACTTTCACTATTTTAAGGATCAGTTACCTAGCCAAGAAAGATACTTCGATATCACCCTCTGCACTCCATCGATCCATCATAAACATACAATTTCTATTAACACGAATTTTAACAAGAATGTTTGTAAACCAGTACCAACGTCATATACGTTAATAACAATAATTAAATGCTATTGGCAGCTCCGTATGTTTACACAACTCGCCACACGGCTGCGTAAATTGATTCCTATAACGTACGCGATACTACGTGTACCTATAGGTACTCTATTTAAATATGATTTGCACAAAGTAAACAAAGTCTACACATTTCATAGTCATTTAACATAATTGGTAAAACCTTAATAAAAGTGAATTTATGTTAATTATTTCGTTGATTGATTGCAAATTCCGGTATTGAAAAAAAACCGTCCGCAAATATCGAGATTAAAGGTAGGTTGCGGTATTGGGAGCCCTAGTTTTTTTAAGGTCAAATTTTACATAATGGTTTTGTACCAAGAAAATTCATATTTAATGTATATAATATGACCTAATTCTACACCCAGGGATAGGTCCATTCAGAAACCAGCAAGAAGAAGCACCTAAAAGCTTTTTTTTGCAATTGACATGAAACAGATTTAGATAGAAACTGTAGTATATTATGTACGAGACGTTAACATCCTTGTGCTGATTGTAAATGAGTTATACTGGTCGGTAAATCAACTCGCCGCTGTCTTTCAAATAAAACCGTTTGCTCACTACTGGCAATGTGCCTATTGCGTAACGCTATTTGGTGATTTAGAAATGTTGTTTAGACAATAGAAAGATCTTCCTCTAGGCCTTTAAACTATTTTTTTTGCTTCAGTCCCGGTTTAACTTGTACATTTTGGCATTACTTTCATACAAATGCGTGTAAACTATTAATTAATAAAAATATGTTTTGACAGCAAAAATTATACCTAAGTAATACAAATTATTATTAAACTTTTAGCATAAAAAAATTGATTGAGATTTTGCAACTCCCAAACTATTTTCTAAACATACGAAAATCGTCATAATAAGAGGGAATACCCTAGTATACTTAAATAACCTCAACTCTGGAAACCACAGAGAAAAATACCACGTTTTATATTCAAGAAGTTCCAACAGTTTAAATCAATTTGAGCTTTTATAATAGGTGTAACTTCACCGTACAAAACGTCAACGTTTACCTAAAATAACAATAAAGTTGGCAATGTATGAGAATTGTCGGTCAGAGCGTTGCGGGTTCGTATGTGACGGGGGGCTTACATATAAACGGCCAAACTTCTACCAGATTCTGATGTGAATAAGTTTAGAGTTATTTATGGGCATACGACATATTTATTTTGATAATGTACTTTTAAATAAAACCTAACCTCGTTAGAATAGTGGTTACCCGATCGATTTTTGCACTGAAGGTCGCTGCGCCCGTAACAAAATCCAAGATTTATGTATGAAAACTATACAGCTGATAGAGAGAGAAGAGTTCAGTTGGGTAGCTATATATTATGAAAACATTATTCTTATCAAGTTTAACCAGTTCAACTTGGTCTGAAATATATAACTTCAGTCCTTAATAAAGATTTCTATAAGCCAGAAAATAATAAAAATGTTTTAGAACAGAGTTTCCCGTAGCAATCTTAGTAAAGCTCCCGAAACTCCAAAACGAGGAAAACAATTTTTATTATTAAATAAACGCAAAAGTAATTATAAGTTTCACCTCCATGAATATTGAGTTGCAATTGAAAAGTGTTTAAGATGTTGTTCACAAAATAAAGTTTGCTTCGTTAGGTACTGAGTTGACAACATCCATTATTATGTACCCACCAAAATCACGTTCATCATTCCCATCGTAATTCTAGTCTAAAAGACCAAAATTTTGAATTGTCCTCCCATTGCACCACCGCCCTTACTGCACTATTTCATTAGTACTTAGGTGACGAGCGATGGTTAGACCACATGGTGTGCATCACATGCACGTTGTATATACGACTGACGGCCACTGTATAACAGTTCAGTACATCGTGTGATTATGTTCTGCGATTGAACTGTAAACATTATCAACGTAACATACATGAGCCGTCAGAACTTGATCGAAGAACTAAAGTACGCTTTTGATTTTAGAGATCACGATCAGTTGAAAACACTTCACTCTGCGACTCATGCAGCTTTTAATAATAACCCTTTTGGACTTTGCTAGAAAAAAGTAAAAAGAATAAAGTGTAAAATAAATACAGACGAACGACGGGTTTAACTTAGGTTAATATGTTAAATCAGTTCTCAACTTTAAGGAATTCATTTCATTTCAAAGTATGATCGTTGAGAATGGTTTCGCTAATAAACTTAATCATAATATCACATTACATTATTCAAATGTAGTATAATAAATGTGGGTAGAAGACTGGATAATATAATAACCCTTAGGAAAGTTACATAATATAAAATGGTTTATTGAGAAATACTGTCTCGTTGGTCTGGTGAATGCTAAGCGCAACTGCTGAGCACGAGGTCCTGGATTTTCCCGCTAAGTAATTCTCAGTAGCAGCACAGAGTCTGGATACGTGCGCGGTTAATGGCAATAGGCTCGCCCCCTATGATATTCCTGATAACATAACTGACGAAATGAGGGTGTGCTATTATACCTCTGCTTACCCCTTCGGGGAATACAGGCGAAATGTTATGTTTATGGATTTTATTTAGAAAGCTTTTCAGAATGTCGGACTTTGTCTGCTGTTTTTGTAACATATTCAGACACCTATAACTTCATGTTGTTATTTTATAAATAAATGCACACCCTAAATTATATGAACTATTATTATTATTTACCTAAATATATTATACAAATAAACCAATCCCTCTATCAGGTAGGTACTACGACATAGAAAGGGATATACGTTCACACATGATCAATACTTGAGACTACTGTCCAAATTCGTACCATAAGGGGATTAAATGAGACCGGTATCGTAAAAAGCTTAGTACTAGATTCGGGCCAATTGGATCGTCAAAGTCCTCGCGAACATAACTATATATGAACCATAAACTATATAACCTAATAAACTTGACTTACGTTTTAAGGAGCGGCAAGGCGGCGCAATTTGCGCAAGCTACTCGTACGTACAATCTGAAGCAACCTGCGGACAATAACAATATTCCATGAATCTGCTATAGATTCTGTTGAATACAAGGAGAATTTCATACGAAGATGAAGACAACTCTAGAAAAAGAGAGCTTCTTTTTTTATATTATATAACAGTGTCTAAGTTTTACAGTATGTACCTAACTACGTGATTTACATACTCTTACATTTCCTTAAATCAACCGATAGTTTTATAGAATGCCTTTAGTAACTGCCAAATAGTCTCATTTCACAAGCGACTATCACCTCAAGTTAAAAATCTATCATTTTATCAATTTATGCGTTTAAAGAGTTTCGTAAATCGTAATAGGTGTCTGAGGAATTAGGAACAAAACTAGCGCTGGAGGACACTTTACCAAAAATAAGATCAACATAATTTGCAATGTGGTCCCTATTAACGCATGTATGATACAAAATGGTTGTATGTTGTAAATAATTCAGATACATTAGACAAGTGCGAAGGGTAATAAATGTGTTTCTGTTTACCACATACCCAATCATTAGCATACCCGCATAATACCTGTATAGATAACACTGACGCCCTTTGCATACCTCATGTTGATGTGTTTTGACATTGATTCTAATAAAAATGGCCCTACTATTTCACTACGATACTGTCAAGGCCTGGTGATATCTAACAAGGTGGCGTGCATACCATAGGAAGGTCCTACTTTCCTATGAAACGCCACTGTGATTTGATACTAAAAAACAGATTATTATTATATATTTATTTATTAGAACGGCCGCAGGCAAATAATACCAACTAAAAAATACTAACAATCTAGGTAGTACAAAAAGAAAACATAAAATAAAACAAAAAAAAAATTAAAAACATTCATAAATCACTCTCACAAATCTTTAGACATGCCAACAAAATCATAGACAGATAGTGAGATAGGCTGATGATGACGATACAGTAAAATAAGAGAAGACGGTATGGAGGATTGCAGGACATGTTCGAGGCATCTGGATATGCGTAAAGGAAAAAGCCGTGACTCCATGGTGTCTACGTCGTATTATATCAGTTGATATGCTGGAATGTTTGCTAATTTCCTTCTGATGTCAAACATCGAGATAATGATCAGTAAACAGTACGGCAAAGAACATTAAATGGTCAAGTTTATGTCGCAGGTAATGTTGGTTTGAAAACGTGTCTTGTGTGAGTTAACAGGTTACCTGTCCAGTCGGTCGACACAATAGTTTAACAATCGTCATGTATTATAATGTGATACACCGGACAGGAAAAGGGTTAACAAAGTTCGGCCGAATACCTCCAGCTATCTTCATACAATGACTTCAATTTATTATTTACGCTACATATATTATAATATATATATATATAGGTAAAACACATAAAAGAGCACTTAAAATATTTACTATCTCATGAAAGCACACCCACGTGTTGTGAAGCCGTCAAAGGTGTCAATTAAATATAAGCTGTCATGGCGTCTGTCACGCCCTTAACTACCACCTTTATGTCATTCATAACTCCAACACAACGAAGTCGGCGTCCTAATTATATATCGATTATATTATTTCTCATTCGTGTACGTACACTTGTACAGTAAGCTCATTATAAGTTAGCCAGTCTGAAGTTTGTTATGAAAGTAGTCTCGTCATCGTATTTAATTATTTTCTTAACTTTACAACCAGGCACCAGCTTCATTAACCGAACCATTTTAAATCTTTAGTAGAATATGCAAACATATCACGCCTGTATTTCCCGAACGGGTAGGAAGAGGTGTACCTATATAATACATTCACATTTAGCCGGTTATGTTTATTAGTAGAAGTCCTTTTAACAATTCGGCACAATCACTATGCGAAAATCTGCCGAAAAGCTTACTTGGGCGAGCCAACTTAGGTACAATGCGTGTACCTACTGCATCCACTTCGAAACCAGTGACCGCAACGATGATCTCAATCTATAAAGCTATGACGTCCGATAAATTCAGGGAAGATGAAACTATCAGTAGAGGTAAAAACGATAATAATCAGAAACGAAAAAAGAACAGTGATTCCCCCGATACAAAATATTATTTACCTGTTTATTATACGCACGTCGCACATAGTCGATTATAATTTCATTTTTAGAATCATAATTTTGCTGCCTATAGGTACATTATGTAATGTCACTTTAATAAGCATTACATTTAGCGAATAAACTACAATTTAAGACCGTTATAAAAACATGTAACAGTGTCGAAAGACACCTCGTTTTATAAGGAAAACCTCGTATACTTGTTAGACACTAATAAGAGCTATTAAAAGCTTAAAATGGACTTGTCAACTTAAAATACCACTGACATTCCTGTGCTTGATTGAAAACATTGGTATTAACAAAAATACAGCCGAATCGAGAACCTCCTCCTTTTTTGAAGTCGGTTATAAATGAGAACGTGTGCAGATTCACTTTTATCTTTAAAAATTGCAGTGCTAATTTCACACTGTTTATCATGAGGCATAAAATAAATCTGATGACCTAGCTTTCATAATTATTCAGGTGTCCGTTATTTTCTCAGTGCCAAACGTAATTAATTTAGGAATTGCCAACAATTATTTAATTAAAACTTCACAGGTAGGTAAGCAGGCCTGGTGTGGGCTCTTATCTTTGTGGTCCGGAACGATCAGTTGATCATTATACAGTTTGAATCATTCAAATTGTGTAGAGACGCCATCTTTAACATAAACTTCCAGGCTGTGTCGCATGTCTTTCGTTTCTGCAATCTAATGCCAAAGCGGAGATTACCAACTACAATCTCTGCATTGGGACTAAGAATCTTATTGGTATGTAATAGACTTGTGGCTTATGACCTTTTGATGGAGCAAACTATACGAACAGTGGTGAGATATACAATCTCTAACGTCTCCACCCTTTACAATATGAAGCATTTTGATTAAAATGCTGAAGGCATTTAATATTACACATATGTACGTCACAAGTCACCACCGCTTGTTATTAGATTTCCTTCGCATCAATACGAGGCGCAGGTTTCACCGGAAAAACCAATAACCTACCTCCCTTCGGATGAGGGCTGCCATAAATGTCTACGTGTCGGCCGACACGCTTCGGTGTAGAGGATAAATAATATTGTGATGCCTGACGGGCAACGTTTATTAAATTGAAGGAAAATACAAGTTATTTATTGCCAAATATAATAGACTGCAACAATAAAAACAGGGTTTTAGACATCGCCCATTCGGAAGTAGAAGTATGAAAGTAAACGCTTTTACAAACGGACCACTTGTTGGTCCAATGGGACGACTGACAACCCTGCTCAAGTCTCCACTAAGTTCGTACTTTGTACATACAATACACGAAAGGATTTTCCTTTTCCCAGTTTCCTTTCCCTAGCGACAATATGATCCTTGTCCTGATTTTTAGTCGGTTGAGACGAATTTGAATATAGTGCTGGTTTCTTTGCCTTGAATAATCGAGTTTAGAATCATTTGGAGTTTTCCTACGCATTGACGTCATATTCTCACAAACCGAAATTTGAATAACCGGTTACAAGGTCAAAGAGGTATCATAATAATATCCAAAGCGAATGTCGCGGGTTTGAAACATGCAAAGAAAATGTTGATGCATGTTTTTATGTGCCCCTAGGGAAATAATGGCTGAAAGGTATCCTATGTACTGTAAGTGTACAATGGTATAAAAACTTCGACCTCCCACGTATTGACCGAGCACTTTTATACTCAGTTCACGCACAGCGAACGCGTAAGAAAACGACCTCGCCGGATAAACATCGCTGACGCAAACAGCTTGAGAGATGATTTAAATTGTATGCACACGGCATGCGTCGCGGAGTCGCGAATGAATGCATAAAGGACACCATTTTCCATAGTTAGAAAGTCGCAACAAGTGGAACGAGTAGGTATTGTGCGCGTCACAAAAGTCATCACCTTCACTAATCGTCCTAATGTCACGTTGTTCAAACAAACCGGCTTAGCCAACGTCTGCGGTAAAAAACACAAAAGAGACGTCTCTGGTAAATATTTAAAGTCTAGTCAAAGTCTATTAAATTATATTTTGCGTAAAGTAAATATAAAACGTACCTACACAAACAGTTCTGCAATTTCAAATGTCAAACTCCCGACAAAATGTTCATTACACAGATGATTAATAGTTCCTAATGTTGACGTAGAATTTGGGATATTCAAACAAACGTGAAACTGATATTAATTTTATAAGCGTTTGACACACATTGGCTGAAAACATTTTGTGTATAAGGATGGCATGATGGATGCAAAAATGTACAATCCGTAACTTTAAACGTACTTCATTTAGCTGTGTTTACTTGTCATTTGATTATAATCGCGAACAGATTAATTTTATAATAATGTCATCGAACTTACCAAATTAGACAGTGGCCTGTAAGACAGTACTTGTTAAGTACCTAAGTTGGTCGTCAAATGTAGTATAAAGAAACATCGATATGGTATCGATGGCAAACAATCAAAGAGCTATCAAACCATAGTGGGCGCGTATTCGCGGTGTAACTGCGCAACATGCGCCGACGCTGGCATTTATCAACAACCGGCCGTATGCACCGCATCGCGCAGATAACGATACTCAATACTCTATGAATATGCATTACGATAGATATTATTAGGTCATCTATTAGTATGTACTGTTTTATAATAGAACTCGCATACGGTTATTAGATTTGCGCCCGTGAATGATAACACCAAGTAGAAATGATTTTTTTAGGATCCAGTCTTATACCTAATAGGTGGATGTTATAGAATTTTGAGATCACATTTCGTATTGGTTGGTACTGACGCGGACGTGAGGACAATAATGTTTAAGGGAAATAAGACTTTATAATAATGAATATAAAGTAAGTACAACAAAATTCTAGATTCAAGGTAAAGACATTCATTTAAAAATTTGCAAATGAATTTATTGTAATTAAATAACAAACACGACAAGCAAAATATATAGGTAGGTAGTGTTCTTTCATAAATATTAGATAAGTCAGTATAATAATTCAAATTCTAATAACAACGGAAGATAATGTTACCAAGCGACGATCTGTTAATAAAATTCGCAGAGTAAATAGTTTACCGAAATGAGTCCCCACAGGGTGAGCGACCCAAATAAATAATTCTCGTCGGGTAACAGTGAATACTGGTCTTAATTCAATATGAATAATGAATTAAAGCGAAGGCCGGCGCCACCGCCATCTATTGTGTTGTGTACCTTATATTGGCTGTTTACCATATTATTAGGAAATCAAACTATTGCGCTCTGCATAACGGTGCTAAAATGTGACCACTTCGAAAGTAAATAAGCCTTAAAATCAAGAAATTGATATATTTAAACATTCTAATAGACACAAACGTTTTCTGAGAATTCTCTTTTGAAGCCTTGACATGTAATATCGATCTAAAAAAATATTACAAAGAAACGAAGGCCACAAAGGGAGCAATTATATGTCATAAAAATGTATGGAGAATAAAATTGCTTTGCCAATATTACACAGGTCTTGTAGGTATTCTGTACCTAAGCTTTAGGACCATCAGAATTCAGGTTTTACCTTACCTTCGTCCTTGCCTTTGTTAATTGTGTTTAAATTTCCTAAATTTCGCTGTAGGCCATTTATTCATTTACTTTGAAAGACAACGCAGTTACTGCTCTCTAATCATGGAAAGGACCCTTAAACAAGTCTGGCTACAGTTAATTAAGTTAAATATAAAAGAATTTTATTTTATATACCAATATAGGTCAAATGGTTTGTCGAGAAACGAAGAGAGGTATTTAAATGCAAGCTAGAAGTAGTAGTAACTGATCGCTGGTAAATTTATTGGATATGATTTCTTCGAAACAGAAAAATACACCAAAAGGAAAAAGTACCAAAGCACTTAGATACCTACTTATCATATACATCTAAAAATCCATCGGACTGCAAACTACTGTCTCTTGTAGTATGGAGTAAATAAACGTTAAATGATACTTTACGAATACTAGGCCTGTCGTATCGAGCACCCTCAAAAGATTCAAAAAGTTGTAAAAGGATATTTGTTGCTACACTCTGCATCTATCGCCTTATTCACAAGCTTTCTTGTCAAGCTTCGTACATCAGCACCACATTAGTCATAACACTTAATAATTAACCATAACGAGCAACAAAAAGTAGATCTTAATACATTTGGCAAGTTTTTAATTAAGTGCATAGCAGAGCTAAAGATTCGCGTTATTGTATGTATATTCGGTGACAATGTGTATTCATGGGACGGCCGATGCGACTGGCCAATCGTGTTCGTACATGAATTATGTATGTACAGTGCAATCAGTGGCGTCGTGTCGGTAACGACAAATTACTCCACGTATATCAGGACAATGGTATCGGACGGTATCGCTAATGTATAATGTAAGTAACAGTCGGCCCACTGATAATGCACATCACTTGATTTAGTCCTACCATCGATAAATGGTCGTCATGCTCTATTAATATTGCTGGAGCTGGCTGGAGCGTAAAAAATTTATCACTATACATGTTTTACGCTTCAGCCGTGTAAAACATCTTTCTCTGACCTTAGCGTCTATTACAGACGATTCAAGCAGTGTCATATGGGGGTTAGGCCCATTTTTGGTGGTTGAATAACCTAATTGTAACCTAACCATGAACTCTTTAAGCAGGACATTTTACGTTGTGAAAGCGACACATCGTTACGTGCAGTGCAATGTGGCGTCTTGCTGGTGTATTACACATAAAAAGGTATATTAGGTCGTATTTAGAATAATATATTATATCAAATGTATATAAATATAAATTTTATCAAAATTGGTCCAGCCGTTTGATCGTGAAGAAGTAACAAACATAAAACACACTCACAAACGTTCGCATTTATAATATCAGTGAGATATGAAATTGACTAGCGCCATACCAAATCTAATCTGAATGTAATATTCTTATCATTTTCATATTTATAATTCGTAAATAATTAAGGTGCTACTATAATGAAGCGTCAACCTCTAAATATAATAGTCCGCGGCACGTGTATCATCTAAATTAATGATTTTAATTTGTATCGGTCACGCAAACGCTATGAAGGTTGCTTAGTAAATCGTATCGATATGTCCCAAAGATTACATCGAAAAATACTTTTTTTATTTAAGTCGCTTTAGTCGTCGATTCAGTTGACGCAAACGTGCGAAAATACACTGTTTTGAGTAAACTCTTTAGGTGCACGTCTCAATCTCTACCGAAAATAAATAAGTCAATTAATTATTTACTATATATCCCGGTTATACTCACGTGTGTATTCGGGAATGCCCGACTAGTTTCGAACTCGAACGGAGCCCTTATTCATGAGCTGGTTACGCGGCGGAGTCGCGAGCCGAACCGAACGTTCGAAACTAGTCGGGCATTCCCGAATACACACGTGAGTATAACCGGGATATATAGTAAATAATATGGATAACACTCACGGAAGTTATTATAGTAAAAAAGTCAATTAATCTCCGATTAAATTATTAATATCATTAATTTTCACAAGTGACTTATTCATTCCTCTCCAGAATCGACTAAAGTAACAAATTCACGGACGTCCCTAACGTTTGACAGCTCGTAGACGCAAGTTGGAGGTATATTTTTGTAATAGGCAAAGGAAACCACACAGTGCCTATCTACTGCCAGGGTTTGCCAGTTAAACTAACATAAACAATATAACAAGAACATGTTAACAGTAAAAATATAGTTAATGTACCTATAAATATACGACATGCATGTACATAGGTATGCTTTAGCGTCAGTACGTGTCTTTGAATATTTTTAAAACATATTCACGTACTCATGTTAGCACGTTAGTTGGCGTGTTCGAGCACCTCTTGTAAAGCAGTAATTGGCAGCGTAATGTGGAATTATATTAGGTATGCTTATGTTTTGATCGTAAGATATCTCTAATTTGTAATTAAAATATTGAAGTGAGATCCAAGTAAATCAAAAAATATTAGTAAAAAGATTATCGTTCTTTGAGGCTAAAATAAGCGTAGGACTAAATTGTTGTTACACAGTAGTTTGAATGTACAATACCTACAGAACATGACGTTACACCTGTATTCCCCAAAGAGATAGTTAGAGGTGCACATGGAGTACACCTACATTTTGCCAGTTATGATAAAGGTCCTAATGTGATAGGTGGCGAGCCTATTGCCATTAGCCGGGCACAAATCCAGACTCCGTGCTGCTACTGAGAATTACCTAATGGTAAAAACCCAGTAACACTTTGCCCGACCCGGGATTCGTTCCCAGGACCTCAGCTGTCGCACTTAGCGACTACTAGACCAGCGAGGCAGTCTTTTACAGTAAATGTACAATACATTTATTTTAATAAAGGTATTGTTCGTATTAAGAAAGCCTTCCATTAGGTACTACGGTGTAATCATGTTTTCCTTGCCTATTCAAATAATTTTAACAAAACCATCACTCCATACAGTAATTGGGAATTATTAAGCCCCGAAACTTTCAGATAAGCCTTCAGAACTTGTTCATAATCAGCGGTAACTGAAGGACTTGCGAAATTATTTAGTTATTCGACGGTTTCAAGGAAAACAATAGATAAACACAAGCCAAGTATCGATCCATTGTAATAGAATTACAGCCTAACATTGACAAACTTCTAAGAAAATGGTGCGGCGAAGTAGAATCGATTGCAATATTACTAAGATTAAGCGTAATAACTGACCGTTGCGTTGGTGGAAAAAATAAAGAGGAGTACATTTGAGCGACCTTATTAGTAAAAAACCTAAACCTGAACTATTGATATTTAGAAAACGCACAATCCTGTTTTGTGATGTCGTCGGTTTTGCAATCGGTTAACATTTGAGTCGTGATTTTGTGTAAGGAGATAATTATTTGGTTGTCAGAGATACCAGTATGAGGATATTATGAGGCATTTATAGCAAGAATGATGACGAAAACTATTGAAGAGGAACTTTTAAAAATATTTTTTCGGACCTTTGGTATTGAATATCCATTTACAATTCAACATTTTCGCTTGCGTTAAATTACAGACATATCTAATTACAGAGACATACAAATACTGAGTTTACATATCCTTCTACAATATTATTGAAATATACCAAGTGTTTACAGCTTCTCATAAGCAATTATGCAACATTAATAAACTCAGAAATACAACCCAACAGTTTGTATACTCCGCACTGCCGACATAGTTTCGCAAACATGAGATGTATTCCCATTAGTTAAAGAATCTATATAGGTATCTAATAATCTAGTTAAACAAAGGAAAACGGTATTTTGTTATTAACATCGTGAAACCTTTTTAATCCTTTGAAACTCGGCGCGCGTTATAATCCCTTGATCACGAGGATATATGTCTGTATCAAATAAGCACTGTATTAACATTAAAGGTTACACGCGCTTCCCAAATGGTATTTCAGCCATATTTTTTAATGAAGCGGTGGACGTTTTTCTTCTCGTTAGGAGATAAATGTTAAACCTACGTAGGTACTTTGTAATATTGCTATGACTTAGTGGCAGTTATATTGAACGTTTAATATGTGTGCCAGTCCCTTAGTACCTTTCACAGCACCTTTGGAAAGAAAGGCGTTAATAGAACCTATAATTACGTTACAATTTCTACTTTGACCAATCTTATTCGTGCAAATATTAATTTAAAAGTAATTAGAAGAAGGAACAGCAAGTTTCTTGTATACAACAGTAGGTAAGCAATTTAGGTAAATACTACTAAATTGAAACACCAACGAAATATGGTTGAATAGACAGACCAGGCCCCAGGTGGAAAAAATCGTCTGTATTTATTTTCGGCGGTTATAGGTGTGATAATAATAATAATTATGTACCATTAAGAACTACTACTAACATACCTTAGCTAGACTACTACTGCTAATAAGCTTTAAAAAAATACCTAAAACTAAACCAGTAATTACTCATCAATATTTCATAAATGTAGAGACTTTTTATTGAGCTATCACGAACGACTAGACAACGTAGGCGCCGCGCCGCGCCAAATCCTCTTCTGAAGGGTAGCAAAAGGCTATTGAAGTCTATTTTGAGACTGAAACAGACACAGTTCCAACAAAATAAACTTACTTTTATCAGCTAAAATAAGAAACAGTGTAATGAAGTTCAAGAATAAAACGTATATAAATAGCGTCGACAGATGGCGCTACACAGGCAGGTGCGCGTGCGCTCGTAGTGTCAAGGCTCATCTTTTTATGGTCAAGGTTGTCCCCATAGATGTTATAGGAACGCTTATTTGATTCAATTAGTTTGTCCATGTTGTTGTTCGTACTAATTACAATTGCAAATGGCCTTATTAATTACAATATATGATACGGTATAATTAGGTATATTTTTATAAATGAATTTTAATTGCGTGAACTATTAATGGCGTCAAATACCAAATGAAATAGTATATCTCTAACATTTATATAAACGCAATATTTATTATCTATTATTGCATATTTGTGATTTCATGCTTAAAATAAGTAAAATATGTACTCACAAATTTTATAATCTTTGTTTTAATGTAGGTATTACGCAATACCTCGGACGACAGCTTCCTTAGATATTATAAAAAAACTTGCACCGACAAACAAAAACTATTCATAAAAAAATATGGAGACAACGAATCTCAGCGGATGTCTTTGAATAAGAGCGCTGACGACTTCCCTTAGTAATGACACAACTTCGCAATGAATATAAATAATGAACTACGTCAAAGAATATGAAAGAACGACCGTGAGTTGGGGTTCCTAATGACTTTTTTGCTGGCCAACGCTGCGCGAACAATACTGGGACAGCATCGCTATGATGCCGGCACGGTAATGATGTAGTGCATACCAGTGACCGTTAGGAACAGGGAGAAATAACGGTGAACTACTTGCAAGAACACCGCTGCATATAAAATATATGAATAAAGCAAGTATACCAACCGTGACATTCGTCTGCTCTTGACACGTGCTAAGAGCCATAAGTGAGCTTTGATTCAACGTCCAAGTGAGTATGGTACACTTCGACAGAATTCAAATGCGACTAATTGCAAATCTTCGCAATTCAGCACCAAAAAACAAATTATAAAATTGCTTGAATTTATTTTGCACAGAGACAATGAAAAGCTTGAGTTAATTTTAGATTTTGGTTAAAATTGCAAATCGTCTTATGCTTTGTTTAAGTTCAATATCCCTGATTAATTTCAATGAAAATGTAACAGGCATCCAAAAAATCGTACGACATTTATATTAGCCTGTACTTCCACGAATTCAGTACTGCCGCAGTCCTCAAAAGCTTTAGTAGGGTCGTTGTTGTTTATAACAGATACAAGTTCACTCGTTACACATTCACGAGAACTGGGTCGGGGGCAATTTGCCCGATGTCTTCCTCACTCGGTTGCTCTTTTTATCGCAGCTCGCATTCCACCTCGATGATTTTAACTCGAAAAAGGATAAATTGAAAAGGATTCAGTGGTTACTAAATAAGCTTTCTTAACCTAATTCCTTGCAAACACTTGTTTTGTTAATATAGGCCCAATTGTTCCATTGTTTTTACACGCTTTCAAAGGTACTATATTCCGTTTCTGTTGGCTATTTGAGCACCTGCAAGAGTGTTAATTTCGAGGACGACACCTGGCGCCATGCAGGTGGCATGTCAACCCTTTGGTATGTCTACGCGATGTTTCGTTATGGGTAATGGTGCGAATAATATGAACCATTAACACCATACAAGAAAAATGTTATGAAAAAAATGTTCGCTTGCGTCTGTTTCTATTTTTAGTGAAATACCGTGTTCGGTATAGATATAGGTAACATGTATGCAGAATAATGATATAGAAGATAAGATTTACCTTAGAAGGATTACCAAAATAAGATATGTAGCTACTGTTACATAATTCCAGGTTTAATATTAAAATTACCTCTTAAAAATGACACGTCAGTCACAGAATCAGTTCTGAGGACTATAACTACTAGTCTATCATGAGGACGCCGAGTGGTATCCGGCCTAGAATTGACCACCGCCTTTCCACCCGTGGGTGTCGTAAGAGGCGACTAAGGGAAAATCCAGAAGATGGGCAGCAGCGTTTTCTGTAACTTGACCACCAACACTGCGATCCCCAAGCCGCTTGCCAAGCGTGGGGATTATGGCACCCCCCCCTCTAAAAGAGGGAGGCCTTTGTTCAACAGTGGACATCTATCGGCTGTTGATGATGATCATGAGGAAACATGACAAACATATTCATAAGTTCATGGTATGCTTATGTACTATTTTACATCAAATTTCAACAACAACACACGATGCTTCCTCCATTTTTCCATTTCCATTTAAAAGCAACACCCAAAGGGAAATATACATAATGATTTCATTTATCATTGTTAGGTATACTTAAATTTTATGCATTGTATTTCACCACGCTATGCTTAATTTATCTAGCCATTTAACAACAATGTTCTTTTTGAAAATCGCGAAATAAGCGACGATGTATGAAGTGAATTCTAATACGACAAACTTAGCTGTTTTGTAGTGTGCAATGTCAGTTTCCTGTCGTAAAGTAACGAACATAACAAACAGACTAAGAACATACAAATCATCAATCATAAGAAAGGCGATACCTATAAGTTGTACGGATTCAACGCAGATAAAATCAATAGAGACTTACTGAGTGCCAAATCTAAAGTCCTAAGTACATATAAGAACCTTTTCCAATTTTTCATTCAATTTCCGCTTACAATCAGAAAGTAAAAATACATTTTGGGGTCGAATAAAATAAATATTTTTTTGCCGAAATCTGTGAAACAGTGCCGACCTGCCGACGATTGAGTATCTTAATACGCACGTGGTATGATGAATATCAGTCGTCTTTGTGTCAATTACATAAATAACATCGCATCGCCAAGAAATACGACCTAATTTCCAGAGGTAGATTTAAAAAAGCAGTTAAGTAAAAAATTGTTATAAAATTACGCGTAATAGTGTATGTACGTGTTGGAATCAATAACAGAAATTAAAAGTATTTGTCGTTAAATGAAATCAAGAAGAAAGAAGTGTGTAGTGGAATCTAATGGCCTCCATTTAATTAAGCAACCAGAT
Source organism: Abrostola tripartita (assembly GCA_905340225.1). Lineage (NCBI taxonomy): Eukaryota > Metazoa > Arthropoda > Insecta > Lepidoptera > Noctuidae > Abrostola > Abrostola tripartita. Next base: position 3,029,852 of record HG996487.1, on the reverse strand, counting down.
AACCTTTTACAATATGAAGCTGTGTCGCTTGGCGTATAATCAGACAGGAAAAGTTAACACATTCCATTTCCTTCTAAATAATTGTGTACCCGAGAAGTACTGATGAAATATCACACTGTAACAATTTATATTAAGGTTAGAAGCAACAAAATTGGCTTCGTACAATAAACGATTTACGGGGATCGAATGTGCCATAACACATTATGTTGATGGTTTATGAGCAGAAAGAACGATAAAAAAGCTTTTCTGTCACTTTCATTTACTCTAGGAAAGTCGAGACAGATTATTCTATTCCGCGTCAGTAATTTCCGACTATAATGTTGGAATAAGATGAAGGAAAATTAAATTTAATATAGGTGTGCCGGTAAATAACATCTTGGATGTTTTTGTACGATTACCTATTAAATATAAATAAAGGTCCTCTTCAAAACCAACAGAGTTCTGAGAACCTTCATTACGTATACTATACATCGAATAAAAGTCATTTTCAGAACGTATCTAAGATGAGAATTTGGGGAAAATGGACATTTTCAACGCTCAGTTTAGATACGCATTACTAGAACGAATCGGTTTCGTTGAGATTGCTTTACTGTTATTCAATAGTTTTTGATGACGATACCTTATTTATATACCTTTAGCTTTTTTGTCTAGGGCTTCAAAATGCGACGAGAGCATGTATTAATGAGGTCGAACATTGGTCATCAGAATCGAATAATTTAAATAACCTTTTTGTCATATTCCAAGTTACTTCAACAGTTTAAAGGTTAGAGCTGGAAAGAGAAGAAAAGTAAGACGATCAACTAGGTAAACGTATATAAATAAAATACGCTCGCCGGATGTATGTATAGTACACAACAATAATGTTATCAATATATAAGATAATGCAACGAGTGAGTGTATGAAACAATTGCTCTTATCAGCTGGTCATTATCGTAGGAAGTGATACAGATAAATATTAAATACAACCAACATGAAAATACATGGTCTTGTATGTTACGCAACACTGAAGAATAAAGGAGCGAAGTGAGTGTCTCTGTCACCATTCGACGTTGTAATATAATAACATTCATATTAAAAGCATTGGTCACGAATTTATCTAAACTTCTACTAGCCGCAAGCAACAGAATTATGGTTAAAAAAAATCTATGGTATATCCATAGATTTTTTTTAACCATAATTCTGTTATTATACCTAGGATGAACAACGTAGCATAAAATTAACATTGTTATTATGAATTTTCTACGTTAATCTTCCAGTAAGCTGACACCATGGCTTACGGAAAAGGAAAAGGTTGAGACAAAAGTTGGAATCAATGGTAAACAATCGCCTACACGCCGTTTCTAAACATCAATGCTGGATCAAGGGAGAAATATCAAAGAATTTACATTGACCTTTCCTTTTTTTCTAATATTACCTTATTCTTACACGTGGATCAGATACATTCGTGGTTTTTGATCAACGATTATGGCATCAAACTCTCTGTTAAACCCTTAAACAAAATTACGTTCTCTACTCAAATAAGTTTTGATTGATTTGTAATGGAAGAAAGCTTTTAAACAGTTTTTAAAAGCACTGCTGGTACAACGTACCAACAATGATGTACCGTAAAGTTTGTCGACTTATGTTAAGTCTACAAAATTTTACATAAGTGGTTTCTGTTGCGTACACGCTCTATTTGATATGAGGCTAAAAGGAAGAAGACACATATCAAAATTCTTGATTATCAGGTGACAAAAATGCATCTCTCTGTTTGATTCGAAGAGCAGAGAACATTCATTGTCACTTTTGAGTTTCCCTACATGTTAAGTTGCACTGTTCTATGCAATTGAAATCCCTGATATTTTCCAAATGCGATGCTATGACTAGTATTTCTTATACCATTGTTCCCCAATGTTTAAGTACCTACTAAGGGCCAAGAGTTTTAAGTAGGATTATATCGAAGTCTCTAATGGCCCTTGTACAAATTTTATTATTTCTTTAGAAAGTTTGCCGTTAACAAAGAACATTGTTATATTATTTGTAAGATTCCCTTTATATTACGCAGGACTAAAAATAGCAAACATTCAAATCGATTGTAGGCAGGCACTATTTAGGGACGGAGGCCCGTTGAGCTCACGTCAAAATATCAATAATAAACATATTTCATTGGGTGGGTTTTTTGTCGTAATAGACAATTACACACAAGGTATTGTAAATTAAAGGTCAATCAAGACCTCGTTGGTCATGAGTATTGAGGTGAGGTCCCAAGTCGAGCAAAGTATTATTGGGTTTTTTCTTTAGGTGATTCTCAGTAACACAGCATAAAGTCTGGATTTGTCCACAGTTAATAGCAATTAGCCCGCCTTCTATTACACTGGGACCTAAAACTTAAATGTGTGTGTATCTACTATACTAACTGCCTTCCGGGGTATATACAGGTGTGATGTAAGGTTGAAATATATTCTAGGAAAGTACACGTGTCTGATATCTAAAGATCACGAGCGAATGCTAAATATTTACAATATATCTCTTTACGTAGTCCCACCCTAGGAATTTCGCTTATAAGGTCGCGTCTGTCAGGCTTTCACGGACAGAAAACTCACGTGCGCATACACCCGTACTTGAAAGTTTGAAACAAATACCTGCGAATCACACAAATATTTATTAGTACCTTTAAGTATTTGTGTGATCCGTAGTCGGTGCTAACACTAGTAACTTGATCTACTCGTTTCTTTCTTGCGCCTATTTAATATTAATGAATGTAGGTACCTATTATAATATTTTTCTACATAATCCAGCAGGAAAATTAGTATTTTACGTGTCAGTCGCTGCATAATAAATACAACCTTGTATTTAACTTTTCATGTTGTTACTCTATTTTTTGAGAATCGTGAGTGACACTCCAGTGTTACATCGGATGACGCACGAGCCAAATTGTGTCAAGAGGCGAGGTGGGCTCGCATATTATGTTAATGTTTTATCTAATCTAGACATTCTAGGAGAAGGTCTAGTGCTCTGCTCTGCCTACTTTTATATTTAATCTGATGATGGCTAGAGGTCAAATTCGACCGTGATAATGTATTGCCGGCATCACACTATCCAAGGCACCAACATGGCTCCAGTCTATCCCAGCTCACAATCGATCGAAACAGATTCTCCAGCTCTCAGCTCTCCACACACATCAATATGCACGTTCCAACCTCACTATGGAGGACGTGGAGGGTTTGCTGTGAGTTGGCTAACTCTTTTAACCTGGTGGCAATACCGCCATCGGAGTGATCGCACGTCAATTTGATCCAACAATGTCAAATATGCACGAACTATCTCTCTACACGTGGAAGGTTGGAAGAAGAGTTGGGCTGTTAAACGATAACAATCACTTAATATCAAAGGGCTTAGTTAAGTAAGTACATATTTAACGGCAATAACTTGACCCTTATTACCTATTAATAGCAAGCCGTTCGTCACGATAAGATGGCTTTTGCGAAATGCGTCATTTTCCGAATTCCAATTGATTTTATCCGCCAACAACCAGTTTCAGATAAATTTTGATATGTTTCCATTCTTGGAATAACAATACCAACCTGACGACAACTACGTCTAATAGTTGTTTAGACGTAATTACATTTTCTGAAAGGTAATACAGTTTTGGTTTTTCAATCAGTTATTGGTGCGTATGGTGACAAGGAAATACGTAATAAGTAAACAATAAAATGATCTAAATGTACATTCAAGTGTACCTATCAGCAATTTAGATATTATCTCTTTCTACTCAACTCAACGATCAACAATTGTGGATCTTGATGAATTCTTCAAAACCAAATACAATGGACAGCTGAAACAATTTTACATAATCCTTTTACATTTGTGCAGCGGTGTCCTTATTTAGTAAGGATCGTGACAGACTACAGCTGGTTGTTTGCTCTCGTTGATGTCACGATTCTGCTTCTTATTGTGTCGACTTTCAACCAATCCTTGACAATTGACAATTAATTACAACCCGTAATAACTACCGTCTTATTATAGGTAGCCGTAAAATGAAGAATGAATGTATTTATAGAGCAAAAAAGTACGATACAAAATCCACAGTACATAACAAGGACCAAAATCAACCTAAAAGCTCGTCGTAATTTTTAAGCAACAAAAGGCCTATTGAACTCTAGCAAAAACTAAGTTTCGTTTTACGAATGGTTGAAGGGGGCGGGTGAGCTATACGGTATAGCTCGACAACATTCGTGGCATTGAACGAGTGAATAATATAACGATTGGAAGAGCTCCGCAGGCCGCAGCTCACTGTCATGACATATTGAAAACCTGTGACGTAACGGATATATGTATGTCACGTTGACATAAAAATATATAATATTAATGGCCGCACCATACTTTATTTCGTTTACATTTTCTTTAAAAATAAATGAGGCGCTCAAGAAATGAAGGATGTCTGTTATTTCGTAGTTAAAAGAGACAGTCACACGAAAAATACCTTAATATTTAGAGCGTGTTCTTTTTCCACGTCAATTTATTGTACAAATATTTATCTAAAACGTTAGAAGCCCTTTCTCTCTCGCTGCTGTGAATTAACCTCGCTACATCATTATTTTCATTTTGACTAGAACTTATTTTAAGTTCACTTCAAATGAGAAGTCCACTCAACCACTACACATCTATACCACGTAATGGTATATTGGTAAGTACGAGTGTGACGTCATCGGTCATGTGGAGTGTTCGACGGTTATCTGTTTTTGGTCCGCAGCGCATTCTTCACAGCAAGTAAGTTATTATGATATTTATAGCCCAATGTATTGTAGGCTATTCAAAACACTCTTCGCAACGAAAATAGTTTGAATATGATATCATCTCATTGTGTATTATTATATTTACACAGAACATATGAACGAACATAAGGCAACATCAAAATAAACTTTTTGACTGTACAGCATAATTATGTTCATGTAGCATAAATAAGACGAGTAGAAGGAGCCATTATCGTATTTTTTATCATACATAGTTTCGGTGTATCTTGTTCTAAATGTCAGATTTTGACATTAGAGCTATACAAATAATTGTCATTTTTGACATTAGTTTATTAATTCCGAACTGGTTCTCAGGTCTGGAAATTGAATAACGCCAAGAACAATGGTCCATAAACGAAATATCTCGGTGTGAGAGACATCACGGCGTGGTATTTTTATCAGTTCGGATGCGTGCACGTCAACGTGACGGAAACCGTCGTTCATGCATACTTGATGACCCGTGCCTAGCTCGCTAGCTCCCCAGTCCCCTCCAACCAAATGACTGGCTTGGCTTCTCACCCGGGACCAATTGCGGACCTTTCAAATACATTCATACATCCTTTGGTGATGCTAATAAAATTTGAATTGTTTTTTAAATTGTTTATTCCCAAAAGTAATCAGTATTCACCGTACGTAATCCTTGTTAACAAAGATTAAGGAAGCACCTTTACCGCCCTTTATTTCTTTAAAGTTTGTCAGCAAAATACGTGAGAATCGGACGTGAAACGAATATTTCAGAAAAGCAACTCTAATTCTTTAACTTCATTCAACTAGCAACACTCATAAGTCAGTCTTGAACATTAAATAAGTCGTCCAAGGCATCATTGTTCTCGTTGTTAAATAACCATTATGACATCGTCACTTTAATACAGATTAGATCTTCACAATATCCGTCATTACACAGAGCTCGGAGACCATGTAATCTTGCATCTCGGCACTGTATTGTTTCGCGAAACATACATTAATTACGCGCTAATTACATGTTACAATGAGACCAGCAGACTTTTTTAAATGAGCAAATGAATACTAACGTATTTATGCCGATCATGCTTCTTATACACTTACAGAAGCCTAATATTTGCGGTATTTTACACCAAATACATCCCATCGTTTACTTTTAAATCGTCGCTTCTGGGACATAGGCAAGTAGACAACTGCGTGATTGTGCGCCTCGTTCATCTCGTGTGTTATTTAGTATGCTTTTGCGTACATTCGCCGGTAGACAGGCGCCAGGTGGGTGTAAACAAAAAATAAAAAGAGGCGCCATTTACCAAAGCGAGCCTGTACATTTACAAAGCAAGATCAAAAGTGACACTACAGGTGAGTGTCTCGTCGCGCAGTCAAAAGAAAGTAAAGGTCAGGGGATCATGAGCATAAAATTCATGCATAATGTAATCATAAATTGGAACAAGAACTTAAAAGTACTCAACTGATAAGAACAATGACCTTGCCTAGTGTTTACGTGGCCGCTAGTTCAATCGATTATAAAATATCTGTAACACTGATTGGTGTACGTTGGCAAATAAAGCGGAACAAATTAATGTGGCCGTCGATGTGGGGTACAGGGAACGGCGCAAAGCAATCACAAACCAATCACGCCCTTAATCCTTGCAGTGAAGGGACAAATTAGTTTGTGTGACCCGTGGGAATGGCCGGCACGATATGAGGTGACGTAGCGCATGGCTAAATCAAATACTTGGCTTCTTCAAATTGCATCTAACTGCTCTTACAGTAATAGAGCAGGTTAAGAAACTGAAACTAATAGAAGCGTGAACTTTTGAATTGTTTCGTCGACAAAGCAGCTAAAGACTGCTAAACTATGAAAGCGTTACTGTGTTTATAATTTTATCTATTTTAAAACACATTCCTAGGCCTGTGTGAAGTGCCGACACGGCAGTGACTAATCGCTTAACGATGAAATCTTGCTCGGAAACCAAATAGGACCCAATGAGTCATAGATCAGATAACCGACCCACTGTACTGACCAGACTGATTCACGACTTAAGTGGAGGTTTAATGGTGTTTCAAGTAATCGTAAGTTACTTGGGAACTACGTTACTGTGACTTAGCATAAACTCAGACTAAAACAAGAATAACTAGTCCCCGAATTTAAGTTGACTTTTTATCGAGGTGATTGCAGCTAACAGCTCTTACTATTCCGAATAAAAACAAAGAAAAAGTACCGGAGACGTCGACTTTGTTTTTGTTATAAGAACTGGATGGCGAAGTCAAACAATATGAGGCTGATTAGTTGACTTTGAGATAGATATTAGGTAACCTCTTTGAGTATTTACGAAGCGAAAACATTGAGATTTTGCGTCTTGTCTACGGTAATAAGATAGGTTATTGGATCAAAGCAGTGAGGAGACACATGTCTACCAAACCCTGATCCAATTATCCGGCGAGGATAGTAACTAACCCGCTTGTTACCTACCCATTGCATAACGAAGTCAACCGAACAGCTATCCCGTTACTGTATCTACGAATGCGAACGATATCAATGTTGCGTGACTATAATTTTACTTGGCAGTGAAAGTGTTAGGTATTGACATTACGTTATATCGAATTATCGGATCCATAACATCGTAAAAAGTACTGTAAACTGCGCTAAACTCTTTTATGGGCACTAAGATAGATTTATATCAAGATCTCATTTTATACTAGGCTAGCGATCGGCCCACGCTTGTTTAAGTGCCGACAGGCTCAAAGATATATTTTTTTTACTAAAAACGATAGAACATGGACAATGTGTACGAAGTGGACAGCTAGCTACCTATCCCAAAAAGTAAAAGCAAAGTCTTATTTTTGTTTCTATAATATTAGTACTTAGAAGGATGACATAGAATTGTATTAAATCTCATCTTGCATCTCTCAGCTTGGCAAACGGCTTGGGGATCGCAGTATTGGTGGTCAAGTAACAGAAGACGCTACTGCCCATCGGATTTTCCCTTAGTCGCCTCTTACGACACCCACGGGAGGAAAGGGGGTGGTCAATTCTAGGCCGGATACCACACGGCACGATCATAATGTTTAATGTTGCACAATAAAGTATACTATATTCTCGCACATTTTTATAGCCCAGTCTGCAGCATCGCCTGTATCTGCGCAATATTTTGAGCAACGTAAACATTTCGCCCTAGAAATGGGAATTTTAGCATCTCTTTTACAAGATTACGTGTTCGTCGTTCCTAAAGAGGATGAAAGCCGTGGCGTTCCGGCAAAATCACGACTAGCTAACGAAGGGCTTAAAACGTTGTTCGACCCTCGAGGTGCGCGTTTATCATGATACGAGGGCGTATATAGAAATGCTACTTCAGCACGCTGGTGGGGTGGCGTGGGGTGTATTAGTTAATTGGGGACTGCAAAAGTCATAAATATGTCACGTATGGTGCATGGTTAAAAAATTCTACGTAAATGCACTAAATAATCCACCGCGGCGAAGGTGGTGTGATGATCTGGCCACATAGGGACTGAAGTGATCAAAAATTGTGGCGTGTAGAGAAGTTTGGAAGAAGAAAGGGGAGGCCTTTACCCAGCAGTGGGAGACAAAATAGGCTATGAAATAAATAAATGCACTAAGAGGCAAAACTTTTCGAAACATTAAAAAGACGTAAGAAACATTCTTTTTTATATAACTTTCGATCGAATTACGTGTTTTTAAGCATATATGACCTTCAAACCCCAGCCCAATAAATCTGGCAGTATAGACAAGGGACTGCCGTTTCACGATACGCGATCCACAACACGAAAAGGCCAAGCAATGACGAATGTTATGTAGGCGTTCTATGTGATGCACATTTTAATTGTGTTCGACGCCACTTGACGCCTGCTTTTTATATTCATGCAAAACAAAATGTCAAACAACACATTTAAGATGAATATGATGAAAAGTAGGTACCTTGAGGCATAATAAATCATACAAAAATGTAAATAAAAAAGCACTTCATGAATGTTAGGTTTTTATCAATGAAAATCTCTTGTCTGATAACAACAGTTAAGTATTTTGAGCAAACATGTGACATTACTAAATGATAAGGTGCTGATATTTTTGTATTATCATGTTACATGGGTATTCTGGGTGATCTACATAATTTTATAGTATGATATCTTACAAGTAGTTAGAGGGCAATTATTCAAATGATTCTTAAACTGATTTGTGCAAAAAATAGTTTTTACTAAATAAAAATAGATGCATTAACTTTAACATGGCAATAAAATATGTGGTATATTGTATGGCCTCCTTTGATCCACATCTTCCACAGTCTCTCAATTTCACAAATATCTGTTAAAAATCAAATAAACTCTCTAATGTCAGGTGTTTTGGTTTCCACTATACTGGGAGAATAAGACAATGATGTTTTGTGAATTTAAAATAAGTTTCTCAGCTAACATTGAGATGTTTGGAACATTAATGTACACAGGTATACACTACCAAATAGAGAATAGTTAACATTATAATAAGTAACATTAAAGAAACAGTATCTATCTCTTTTATAATAAGAATATAATCATGCTATTACCATGTACCCCCTTTATATGTGAAAAGTGGTATGGTTCAGCCTGAGTTCTAAGTAAGTAACCCTGCCAAAATGTTTAGGAGCTAACCTTATTCTGAATAAAGTATTTTTGCTCATTGATATTGATATAAAAGCGTGACGTACTTTATTATGGCATTTTACCAAAAGCAACACTGATATTTGCAAAGATAACAAACCGATTGCCCTCTCCACTCCACTCGGTAAGTATAATAACCACACAGAAAAAAAAAACATTCACACAAAATAAACCGGACAACACGTATCAGGAAACATAGCATGCCTCAACTAATTCACTACAATACTTACATACAACTGGTCAAGGCGAATTATGCGTACGCTTCTCTTTATTTACCACTAGTCCAACATGGAACACATCGTATTGTATCCAGTAAAATACAGTAATTTACCGATTAGCCCACAGCTGACTCTGTAGTTAGATCAACGTTTATTCAGCAATAAATACAACACAACACTACAAAATAATGTTACACGCCGACGCACCAATTAATACTGTCATATAAAAATTTACTAAGAAACATGAATGACCACTCTACGATCCTATACCACCCAAATTCACATCACCATTATTTGCGCACGCAGTACCTATTCGTTCGACGTTCACGTCGGCCATTCGGCTCAACGACGGCTGACATAAGATAAGAAATGTTACCAGACTCCGTAAGCTTAATTTGCAGTTTGACTTCGCATTAATAGGTAAATAGCACGGACACAGCTGCGTTCGAACTTTCTTAATGTTTAATCACTGAAATAACATTAATTTTAAAAGTTTTTTTTTTATTAAGTTCTCATCATGTTGTACTTCTATTCCTTTTAAGCCTCAAAAATTGTAGAACTAATCAAATACGGTCACTCTAATTGACTTAATTAATTTAACGGCTTTTCTAGTTTAAGCCTGTCATGTTATTTTGACTTTTATCTGAAAATCTGTTATCTCGACGTTACTGTAAGTTACGTGAAAAATATTTATTTAGTTTAATTACCCAGTAATAAAAAATAGTCTAAATCAAGAAATGTATGTACGCATGTATATAAAATCATACGTTGATATGTAAAATTGGAAATTCTGTGGTCCAAATAGAATAGTAAACAAAATTAAATGGCAAATCAACTTAATTTTATGCAAACATTCTTAATAGGCAACATAAACGATTGGTACGTTCCGTCCGCGGACTTTTTCTTTATGTCGGGTAGGGGTATCTTTATCATAATGCTACTCTAGTACCGTAGAAATTTTATTAATATCGACTAAATGGTAAGAAACTATGAAGTTGAACTAGTAACTATTTTCTATGCATCACTCTATGCTCAGACTATGTATCCGAAACAAAAATCATAGTGATTAGTGATCAAAGTCAAAAATGTCAAAACAAATCAGTCAACAAACTGACGTGTACTTTACTATTATTTAGATACAAATGCAAAGTTTAATTTCGTTAATAAGATACTGAATTGACCATGTCGGAGTCTGAAAGACTTGCACAAAATGGGGCAGGGCCTTCGGAAGACGTGGACAGAAGAGGCGAGGGTGACGCGCCCGCTGTGGTGTCGGAACGGGAAGCTTATTTTCAGGCTCTTCGGTTATGGATTCAGCAAGCACAGATGTACCAGAACCTATCGACATGCTTTCCTTACTACATGATGACATTTCAAGGCTTACAAAACAACCCGACGAACGTACCGCTATTGAATAACAACTATCAATTCCAAGTGCCCTTTCAAGTGCCAAACGCGCCCCGCGTCGTTCCCGAAACGCAACCGCAGGTGGAAGCTCTTACCCCAGCTGAAGGTATTAATACCTCTGTTTCCAACTATGCAGTATTCCTCTTACCACGTCAATAACTATAAATAAGAAATTATGAACACTTAAAAACCTAAAGTACTCTAATTTAATGTAATAGGTACATATTTTGTGATAGGTAATTATTTTTGGGCGAGGCTTTTAAAAAAACACTAGCTTTAATAATGCTTTGTTTATCAAACACCAATAGTACTGTCAAGGTCATGTTTATTATTATCTCATAAATCATAGGTACTTTAGACCATTGAAATTACTGAATTAAAATTACAATAACAAAACATACATGGCTATGTTATCTAAATGTGGGTTAGCAACACTAAAAATAATATAGGTACTTGATTTTATTATATTGTAAATCTTCTGTGATCATGCTGATCAGTTTAAACTCTGACACCACAATGTTCATCAACCATATAAATATAATGATCATTGGCAAAAATAATGACTAAATAAATAAAGTATCATCATCATCTACACCCTAGTTTTGCGCTACAGGGTCCGTAATGATCTCATTACTATAAGTTTGACCCTTGTATGCATTATGAAATGCAATACATACATTATTGAGTATATTTATTTAAATTACATACATAATTTAAAAATATTTTCCCCACGGCTTAGCTGTTTAACTAGGACTAACCAACTGCTGTTCTAATGTAAAGTATAATAATGTTTAAAAACCATTGTTTTGCAGTGATAGCCAGACACGGAGGGTACGAATATGTTATACCACCTCTACACAAACGGCTTGTAGCGGAGTTTATTGACTTTATGCTGTTATTCATTGTCAAACTGATCGTTACCTTCATGGCTGTGGATATGTTTGAGTTAATGTGAGTATGAGTTGTTTATTTCCTTAATTTAAGGTAAAGGTTGGTACATACTATAGATTTCAATTTGCTATGACCTATGTGTACCCTCCAGGCTTTGTTCAATCTGCTTTCCATGGATTTAGGTACCCGTTGTCGTACACCGAGTTTGTAAGCCATCTTTGTACTCAGTATTAAATTCGAATGAACTGATATTTAACATGTTGCATGTCTGCCAAGTAGGCACATTAGTTAAACAATCACCCTCTTATTCATAAACGAGGGTCATACCTGCATTAACTGAAACTGTTATTAAGACTATTGCATACATTACATCTCTATTTTCCGACTTCAAGCGACAGTGACAGGCATAATTTAATCTTTGGTTTATAATTTAATTTTTTTATGAACAAAGGGGGTGAATATGTTATGCAATGCACAGTGAAAGGGTTAATACATGCCAATATAAGTACCCCTGTTAAAGCCTCTTGACTAAAATTAATAATGTCCTGGTTAAATATTGGTTTATCTTTACAGTGATCTAGAAAAGTTTGACTTTTACAAGTTCAGTGAACATTATGATGACTACAAGTATGCTATGGAGCTGACATCAGAAATACTGTTCCTGGAAGTAATCTACAGAATACTTGTGTGCATATTTGAGGTAAGATTCATGTTCAACATACAGAGCAAATTACTGTAATTTAAAATTATCAAAACATAGTCTCGGTTCAGTCTCATGTCCTAAATGTTGCATTGGACAGTAAAATTTTGACCATTCATGTAATTTCTAAGTTTTTATAACACTTGGATATGGAGAAGGCTTACATGTTACAGTTTCAAATCATGTTTTGTTTACTATAGTATAATATAATAGACAGACATTTTTAAAGTGGCCTATGGATATTTCATGGTTTTTATGGAAACATATTTGTATTGATTAACTTATATAATTACATTCGAAACAGTTCTAAGACATTCCCAGTTTATCAGATAAAGTTAACAGTATTGACACGTTAATGTGATTATTCCAGGCGTTCTGCTTGTCAAGCAGCGTAGGCCGGACGGGCGGCGCGACCCCCGGCAAAGCGTTACTCGGGATCCGCGTAGTGACCGCGTCTGCCGTCATCCCCGTCGAGGGCCGGCCGCGGGAGACGGTCCTGCTGCACCCCGGCAGGACCCTCTCCTTCACAATGGCCCTCTTCAGGTCCCTCATGAAGAACTTCCTCATTTCGCTACTGTTCCCCCTGTGCGTCGTTCTGTTCGTCTTCAGACACAACCGCACCGGCTATGACCTACTCTGCGGCGTCATCGTCGTCGAGGAGAACATGTTCCCGCCCCGGCGACACGCTCCTTGAGAGTTGAGTAACCATGGTAACCAGAGTAAGAAGTGCTGTTGATATTGACTGTGCTGTAGTGGAGCCTATTGTACTCTGTGATTTAGCTATGCTAATAGATTTGCTACATTATCATTGTAAGCTGAATGAAACATTTATCAATAATTTCATACTCCATGGATGTCTAACAAGTCGTTCAGCATAATTGAATTGCTAAAGATTAACTCTAGCATAGTATGTGTTATGGTGTGATAATGGCGCAGAAATTCTTTACTGGATCATTCATACCTGTATTTTTCCTTAGTATACCATAATTGAACATGAACCAGTACTTCGATTTATTACAGTGGGCCCAAAAGCTTGGCTTTTGGGCTACGCAAATACCGCAATACAGCAAATATAGAATGTTTTATGGTTTAACTATAAATAATCTTTGTTTTTGTATTAGTAATTGTAAAGTTCAAATGTGTGGTCTCAATTTAACACAATATTCAACTAGTGGAGTAGCAACGATTTGTGTATTTTAAGAATAAGGATGTGTTGCAGCAACTTACTTGATATTATTAGTGTTGTGCACTACACAGGGGAACTTGTTTGAAAAAAGTTTTGCTAAAAAGCACCTGTCACCAACATGCATCAAGAAATTACATTTTATTAATTATAGTTTAGTGTATATTGATGAAATAAAATCATAAATATAATGTTAAATCAAGATAGTCTTTATAACTATTGTTCTTGATTTAATTTGTTGATGCTTGTGGTATTCAGTGAGTCGTCAGCCATCCCAAGTATATTTGCTTCAAGCGTTAAAGTTGTTGCAACAGTAAAATATACATCACCAAAGATATCGATTGGAACACAGGTAACATGTTATATTAAACGACTTATGCGAGCATAGAGCATAGATCTACACTCTTTTCAAATAAAACTGATAATTTTACGCCTAAAACTGCATTGACACTATCTCTTCGGCTCGATTCTTCTTAATAAAATATCGCGTGAACGCTGAAAAAGTAATTTAAAATAAAACAAATTGGCCACAATGGGTGCTTTAACCCGTTACCAGCATGTAAAACCCAAGACTTGATAAATAAAACAATGCTTCAATTAGGCTCATAGCAATAAATTAATAGTAGGAAGTAGCAAAGTTTAATACACATGGGCCTGTTTCATCGACAAGTAGACTAACCGCCACTTAACGTCACCCGTAACTACCCGTACGAATTTCACAATATCTGAGTAGCATTAATCAGGGCATAAACTGGCCTGTAACTAAGATACGATAGAAGATACTCGTAAATTTTACTTGCTGACTAACGTTAATTTAGAAAAACCATTTAATACTTTATGTGTAGGTGGTGAAACAGGCCCGTAGCCTCTTATTCATAAACGAGGATACCTGTATTAACTTAATCATATCTTAAGTCCATTGACATCTCTATTCTCTGACATGCATACGAAAGTGACGGGTATAATTTATTGAATCCATGGTTTACAATTTTTTTATGAATAAGGGGGCTAGTGATTGTGTTAAAAATAATTATGATTACTTGTTCTAATTAATTATTCCTATTAAGTTTAGTAGAAAAATAAAATCTAAATGTAGATACATGGTTTAGGTTTTTTTTTTAAAGTTATATCCTTATTTTTTGGCGATTTTATATGGTTTTATTTATATATTACATAAATTATATAAATTGAACATGTAATCAGAGCTGTAACCGTCATCTAAAGATCCTTACTGCCCCCTTACCATGAACTCTCAAAGCAGGACAGTTTAACATGTGGAAGACAGACGCCGCTACGTGCAGTGTAATATGGCGTCTCGCTTCTACAACGTAAACTGTCCTGCTTTAAGAGTTCATGGTAAGCGGGCTGGGCCTCCCAATATATTTTATATGCTTAGAAACATCCATATGTACTGTTGTTATGGACCACGGGTGCTGCCTATGCGTTGAAATTAGTTACCTTGTTTTTTTAATTAACAATATTTTCAAGTTTCATAAGAAAGCATAAAAAAAATTCAATATCAAAATATTATGCCTGTTATTCTCTAACGTATGTTTATTAAAAAAATATAGAATTTGTGTGGAATGAAGTATTTTGCATACAAAGGTCAAGTAAAACAAAGGATTTATCTGTAATTATTAGAAGAATCAAATCAAGACCTGAAATATATATTTTTCTCTGCAACATGTTAAGTTCTAAACCAGTAGTTAAATAATAATAATTACATGCCCGTACCTACTGACTAAAGGCCATCCTCTCGACTGGCAAGCGACCAAAAATGGGACGATTCACAACCCCCCGCGTCTGGCGCCCCCCCCGCACGGGAGGCCCCCCTGGAGGGGATTAGGTGCATTCTTTTGCAGTTTTCTCGATGATTTTGTAAGAATACGTACGAATATATATATATATTTGGATTCTCTGTTAATTTTTCTTACCGATTAGTATGTATATATTGTAAAATCTAAAAACATGCTGTGAAAATTTTTGGAAATGAAAATGGAAAATGAAAATTTTCCGACTTTTTTTTTTTTGTAAAATTAATACTAAATATTTTAACAATTCCATCTACAATTGTAATTAGACGGTAGATTAGTTACCCACGCATCATTTTTAGTTCACAAACACGCGTAATTCCCCGATAAACGCACAAAATACACTTCAAATAGTATTACTACTACAATTCAAAATTCGCGCCACTCGGCACTGACCACAGCTTATAAATATCCTTCCTTGTAATCCCATAATATTATTGGCTTGTTTGCTAGCCTGTTCTATCACGTAAACATTAAAATAGGTTCGAGTAACACAGCGATAACATTATCGGTTGATTTTTGTTATGAAATGTGAGTCAAGGTCAGCGTCCCAGAATGGGTCGCTCGCCAGTCAAGCACATTTTGATGTCGCGACCCGATTCGGGTCGCTCGCCAGTCAAGAGGATATTTATTTAAATACCGAGTTACTAAATTGTGATTTTATTTTTTGTGTATTATATTGTAAATATTAAAGATGAAAAAATCAACGAATTGTTTTAATTGCCTTGGATAAGTACTAAATTTTATTTGAAGACTACTTCGTTGGTTCGCAATGAAATATTCTTCGCGTAGCACGACTGTTGAGCCCGAGTATAAAACCAATTGCTGAGTCGGGACCATGGTTTTATACTCATTGACACAGGAAAATGTATATATTATGTTATAATTATTAATCTAGTTATTTTGTATTCAATAGACATACACATATATGTATAGTATATTTATTTTACATACAAACCCTTTCTATTCATATTTAGTCGATGTTAATGGACATCTCTAAACTGACTTAACAGTATTGGATTCGTTCAGAAACCAATTTGACTGATATGTCAATGTTGATAGATAAATTAGTGTAAAAAGAATTGAAAGTTATTGCAAATATAAACTACTTAAATTTTGTTTATGTTTTAAATTGTAATATTTAAGTTGGCTTAACAATTGTAAAATCTAAAATATATTTTTTATAAGAAATTATTTTTGCTGAGTTGGCTTGCGCGTCGCACCGTCAGTCTGCCGTAACGTGGCGGCGCTGCGCTCGTGTGTGTGCTGCAGGAGTGGCTCAGTGACTTCGAACTGTCATTGTTCATGTAGTTTTCTGTGATAAGAATTACTGTGAAATTATAGTTTAGCGAACTAATTTACACAATCACGATGTCCGCCTCGGGTGAATTCGGTAATCCTTTACGCAAGTTCAAGCTGGTTTTCCTAGGGGAACAGAGCGGTGAGTCGAGGGCGAATTATCGCCCCTCCGTCGTACATTTTTAATATATAGTTTTGAATTTACGATATGTAAGTATAGATTCGTCTAGACTTTATCGAATTACTGACCTACATAGGCCCGAAGAGGCGTAAGTTGCGGTCTTTATTTGCGAGTAAGGTGTAACTCTGTAGCCGTAACGTCGTCTGGCGCGTCAGTCTCTGTGTGCCGAATTACGTTATTCTGAGATGTAGGTTACACTCTCTGAGTACATTGTGAGCGTTGAACCGCTTCTATAGTATGTTCTCACGCGTATCTGCCGTTATCAATCATTGTTTGATTAGAAACGAACAGTAGTAATTAGATGGTGTACTGACACGGAGATTTGTATTTTTTCAGTGGGGAAGACGTCGCTCATCACTAGGTTCATGTATGATAGCTTTGACAACACTTATCAGGTGAGTCATCATGCTCCTATGACAGGTACTATGCCAGACTGACACTATTCTAATAGAAAACTTACTGGAGTCTGCTGTCCAGTTATAATTACATCACTGGTTAGTCATTTAACCTCATAAATATGTATGATGAGAACAGTGTTGTATCAGCATAACATCTGAGCATGATAATATAGTCATAATTTTTGCTCTAAATGAGAAGTGCAATGAAAGTGACTGAGCTCAAAACTGAAAGTATTTTTTGCTGATAACACCAAAAATACTTCTTATGGTGAAATGAACAACATATTTTTAATTAAGAAATGACTTTTATCTATCATTATTTGCACTTAGATTTATATAAGTGCCTTTCCAAGTATATACTAAACTAGATCTCTTTGCTTAAAAAATGGAATACAGATTTATATTTTGGCTTGCAATTTAAGTAAAAATTATAAAAAGTATTTTTTTTTTATAGAGTATTGTCTGTTGATATTTAAAACTTTCTATCTATGTCATACTTTGTTTTGCCTCATCACATTATTGAACTAAAAAATAATAATCTAACTACTTGAGAATCATTATGCTTGATACTAGGTTTTGGGTTTTTTTAGAGGATACAAGTGCACACAAGGAACATTTCCTGGTAGTATTAAACCATGAATAAATGATTGTATGTTATCACACCTATTGTTACTATTATAACCAGGAAAGTAGGTCTCTTACTTGATCATGACTAAATCACTAAACCCATCATGATGAAATTGAATGTGGCAGCTAGTAGCTTATACCAGCTACTATTTATCCTATAAAGATGTAACACTTTCATATAAACAAGCTGGTATTTACAATTGTCAGTTTGTATTCCAGTTATATGTATATCATACAAATTAGTTTACTGTAGAAGTTTAGTCTTGTGACGTTTATGTAAGAACTTAAAACAAACCTAATAATAACATTGAGAGAAACAACTAAGGTAATTCTGGTATCTTCAAAACACATTCAGTGTAACCTCAGTTACAAACTCAACAATGTCAAAAATTGACATCTGGTACACCAAGGCTAAACCAAAATGAATTCCTCTTTTGAGATCAACAAAACATAGATTTAGCTGTAGATTATGATTTCATAAACAACCTACAGTATTTCTTAGGTCCAAAATAAAGTTTCCATAAGAAGGCAACAGATTATTTCTAGTTACAAAACAAAATTTCCACATCATAACACCATAACCCTTTTATTCATAAACTTTTAACTCTATTGACAAATGACATCTCTTTTCTTTGACATGCAAACAACATTGACAGGTATAATTTAATCTATGGTTTAAAATTGACTTTTTTATGAATAAGAAGGCATAAGACCTTGTTGATTTCTCTAATGTAGGTCTGGTTTATTAGGTCTCGGCAGAAAGGTAATGTTTTTATCATTAGGTAATTAGATAACAATATTTATGA
This sequence comes from Abrostola tripartita, assembly GCA_905340225.1. Lineage (NCBI taxonomy): Eukaryota > Metazoa > Arthropoda > Insecta > Lepidoptera > Noctuidae > Abrostola > Abrostola tripartita. The sequence goes on along the minus strand of HG996487.1, from coordinate 3,010,945 downwards.
CTGATAACAACTTGTATAAGTTTTCTGGTCAGTAATCTAACATGATTTAGTACTCATTTATTTGGCACCATAAAAGTATCTACTATCAGTGATAAATTTATATTGTTTACACATAACAGGTCTAGGTATGGTAAAAATAAAAAAATGGCTATTTGTTGGCATGCAATGTTTCCTTTTCATATCGATAAGGAAAAATAAATAAATTGCTTGTAGACTTGTAAACTTGCAAATGGCGAATTATATTCTAAGTGTCCCAACTATGATTAAAATTAATCTATCTGTTTTTGTCTTTATTACAACTTGGTAGTAGACTTTTTAGTTAGTTTTTAGACACGACATTCTTGTTTTTTAGCAATTTGTTTTATTTATATTGTTATTTCTATGATTCTAACAACCCCATACATAAGTTTGGTTTAGGAATTAAGAAGTTATGATGGAATAAATAAACATACACATATGTAAACGAACTTTGCAATATTTGCTTTCTTTGACTTGCATAAATCTGTCAATTTGATTTATTGATTAATTATTTATTCATATCTACTAATTACTAATTCTATAATATAATTAATCAGACATCATACCTAAAGATAGAATATATTTAAATGATACAGCAGAGATTTATAGATAGATGGGATGGGAAATGCAAAAAACTCGCACTATTACTGTATCAAACATAGAATTATTAGAGTTATTGTTTTAGTAGGATGGGGTGTATCAAACTCAAGGGTGAATAGAAACAAAACTTTTGAACTGATTTTATAGTAAAAAGGGTATAGATTGTTACCATTATGGACCATATACTTTAAATTGTATTATAAACAACAATCTAAAATATTTTTTTATTATTAGTTGTAAAATGTACCGTCTTATTTATAAACTATGCTAAAATGTGTTTTAAGTTAACCACTTCTTAAGTCTATAGACATCAATGCAAACGCCTGTGACAGGTATAATTTTACCAATTGTTATAGTTATACATTATATAGTTTAAATCTGTTCCTAAGTTTTGTTTTCATTCACCCTTGAGTTTCGATACACCCCGTTTTACCGGTATTGTTCATAACACACGCAAAACCAAACAGTAAACTAATGTATAAAAAACAAAAACATTAACCTTATCTATACCGGCACGAAAAAGGTCGATCACAAAGTATGATATATTTTTTATCTGTTTTATTTGTTATCTGTACACGCCAGTTTTAATTGAAATACCGAAACAATAATGCACAAATTGTATAGAATTGGACAGGCGGAAAACTATACCAAGGTTCTTTAAATTAAACTATTTCCTAGGGGTTCGATATTGAGAGTAGGTACGTAAGTTCAAACCTCACATTATATATAAAAAACTAGGGCGCCAGCCGTCGTCCATCCCGGAAAAGCAACGCCACCTACCGGGTTCAATCGTGTTTCCAAACCATCCAGGAACCCATTGAAATATACGTACAAAATTTCATCCAAATCGGCCCAGCCGTTTATGAAGAGTTGGGTGACAAACACACCTACACGAATTATATATTTTAAGATATATCAACCTATGAAATCTAAATAGGCTACGGCCATTACACATTTATATTTAACTCGAATAACCCGCTTAATTGAAGAAGAAGGGGTTAATTATGACGATGTTAGTATAATGCAGCCAGACAATGCCAGTAGCCATAGACAATAGTTTCAACAGCGCAATGGTTAAATCCAGTACGGTGCTCCCGGCTTATAGAGGCATGAAACGAATAAAATCAAGTATAACAACATAAGTCACTAGCTAGGAGCCTAGTACTATCACTAATCCGTAAAACTCTAGAAAGGCCTATTAGAAGGCAAAGAACTAAATTCGATTCGTGAGTTGTCTGCGCGAAAAATTATCTTACGTATTTTCCGGGACGAACGTCGAACATGTCCATCCTGGAGGTCCATTCTAAATTGGTAAAATAATTTTGAAATCGGATAAAATTGAGAAGATTACCCCTTACATACAAACTTTACCTATTTATAATAATATTAGTCTAGATTTACCTATATTTGTGGTACAGCGAGCGACGATCACTATTAATTTAAACAGCTCGCGCTACTGTTGATAAAGGAGGTATAGACGACATCCATTACTCGTCTCGTACGGTCGTTTACGGGCACTCCACTGAAGTATGGGGTGATGTAGAGGTACAAAAGGTAGAGAATGCTTGAAATACAATGCCCCAGGTTTTATCCCCACGCGAGTTTACAAACAGAACCGGTGAAGTGTGTTTGTTGTGGAGATATTACCCACGGTTTATTTAATGTTTACCTAAATACTAAGCGGTCCCAAAATATAAATTGACTCGATATTTTCGCAAGAGTTTCGATATTGTAGGCGCTAATTATTTTTTTGCGAATGACTCCGATACATACTAAATTCTGTTATCCTATCACTACTAAAGATTTTTTATAAAAGATCTAGAATCTAGATCCTTGGGAAAGAACGCAAGCTACTTTTAATCCCGAAGAAGAAGCAAAACTATTGGCACAGACAACGTCGCGGGATAATAAATAGTTATGTAGATAAGTATTGAACATGAATTGGATGATTTGAGGCTGATTGACATCGCTAAGGTCCTTATCTCTTATCTAATTCTTTTTTCCAAATTGAAACACACGCCTAAAATAAAGAAAATCGACTTACGAAATATTAAAAAAAAACACCATCGAAATTAGGCGAGTAAATTTTCCTTCCACGTTTATTAAAAAAGTGTTTTGTCTATTCGCGAAATTAAAAAAAACCTTCATTAGCTGTTAGTTAGTAACCTGAAGAATTTTAAATTGTGTTTCAGTCTTAACATCGAATTAAGTTTTTATTTAGATTGAAACGTTTAATTAATTAACAGTTTATGCTGGTTTCGTGATAGTCTTTATAGTTTGTAGTTTTAAATATTAATTGTTCGAATATAACGATTTACTAATAGGAAATTTAAATTATGGATTCCTATTTCAAAAACTGGCGTCAAGTAGCTGTAGACAAAGACAAGTGGAAGGAGGGAAGGGAGGCCTCTGCCCAGCAGTGGGACAGTACGGGCTAATAATAATAATAGGAAATTAACATATTGGTTGTCTGTCGTCCCTTGGAGGTCAATTCCTCTAAACAACACTAGGATTTTCTCCAACTGTAGGTACCTTCCGCTTCACAGACACAAAATGTCACATGCGAAAATACCCAGACTTAGAACAAATATCTGCTAACCGCACAAAATTGGGGTTTCTTTACTACCGAACATTAACCTTCGTAACTGACTAGACAAAGCACTAATTAGTCCATTACAAAGGGCGGAAGAAAAGGATCCATGTTCAGACTAGGTCACACTTACACTCGTGTGATTTGTAAATACAACTAATAATACATAGTTACATACCCGCAAGTATGACATTTTTTGTTTTCGTTTTTCTGAAGAAGAACCGACAAAAAACTAAACAGCATTCAACTACTAAGTTTAGAAAAGTAGGCTGAAGGTATTTCAATGACAGGACGTGACTCACTTGTCTAATACGAGACCCAGAATTAAGTTATGATGAGTGATTTGTAAACAGCGGAATCTGAAACAAAAAATATTAACTACTTGAGGTCAATTATGATTTTATTAGAACCAACTTATAATTAGGTAAATTTTTCAATAAAGTTAGCTCTATCATTATTATGTTAAGAGAATGGAGATACATTCTTTCATAAGCTACTTTTTAAATAGATTAGTTCCGAAGCCAGTAGGTACCAACAATTCGAGCATTAAATATTCTATTATTACGTTTTGTGGGCACTTTTTATTAGTATCAGTAAAAGTTGTCTCGACTCGACCATGCGTGTAAAACACTTACTTTTGCCAGCGCTAGAAACTTTATTAGTAACTAAACGGTACAATATTCTTATTGTTAGTCTCTGCATATTTATTTATATAGCTAATAAATAAGTACAATGATTATAGTATACTTAATGCCGAACGATTTTTTTTTTAAATTACCAATTAGGCAGATTAGGCAGACCACCGTTTAGGCAGAAACTTTATTCGTCTCTCTCTCGTCTTAGTCTGTGGTCCTATTCTGATTCAGACCTTTATTTATGCGTATGATAAGGTACACATGTATTATGTCTCTTCTTCTCTAGCAACTATGAAAAAAGTCTTAAAGCAGGACAGTTTACCATGTGGAAGCGAGAAGCCGCTACTTGCTGTGTAATGCAACGTCTCGCTTCAAGAGTTTATAGTAAGGGGGCAGTGCATTTTTAATTTTATCAATGTCGAATTATACCTAGTCATCATCAGGCGATAGATGTCCACTGTTGAACAAAGGCCTCCCTCTTTTAGAAGGGGGGGTTGCCATAATCCCCACGCTTGGCAAGCGGCTTGGGGATCGCAGTGTTGGTGGTCAAGTTACAGAAGAAGCTGCTGCCCATCTTCTGGATTTTCCCTTAGTCGCCTCTTACGACACCCACGGGAGGAAAGGGTGATCAATTCTAGGCCAGATACTACACGGCGCATATACCTAATCACTATTCAGCAACTCCAAACAATGAAGCGAAATACAATAATGTTTTAATGTATTAAGACCTAATTGTATTTAGTGAGTCAATGTAAGCTATCTTAAGCAATTACGATAACTACCGTGGTGCATTGAGTATTCCCGTGGTACAGTCCGAAGCAAATGGATGTATTCTAGCCAGACAGTGAATTCTAGAAGAGGTATTGATGATATAATCTGAAAACACAAGTTCAAGATGTTTGCGTTTTATTCCATATTATAATGTTTGAATAACTTTTATTAGTGCATATTGAATAACAATGTTACATGTTTCTCACTGCACTCTGCAGTAATCGACTTCAGTTGTAATCTTTTTTCAATCTTATTATTGTTTTCAAAATAAAACCTAAGATGAGGAATAAGGGCACTCTAGACGGAGGTTTGGATTTCACTTCGATATCTGTAAGATCAGAAAAAGATAAAATCTCATACATACTTTAGATGTACCTACCTATATTTAACGGAATTTGCACAAATTGCTATCTATCACTGAAACCCAAAGATGTTTTTAGATAAATATTGATAAATCAACCGACAATATTTATTTAATAACATGTCTAAATATTAATATTTTTCGAGCAGTAGGCAGGTATAATTAGCACCTCAAAGGCTTCTCATACATACTAATATTACTAATGCGTAAGTAACTGTATTGCACGTCTGACTTCTCCGTCATTTTGGCCGTACCTGCGTCGCTCGAGAGTACATAAATCCCATGTATATCTACGATAATCAATAAGATAAAACAACGTGAAGTTTTCAAAAACTGACTTAAAACTTCGCGTTTTCAGCATACAGTTTTTAGTTCAATGCGTTAACTCTTTGGAGATTTATGCTCGTTGTTATAGATATAACAAATGTTTTGGATAGTAAGTTAAAAAAAAAGATCCCGATGAATTGAGAAACTCCTCCTTTTTTTGAAGTCCGTTAAAAAGGCATTATAACACAACAACACTAGTAGTTGCTTGTAGCCTGTTTTGTTAGGGCATGGTAAATTATAATCTATCTTTGACAATCGACGATCGCAGTATGTTGTGAGAGTTGCGACCTTGTCATTCAAAACACAAGTAACATGTCATGAAGTAGTGTATTATGTGCTGGGTTCGGTGTTACTTAAAGGGTGCAATATTGCAAAACGCTCTATTGCTTTATCAATAAGAAGTAGAGAAAAAAAACAAAGTTCAATGGTTTCGTCTTGTAGAAATCATTTACAATGGTTAGAAAACATTAGTCATCTGAGACTTACAGTTTATCACAGGAAGTGTAGGATAATATACGTATAATTGAAAAAAAATAAACTCCATAAGTCTGGTTCGTTTTTTAGAATCGCCAATATGTGACGAACAAACAAATCGAGCTCTTTCAGAACGTAAGTCTTGACGTATGAAACTGGAATTAACATAAGATGTAGGCAGTACCACAGTAAATAAATAGCGAAAGCAGTATACTGTAAGTAACTTAGTAACACACTCGAAACACTGCACTCACACAGACACACGCCTCAACAAGTCCAAGCAGACGTTACCGTGCTGTCAGTACTCTGAGGACGAAATGACACATGACAACTGTAGCTGTGTGAGTGCATGATCCAAACTAAACAAATGTATTAAAACATGTGTTATCCACAGGCAACGATCGGCATCGACTTTCTGTCGAAGACAATGTACTTGGAGGACCGCACGGTGAGGTTGCAGCTGTGGGACACTGCTGGTCAGGAGAGGTTCCGCTCCCTCATACCCTCGTACATCAGGGACTCCACCGTCGCTGTCGTGGTGTACGATATCACCAGTAAGTATTCTTTTTACTCTGAGACTACTGGCAAGAAAAGAAAAACCTAATTGATGGGTACCGTCGCGACGGAAATTAAATACTTACTGAAATGTAAGTATAGTCTCTTCTTTTTATTCCTTTATTAAACATATGTTTTTGCTTCATTTTTATTCAATTCAACTTAAGCATCAAAAATTATCCTTGGTGCACACCTTAGATATAATAAACATCTTTTCGACAGCGCCACTCCTTACGAACGCCAAAAAGTTTCGCTATTCATTCAAAAATAATTAAATGTAATACATTCTTGCGCCTCTCATCGATCTTTTAAAACATGTCTACGATTTCGGAGAAACACGAGTATAATTCCGTACACGATAGCGATCGATTCAGGAAAACCTTAAGCTAACAATCGATAGACAGTTTGCTTTAACTATTCCGTAATGATACGGCCGTGTTAATAGTTAATGTGTTTTTATCACGATTTAGTATTTGTTGGATGTAATTGCTCGACTACATTATGTTATTACTTACGTAAACAGCTATTGATGTTTAAAAATGGTTAAGAATGTAATCTCTCGTCCAGAACTTTTCGAGAAAATTCTGGAAAACTTTGTTCTTGAAAAGTTGAAGTACATAAAATATTGTTCACGTCCAACTGTGTTACGCGAATTGAATCCCGAGGTAACGATATCTTGAACCCTCGGGAGTCGCTCGCAGCTGGCAAAAAAATAACTCCATTATATTTTATGTTTGGTACATAAAGTAACAGACATGTTGCTATGTGCTCCTCGTTTCAGAGTGGGCGTGTCTTCATCAACCTGACTTGTAAGGGGCTGCTCTGTACATTAAATTAGTTTTTGTAAATTTTTGGCTTTTGGTTTTTTTTAGTCTGTGCGATCCGTACGACGTGTTCCCTTACATATGTACGTAGGTACGCATTACCCTGGGCAGTCATAGTCAGCTTTGTTTGCTGATTGGCCCAGCGTGTGAGCTCATGTCAATACAACAGGACAGAACACACGCAATATCATTGGTATATGTTCTCCCGCCTATTTGCAATACCTACGTGTCACTTTGACATTGACATTTGGAGTACATTTCAAACCACATTACCTCTATTTGTATAATGCGTCCTTTAGCTTATATAGCACGTTTTCAAAGTCTTGCATAAACTGTTTTAAGCAACCGGGAAATCAAAAGAAGCGATTTCAGCGTTGTTGCGCGTCGCGCTGTTCTGAAAGGCTGAAAGTGTGCCAATGGCCGCCGGTCATCGCGCTTGAGGTTACAATTTACGCGCGATCGTATATCAGGTTTACTGTCGTGGGCTAGCAATGTACACTCGTCAATACTCGTCATTTTATTTCTTAAAAGAGATATAGCCTAATAGTAAGTCGACTTTATTCTTGGTTATTAACCTTTTATGTAGTCGGCTATAAAGTTATACGAGATACTATTTTACAAGTAAGCACCTCATTTTAAAATATTACTGGCTCCAATTTGTATAATTTTACAAGCCTGCCAAATGATTATAAGGTTTACAACCATTCAGATTTCATGGCGGTCACAGAAGAATTTGAAATCTTTAATTAAATCAATCGGTCGCGACGCGTGCACACTAACATAGACTTTATACTTAGAGGTGTAGGTTACTGTTTTGTATGAGGGTGAGGGTGTCGTCTGTAACAAATATTTGCTTCATGCCCACCCCACGACGAACCTTGGCCCAGGCCGTACATGTCTACGTGATATATGCGGGCCAAGTGTACATATACTAGTCTGCTATAGGATCTAAGGTTTTATAGAACATACCTATATCTCCTAAACAGGAGTAGATATGCCCAAAAATTAGATTTCTCTAAAGAAACTGCACTGCAGTTGATTTTGTTACTGTATTTTTTTAGTTGGTAGTCGTCACCGAACGTGGCTTCAGTTGCGATGTTAACCAGACGTTATTTGTCGTTTCACTCCACACGTTACGGCTCTTAGTAACTCCACATACATTATTTACGTCAATCTGTATTTGGTATCAGTTTCACTAGGATTCCTTAAACCAAGATATACGTCGTACAATCGAATGAATATGTACTGTTTACAGAGTGTTCTGCCGATTCGATATCGATTTAAAATTACAGCTGCGGATTGGCACAATTTTAGTTTCGTATCACAAGGTTAGGCTTCAGATTATTCATAATTGTACTTACTTATGTATCGTGAGGTTATTGTGTATTATTGAGTATCGTATTTTGAGCTCAATTCTTTATACACTGAATCATATTACTGTAAATGTTTTGGTAAGGCAGATAATAATCGAGACTGTTTGCTGATGAAAATAAAGAATTTTAAACATTTCAGTTTGCACTTGATTTTTAAGTTAAAAACTGCCTATCAATTATGATTACTATCCCTGAGTATGCCGGATATTCTTATTCTACAGCGGTGATCGAATAAGCCTTGCTGATGAAACATGAAAAACATCGGAACTATTGTTACTATGCAGATATCCTTGACAGACTTTGAGTGCGACCGAACTGTCCAATAAACTGATTACTTTAGTGCTTTGAACAAGACTGGTAGACGAGGTCCTGTGAGGGGTTCTTCGATCGTAAAGTTAGGTTAGGTTACAGTATTCCATTTTCCTCTAAATCTATTGTAACCAAAAGAATTAAACGTCACGTAAGATTAAGGCGTATAAAATAAAAGGGAACTTGAAATTTGAGGGCTGCGAGCTGCGACACGGTAGCTTAGTTGAAAAGAGTCGCGTCACGGATCGGCGGTGGTCATGGGTTCGAAACCCGCACGTGTCCATCATTATTCAAATTTCCTTCATCAATTTGGAAACATAAGAAACTTATAAAGGTTTTAGATGCACTCTTGGCTGAAATCTACGTATTATTTGGTGTTGCTTTATCCCTGTTTAAATCCTTTTGTAGTTGTTAAGACTCCACGGCTTACGAAACAAAATGCATTGATTTCTAACACGTCGCTTATATGTATACTACAACACTGCTATTTAGCCGTTTCCTTCGAGTCTAATTAAGCAACTTCCATGCTATGATGAGCAGCTGATGTTTGAGACAACGTATTATATATATGTATACATAGTGAAGGTTATTATAATTACTACTGCGCACCTTCCTTCCGGACGGCTCGCGTCTATAAATATTAATGACAAATTCCTTTTATTGTAGGTATCATATTTATAAGACAAGGCCACGATGTGTTTATTACGGAATTTATCTTTACCTACTTTTTATTACTATTCATATCAATATGAACATATAGGTAAGTTTAGTTGCGATGGAATGAACATGTATTTAAACAAGTCTGTAAACAGATTATTTAACGAGTAGGAGGCTGTAGATAAGGCGATAAAGTCAGCTAATTGCTCGTAAAGCTACTGGTTGTAAACGATAAAGTAAGGAGTGACGTCTTGCGAACTTTTTTGCATGTAACAAGTGCGCTAAAGGCGGGGCAAAGTTCAGTTGAATGTCAATGGTCTGTTAAGGAGCGTGGCATAGAATAAGTTTCCCTTAGTGCCAGGCATTGTCGTGGGACTACCAAGTTATTGTTTACTTACCTACCTGTTGATGATTCTCTGGAGTTCAATTATACAAATAAAGGTTTAAGTTAATACAGCATGCACATGATATTTAATTGAGTTCAAAATGTTGTTTCTTTTACCAATTATATAAATTTTGTAAATTTAATATATAGGTACTTGGTCACCTAGTCCTCGAAATTCGACCGTTTTCCTGATAATTACATTCTTAGACCACATATGTACAATTGTACATGTCTAGGTACCGCCTTGCCATGTTATGAAGTCTTCAAAACTGTTCAAAATCGTGTCCCCCGGAGTGACGTCATGATACCCTTAAGTCACTTCTGGCGTGTTTTGGCATGTTATAAGTATATATGGCGTTCTAAGAGGGAGGGCTTTGTTCAACAGTGGACGTCTTCCGGCTGATGATGACGATGAAGTATAGATACATTTTAGTTTACACAACTCAATTAAGATCCTTCTCTATACAAACTTTTAACTTCCTATGTAAAAGAATTAATACTTTTTCGTACACGCAATATCCTATGAAGCACAAAGATTTATTCACGTATCAGAGAAGACGATTTTTCTTGTCTTAACAAATGAACATTTTTTTCATAACCTCGACAGATGCAAACTCATTCCACCAGACGTCGAAGTGGATCGACGACGTGCGCACGGAGCGCGGCTCGGACGTGATAATCATGCTGGTCGGCAACAAGACGGACCTGTCGGACAAGCGGCAGGTGTCCACCGAGGACGGCGACCGCAAGGCCAAGGAGCTCAACGTCATGTTCATCGAGACCAGCGCTAAGGCAGGCTACAATGTTAAACAGGTGATTATATACCTTAGTTACAATGTTATAAGAGTCATTTTTGGCGCTCAGGCAAGGTAGCGGCGTGTGCTCAAGGTTCTTCGCAAAAATGTTTTATCAGAAACCACCAATGGTGGTTCTTAGGATTCAGTAAACTGGTTTTGATTGGTCGCTAATTTGGAATTGAATACGAATATTTACTTCTCCAAATGAGCAAATAGCCGGGCGAAGCCCGCCTGTATTTACTTATTAGTGCCATGCTTACGAATAGGCTGGTTGGCAGTCCTCCTAAATAAATAAATTCCCTCTTGTTTATACATTACAATAAAACGTCTTTTAAGTGTTTAGCCATTTCTATCCTTTGACGTGCAAACGACAGTGACAGGTATAGTTTATTCAATGGCTAAACATAGTAATTTTGATGAGTAGGGGGAATAAATAAACTTTTTTTTTAAACGTCGCCTCACACTTGGAATTTCTCCTGTATCGTGGGTGCGTTTCACAAACATGAAATATCAAGTACACAAACAGCCAGACTCGGGACAAACATCTGAGGTTCGCACAAATTTTTGCCCCGAGCGGGAATCGAACCCGCAACCCTTAGCGCAGCAGTCCAATCGCTTAGCCACTGCGCCAATCATGTCGTCAAAACAAAACTAAGTTAAAAACCATAGTATGATTCCACTACGAACTGATAGCAGCACGTTAGTCTTAGATGGTTTTAGTTACGTTAGATTACTTAACCTTTACGACACACTGGGCTTATCGAAATGGCAGAAGGTAGAAATGTGTCAGTCTTAATGGCAGCTAACGTGGGTACTTCGTCTGACCAATATTGACGTCAGCGATCAATAAAGGCTGTATGAACCTTACCTTGTCGCCCGCAGTCAACTTAGACGAGCGTTCATTCTTTATTAGATAGATTCGTATGTATGTCTAGTGCAGGGGCTCGCAAACTTTTAAGATAACGGAACACCCACCGAGTATCTTATATTTTATTAAACCCCATATCAAATGATTACAAATCATTAATTTTTGTATATGTACACATATACAGTATCTAGTATTAGTGGTTACTAATACAAATTAAAACACAAAATAATCTTATGGTGAAAATAGTTTATCATGTCATGTTTCAATTGGTCAGTTCCCTATTTCAAAATAATAGTTTTACCTACTTAATAAGTGTGGTATTAAATAATTTCGCGGAACCCACTTTGGGATCGCTGGTCTAGTGCATAAATCTTGCATGAGTTGACCGCGCTCACTTTAAAATGCCTAGGGAACTACATGAACGGACGATCGCCTTGAATATATGAAATTCGGCTTAAAAAGAGTAGATACCTATATCATTTTGTTTTCTCCGTATGTATTATAATGAGCTTTAGGCATATTTTCTACAAATTTTACGTATCGTAATGTTACGTATCTAGTTATGAAAATTCAGGAAAAATGTTGAAGGAATTTTAAAGTTAATCTGAGTAAGTAAGATGTAAAAGAGAATATATTGTTGTGTCATTTCTTAAACTAGGATCAAATAGATACAAAGTTTAAGAAACGCTGCTCTGTAGTGAACATTTACAACATTTTATGTAAAGTTTTATGCAGTAATATATGTCTGCGAGCGCTGTTACTTTACCCTAAGACAGTAGGTCGTATAGTGTCTAGAATTGTCTGGCAGCCTGCCCGCACTTTCTCAGCGCCTGTCAAACCACCCCTACCGTTGCGTATCCTTAGTACGGCGGCCTTAGTACATCCACCACATACCCCGCAATGGAGTAAGTTTTTTTTTTTGGAAAAGTATTTTAAACATTTTTCGAATATTATCTTTAAATACATTAGTAATTTATATCCAAATTGAATGAAGTGACTAATTCCGCTGTACTTTTATAAGTTCGTTTTTTTAGCCGGAATGACAGTTTTCATTTTTTTTTCGACGACATCTTAATCATCTAAGGATTAATTAATTATCCTTGTGATATTTACGTATTTTCAAAACAGATTCCATGTAAAAGATGATAGTTCCATATACTGTCCCAGTCAGTTGAATTTGACGACATCCTGTATATTAAATTTGTTACACCAATCTTTGTGATATACATTTCGATGTTCACTTATTATTGACTAGCTTATAATATTACCGACAACGCTGACGTAATCCTAATGTATTCCAGTTGTTCCGGCGAGTGGCGGCCGCGCTGCCCGGTATGGACTCCGCCGAGAACAAGCCGCCGGAAGACAGTATCCTTTACCCAATACTCAACGAGCCGCGCACGCGCACGGCCGCGCCGCACTATAACTATCATACCACATGGCTTGCGCTGGTGACTTGCATGACATCGGATCTAGGGATAACATAGAAAAGCCATTCGTGCGGCGTGGTCTACACGAACGTTGTTTTAACTTGAAGCTTTCAACTCTAAAACGTAAATTACATGTGACATAGATTACATAACACACAGAAACTCCACTCCATTTGTTGCCTACGCATATTTATGTAAGCAATCGTTTACATGCAATTTAAAGAAAGCATTCACTTTGTTTAACTTAAATTTCAGTGTAAATGAGTATTATGTATGTGTGCGGGCGACGTATGTAGTGACTCAAGTATCTGTGATTATGTAGTATCATGTCAGTAGTTTGATATATTGCTATACGAGCCGCTAAGTTAACCCAATGTTGGTAATGTGCGCTAACTTTGTACTGGATAATAACTGAACTCCGGTTGTTTGGGAAAGAGCTCTGACAGTTAATGGTCATTAAACGAAACCAATTAGCCGGGCGAAGCAAATTACTCGTTCAAACACCGCTTGGAACGAATTACATAATGTTATAATCATTTTATTATTCCATTAACTTTAATTCGTGTTATAAATTGTATTATTGTTCAAAGCTCTTTCTAGACGGAGTATTGTGCGCCTTTGGGAAAAATGAAGAACTAATGTTTTTTTAACTCACATAAAGACTCCACGCTCGTTCATACACGCACGTATATATGACGTATTTAAGTAATATATTTAGTGTGTACACGATTCATATTTGCTAGAATTTGTTTTTTTTTCGGACGGCAGGACATTGGCGGTTTATTTGAATGAAATTCATTGTTATATTGTGTGGAATCAGCTGCGTTCTTAATGATCTCTACCTTTTATTTGGAAAGGCTATCACAATTATTTATACGCTCGTAGTTAGCTATTGCTCTGTTTTAATCCTAAGCAAACTGTTAGAAAATGCAAGAAAAGTATTCAGGCACTAAAATTTTACAATTACAAATTTCAACTTTCATTAATGCAATACATATTCAACTACGTACTTATTGAGTCAGTGGAGAAAGAGTAAAAAAATAGGGGAATTCGGTATGGGGGATGCTTTGAGATTGGATATACCGGCATTAGATCAATATACACTAGGTTTAACAACACAATATCGCACCTGGTTTCACACACGGCGTGTTTGACGCTCCACAAACCAGTGACGTGTTCCGGACGAGTCTGTGTTACGGTGGTGGTTATAACAGTCTAACGTCTGTGTTGTAAGTAAACTTAACGTTACTAATATTATGTGTGCCTATGTATCTATACTTCCATCTTGTATACCATCGGTTGTGCCATAGATTAACTTTTGTACAGAACGGTACGTTCGTCGCTAGCACACATAAATAACGCTCGTTTAAAAGGCTCCTGTGTATTGGGCGTTAGTGCGTGCCAGTGATGAATGTAAGCTTTCTGTTCAGTATTTAATCTGTGGTCAAGTCCTAATCACACACGTTTGTATGAAGAAGCGATCAAGCGACAACCCTATAATGATGTATAGATACGTGTGAAGGCCCTTACTATTATATTTGTTTATATATATCCCAAATAACATCGCTTTATAAACATGCTTCATTTATATCTAACAAGAGGTATAGTCAGCAACGACAATAGTTTAAACTCATTAAATATTAATATAAATTGCATCTTTTCAATAAATGGTGGGGGATACGGATGTGCCATTCCAATACATCTGAAAGTTCATTATGTTGCAGCATGGGTTGGATATGTTTTCATTATGGGTACATATAATTTGCAATGTCATCACTTATAGAACGTTGCTGACTGTACCGACAGCTTGTATTTATGTCAGTCATAAAGACGTGCTGGCTTATATACCTATCTTTTGTTGCTATTTTTTATATTATTTGCGCTTTCTAGTAAACCTTCACGAAGAAAAAAAACATTAGTTTGATTACTTAGAAACAGCATGTCGATTGGAAAGCACGTTTTTGGGGTTCGGGTAAAATGGTGATCTATTAACTAATATTAAGGAGATTTAAAAAAAACTGACATTATTGTTTCTAAGTGAAACAGCTTATTGTTGAAGTTGCCACTTCTGTTTTCTTTTTACTCTACGTTCGTTGTTCGTAACTCTGTTGCGGTCGCTGAAACTCAACCGTAATTTGATTTATTTATTTTTATTAAATGTTTATCATTCTGTCTAGTATTTAAGTTGGGTATAATGTGGAATGGTAGATTGGAGTTACTGTTGAGTTTCAACTGAGTCCTAAAACATTTTAAAGAGGTATCGGCAAACTTAGATAGACAAGAAGAGTATCTGAGGCAGAGAGCTGAACATACGTTTTTTTTCATAATATTCATAATCATAATTAAAGAGGTTTTATGTTATATAGGCTACCAGAGAGCACTTACAAAACGTCAAATTAGTTGCTTAATATTATCATCTGCATTTCTGTTCGCCTAAAATATTTGTCACGTCCTTACCGGGGTAAAGAGGGGCGTATATCCTATACTAGGGTTGTCAAGACAGCTATATCAATCATTTATTTTTTTAGGAAATAAAGAAGTCTATCTTTCTATACAGTTCAAATTATATAAAGTTTTATTACGATCGGTTCAGCGGTTTCTTACAATCCAATATCGTACAATAGTATAGCTATAGATAAGTTTACCGATACCTCAAGCGTATTGCGTACCTTCGACCTATATAACCTAAATCTTATTACCGTTTTATTTTCCTTAATGTGATTGTACAGTGCACGAGGTGATTCTGAGGCAAGCGCCCGGAGACAGCAAGGAGCCGGACAGCGGCTGCGCGTGCTAGAGGCCGGCCGGTCGGACGGCGCCCGCGCATGTCGGCCGCACTCCTCACTCTACCGCATTGCGGCGTATATTAATAGGACCTACAGACCTACTAAGCAATTATGTGTCGTGTCAATTATAGGCAAATTGAGAGCCAAAGTCTAACGATTTGTGTCCAGCTCAATATCATCAGAGAATAGTTGTGACTGCTGACGCGATTTTACGGGACTCATAACTTCCAACCATGATTAAAAACAACAAAAGTATAATCATACTTTTATCAAGACATTTATGACGTCATATTTTATCACCAAAATTGTTGACGGTCCGCGAAGCAGATACAATGAAAATTCCGTGTAACATTGGTAACGAGGCAAATTCTCAGTCTCACATTTCACTCACACACATATACGCTGCAATGAGCAAATCATCGTGCGCAAGCCGACGGCGTGAACTTACCGATCTGATACGTGCTAGCGTGCTTTTGTGTGTTTGTCTACAGTGATATTAGATTGTAATGTACATTCAACTAGTTCTGAAATTATAACAAATTAAGGCATAATATTTATATGTGACTGCCACTGTTGTGGATAGACCTGCGACCCTGTATCTATTGGACGCCATATGTAAAGGGTGGGTTGTAACAAGCGTTGGTTATTCGTATATTATTTATAATAGTTTCGGTAGCTTCAGTCGTTTTACGTGAAGAATGACAGTTATTTGTAATGCAAACGTATTCGAGAATTGCCCCCTCTGGTATATTTGGTAATACTATGTTCATGGATGTTAGAGTGAAGGAGATCAGTAGATCATTCTCGTAATTTAGAACCAGGTTGTGTCGTATGCTGAAATGTCACTTTTGGACATTGTTTCCATACAAATAAATGACATTTCTGACATTGTAGCCATTCAAATAAATGTCATGTTGACACAAGACTGGAACTATGTTTTGAACGAACAATTGGCTGGTTATAGTAGAAGCGACGCTATTAGTGCATTGACGCTCGTTAGTGCCATATTAGGGTGAATGCGGCTTTTCTCTGCTCGATACAAAAACACTAAGTAAGCACAGTTTTCAACACTATTACAATATGACTGCATATTTTCAATTATAACAATAATGTTACTAACTTTTATTAACGTCTAAAATAATAAATGATTCCAATATTTGGATATTGCTTAAAAATGTGTATGCTTAGGCTTGATCAAGTGATATTTTGTATGAAGTAGAACCAAGCGCATTACCTTATACATTTAACGTGAAAAGGTGAAACGTGAAGACGTGGGGCCCGCCCTTATTAAATTTGCCACAATTTACTCATAAATTTTGATGATAAAATTATTGCAAATTTGAGCTAATTTGAGCCAACGTGCAGGTCTATTCAAACCAGTGATGTGCTATTTTGACTACGCATTTACACAAAAGCACTATGTATTAGCCGCACTAGAAAAATGAGTACTTATGTGGGAATTTATAATCACGCTCCGAGCTTGTTAGAAAAAAACAAAAATATCGGCGACTTTTGATTGCATAGCATGCATAGAAAATTAACTATTATCTTCATAAGTATGTTGTCATGCTTCTTGATTAACAAAAATAATAGCTATGTAATTTTGGTAATCATAGCTAGGGATGTGAAAATTAAATTCCCCCATTGTTTTATCCCTTTGATAAATGAATTATGAATATATTGTAAGCGAGATTTTATATTTAAGTTCGTATGAGACTGATACTGCATGCAAGCCCTGTATTGTCACCATTGATCACTGAACGTGTGGGTTGTAGCAGAACTTCTTGTACGATACTGAACTGACGAGTATATTGTTGCTAAGAGAGAATTAAAATGTTTATTGCGGATAAATCAGGCGCGTGGGATAGTAACGTTCAGTATGATGACGTCACTAGGGTTTTCCTAAAATATTTTGACGTTTTCGATTGATGCATAAAATCATAATGCGTTATGCTATTGGCTACATATTTGGTAAAAAATATTATTATTATAGACTTGGACTATCTTTTACTACATTTTAAGATCTATGAAATTATATTTAATTAATGACAAGAGTGCTTATAATCATCACTATCAAAACCGAAACCAATATAGTTTTCTAACCTAAAAATGGATTAAATCAATTGAAATTGTCATAGTTCTATGACATTATAACGAATAATTTAGAAGGGTATTCTGGTGGACTAAACAGTACTCAGCGTTATGATCGCACGGTCCATTTTAATTTTACAGTTAAGAGTTATTCTGTATTTTGTACATAGAACTTGGCCGCGAGACTTCGCCATACATTATCTAAAAGGGTTCCTAATATCTTGGTCGACAACCAAGTAATGTTACTATACAAATTTGTTTATCGACATCGATAATTTTGCTACCGGTACGGGCGTCCTCTACGATGTAGGTAAATAAATGTTTCACGGATTGGGGTCCCGCGGCCTCTGTACATTAGTATTATTTATTTACTTAGAGCTTAAGAACATAAACTTATGATTCTTATAACTAAAATGATTTAGTGAGATTTTCACAGCTAGCTTTCATGTTTCTATATCGATATCGATAAATCTATAGATAAATTTGTATAACACTATTTTATAAATGTATCATTCCAATGTGCTTTGTTAATGATATAATCAATACATAATGAGCAATATATACATAATTTATAATAACGTTTGGCCTCGTAAAGGATATTTAATAATAACTTTAATGCTTATTTATAATTATTATAAATTATTTTTATAATTTATTTTAAGTGCAATTTTTTGTACTGTTTTATCGATGCAGCTGTTTTATTATAAAGCAAGAAGTTTCGCCTGCTAATCATTGGTACCTATACCTACATGTATTCTTTTTTCTGATGAAATGTGGCTACCGGCGCCGACCTACCAGCGCTTATCGGTAAGCGTTGGCATATCGGCGCTGGGAGCCAGCTTTTTACGTGAATACGCAGTAAAACAAACAATTTCAAGATCTATCGATCCTTTTTTCGAGTGTAGTTATTGGTGCATATGATCTATGCCACAAAAACCTTAGTTTTTGCAGTCGAAATATTCTTGTTAGCCGTAGCCCATCCACGTATACATATCTGTAGGAGCGATCGCATGTATACAGCCACTGATGCACTCAGTATCTCAAAAATATACAGCGTACTCTTAATACGAGCGACTGGCTCGTTGGTCTAATGGTCGCTGAGCGCGGCAGCTGAGCACGAGGTCCTGGACTCGAATCTTTGATCGGGCAAAGTGTTACTGGGTTTTTCCATTAGGTATTTCTCAGTAGCAGCACGGAGTCTCAGTGAATTTCTGCACGGTTGATGGCATTAGGCTCGCCCTCCTAAAATATAACTGGCGTAATGTGGGTGTACTATATGTGCACTTCTGCCTACCTTCCGGAATACAGGATGGTGTTATGCTACCTGTTACTTTTGGACTAGCGGGGTTACTGCAGGTCAAGTATGCAAGTCATTACTTAAATTCAATATTATTATTGTGAGCGGCAAAGGCCCTACTCTCTTTCAAGGGCTACCAAAGACCAGTAGTGCATGAAGGAGTCTATTTTATCTTTCAATCTCCGCCAGGGTCTATCACGGTTATACAAGCAAATATTAAATCACACTAATATTTTAAGGTAACAGTTTGTGAGTGTGTTTGCATGTTTGTTACTTCTTCACGCTCAAACGGTTCGACCTATTTTAATAAAATTTGGTATGAAAGTAGCTGACACCCTGGATTAACACAAAGGCTAATTTTTATCCCGATAAAAAAATAATTGCAGGGTACCGGCGCAGGCGCAGCTTGTTAAAACAAATGACCCTCCTTGTATGTAAGAATGACTATGTAAAAATATACATTAACATATATACTATTTTTTTTATTTATTTTTTTCGGTGGGAAAATCATCTTATGACATCCCCCGCTCTTGGGCGGAGCGGGAGATAGTGTCAGACTTTTACTGACTAAAAACCCACTCCTGTTCCTTCGTTGCCTTTCGTACCAGGGCCGAGTCTTCCTTTCGGAATCAGACCCTTGGCCCCAGTAGGCTTCGACCCTGATGGGCCCCTACAGTTGCTGACATCTCCTTGAGGCGCGCGTGAAACAGTACGCGCCGTCGACGACTTGGGCTCGGTCCGGATGGTTACCGGACGGTCGGACGGCGAGCCACCCATTGCTCACCGACCGCAAGCCCGCGCCTACGGTGGCCGGAAATCGGGATCAGAATCCCGGCGGCGGTTGGGGCGTGAGGATCGTTGCCTCACGCGATCGGCCGCCTCCTTTGCTAGCATTACTGCTTCGCAGAAGGAGGCGACCGCTTGCCACTCCTCCTCGCTCCGGACCATGGCCTGTACCAAGGCCCGGCGCGAGAGATCACCGCCGCCGATCGCCCCCACGAGGACACGGCGATGCTCTTCCCAAGCGGGGCACACCTCCAACGTGTGCTCCACCGTGTCCTCCGGGCTGTCCACGCAATGGTGACACCCGGGCGTTTCTTCCGCACGGATCCGGTGCAGGAACCTCCCGAACTTACCATGTCCAACATATATACTATGTGTTCCGTTCATTGTATAAAATAGTAGAAGCTTTAACGTCTCACGCGCGCCTCTGAATTGAAACGACGTTAAATATATTTGAGGTACTGAGTGCAGCAGTTGTTATTACTCTTGAAATTGTAAATACCCATACCACGCTGATTATTTTGAATAAAATATTTAAAACACTATAAGAGCGTTTTTATTTATTAGCTGTTAAGTAAATACATATGGTTAAATGATAATTGATGACTATGTTAAGTACCTACACACAGTTATGTCGAATTTAAACAGTTTGTAAAGAGTTATGCCTTGGTATTGGTAGAACTGATGCCGTGTCGTTGAATATTATATGATTATATACCTACTATTTTATGACATTATAGTATTCATTTATTTACAAGTAACATACTCAACTATTATTTATAACTTAAATCTAAACACAAATAAAAAATATTAATACACTTTATTTACATTATATGATATACATAATATATTGTATTTTTTTAAATATAGAACACACATTAAAAACAATGAATACTTTTTGACTTTTTTTGCATCAAATTATTAAATTCTTAAAGATAGTCAAAATCAGCCTCTGACTCAGTCTCCAAAACATATCTGGAAGAGTTTATATTATTACTGCGTCAGAAATGTTTTTAATTTGACCGCTCCAACCAGACAATTACCCATCGTTCCATTTAGGCTTGAAATACTAAATTTGTATGCACAACGTCAATACATATGTGTGTTTATATGACGTCATATTTAATCGAACAATTTTAAAAATAAAAGCTTGCTTTGTTGCTGTATTTTCTTTGAAACGCGGTATCATTTTATAACATTGAAGCAGGTAATTATATTAAGAGGCTTACGAGTCAAGAGTCTGATAGCTTACATAACAGTGGATACTCGATAAACCTACAATACCTTTATACATTGTCCTTGCCTCTGGCTCTTCTTTGTAGATAAGAATTCATCGTAAAACAGCCTGTTTTCTAGGGAATAGGTAATTACGGCTTGGCTGCCCCCTTACCACGAACTTTTAAAGCAGGGCAGTTAACGTTGTGAAAGCGAGACCCCGCATTACACTGCATATAGCGGCGTCTCGCTTTCACATACTATACGTTAGGTGGGAATATTTTGATAAAAAAGGCTGGTTAAGTTTTTTTTTATGAAATAAAACGTCGCCCCTATACTAGGAATTTGTCCTGTATCGTGGGTGCGCTTCACAAACATGCAATATCACATACAAAAACACCCAGACTCGAATCAAACATCTGTGGATCACACAATTTTTTGTGATTTTTTTGGGAATCGAACCCAGTCCAATTATCGATAAAATAGATATAAGAATGTATTCTCGTGAAGATATTCTTAACTCTGGCTCCAGCGGTGGACTTGCAGACGCAGTCACCAATGGGATCGGAGCAGGAAGGCAACGAGAGCGGCTGCGTGTGCTGAGCGAGCAGCACCACACACACACACCCGCTGACCCCGCACCGCTTCAACGCACAAACGTCATGTATCGATACATCGGACACTCGGGCTGAGATCTATACCGCACTCAGCCTTATCTCAGTCTCAAGCATTGCACGGAGTTATTAAAGTGTTGCGCTTTATAGATCTCGTCCTGAGAGCTATAAAGCGCACTTACAATTGTCTCAGACTTATCTCAAGAGCTAAGCCAAAGGCAAACGCCCACTTCTGGGCCCAAAGTGTTACAGTCATAATAAATAGTAGGAAAAAACCTTTATTTTATGTGAAACCGAAATCACTAAATTGACAGTGGCAAAGTATAGAAAATAATTATTAAAATGTTTGAATTGAATTTCCGTTGAGTTCATGTATTTTACCGTAAAATATTTAAGAAAGTTAAAGCGTCAGTCATTGTCAAAATATAAAATTGCTTCGATTGAGATGAAGTTATGTAGGAAATATTTATTAACTGTCAATCTGTCTGTCTTTAAATATCAGCTGAAATGAAGGCAACTTGCCTTCATTTCAGCTGATAATTTTATCTAACAAATGATCCTAATTTGAAGCTTGCAACAGTTCATCAAATGGGCCCCACGATGTGTGTAAAATGGGTACTGTCCTTTGGTATTTAATTCATTACAATTAAAATAATCATTGGCATTCGTTGTAGATGACACTCAGCAAGTGCGTCGAAAAACGCAAAAGTTAGTTATAACTGTTACACTTTCCTCTGCAAAGATTGAGACTAAGTTAAGTCTGACTGCGGTTTATAGATCTCGGCCTTACTATCGATACAGTTTATCGATACGAAATATTTTGATGTACTGTATTTTTTTATTTGTACTAAAAAATATGAAACGATGAGAGAATTATTTTGAATATTGAACACGCAACGTTGAAATGGCATGTGACTTTAAAATTGCGTACGACACCTATGTAATAAGAATAGAATGAACACAAAACAGACAAATAATGTTGGAATAGACGAAGATCTGTATAACGATTAACGTATTTTAAACCTATTGTTTCGGTTAAATCTCAAGTGTCTAAATGTCGCAATTTGACATTACTTACAGACAAATGTTGCTGTGATTAGACCGAAACTGTGGTTTAATTATACGAGAATTTGCATACAGAACACAAGTGTATCAACTGTCTAGAAAAATAATTTTATAATTGAGAAGACAACTCAAGTGTGATGTCTGAACGAATTTGTGTGAGTTATGGGCAACGTCATAATCATTACATAGGTGTCGTTGATATCAAATATAATTTGTATTGGCTTGTACTAAATCTTGTTTAAAGTCTCGCAAAACTTCTTTTAAAATGTTTTTTTTTTTTAAGATTAAGTAAATATATCTGGTAGATGGAAGACTGGTATTATATTTCTTTAATTTTCAGATGTTGCGCTCCACTTTGGTTACTGTTCAATACTTTATAGAATACTTGTAATAATGGTGTAGGCGTTCCGAACGTGACGAATTAAGCTAGAATCAAACTAGTCCTACGTACGCATCGTATGCAACATTGTAAAGGACAAGTGTGTCTCTAGCATAGATTTTCATACAAACAATCAAATCAAGCGTCCTGATACAATAATGCGTTGCGCACGTTGCGTACGTGGGACCAGTGTGTCTCTACCATTACTGAAGCAAAGAAAACAATGTGAAATAATGTAATGAACACGACACGACAATAGGTTTGGATTCTAGAAAAGTAATCTGCGTAATTTTAAAATGTTTATATTTTAGTCTTTGTAAAAGTTTGTATGACGTATTGACGGTGACGCCATAAAAAGTAGACCAGTGAGGTTACTATGAGCTTGCATTGCAGGCCATTTTCCGCCGTGGAAGCGAATGATCTGCCCTGCCCTGTTTTAAGAGTTCATGGTAAGGGAGCTGCAATGCAAGCTCGTGGTAAGGCACCAGAACTATAATCAAAACATTTTTAAATTATGACGTTGGGTCTTCTTAACTTCCAGTTTAGGGGTAAGTTGCACATTCAACTCAAACTGCCAATAAGGTGAAGTAGGGCACAATAAATAACATGATTTTGTCTCAAAAAGACAAGGGCAATGACTAAACGATGTAAGGTTATTTTGGGACGACATTTTCTAAACAAAAGACACGTGTCATGTCTTATTGAATAGATTTGTGCACTCGATAAAGACCGGAGATTTTTTTGTAAAGGATAACTATTTTGTTCTATGACAGGGGCTCCTGCCGGGTAACTTGTAATGTTGGAGGATGGTGATATGCTTCACTTATTCTTTCAGCTTATTACTGGCCTTGTGGACTTCGAGGAACCTTAACACACCGCCTACTGGACGCCTTGAGCTCCATTGCCTCGGTGTTTCTTAATGGTTATCATTGTTGATCCTGACTTACAGGAGATACAACAGGCATGAGTTGTGGGCTTGTGCTAAAATAAAAAGTACTACCAGTTGAAAAAATTGTACCTAGTCCCAAGTTCATCCTTTTTTTATTGTACATACCTTACTCATAATTGTATTATAATTATTTGCTGAGTTAAATGTTTCTACCACCAAAAACTCAGAAGTTAGTCCTATTTCAATAATGTGCGCGAAAAAGACCCGATCTGTTTCAACTTATAATTAATTTAATTATTTCCGCGAATGTTTAAAAACAGTCAGTGTTGCAATGTTTAAAATATGTATTGCTGAGGGCTGCATGTAGGTGTGGTGAGTGGAGAGGTACCTGCTTCGAAGGTAACGTGTTGACAGCAATACTCCGGAACTAATAAAAGTTCGGACCCTACCATATAATATAAATATTATTTGTACAGTAATTCTTCTACAATATTCTCGTCATTTAAAAATGATACAAGTTACTCAGTTTACATTTATTTATTTGGAAATTGATAGAATTGATCCTCTGGCCCTTACCATGAGCTCTTAAAGCTGGACATTTTCCGTTGTGGAAGCGAGACGCCGCGTTATATTTCACTTAGGGCGTCTTGCTTCGACTTTAAGTTAAATCCCTGCTTTAAGAGTTCATAGCAAGGCAGCTGATTCTGCAGGGGAATTTGCTTTATCCTTCTACAACAGCAGTATTGTGGGCACTTTAAGTTTAACGTTAACATGCATTATAACTATGTATCGAATATTATTTATAATAATGAAAAGACTTGGAAATTGAAGCGTGAAATTGGAGGCGGGACATTCACGTCACAAAACCCCATCGTGGTACATTCAATTGTGAATAAGAATATTTTAAATGTGGGCCATTAGACCTTGATTATTACTGATAACGCGCTAAAACTGTATAATTGGGACTAAAGGAATGTGCTATTATTTAAGCCCTTATCTTTCAATTCCGAGGATTGTAACGTCAATGGCCGATAAATGTACCCATCTGATAAATGTTTGATCGTGGAATGGCCCGCTTTCAATCTACGGCTTAATATAAGCTAGTGTGCGTTCGCCCGTTCCAGCAGACGTGGCTTAAACCCACGTGTAAGTAAGAAGTTTGTAATACATGATTTAATAACGCTAACGTTTATTTTAAGCACAACTTGTGAACTCAGTATTCTTAGTTTCTATGTTTTGAGGAAATGTTTGAAGCGATCGAATTTGATTCTTACAAGGTCAAAATTTTGCATTCATTGCGCTGCTGTTTATCTGTCCTGCCCTCGTACCATGAAGCCTCGGCGTCTCGCATCCACAATGCGGAATGCAGAAAATGCCCTGCTTTAAGAGTTTATGGTAAGGGGGCTGTTATATATCTTTATGACCAGAGACAAACAAGAAGTACAGTATCAACAGATGTTCTTGTTGAAACAAATTCAACCGCTCTGTAAATAAGTGTTTTTTTTTCTTAGTTCGTTTCATTTTTTCGTTAATAGTTTTATGAAGAATTATAACACTATTAATAATTGTGAAATATTGTAGATATCTACATGCAAAATGCAACATGATTTATACAGAGAGATTAATGCGACAGAAATAGAAGCTAGAAAGTCTAAATTATTCAGTTTTTTAATGCGCGTTAGTCCGTAGTAATTGAAAGAAATTAAAGTATACTGTGAATGAATCAACGCTCGTAACACGATTCGACTGGTATGTGTAATTACTTAAAAATCTTGCATCGGTACCTACCTAGTATTTTGAGGTAGGTTAATACGGCCAACAGCAGAAGTAGCCTAACAAGATATGAAGCGTGTTTCACCATCTACAAGTAAAGTGTTGAATAGTTACTTCTTGATTAACGCTAATCGGCAAGTAACAATTACGAGTATCTTCAATCGTATCTCAGTTATAGTCCAGTCATTTCACAATATCTGAGTAGCATTAATCAGGGGATATGATTAATGCTACTCAGATATTGTGAAATTCGTATGAGTAGTTACGGGTGACTTAAATTGGCGGTTGGTCTACTTGACACTTTACTTGCCGATGGTGAAACAGGCCCTAAAACTAAGGTAAAATAATTGGAAGTAACTTATAAATACATAAATATTATTATTATTATAATTTCAAGTTACAGTCTTAAATTATAAGAGTCCAAATGATGATCTGAGAATACGCAAGACTTTACTTTGTAACAAATAGTTCTTCAATTTATAGTATGTTTTTAAATTGTAATGTTTGGCTATGTACTTCTATAGTTGACTGTACCATAATGTTAACCAACTCAATTTACCAAAATATGAGACTACAAATGAGATGGAACTCAAAAGCACGTTAAGACTGAAATCACACTACCGTTTATGCGTATTTAGATTGTATTTTAGTAATGCATAACGGTAGCAAAAATCCTACTTAGTAGGTATAAAATATTTGTATTGTATAATCATGATTATTCCATACTGAGTGAAAACATTCCATACAGGAGGAGTTAGTTTAAAACATTTCTTTGAAAATAAATAAGTTTATACTATATTGCACTATTCCAACAGTGCCCTAACAGAGTGGTGGCCCAGAGGATTCTCTAGAGCCCGTGGCACCTCCAGCCAGATAGACTGACGATGCTGTTACAGTGAAAGATGGATGCAAAAGGCTCAAAACGGGAAACAGTGGCCTTTAAGGGTGCGTATGCCCAGCAGTGGGTCACCTAAAAGCTGTTGATGATGTGTTCCAAAATGCTAGTACCTCCTTGCATAGTAGGAATAGTTACTGCCGAAGACTGGTTTAGACGCTGACAAATAGATACTAATACTTCTCTTCTATGTAGATACACAGGGCAATAACTACGACCTCAAATCGATTCGATAACCAGTGACTGTTACGAGTGTTGACGTCATAGATCAGACTAAGTTGTGACGTCATTGATATACCGCGGTTCTGAAGGAGCCACTAATTTTAACGACTATCTGTAATTAGAGCTCAATTTTATATTGAATAGAGAGGCGGAGAGTCGGCCGCGATACGCAGCCTCGTGGTTATAAATGTTGCTCTGAGTTGTGTCTTGCGATTGTGGAGAGGTTGTTTAACATACAGTCAAACGGAGTAAATAGAAACAGGGGTAATTTGAGACAGAATTGTGAAGAGGATTTCTAAATAAATGTAGGTTATTGCAAGCACTTTAGATGGTTGACAATATGAAACAATAAAAATGTCTTCTAACTTGTCTCTCTGCATTTAACATTGAATGTTAAAATCCTTTTCAATGTTTGTCCTTATTTACCCCGTTTGACTAGTCGTTATAATTCAATGAAGGTATAAAAAAATTTAAAAAAAAACCAAATGCCTTTACATTATTGCATCATTGACAATGATGACTAATTTCCAATTATCTCAAGGACGTTATTTATTTATTAACTACTCTGGTTAACAGATTGTGAGATTTTCTTAGAATTGTATTTTTATTAAGAGACTGGCCTTTCCAGACAGATAACAAGCACAGTCGAACACTGTCTTGTTTTCGATTATATACCTAAAACGCAACATTTATAGGTACATGGTGATATTAAAACTATTTTACATAAGTAGATATTTTGGCTTGAGCTAAAAACAAGGATTTGTACTTTTAATAGACTTCATAATAATCGCAATGTGGTTTATATAAGCTTAACTGCCGCTCCTAAGGATTGTTTTGTAAAATAATACAAAATTAGCATGATGTTCTAAATATTAAATGCGTTTTGATTACAATAAGACCATGTTTGATTTTACAATCTCCAGAAATTTTTACAGTCCTATTCCTGCCGCTGAAAACATAACATCACGCCTGTATTCCCCGAAGGCGTAGGCAGAAGTGTATAGTAGAGAATCACCCTCATTTCGCCAAATAAGTCAGTTCCAATCTTATAGGGGAAAAGCATATTGCCATCAACTGGGCACTAATCCAGACTCCGTGTTGCTACTGAGAATTACCTAATGGAAAAACCCAGTAACACTGCCCGACCCGGGATTCGAACCTAGGACCTTATGCTCAGCAGTGGCGCTTAGCGACCACTACCCCAACGAAGCAGTCCAATCCTGAGACTGAAGATGCTTGCAAAGATATTTTTTAATAAACCTCGCCCCAAACTAGGAATTTCTCTTGTATCGTGGGTGCGTTACACAAACATGAAATATCACGGACACAAAGACCCGGGACAAACATCTGCGGATCACACACATTTTTGTCCCGCGCGGGGTCACAAACCCGCAGTGCGTTACCCAGCAGTCTAATTGTTTAGCGAGTTCACCAATCAGGTCGTCAAATTGATTTAATCAAGTCCAATAGGAATTGGACAGCACCGGGTAGGAATCTTTCACTTGTTCTTTATTATACCATCATGACATCTAAATAAGTAGGTAATGCAATGTTCTACCGACCGAATTTCGTTCACGGCAGCACTTGACATCTTCCATAATATTATAGTGCACAAGTATGCGCGCAAAAAGGTGCACTCTATTCCCTTACTCTCATAGTTTGACGACCTGATTGGCGTAGTGGCTAAGCGATTAGACTGCTGCGCTAAAGGTTGCGGGTTTGATTCCCGCACGGGGCAAAAATTTGTGCGATCCACATTTGTTTGTCCTGAGTCTGGTTGCGATATCTGGTATGTGATATTTCATGTTTGTGAAACGCACCCACGATACAGGAGAAATTCCTAGGGTGGGGCGACGTTTTTTTTTTTTTAATAAAAGTCCGATGGGACGGTGGACCAACACAATCTGACTGACACATCGACTGGTGAGAGATCAGGCGCAGGACCAACGGTTTAACGTGCCTTCCGAAGCACGCTAGGGCACATGACATCTACCATAATAATAACCCATAACCCGCAGGTCACATCTACAGCTCATAGCGTTATCAAATACTTTAATGATTAAAACTTACAAATAACTTACTCAACCTTTTTATTTGTGACTACATATTGCTTACACGATGGCGCAACAAATTTCATCATTTCAAACTAGATCTAAGAAGAATCAAAATACCATCCATTTTAGGACAGTTTCATAGACTGTATTGTACGACAGAAACAATTATTAATAGATAATGCAGAAGTAGAAAACTTACATTCAGTTATTTAAGAAGCTGTCTCGAGAAATTAATGGAATTATGACTAAAAATAAGTTGATCGGTTTCAAGTATGGGTTGTCGCCTGTTGTGCAATATAAATTGTGACGCAATTATAATGATTGCATCACAATTAACAAAAGTTGTTACTATGGCATTAGATTAAGGTTTCAATTGCAACATATTAACCTAATAAATTCAAGTTAAATTAAATACTTGTGTTTTAAAATCACATTTCTGCAATAAAAATATTGAACAGAATTTCAAGTGTGTATAGCTAACGGAAGTTGGGTCGTTTATTTGTCCTGTACTTAATCTAGGTAGATATTACTCGACGTGTTAGTCATACATCCAGAATTTTTGCAAACAGATAGATGTGTTATGCGTCATTCAAGAACCACCGGATTGATATGCGACTAGTTAAGTAATAATAATAAAGAAAGTCCTCATATTATTCACCATAATTATATGCCGGACAAGAGTCGCTCAACATAGATAGGATTGGCAGGGACAAAGGGAGGCCTATAACCAGCAGTGGGTGACACCGGGCTGAAATGAGGATGATATGCCGGTTATACTCCCGGTGTGGCAGAAGGTGGCTGGTTTCGGCAGCACGCGTCGCCGCGTTGTTCATGAATAGGGACTCCATTTGAGTCCGAAACTAGTCGGGCATTCCCGAATATTGACGGGAGTAAAACCGGCATATATAGTAAAGAAAATAAGTATAACTAAGCTGTTACAAATAGTCAATTGTACCCAGGAAATACCATTAAGATTATGTGTTGGTACCGTTTTATTTTTGGAGGAACGTGGAAAAATATTAGTTCGATTTATATACAATATCTTTTGCCGCCGAGAAACCTGGCGTTAGTTAGTAATAGTATGGAGTAAGTACATAATTGGTATGGTAATAGATACGGTGAGACCCCATAGTTACTAGGATCGCCATTTTTACTAGGATCTTTGCCTATCCCTACGGGGATTACAAGCGTGATTGTATCTATTTGGCCCGACTTGAGCTTCTTAGCGACACAAGAGCCACAGTCGTATAAATTACTGTTTCATTATAGACTGCAAGTGAAGTAATACATTGTGTGACGCAATATGTAGTGTAATGTCTGTTGTATTGTCTATTAATAGCATTAAACAATATTGTTTGAGGAATAATTTATCCCTTTTATGTACTAGATTGAGGCAAAGCACACGAAAAGCTCCCCAAGCCGCTTGCCAAGCGTGGGGATTATGGCAAAACACCCTTCTAAAAGGAGGAGGCCTTCGTTCAGCAGTGGACGCCTTACGGCTGATGATGATGATGATGATGACACGAAAATGAATGAATGTGATTCATGCCCCGCCGAGGCCGCGCGCCGTCTGAAAAAATGTGACGTTCAAATCTTCTTTGGACAATACATCACGTAGCGCACGCTGCCGCGAATACCGGGGAGGAACCGCATCATTGATACTGCGCGCTAGTGTTGCCATACTCAGATTAAAATATCTACCATTTTACATGTTTTTTTTTTCGGAAGTGTCTCTCGCAGTTAGCTCTGAGGGAGCTGTTACTGCTTAACCGGACGATTGGCGAGATCTAATACAAGGCCTCCAGCCAGGCATTTTACATGTATGCAATAAAATATTATTTTGTATAATTTTAGGTAGGTATATATTTATAATTAAATGATACTTTTTTTAATTCGTAATATGTATTTATGGTTATTTATATTAATCGAACTATTAGGATGTACTAGTATATTTTGTGAATATTATTTTAGACAAACCAGCCCCCCTAGACAAGTTGCAAAACGCTTGACGAATAGAAATCGAATAGAATGAAAAATGTATGAGTTTGTCATGAACAAACACTGACATGACATGTCATCGATAACATAGTCAAAACATTATGTCTTCCCCATACATTTATCATTCTATTCGATTTCTTATCGTCAACCGTTTTGCTATTTGTCTAGAGGGGCTGATCAACACTAATTCATTCCTTTTTTGTAAGGTCTTTATTTGAACATTACCTATATCGTCGTTATAAACAGATACAAAACCGTTTGATCGGTTTGACTGTAGGAACTAAAGTCACTAACTTAAATTATAATTTTAACAGTAAAATGCGGACACTAATATCTTTTACTTATTTAGATACCTATAATGAACATGGTACCTAATAATAAAACTTGCTATTATAGCTTGGTTTCGCCTATTTCATGTTTATAATTTTGCATGTTGCACCTCTGGTGTAACTAAATAGTTAAACAAAAATATATCAAAATCACAGTTCGCGAAATAATAATATTTATTCTGACATAGTAGAAAATACTTTTATCTGGTCACATTTTCTGAAACCGCCCGCTATCGTTTATTATTTTATTCTATTTATATACGTCCGAATCGCGCTATTTAACGCAATATGACGCGAGCGCGGATGTAGCAATGTCAACTCTATTTGTATGTAGATACGTTCGCAAATTTATAACAAATATTGGTCGCGGCGGTCTTATTGGAACCCAAATTCGCGATCGACGTGCACGTATATACGAAGGCTGTCGTCAGTAAAATTTAAAACATAGTTATCGGCGTCTGCGCAAGTCACACCTGAAGTTAGGTTCGCAAATCAGAAATTATCAGAAGTACTCTAAATTATTAATAATTTATTTTTTCTGCTAAAGTGCTAAGTATTAAAGGTAAGTAAAAATTGTGATTTATATGGAATAGTTTGTTTTAAATATTTTAACATCAATAGCGTGGGGTGATGAAATAATTTATTCACTTGCTGAAATGATTTTGGGTGTGCCTTTTACAACAAGTATAACCGTCATTTAATTTAAGTAAATAAGCGTATATAACGCCTATTGTTTCATTACAGGCGATACATGTGGTTTAGACACCGGTACAGAGTTTTCGAAAATTCGTTTCTTTGTTTTGTGAAATGTTTTAATCATTTAAAGCTCGTGATAAGTTTTGTGTCAAGTTTAGCGTATAAACCCTGTATCCTAGCAATCGCATTACACGTTTAATGTTCTTTCTTGGGGTGCAGGTAGAGAGCCTGTGTGAGTGATGAGTGATGACTGGTACTACTGTACTTACAGTCCTACACCCGGCGCAACTGGGTGGTCAACCGAGCTAGGTTGGTTGCATGGCACATGGTACCGAAGAGGAACTTGTTGTTGCTATAATCTCTACACGTCCTGCCCCCATACCATGATCTCTTAAAGCAGGGTAGTTTACGTTGTGGAAGCGAGACGCCTCATTACATCGCAAATAGTGGCGTCTCGCTTCCAAAACGTAAACTGCACTGTTTTAAGAGTACATGGTACGGAGGCTGACCCGTTTCCATGTGTATTTAGCTCAGACGGATACAGAAGTACTTTCCTCACTTTCCGATTATATCTATCCGATTTTAGAACATTTAATCGAAGACTTTCTCTACTCATTTTACTGTTTATTTATTATTCTTGTATAACTATAAATATACTATCTTCTTCTTCATATCGGCAAGCCAATAACCACAAAGAATATGTCATGCCGTGGTGTGGAGATTGGTCAGCATTGTTGGTAGCGAGGTATACCGCCCAGGGAGCGCCGGACGAACTTAAGTATCGTCACTCGTGGAGGCTCTCTACTTGCACCCCATCCGTTTATAACTTAAGTAAATAAACTACGTTAATGTGAAAATGTTATCGAATAACTTTCCAAATTTAGGAATCGAATCGGCCTTTGCACTGTTTATTTATGCGATTATCATAGAAAAGCGATGCCCCTGAAATCATGATTATATTATCGGAATCATAATTATTTATCTTAGTTACTCGTACCTACTCGTGTACGGCTACATTTATGCGTTTTGAGTTGTAGATAAGATAAACGTTTTGTAAATCGCATATCATGCCAGCAAGAGACTAGGTGGAGCCACTGTGTTTGTGTTTATGTAGCCGCCCTAAGACGTATCTACTTCCATAATTTCAACGTTACGAGCTCCAGCGGTTTAGGCTGTGTGATGATCGATCTCGCTCTTTAGTACCATGAAGCATCGAACAAAATTAAAAAATATAGGTAGTCTTTTTATTTGACTTATAAAATATAGAAAACATTTTGTAATAATACATTCAAAGTAATTGGATTCCGAGGCTTTTTAATGCTAACGGACTAAATTATTATAGGAAGGTAATTCCTTATCTTAACAGCTAGCGTTATAAATCTCGGTACTAAAAAAGTAACTATTTATCTATGTAGATGTACTCAAAACACTTCTACTAGATTAGTTGTATCTATAAATAAACCCGGTTGGGAGAGCTCTACTAGCGAACTACTTCAGAACATTGTAAACGTAACGTATACAATAATTTACAAGCATTTTGGCCGAATACTATCCAGTCTTGTTACCGAGCAAGGGAGTTTGTGTAAACAAACAACTATCCTATACATATGTATAATTATATACAACAAAGGTCTTCTACATATGGTTTGGTTGATGAACAACCTGGTGTCAGAGATTAAACCGCCTGTAGGCCTCCGACATGGCTTTACACACCGTTGAAAATTCTTTCAGGTGTGCTGGTTTCCTCACGATGTTTTTCTTCACCTTCAACAAAGTTATTATAATATATAGTTTATCCAAAGAGTTGCCATACTGCAGTATTACATAATTTTCTATATCTAGTAATCGAGCTGACTGGTCAGGGACCGCCAGACGTATTACTTTTTGTTTTTAAAAACGTCGCCCCACAATATTAAATTCTCCTGTATCGTGGGTGCGTTTCATGAACATGTAATATCACAAACACAAGCACCCAAACTCAGGACAAATATCTGCGGATCGCAAAATTATTCTGTCCCGTGCGGGTATCAAACCCTTAGCGCAGCAGTCCAATCGCTTAGCCACTGCGCCAATCGGGACGTATTTAAGTACTTTAAATTTTATGGAGTTTAAAATGAGACAGTTTATAAGGATCTCGATATGTTTCATATCGAACGTTATCTACACATTTTTTTTATTAAAATCCGATTGGAACTTCCTGTAATACTGACAAATACAAAACACTGGTAAAGAAATCCTTACTGCATATTATGACATGGACGAACTACACAAACGATCGTCTTTTCTAATTAAGATTAGATAAATCTAGATTACAAATCGTACAAAACACAACGCGGGCAAAGGAATATGTTACCGTAAAACCTCTTTCATAGTATGGACGTCTTTCACCCACATAAAAACCTAAAGTACTCGTAGATACTGTATAGTGTAATAATGACTGCCTCGTTGGTCAACTGGTCTCACAACGCGACTCCTGAGCGTCACGCCCTGTGTTAAATTTCTGAGCCGGGCAAAGTGTAAACGGTTTTTTCATTAGATAAATCTCAGCACGGAGGCTGGATTTGTGCCCGGTTAATGGCAACAGGCTCTCTATTTCTTATGACCTATGACGTGACTGACAAAATGGAGGTGTGCCATATCACACATATACCATGCCTTTTCGAAACAATGAATACAGGAGTGATCTTCTTCTTATAGTATGGTTGATGAACAACCTGGTGTCGGACTTTAAACCGCCTGTAGGCCTCTGACATGGCTTTACACACCGTTGAAAAATTACTTACTTGTGCCGGTTTCCTTCACCGTTTTTAGCAACTGATAACTAATTTAGGTATAATACGCACATGAATTAGACAAGACATTGGTGCGTGCCGTTGTTTGATCTTGCGACCTTTGACTTGGAAGTCCAACGGTCATTCAACTCGGCTATCAGTGATTTTAGGTAATGTGACGTCATGTTATGTCTTCAGTGTCGACTACCATGGGTTCCCAAGGAGAGCGCGGCTGCGGCGTGCAGGTCGTGAACCTAGGGGAGGGGGCGGAGCGCTACCAGCTGAACCTGGAGGCCCTGAGCAACATCCTGCTGCGGCCCGACGTGCGCGACCGCGGTGTCGTCGTCGTCAGCGTCGCAGGCGCATACCGGGGCGGCAAATCCTTCATCCTCGACTTCTTCCTAAGATACCTCAATGCTCCGGTGAGTATTTTGTAACCGGTGAAGTCGAAGTCTAATGTCTTGCCCATTTAAACTGTGAAACATGAAAAAATAATGTATTTATTTTGAGTGCAGGATTTCTCGAAAAATTTAATCTATACTTATAATAAAACTGTAGAGAGGTCAATTCTGTACATTGAATATATATTCAAAATTATTATTGGAGGATAACTGGTGATCGATACTGATGCCAAAAATGCAATTAGTAAATTTTTTGTCGGTCTGTCTGTCTGTCTGTCTGTCTGTATGTGCACGCATGGGTCAAAAACTACTGAAGGGATTTTAACCAAACTTGGTACGATTGTAGTCCATACGCCTGGGCAGGTTATAGGCTATATAACATAACGCTAAAACACATAGGAGCTGAGCAGTAACGATAAATTTGAAGCAAGTCGGATGAAAATGCGCTTTCGAGCTCTTATCCTCACATACGTCGATCATACACCAAAAGTATGTATTACAAAAATGATGGTCTCTAAAAGATCTACAAAAAAGTCCTTAATAGTATATATCTATCTTTTATAAATTAGCCACAATAACGTGTTTAATCGTTAGGCACTTCTTCAAGTGTATTAATAAAATATATAAATATATTGTATTTCACATAGATATATCGTTATCAAACTCCAATATTCAAAAAGTACACTTTAATATCTATTTTATAAAAAAAAAAAGAAATCTGTATATAAGATATAGATGAAATAAAACTTCCAAATCTCGCCGCACCAGTATGGGTACGGCGGTATAAATGGTTTTTCTTTTTTTAAATTGAATGTACAGACACGGGTCGTTTACGATTTTATTATATGTATAGATATAGATTTTTTCTCATTACTTATTTATTTATTTATTCTTTATACAAGAGGTGTACAAGGCGGACTTAATGCCTTAGGTATTTTCTACCAGTCAAACCTTTGGGTAGTTTTCATTACCTCATAGACAATTGTAATTCTCGCAGCAAGTAACACATACGGTTCTCCGGAACTTATTTCTGTCAAAGTAATTTAACGACTTCTAGCTCAAAGGCATCCTTCAGCTGTAACATCTTTTTTTTTTTTTTTTTAAAACGTCGCCCCACACTAGGAATTTCTCCTGTATCGTGGGTGCGTTTCACAAACATGAAATATCACATACACAAACACCCAGACTCGGGACAAACATCTGTGGATCACACAAATTTTTGTCCCGTGCGGGAATCGAACCCACAACCCCTAGCGCAGCAGTCCAATTGCTTAGCCACTGCGCCAATCAGGGCGCCATTGAGGCGGACATTCTAGCAGCAAGATAGATTTTCTATCCTGTGTATAACGATTTCGGCTGAGTGTACAGCCTTATGCTTCGCCATGACCATCAACATCAACCATTACCATTGACTCACGCAGTCTTAAAGTAGCCTTTAATCTTACGAATACTTAGCTGCTTCTTACACGCACACACAATCGTACGACGCTTACTCTTAGGTCACGAGTTCTCTATAAATTTTGTCTGTTGAGATACTGATACATTGGGAACACCAAACCTAGCGAAATTGTGGGAGTAGGTACAATATGTGCACCTCTGCCTACGCCTTCGCGGAATACAAGCGTGTCGTTGTCGTATGTTTTATAACAATATTTTTTATAAGAGTCAACTGCAATGATTCCCTATTTTAACTTAATTACGAATAAACCGACACACAGACAAAATATCCAAAATAATAGAAATGGGTTGTATTGTATAGGTTTCTAAAACGTCGCCCCACACTAGGAATTTCTCCTGTATCGTGGGTGCGTTTCACAAACTTGAAATTTCACTTACACAAACACCCAGACTCGGGACAAACATCTACGGATCACACTTTTTTTGCGGGAATCGAACCCACAACCATCCTCTTAGCCACTGCGCCAATCAGGTCGTCACGGTTGTCTTTTATCCTTGGTATTTTTTTTTCTACAGTAGTTTCAATGTACAAGAACTCAGAAACGCACAAAACGGATTTATTTATGTTCTCTTCTTCAGTTATATATTATTTTCAATAGACTTTCTGTAACTTCCGTAACTACCGTTCAATTTTTGCGGTTTTTTTTTAAATACCGGAAAGTATTCTTAGTTAAATAAGAGGTTTAAAGATTTTTAACCTACTTAAAAAAGCCTGCCTGGTAGGTATTTTTTTCTGTTAAAAGTTCAATTTACTACTGTATACTGGTGTTTTATCCGAAATACACGCGGACGAAGTCGCGGGCAACGGCTATACATGTAATAAAATAGTACGGCATGGCGTAAAAACTACTAAATCGAATTCGCTCAATCTTAGCTAATATATTAAAAACAATTTAAAAATACTTTTGCTGTTTCCGAATTTCCACGCGGACGGAGTCGCGGGCACATCTAGTGAGCACTATAACGATTGCCTACCTATCCATTCGAATACAACCTGCGAGATAATTATATTATGCAAAGTATAATATCATAAGAACAAAACTTGGAAATGGATCTTAAGACTAATTTAATTAGTACCTACCTATTACATAAAATACGTATCACATTTGTTAGCGCGCGAGCCAATTGAGCGGTGAATGGTTGGGCAGAGAAGACGACCCATTGGAGGGCTTCCACTGGCGGGGAGGCGGCGAGCGGGATACCACCGGGATCAACCTGTGGTCGCAGCCGATCCTTACCACCCTGGAAAGTACCGGCGAAAAGGTGGGTACCTGGGTACATCCTTTACAAATACGTGATACTTGCAAAACTGGAAGATAAAACTGAACTTTGTACCCTTTTAAAACTTACTGCGCGCATGGATGTAAGATTTGGCAAAGCTGGTTAGCTAGGTCAGGTTTAAAAAAAAATATTTCTTAAGAGTACTGCCAACATTTGGTCAAAACACATGCCCTAATAGCTTTATTGAACGAACTTTCAAGCGCGAATTTAAGCACAGTTGTTTGTAAAATGTTGAAATTGTTAAAGCTTAAACGCGATTTATTTTCTACCATAAGATTTTTCGGTTGTATACTGTAAACTGTATAGTGGCTCTACTGTGTCTCGATGACCTAATGACCGCTTCAGAAAACTTTGTGGCCATTGAATTTTGGACCAAATTAATTTAATCTTATTTAGATCTGTCTTCTATTATATTATTACAATAACTCATATTGCTTTTTGCCATCGAAACGCTAAGAAGAAGTGTCAGGCTCTCTGCTACAGCCTCTGTGTGTCAGGTGGTGGTGCTGCTGATGGACACGCAAGGTACCTTCGACACGGAGAGCACCATCGGGGAGAACTCCACCATCTTCGCGCTGTCCACTCTGTTGTCGTCGGTGCAGATCTACAACCTGTCTGGCAACATCAAGGAAGATGACCTGCAGCACTTGCAGGTCAGATGTCCGGCTGTTTGCGGAATATTTGATACCCGGTTTTTTTACCGGCTGAATTTTTATGCCGAAATCTTTTCTTGTGAAAGTGTGTCTGTGTCTCTAAATAGGGTATTAAAAACATTATCTTGTGACTTGTATACCATTATGAAAACTGTAGTCTACGATACGATACTGCGACTAGATTGGGCACAAGACCGCATGACACCAATATGGTTTTACGTAGTACCTAAAAGTTTTTTTTATTTTATGGCAGTTGTTCACGGAGTACGGGCGGTTAGCGTGTGACGGCGAGGGCAAGGCCTTCCAGAACCTGACGTTCCTCGTGAGGGACTGGATGAGCGACTACGAGCATGCGCACGGCTACTCCGGCGGGAGGGACCTGCTGGAGAGAAGACTGGAGGTAACACTGCCTCACTGCTGATCTACCCCGCTATTGTACCATAACTACCATATGATGCCTCTGGCTTTGAGTGATAGTTATTGATAAAGGATATACAAGAAATGCAATATACTTGTCACCACACCTGTATTCCAAAAAGGGGTAGGCAGAGGTGTATAGTACGCCCACTTTTCGCAAGTTTATTTATAGATCCTAATGTAATAGGACGCGAACTTATTGCTATCAACCGGGCACAAATGCAAACTCCATGCAGCTGCTAAGAATTACCTCATGAAAAACCTAGTAACACTTTGCCCGACCGGGTGTCCCAGATCTCATGCTCAGCAGACGCGCTTAGCGACCACCAGAGTAACGAGACGTCAATTAATGATTTGTTTTTTAACGGCTGAGGTGACAAAAAGGTTTCATTGCTCCAATATCTTACCTTTAATGATTTAGCAAAACGTCTGTGTAGAATAAATTGTTCTTACTTAGCATTTGTGTGCAGTCCTGAGTGCTGATTGACTGCATGTCGCTCAAGTCCGATCGTCATGACCTGAGAAGTGTTTGTGTTAAAAAACAAAAAGCAACAATTATTTATTTATTATTATTATAAGCCCGTACTGTCCCACTGCAGGGGTAAGGCCTCCCTTCCCTCCTTCCACTTCCACATACATCTATCATTACAGGGAGTTATAACCTAATAAAATGGCGTAGTAAACAATATTAAAGATAAAAACTTATATTAACATAATTTGTTTCCAGTCTAAACCCAAGCAGAAGGAACAGTTGCGTGAGGTTCGTGAGCACATCCGAGCGTGCTTCGACCAGATCAAGTGCTTCCTGATGCCACACCCAGGACTCGACGTCGGCAAGAAAAACTTCAACGGATGTCTCCGTGGTTAGTGTTAATATCTTACTAATCCTTCTTCATTTCCTACATGACATCTACGAATATTTAAAGTAAAGTTTGTGTGCATGGATGGATGTGTGTTACCCCTTCATGCAAAACTACTGGACGGATTTTAATGAAACTTTACAATAATATAGCTTATATAAGGGGAGATATTTTGGTCCTTTGGAAACATATTAAAAAACCTTAAGCATAAAGTAACTGGAACGTTTACAGTGACGAGTCTGCAGATGCATGTAACCACCTGAGTGTAGAAGATATATGACCGAGGCCTCTCTTGTTTAATAAAACCGATTTAAAAGTTATAGCAAACGTTTTTAAAAATGTCACCATATTACCTCTATCACTAAAATATCTAATTTTACCCTACATCAAAATATTACAAACTAATTTATCTCATCTCATCCAAGTTACTTGCAATTGATGTACTTTACGTAAGTATATTTGAAATACGGAACTGGACGGGTGCGCAAAAGTTGCGTACACCTACACAAGTCATGAGGGTTTCCCCAGCCAAAAAGGGGTAAACCTAAAGATATTTCCAACAAAAACTACACTTGTTTTTATTTTTCTTGTGGCAATTGAGTCGGGCTACACAAACACACATATGTTACTAGTGCGCTTATTTTGAAGACTCGAAAATATCCCACTTGGGTCAATTTATCTAGCAGTGACTGGCTAGCCTGAGTGACGTTTGTCATGTGCGCGCAAGTGTCAAACACAAGTGTATTATTTTACTCTGGTTGCAATTAAGCTATCTCTTTTTACACGACTGCCCAAAAAAAGGAGTGTAGGTAATGTTTTCAGGGTTCATGTATGTATGTATGTAAGTTTCTTTATTCCACCATAACTTCTAAATGTCTAAACCATTTTTTATGTATGGAGTGTCGTTAGAATCCTTACACTATCGGGAGTAACATAAGCTATAAAAAAATGAAACATAAAAAAATATAATAAAAAAAAATATTATACATATAATTACTATATTTTTTTATTCGTCTTTGTCAAGTTGTATGATTATGTGTGTGTGCAGTTCGGAACACTTTTCTCGTTCAATTTGTTAGCTTATAACAGTTATAACGTATCTATACTTTTTGACATATCACTGGGTAACATTTATTTTAGATATTAGTGAGAAGTTTCGATTGGCTCTTCTGGAGTTGGTGCCTTCCCTGTTCGATCAAAGTAACCTGACGCTGAAGAGGATCAGCGGCGAGCGAGTCAGGGCGCGCGACCTAGTCGACTACTTCAACAAGTACGTGGACATCTTCAACAGCGATGAGATGCCTAAAGCTGTCACCATTTTTAAGGTTGGTCTAAAATGTATACAGATTTATTTCTAAGAGAAAATTATTTGAATGTTTATTAACTGCTTTATCTTTATAATTTATTTAGGCCTTAATCGGTGGAGCGTTTTTAAGAGAATAGCAATATGTACTGTT
The DNA here is from genome assembly GCA_905340225.1 of Abrostola tripartita. Taxonomy (NCBI): domain Eukaryota; kingdom Metazoa; phylum Arthropoda; class Insecta; order Lepidoptera; family Noctuidae; genus Abrostola; species Abrostola tripartita. The sequence continues at coordinate 2,969,587 of HG996487.1, read as the reverse complement.
TTTTTTTTATATTTCTTATTAAACAATTATATAATCCATTACATGGGTTTAGAATAAATAACACCAAGCTTATGTGTATGTAAATAGATTATATATAACACTAATGGACCCACACTAGATACATTTCCGACATAGATTTGTTCAATAAGTATTTGCTAACGTGCGCAGGCGACTGCGGAGGCGTGCATGACAGCGGCGGTGCGCGAGGCGCGCGAGCTGTACGAGGCGCGGCTGGAGGCGCGCATGCGCACGGAGGTGAGCCTGGCCCGCGCCCTGCTGCGCGCGTGCCACGAGGACGCATGCGCCGCCGCCCTGGGCCTCTACCACGGGAAGAGGAAGCTCGGCGCGCAGCAGGACATCGACTACCATCTCGAACAACTCAAAAAGGTAAGCCTAGACTCTTTGTTATAACAACTTACAGATTATTCATTGGATTTTGAATTCTATGCCGTAGATATAAGGTACCATTATACGATTAAATTATAAATGATTTTTATTTTGCAAATAGGTTTACAGGAAACACTTTTACACGTCATTCTTTTTTAAAGACTATATGGCTTCGGCATTACCTAATTGACTTCTGAGTTCTACCCCTGAGAAAAAATTCCGAAACTAAGGTGACAAAGTCTCTTTTAAAGTCCAGATAAGTTGAGTAAATTTTGTGAAAAATAGTGTAGGTGGTCTTATTATACTTGATTATACGATAATAGTAGGTATAGTACTAAAGTTAAAATTGACTTCCAAGAATACATTGTTAGTACAAGAAGCTAATTTAAACGTGTAAAAACAATGTTTTATCAGGAGCTGGAAGCTTGTCTGTCGCTCTACACCTGGAACAACGAGGCTAAGGTCCGGGACACTGTTGCCGCTGCCAAGAAGGCTTACGAAGACGCCGTTAGTGGCGTTTGTGAGGTCCAGTCCCGGCTCTGTATGCACCCCGTGGACCTGAAAGACCTGCATGTTGATGCCATGACCACAGCACTCACACTGTTCGACTCCGCGAGGGAAGTGCCTGAAGACGCAGAAGACGAAGAAAGGACTGATTTAGTGCTGGTAGGTTATGTAACATGATCTTGTATGATAACTACTGTTTTATTATACTAGACTAGCTTCCGCCCGCGACTTCGTCCGCGTGGATTTCGAATGTTTTATAGTCTCCTCGATAAATGGACTATCCAACATAAGAATAATTTTTCAATTCGAACCAGTAGTTCCTGAGATGAGCGCGTTCAACCAAACTAACAAACTCTTCAGCTTTATAATATTATATTAATATATAATATATATAATACATAGCTTATATATAATACATAATGACATTGCAGGGTCTAGAGAGCCTGTTCGAGCATTTGACCAACCTAAACGAGCAGAACAACAGAAGCGCGGTGCTGGAGGCTCGGGATGCTTACGTCACGCGCATGAAGCTGCAGGTGGACCTGGCGGGGGTGAGCACCGAGCTGCTGGCCGCGCAGCACAAGGGCGCGCAGGACGCCGCCGCAGAACTGTTCTACAACAAGAGGAACCGACACACCACGCACGAAGACGACGAGTTCATGGAACAGCTGCTGCAGGTAGGTTTTACGTAATTATTTATTATACTAGCTTCCGCCTGCGACTTCGCCCGCGTGGATTTCGAATGATTTATTTTTAGCCTTTCTCGATAAATGGGCTATTTAACGCTTAAAGAATTTTTCAAATCGGACCAGTAGTTCCTGGGATTAGCGCGTTCAACAAGCAAACAAACAAACTCTTTAGCTTTTTATTATTAAGTTTAGAAATCTTCCGGTTATACTCTAATATATCTCATATAACCGGAATATATAGTACGAAAGCACTCACGAAAGTTACCTATTTGTAGAAGTTAAGGAAGCCTAAAGTAGTAACGTGTAAAGGGAAAGTTTTCAGTCGTAGGTATGGTTTTATTCAAATCAGACAAAAAATAATACCAGCCTATAAAATGTGGATCTCTTTCATATAAAGAATGAATGAGACAATCATTGACTCACTCAATTTCCAGGAAATCGAGAATTGCTACGGTGACTTTGAGAAGCAGAACGTGAACAGCAACCGCATGGCGATGCAAGTGGCGGAGTACAAGTACAACAACCACATCTCGTCGGCGTGGGGCCCGCAGTCCTGCTGCTTCCACCCGCGCGCGCTCGCGGCGCTGCACGAGGAGGCCGCCAGGGCTGCCATCGCGCAGTTCATCGCCAACCGGACCACCAGCGAAAATGATGACTTTGAGGAGAAACTGCGGAAAGTATGTTTGTTTTTTATTTGCTTAGGCTTATTCCTTATCAAAGTAGTATCGTGAAATAGAGATCTTGCATCGTGATTTTTATAAGACCTATAGTTATTTTCGAACCTTGCCTGGCACTAGGTTTTTCACCTGAATTTTGGGTGCGTTTCACATACATTCATAAATTATTACGTAACAAGCTGATTTTTAAACTAAATAAGTCTAATTTACATTATACAGCTATATGGATAGCTGAATGATAAATATTTTGCAAAAAAAATTATACTAAATGATTCACAAAATCATAAATTAATTAATTACAAAATATGATGTCTAAGATTAATTTCTACATGTTGTCGGCTTAAAAAATTACCATGTATTCTCAATGAACTTATAGATCCTAGACAACCGCTACTGCGAGCTGCAGAGGGTGAACGAGTTCAACAACGAGCAGGCGTTGGACCTAGCCTTCAACGTGTACACTACGAAGATGGACAAGCACAGCCAGCCGTCGCTGGTGTCGATCTTCGTGGCTCCCTTCATCGTCAAGCTGCTGGCGGGGCTGCCGACCTTCCACGCGCGGTCCAAGCGCGCCGCCGAGGAGGAGTTCAGGCACCGGCGCCGCGGCCGGGACTACGATGATGACGAGTACTTTGAACGCCTCACTACGGTATGTATACATGAAGGGGCAGCCATCCTCGTGATCGGGACTTCAAACTACGACTTATAGGTAGATTTTTGAAGTCCGCGGCCGATCGTAGCCGCACACCGTCGATCGCATGCGACAATAGTCATGTGACACTCGATGTAAAAATGTAAGTGCCCAGGTGCGGCTGTCGCAGACCTCGAAGTCGTCGCTATACGTTTAGTCATTTAGCTTAGTTCGATTTTTGTCGCATGCGTCAGCCGAATGCGATAGAATTCGAGCGGTTGCGATCGACCGCAAATGAAAGAAGTCCTTTTTTATATTTGACAGTTTTCTTCATACATGCTATGAGAAATGCTTTGTCAAAATTAGGTATATGGATCATTTAACTAGGTAGGTTTTGAAATTTTGTTTGAGACGAGATTTTTTTTTGCGAAAACATATTAAGTTGATCCCTTAAAGAGTATTGTTCAATTCAATGATCTGAACCACTATCACATACTAAAGTTCCACGGATTTTTGATACACGTTGTACAGTATTCTACTCCAGATATTTCCTTAAAAAAAACTTTTCTGACTCCTGTTACACAGGTTATAAACCTAGCACAGGTGTCAGGGTTTCACATATTAAAATTGTACCTACATATTTTTGTGTCAAAAATATTTTTATTATTAATGACCTGATATTTTTGGTTTTCAGAAAATGGAAAATGCCTATCAAAACTACAGGAATCCGTTGCTGGCTTTTATGCGAGAGATTGGCCTTCCTCTAGATTAAGGGGTAGCAACACTCAGGCCTACATAGTCATGTCGCATGGGCCGAAGGTATGCGAACGCAGTCCTCGCCGGTTGAGGATACTTGTTTAATGGGACCCATACTTAATTTCAAGTAACATTAGATACCTAATTAATATATTAATTATACTTAAACAAAGTTCTTATAATGCTACAAGAAAAATGAAATAATTTGTAAAGTACCTATTTATTAGTAGGTACTGTGGATAAAACTAAATTAAACTCTATTCTATTCAATTAGTATTTTAAAAAAACCTACATGAAGTTATAGATCTAATTTTATTATTTTTACAAAACGTATTTAGATATATTATCAACTGAGGCCTTTTACTAGCTCCAATATAAAACCACAATGGATTTTTAATTCATGGGAATCACAACACTTATTCACATTTCACAGATCTTAGATCACTTACATTTTTTTTTTACCAGTGACCTTATTAATGGATATGTTGACAACTAAATTGACTTGAAAAATATGAACCAATCGTAATCTCATCCGTCTAATCCGTTGTAGGCAATGAAGTATAGGTAGGGTTGACTACTTTTAAGCCATAAAACATGTTAATTACCGGCAATTCCTGTAATTTCAAACTAAAGTTTTGTTTCAGTCTCGTGTCGATGTGTAATGTGTCATTTTAACATTATTTTTTTGCGAACATATGTCATTTTGACAGCAAAATGACTAGATGACCGATTATATAGACCGAAACTTAGTTTTAACTTACGATTATTGCCGGCTGATAGCTAGTTAATGATTACATTTACATATAATAGAGGACATGTCATTCAATAAAATGTTCACTAAAATAGTTTTAATTTACACTGACTTTAGATCTCTGCTTTCTACAAATTGTGTTTTGTTATGTAGAGATTTTCATTTTGTACAGATTTTCTAATAAAACATATGTATATACAAATATAGCAGTGTTTTAATTAATTAAAACGCGCCCTATAAATGATTATAAAAGGATATTAAGACAAACCAACAAAAAACTTTAATTGAATTTATTTCAAAATTATTTACAAAATGTCAGTAGATTTGATTAGAAGCATAATCATATTATTTTACCATCATTTCATATCGTTAGTAATATTACGTGATTTTAATTACATTTCATTTGGATGCACGGTAGTGTGCAGCCAAGATCGGTCGCGGGGTAATATTTTATTTAACTACCATTCATCTTATACAAGGAAAACATCTTATCTTATAATATTGGCGTAACATTTGTTGATATAGATACACAGGTAAGAAATAATGTTACAATTAGAGAGACCCGTTACATAGTATTCAAGAAAAATGTTACTTCGTTTGGCAATATCATTTGAAACAATTCTACCTGTACAATAATATTTACATTTAATTAATTTATACGATATCTAAACTATTAAGTCTTTCAACGTCAGCTAAAATGTAATTAGCATTAACAGTATTTTACAACAATGTCAAAAAGGAAGTTATATTTTAGAATATATGGCACATTACAACTATAATTTATTAAGAATGGTTTAAGTGATAAATAACTCAATTTGGCAATGATTTGGTCCGTTTAGCCAAACGAGCGTTACTTAGTAATTAGTTTTAATACATCAAATGGTAAAACTTAGCCACCCCGTCCAGTTAATTGTTGTAAATTTAATTGTTTTTAGACATTCTTTAATTTAGTATTGTAAATACATAAAATTAGAATTATGGTTATTGTTTGGCACAGGTAAAAATAACATTAAGATTAAAAAAATGGTTAAATACTTGAATTGATCTGGGCAAGGCACCCTAAATTTAAATGATTGGGAAATCATCGTGATGAAACTGGCACACCTAACAAATATTTTTTTCAACGGTGTGTAAAGCCATGTCAGAAACTTTTAAGTTTTGAACTCTGACACCAGGTTGTTTATCAACCATACGATAATTGATTGGGAATTCAATATATTCTAATCTTGGAAGTTTTAAAACACATTCATTAACTTAGATAGATAACTTCTGATTAATGTAGAATAAGGCATCGTTGATTGAAATAATTTTGATTTAATCCAAAACGATTAATAACGTTACCTTATTCATTTGTCCTACGGTGCGTATATTTACAGATAAATAGCCCTAGCACAAACACTCAGACAGACCAAAGACTTGTAGGCCATTTTAATATTTTTCATTTTCATGACCGTTGGAATCATATATATCATATTTATCTTGATTTATATAATTTTGAAATAACAAAATGCTGGTTAATTTGTAAACTATGGATATTCGTGATTAATCTTTTTAGGAAAAATATTATAAGTGCTGTTAAAATATTTTTGATCTTTGAATTCAAAACTGGCTACGTTTTAACAGATCGTTACAAATATTTGTATATCTAGCTATTACTTAGGTACATTTTAGCACGCACCTTATCATTTTAAATAGTAACATACATTCTCAAAGGTACACATAATCTAGGTAACATAATTATTATCTATACAGAAGTCGAACGTACTCCTTCTCAGCGAGTACAAAAACGTACTTAGGTATTGTAACTAGGATAATTGTTCAACACTCATGGAGTGCTTTTCACTCATATTACTTCCCGCGGCAAACCAACTTTTTCTGGAGAAGAGCAGTAGGTACTACCTCTGTCGTCAGAAGATGTTCATATGTCAGTGCGCGGGGAGCGGAGCCTGTGCCCGGCGGGACTAGACGCCTCAGACGTCAAAGAGCAGCGCGATGTTGTGCTGCTCGGCGCGTCGCTAGTAGTGGTCGGGCAGCGCGTGCGGCGGAGTGTGCGGCGCGCGGTAGGCGTGCGCATGCGCGGCGTGCTGCGCGTGCGCGCGGTAAGTGCCGTACGCGTCGTCCCGCCGCGCGCCCCCCGCCGCGCCCCCCACGCCCCCCACGCCCACCCCGCTGGCGCTGCCCGCGCTGCCGCTGTACACTGACTCGCGGCGCTCGCTCACTGCCGCGCCTGACAAAAGAGCAATAGGAACAATTATAAAGATGCTTAAAACTACCGTCATAATCTTTCTTTGAACACTGAAGCTTCAACTGCTCATCATGCACTACTGGACGCTGGGCTCCAGTTATCACCTACCGGCGGGTCCAGGGCGGACTCCGTTGGCAGTGCCGTAGGGTGGGTCCCGTTGGGCATTGTGTGTGTTCTGGTTGTGTGCCAGCGCCAAGTGCGCATGCGTGTGTACTGGCGGCCGCAGCACCAACGACTGCGCTGTCACAAGCGGCCCCGCGCTCGCCGCGCTGCTAGCCACGCCGCTGGCTGCGCCGCTTGCTGCACCACTCGTTGCCGAGCTGCCCTTGCTGTACACTGACTGAGACCTGCAATTGTACGTTTATAGGTTAGGAACATAATCATGAATGAATTGACTGAAGGATAGGTATATGGACCAGTCAGTGTCTGAGACAGACATACCTGTGCAAGCCATGTCTAGCGGGAGGTGGCGAGCGGCAGTACAGTGACTTGGTGCCGGAGTAGAGCGGCTCAGCCGTGTCGGGGCGCGGCGCGGCTGCGCAGTACGTGGGCGCGTGGCGGTAGTGGTGGTGCGACGGGAACGTGGGCTTGTCCAGCTCGTCCAGGTCGCGCGGGGACGAGGCGCGGGACGAGCCCCCGCGCGCCCCGCGCCGCCCCCCCCACTCGTGCAGCAGCGCGCACGCCACGCCGCCGCCCACGCCGCCCACCCAGCACACCCAGTGGCTCTCCCAGCGTGACAGTACGAACGACGGACCCAGTGTCCGTGCAGGATTCAGTGATGGCATCTAAGTATGGATACAATTATTTATTTTTACATATGAATAGGCCTCTTTACACTTAGTAGGTATATAAAGTTTTTTTCTGATAACACCTGTGACATTCTTTTATACTGCTATTATCAATAAATCTTATATTCGACAACTATTCTATCAATTTCGAAGGCATATTATTACTATAGATCGATCTGCACAAAACATCAGTCTAGTCCATTCTGCGAAGACATTTCAATAGACTATGAAGGTGTATTGCGTAGGTAGTTATTTTTTCTCGTACAGACTTTGTTCTGCGGACAGATGCGTACAATGCGCAGCAGCTGTCTTTAAGGATTCACTCCACAAAAGGCAGGTAGCGTCGCGCGCAATAATACCTCGTACATAATGGCACAGAGGCAAACAATGCAAGACCTCGCGCTCCCATTCTGTACTCTCCGGTACCTGATACCACTGATTTATTTATCATTGAATGGTCCTAACGTCCTCCATACAAGATTTATTATATATATTATTTTTTTAACCCCCGAATCTTTTAAGTATTAATATCTCGTATTTTAAGAAACATTTTCGTAAGAAAAATACGATGTCGTTCTTAAACATTACCTATAAATATAACAAATAATTTTCAAATCTATATACATTAGATTTACAGATAAAAAAATCCATACGATGATACCTATTCTAAAGTTTGTAAGCAAACTTAGAAGAATACAAAAAACTTTGAAAATCGAACTCAGTGGTGTGCAATAAAAGAGGTCTGTGTCCAGCAGTGGACTAGTGGCTAGGTAAATAAGTACTAACAGAGACAAAGCTGGCTGCGCAGTAGGCGGCCCCGAGCAGCGCAGGCGCGGCGCCGGACCAGCGGCGCTCCATGGCCGCGAAGTACGCGGCGGCCACAAGCGCCGACAGCACCAGCTCGGCGCCCAGCCGCTCCCACGCCGCGCCCGTCACGCCGCCGCCGCCCGGCAGCGAGGCCGACAGCCCGCCCGCGTAGCCCGGCACGCTCACGCTGAAAACAAACAAATAACACCGTTTAGTGATTCTATTTATGTTCTTTTATCTTGATAAAAGATAAAGTGAGTTTGTGTTGGTAGTACCTATTTAATATTTACTGATTTGTGTAAAAACACTGACATACCTACCTATATTCTACAACACGTGCAATAAGACCGACGCGACGTCGGCATAGAATTTTTTTTAATGAATTGAACCAAATTAATAGCAGATTTTAGTTATCGAAAATATGCAAACCTCAAGAGTACGTGTAAAATACTGACCGCGAAAGAGATACATTATAACGAGGTCAAAAGAAAGAACAATAAAAATATTCAAAATCATGGTACATAAATCTTATGACCAACAAACAAAACCGAAAATTGACATATTCTCAGTTAAAATAGCAGCAACAAAAGCGTCCAAGTTGAGATATTCTATTGCCAAATGGCAACGTCTAAACGCCATAGAGCCATGCCTAGCTCCAATTTGAATATTCCGATGTGAATGTAAAGCAACCTGCCATTTGACGGACGCTGCGGAGAGTGTGAACATTGATTATAGTCGGAGGTTTGGCTCCTCATAAAATGCCAGTATATTTATATCGAGATCGAAGTCTCATGGCCTTTTATTATAATTAGAACCATAGGTAAGGTATCGCATTTCTACACACGCCTCCGACATTAGAAAGCCGCCCTTCATAAAATAAATATATTTTAGTCTCAATCTGATATTGAAGAAGTAGTTGGCTATCACAGCTTTATCGTTGAGAGAGGAAATTATTCCGCTTGAACAAAATCGCGGATAAATCCAGAACTAAAGAAGAGAACAACAAAGCTATTTTCAACGTTTTATGCCTAAAAGTGCAATAAAATAAACATTCATAAGAGCAGATCAATTTTTTGTTTAATTAAAGGTTTGTAATGGCGCACAGCGAATTAGCAGTATCTTGCCTTTATTACAGCTATCTCATAAACATCCCCTAAGACGGGGCTTTACTGAATGTATAGGCAGGTCTCAGGCATGGATATAGTCGTATCTACAGTAGTCCATAAGGTTGGACTCAAACTAGTATTTGATATCGAGGGTACCTACACTAAAATGATTTTAAATGTCACATGATGTGATTAAGACGGGGTTGCTCCAGCTTCACGTGACGCACACGAAAATATTAATAATGGCGATACCAATTTTGTTTTCCTCTAGCAGTCTATATAACGAAAATGATCTGTTTTCTTCTTGCAGCCCTAATAACGTTTAAAACCGGGTTATTTATTGCCATTAAAAACGTTTCATATTTTACGTACGTTAAAAATTTTCTGTAAACGTTATTTTTTGACGAACGTATGAAACGTTGAAGCAACCCACCCTAAGTTAACAGAATGGTAAGTGGCCATTCTTTTAACTTAATCATATCGGAAACAACAATTACAAAGCTTTGTATCCGAAAAACGAAATATTCAGACTCCGCGCTGCTACTGAGAATGAACTAATGTTAACATCCAATAACACTTTGACCGACACAGGAATCGAATCCAAGGCCTAACGGTCTACCATAAGTCAGTACACAAATAATTGCAATAGTACTAACGCTCTGAATATAATAAGTAATTAGCAGTATTGCAATAGTTGTAAATGAAGTTTTAACAGCCAGTGTCTGAGCGAGGGTAGACCGGTCACTACTCACTAGTTGCTCAACAGATTACAGCAGCTGTAGGTGACGAACAGGGTCAACAAGGGTCCTTTAGGCCCAAGACCCAAGCAACAACAGATGTAATGACCTGCATAATTATCAAACGAACTAACAACGCAACGCGCCGAATTTTATTTAGTAAGTACTAATAAATATTCCGTGTCTTTTTCACTCATTTTTCCCATTCGTATTGCAATAAAAAAATCATGGCATTGCATGTGTTTTTTTGTAGAAACAAAAAGCAGTTGAATTTTAATAAAGCTTGCGGACTAAAACGAATGGTACAGCCGAATTTCGGATAATATTTGTGCGCGCATCCCTAGCACGTAGATTAATATTGTAACGGGGGACCGAGAGTTGGTATACTCGCTGATATTAAGTATATTATGACGCATGATGTTCCCGGATAAAGGAATAACGAATACTCTCGTATTCGGGTTGCGTACACATTTTTGCTAACAGGTAAATGTTACGGGTAGCGTTATGTCGTCTCCTAAGGTATACCTAATAAATAAACAACGAAAGTGTATGATGAAAAAAAAAATACGACAATTTAGTGTACAGCCCCTTTACCATGAACTCTTAAAGCAGGACAGTTCAAGATGTGGAAGCGAGACGCTGCATTACACAGCACGTAGCGGCGTCTCGTTTCCACATGTTAAACTGTCCTGCTTTAAGAGTTCATGGTAAGGGGGCTGAGCTAAATATTGTTGTATAATATAAAATGAGCATACAACACTGATGGCCGAGTGGTATGACCGTTGGACGGCCAAGTCAAAGGTCGCAAGTACAAACCCCGGCACGCACCAATGTCTTTTCGAATTCATGTGCGTACTATAAATTAGTTATCAGTTGCAAAAAACGGTGAAGGAAAACATCGTGAGGAAACCGGCACACCTGAGAGATTGTTCAACGGTGTGTAAAGCCATGTCAGAGGCCTATAGGCGGTTTAAACTCTGACACCAGGTCGTTCATCAACCATATGATAAGAAGAAGCATACAATACATCAAGCTAGCTATTTCTGTCTGTAAACATATTGTGCCCGCGATATCTATTCTATTCACTTGGTATCTGTCGCTCAGAGCCCGGCCCTGGGCTCAATAGCTATTGTGGGGCGGAAAGGGGCCGAACCACTCCGAACTTGGTCCACACTACATGGTAGTGAGTAGTGACCACACCACGGGCCCGCGATGTCCTAGTTGCTGCCGACACCGATCTAAGAGGGCAAGCTTGTGTTTGTGAGTTCTGTAAGTTCTGGTACTGTATGTAAAGCAAAAGTTAGCCAAGTGGCGCATGACGTAGGCAACTAAGCTAGAATACTAAACAGAATGGCTAATATGACTTTTGGTGCCATTTTAGCATGTTGCCCATGCTAAGCTTGAATCTAAATTGATAAAGGAAATTTGAAAAATGATGGACACGAGCAGCGACACGGTGGCTCAGTTGGTTAGAGCAGCGCCACGGATCGGCGAAGGTCGCGGGTTCGAATCCCGCTCGTGTCCATCATTTTTCAAATTTCCTTTATCAATTTAGATTCAAGCTTAGCATGGGCAACATGCTAAAATGGCACCAAAAGTCATATCAATTTGGGTTGGTATTATCGTTTCAGTGATTTATAGCTGTAAAGGTATAACACTGAGTTGGTAATCATAGATTCCAACAGATAATACCTGACGTCACCCTTAAGACGTAAATACTAAAAGGGAACTTGAAATTCGATGGATGCGAGCAGCGACACGGTGGCTCAGTTGGTTAGAGCAGCGCCACGGATCGGCGAAGGTCGCGGGTTCGAATCCCGCTCGTGTCCATCATTTTTTTTTTCAAATTTCCTTTATCAATTTAGAATGGCTAATGTCGGCTAAAATTAAATTGTTGTTAGTTAATTATTTTTTGGGCTTGTGAAGCATTATCATAATACGTTATTTCACTAAAAACAGCACGGTTCTGAGAATTGGAAAATTAAGTATTATATAAAATGGTTTTGACTATTTTATTGACAGTTTAAAAAATCTGTTAGAGTAAAAATAAAATGTAAATAGGGGGATGTCCTGCAGTACTGTGAAGTCGAAGAGTTAATGAACAAATATCTACGAGTATAAATGTATGAAAACCTAACTATCTCGCTTTTCCTTACGGGTATAGAACATGTAAACAGTTTTAAACCAACCTGTAACTATAGTTTTGAACAAAACCCTACATCTAAGTACATAAAAGTATTCATCCTTATGTATGCTTCATTATTCGAAGCGTCGACTCATTATTGAATGAAAGGAGGCCGAGACTGAAAACAATTTAGCGGTTTTTAATTAGAATGAAACGTGCGGCGCGGACGTGCGCCCCCTGCCGGCTGCTAAACGCAACTCAAGAAATTAGACGAGATTTATTTTTACATTCCTATAATTAATTAGTGTTGTGATTACTGGCCAGTAAGAAAACAATATTGTTGTATTGGCCTATTTTTGGTCTGAATTATGTCACTAAAGTTTATGTTTCGAACATTCGAGGATTAGAAATAAGAATTTGTTTTTTAAAATAAAAATAGACCGTTTTATGAATAATCGAGAAAACGAACCCGGCTGCGTATATTAAAAAAAGGCCCATACATAGTTATTTTTTGTCAAAAATATTATTCAGAATACAGAATAATATTTTTGTCGTTATTTTTAATGATATAAGATGGGTGAGGGTATGGGTGGTAAGAACTAAAAATAGTATTTGATTTATAATGATATCGTTATATTCACAATAACGAGTTCTAAAAATATATATTGTTTAGAACAGAAACAAGTGATTCACCTCAACCCTTAGGTACTTACACTACTTACTTTTAAAATATATCCACCGATACAGCTTTTATAAAGGGTATTTTATATTAAATACAGTTAATCGCAGCTGGAATAGATGATTGTCCTCCTCCTACATACAATTTGTATGCGATCCATATGCAAAACCCTGCACCTGCGTTAGATAATATCGTTAAACAAATTCTAACGCTGCTTCTAATGCCGTGTCATACGATTACGGCTTTTTTATTCAGAATAAACATTCGTTTACCATTCATGCATTCGTAAAAAAGTTTTTGGGGGAAATCTAAAGATTTTTTCGATGATAAAACGATTTAAGGACACTGATTTAGATTTTATCGCAGTGTTTAGTTTGTAAATGTGAATGTAACTGATAGAAATGCAGTAACAGACCTTTTAACTAAACGGAAACTTTTATATTTGTATCATGACAGGATTATTTGGTAAGACTGGAATAAAGTGACTCAAAATTAGTTCTTGATTTTTTTTATTGCCTAGCACGAGAAGGTTGGTCAAAATAATAAGATACATATTAAGCGGATATCGTTGTTCGTTAGTAGCCATATGTCATAATTAAATTATATATTTATTATCTTATTATACAAATGTAAATACAAATAATTTGTACCGGAATATAAAACACGCGTAAAGATACGTCGTAAATGCGTCTGCAGATACCTACGTAGTTATTATCTTTTCATTATTAAATTATATTTCAACATTTTAAACCTAAAGAAAATGATAAAGAAAGTTTTAGTTCTCTTCTACGCAAACTTAAATAACGAATCACATATCTGCAATAACTGTGGTAAAATATCGAGTGTTTGAATGAAGTACACCAATGGTTATACCGCCCACAAGAGCGTAATAAACGGTGTAGCTAGGGTTGCCACCTGTACTATAATATATCGTACTACGAGTATATTTTAGCCAGTGTCATACTTAGTCCGAAAAGTATATTTTCATCTTCAATTCAATTGTCGCAATTTTTTTAAAGAGAATATTTCTAATGTAAATAAAGAACCGGTAATTAATGAAAAACAAAAGTGTAGCTACCATTTTTTTTCCAAACGCCTACATTTTTAAGGCTTAAACAAATAAATACAATTTTTTCTTTATAAAGGGTGCCAACCCTATGTGGAGCGCATTAATACGCAGACTAACATGACATAACCGTATTTCTGTTGCCGCATTCGATATCTGCTGATGATTATGCATAATTTATGCCGAGTTGGGGTCAAGTGGGCCGAACACGACGCGTGGCATGGGGGCACATCTTTTATCCTTGTTGTCAATAGCCAGTAAATTGGTGAACATTCACACCTTATGTCGGGAACGGACAGTTTTTTTCCATTGTCCGACTAGACGATATTTGCCTATCACTACAGGACAATAGGCTTATTAGCTTGCCGAATGCAAGCATTATTTTTTGTTTTTTACGAAAAATGTTTTTTTTGTAACTAATGCATTTTTTTCTGAGCGTGTTTAATTGAGTTTCGGAACTTTTTCTAGGCGTTATTTAATGTCTGATGGCACCTAGATGGAGAAAGCAACAGCTAAACAAACGGCCAATCTCCAGTAATGGCGAGATACTCTAAAATGAAATACAATTTGACGCTCTGAGTGGCGTAGTGGCTAACCGATTAGACTGCTGCGCTAAGGGTTGCTGGTTCGATTCCCGCACGGGGCAAAAATTTGTGCGATCCACATTTGATTGTCCCGAGTCTGGGTGTTTGTATATATGATATTTCATGTTTGTGAAACGCGCCCACGACACAGGAGAAATTCCGAGTGTGGGGCGATGTTTTGTAAAAAAAAAAATACGAAAAAACAAACAGCAAGTCCAACCGATTTAAAAAAGTAAATAGTACCTACCTACAATAACTAATTAAATTTATCCTAATAGGAACAATAAATACACCTGCATAAGAATTCACTATCCACTAATGTTTGTTACAGCAGCGTTGTAAGCACATTAAGAATTCAGAAGACCAACAACAACCTAGCGGACAACGACCGCAGCAGGCCGCAGGCAATAGCCGTATCTAGGTACATTTTACGGCCAAAACAGCAGCTTTTTAAGTTCCTCCATTTTACTTTAACGACCTTTCTTGGGAATATCGATATTGTGATGCCTGTTTTAATTAACTCGTCTGCCGTCATTTGGCAAGCTATAAAGTACTTCAGTTATTTGCTGTGTATCAAAATGTCATTAGTATTTTATGTTCGTTGCGTCAGAGCGTCGTCGTTTACAAATCAAACGAAAATTGTTAAATAGGTCACAGATATATCTACCTAGGTTTCAAAATTTGACGGGTATGAATGTGACTATAGCATTGTTTTATTATTTATGTAAAATGACATTTATACATACAAATTATGTCTAGGATTTACTTTTCCCATAACAGTGTTATAAGCCTTTGTCCTAAAGCGGGCCAACTACAAACAGACATGTCTAACACTATACATAAGTTTTAAAAGAATACCTATAATAAACTATATAGAGTTTAACGTTGTCTAACGTTTTGCAATGTTCTTGAGTGAAAAGCTTTTAGTTGAAGTCTGCTGGAGAGGCTAACAGTGTTCAGTCCGTCCCTAATTGATTGTTTAACTACCAGAGACAATGTTGTGCTCTACATGTCAGCAACATGCACTCTACAATGCATTGTTTGAAAAATGGAAGGATGTATTGAAAGCCGTTTTCCTGGAAACAAAAAGAGATGGTTTAACCTGCAAATGATAACTCTTCGGCTTGAATTTGTGATATAGCGTATATGGTGATTAAATAATTATTATTATCTTTGACTCCCCATGTTAAAACCAACATAAATCTATTCAGAATCGTTTGTTACAAACGAAAAAGCAATAAGAAAAATAAATATAAAAAGGTCATAGAGCTCCCCTCCTCTGTAGTTAACAAGCGAACAATTACATTTAATTTACGGATGAGTTTTTAAAGTGCCCCAATATGGCCGGGCCCACCCCGCGATATTAAACCGCTATCACTTTGTGTACAGATAATCTGCCGCGACATTTGTTAAAAAATATATAAGAGAGTATCGCGAACTGGCACTAAAAATTCAATTGTCCTGAAGTGGCACTTGTCATCCCGCACTGTATAATCTGACAATTTGAACAATCATTATGTCTGTTGTAAATTAACCCCTGCTCCTCCCACACAAGAGTCATTTTAGTGTAGACTGTCGGAGAAAATGTAAATTTACAAAGCTATTGTCGAACCTAATGTGCGGCGAAACAAGTGAGAGCTTGAAACAGCTTCAAACTGATTTGATTTAATATTCAGAACTTGAAAGATAATTAGGTACGACACAGAAATTGTTTTCACGATCAAATAATCCTACGAAATCCAACTGAATAGAATCAACGTTCACGGACCTTTGTTCATAATAATTGTAATCCCGTTACCCCAAAATAAGCGTATGATAAATGAAAGTACTCAAAATAAAGACATCAAATAATTTTCCGACAATAATCGGATTTTTGTTAAAAAAGCACAACCGGCTCAGCAGGCGGTAGGCGCGAACTTGTTACCCTTTGCCCTTTGTTTTGCTAAACCATAAAGAAAACAACAGTGTTTTAACCCTTAAGTTAACCCTTGCAACACATGTCGTCACACGGCGGGTTGTGTGAAACCGCGAACCGCGATTCAATAGAATCTGACGACTGTTAATGACCATTATAATTTGGACCTTATTTAGACGACATAAAGTTCATGCGAGCGTCGTTACACTCATTTTGAATGAGCACAATAATCGTTGTATGAAAACGGTGAAATATGTGGAGTATATTTTTACGTGTATTGTGTTCGCAATGGGGTTTTTATTGCAAATGTCTGCGCGCGCATTAGTCGGATTGTTAGCCGAGGATGCGGCCACATATGGTGTTTGCGTATGCTATGAATTTTGTGGGCGCGATATTGTTTTGGATCTTATATACTCTGGTCTCTAAGTTTATATACTTAGAGCAAGCAGTGTAATCCGGTTACCCCGTGTAATATGTTCTAATTTTTCTTAGCGAACTGATACCGCTTTCTTGACTGGCAACAATTATTTCTATGGCATGTGCTTACGGAGTTTAATTACCTATACCGTTATCTTATTTAAAATTGCTACCTTACTTTATTTTGTATCAATGTAAAATAAAAGTTTAAATACGCCTGCATTAGTGAAATCTATACAGCAGCAATTCACATGAGAATTGAATTAAAAGTCGTTGAAGTTTTTCCTTTGTTGCTAAATAGAATGTTACTTTGCAGTTTTGTAGCAATCCGTCCGTCGGACTGCACAAAGTTTTTCAGACTAGCAACTCAACTACACTGTTGTACAACGGTAGAAAAAATTTATTCTTTCGAGCTCATGGTTCTTGTTGTTACATTTAAACTGGGTAATTAAATTGACTTTTTTGCGACGTTAATAATACTGGACATGACAAATAAAAGTATCGTAGAATGCAGCTTAACTCCTTGTTATGTTGGTCATCTCTTTCTTGGCCTCTTTAGTTTCACTGCCTCTATTCCCTTAATTACTATCTACATGGTAAAAAGTGGCAGACGACATCCTAGCCTAGACTTTTTTATCTCCTTGACGACCTGAACGATTTGTCCTTATGCCATAGAAAGTATGTCTCTACAGAGAGACACACATCGTACAATTAGTCATATTATCAAACTTCTGTCGACAGTAACTAATGTCAGCTTTTTGCTTAAAATTCAGGCCGACGGCTTCGGTGTTAATATAACGAGTATCTTTGTTTTTGCGTTGAACTATCAACTACCCAAAAAGGACGGTGACAAGCCCCGGTTACGGACGGCTTTGAGTGATCAGCGAGGGTGTATCTAAGCGGTCTAAGCCACGTCCTCACGCGCCCATTCAGAACCTCAACCATGAGGTTTTCTCAAGTAAACTCGCCAGCGACTACGTAACATGTGATAGCAAACTATACAGCGCCTCTACGATACGGGAATTATAGTTAGCCATACAAATATTCCACGTCGATCACGTAGAATTTTTGTATTACACACAATATACACGAATTGACGTGAGAACTCGTAGTTGATGTACAATTTCAATGCTCGTTACATCCATATCCAACATCTACCAAGTACGCTCGTCAAGAAGGGAAAGAGTTTTACTGCTAAAACCCTTTAATCTCCTTATTTTAATTAAGGTCCGACACGATAACGGTCTCCGGAACGCGTGCCGATAAGTGTCGGACCGCGCTGAACGACCGCATCGTAGGTACTTGATGACTAGCTGACTTATAATGTGGCTGGAATTGTGGAGTTACTCGTCATAGGTACTTAGACCACTACAACTGGTAAACGCAGTATTGTATAATAATGCCTGTTTTCCTCGAAGAGACAGTGGTCACTTTTATTAGAATTCAGAACTAAATGTAATAAAGTTTTTTTAGGATAATAAAAATGAGCATGTTAGCATGTATATTGTGCAATTGGTTATATTGTCCTCGCTTCTGCAAGGTTGAAAAACTCGATTAGACTTCCCGTCTTTAAGCTTTCTATTTAATAGAAATCATGCACTTCTAAGATCCAACTGTATCTCACTTGATGAACATTAAATCGACGCTCATATAAATCGATAAACCCTGATTCTATTATTATCTAAGTACATTGGATGCTATTAATCATCAAGTCGGACTCAGTTTTGCGGCGAAAGTAACAAAACTGCCCACTACTCAGGACTTGTTAAGTTTCTCACTTAAGCAGGTGCCTACTTTATTCACTTTCCTGTTCAGCCCCTTTACAATGAACTCTTAAAACACGACAGTTTACAGTGTGGAAGCGAGACGCCGCTATGTGCAGTGTAATGCGGCATCTCGCTTACACAACGTAAACTGCCCTGTTTTAAGACTTCATGGTAAGGGGGGAGCTTTACATTTTGTATTATATCTGGAAGCTCATTTTAAGTTAAATACCTTTTTGAATTATTACATTTGTGAGTGCCCCATCAGGATTATTGGCTGCCTCTGCTGAAATATAAGTCGATGATTTTATGTTTGCACAAAGGTATAAAAATGTATCTTCAGCCGTTTAATTAATCGAAGTGAGGGTTCTGAGAACAGCGTACTTGATCTCTAAAGGGTCTCCCTATTGTTTCCAGATTAAATTTTGGAATACGGAGGGATACTTTCAAAAATTATCCCTATCACACAAACTAACTGTACCTAGGGTAAGAATGGATATAGTTTGTTTTACCGCCTATATATCAATGCCGTGATGCATCAATTTATAGGTGCCACAGTTACAGATCGATCGTCTGCTGAACAAGGAAGTTGGGGTTAAGTTTACCCTTTCGGTATTGATTAATTCTAAACATATAATACGTACCGCAAACGGAAGCTGAATATCAATTGTTGTATGTTTGTACTTGGATGATTTATTTCTTGATGTCAATTAAAACTTTGTCGTTATATATCTAACTAATAGTTACGAAATATTTTAAATTCTGTCTGTTTATATATAGCACATGGGCAAAATTAAATTAAATTGTTTTTAATTAAAGCGGCACCCTCGCCAAAAATTCAAAAGGTTTTCTTCTTCATTTAATATCTGAATCAAGATTAATGAAATAAATTAAAAAGCTCGGTTTTGACGTATGCGATCTCCAAATTAATTTAACCAATACGGTTACCGCATTTAAGTTGTCCAGCCCGCATGGGAACAGACGAATGAAATATTGAATTATAATTGAAATATCCTGCTTAACTTGAGGGCCCGGCAAATGAATGAACATTTAAAATCGTTCATTACTTCACTCAATGCAGTCGCCGTTCGCTGCTTTATCCCAATGGATTCTGAATTTAAATTACTTAGGAGCTATAGAATCGGTCGAGACAAATGCTAAATTCTGCTAGAATACATTTTTTTTTTAAAGAATACGACGTAGGTATGTCGATTTCTTTATTACTACGATTGACTGCATTTAGTTTGAATATAGAAGATTTTTTATATTTTTTAAAATCTAGTACTTGCCTGTTGGAATAATGTGTTTTAATTTAGCCAGTGCTTTGCTGCATTTGTAAACAATATAAAAAATACTTTCTTTCTAAACAATGCCCAAATGATTATGGAGGTTGATTAATTTCCTTATATTTTTAATCCAATATCACTGAACATTTTAGTTATAAAACCAAATTCGGCATTATATTTAAACTTCGAAATCCAATAAATATTATCCTTGATATTGCAGACCTCATGGACCGTAGACATTTAATATGCTTTTTTACGAAAGGTCACCTTAATAGGGGTGTCCCAGGTGGTAACTTTACGTGAATCATGACTTATAAAAGTTCAGCATAATACTATATTAAATATTACTATGTAAAGAGGAAAGATTTTGTTTGTAGTAGTAGATAGTGTTTGTGCTTGTCGAAAGGCACAATATCTAGTCATTCAATACAAAAAAAATAAGCCTCCTCTAAACCGACTCGAATGAAGCTTGTAAGAAAGGTTTGTATGTGGAATAGTCTTCTCCTGAGACCTGAACATCTCTTTGGCGCACTTTATTTAATCGAAACAATAACCAGGGGCCCTAGACATAACGCTTGACGAATCGAAACACACATTACATTATATTTATTTAATGCACCTAATAACCAGAAGGTGTGACGGTATAAACGAGTCGAAGCAATGACTCTCACAAACCAGGTGTGGACGTGTAGCCACCAAATTCTTCTACACGGTCGTCTGCCGCGCTTACGATTGTTGGTTTAACGAAAATTGAATATACTTAAGCTTGAATAACAATGGCCACGATATGAACGTGTTTTTTAGCTTCTATGAAAATATAAAGGATATAAGATAAAGGAACAAAGGGCGGGCCCTTGTTTTTAGGCTGCTGGTACATTAATATGGTTTATTATCAGTGCGGTAGACCGACTTAATTTGCGCAGCGGCTAAGGATTTCGAATTACGTATATATAGGAAAATACTGGTCCCAAGTCTCATGCATTCTACAGCTTATTTAACTGGCAATGAAGGCTCGCGGAAGAGTGCACCAATAATCGGTGAGGTGAAGAAACCACACCGATAGGCTCGGAAGCGGAACTACAGTAAAATTTACTAAACTCGATAAAACCCTCAAAATGTCAGCCAAGCTTGGCTAAAAACAGGTAGTACGTAGGTGTTCTAGTACATTATTACATTTTACAAACTCAACAGTGGTGACACAACTCGCTGCAGGTGTGGTGGCCGTTGTTGCGGTCACCGCAGCATGATTACTCATGCATCTAACGCTGCAGTGTCGTTCAAAAGTAATCTTTGCGTTGCGATAACCGCACCGCAGCGCGCAGTTGTGCAGATCCTTTTTATCAATGCTCAACGGCACAAAAACACGCACGGAGCCGTACCGACCGGTATTGGGGCATCAGCGTTCACTATGTGATGCGTGGAGCAACGTGCGACATCGCAACGTACCCGATTCGCATATGAATTAGCCGCAGAGGCCAAACAATTCAAATGAACAAAGGTAGTCTCTGGACAGTAGGATCCAATTGCAAATTTGATTGAAGTACTGTGTCCTTGGTTAATATTAGGACCATTCAATGGTTTTTATCTTATTGATTGATTGCTTGATTCGTGTGTGTAGACACGCACAGCTCGAATTCTTGGCAATTCTAGAAACAAGATCTACGTCAAACAGTCGTGGATTAGCACGATAGATTTCTAAAGAAGACGCAACCTTAGCTTGTCGCACAGCAGGGTAGTTACCCTACTTAAATACAAATTACGGTCAACTTCAAAACGAGCAGAGATAAGTTGTCATAAAAACCAACGCGTAAAGTGTAAGAATAGTACCCATATCTTGAGCGAAGGATGCTATTAACTATAAATGATACTTAAAGAATTTTTCCGTGTAAATTCTAAAGTTTAGAACTTTTCTCCGCATCGAGAGGCGTCGTTGAATAAATATCACGGTACATAACTTTCCGCTTTTGTGTCGGCTCCGACAAAGTACGCATCCACCTTTTTAAGACAGTTTGCTTTAAAAATTCAAAGGTACTCGTGGTAATTGAAGTCAGGCCAGGGTCTCGCATAAAATACTTTGTTTAGGCAGCTGCCTAATTTGTGAAATAAAAAAAAAGTACGAATTTTGTGCGAAATTGCCGGTTTTGCGTTCATACTTTTGGCGAAGCGCAGCGACGCTTTGTTCAAATTTTGTAAATAAAGTTAAGGTTTGAAATTTTGAGCATCCCTAAACAAGCTCCATGCACAAAATAAGAGTGACTCGTGAGTTAATGTTCTTTTTCTTTATTCAAGCTAAGCAGGGGACCACTCGACTGAAAATAATTGGCAGCTCACAGGAATATGGTAATTTCTTTTAACTGACACGAAAACTTTCATTTTTAAAGATAAATGGAAGGGAAAGAAACTTACTTAGAGAAAGAAAAGGGACATAAGTATAAAGATTTGAAAGCACAACTCACAAATAAACCCCAAAATACTGGAACTTCAAAATACCTACATGAATTTCACTATGTTCATACTGTAAACCTCGACAAAACACACACGTATCACACTAGTATCGAATTCGGCTGCAACCAAACAAAACCAAGTCATATTCGCCTGAATGCACAGCCGGATTTAACCGGTGTATAACCAGTTATATGCGGATATAACCGCATAAGCGTATTCGCTTCAGTTCCAAACTGGATTACGACTAGTGATGCACGCGAAAATAATAGAGTTACACCGTTGTTCCGACTCGTATTTGTTAATTTTCTAACGAACTTTCGTATATAAGGTGTAGATACTAACTAGCTTTAAACTAATGTTATAATTTTATTGCAGACATATTGTTTGGTGTAGGTATACTTACCTACCTACTGGTCTACTAAATACCGCAATTTATATACTTCAAATCTGGTAACTTGTAAATGCTCTGTATTGAACACTTATACTTTGAATATCTCTCTGCCATGTCTAATTATTGTTACAGCTAGAAGCTGAATAATTAATGTCAATAATTTGCATGAATTAG
This sequence comes from Abrostola tripartita, assembly GCA_905340225.1. NCBI lineage: Eukaryota > Metazoa > Arthropoda > Insecta > Lepidoptera > Noctuidae > Abrostola > Abrostola tripartita. The sequence continues at coordinate 2,946,661 of HG996487.1, read as the reverse complement.
AATAGAATTTCTTAATGCGAAACACTTGGTTTAAACATCAAGGGCGCTGTGTGTCAGCTGGTTAAAGATATTGAAAACTAATTATTTAATCATTTATGTAAAAACTTTAGACAAATAATAAATATCAAGAGTAACATTAACTATAAAGGTACTGCTTATTTCATAAATAAATTTCTTCCAACAGAAAGGAGAGATAAATAAGAGATTGAGGCGACAGTGTGCAGGAGAAAGGACAGAAAAAAGAACTATTTTACTATGTTAGAACCTTTATAAACAAGCATTGCCAACATTGAGATAACTCTCAGCTAAGTCCACTCAATAAAGTACAGCCATGACAGATAAATTCACAATAGCGTATTCAAACGTATTTAAACATCCAATTGAGACTGGCAGTCAAGATGAGATCGACCGGATGCCCAATATTAAAGCAAGGGTCTTATATCAAACGCTAAAAGAGATATTCAGGGTCATGATATGAAAATAACGTACCAAAGAGTACCCAAATACTAAGAACTCTTTTGGCCTTCATGGACACGCCACGTGCTACGATTTAAGCTTCTCTGTTACTTGTTACATGTAGGTATTTGATTTTTCCGCATTCATGTACTTACGTTTCGTATAATGTTATTTTATTTTGTTCGTATTTCAAGGAAGGTTTTTAATGCTGAGATAATTCTCCTTGACAAGGTAACGATCATGATCAAATATAATGAAAGGAAAGCTTTTGCGATGGTGAGAATATTGTGTTTACATTTTCCAGGAAACGAGAGAGGGGCGTGTTTAGTAGGAATCTGTATCTATTGGTGAGGGGAACTTTTCGGCAGAATTTTTAGTACTGGTAAAAAGAGTCCCGGCAATCGAGTACTTTAGGTAAGTACTCGATTGTACTTTAGGTCGTTGACTTACGTAATAGAAAACCTATTGTTTGGGGGGGACCTGGTGACCGCGCTGGCGCTTAAAAGTTTAATGGTAATTACTATTGGTAACTTATAAAGAGGTGTATTTTTATTTGGCTTTAGTCAGTTTTCGATCTTTAACGTTCATTTTTCCGGATATGGGCGTGGATTGTTTCTACATTTCTAAATACCAGTTCTTTGTAATGATATAGGTATAGCGAAATCTAGCTTATATTTTTAAAAATATATTCTGGTTATACTCACGTGTGTATTCGGGAATGGGACTCGCGAGCCGAACGCTCGCGCTCGCGACTCTGCTGCGTAACCAGCTCATGAATCCTCCGTTCGAGTTCGAAACTAGTCGGACATTTTTGAATATACACGTGAGTACCGGAATGTATAGTAAATAATATGGATAACACTCACAAAAGTTATTATCGTAGAAATCTAGTTTAGTTCATTGGGAAACAAATCGGCGCCACCAACCTACTTCAATATCCCACTGCTGGGCCTAAGGCTCCCAGCCATGCCATTTCACTAACATAATAAAGATACCATTTTATTGAAAGCAGTTTGTTAAACCTTGGCGCAGCATAATGTATTATAAAAGTCCCGCTAAGTACAACCAACAAAGAAGTCCCGACCCTCGTCAGTGTCCGTTTCAAACCGCTGACTCCAGACTCCAGATATTCTATTATAAAAGTGGCTAAAGAGTGTTATCGCACTGGGTTTAGACCTGTCTCGAATCTTCTTTACTTAAATCAAGTTTAGGTAGTACTACAAAGTTATATAGAGTTTTGATAACATGACGAAAGATAGACAGGGTCCGAATTGTTCCAAGTTTACTTAAGTTTGATAATCTTAGGATTTATTTTTTAATAGGATACAATCATGTTTATGAACAGTACTTACTAGTGGAAGTCTATGCCGCTCTTAGTGTTCTCAAACGTAAAACTGAATGAGGAAGAAATAGAAAAGTTTTTATGGCACACGCTTGCTTGTCACAGCTTCGACTTCAAAAGTTGGCTCATACGTAGTCCTATCCTATAATCTATAACCATAGTTCAAGCTCAAAACTTCTATGACCAACGTTGGGGCAAATATTTGTACAAATTAATTATATAATGAACCCTACATAGCCAGCCTTAATCTAGTCCCTAGGCCGAATGTGTGTACAATAGTTGTACTGTTAGTTACGACTCAACTGACGTATTTGGGCCATATTAGTTAGAGTCGAGCGCTAATATAGTTATGACGGGCATCAAAACTTTGCCGGCGAATTGCTATTGTTCGGATACATGCATTATTAATGCAAATTGTTTGCAAACTGTTTGTTTGACTTTCGAATATTCAATATGCCAACGTGAGGATAATTAATGTAGCAGTGATTTGCTGGAATAAAATAGGTTAGAAACTTCGAATAGGTTTAGTATGAAATTAGCTCACAAGTTGCTGGCAACCGGTGGATGCAAATGGCAAGTTGCCGTTCATTGTGGCCTTCTAAGGAGGCCTTTGTTCAACAGTGGACGTCTTCAGGTCGTATGATAATGATGATGAAGCTTTCTATTGAGAAAGATTGTACTACTGGGCAGTTTGTTACGCCATTTCTCCGTCCCAGCTTTAGCATTAGAAAGTTGTGAATGTATTTTTGGAGTCTGTCTTCACGAACGGAAAGTACTACTTTAAATAGCCTATTTTGATAACATGATATTTTTTCACAGAGTATCGATCAACAATCCACAGGATTTCTCACTAAGTGTTTCCGATTTAGGACCATTAATTAGCTCCAGATTTCATCCGGATGTTTTCCTTTACCGTGAGTTACACAGTCTTGATCAACTTAGATATTCCAGGTAGGTTGCACAGATAAAGAGACCTCTTGAAATTCAAATAGGACTTTCAGCGGACTTCTCTTACTTAGTTGAAATTAAAATGTATTATTTTACAAACCCGTTTAATATGTGATTTTTTCAAGCTTAAAAGTACCTACTATTGATCGTAATGTAATCATTCACAAAAGTAGTTTGCTGGCTTTTAAAAATCAAGTCGAAACCGACTGCATTTGATGCCATCCATCGTTGGACTGAACTTTTCAAAGACCATATTTAAGTCGCATATCTAAGTCACTCAGTTAGTAGCAACAATGAAAATTAAGAAGTTGCGTCGCTAACACGTGTTTGACCACGTTAACGCTTTGGACCACTTCACAAAGCTATGACGTACTCGAGCCCCGACTGTATAAGTTGTGACATATTGCGCCCGACACCGACGAGGGACAAACCGACACTCTTATCGCGCCAAACTTTTAGAGGTTATGCATATTTTATGCCAGCATCCCGCAATCTTCCTTTGTCCTACAAAACCTCCTTTTAGCTAGCTAACAGTGCAAACACATAACATAGGTGCCACAGATAGGTGCAGATTACTTGCGTGTGCTGTGAGAATGCAGTAAATCTCAATAAACGTGCCGCTTATGTCGTTACGGATTTTTCCTGGGTTGTTTATTCACTTAAAAGGGTTTTGTTATAAAAAGCCGTGATGAAGAATAATATCTTGTTTTTACTAAAGAAAAGGTTTCTTTTTCTGTGGTTTTGGGGCCTACGAATACGTACGTGGGATGAAAAACAAACTCTACTTTTCATATAAAACCATCCAGCCATTTATCATCCGTCTAAAAATCTAGTTTAAACGTAAACAAGGATAAGAAAACTTTGTTGAGCAAAATAGTCAGCTGGCAGAAAGGTATAATAATATTAAGCACCTGCTCTGAATACGCCAACAATCTTCAAAGAGTGCCACCTGCATCTTCTTATACCATTCACAAATAAATTACGAACAAACCGAATTGCAACCCAAAAGGCACCCAAAATAATTTACCAAAACTATTTCTAAATTCCTAATAGGGGTATATAGCTCACCCTCTGTATTTTTTGCATTTTGTCGACTGCGCGCGCAGGTGATGACTTTTTTGAACATTCCAAATCGTCACTATATTTAGAAAGTTTACAGCAAAAACTATTTAATATTCTTGATTGCAGAGGGAGCGATGTGAGGGCTCTTAAGTTAAACCACATCGGATGGGTCAGTGGTGCTACATTTATTTAGTTCAAATACTTTGTAATTTTTTAGTCTAATTAATAAAACAAATGAAACGAATGTCAGTTGTTGAACTCGCATATTTGGCCAGAAATGGCAAAAAAGTATTGTAATTTAAAAATATTTTCTATACTCCCAAGATCATCAGCCGGAAGACGTCAACTGTCAAAAAAAGGCCTCCCCCTTAGAACACTACTATGAACGGCAATTTGCACTCGGCATTTGCAGCACAGAGTCTGGGCTTATGCCCAGTTGATGGCACTAAGCTCGCTTCTTATGACATTGGGACCTAAAAATAAACTGGCAAAATGTGGGTGTACTATATGTGCACCTCTGCATACCCCTTTGGAGAATACAGGCGTGATTTTATATTAGTAAAATAAGTAGCAAAATTTTATTCTATGCTTATAACTAAAATTTCTTTGTAGTCTGTTTCCATTTCTCCGACAGGAAAATACGAAGGAAAATACCTAAATGTTAAAATTTCTGTGAATTCTAATTTAAGAACTCAGAGTAACTTACTAAATTTATAATGATAACGTTGTGTAGGTTACATAATCCTATTAGCAAGTCTGAAATTACGACGTTGGAAATTAAAATACTTTCCATAAAGAAGGAATTCGAGTTTTAGGGGCCAATTCTCGTAATTTATTAATGTGCTAAATATAGATAATATTGTAGTCTCAATATCCTAACAGTTAAATATAGATTCCATTTGTGTCAGAAATGTCAAATCTGAAAATAAGAAAAATAATAAAAGTTCGGGCTTATATTTTGAATTATTTAAAGCTCAAGCTCAAACTAGCCTTCTGTTTATATTCCGTGGTGCCAGTAGCCGCTGGCAATTGGCACTGCGCGGTATGTGTCACATTTTCGGCAGCATCACAGCTGCCTATCGGCGAGTGAGGATTTTATCGACAATTTCAAACTACCCGCGCAACGCTCACCTGAGCGATATTATCCTGCCTCGACAGCCAAAGGTTTAAGCTGTCAATATGGTACGCAAATATATATTTAACTTGTTTAAAAAAAATATTTTTTCTACATTCATTAAATGCGTAGGTATAGCAGGTTACGCATACGTGTTACTCTTATATGGTTCAAGATAAAGAAAAATAAATCGCTTCCCTCATCTAAATTGCGAAGAGTGGATATGAAATAGGGCGAAATCGACGATTCTCCGTATCATAGACAATAATAAAAACAAAGGAGGTGACGAAACAAATTACGGCGGCAGGTTTCTCTCCTAATGGAATACTACCAATGATATATCAAAAGCTTACTAGATACTTAAGAACTGAATCTATAATAAATAAAATTGAATGTTAGTCCTATATGCGTTCCTAATGCCCTAGATCAGAGTGTGATAAAACTTTGGTAGCGTCTTCTGGTGACACCCGAGAGGGATTCTGGCCCAAAAAATCTAAATATTTTTTACCAAAACCCATAGAGATAAAGTAGCGGGCATCAACTAGTATATGATAAAATGAAACTAGAGTACCTACCAACATTATATTTCCATCAAAACACTTAATAAGGTAATCAGCAATATATGAAACTATATAAATAGGTAACGAGAAGAAAAGTGTCCTAAATGAGGTTGCCTCGGGCCGCGTGAATAGCGCCCGCCATGAATACTGTTGAAAGGACCGCGCGTCACCGACGTATCCTAGTTCCTGGCAGAATGACGGTTACTTGTGCCAGCCACCAACAAAAATAAAAGTATTTGAATTTTGAATACACTGTTGATGTTAATAGCGCATTTGAATTTGGAAAAAGAAGCTTTTTTTAACAATTCTGTAGCATTTGATGAGGGAAGGTGTCTTTTACATTTGATGGCCGAATTTCGGTCACGGCACCCAATCTTAATTTGTAGAAGACATTTGCGTAGGACATTTAAAGGTATATATCGTCGAGTCCTCAGTAGATTATACTGAGTCTAGTAGTAGTAATAACATAAGATTACCAAAACCAAAAATAGTAAATTAATAAAAAAATGAACTTAGTCCGATAGGACGTTAAATCAACACAACCGGTGAGTGATCAGACGAAAAAGCGACGGCTTAATTTGCTTTCCATAGCACGGAAGAGCTTCGACGTTAAAAACCGCCTAACGGTCACCTATCTCAAGACTGACCGCGAGAAGTACTGCTGAACCTCGCAGTGTTGCGCGAAAGCTACAAGCTCTTAACAATGAAACAACGCATAAAAAATATAAACGAATTGGAATGACATTTACAGGTCATTCGTCGGATAACCGTCTCAATCCACGCGATTATTGGACGTTTCAATTTCCTCACGATCACAGATTGTTCTCATCAAGTCGACAGATGCAGTTAGAAGTAAATCGAATGCACTTTTAACATTCCTTGATTAGTAGTTTTTAAAGAATTATATTTATTTTTCAAGGAACGAGAATTCGTGAGTGCTTTTCACATAATTATATGACACTATCTACGCCACGCGGTGTTACCCGCTTCATTTTTTGGGATAAAAAGCCTCTAGCGTATGTGTTTATCCAGGGTGTCAGCTACTTCCATACTAAAACTTTAGCGAAATCGGTCCAGCCGTTTGTGCGTGAAGAGGTGAAAAACACACTCACAAACTTTCGCCTTAATAATATTCTTAGTGTGATAGGTATCACAAGTACCAACACTCTGCCTCAGTACGAATATGTAAGAATCACATTTTTGTACAAAGGAATCAAATTCGCAACCCGTAGCGCGGCAGTCCAATCTCCTAGCAACCATGTTAATCGGCTCGATGAATTATGAAAATATCATAGAACGTAACAGGAGGTAAATGATCGACCGTCCCACGTTACCTAGTTTAATTAAATAATTTTATTAAAAAATCCTGAAAGAAACGGAAACTTTTACAATCTGACATCAAACGAGTCCACTCTCGTCCTCTATAAATCAAACGTAGTGGTCATTCAACTCTGAATTTGAAGTTTGGAACCCATTGAAAGAAGGTAATTAATTCTTTAATTAGAACAATTTCTAATTTAATTAAAACTTGGTCACAGAGCCCCTTTATTTGCTCTGCCTCACTTGAGTCGAGTTCTAAGTATTCAAGCACTTTTATATCAAATGTTCTACGTAAACGTGCAAATAGAAGTACCATTTTCTTTTATACCGTCCCTGGGTGGTACCCAAGAGGTTGGTCGAGTTATTACAAGCCTCACTGGTCTGCAAAAAAATACCTGCAGTCATCTTATCTTTTATGGATCTTGTTTTAATAAGGAAAACTCTCTTTATATTAGACTACGCTAAGCTGTCTCGTTGGTCCAGTGGTCGCAAAGCGCTAATGCTGAGCGTGAGGTTATAGGTTCGATTACCGGGTAATGTATTATTGCGTTTTTTCATAGGTAGTTAAATCTTTGTAGCAGTCTTGATTTCATCATCATCATCAGCCGGAAGACGTCCACTGTTGAATAAAGGCCTCCTCCATAGGAGGGGAGGGGCATGACATAATCCCCACGCTTGACGGCTTGGGGATCGCAGTTTTGGTGGTGAAGTTCCAGAAAATGCTGCTGCCCATCTTCTGGATTTTCCCTTCCCTTCCTACTACACCCACGGGAAGAAATGGTGAGGTGCTATTCTGACTCGGCAGTCGACGGGAAGTCTCAATTTATGCTCGGTTAATGGCAAAACGCTCGCTTCCACATATTTGGATATATTCGGATATATAACAGGAGAAATGCAGGTGTTCTGTACACCTGAAGGGCCCTTCGTCTTCTGGGAAAACATGCGTAAAGTTTAAACTCTATACATATTATGAATTGTATAATAAATGTAATCAAACAAAAGATAACGAACACGGAACTATCCCGACCCGACTATATTGTAGACGGCTCTCACAATAACCACTGAAACAATTATTTCGTAAATGAGATTTCTGAATAATTGAGATCCAGAATGGGGTTAATTCCGTACACTACCATATCATTAAAATTCATATAACAATCTTATCATTCTACAGAACAGTATACTTGCCTATCTATATAATATTTATATCCTATCTATCTTCTTCGCTATGGTGTGATATGATCTAGATAACATTGCCTTCGACGTAATTCCTTAATCACCTCTCGATAGTACCAGGCATACATAGTACCTAGAGTATTCGATGTAGTCAATCGAGAGGTCCGTAAGAATCGCTCGATCAGCCACATTAAGCCACAGTTAATCCCGGCGTCATTTAGATGGGATACCGACTCGCTCCGTGCATTTCAAGTCGGTATCGGCTCAAATCCGATTTATCTTCGTATATCAAAGGTCTTTGAGTCTTCACTTTCACAAGATCAGCAGAACTGTATGGACTTGACCATGGAATTTTTCCTGTTTATGTGTTCCTATTAGTTTTTTTTTCTAACCCCAACCTTCTATGCGATCTCTGTAATTTGTGGTAGTAGCTGTAAATCTCAACTTGAACTTAATGCGGTCTTAATCTTTGGATTATCTCTAATATAAAAATGAATCCCTGTTGTTGCCGGCTTGACCGATTTGGCTAATTTTTGGTTTAAAATGTTTGTGAAAGTCCAGGGAAGGTTTAATTCGTAAGAAAGCCGTACGAAGTTCTCTGGGTTAGCTAGTTATAAAATAAAATATTATAAGGCGCATCAAGACGAACTTAAAGGTCTTTGTTTTTCAAGGGTGCAAAAACTTTAACACTGGACTTCTTCTCCATCTTGATGGTAACTTCTTACTTCTGAATATGTAATACATTACTCTTAAGTAGTATAACTCTATCATAATCAGCTTTCAGATGACCCACTGCTGGGAATAAGCCTCCTCCCTTATACGCTACTGCCCCCTTAAAGCAGGACAGTTTACGTTGTGGAAACGAGACGCCGCATTACACTGCACGTACTGGCGTCTCGCTTCCACAACGTAAACTGTCCTGCTTTAAGGAGGCAGTAGCGTAAGGGGGCTGTTTCTTGTTTTGGCCTTTTGCATGCAGGTGTTTACAGCAACAACATCATCTCTGTAATACTTAACCTCAGTTTAAGTTTATGTTACTTATCAACTTATAACTTGACGGTTACCTTAACTTGTCGTCAGTTACTGTAGAGAACAGACGCTTCTCATAACAAGCTCGTGCTGATTACTGAGTTGTGCAACTAATTAATTAACTTAGAAACAAAATTGTTACAAGACAGGTGAATGAAAGAAGATCCAGATCGTTGAAATAGATATGGTCTACCTTGTAGTGCAACAAGTTGTTCAAGCAAGTCAGCAAGCAGCTTTTGTTCTAAAACCATCGAAGAGTCTATTTCGAGTTAAAACGTTTAATAAACGAGTTAAATAGTTTATTTCGAGCTACGAGTACTTATCTACTTGAACTTGCAGTACCTACTACCATCTTAATCCGATATCATATTAAACTATTCAAATTATTGGATCTGTATCAGGTTTATGGTACGATATGGCTCGAGGATGCAACTTTGGCAGACCTCCCACCTGGTGGACCGATGATATCGTCAAAGTTGCGTGCAACCGGTGAATGCAAATGGCAAGTTGTCGTTCATTGGCGTTCTAAGGGGGAGGCCTTTGTTCAACAGTGGATGTTCTCCGGCTGATGATGATGATGGCTGGATAGTTGTTTATCTATCATCTACAAATAGGTATAAGGCTAGACTATGTAATAACTTCACTTTCAATAGCTCTAAGTTTTCTCTGCAGCTAAGCACCTACAGCAGTAGAACCACTACAAACATTTCCCATATTCTCCAATTAAAGTTAAACTGTTAGAATTGACCTTGTAGTTAAGAGAAGTTCGCTTGTGTGGTGGTCGATGCCCTAGAGCCTGCTTACATTGCAAGAAGTTCGTTAAGGAAGCTTGTTAATGGCATGTTTACTTAGGTCACTATCACGTCTTCACGTCCTTAGAAATCGAGCAACGAAATTTACGTAGATTTCAAGTGCTGTTTTAACATTAGAAATACATGTGTAGAATAGACACCTGCCTCCCCCTTTGGGAATACAGGCGTAAAGATGTATACAGTCTATAATTAGATAAAAATGAGTCCAAATTGGCAGTGTCAACATTTTCACGTAACAAAATAAGCTAAGAAAATAAAATTATCTCAATATCTAATTCGAATAAAATAATTTTGGAAGAGCCGTTAAACAACTATAGGCACTCATTGGTGTGTATTTGTCTTGTAATGTGAATTTTAAAAGACCTAATTGTTACTTGTTGTGCGATAACTTTTCCTTTGTGTGTTGACAGGAGCTATTTTCAAAGAAATGCTATGCACTGGTGTAGTGATTAGCCAGTCAGGAAGATCGTAGCGGTGCTCACTGCCCAGGGTGAACCAGCCATACAATTAGGTACGTAGGTACTGCAGGAGAGGTTTTATACTCGCTACTCATGATTTTCCTCTCCACGTATTTAAGAAATTATTCATTTACATTTTGCGTGCTCTTTCCAAATCCCTACCGCGTATAACATCGTATGTGATCGTATGTTAGTTGAACAAACATAACACAAAAACGTATGATGCAGCCGAGCCAAAACTAACACGACATGAATTGGAAAAATGTTCAGGTATAGCAGGTTTTACGACAAAAAATACGGAAAAAATATTCAACACAAAATACAGAAGGCGTATTGCTAACAAATAACGCATACTAGCATTTTTAGTTGCCTGGTTCGTAATTCAAATGTATTATTGTTTTTTTTTTTTGCGATTGCACTTCTAGCTGCACAGCTGTACGCACGGAAAAGGCCACTTAATGGGTCCAGCCGGCCCTTGCTCAATGTGGCTTAATCTCCAGAAATGATGGAGATCAACACAGCTTTCTAAGAAATAATAAACAAATAATAATATAGCGTCATCAGATACCGTCTCCTGAATTCTTGTATAACAGTGATAACACGCGCGCGTTTTAGCCCTTCTCCAGAGTGACCCACGTGGAAAGTCGTAAGGGGTATCCAAGGGGGGTCCATTGTTAAACTATTGGGTCTGCTTCTCGCATAGTTAAGTGTGAAGTAAGTGCCGTTACCAATACCAAGGTGCTAGTATTTATAACCCTTCTGTTACCAGTCCTATGGTGGCACTGTAACAATTTGCGACGCAGCGAGGCAGATAACCGTCGGTTTCGGCTCACGCTTCACAACGTACGGTCAGCACATTTTCACACAACTCTATTCCATTCAGCCTTATTTACAAAAAATCGTTCTGGTATGCAAATAATAGTTTAATTCTATTGTGCGTTGATATTTGCATGCTAAATATAACTTAATAGTTTGACTAAAACACTGCTGTATTGTGAATTCATTTCATCCAATATGCCGATAAAAGAAAAGAAAAAAACAGAATCATTAAACCGCTACACTGCACTGTGCAAATAAGCAAGCTATTACATCAAAACATAACCAATTCCTAGTATTTCAATATTGACGATAAAATTACTTGTATCACATAAAAATAATATAACTAATAATATATCACAACATTATTCAGAAGCTTATTAGTGGAATCGCGTGATAGCATAAATGAATTTAGTTAACGAAGTCACAGGCAATACAATTCCTTCTTACGTCAAGATATATTCCCCAAATTCAGGTTTCGTTGCCAACGAAAATCACGCCTCATTGGTTTTATCAAAATCTTGTAACATATTGAGTGTACGTACATACATACTTCAGCTTAGCCAGATCGGAAAAATTTGCAGACGAATTTGCATTATAGAAGTTACTTCTTCTTCTTATTTTATCGTATGGTTTATGAACAACCTGGTGTCAGAGTTTAAACCGCCTGTAGGCTTCTGACATGGTTTTAAACACCGTTGAAAAATATCTCAGATATGCCAGTTTGCTTACGGTGTTTTCCTTCACCGTTTTTAGCAACTGATAACTAATTTTAGTTCGCACATAAATTTGGAAAGCCATTGGTGGGTGCCGCGGTTTAAACTTACGCTTTTTGACTTGGCAGTCCAACGGTCATACCACTCGGCTATCACTGTTTTTAAATAATAAAGTAATAAAGTTACAAAATTGGCGTTTTAAAATTTCGTTGTTGAAACGATGTCTTTGAAGATGACCGGATAGTTTTACTTTGATGTAGTTTGTGCCCTCAGCTAATTAATGCGGTTACCCGAGCAGGTAACGGATCAAATTCCCTTAGGCAGGGTAATTTATAAAATTGTTCTCGCTGTCCCAAATGATCCCAGGAATTCACTAGCGTGGGCAGAAATCTTTTTGTAACGTTCTATTCTGACGCCGATAAATACCAGCCATTAGGCACGAGGTAACTTGGGGACTTAATAGAAAAATATATACATTTATTTATCTGCGTATCTCATGAACAATTTAGCCTAGAATCGTAAATCGTGAATAACATTACGCCTGTATACCCTGAAGGAGTAAGCAGAAGTGTCGGTATTGTACACCCGCATGTATAGGTCCCAATGAATAGAGGGCGAGCCTATTGCCATTAACCGGGCACAAAGAATACTCCGTGCTAACACTGAGAATCCCAAAATCCCAACAACACTTTTGCCCAGTGAGACAGTCCAAAACCTGACGTTAATAAATGCTATTAGGGGTGGTCTACATTTATTTGATTCGTTGTCAGTTCGGCAGGCGCACGTCTCTAACGATCAAGTGTTATAGAACCCTAAACTGTATTTAGGGCGGCCATGCGTGAGCTTCTTTTGTTTACGGTTCATTGAATTTTGTATCATCCTTTATTGGTTGCGCGAGTTTCCCTATCCTAGTTTTATTTTGGACTAATAACAAAACCTGTGTGAAAGCAGCGCTTTTATCCGTAACCGAACATTTTGAAAGAAAATTAAATATAATACGATAGTGACGTTATAGAAGAAACTACTTTATACCATATATGACAAAAATATTAAGATGAACGCGGAAAATAACAAGAAATAACGCCTCCACGAACTGTAAAAACAAAAGAATACCAGTTATAACTCTCGAACGTCGCTGAATGACATAAATGGCCCCATACAGGGCGGTATTCTGCCACCACAGATGGCAATATTTTACGGTCCGATAGAATATTGAATAACTCCATAAAGTTATGTTACTGGCTCTCCGGACACGAGATATATTTCAGCAGTCGGAAATTCATTAGCTATACAAAGGAGAAAAACTGAAATTACCACATGAATCTACCTATTAACTAATTAACTAGTTCAAATAATAAGATCATGTCATACTGTATTTTACAGACGATTATATTCCTTTTAGATTTTAATTACAATTTAGCCGACTTTTCAAGAAGAATAATACATTCTACGGGCCTGTAAAAGCAACAGACTTAGTGGAGCAGAATAAGGAGACGACAGAATAATGCTTAATGATAGATAGCACTCACTCAGATAGTAGTTTCAGTGGCTAAAGCAGACCGCATCGTATAAAGCTCCTTTTAGAGACTAAAATTCATTCTTCTTGGTCATACATATAGAAAGAAAGGCATTCGGAGGCCAGATGTCCTCAATGCTAGTGACAGAATACCTCATTTAGGACATTGCTTATCATATTCTTAACTACTTTTAAACCTTTACGAATTATGGCCATCTTCATTTATCAAAATGTGTAGATAAAACAAATACAACATTTTCGCATCTGATCAATGCAACGTGGTCGACACGTTTGAGTTAGTCAAAATTATAATTGTCGCGATAATCTGTGCACAAAAACCGGAGCTATTCGTGATTAATAAGACTCCTTAATGTCAACATCTTAGAAACATGATTAATTAAACCAATCTGACACTGTCCGTACATGTAATTCTTGAAACTTTATACGTGGTGTGTCCATACAAATGAATAGGTACTTACTTACTAGAAGGCAGTTAGTTGATATAACGGCTTGTGTTTCGAGCACATGTGTGGCATATGACGGAGACGAATAATCACAGCGTGTCTTGTTTGGCGTATATAATCTCTAACACGTGATCTGATTTCGTGGCGAACTTTTTCAATTAAGTCTGTTACAAGACTAAACTCTTTTCATTTTGTTTTGAGCATCACTTTTTGCTGCAAATTATTATTTCGGGTCTTTGTCCTAAGTTGAGTCTAAACTTCAAGTAGAAATACTAAACGAATACCAAGTAGATACTTTAGCTTTTTTAATCAAACATAGTCGGTACGAGTGCAAATACGAAAGAGCTAATTGACTGCGGTCGTTAAGAGAGAAAAATGGGACTAATTTCGACTAGTTTTAAAATTTTGAAGCTTATAATATTTTCTTTTGTGTCAGCTAGTTTGAATACACGGGGTTAAAAACACTTTTAAAAGCTTATTATAATCAAAACATACTATCACGCCTGTATTCCGCTGAGGGGTAGGTAGAGGTATGTTTCGCCAAAAAACCTATGCACAAACCTGGACTTTGCTGCTACTGAGAAAACCCAACGTTGATAGACACAAGCATCTAACTAAGAAAGTCGCGCTTTACGATCACTAGACAAAAAAGCGAACAGTAACGTAGAGGTAGAGCTAATTACACGCGGTCTAACATATCATATACAACGAGTATGATACTCCTTAGGTTCCTTAGATAACTCTTGATATCACGGAGCCTTTACAACGGTGTTCACAGCCTCCTTTCAGAATGTACTGTAGGCAGACGCTACAAGATTACAAGAGCCGCCGGCGACACGATAAAGTGAATGCGTAACGACTGTTACCGTCCAAGTACCAGCTAAATGGATGAAATCTCTGAATTTCAGCTTTAAACAGATGTATTTTTAAAAGTAAGGATTAAATAAATAATTATGTGTGCTCATCAGCATGTCTGCCGCTGAATTATTAAATGGGCGAACGTTGGCAGGGTTATCGCGTGGCTGTTACATGGATTTACTTGGTTCTTGTTACTCGGCGAAATGTAATGTGATACACTAGACGAGCCAACCATAATAGTGTGTGAACAAATGACGTTATGTACTGTATTATTGTTTGATATTGGTTTTTTTTAAAAAAAGGTCGCCCTACCCTTGGAATTATTCCTGTATCGTGGGTGCGTTCCACAAACATGAAATATCACATACACAGACACCCAGACTCGGGACAATCAAATGTGGAACGCACAAATTTTTGCAACCCTTAGCGCAGCAGTCTAATCGCTTAACCACTGCGCCAATTAGGTCGTCGAACTGATGTTGTTTGCAGTACTTTAAGTGCGCAGTTATTTTATGTATTCATAGGAGGCAAAGCTTTAACCCTTTCCCTGTCCGATGAGCTATAAGGTACATATCGATTGATTACCTATTGAGTCTGCTACGCGGACAGTCAAAGTGTTAAGACTTCGATAAGATACAGCAACCTATGTTAACCAACACTCTTCTTCGCGTTGACTGCATGATAGGGCTACCATACAGAGTCTAACCGGGTCGATTAGCGCTGCCACAATATCTTCACCTGCCATCCCTGGCGTGAACAAACAGTGTGTAATTATGTCATTTGTGACGTCACAACACACTACTATCGACGAGCCCGACCGTTATTTTTAACGATAGTTTATACTGTTCGCTGTGATATCGTGAAAAGTTATTTATTTAATGCCAGTACTAGCTGTTGTTTATATGATTAATAAATAAATATGACTATATTGGATGCTTCATTAAATATGTGTTTTGATGTGTGCATATTAACTTTATTTGCATTTCCATGTAAATACTTTTTGCTGACCCGAATGATCACAACACATATTCATGAAACATATATTTTTAAGAAGCCTCAAATTTTACTACCTATAAAAAAGTAATCTGATATTTAGGGCACAGAACCTTTATGAGGCAGCAGTTTCGATAAAATCGTATGCTTAAAAAATCTTGTGTTCGCATGCAATAAATAAATAACACGTTTTTCAAACATCAAAAAAAATCTAAATTAGAACCCAAATTAAAGCAAGTCAACATGATATATTTTTTTAGTTAATGAAATCTCAGAGTCACCCCTGTCGTTCATTAGCCGCTGAGAGTATTTCGCGCCTTCCGAACATGTTAAAACATTCAGAGGCTCCCGGCAGTTATTACCGGTCTATTGCCAAACACGTTATGTTCTTTTATGTTCTCTTTGACAGCAGTTTATCTCTTAACCTCTACATATATTACTTTAATAGTGTCCCACGATTCCAATTTAAAGGTGTTAAGAACGTTTTAACATGAACCTCAGATAAGCACAGTTTTTTGGAAAGAAACTGGTAAAAAAACATTACGCAAGAAATCTAAACACTTTACCAGCTGCTAGCGCTACCATTAGCTTGTTTGCCTTGCTCATTAACACTAAGTAAATCATACCAGACAATGGCTCATAAAATACCTATAAAATCTATAATTACTCTGTTATTAATCTAGGACTTCTTTCGGTATTTGGCATGAGGGAAATCATCATCATCAGCTTTTATAAGACCCACTGCTGGGCATAAGCCTTGGAGGCTTATGCCCAGCTGTGGGTCTTGAACGCCACTTTGTCTTGTATTGGAGACAATGACATAGCACAAAATATAAAAAGCACCTATATTTATTCACACTTCAAAACTAGGTTCTAATTCAAGCGTGAAGTACACGAAAGTTTGAAGATTGATTAAATCCATTGGACTGCAGAAAATGCTACTTTCCATTCCGGAAAATTAAGACTCTGGCGAGCAAAGCCATAACAAACCTGAATCCGTCTTTCCATCTCAATAAATTAAGTCTGTGTGGCGACGAAAACTCAACGTTGCTATTTTTAAACGCTTTTCATAGAATAATAAGCGTTTCGAAGAAGATTGACAGTCGTTTTTGATACAATCAGTTGGCAAGATCTATTTCAAAGATGGGATATTTGATTGAGAAGGCTCTGATTCTTCTCTTATTGCTTTCTGTAAGTAACTAGTCTGATTTATTTGTTTTCATTCTATAACCCAGATGTAGATAACCTAAAAACTATAAATAGGGGGCAATCTACAGCCAGTATCATGTCATAGAAATTCATACTGACACTGACTTGACAATATTAACAAAACAATTCCTCATTACTGTATCATAATTTTATCGACGTTGTAAAATACCTCTTCCAATGTATAAAGCCCTATTAGCTAGTCTATTTTTGAGTCATTCTAATGAAAAGAAAACATTGGCAGTGGGAGGTTCTCGGAACCGTACTGAACTAATAAAACTTTTGGAAACAATTTGAACAGTGTCCCCGCTAACGACGTGATACGACGCTAGACACTCTTTAATTGGTCAATTAAAAATGTATATTGCCTTCTCTTCCGACTTTAATTGAGATCTCTTTATCTTTATGTCTTTCCTTCTTCTAAAGACATCATTGTAAGGAGGTTTTTTTTGTATCTAACGTCAGGTTTTATTTCGTGAAGTATAAGAGCACAATCTAGACTTCAGATAGTCATAATGTTACGTACAAAAATGCCCATATCCAAAACTATACTCAAGTTAAGCGGTAAGTCATTTTAAGAAGATAATCTACCACCACCTAATTTGATCTACAATATATCGTTTGAAAACCTAGATCAGATTAGAACAGAATCAAAGTGAACTATACATAAAAAGACGTCTAAACCCAACAATAGGATGACAAAGTCTGTATATAACGACATACGACTGTTTCTGAGGTGTGGCCAGCTGAAATTAAAGGGAAACCCACAGATACAAACCGCTTTCTAAATATTAAATTCGCAGCTTGTTACCATGGAAACGGATAAGTACCGCCAGCGCCACCTGTCATCGCAGTCATGAATTATTGGCGACAAGTGAACCAGCATTAAATATTCATGACCACCCGATTTTGAGTTAAGTATCTTTACTTAACTCCCAAAGACCTGAAGGTTATGGGATGACATTAATAAACTATTGATTTATATGGTTCCAAAGACAGCTCTACCATATTACAGGACCAATTCTGTCACTAATACTCTCTATATGCAGGTGAGAAACCATATTAATCAATGTTTGATAGAATATAACATCAAAGGGACTCCTGCCTACCCCTTCAGGGAATACAATACTACGCCCATATTCTGCCAGTTATAAGTCACAATGCAATAATGTAAAAATACAATAACACTCTGCCCGAGCAGGGATTCGAAATATACCTGAATTTGATACTATTAACACAAAGCGGTTAATTGGAAGACAATTTATACTAAGTATTATTAATCATAAGGTACCAAGTGTAAATTATATAATCCATATGGAAACTTCGTATTGCATGGAAGGAACCAACCCTATATATATATGATAACTATATTCCAATAATACGTCTGATGCACCGTGTATCAGAAAATCTCATCTAAGTTGCTTAACTAATCCATTCGCTAGTCGAAGTTGCAAGCACTCTACTAGGCGAACATGATTACAGACTATAGACAGACTCAATGGATGAACCAAAAGCATAGCAGCATATAGATTACAGTCATACATATCTTCTACAATCTACAGTCTTTTTAAGCGTCTTTCGGGCACGAAGGAATATCAGACTTAACATGGTTAAAGTTCATATTAAAGAGAAAGCTAAACGCTATAGCGCAAAGTCGTTTTACTGACTAGTAGTCGTCAAAATATTAACATGAATAGGAAAAACGTACGTTTTTGAAGAACTGCGAAGAATTTATATTGAAAATATAAACGTGAAATATGAATAACGAATGTTTTCAATCACATAAAACAAGATAACTGTTATTTTCTGCCGAAATCCACAAAAGCTCGCGTACGTTCACGAAAACATAAAATAAAAGGCTTGTTTTATGTGCGACATAGTTCATTCACTCTTATATCCGCCAGCTACCTACATTTATGATTATGTTCTATTCGTTAAATATACCTACAAGAAATAATTATGCTCCTATTAAGAATTTTTTTTAAGAAATTTAATACATATAGAATAGAGACTTTTGTCAGCTAAAACCTTTTCAACACGTAATCACATGACGAATCAGTAAATTTCTTATTGTGATAAAGCCTACACTCGTAACAGAGTAATTAAGCTGTATTTAAATATTAATTTTACCATTAGTATTGTACCTCTTCTTTTTAACCGAATTCAAAAAAGGAGGAGATTCTATGTTCGTCTGTATGTATATATTTTTTAAGAAATAAATGGCTATATTTTATTACTTGTCTATACGTTAGTAGAACCTTTGCCACTTCTTCTGTCAGTAGGTACTTTACACTTGCAAGACTCTACAAACCAAATAGAGTGTTTGTCGTTGCGTCTTTCCCATTAAAATACGTAATAAGGCAATGGAAACGTAAGCCTGAAAGAAAGATAAACACAGACGTTCTCAGAAATGCCTGAAGGCCTGTCTTTACATCATTGGATCGTTTACGTTTTGTAATGAGGCTGAATAATCGATGGTCGTGATGTAATCTTAGCGGAATAACCCGGTGTCCATTTACATCGACATAAAGAAAGATTTATTGGTTAAGTCCTACAACGCTCCGTGGCCACACTTGTGTGGAAACTTTTTGATTTTCTGCGATGAAAATACTCTTAATTCTTTATTAATACATGAAGATACATAACATAAAATTTTATATACAGAGGCGAGATTTACTCAAAATTGAGTTCTCTAAAAGCAAACCTTTAAGTACATAATTGAGAGATTTTATTAATGGGGACGGAAATATTGCAAAAGAAAATAACAAAATACATATCTTTGTACTAATTCAGGGACTCTTTCGTACACATTTAACCCTATGTTTAAACAAACATTTCCGACATTCGCATTTCTATGACTCTTAAATTGCACCTCTCATTAGAATAATTACATTACTTCAGATGTATCTAATAGAATAAAACCGGTTACGGTTATAACATTTCTGTTATAAGGCAACTATACAGGTTGATATTTTATCATGTATTTTTCTAAAACCGTTCTTATGCCAAAAAAATAAGAAATTAAATATATAATTTATACCAGCTAGAAGGATGATAAATTATTATTATTCCCAACGGTCTGTGTTGACATTTTCTAGGTTCTTATTACTTGAATATGTGAGAAATTACTTTTACAAGCAACAATTAGAATATTTGCCAATATTATATATAACTTTAACGTGAAAAAGGAGGCTTTAGCAATAATACTGTTCATTATAAAAATTCTGTACTATCAAGGCATCACAAATCACAATAGTCTCAAGCGGTAATTTTTTTCACGTAGGTAGAAGCAAATTCTGCTATCTTCACGAATTTAATCATGTCAACGCCGACAGGAATAGGAATTACATTTTTATTCGGATAAAATTGAATAGCTGAAAACAGTTACAAGTACGATCAAAGCAATTCAGTATAGGATGTAAGAATTGTAAGGATTTCCAGCTTAAGCCTTTAACGCCTTATCCTCCGCCTTGTAAAGTCATTTAGAATAAATCCAAAGTTTTCAGGCAGTCGGCGCGATTCGCTAAAAGACGCGGTGCTACCTATCTTGGATGCGGTTTATAACTTTTATATCTGGATTAAACTCCCTCCTAATTAAATGTTGGCTAAGAAAGAAAAAAACTGTTTATTGGTAAGTACAATACAGACATACATATTATTAAAAAAGAGAAAATAAAAACTAACTTAAAAACATACATTGATAAAAAAAGATAAAAGGATTGGTTAGGTATGTGTCTGGCAGTACCAATTAGGTGCACATCAGCATTTGTCAGACATCTAGTACCTGACGCTGTTTATCATACTACTGTTTTCATGTACCGTTCGATATGTTGGCTTACCATAATCATGACCTAACCTTATCCCCTATAAGACAACCTACCTATAATACACCTAGAAAAGAGTTTGGTGTTAAGAAATTAATTTGTGTTAACTAGCTTCTACCCCTAACTGCATTATTATGCTTGGACGACCTAATTGGCGCAGTGGCTAAGCGATTGGACTGCTGCGCTAGGGATTGCGGGTTCGATTCCCTCACGGGGCAAAAATTTGTGCGAACCGCAGATGTTTGTCCCGAGTCTGGGTGTTTGTGTATGTGATATTTCATGTTTGTGAAACGCACCCACGACACAGGAGAAATTCCTAGTGTGGGGCGACGTTTATTTAAAACAAGAGAAATTATAGTCCATTTTACCGCAGCCAGTACCCTTTTGAAAGGTTAAAAGCTATCTGCAAGCATTCAGTCACATTCACGACCTTCCATACTCAAAAACTCGAGTGTCATTTGTTTATTGCTTCTCAACTCTTCACCATTCATATAAAACTTAAACAGGATGCGTTTAATCAAAAACATCATCATGTATAATAAGGCACCGTCAAAGGAGGGTTATTTAAATATATAACAACCGCAGTCGTGGGGTTATTACCGTTGGTAAACACAAATACGTGCAAGCACAGTGCTCTACTAATTGCTATAATTACGAACATAAACGTAGAAATGGATTTTCTCACCAATTACGCATTACTTGGGGAACGTGTATTGTATCCTCGGTGGTACACTGTATATTATACATTGTACATATTTCAGTTTACAAAACTTTCAAGTCCGTTTAGTAGTTGCTTTTTTATCAGCTGTGGTTTAAGAGTTCAATTGCTAATGTGTGTAATGTAAAAGTGTCTTCTAAAATTAAATTGCGATGTCACCCATTTCTATGTGACAATCAGCTCATGATATGAAAAAGAATCCTACCAAAAAGATCCATTATCATTTGCCTACTTGAAACTTGAATGTAGAACTTATAAATCCCGCGATCTTTCAGTACAGGCCAACAATCTCCCGCTATATTAAAGCCATGAGGAACGAGCTCAAAGTGTTTTGTAACCAATTAAGAACTTTTTCTTGCGAAGAGCAAATGAAACTTAGTTTAAATGTAACACAACCTCTTTTGATAAAAACTAGCAAACAAAGCAGCTATCCTACTTTCAGTTTATACCTACCTACCGTAGTTAGTTATTATATCTACTCGTAGACTTGTTTTTAACGTAATTAGGTTCGAATTTGAACCGAAAACAGTGTATGGAGGTTTATAAATACACATCAATTAGCGTTGAGAGCCTCCCTGAGTGACGTTATCTAATTACGTCCGGCGCACTTCGGTCTGTCGACTACCATCCTTGTTGACTGGCATCTCTATACCACGGGACTTGCTCTACTACGTGACATTTACTTGTGCCTTAAAAAAGAATATACTTCAAAACAAATGATGTCTGAAAAGTGGAAGAAGAGAAGGGAGACCTTTCCTCTGCAGTGGGGCAATACAGGTTGCTTCTTATCGTATAGTTGATGAACAACCCGGTGTCAGAATTTAAACCGCCTGTAGGCCTCTGACATGGCTTTACACACCGTTGAAGAATCTCTCAGGTGTGCCAGTTTCCTCACGATATTTTCCATCACCGTTTTTAGCAACTGATAACTAATTTAAGATACGCACATGAATTTGAAAAGACATTGGTGCGTGCCGGGGTTTGAACTGGCGACCTTTGACTAGGCAGTCCAATGGTCATACTACTCGGCTATCAGTGCTAATAATAATAAATTCACATATTTCGAGAAGCTAACATACCAAGGATTTCTACGTGCTATGATCCTGACAAAACGTTTTCACTTTATTTACTGCCATTTATTATGCTCGTCGGTTTAAAGTTCCAACTCGAGACCTTGCATTTATCAGGAACATCTTTTATTTGGTTAGCTTGATTGCCTTGTGTAAAATATCCGCATATATTTATATACATACATGTATATTTTGTAATAGCCACCAATCTTCTGTAAAACTAGAATAGTCTCTCTCCTTTTTCCACTCACACTACAGTAATTTTAATAGCTTAAAATTAGAAATGTAATCGTGTAGGTAGATACTGCACACTTCTTATGCGTTCTCATCTCATCTGCAGTAACGTTAGTCTTTGCAGTGGGCGGTGTGAGCGGGCTGGCTAATGGCCGAGTTCATTATTATTTGTTTAGTCAGAGTTCGCGGGCTGCACAGCGCCGGCACCGTGGGAACCCTCCCGTCGCCACTATCACTCCAACACGTGTACAAATCAATCAATATACGCCAACACTAATCTACTGTTTGTAGACTTCATAAGGTATCTTGTTTCTCTTCTATTTACGGCTTTTGTTGTGTTAAAAGGTTAACCCTATAAATACCGCCCTTTTTTCATAGCCTGGTTTTGTATTGATGCAGTTAGTTGAGGGTTAGATCTCGTGCACTATAAATTTTAGTTTTATTAAAGCAAGGAAAATGTTTATTTTTATAACCTGCAAACTCCGAGACAAAACATAAAACCCTCAAACGCTTCGGTTTCAAAACAAGAGAGCCAAATAAATTCATTTGTTTATTTGTATTTGTGTTCATCTAACTCGCTGTAACGGCGTCATAAACAAAACAGTAACGTTTTCGCCTCGTCGGTAATTTGACGCGGCAAAGAAAGACAAATTATACGCAAATTCCTGTAGATAGCATGCAAATTCAGTAAGCATCATCATAAATCTTCAGCGCCCGCCAAATGTACTGTAAAAAGTTCGTCACAGTACGCCTCAAGTGCAGAAATTAAGTTTTTGTCGTGGAAAATAGATTAAACGTCACTCAGCTCTGCCGCTGACGGCGGAGCAATTTTTATAATAAAAACTCTATGCGACTAAAAATATGAAATCACTTGCCATCGACCGCTGCACAAGGATGAAAAACACGACAAGAGGGATCTTGTCGACAATGTAACACGAGCTTTGGAAACGTCCGGCTTAGAGCAACGAACGCAGAGTTCCAGGATTCGTGACAACAATAAACTTTGTTTTCGGTTAACATCGAAAATGTATTAAGACCAATTAGAAGTTCCCCTGTGTTCTTCTCTACACACAACTTCGCATAGACGTCGAAACCACAACAAAGTGTGCAATCCCATCAACCAGTTCCAGGGCGCCAGTTCATTTGTTTAGGAGACCGAAATCTGCCGTAGAGATGTCACTGATGATACTGCAAATGCTAAAAGCGATGATCTACCATAAACCATATATATTTCATTATATAAAACCAGGTACAATTCTGCTATCGGTATCGTTTTTTTTTTTTTTAAGAAAACGTCGCCCCATTCTAGTATTTTTTCCTGTATCGTGGACGCGTTTCACACACATAAAATATCACTTACACAAATAGGCACGAGACATCGTGGATCGCAATTTTGTTGTCCCAAACGGCAATCGATCCTGCAACCCCTAGCGCAGCAGTCCAATCGCTTAGCCACTGCGCCAACCAGGTCGTCAATTCTAATAACGATATCAATCTCTTAAACAACGTATGGCTTCTTTTCATACTTGTCTTGAATCAATTTGGACCTAAACACAAGTACATGGATATCTAAGAAACAGTCTTCCCAAGATCGTGTAAGCCCACGCCCCGCCCACATCTAGTTCAACTCAGCCAACATTTTCATACTTGTGAGGTTCCCATACACGCAGAAGCGACCCACGCGACACTGTTTAACCATAACTTTTTAATTGTCTGTGAAATAAACAAGATATTTCGCGCGATAGAAAATTTTAATTGGGAAACTTCAGTAATTGCATACCTCGGGATGTTTATACACTGAATTCAATGTACAACACGAAGCGAAAGCAAGCGAAGGTACGATCTACTATAATAATAAAATAAGACCGCATTTAAAATTACTTTCTTGAATTCACTATTCCAAAATGCGGCGATCGAAATCGAGCGTTCTCGATAGAAAATTGCTTATTCGCGCGATCGAATCAAATAATTCGATATCGGACATCGCAATGCAGAACTGCATTACCGATACGTAAATTTCACGGCTGGTGCGCTCGACGGAGTTGTACTAAATGCACATATATCGTGCAATCTTATTATTATGTGAGTTGGAGCGCTACGTAATTCAGATAGTTAATGAAGGCGCTCGCGTCACCACGCGCCGCCGCCGTGCAGGCCCTCGTTAAAGTTATTAATTACAGTTGAAAATGTACGTTTCACCCGAATTAAGCTTAAACTGAACTAACGTATGCGCTGCAACGAGCATGCAAACGACATAAGCTAAACCCAAACACACAAGTTATACCTCACACTCATATTACAGAGCTGCAGGCTGCAGCTTAACCAAACTACTCGGTGTTTCTAAACTGTATATGAAACTATATATGTAGCTAATGTTAATAGATAAGGCTAAATAATATTGACCTCAATTTAAGATGTCTTTTACAAAGTATTGTTTAGGTTTACATGTATTTTAAAGGAGAAAAGCTGCTAAATATCTTGTAAGAAGTGCTTACTTTTTTAACGTACCATTCCAGAAAAACTTGTGATTATATTATAGACGTAACACTACCGTACTGGCTCCACGAGCGTTAGACCTACACACTAAAATAGCTACAAATCAACCGTAATTTGGTAAAACAACACAGTTATCCTCAATAACGTATGTTTTCTCATTTTTGTCAGCCTTCACCTACATAAACAGATACCTACGTTCATGGAAAATTGGAAGCAAAGTTTTTGTGTGGGATAAGTAAATATTTGGATTAGGTACATACGTGTTCATGATCCGCCAGTGGCCGGTAAACCCGATATTCTTTCATAACTAGGATATCTCGGGTACACACCGTGATATTCGGCTAATAACTTCCTTGTATTGTATTACACAACATTACGGCTAATAAGGTATTTCTGTTATAGCCGCAGACGATCGGCTAAACGATTTCTTTTTGTTATTGGATCAACAGACATGAGCATTGGCCTGTAACAGATCTGTCGGACCTTTATCGGGTTTCTAGACTAATTGGCTGAATATTAATTAATTATATATCCATGAGATTGACCCAAGGTCCCCCGCCCAGTTTATATATACTATCCTTCAGTCACTTAGATCGGGTGACTTTACGCTTTCAACTAACAGCAGTTGTAGTTTAAATTAGGAACTTATGTCATAAGAACTGATCATCATAAATTAAGATACTTATTTTTAGAAATTAATACTTATAAATGATCATGAAACTGAAAGGTGTTTTAATAAACGAAAAAAATATCTTTCCCAATACAAATTTCTGGAAAAAACAAGCTCATTTTAATCAGAGATAATCAAGGACTTTTAAAGGACGGAAATCGCGAGCGTTATATTAGACTCTGACAAAAGAAAATCTCAATCAGAAGTTGCTGCTATTGAAAAGTATTCATTAATTGACTCACTGACGTTTTACATTACTCTATACTAGGTTGGTTACCTAGAACTCTAATCTTAATCTCAGTCTTTGATAAGAAAAAATTAAAAGTAGTATATCACTTTTATGTGGTTTGCTTATCGTCTAAGATCTTAGTAAGTCGTCGATTTTGTGGAATTTCGGATTTGCTGAGATTAATTTCAGATGAGTACAAAGATTATTTTATAAATAATAAAGTACTGAATTTGACTTACCTCGCTATCGCCACGTACGTCTGAGATAAGTTATAAGTATAAAGTGTGCTTTAAAGGTAAATCTAACCCTGAGAACTACGAAGCGATCTGTCGCATCAGACCGATGGATCGTCAACATCGCAAGCGACATCGCAGATCGCAACACAATTCTATGCAATCTCGATAACATCTTTTAGTCCGTTCCAAAAAAGAATAATGACAGATCGCAGCGAAGGATCGCCGACGTATGTGACCGACAATTGTGAAACGATCAGTCGCTGCGGTTTGCGTGCGATCGAACGCTGCGACCCATTGCTCTGTACGTACCTACATACCACCCTATAGAACGAGGATCTCGTGTTAGTTAGCACAACGGCTTCCGAATGTGTTGGAACCTAAAATATGACGAACATTGATCACTATTAGTGACAATCGCTTTTGATATATCGTCGTCATATATGGAGAAAATATTGCCAGTGAAAAAAAAAACAAAACAAAATAGTTCTGACGGGTGTCAGAACTATTTTGTTTTGTTTTGTTAAGCTGTCCTAAAATATTTATGATGGTGTTAATGTTTGCAAGTTTTCTTATCATCACGATAACAGATCACAGATCTAACTAATACATTGTTTTATAAAGGTAGTTAGAGCATCGTAGAGACAACGATTACCTACCTACATAAAATTTTACATATCATTTCCAAAAATGGAGATACAGTAATAATAATTGGTCAATAGACTAAACTTTAGTACTGAAATTCTCATTAAGTTAATCCAAGTGTAATCTATAACTTGTGTAGCTAGCATATGTTAACTTACTGCACACACAATAGATGTACCCCAAGCGCAGTAATGGCGAACTATTATCACCACTCACCAACATCCTAACACTTCGGAACAGTAAAAAGTTTTCTCATATTTCTTTTGGGTTGGCCAGAATCTACTAACTCAAAGGTCTGAGACAATTGAATTCAGGAAATAGTTGAAGGAGGGTAGTTAATATTCTGGACGATCGTTCCGCCCACCTGACTCTGTAAGGCAGCGCGATTTCTTAATGTAAACCCATTTACTGGGACGTTTATTTATTTCCTCCGGCATTGTGGACTCGTGGCCCAATGAACAAAGGATTCAAGTGGGAATGCTAGCGCTAGTCCGTAGCGTACCAACACTATAAATACTAATAAATAAATCACTGGCTCAGTGGCTCCACAGGTTTCACAATATTTAAATGAGCGCATACTGAAATCCGAACAATTCGCGAACATAAACGGGTATGTAGTATCGATCCGGCCCACCCCCGCCCACCTGCAACCGTATTTAGTTGCAGATCGAGCTCGCTGCGAAATTATATTAGCATTATTAAAAATAACGCTGACGCGCAAGAGATTAGGAAATTTGCCGGGAAGGTGAGCGTGGCACAAAGACCGCCGATAAACTCCGAGCGCTGTTGTAGTTAGTTACTAAATATACCGGTTTTTACTCACGTCAATATTCGGGAATGCCCGACTCGTTTCCTTTTTTCGGACTCTAACGGAGCCCTTATTTATGAGCAGGTGACGCGGCGGGGTCGCGAGCCAAACCATTAGAGTCCGAAACCAGTCGGGTATTCCCGAATATTGACGTGAGTAAAAACCGGTATATATATTAAATAATGCATAACACTCACGAAAGTTATTATAGTAAGCTGTTATAGTTTTTCATAAAATTTCTTGTTCCTTATTTAAATTGAAATTTATGGTTGATGAAAGTATTGTGAGTCTTCATTTCTATTGTGGCGTTTCCTCGCCGGCCAGCTGTCAAAATGTCCTTTAGGAGAAAGGTTGTTTTTTTCCAGAGAGGCGCGCTTGAAAGCGTCGCATCGCTGCCCCGTCGAGGAGATTGTAACAGCAAAAACAAAGACCCGCCGCTGTCCTGCAAAACAGCGTTAAAACTTCGAACGTTTGGACCCAATCTCGTAATGGACAGGTAATAAATTCTGTCTGTTAAGTACCTACCCAAATAGGAACCCGGAGCACTTGTTGTAACGAAGACATCAGTCTTAGCGTCAGCTGATTGAGGTTAAAATGGAATTTATAATCTTGTTTATAGAATACTCGCACACCCAAGCATCGAATGTAATAGAATATACTATCAGCTGATTAAAAGTTTCCATATTATCGTATCTACCTACATATAAGTAAAGAAAAACAATGGGTCACCTGGATCTGCTACTCCTATGAGAGTCTATATTCACGCAACTGTATTTAAAATGTGCTAGCTAAATCTAGCCACGTTTGGCTGTAGCTTTGTTTGATATGTACAAAAAGTATATGAAAACCCAAATATACCAGTATAGAAAAATTCTACGGTGTAAAAAAAAATCTGGTCCATACTTCGACTGCTTCCCAGTTTTACGCATACACACTGCATTTTGTCCAACATAACATCACACCTGTATTTTCCGAAGGAGTAAGCAGAGTTGTACCTATAATAGTACATTGCATAAATCCAGAATCCGCTGCTAATGAGATTTACCTAATGGAAGTACCCAACACTTTGCCTGACTCAGCCTTGTGCTCAGCAATCGCACTTATTCTTTTTGCCTGAAGGTTTCATAGATCAAAAAGCAAGCCTACGTACTATAGAGTGTAGACCATCGTTCATAACCTACCCGTAACTACTATATTGGGGCACATAACTGTCGTGCTAATTAATCAACACCCAGGTGTCCGTCTAACCTCTAACGCAATTGATTCGGCCAATCAAAGTTTCATTACGGCCGCAAATGGATTCGCGGTCGGTCACCTGTAAATGCAACTTGGAACACCCCACCACCCTCCAACCCTCTCTCACCCGCGTATATTTAGAACGGAATTACCGTGAAAAGTCGCGACTTCATTATAACCAGCGAATTTATTTCAAAATATAATATTCAAAATATTCGCAGACGTTGCGAGGCGACTGGAGGGTTAAAGTATTTAGATCGTTTCATGAGTTATTTCTCATTTATTTAACGTTATTTAAAGCTCCTTATTTTGTGCCTTAATAAACGTGTTAGATTCATAATAAAGTTATAAACAACCCCATTACCATGAACTCTTAAAGCAGGACAGTTTAACATGTGAAAGCGGAACGCCGCTACGTGCAGTGTAATGCGGCGTCTCGCTTCTACAACGTGAACTGTCCTGCTTTAAGAGTTCGTGGTAAGAGGGTTGTAGTCTGAATAGCTGTCTGCAGTAAAATATTCGTCACTCAGCGAAGTTCTATGTGCAATTGTGCATCCCATCTTGAACCATACGATAAAATGTATGCATTGCCCGAAAAACACGGCATACTGAATCGACGAAGAAATTTAACAATCTCTGGAGTAATTGCTTTGTTATTCGACTGTTGAGTTAAAAATTGCGTCCCCGAACGAGGCAAACGTTTGTGCGATCCACTAGTATTTCTTTCGAATCTCACGCATTCTCCAAACACGAGAAATTAAGGTCTTTATTTAAAAAACAAAAATATATTCATTATGATAGTAAATTTGATATAATTTTACATAGTCGAAACTTACGACACAACTATCTACTTAACTAATTTACTAAGCCACAGTGCTAAAACATGACAACCCAAACATACGCATAAACAAACAAATAAGTTATCTTATGCACTGACCCATATTTCACCTTTTTATTTGTATAAAAATCACTGTGTGACTTCAGGGAAGCGAGAAATGAAGACAAATGTGCAACGTGCGCTGCGGTAGAGAGCAGCTACCAACTGATATATAAAACATACGTAGGTATATATATATGTCGTGTATATTATCACAGCATCCACCGAGAAAAGTACAGATTACTGTTTTTACTCAAAAGCTTCCCTTTCTCTGTGGAACGAGTTATTGTGTGGAGTAAGTTCGTTTTATTTATAGAGTAACCTTTAAGAATAACTGATTTTTGTTATGTGTTTGTTTTCCCTGTCGTGGACTTTAAGTATGTATTGCATATCTATAGTCTCAGGTCAAACCCAGGTTCCAGTTTATATTGCATAACACCTAACTTTCCATCAGTAGATCACTTTATATTTACGTGCGATTTTGCTCTTGGTTTATATAACTTCTGTAATATAATCCAAATTTTGACAGATAGATTGTGCTGCTGGGTAGTTTGCTGCGCCGTTTCTTCTACCCAGCTATATCACTAGAAAGCGGTGACGGGCGTTTTGGGGGCTGTCTTGATGTAATTTGACATGCAAAAAGTACTTTTTTTGATTAAATGATTTTTATCTTTATAATACCATAAGACAATGTCTGCAGCCCCATTTTTTCTCCACCTTGTCAAGCGAAACTAATCTTGTGTTTTATACTACCTAATAAATAAATTAGTTTGACGCGAATAATTCACACATTGGTATGGTACTTACCTAGATTTTAACTCACAAATTTGCGCAAAGGAATCTACTCAGTAAGCTAGGCCACTACGATATTATCAACTTCTTCTGAATAAAACAATATAATTATTCTCTTTTTGTATAAAACCTAACACATATAGAGTCGGTTCAAATAAAAAGTGCTAAAAGAAGATGTCGTGGGCACGAGGCCATCAAATCGTTGCTTTATATTTTATAAATTGCGTACTCTCCACGCTCCAGCACTTCGAACATTCTTATGTCGTTGTTACTATAGACTAGACATGTGGGTTAATGACCGTGGGTTCCGTAGTACTTGGTATAGATTTTATATTAAAAAAACAATTTTGAAAGGAGCCGTGGCTTTGTAAATCAGTTACGTCAGTATACGATACACAGCTTAAACAAGGTACCAATCTCACCCAACCCGCATATTGTTTTATTATTTGCCTATAATACGTGATACTCATACGATATGCTCCGGGCGCGTTCGCTACACGTTTTATTAACATTCAATAAGTCGGGAGCGTAACATTCAGTTATTGGTATAAGTTCAGTGGAGAATTCTGGTTGAATAGACCGAATTTCATAGAAAGAGCTAGTTTGTCGTAGCTCCGTAGACAAAGCGATCTTGCTACGTGCTACGAGTTCTACGTAGCACCTTCGCACCTATTGTCTACGTCTAGGACACATGATATTAGCTGGTTTTCTCGCCTTCTTATAAGTGATTATATTATTACGCTCATGTTCCTTACAGGAGGAAGCACAGATTAAGCCCATATATCGGCGTACACGGTCCCTCTTTCTTTAACGATTCTTACACCAAAAAAAAGCACTTCTTAAGTTTATCGACATCTCTATTCTTTGACATGCAAACGACAGTGACAGGTAGTGTAGTGTAGTTTAATCAATTATTTAGCAGTGTGCAATTTTTTTAGGTAAGGGGGTTTAAGTTAAGGGTTAAGTCTACTATCCGTATGTAATACTAGTCACGTTTATTGCCAGGCGTGCACAAATTGTATTAGGGTCATTACTCATTAGCTCAGTGATGAAAGGCACATTGTCCTCTGTGTGATTTTTGTGCATATAAACCCTGGTCTGTATACTGCATTGCTACATTTGTGTGAGTGTTTATCTACGTACGGAACACATCCAAGTGGCAAACACAGTAGGAAATGTCCACATGTTGACAAAAAGTCAAGGCACACTCTTGAAGCGGAACGATCTAAGTAAGTTATGGAATGTTTTCGAACATGAGTGTCTTGTTGTTTTATGACGTTGACAATTGGATGCGTAGTACCGTGAATTATGTGTGTTTTTTTACTCGATGCGAAATGAGGATTTGCTGATAAGAAACAGAATTGTAGTTGGAACTATGTGTGATAAACTCTCTTCTTTACTATAATCAGATTGAGAACTGTCACTACTGAACATAGGTTTATGCCGTTCATGTACCTAATAAAATGGATCGTGAAAGGGGCAAACGCCCTGATACAAACAAATTTGTAATAGCATATTTGTAACCTTAATTTTTAGGGTTCCGTACCCAAAGAGTAAAAACGGGACCCTATTACTAAGAGATCGGTGTTTGTCCGTCCGTCTGTCTGTCACCAGGCTGTATCTCAAGAACCGCGATAGCTAGACAGTTGAAATTTTCACAAATTATGTATTGCTGTTGCCGCTATAACAACAAATACTAAAATACTAAAAACAAAACAAATATTTAAGGGCCATTTTTATAGATAATGGTACGGAACCTTTCGTGTGCGAGTCCGACTCGCACTTGGCCGGTTTTTCAATAATTTTTTTGCTATACCTCTATCTTTTATGATGTGCCAGAATAGTACGTATGTACAGTTAAACTGTTAGAAAAAGGAATCAAATAGTGAGCAATCGTAGTTCTAATACTATAAATAGTGAGGCATCATACAATCACACTATAGCGGGTCAATGGATATACATATATCGCCACTCTGCCAGTATCATCTAGTCGCATCATATTGGCAGTGCGAGGCTTGCCACAGCAATATTGCCAGATACAAAAAAAACAGAATTTTCTTCCACAAAATCATAACTAAACTTGTATTGCGGTTGCTAAGTTACCGTTGCTGTGTCTTCTTCTAATTTCAAACTAGTAATGACAGAAAGTATAGACATTTGTGGAGGAATAATGTGACGGTCTTTGCCCGGCAGTGGGTCACTGAACAGGCTATTCAAATAAAATGACAGAAACCGCCGAACTCAGAGACATTTAATGATTACATAGACTGTCACAAAGTTCTTTGTGAAATCTTAACTTAGTGTCAGTTTAAGTTATCATTAACGTCTCTGAGTGCGGCGGTAAGAGATATTGGTGAGGTCTACACTGGCTAAACCACGTTGATTAGTACAGCAATTATAGTGCAGCCATTATAAGTGCGATGAAGCAAGGCATACGTCACACGACGATTGAAATTATCGCTAATGACGAGTACACACCATCACATGTCTGAGATACTCATCTCAACGACACAGCTGGTGGGTCGGCTCAATTAATATCAAACGAGACTTTAATTAACGCGAGTCATCAATTCGCAAGAAAAGATATGAGTACCTATGTGTCCTAACCCAGCGTTGGCAGGCCTCCCACCAGGTGGACCGACGATATCGTCAGAGTTGCGGGCAACCGGTGGATGCAAATGGCAAGTTGTCGTTCATTGTGGCGTTCTAAGGGGGAGGCCTTTGTTCAACAGAGGACGTCTTCCGTCTTATGTGTCCTATAGACTTCTTCTTATCGTATGGTTGATGAACCACCTAGTGTCAGAGTTTAAACCGCCTGTGCCCTGTAGGCCTATGACATGGCTTTACACACCAATTAAAAATCTCTGACGTGTGCCGGTTACCTCACGATGTTTTCCTTCACCGTTTTTAGCAACTGATAACTAATTTTGATGGAAATCGGATGGATAGATCCGATTTCCAAAACTATTCCGGAGAATATCCCCTACATACAAACGGACAAATACCTTTGTTATTATTATTAGTATAGATTACGTAATAGAAATCCACTACGTACCTAGTAGGTATGTGTTTAAGACTAGGAATTTCTCTTGTGTCGTGGCTGGGTTTCACAATCATAAAATATCACATACACAAACACCCAGACTCGGAACAATCAAATGTGGATCGCACAAATTTTTGCCAAGTACGGGAATCGAACCCGCAACCCAGCAGTCTAATCACTTAGCCAATACGCCAATCAGGTCGTCGAGCCAGCAGCATCTACATCAGACGTTGTATTAATGACTATGAATAGTACAGACTGAACTTAGTAACGTTTTTCTAAAGACACGTATCAATTACAAAGGAGAATAGGAGTGTTGAAACTGCTTGAGTATGTTACAGTAAATTGCTGTGGAAAACTACAAGTCTGAAGATACACTACTTATAAGTTAGTCTCCTCGATCACAAAGCATTATATTACGTTAAAATAACGTCACGCCCGTATTCCCCGAAGGGGTAGGCAGAGGTGTATAGCACACCAAAATTATTCCAGTTATGTTTTAGATCCCAATGTAATAGAGGGGCGAGCCTATTGCCATCAACCGAGCACTAATCTAAACTCCGTGCTGCCACCGAGAATCACCTAATGGACACCCAGTAACACTTTGCCCGACCCGGGATGCAAACCCAGGATTTTATGATCAACAGTCGCGCTGAGCGAGTACTAGACGAACAATGTCGTCAATTTGTATTTTATCGATTCATTTCTCTTACACGTGTTACGAAGAAATGGGTAAATATTTTCACGTAATATAATATTTGTTCAGTCTCGCGTATAAGCTGTCTCAGTGTCTGCCCAGGGTGCGTGCGACGTACTTTATATCACTCAGATAGTCAGACATCCTTTTTAAACGGAATTACTACATTAATATTTTCTTCGGTATTAGAACAGACAGGGTGCGAACAGGCGTAAATAACACCAGAAGAAATGTATCCACTGTATGTATATCGCATGGAAGTGTACAAATTTTTAATGGGGTATTAAGTAAGTAACATTTTTATAAATCAAGCAGGTTTGGTTTAAAGTAAGAATCAAAACTCCTAACTAGCTACGCCACGGTCTACATCACTTAAAAGCTTAATTAAAGAGACTCATTAATATCTTTCCCATTACACATTGCACGTTCTATAAAAGTCTACTGGTCGCAAAGCGTCACTGCTGTGCGAGGTCCTGAGTTCAATTCCCAGGTCAGGCAATGTGTTATTAAGTTCTCAATTTATTGTAACAGCATGGTATCTGGGTTTGTGCTCGTTTAGTGGCAGTAGGCTTACCCCTATTACGTTGGGACAACTATTACTTTTTAACTGGCGATAAGTGGATGTACTTGATATTGGTTACCCCTGTGTTTTCCTAACTTTTCCCCAGATATTTCTGGTGATTAGACCAGAAATATCTAATCACCAGAACGCTACTACTACTAGAACTAGCTACGTAGACCGTAGCTAGTTCTAGTAGTATTTTATTACTCAAAAGCTTAATTGAAAAGGCCCGTTCATAACTTTTCCATTAACACACTGCACGTCCATTAAACAACCGGATAATAATGATACAATTTCAGAAGATATGTCCCGTTCATGCTAGAATCCCATTGTTCTGTTCAACACCTAACTTCTGTCCATTCAACGTTATTATAAAATAAATACACTACCTATACGATTCTCACGTAGCTTCTTTGCCTCTTGGGACAAAGTAAAATAAGTTGCAATACCTCAGCACACTAGGGACTAGGGACTACGAACTATGAGGCACTCGAGTTTTATATAATTCAAATCACACTGACATTACATTATGTTTCATGAATTATAAAAGAGGATTTACTACATATTACGGTATTTTGTAAATGTAGGTTGGTAGGTTGTTAAATCACGTCTGGATTCCCCGAAGGGATGCGCAGAGATGGTGTGATTACATGTCGTTGGAAAATCTAAGAGGTAACTTCCGAAGCACGGTGGGGTCTCGACATGTGAAAACGGTCACCCAACACAAGACTGACCGCGGCGAGCACGGCCCAACCTCGCAGATTAACTGATCTGCGGGGTAGCCACATAGCTACGAGCCCCACATTTATAGAATATTATAAGAACATTATAATAACACTAGCGGCCCGCACCGGCTTCGCACGGGTATAAAATATATATTATAAGTATTTCTCCACTATTTAATGGATTTTATTATACATATAAACCTTCCTCTTCAATCACTCTATCTATTAAAAAAAAAGGCATCAAAATCTGTTGCGTAGTTTTAAAGATTTAAGCATACATAGGGATATAGGGACAGGGAAAGTGACTTTATTTTATACTATGTAGTGATGACGAGGCTATAACTGTTCAATAAAGGGCAAAGGCTCTTTCTCATAAGAAGAAAGAACGAGCATTGATCACTGCGCTTGCTCACTGCCAATCGGCGATTTCAAACCTCCAAACCCAGGTTTCAACACAATGTTTTCCCCTCAACAACCAACTTAGTCAACCACAAGAAAGAACACGAGACATTGAAAATGTCTCTTTTTTTGCATGGGTTTGTCGCGTAAACTTTAGAGCCAAACACACTAATAGATGGAAATAAAATTAATAAACTATAACACAATGTGACAATGTTGTAAGGAAGAAACTATTCGATATACTTAGGTACTTGAGCAGGATAAAACAGACATAGTGTCGAATCATTAATCTCTTGTAACTCAACCTTGACCTTGTGTCACATGTGGCACCTTTCCAGTGTTAATCTGGGATGAAAAATACCATAGCCATAATTAAGACTGAATTTATTAATCTACTTGAGAAACATTTATTATTAAATTAACAAACTAAGTGCTCGTCTCTTATTTAGAGTCCTATCAAAACGGTTGGTCGACTCTTCATGTGACCAAAGGGCTGGTTTGTTATTCGGCCAGAAAATTAGCATTGCCATTCAACGTGGCAATGCCGCCAGCCTTTTGGGCACCCGGGAATACTTCGATGCATATTTTTTTTGTATATATTATTTAATTTTAACATAGGTTACGTACAATAATTTGTTTAGGGAAATTAAGATAATCATCATCTAATCATCATATTCTCTACCAATATGTATGTTTGGTAGCATTATTAGAAGCTATTCCTAACTATAGTCATGTGGCTATAACCCAAAAAAAAAACCCAATGCGTTACTAAAAAAACAGAACACGATCGCACCCATGATTTACCCACTTCAAAACCAATGTTCACAATAAAACCTTTTCGCAAACACCAGGTAAAGATGAGAGGTATCGCTGTGAATTATCAGAGCTTACATCCATCAAAAAGATGTATCGGTGCCTGAAGCTATACATTACCTTATCAAAATGTATTACCTTGTTGTTCAGCCAATTGCTATGCCGTCAGTGTTCTATTCAGTGTAATCAATTGAATTTCCTCCGTACTCGAAAACATAAGGGCGTGTAATAGCTCAATGTATGTTTAGCTGTCTAAAAAAGTATTCTTTATGTTTCTGTTTGTTTAAATAACGTTGCCACTACTCATATGAAGGACTCTCATCTCTTGAGAGAGAATTATGAAAAGACAGTGGTGAGGCCTTTTCCTACGTTGGGCCCTCAGACTTAGGAACTACTTGGTGTACTTAATCTATTAGTGGGACAGTAGGCTCATAATAAAATAATCATGCCTCTTGCAGACACGAATTTATCTGCGGATCATACCAAGTCCTTACCGAATTTTAACCCGCACATCCATACTTATACCATATACTATCCATACTAATATTAAAAATGTGAAAGTAACTCAGTCTGTCTGTTACGTTTTCACGACTAAACTGCTGGACGGATTTTGATGAAATTTGGCATGTAGACCTGAACCCTGAACCTGACATGAAGACCCAAGAAATACATAGGTTACTTTTTTTATTTAACCCCCTAAGGGGTTTAAATGGGCTTAATGCGGGCGAAGCCGCGGCCAATAGCTGCATATAATAATACTAACCAACAATCTAAATTAACGCGAGCGAAGCCGCGGGCAAAAGCTAGTTACAGATAAATAAAATACACTGCATAAATTGCGATTTTGTCAAACCGCATAACGGCAATACTTTTAATTTATTTAAAGAATTTTTGTTATTTAACAGATTTTAACAGCCACGTTGGTTTTACAAGAGGAAAAATAAAATGTGAAAATGTAATAATAATGCGTCTGGTGTTATCTAGACAGTAGCTATCCTTAATTAAAAACCACCCCGTCTGTGTTACGTGTACTCGTAAACCGCTAAACCGATTTCGAATTTTGTAGCTTGAACTTTGGTCAGGCAACTTTTAACACCAGGAATACCGTGGGAACATTTTCCCGCGGTCGCAGTCACAGACGGAAGCATACATAACAATACATTTGAGTCATAACATAAACTTCATTGTGTGGTCAATTGGTCATTCATTATGAATTGCAATACTTTATCGCAACAATAACTCTCACCGTAATTAATTTAAAACGATATCAATTTATTCGCTTTCATTTGAAGGTGGGCAATGATATGACAAAAATTATAGATACGTCATACATGTTATGCTACGTCATAAATGCTAACTAAATAAACGAGAAAAGTGTTCCGGACTCAGTCTTATGTCAAATCGGACGACAATTGTACTACCCAAGACTACAATTGTCCCGTTTTCGAATCTTTAAAATGAGCGCGCTGGTAACTTATCTGTACTTTTTTTAAATATCATTGACGAGGGTAATTGATGTGGCAATTCCATTTTCGATTAAACACAATATGAATTCAGGCTTGGTGATCCAAAAACATGACTGCCTTCATTCAGATGTTCTTCCTCTTTTAATTAATGTTACAATATCCTGCATCGGCGCATAGTTGACAACTGGCTTCCTTCACAAAGTGATGAAAAACTTAACACTTAAAAATACTTGTTATTCAATAATAGGTCTTATTAATAACGCGTTAAGGGTTATGTGGATGGTATAAATAAGAATGTGCCGCTGCAGCTACACGTGCAGTGACGTCAGGCAATGCACGTGCACGGTGCGCACGCGCATCTGCCGGCTAAAGTTCACTGCACCGCTCCCTAAAGGCTTCTTGAGTTGAGGTCTGTAGATCATCTTTTGTATCAAGTTATTTATAGTCTAACTTATACGTAGCTAAATGGTGTTTAAGTTACTTAATTTTAAAAGTACGGTTTTGAAATGTTGAGCTATAAAGTGTATTTTTTAAATTAGCCATTATAATTCACTACATTTCATGGATAAGATAAAGACAAGTATGAGCCCTAATAATGAATATATTATATTATTACATTATTATCTACTCAGTATTCATGAAATAAAAGAAACGAATATTGAGGCTTATTCTATATAATAATTTTGTTTTCCATGACAACTTTATATAAACAGTTTAAACCCTCTACAAGTCTTATCCCATTTCAGATTTCACAAGACAAGTCACAACACGTTGAGAGTGGGAACATTAAAAAAGGTCGCCGAAGAAACAGCTGGCCTGAACTAAATAAATGATGGCAGGTGGTACTTATTGAGTGGTATCTTAGGACAGACCGATGTAGTCTAGTAATTAAAATAGGGCTGCAATTACGAGGAATCGCGGACAGGAACTTGATTACATAAACCGTATAAAAAAGAGGTCGTTTGATCTTAGCTGTTTATATTACAGCACAAATAACATAATTGTATATTAGTGCAATAGGACCAAAAAGACATAGGTAGGCAATTACGATAATTAAGTCCTATTAAAAAAACCCTTTTATAAAAATCCATTGAAATTCCTGTAACCGTTTTGGCTCCACTAATTTCGATGTCAATTTAGTTTAAGTTAAACTAAATAAATAAATCAAAGCTTTCTACATAACCCACCAACACAATTACAATCACTGTAAACTATGCATAACAAACTACCATCAAGTTTTATTAAAATAGCTTTAGTTGTTTTGATCCGTCAAAACAACACAACAATATAAAAATAAAAAGCCAAAACAATTCCGGTTAACCGCCAAAACTTATATGAGAAGAGAACGGGCGTGGAAAAGGTTGGGAGAGAAAACTATTCACAAAGTTAAACACAACTCGAAGCTAAAGTTCTGCACGAACGATAATAATGTTACTTTTAGTTAGAAATATGATTTCCGTCCAATTCGAATTTATAGTTTGCACGCATATCGAGTGTCATCGATCTTTATTTAAGTTAAGTTTGATTTACTGTTATTCCGGATAGTTAAAGTTGAAAATAGTATTCTTTTAAATGACTTCTGATCATCATGATATTTGTATTCTGTACCGAAAATACAAGGCAATAGAACCGCCAACAAGGCAAATTATAATGATAAAAATGTTGCCCTAAGCCCAACTTTTTAAACACTACAGCATACAGAAATCTAGCGATCTTACCTCAGGTCGGGTCAGACAGGCAGTACTAAACAGTAGCCTGCAGTAGCCTTCGTAAAACTTCGTGAGTCTTCAACAAAAAATTTTAAATCTACAAGCCTACAAAACTTCCCAAATATTGACTGTTTTTTAAAGTTCTGGTTCGAACCACCTGTTTAGAAACTCTACGTAACATTTTTTTTCTCTAAAATTATCGAACCGCGCAAATTGGATCCAGGTAGAAATCCGTTGCACCACAAAGGAATTCTTCCAAACGAGGTTCGTAACCAAAGTGCTTATTGTATAAAAGTTCTTTTGTTATACGTACGTCACATATAAATCAGAGAAGGTGTAGTTGCGTGGGACAATACGACAAACAATTTTAGGGACAAATGTTCCTGTCACAGAAAGTATCAATCCTCTTTGTTGAAAGCAGAACGAGGAATGTCTTTGCGTATTGCGTAATATAAACTATTTGTATTCTTTGGAATTAAAAAGGAGTTCACAGTTGCATCAGTGAATACTCTACTAATTTGTGTCGGAAATGTAGCATAAGAATAAACAAACTGTGTATGCAAATTAAATAACTACACATTGTTTTTCCCTAACCAAGTAAAATGGCGTTAGTTTCATACAACATGTAAAAAAAACAAAATTATCTTTCCGGTGTAAGTGTACTGAGCGGGATTTTACACACCCGCTCTGGCAACAATAAATGAGTATTATAAACTTTTTATCCCTACTTACGAAATGGAAAATGCTTCCATGAATTGAAATTTATTCCATTTAAAGTTTCCTCGAATTAATTTGACAATGTTTTAATCCCTCAGGGTCAAATGGATACTTATTTACTGTCCGTCGCTTCAACATAAAAAAAAAAAAAAAAAAAAAAAAAATGGTTTATTATGTCTCAAACGGTTACAATTTCAATGTGGATGAAACAGCCCCAGTAAGTAATTACAAACACTTGTGTTGGGGTTGTTTCGCTCCTTCCCTTAGTTGGTCGTTGACAATATTGAGACCACAAAACAGAATTCGAGGCTTTATAAAAATTAAAACTAATAACTAATCTTTAAGAGAAAACAAAAAGAAAGCAAAATAAAATAAATGCTTAAAAGAAATTAGCAGCTCTGTGTAGTGCGTGATTGCGAGAAAGTGTATGTGTAGCTATATCATTGTTTGAATGTGGATTTGTGGATGAATGTTGGTTTATGTGTGAGTGTGGGTGGATTGTATGTGTGTGTGTGTGCTTGTGTGTGTGTGTTTCAGTGTGTTTGTATGTGAGTTTATGTGATTGCTGATAGTGCCATAAAAATCGAAGTTAGGAATTCACAGGGTGATCACACTATGATAAAGATGATAAATATTTATATAAGTCTGGCTAAGATATGCTCTGTTTCATCGTATG
Source organism: Abrostola tripartita (assembly GCA_905340225.1). Taxonomy (NCBI): domain Eukaryota; kingdom Metazoa; phylum Arthropoda; class Insecta; order Lepidoptera; family Noctuidae; genus Abrostola; species Abrostola tripartita. The sequence continues at coordinate 2,905,176 of HG996487.1, read as the reverse complement.
TTAGCGTTTTTAACCACTCGGATATCACTTTTTTACATGTATGCGAGATCTCATGGTGGAACTTAAGTTTTGCGTTAATTTTATTATATATGTAGGCTGATTGAAATACATACTGACGCCTTGCAAAAACCGTGCGAACCCGTGGAGAGCAAGCCACAATATCTTTTCGCCTCTTAGCCTGGTTTTCCGGATTAACTGGAATGTGTTTGTGTAAGTATAAAATGATGTTTAAAAGATATAGTTTCCTGACTGTTAGTAGGTCACTCATTCTATATAGTTCGATTGTGGGAAATCTATATGGCTTGAAGTAGATCACTTTTAAAAGTGACCTTTGGGCTCTTTCTAACTCTAAAAATTTAGTTTTAGTGGCCCCTCCCCAAACAGGTAAGCAGTATGTGATTACTGACTGCGCGAGTGCTATATAAATGTTGTTGAGTGTCTTTTGAGGCATCACGTGTCGTAGATTTTTAAAAATCCATATAAATTTTCGAACGCGTGACATAATAACCTCGACATGCGAATGCCACGCCAGACATCCATCAACTATAACTCCCAGGTATCTGGTAGACGGTAATTGTTTGATGGGTTTACAGTGACAATTCTGTCCTAAGCTGTTTGCACACGTGTGGATACAAATATTAAAGTTATCACCTGGTTTAGATCTTGCACTTGGAGAAAAGCAAATGTAATTGGTTTTAGCAAGGTTAAGGGTTAACAGATTTGCTTTTAGCCACCTATCTATGACAACTAACCCCTGTTCGGCCTTATAACGAACGGCTTCCCAAGTGTCGCCAAAGTAGACAATAGCCGTATCATCCGCATATGAGAAAATTTTGCCGCCACTGCACCGCAGGTTACAGAGTTCGTTGATATAAACCAGAAACAGTGTCGGGCCGAGCACTGAACCCTGCGGAACACCGAAGACAACGCTCTCCTCATTGCTATACGATTTACCTACCTTAACTTGTTGTTTCCTACCCCGGAGATAACTGTCCAAAAGAGAAAGAGCCTTGCCTCTAATCCCTATAGCCTCAAGCCTCTGCACAAGGATGGAAACAGAGACGGTGTCAAAGGCCTTTTTCAGGTCTAGAAATACCGTAACGCATTTATTTCCTTTGTCTACCTTGTCAGTAATTTCAGACGTTAGCGCTATAACCGCGTCCTGAGTTGACCGCCCCTGTCTAAAACCATATTGTGAGTCGGAGAGAATGTTGTATTTATTCAAGTAATTTGTCAGTCTTTTATTTAATATTTTCTCTATGATTTTTGAAACTGACGGTAAGACGGAGATCGGTCGATAATTATTAACATCGCTCCTGTCCCCATCCTTGTGCACGGGCGTGATGATAGATCGCTTCAACGCATCACAAAAAATACCCGTCTCAAAACACAGATTGGTTAATTTGCAAATGAGAGGAACCACGAAGTCACGAGATATCTTAAGGAAACTGACGGATATGCCGTCCCAGCCCGAGGCACTAGCTGAGTCAAGTGCCATGAGTGTGCTATCCACTTCTGCCACATAAATACCTAATTCATAAAGCCTGTCCAATTAAATAATAAGTCTCGTCTCTCTTGATTTAGCCGAGTATCACACTGACATTATTAAGCTAAGCTAAGCGATTGGACTGCTGCGCTAAGGGTTGCGGGTTCGATTCCCACACGGGATAAAAATTTGTGCGATCCACAGATATTTGTCCCGAGTCTGGGTGTTTGTGTATGTGATATTACATGTTTGTGAAACGCACCCACGATACAGGAGAAATTCCTAGTGTGTTCCTAGACGTTAAAAAAAAAAAAAAAAACAAAAAAAAAAAAATTATAAAAATTGGTATGGAGGTAGCTGACAACCTGGATTAATACACAGTCTGCTTTTTATCTCAAAAAAATGTAGCGGGTAACACCGCAGGGCGCAGCTAGTTTGTCTATAATACTAGACCACAAATAAGTTCTCAATTGCGATCACTCCTTACAGTCCTTCATTCAGGCGCAATAGCGACAATGGAGCATATCTAAATAGTCTGGAAACAGTATACGTATATGAAACAGTGGCATAAATAGAGGACAGACCAGGTATGTCCGTGTGTTTCAATTGTACCGATTGTACGACCGTCAAATGTTTCTTTTGTTACACCAGACACCTTGTTGAACATTCTCGGGCTCTGATACGGAATTTCAAACTGGGTTGATACCCAGTTGGAAACTGTACCGATATATCAATATAAAGCAAACATGTCTGTATGTTTGTACTAGTGCTATCCTGTCTCGGTGAGATACTGTCCAATAACGCTATCTTGTTTGTGGATTAAACGGAATATCAATTTCATTTTGTAAACGCAAATATGTCTGTTTGTTTGCATAACAATGAAAATATTTGAACGATATGAAAATTTTGTGGATTTAGTAACAGTTTTGTATAATAATGTCTGTTTCCCAGAGGGGTGGGGCAGGATTCCTATATTCCAATTGCAACATATCCAGGTACCTACTACCTACTGTTTTAATTTAGTTCAGTCCCACAACATTAATCGTAGATCGTACATGCTTGGCGGTGTAGGGAACTCTTTCAGATTTACTTTGGTCAGAATATGTTAACTTATTGTTTTCTCTAATTGGTGTTCAACGCTTTACTTGGCCAAATGTTAATCGATATAATTTAACTTCTATATATCGCTTTGGTCATAATCATTTTGTTACCTTCGTGTAATGCTTCATTGATTCCTAGGTAGCCGTGCACAGTAAGCTGTGTGGTATCCGGCCTAAAATTGACCACCCCCTTTCCTCCCGTGGGTGTCGTAAGAGGCGACTAAGGGAAAATCCAGAAGATGGGCAGCAGCGTTTTCTGTAACTTGACTGACCAACCCTGCAATTTCCAAGCCGCTTGCCAAGCGTGGAGATACTGGCAACCCCCTCTTCTAAATAAGGGAGGCCTATGTTCAACACTGGACGTCTACCGGCAGATGATGATGTATTGCACAGTATTGCATTCACATTCAATTCAGGCTACATTCCTCAAGAAAATTTAGTGAGAGTTACGAAGACGGTGCCAATGGAGTCTTAAGTCCATAACTACAACGACACGTGACTGATAAAACATCGCAGCATAAGACATCTAAAGTAATTTATCGTTCCAAAGACTGCAACATTAAAGCACAAGCGTACAAACTTCAAAAATAACTACAATCACAACGAAATAAGAAAGATAGATCGCACAACACCGGACAATGTCCCATTTATTTCTCCACTTACCGTACCGACCGCAGATAAGAATACATGTTTGTTTCTTCCATTCTCGATAACTATATCTGCTTTGTAAAATATGTCTTTAATAAAAACTCTGCAATAGCATACCTTATTCATATTTCAGTAATAACTTGTCTCGTGCGAATAAATCTCGCAAAATAAACAACCAGCTTGTGATTTAAATAAATGAATTGCGCGCGACGATAAAAAAAAGTAAATTAATACGTAGTGCGCGTATTGGGAAAGAAATTCATGGGTTTATCCCACCGGGACACGGAATAAATTACAGTTCGAAATATAAAATAATTGAACGCTATTCGACAGACAAACGAACAGAGCATTCATCTTAAACCAATACAAATGTAGATACTATCATAATATTATTGTATTTAAACGAAACTTGACAGTATTTTTTGTGATAATTTAGCAGCTTCTTGTCTTAAACGTTTTAAATTGATGAAGGTAATATTAAAAATGATGGACACGAGCAGGACTTGAACCTGCGACCTTCGCCGTACCGTGACGCTGCTCTAACCAACTGAGCAATCTGTGTTACTGCTCGCACTCATCGAATTTCAAGTTTCCTTTTTTAAACGTTTTATCCACGGATGCACAACGTAAGTGTACTAAATTATGCAACCATGTTTTAAGTAGATAGAGAGAAAAATATTTTCATAAGATGTTTTTTTTTAAAGGCGAGACGAGATACAATTGCGTCTCAACCACGCGAAGAAAACATCTCAATCTGAAAGTAATGTGCTACAAAAAGTTTCGCAACCGCCAACAGAATGTTTTAATAAAAAATATCCGTATAAAGGAGGCACTGGCGTTCCCCTGTCAGCCAGGAGACAGTCTATATACTACAACAATTTAACCGTTATTAACGCTGTTTCTGTAGTTACATATGTTCGGTGTTAGCTACATGTTACGAATAATTAATCGCATTGATTAGGACCATTATATAATCCGCTGTCAGGCACTAACAGCCCCAATTAATAATACACGGCTAACTACTAATAGGACGTTGTTTTCTCGAAGTGTTCGATATACACAGTTGTCTGTATTTGTTCTAAATAGGTACATATGTAATAGGTACGTAATTAGGTAAAGCTCGACGTATGTTCTCAATAATCGTTAACCTAACCATTGTGTAATACAAAGTACCTACTCTGTGTAAATACAACGAATAGCTGAAGTAAAGATCGATAAAACATCGACAGAACTGTCAGTTTTGCGTTTTTAATTTCTTGAATGACGTTCCAATTTGGTACCTGGTAAGTCGAAGCATGGTCGAAGCTGTTCGAATGCCTATAACTGCGGTTCTATTCCGTGGCATGACGGCTAATTTGGGAGATGTCATTTAGGAAACTGAGGGCAATATTTTTTTTCGCTATATTTAATCTATCTATATGTTTAGGAGCGATGTAAAACTTTGCAAAGCTCCTTGTCCTTTTGACGAGAAGATAATATTTTTTACATTTTACACACGCCACACTTAAATACATAAGTAAAGGTCTGAAGGTGAATAAAAACTCATTAACACTTACCCATAAATAGCGGCTGCGCCTGCTATGGCGCCGCCACACTGCGCGGCAACGTAAAGCGCAGCTCGCAGCGGGGACACGCGTCTGCGCACGCACAGCGCCGCCGACACCGTTGGATTCACATGTGCACCTGTACCACAAAAAATATATACATTTAAAATGCCTGTGACTGTCCCACAGCTGGGCAAAGCCCTTCGTACATGGAAGAGATATAAGGTAAGGTAACTCTTTTTATTTAATAAAACCTCAAAGGGCCACTTATTACAAAAAACTCAACGTCAACCTATTTGTGATTTCTGACTAATCAAGTTCCTCAAAATAATCCAGGTTACCTACTTAGTCCATCGAAATAAGTCAGCAGTTATTTGAAAAACAAATAATACGATCAAAATTACTTGCTAACCTTTCATACATAAGTAAATAAAATACCTCTTAAGCTTAAGAAACGCATCTGCATGCCGGACCAGAAAACATAACATCATCTAAACAATATAAGACAAGGAGCATGTGAGTCGCATATGGCGTGTAGTTTATATCCACCCTTCAGGGTAAAGGTGTGATCCTTACCCTACGAGAAGTAGGGGTCGGCCATACTGACCAGATGCGGCATAATAACAATATTTCACAAAGAAATAGCATTCTGACTTCAGCAACATATTACTTATGTTATATTCGAGATAAAATATAAGTCCTACCATTTATACAATCGCCCTTATAATTCCTAAAGGTGTAGGCACAGGTGGTGTACATTATCAGGAATATTTTTAGGTTTTCGGTGCTAATCATAAGTCCTGTGGAATAGGAGACCAGCCTATTGCCATTCCTCAGGCCCATACTGGCTCATAACCTCCTACTCTCGTTCTCTTTCTTGGATGGAATTATTTTCAATCCGCCCACGGACAAGCATACAATTCCTAAAGTTATATAACTTAGGGCCTGTTTCACCATCTACAAGTAAAGTGTTGAATACTTCTTGATTAACGCTAATCGGCTAGTAAAAGTTACGAGTATCTTCTATTGTATCTTAGTTACAGGCAAGTTTATCCGCTGATTAATGCTACTCAGATATTGTGGAATTCGTATGAGTAGTTACGGGTGACTTTAAGTGGCGGTTAGTCTATTTGACACTTCACTTGTCGATGGTGAAACAGGACCATAATGTCGGTGTGTCTCCTGTATACCAATATGTATTGTTCAGGGATCAGACTGAACCAAGACGCCTTAACGCAGGAAACCACTGCTCTACCGGTGGGCTATATTGCCTCCAACCGTCTTCATCCCTTAATCTTGTTAAAGTGTACATTATTGATTGCTTGTATAAATTAAGTAAGATATGTGAATCTATAAAACAAATAAGATTGTTTTTAGGAAAAATTCTACGTAGGTAGATTGATACTTAGAGATTAATGTCTTAAATAAACAAATTGATGACTTTCGTTACTTACAAAAGATGAAAATATAGGTATTTCAAACGATTTTAATCCGTATACTTTGTGCTTCATAATTCCCGCAAATCAGAAGCTTCGAAGGCTTATGTCAACACCATACTTGATTGAATGAACATTCGTTAGCGACCGTTGTTAATCAATTTGTCAAAGGAATAAACAAAGCAACACCGGTAAGCCTTTCGTTCCAACAAACAAATTGTACAAAAGTAAGCATTATAAATTGTTTTTCATTTGTTTCACGTACGCTCGTAAGTATTCCGTATCATACAACGATCTTTTATAAAGGGATTTAGTAGAATTTCAGAGGATTTCTCTTTGTCATTACAAATGACAAATCAGCCATAATGCTGTAGCGACTCCAGTGACGCGAATACGCTTGCTTTAGAATTAGAACGTTCCATCGGAAAAGAGAATTAGATACTATGGGAGCATTATTAAACTTTGTTACTACCATACTTACATAGAAAAAAGTAATGCCTTGTTGATCTAGAGGTCGCTAAATGCGACTGCTGAGCACGTGGTCCTTGGTTTGAATTCCGGGTCGGGCAAGGTGTCTGCCAACCCCTTTGGGGAATACAGGCGTGATGATGCTTCATAGAGGTTAAATTATAGCCAATAATTAATAAGATCATCATCAGCCGGAAGATGTCCACTGTTGGACACGCTTGGCAAGCGGCTTGGAGATCGCAGTACTATAATTATTATACCTTATATAATTATAAACTTTTAATTTACCAGTTCCAGGTAATTTTGGAAGTAATTCAATAACCTGCCTTTTTCATTTATAGGTAAAGTCTTTTGTGGGTAAACGCACAAATGTCACAATACGATTTTACCCTGTATCAGTGGCACAAACGCCCAGCCGCATGTAATAGGTATCAGTCGTTCTCATTATTGTCCCGCATAAAGGAACAGTCGCTATTGTGTGTACACCTCCCCTGTATACCCGCAGAGGTAGGTAGCGAACGAATTTTATAGTGAAAATAAGAATGTAACACACCCTGTGTTTCATTCTTATTTTCACTATAAAATCCATACTTCCATATCCATACTACTGTCTGTCTGTTACACCTTCACGACTAACCGCTGGACGGATTTTGATGAAATTTGGCATGTAGAAAGTTTAAGACCCGAGAAAGGACATAGGCTACTTTATTTTTTTATTCAACCCTCCTATTAGTTTAAATTGGGCGTTAACGCAATCGAAGCCGCGGGTAACAGCTAGTCCAATATAAGGCAACGTCTTCTATAATACTGCATAATATTCCGGGTCGGGCAAAGTGTTATTGGGTTTTTCCATTAGGTAATTCTCAGTACCAGCTCGAAGTCTGGATTTGTGCCCGGTTGATGGCAATAGGCTCGCCCCCACCACATTGGGACCTATAACATAACTGGCGAAATGTGGGTGTACTTTAAGTACACCACCGCTTACCCCTTCGGGTAATACAAGCGTGATATATGTTATCAACGTCAAAGTTGCAGGTAGCTATTAAGAATTTTCTAACAAAGAAGTCTAAAACCCAAGTTCTACTCTTTTGAACCTAACAACCATAGTATTTTTTAGACCGTCGCAATTTAAATGTGCGCGTGACTATAGCGTCTTTAAAAAACTTTTTGTTTTAATGTCTCTTTTACGCTCTAAGGGCTTTAGTAAAAAGTTTATACAGCTTTTTATCCGTTCCTGACAAATAAGGTTTTATGTTAAGAGCATTTACGGTATACAGCCTACAAAAACAATTATCTGTGTCGTTCGTATGTTGTACAATGTATTCAGAGGGAGTACTATATAATTCTGGCTCCGCAAGCCAGATGTTACGTGGCTTACTAAGTGCTCCCCGATAATTCCCTCTAACCAAAATATTGGTTTCATGTTCCCTCCAAAGGGACCTCCTTTTACCTAACCGTATGATCATCTGAATTTTGTAATAAACCGACTAGCGAATTGCCATTTATAGGTCTTAAGTCCAAAAAGAAAGAAATACCTAATTTATTTAATGATTTTATTTCTGCAGATGGGTTTAACGAAACACTTTTACACGTAATTGTTTTAAAACCAGACCGCATCGCCATTTCATAATTGACTACCTCTGAGAAGAAATGCCAAAACTGGCTCAGGGGCCCAGGTCTTTTTTAAAGTCCGGATAAACTCAATAACTTAAAAACAAGTGTAAATGGTCTGAGAAGTAGTATTTGAAGAAAGAGCCACGGCGAGTTTGAGTTGACCTGTCCTGACAGACTACTATTCACTCATTAATAAGGTTAATATCAAAAAATAATTATTATGTTTAAATAATGGGTCCCCAAAATAAGCAGTGCTCTATACATCTTGAGAGCTAATAATTCAATCGTCTCCTGAAAACTAAGAAAGCTCAATATGATATTGAAAACATCACATTGCTTAAACCCGCTTCGTGATTTACCGTAACCGTACCTACAAGCACTGACAGTATTGTTTTCGTAAATCCGACTTATCTGCCTACGTAAAAGGCGTATGTTTGGAATAACAAATTCAGCTATGAGATAACGTCGTGTCGCCTTAGTATTCGCGTCGGATATTTGTGGGACCATGGAGGTACCATGATAATGGCTGCCCGGAAGTTTACCTGCGTTTCGGGTACGTAATATAATAGCCAAGATGTCGTATATTGCCGTGAGGTGTGTCTGTTTGGGGATGAATTTTGCTCATTGATGGTACGATATGTCAGAAAGCGGAATCAGGGAGATATGTGTTTGCAAATCATAAGTTATTCGTTACAGAATTTTTTTTCTGAACCTTTTTCATCCAATACAGTCATTATTCTTTTTTAAACGCATTTCCCGGCCAATCCTACTAGGATTACGTCCCCTGTCTCGTGTGTTTATCAACAAAAAACTCAAACACATCGTCAAATATCCAACCACATGATATTTTTGTTGAAATTGAAAACAAAACCGGCGACTGCTCGCGTCCTGCACTTAATCTTTTTCTTCGTATCGCCATGCGCCAATTGCCACCAGAAAATAGGTCATGCGGTGATATAGTTTGGTCAGTCAACAAGGATGGTAGCGAGGTTTACCGTCCAGGGTGCGCCGGACGTACAGGACCTATTAAGTATCGTCACTCGTGGAGGCTCTCTACTTGTAGCCCAATGACTGATAGAGTGTTGCACTAATTTAATTAAAGGGTGCATTCGACCTGAAGACCCTTCACGACACACTAAATTGATCGTTGGACGCACACAAGACAGTCAGCATCATCTTTTGACTGACTGATTACGACGGCATGAGCGATTTTTATTGTATGTAGATGAAAAAAGTACAGTGAAATAAATTCCGTGATAATCCATATTTTTACTTTGTATCCCGGTTGTACCCTAAACCTGATTAAATTATACCTGTCACTGTCATTTCCATGTCAAAGAAGAGAGATGTCAATAGACTTAATACGGGGTTTAGTTAATTCCGGTATGATCCTCATTTATGAATAAGAGGGACATGGTTTTGGTGACGATTAACCCGCGTGTTTATTCGGGTGTAAAACCCTACGTAAATAATAAATGTTAAAAGTACGAACCGATAAAGAAATTACCTAAAACATTATTCTATCAGGTTGTAATACCTACTTCATAATACATCAATACGTTTCAGTGTTTACTGTTTGATTAATCCTAATTCATACAATATTCATATTGGCAGAACGAAGCTATTATATTGACTGTTCAATTCGAATTTTCATTTTAGAATATTGGAACAATATGAACATAATGGGTCCGGAATCGAGAATGGAAATTAAATCTATATTACCATGATTATTGTGTTCTTTTAATACCGCTTAGCGTAAAATGTAAATAGCATTATAACAGTTTTTTTTATTCGCAGTTGGAAGGGACGACTTTTCTGGAGTAGGCTAGATAAATAGCAATTGACTAGGATTACTGAATGAAAAACTCAGTAACACTTTGCCCGAACCGGGATTCGAACCCAGAACCTTATGCTCAGCAGTCGCGCTTAGCGACCACTAGACCAACGAGTCAGTCGTACTTTGTAATTATTTCAAAGTTAACCCTATTAGATACATAAGAATGTATTACGACGCAATGGTTCCGATGGCTAAATTGACATTTAGAAAAATTAATCAGTCCAGTAGAATCTCAGACTATATATAGTAGGAACTACTTGGATCTATTAGTAGAATACTATAGAATTCATATACAAAAGCAGTCAATCAAGAATCGAAGTCATAAGCATAAAAAAGAATATTTGATTTTCGCTAAAGGATATAGGTGAAAGGGAATATTTGATTAAGTCCAGAATTGGTTCGGTAGGCTATACCGTTGCGACCCAACGCGGATATATGGAGTGCAAAGTATCTACAACTTCAGCCTCCACTACTACGCTTATCGATTATTCAGATCATGTTGACGAACGGGCACGTTGCAGGAGAATCATATTACTTATTTGTTACCGACTGAGCCTATGTTGAACACGCGTGAAATATCGATTTATTTCCATTCTTTGTTCCTCTGCAGAACTTCAACAGACACCATGGTACCTAACATATCGGTCTAGAACTGCTTGCAAACCTGTTGAAATGTAATCAAAAGCTATGTAAATTTGTGCAAAATCAAAAGCAATGTTCAATTCTGACAGCTTGGTACCCGTTTAATTTATTTTCAGTTACAGGTTATACATACAACAAACGTTATCCAAGCTATTTATTTAATCCTAACTAAAAAGCGCCTTACTCACAGTAAACTTCCTAGTAATTAACTAACAAAGGCTTTAATTACACATAAGAACCTTACTTAAAACAACGCCGTACTTGTTCTTCGACATCGCAATAAAGAAGAAATTTATAACGTAATTTCGAAAACTTCAGACAAGTTTTAAAGGAAGCTCCGTTGACAATACAACTTCGTGCAGACTACTTCCTGAGTGCGCATTGATAAATGAAACCAGCTTCGAACTCAAATAAAATGTAGACAAAACGATCACGTTAGTAATAAGAAATTGAAAAGGAGTCTTTAGAACCATGCCAACAAAACGCCAACGAAGAAACCCAAAGAGGAAAGTATTTTTTATTTATTTATAAACCTTATTTCTATAAATATTCATGCATCGATGAAAGCTCTACATTATTCCGCGCTCGAAATAGGGATGTCCACATTGTCCACTCGTCCAGCCATTAGTGAAAATTAGGGCGTCGCGAACGGGGGTGTATTCTAAAAATTCAACACGGTAACTCGCGAACATTGTAGATTCAAGAATTGGAGTTTGATTGTGAACGAACGGCTTTCTCCGGCTTTATTGTTATTATGATATTAATTTAAAATGTCATTGTCCCCGCGTCATGTGATCGCCATTATAAAGTTATAACGAAGGGACAAAGGGTGAAGGGTGCACGTGTTGGTTAGGTTATAATAATCCCGCCTAATGTGCGTAGATAGCTTTATGGGAAGTGACGTCACACTTGTGCATCCGTACATAATTTTAATATGTGTCTATTAATATTAGTTATTAATTTTAGAAAATCATTTGGTTTTATGTAAGTAGTCTAAATACATTTTTTTATAGTTTTTTTCCTGTTAATTAGGTACACGGTATTGGTAGCATTGTAGATACATTGCAATTAACTTTCAAACACAATATTTTTGGATTCTGGTACCCAAGGTAAGATTCAACCAGTGACCTCTGACTTAAAGAGATAATTTGGACATACTTACCTACCCTGCAAAAACCGTTTAAAGGCTAGACGTCAAATAAAATCATCGATACAGCAAAACATTATTACAAAAACAAAAAGACAGCGTAAGAACCTACTTGACAAGTTGAAAAAACTCAGACTTTCGCCTCGCAGCCGCTGATCCTTTAAAAAAAGGCGTATAATTGTGAACATCTGCACGTCGCGGGTTGGTCGGTAACTCATCCGAGCGCCGCTATCAAAAACGTATAAATACAAACGATGCCGGGTTAATTGGACCCTCTAGAGTAGACAACACAGGCCTCTTCGACCCCAACTAGTAAAAAATATGTTAAGAAACCCTCTCCCAGTTTATGCGATATCCTCAAAATACACGAACGAAATGAATCTTAAAAGAAAACACTTTTGATGTTGCGATGTTATATCAAATGTGTGTATGAAGAAGATTTATATGGCTGGCTTATGTAAGGATGTCTGTAGAAGTCTTGGATTACCTATTGACCGTGTTTATCGGGTTACATAATTATAAATAACGAGCTATTTTTAGTACTCGTTAAAAAACATAAACAATTCCTGTAATCTATACAACCTATATATAAATATTTTATACGTGATCAAGGTATATTGTACCAATAATTATGTACCTACTCGTATCTACCCCTTTTAAACATATTACACGCACTTAATATGAGATAAGGGATAATTAAGGTTAATTTAATACGAAAAAGGAGTGCAGAAAGCTAAAGCTTTTAAATGATGACGGTCAAACTTCTTATAACAACTTAAGTTTCGACTACCGGACACCCAATATCAGCTTATAAATAAGTAAGTAGATTACAAAGTACAGGATTAAAGATACTAATGGTATTCATCTGCATTGCATACACAGACTTTTATCCTCGCACATGCCGTTATAAAACCAGTGTTTAACGTAAAATCAAATTCACAAAAAAAGGGATAAAAATGCAAATGATGGTGAGCCCGTCCAACGAGTCTTACGTGTCCCATGCTGTCCTGCTCCCCAGATTATTGGCCTGCGAAACTGGCGGGCAGAGGATTTTAAATGTATCAATTAAATTTAATACTTATCCAATCTAAGGTATATTTTTCAATGGTCGCGCGCTCGGTGAAAACTTCTCTGCGATGCTCCGATGTCGATCACTGCGCATTGAACTATATACCTTACTTTGATTGGTTAAATATTAAATTCAATTGATCAATTCTAAATTCTCTCCCGTGCAATCCGCCCGTCCGCACAGGTCATAATCGAACATTGTAAGTAAAATAACATCGTTAACACACGTGGCCATTTAACTTTTTCTTTTTTATCTTTCCAATTAAGGTTGCGCATTCCTCGTAACTAGTAATTTCAAGCTCCCACAGTAAAGAGGTTTCTTATTATTTTCTTTTGGCCGAGTGCTATTTTAGGACTGTTCTGTATTCGTGGCAAAAGTGGTTCTTCCAATCGAACGTAAGTGTTACGATTCCCAGCCTATTAGGCCATACCGTAAGCGGGTGACTCATAGAATTACAACTTTTTGTTGATAGACTCCTATTCTGGCCAATAAAAAGCTCTGGAACCTACTTGACTGGTTTAAAGAGTATTTACATGCCTCCTACCGCAGGTTTCTACACCTCTTCAAAGGGTTATTGCTCTTTATAAAATATACAGGCAATATAATTATAAAGAAAGCTGTAGTACATAAAATACGTTTAAATCATTCCGAACGAAGTAATTATTCTACTAAAATAAATTTAACATTCACAAAGAGGCTTTTACTTAGTTTGTCCCTTTGTCTATATTTTACCTGAACGTTTAAGCGGGACGCGAGATAAAGAACATGACATAAATAAAAACTTTTGAGTCCACACAACAAAGGCAGAGTGGAGCAAAAAGTACAAAATAGACATAATCTACAGACCAATCATTTTTGTACCTATAGAATAATTTGTATGTGTATACGAAGCGTACTCTGTATGTTTTCATCAAAGGGAAATTATTCGTCGTATTAGTCAATAATTGTTTTCCTTTGTAAACCGGCAAACTTTAATACACAGTCTCTCAGTTCGTAAAAGTTATAAATACAGTTCAGGAAAAAATATTAAAAAGCTCCAAAGAAAATATACTACTATAAATATATATATATACTAGTACTTATAAAGTAACTTCTACATAAATGGGGCCAGATCATGTAGGTAATCTTACCAGATATATTAGCAAAACATAGAGTGAGTGTCGCGATGGCACAGCCGGAAGCGAGCGCGGTTGAGAGCAGGACAGCTGAAGCGGACGCGCCGACGCCCGCGCCACCAGCCGCCCCGCACACGATGAACACATACAGAAAAGAGGCCGCACACTCCGCAACCACTGCCTTCCACAACGAAAGAGTCCGCACTTCCAACCGCGCAGGAACTCTCCCTGACAAACCACCGTCACCAGAGTTCGTATCCTTCCGCAAACACTCCAACTTTTCGAACAAAGTAATAATGTGCTGTTCTAAATTTTCATCCGATATATTAAACGTTTGCTCGCCCATTTTTAAAAGAAAAAAAAACTTAGTTATTCCGTATTCATTTTTTAAATTGAAATCCCGCGCGTTTTACTTCGAACGCGTTCGGTTTACGGACCGGTTGGAGACGTGGTCGACGCGGCCGTCAGTCTCACAATGCCGGCACGCGAGTGAATGAACAGCGACTGAATGGAGCTGCGAGCGGGGGCGCTGCACATGTCCCGGGCGGCCGACACTTGTTACACCCCTACACCCCGCCCCCGAGACCTGCACTTTCAGCGAGGGTGTAATCAAATCGCTTTCTTGGCACCGACTATCACAATACACTTTAATTAGATAATAGATTTTGTATTTTATTTTTTACCCCAGAAGTTTGCTCGATTTATTTTTATAATGAATTTTTATTGTATAGTTCTTTACAGAATACGTTTTATACTAGTAGTTAGTAGCATATGTCTACAATGAAATTTAATGTTTAATAGGATATAAAAGAACTTGTCCTGGACAAAACCCATGCATCATGTCATGGTGATTCGATTTCTCAGTGACACATTTCCCTTAGGACTGTTTCAAGACGTGTGGGCAGACAGCTTGTAAAAGATGTTCGCCATCGACCACTAACTGTGTAATTGAACTCCGACTCTAACGACCGAATAAAGTCGATATGACACATCTATCCTCATTTGAGGCGTTAGAGCTTTGACGGTACTATAATAGGGTCAAGTTAAATAGATGAACTTTAATTTTAGGGAAGCTTCTAGTTATAATAAACTGTCCAAATCCAAACTTTCTAGCGGAAAGCATAGTTTACATTTAAAAAATCTAAATGAATTTCCGCTAACATCATACCTTAGAGAGAAAGATTCTAATGGAAGAAATAAAAGCGAAATGCATACAAAAGGCACTCGTGCCAAAACACGTAGAAAGTAGATGGGTACGTTGAACAAAATGAGATGAGATACCGAAAAACTTTTTGCTTCAGTATGGAAGGAAAATAGAAAAGGGCTAATCACAGAATATTGTTTAGATTACCAGTACATAATATAAGAATATAACCCACATAAACCAAACAGCTTTTGTTCAACAGTGGACGTCTTCCGGCTGATGATTAACTAATCTTCCTAATTTCGGTCAGAATAAAAGCGATCCCTAATATCCTATTGGACACTAAAAATGTGTTTACAGTACACTTCATCGCCGTATCCTATCGTAGACGTAAGTAAAAGTCGTTGGTAAGCACCCATACTGTATAACTCTAAAACCGGGATCCACATTCAAGAGTGACTATATTAATCCGATCCACTGTCGAGCTGCTAAAGTACTGAGATTAGAATAAGATGCAAATAAGATTCATCATCATCATCAGCCGGAACACGTCCACTGCTGGACAAAGGCCTGCCCTTAAAGGGGGGGGGGCATAATCCCCACGCTTGGCAAGCGGCTTGGGGATCAAACAAGATTATAAAACCAAATCTAGTTAGAACTTTGTGTTTCTATCTAACTATCTACTTAAATAGGTAAATTAAGGCTAATATATTATTTACTTTGGTAAGTCGCCTAAACTCTAAACATCTGTCAATTGTCGTGTCCCGAAGTTTATGGACCCGATTTTAATAAACAAGTTTGCGGGGTCTAAAATAGGAAATAATAAAGTGAATTTTTGTTATGTACTTTTATTATTATCATAAGATAGTTGTTATCATTGATCATTTAGTTTAGGTGAATGGCAATATACTCACCTCCTGTTACAAAAAGGCCTGGTGAAATGTTGTTGTGCAATACACACCTTTGCCTGCCTCTTTGAGGAATACAAGCTTTACGATATACATACGAATACTAAACATAAATCGAAGCTATATAATATTATGCATTTTGGAAAGATCGTACGACGCAATCTATCAGGTCGACCCTTTTCAAAACTTGCTGACTACCAAAAAATTTTTTACGAGATATTCATGAGATAATTTAATTCTTAAAATTAATCTGCAGATTCGGCACGATAGATGAAGTAGGTAAGTCGTTTTTTCATTGTTAAGCAAACGTCCTGGTGCCTCCAAAATAAGGTCAGAACCCAATCTAGCGCGGAGCGCGTCAAAATCTGATTGTGAATCCACCGCTTTGCTTCAAGGGAGAGGACGCGGCGCTCGTAAATTCAATAATCATAATTTGTACTAAATCTTACTAAATATAAACTTGGAGTAATGTAGGACTGAGTCATTTGGTTTATCTTGTATAAGGTATGGGTCTGACTTATGAAATGTAGGGTCTTAACTTAATAGATAAGAATAGATAACAAAGATGTATTAAAATGCCTTCGGCGCGTAAACTCTAGCAACAAGATGTTGGGTCCTAAGTATCTACGCTAAGTTCATTTAGATGTTAATAAAAATATTAGCTACATTAATATAGTAATGAGGTCTTCTTATACGAAGAAGAAACGAGCATTAATCTTGTCTAATACATGATGGCTATGTCAGGTCATTATTTTAAGCGTACGTCGCGATATTTTCGTTTTCCGTCAGTTTGTAGAGATTAAAATAACTTTTAAGTGTTTTGTGTTGATCTAGTTCATTTCAATAATTTCATATAATATGCTTAAATTATTAAATTTAAGCATATTATACGTATAATTTAATTTAATTTAGTCTTTATGTATCTAAATTATGTGATATTATATTTCCTCGCTTCATATTCCTCTTTCCGCAGCCATCTCTGAAGACGTCTAAAACGCTCTTCACATTTGTCAAGTGCTGTCAACCCGAAGCTGCTAAAGGCCAAATAGGAATAAATAAAATCCGTTACACGCGGCTATACAATTTACAGAACTTCTATCTGTATTTTTATCTAAACTTAATACAAAACAGAATGATTTAACCATCGCGTTGCGTACATTTTCAGTCGTACGACCTACTGGTACAGATTCCGCATATCTCAAAAATTTTGTGCCGTCCAAAGATCAGAAACGAAATAACTAGAGCAACCGGTCCACTTGGCCACTAATCCAGTACCTACTTACAATATATAGATAATATTATTTAGATACACAGATTCACACAAACACACATCGATTGAAACAACTAAGTACCTAACTGTAATCAGAGCCATAGTTAAGGCTCTGCAGAAGTAAGTTTGGCGAACTACAACTAAAGACTTTGAGCCCCTTTATAAACTGTTTCGTGATTGTAGTCGTATCAGTAGATCTCAGAATACAGTAGATATTGAACACTAGCACTCGAACATTAAGTAAGTAGATACTTTCTGCGGTTAGGTAAATTACCAACCTGCGGGGTTACTATGAGTTTGCTGCAGGTCATTTTCCGATATGCTGACAATGGAAATGACGAGACACCGCTACGTACAATGTAGTGCGGCATCTCGCTTTCTCAGCGGATGACCTGCAACTGCAATACAAGCTTATTTAGGTACATGTACAAACTCTTATTAATTACACACATACATAAGTAACTAGTAACCTAAATAAAAGTGAATTGATAATAAGTTTTTAGATAACTACGTACACCTACCTAATCACTACGAATGGTTAAGCTCTCAGCTAAGATCTACAAGCCGAGTAATGGTTTATTTTGCCGGTGACCCATTTATAATCTGTGGTGCCAATAATTATCCAATACAAAACAAACCAAAGTAAAGGGAAGCACTCCGCTAGTCCAAGTCACGTCGCGTCTCCATCAACTCGATATTGACAAACGGGGGAAGTTTATAAACTAACTTCTCTTGATGTTTGGCATTAATCAGTGTCATAAATATTTTTATTAGGCCTTTAGAAAGCAAAGAAATGTATAAATACCTAAGGCTGTCTCTATTTTTTACAGTTCATTTTCAGCTCACAATAAGACCAAGATTTATCCAAATATTGCTTTTAATTTAAAAACTAATTATCTTCTATAACGAAAATGTACCTAATGCTCTGCTAAATGAAAATAAAGGAACTCGTGGTGGATGGCTCTCAGAGTTACGGGTCGGATTCATATGCCCGAGTTTACAGGATCATAGTTCTGTAAACCTACACATGCATGAAGATATTACTTTATTAATGTATTTCTGTACTTTTAAAATTTTCATAAGACATCAAAGACTGAGGGGTCGATAATTAATAGTAATGGCCTCGCTCTTTTTTTTGGTACATTTTATGAATCAATATATAAATACATCTTATTCGTGAGTGAGAGTATACCTAGGTATACGCTTTTGAAACTGCTCCTTTATTATCCAGTCATTCTACTCCCCGATTAGCCTGTCTGCAACAAGTTTGTTTGCAGTCCTCTAACTATTCAATAGCAGTACGCACAAAAGCAAAAGGGTTCTAGGTATCTGTTTACTTTTTACGTAAAATTGAACCAGTAAAGCCATCTATAGCCTTAAATTGAAGTTACAAAGTCAAATTATAACCAGCAATTAAATTGTACCTTCAAGGTTCATCAAACCACTATAGATGTCGCTATGTTTAACGACAGATAACATTTATGGATCACAGAGTAAATAAGTAATATCATAGGTAATATCATAGACCGAGAATATACTTATATTCTCTATGGTAATATTTAAAAAATCTAAATTATATTATACTCCCGTCCGCGGCTATCAAGGTGTAACTTCATATTAATTAGCCTTCCATTATTTTCCAGGTGCTAGACAAATGTCTTTTCTCATGATTCAAAGATTATTCAAACTGTGTGCAACCTATTGCTATGGTTGCTATGGTGCAACTAAAAATAAATATGTATGTTCAGTATGTTTAAAACCATAGACCAAAAAGTTAAAACTTAAAACAATATTTAAAACAAACCTAATGCATTTTTTATTTCTGGAAACTTAAATGCCAAATACATGCCATAAAAATAACTGCTCTTAGACTTATTATTCTGAAGACCTTCGGGTCTACTTCTCAAGCCTAAAAAAGAAGAAAAACTATAAATCGTTCGTGACCGTGGCTCTGACCAATAGTTACAATAATCAAAACAGGCCCATTCTTTTTTTTTTGACGTTGCAGTCAGTGACATTTGTTACTACACCCGCGCCCTCTATCAATGAAATTTTGAAACTCATCGTAATGGTGGTGATTCTAGTAAACTACCGACTGATTGCTTCTATTTTTATTTGTATTTCTAATTAATTAGCATTAATCGTAATAAATAGTGTTGTGGCTGCGGCCATATCATGCTTTCTTATGTCGGGTTTAGCTAAAACGCCAGTTTTGGCCGAGGAGGGCGGTAACAATCAGAGTAGAAAACGTTCTCTTCACATCAGCGAACAGTGTAATAATAAAAGAACAAAATCCGACGATATGAGTGCCAATGAGAAGAAATCAAACTTTTCCTTGTTGACTCCCAACTCAAATGGAACTATTAAGATGACGTCGTCATCTATGAATAAGCCTGGTGCAACGACCAAGAAATTGGTTATAAAGAATTTCAAAAGTGTGTTTACGCTATTATCATCGTCACAATCATAACCTATTTGACATCTGCAAAGGTAATGGCTGGACATTGTTTTTAGGTAAGCCGAACCTTCCAGAAAACTACCAGGAGACGACATGGAGCAAGCTGCGGGAGGCGGTGATCGCCATTCAGACGTCGAAGGCGATCGCGTACTCCTTGGAGGAGCTGTACCAGGCGGTGGAGAACATGTGTAGTCATAAGGTGAACATAACAAACATACTGGAGGCCTAGCCTCACTCTCTGTGATAGTAACTAACACTAAAATTGACGATAGCACCAAGTTGATCACGCAGATTGGTGTGCATGCTTCAGAATAGTACGAAGTAATTTTAATTTTTCATATTCTATTACAATATGAGGAGTTAAAGCAAACTGTCTTGACTGAAAAACAGATTCCATATGGTAAACAGATTACAAACTGCACATTATGATTATAAATTATATTTTAATTTATTTTAATGTTCCCGCAATCAATGTAAACAAACTTTGTTGTCATTAGACTTAGTTGTGTAGAAATAAGATCACAATGTTGAAGTACACAACACTTACGATTGTTTACATCTATATGTGGCAACCTAATAAATCAATTCAATGAATATTCCTTCAGTATGATAAAATGTTCAAATGGATTGAAAGAGCTAGGGGCATAATGTATTCCTTTCCAGTTCACTAATGATAGACTTTTTGAGAGGCTAACCTTGCTCATAGTAATATAAAACATTGAAATCCTAGGCATGTACTGAAAATTCCTAACCTAAAAATCTGGGAGCATCCTACAAATTCCTATTCTTAGGTGTATCATCAAAATCTTTGTAGCCTGACTGTATAATAATCAAACAAGTAGTGAATTAAATTCTGAAGCTATTACTAGTAAAATTTTTGCATTATACATGCTAAAATATTAGTTTAAAATTTACCTACAAATATTATTTTTCAATTGGTAAACAATATGTTTTAAGTTGAAATCATATTCCAATTCTAAAATAAAGTTTTTTGTGTATGTATAATATTGTTATTTGCACCAAAAACATTATTTTTATATTGTGCCATTGTCATAGTTAATCATAGTTTTTGTAAATATTTTTTTTACATCTAATTACACCTGTATTTCCCAAGGGAGTTGGCAGACAAGCTAACAAATCCTCATTTCACTCCTCACTTTAAGCTCCATGTCTATATTTAATTAATATTTTTATTTTATTTTACCATTTGTTATATTATTGAGTCTACCTACTGGCTTCTCTTTCTTCTTCTTCTTCTGTTCTTTCTCATATTGTCATGAGCTATGTCTAAGGAAACAGCTCATGGTCATACAGTAGTGTAGAAATTGGCCAATATCAAGGATGGTAGTGAGGTTGACAATTTTTAACATGCCAAAACTATAGAACTTATGTGTTAAGAGAAATGAAAACCTTCCAACACTAATTAACTATTGGAGATCATTGTGAATATAATAAAAATACTAGCCTATAACTGTCCCACTGCAGGGCAAAGGCCTCTTCTCTTATAGAAGAATTGATTATTTTTAATAGTCTTATAAATTATTATCATCTTTGCAAAGGCTAATGCTAAAGAGTATCTATGTATACCAAAGTCATGTCAGTATAACAGATATAGTTAATAGTTTATAGCTCCCATTAACTTGATTGAAATATGTTATCAAGGACTGCCTTGTTGAGCATGAGGTCCTGGGTGTGAATCGTTGATTGAAATCTGATATGTAAAAGTGTTTGTGCAAACCTATTTACAGAAATAAATCATTTATTGATTTGAATCCCTGTTCGGGCAAAGTTTTAATGGGTTTTTCCATTCAGTAATTCTCAGTAGCAGCACGGAGCCTGGATTTGTGCCTGGTTGATGGCAATAGGCTTGCCTCCTATTACACTGGGACCTATACAGCGATTTTCTACTATAGTGTCACACAGGCTACCTACAACAGTTAGCTTATATCATAGTAAACAAAATAGGTCTCAGTCTCAGGCTGGTAGCCGGGCTGACTGCCTAAAATGGGCCAGAACATTAATCGTCAGTATTGACACTCAAAGGGTCTTTTATTGCACGCTATAGTGTGAATAACAAAATATCTTTATTTATTTATATTTTTCAGGATTTTTTATGTAAGACAGTCGAAAATTTAGTTTAAGGGAAAAGGAAGGAAAGGACTAATCACAACTCAGAGACTTCTTACTATTTGCTAGCTATTCATTTATTTTAGCTACTTTTATTACATAATGATTGTACAAATTCCTCGGTTTCTCTATTATGACGTCAGAAAGGAGGCTCATAGTTGACGGCATTAAAAAGTCACTAAAATCTTATTATCTATTCTTCTATAATAACTTTAGTGAGTGTTATCCATATTAATTACTATAAACGCCGCTTTTTTTTACGTGTGCATTTGGGAATGTTCGGCTCGTGACTCTGCCGCGTAACCAGCTCATGAATATGGGCTCCGTTAGAGTTCGATTCTAGTCGGGCATTCCCGAATACACACGTGAGTATAACCGGCGTATAGAGTAAATAATACCTTATTACTTGCATCCAGATGGCGTCACAACTGTACGTGAACCTAACGAACCTAGTGGAGGCGCACGTGAAGGCCAACATAGAGCAGTTCCTGTCGGAGAGCATGGACCGGCAGGTGTTCCTCAAGCGGATGGACGACTGCTGGCGCGCGCACTGCCGCCAGATGATCATGATCCGCAGCATCTTCCTATACCTCGACCGCACCTACGTACTACAGAATCCTAGCATACATTCTATATGGTGAGCACTGAGAATATATTTTAAACCCCATCCTTTTTATTTCCTAGTTTTTTTTTATTAAGTACACTAGCTGACCCAGAAACCTTAGTACCGCCTTATTTTAAACCTTCCTTGGACCTCTACAAATATTTTATAACCAAAATTAGCCAAATCGGTCCAGCCATTCTCAAGTCATTTACTGATTTTTTATTTGATATTTTTCTTCTTTATTTTTGTCCTTAATGGGTAGGATAGAGGCTTTATAGGTAGGTACTGTGTAGAAGTTTTATACATATAGCTTTTGCCCGCGGCTTCGCCTGCGTTAACCACTACTTAAAAACTCTTAGAGGGATGAATAAAAAAATGTAGCCTATGTCATTCCTTATGTTTTAAACTTTCTACATACCAAATTTCATCAAAATCCGTCCAGCGTTTTAGACGTGAAGACGTAACAGACAGCCAAAGTTACTTTCACAAATATAATATGCATTAGTATAGATTTTTGTCTACACCCACATCATTTGTCTAATCGACATGGTTGTTACAGGGACATGGGTCTCGACTTATTCCGTCATCACATAGCACTGAACACGTTGGTCCAGACGCGGACGGTAGACGGGCTCCTGCTACTAATAGAGCGGGAGCGCGGCGGAGATGCTGTAGACATATCCCTGCTCAAGAGCCTCTTGAGGATGCTGTCGGACCTGCAGATATACCAGGATGCCTTTGAACACAAGTAAGATAACTGATAACTAGATAATTTTGATTTATTAAGCGAAGTGTCTTATTAACGGAAGACTCCTCTTAGTGTGAATGATGATCAAATGGGTTTTTAGTAAAGTAAAATCCGTCAATTTTCAGCCATACTGTAATTTGAGGATTTTCTGAAGCCAATAAAGGAAAATAATCAATTTTGAAAATAGTTTCGTACACGAAAATGATTCTATATACAAATATAACAACAGTATTAGGTCCTTTCTGCCATGTATAAAGAAAAAATAATTGTTTATCGAACAAAAAGTAAAAAGCTTTTAGAAGTAATAATACAGGCATATGTAAATACTTCCAGATGCTTTGTTACTAACAGTACATGTGATATAAGATGGTTGTCGTTGCCACAGGTTCCTGCAAGCCACAGAGCGTCTTTACGCAGCGGAGGGCCAGCGCCTGATGCGCGAGCTGGCCGTGCCGCAGTACCTCGCGCACGTCGAGAAGCGCCTGCGCGAGGAGAACGAGAGATTGCTTCATTATCTAGACCCCTCTACTAAGTGAGTCTTATCTATGATATTTATGTATTTATTCTAATCTAGCGAGGCTGGCAGAAGTGGTCTTGCCCTGAAAAATAAACAATTTAGAACCCGATTGCAGTGCCATCTACCGGGTCCAATTGTGAATCTAAACCTTCCAGGAACAGTCAAACAGACACGAAAAACATCTAAATCGGTCTAGCTTTTTAGTAGTTCAGTGACTGATATCAAGCAGTCAATAGTGAGTGAGTGAGTCTTGTGAGTCAAAACGTCAATGCAGTTTGTACTAAAAACATTGGGTAGCTATCCAGCCCTTATATACTAAACGTCAAAATGTAAACCGTGTCCCATCCCCAGATGGCAGCTGATCCACACGATAGAGCGGCAGCTGCTAAGCGAGCACCTGACGGGCATCCTGGGCAAGGGGCTGGAGGCTCTCATGGACGGGCCGCGGCTTGCTGATCTCACCACGCTCTACAGCCTCTTCAGCAGGGTCAAGGACGGGCTCGTGGAACTGTGCAACCACTTTAACGCTTATATTAAGGTACCTATATTAATTTCTATATGAAGTTCATTTCAAGCGTTAAACTGTAATACCGAATGACACAGTGAGCTGATATTACGTGAATCGGATTGTAAATAATAACTAAAAATGTAAGATAGCTGATAGTAATTGTTTAAATCAGACGTTCAACACTTCAGTCTACCCGTGACCATGATGCTGTAAAGGATTCAAAATTTCGGAAATAAAAAACTAAATCAAAACGCGATAAAATCCGTAAAAATAGTTTTATTTAAATGTCTAGTATTCGCGTAAGTCATAGAAATCGTTAAGGCAAATACAACTGCGACTCTAAAAACCAAACGATAAAAACGCAGTTGTGTGCAATGAATCGGGACGCATTATCGCAATAACACACGGGTAGGGTAGCCTTTATGCTTCAAAAAAGTCTGTATTTTAATTTCCACCTTTATTCACAGAAAAAAGGTCGCACGATAGTAATAGAGCCGGAGCGCGACAAGACCATGGTGGCTGAACTGCTGGAGTTCAAGGAGCAGCTGGATCACGTTGTGAACACCTGCTTCCAGAGGAATGACAAGTTCCTGTACTCTATGCGCGAGGCCTTCGAGTATTTTATAAACCAGCGGCAGAACAAGCCCGCTGAACTTATAGGTGAGTCATCACGTGGAACCTTTACTTAGATCTAGCCAATGATGTATCAAAAAGTATAGATACGTAATATGCTAACAACATGAACGAGTCCAAAGTGCACTAGCCTTATGTCAAATTGGACAACAATTTTCCCTTTTTCAAGTACATATCTATACTTTGTTTAAATATCATTGGGTCTAGCCTTTATATAAGTGCTAACTTTGAGTGTCCTAAAGTTTTCTGTAGCGTTTTTAGTTTAGTCTTACCTAAAGGATGGTCGATTTTTTTATTCGCTTTTAGACCAAGTTAGTATTAACATTAGCTAATATTCCTCCTAGAGTTAGCTGCAAAAAAACTTTTATGTTATCTTCCGTTAAGTCTGATGGGATCTTTTCCTTTGGTACATTGTCCGAAATAACCATCAGACACTTTACCTAGCAATGTAATTTACAGCCAAATTCGTGGACGTGAAACTCCGCGCTGGCAACAAAGAGGCCACGGAAGAAGAGTTGGAACGTCTCCTAGACAAGATCATGGTGTTGTTCCGGTTTATACACGGCAAAGACGTGTTTGAGGCTTTCTACAAAAAGGTACAAAATATTAGCATGTTACATAATGACGTTCGGCTCTGTATGTGCCCCTGTTGGGCGACAATAATGAAGCTCTTCGCCACGTGTCATGTTTTTAATACAAAAAAAAATGTATTCTGAGAAATAGAAAAGCCTTCAATTTTTTTCATAGAAACTTACATAAAAAAACAAGCGAAAAACATGGGTACTTGCGGTCGATCGCAGCGATAACGAACCAGCTAAGTATGCCCCTGTTGGGCGACAGTAATATTTTTCATCATGGATTAAAATATAATGTCTTCATCTTCAGGATTTAGCAAAAAGGCTGCTAGTTGGCAAGTCGGCGTCCGTAGACGCAGAGAAGTCCATGCTCAGCAAGTTGAAGCAGGAGTGCGGCGGCGGCTTCACCTGCAAGCTGGAAGGCATGTTCAAGGACATGGAGCTGTCCAAGGACATCAATATCACGTACAAGCAAGTATGTTCCACTCTTTTCTGCATAGTGGATGTGTTGTATGCACGCAAAGGCACACGTAATTAAGTTGTGAACAATCAATAATGTATGGTGTCCCCTAGCACCTGGCCGCGATGTGTGACGGCGGCGGGCTGGAGCTGAGCGTGTACATCCTGACGATGGGCTTCTGGCCGACCTACCCGCCCGTGGAGGTGCGGCTCCCGGCCGAGCTCACGCGACACCAGGACCACTTCTCCAAGTTCTACCTGGCCAAGCACTCCGGCCGCAAGCTGCAGTGGCAGGCCACGCTGGGCCACTGTGTGCTCAGGGCGCACTTCACACAGGTCTGTACTACATACATACATACAGTTCTACCTGGCCAAGCACTCCGGCCGCAAGCTGCAGTGGCAGGCCACGCTGGGCCACTGTGTGCTCAGGGCGCACTTCACACAGGTCTGTACTACATACATACATACAGTTCTACCTGGCCAAGCACTCCGGCCGCAAGCTGCAGTGGCAGGCCACGCTGGGCCACTGTGTGCTCAGGGCGCACTTCACACAGGTCTGTACTACATACATACATACAGTTCTACCTGGCCAAGCACTCCGGCCGCAAGCTGCAGTGGCAGGCCACGCTGGGCCACTGTGTGCTCAGGGCGCACTTCACACAGGTCTGTACTACATACATACATACAGTTCTACCTGGCCAAGCACTCCGGCCGCAAGCTGCAGTGGCAGGCCACGCTGGGCCACTGTGTGCTCAGGGCGCACTTCACACAGGTCTGTACTACATACATACATACAGTTCTACCTGGCCAAGCACTCCGGCCGCAAGCTGCAGTGGCAGGCCACGCTGGGCCACTGTGTGCTCAGGGCGCACTTCACACAGGTCTGTACTACATACATACATACAGTTCTACCTGGCCAAGCACTCCGGCCGCAAGCTGCAGTGGCAGGCCACGCTGGGCCACTGTGTGCTCAGGGCGCACTTCACACAGGTCTGTACTACATACATACATACAGTTCTACCTGGCCAAGCACTCCGGCCGCAAGCTGCAGTGGCAGGCCACGCTGGGCCACTGTGTGCTCAGGGCGCACTTCACACAGGTCTGTACTACATACATACATACAGTTCTACCTGGCCAAGCACTCCGGCCGCAAGCTGCAGTGGCAGGCCACGCTGGGCCACTGTGTGCTCAGGGCGCACTTCACACAGGTCTGTACTACATACATACATACAGTTCTACCTGGCCAAGCACTCCGGCCGCAAGCTGCAGTGGCAGGCCACGCTGGGCCACTGTGTGCTCAGGGCGCACTTCACACAGGTCTGTACTACATACATACATACAGTTCTACCTGGCCAAGCACTCCGGCCGCAAGCTGCAGTGGCAGGCCACGCTGGGCCACTGTGTGCTCAGGGCGCACTTCACACAGGTCTGTACTACATACATACATACAGTTCTACCTGGCCAAGCACTCCGGCCGCAAGCTGCAGTGGCAGGCCACGCTGGGCCACTGTGTGCTCAGGGCGCACTTCACACAGGTCTGTACTACATACATACATACAGTTCTACCTGGCCAAGCACTCCGGCCGCAAGCTGCAGTGGCAGGCCACGCTGGGCCACTGTGTGCTCAGGGCGCACTTCACACAGGTCTGTACTACATATATACCTACAGTTCTACCTGGCCAAGCACTCCGGCCGCAAGCTGCAGTGGCAGGCCACGCTGGGCCACTGTGTGCTCAGGGCGCACTTCACACAGGTCTGTACTACATACATACATACAGTTCTACCTGGCCAAGCACTCCGGCCGCAAGCTGCAGTGGCAGGCCACGCTGGGCCACTGTGTGCTCAGGGCGCACTTCACACAGGTCTGTACTACATACATACATACAGTTCTACCTGGCCAAGCACTCCGGCCGCAAGCTGCAGTGGCAGGCCACGCTGGGCCACTGTGTGCTCAGGGCGCACTTCACACAGGTCTGTACTACATACATACATACAGTTCTACCTGGCCAAGCACTCCGGCCGCAAGCTGCAGTGGCAGGCCACGCTGGGCCACTGTGTGCTCAGGGCGCACTTCACACAGGTCTGTACTACATACATACATACAGTTCTACCTGGCCAAGCACTCCGGCCGCAAGCTGCAGTGGCAGGCCACGCTGGGCCACTGTGTGCTCAGGGCGCACTTCACACAGGTCTGTACTACATACATACCTTATATTATAAGTGTTGATATATACAATACAAGTGATATAATACGTGGGTGTTATATTTCCAGGGTAACAAAGAGCTCCAGGTGTCGCTGTTCCAAGCGCTCGTGCTGCTGCTCTTCAACGACGGAGACAATCTCACTTTTGAGGACATTAAGACTGCTACTAATATTGAGGTATGTTGGATAAGTTTCAAACAGAGGTGAACGTCAGATGTTGTTATGGAAAGTTGTGGTGAACTCCCCTTTCGAATTTCACTATGACACAGGAGTAGGTCCAAATAAATTAAGTTATTAATTGAAAATGTTTACTTCAGCGCCATCTAGCGAGTACAGACGGAAACCAGACCATATTTGCCCCCTTAAAAGCTTGTATATATTAAAAGCCATGCCCCCCCCCCTCCCCAGGAGGGCGAGCTGCGCCGCACGCTGCAGTCGCTGGCGTGCGGCAAGGCGCGCGTGCTGAGCAAGGCGCCGCGCGGCCGGGAGGTGCACGACAACGACCACTTCGCCTTCAACCAGGACTTCACCAACAAGCTGTTCCGCATCAAGATCAACCAGATACAGATGAAGGAGACCGTGAGACTCGACCATACTATACACACTAACACTCACCTACACAGGGTGCTATAAATATTATAATAATAATAATGTTCTTCTGGCCGAATTTCGGTCGCGGCGGCCTGTCTCTATCTGAGACTAGCCAATTACGCAGAAGATATAATAGTGCACGAGTATGCGCGCAAACACAGGTGTATCCCTATTCCCTCACTCTCATAGACCGATGGGACGGCAGACCGACACAACCGGAGCGAAATCAGGCGCAGGACCAACGGCTTAACGTGCCTTCCGAACCAGGGAGGGGTCTCGACATGTGAAAACGGTCGCCCATCACAAGACTGACCGCGGTGACCACGGCTTAACCTTGCCGATCGACTGATCTGCGCGGTAGTCACGTAGCTGCGAGCACTGCGCTCTAATAACTAACTGAAAAAGCATTATTTTGAATACAAGATCAAGAAATACCAAAGGTTTATATAAATGTTTCAGAGTGAAGAACAGAAGGCGACCGAAGAGCGAGTGTTCCAAGACAGACAGTACCAGATCGACGCGGCCATCGTGCGCGTCATGAAGATGCGCAAGGCGCTCTCACACAACCTGCTCATATCCGAACTGTACAACCAACTCAAGTTCCCCGTCAAGGTAACACTTAATAATGTACTTTTAGTATCCGATGCAAGTTTACATCATTTTTAAAAGACTTTTTAACTTTTGAAATTTTGTCTTTAATGTAATGTTCATTATTCTACTATAATAACTTTCGTGAGTGTTATGCATATTATTTACTACATACTCTGCCGCGTAACCAGCTCATGAATAAGGGCTCCGTTAGAGTTCGAAACTAGTCGGGCATACCCGAATACGTGATACGTGAGTATAACCGGAATATATAGTAAATAAATGATTTAAGTATATCGTACTAATAAATTAATTTAATCAATAAATACAGCATCCTTTAGACTAGCTATTACTGTCTTTTACATGGTATGGATATTTTTTTTAATGTTCTGGTAAAACTATTGTACACATTCTTACAAAGAGGTTTCCAAGTTTATTGTTTGCTTATTTATTTAAGCATCTTTCTTATTTGGAGTAAGGATTATTCAAGTTGTACATAGAGCATGTCTTTGTTAAAAGATAAACAAAAAGGTTACAATATAGATATTTTTATTGAAGTATTTTAGAAGGCCATAATTACTTACACCTTGTCTTCTTCCACAGCCGGCAGACCTAAAGAAGCGCATAGAGTCCCTAATCGACCGTGACTACATGGAACGCGATAAGGACAACCCGAACCAGTACAACTACGTCGCGTAATAGTGGCGCCGCTGAGGCCGCTGGGCCGACCGACACGACAACCACGACACACGCACTATGTTACTAATAAACGTCTAACACTGCTGGAATAGTAATTATTCGGGCCAATGATATCAAGTGAAAACAGGTAGATTTTACATAATTATGCAACGTTTGAAATTAAAGGACCACAAATTTATACTCAAAAACGCATCGGAAGTGAAATATAAAATAAAAAAAAAGTAAGCCATCTAAACAACCGTCCAACCGTCAAATCTAACAAAAAAAAACATCTTTATCGGTCCATTCGTTTAGGAGCTACGATGCCACAGATACGATACACTGACAGACACATAAAAATTATTATACCCATCTTTTTGCGTCGGGGGTTCAAAAGATATGAGTTTAGGCATGCTAATTAACTTCGCTTAGCTTAAGCGTGCCGTCGTAATAATCAAAATAAGTGATAAAGAGATGAGCTAATTAATTATTAATTTTTAACCCATCTATCTCTTTTTACTTATATCATTGTTAATGGCCATAGACCTCTTACCGAACGATATTATCGAAGCATCTCTGCAACTATGGTTGAAGGCAGTCACGTAGCGGAGATAGCAAAGTTCACAACAGTCGTTTAGTAGTACGCGCAGAACTTTGAGTTCACCGAAGTTAACCGCGAGAGGTTGCGTAGTACCCGATTTTAGATTTAGTATGACGTTGGAAGACAGAGAGAGAATGGGCCTGCGCGGTTTCTAATTCGGGGCTAACTTCAGACGGCTCAAAGTTTAGCGCGAACGATACTTGTTAGACCAATGTTTTAGAAGACGTAGTGTGGTTGTGTCAGCGGTTTCCTCGTCGCATTGACTACAATAGCTGTACATATACAAACCGCCAACGTAGGCCGTTTATGATCGAGCAGAAACGTAAGACCCGAAGATTACTTACAGACACTGCCGATATGAATTTGATTCGCATACATTACAGTTAAGTGGTAATTTCGATTGATATTACTTACCTGACTTTTGACCGCCATAGTAACTGGAGCCAGAGAATAACTAAAAATATTTGCTATAATTATGTTTCGTATTACAACTTCATAATTATTTAATTACTAGTTGACCCGGCGAACGTCGTACCACTTTTTCACCAAACCTTCCCTAGAGGTCCAAAAATATTTCAAAACCTAAATTAGCCAAATCGGTACAGCCTTGCTCGAGTTATGGCGTGACCAAGGGAAACAGGGATTTATTTTTATATAAGATGTTATATAAGAGGTCACCTAAATACAATAACAATCCGTTTTGAAATGTGGAGTGGGAATTTCGTCTGCGGCGGTCAAAATGCAGTGTAATGCCAGTCACAACTTTACCGGTAATTTTTGCCTCCATTTTGCAGGTTCAAACATTACAATCTTCTAATATTAAAGAGTGACAGATTAGTGGCTACGATTGTCTAGTTCTCATGTAATTTAACACCGTTCTCGTTACTTGAAACGAAAGTTTCCAGTAATCAACATTATATAGAACGTGTTACTTACCAGATGTCTTTTTAGTAACACGCTGTATATTTAAACATTTTCTACGCTCAAAGAACTAACATATACATAATACAGTTAATAATAAGGACTTTTACGGTAAAATGAACATATTTCTTAATTGACATATGGAAGTAATTTTTAAATTGCAATAAACATAGTCTTTGAGGGTAGAAAGCTATTCTTCTTTCCGTGCCGTCGGAGGGCAGAAAAGAGGTATTGCGTTCGGCATTCCGACTCTTGCGCTATATTTAAATATAATTACACCTTAGAAATATAAAGTGTGATATTAGAGAATCGAGTACCCTCCGCTTGAAACAGACAGTTATTGTGATTACACGAGATTGAACCAATTTATTAATTCATTGCCTTCTATTTAATATTAATTTTCAACAATTGATATATTAATAATTTACTTACTCATCTTATGTGACGTAATTAAAATTGATAAATATATAACATGTGTCGTCCATTGTTTCGTTGTAATCTCAGTTTGTCATTTAGCAAAGCTTTAGGTCTGTCAACTTCGTTTTTTTTTTTAGTATTGGACGATTGCTTGTTATAATAGTTTTCTGTACCTCAAGAGGTATTTGTATGAAGACTTAGTAGCTTAAGAAATCGAAGTTTCGGCTTGTTCCAATAATGAGACAGAATAGAGTCGATAAACTAATTCCCCTTTATTATGAAAAAATGACAATAATAAACCATGGATTAAATTATACCTGTCACTGTTGTTTGCATGTCAGAGAATAGAGATGCCAATATACTTAAGCCGGGTTTAAGGTAATACTGGTATTATACTCGTTTATGAATAAGAGGGATTATGTACATGTACTGTCATTATATACGTGTATTTTCAGTAAGTTGGAACTTTGTTTTGTGTCGTGATATCCGGGTTGTGTTTGTTCTACACGTCAGTTTCTGGAGGGATCACTAATTAAAACTATTTATAATTTTCTGTCATTGTTTTATTTGTCCTTCTCTTCTATTTACAGCGGGCAAGTGTCGAAGTATGTACAATTTACTACCTATAAAAATAGTTCACAGTGTCGAAGTTCAGGCTGGCCGACTGGCATAATTTTAATAATAATAACGGGTCATAAACCAAATTTTCTACTAATAAATTGGGATCTTTCTTTCAGTATGAGTCTACCACAAATTACACTACTAAAATAATTTAAATACAACATTTACAATATGTACACAAATTCGAACAGGAAGACAGGTCTACATTATAAATACTGAAACAGTTCATTTGAGGGTCACATACTATTATGCCAGACCAGGTTTTGTTCAAAATCTTTATAAAAAAAGTTTAGTTTAAAAGCGATAATGGAAGCATTAATCTTGGAACAAGTTTTCAGTACGTTAGTATAAGCGAACTTAGAATAAATCTATCCTGCAGTGGTCTGCGATATGCTGAGTTTGCCTCGATGCGAGGTAATCTGTACCAAGTTATCACTTATCACAAAGTAGGAAGCAAACAGGACGAGAATGAAAAAAAGGAAAGCGGACGAATGCAGCTAAAGCCTGACTTATAATAAATGCTGTACCGTTCCCTTACGATCCTATGACGAGGTTCTACCAAGTCAGACTCGTTCTGCGTCAAGCTGGGCCACCCTAATCGACTCTTATTGATTCTTTCCCCGAGAACTCCTGCAAGTAACATGAAGAAGTCCTAATCCTTCATAGTGTGTTGTGGCGTGGCCATCATTTGTCGAGCATCTTGAACACTGTGTCCAAGTGGTCCTTGTGGTAGTCCAACTCTTCGGCGAGCGCGTTAGCTAATTTGGTCGGAGTAATGTCCTCGTCCAGATAATCGCTTAGCAATATCTGTAATAATAAATATTTATTACATTACCAAAGTCTACTCTTATGAAAAAGCTAGTATGTATACGTAAAGCGAAGATTTCGGATCTCGTTCTAAGAATATTAGGTGCATGGAGAAGTGTGTGATTTGGTATGGTTAAAGTTTCTACGGAGAAGATTTGCAGAAACAGAACATTTTACTAAAATGTTAACTACTTTTTAGATAAATAAGAGTCTAATATCGTCCATAAAGATAGAGTAAAAGGGCCAACCGCCCTTAACACTTAATATCAATACTTGTACTCCACTTCTACACAAAATCTCGTTCCGTATTCAGCAGTGCTCAGGATGTGCCTAAAAGGCGTTGCAGTGGAAGGTTCCGAAGTTAGTCTTTTTGGGACCTCCCATTTTCGTGCAGATGGTAACCACCGGAATGGTTTTAGTGAAGTAAAAATCCAACACTCCCCGGTCCCTCACCCTATCCCCCTGAAGGCCGGACGCCTTTGATGATCCCTTCCTCCGCCCCAACAATAAAAATGTATGACTATAACCCCTATAGTGTATGAATATAAATGATTATTCAGTCCAGTCACGTGAGCGCTCACCTTGGGCGGCACGGCCCCCCCGTGTGCGAGCAGCCCGGCCCGCAGCGCGTCCCCGGCGGCGCGGCTCAGCGGCGCGCGCTCGAAGTGCTGGTGCCACACGCTCCACGCGATGCCGCGCGAGATCAGGTACGAGTAGTACTTCGCGCCGTAGCCGATCAGGTGGCTGAAGCGGTGCTGCCACGCCTGGGAACAATAACGGGTATATAATATTAGTAATGATTAGCATTAATATATTAGGTGATTGGTATTCAAGCTAACGATTTTTTTTACAAAGTCACTACTTACCTACTTGATTTCTAAAATGTTAATAAAAAACAAACTTAGAGCGAGAAACTGTAAAACTGCAAAAGAGTCACACGATGGCATGGATCTCATAAAACGCAGCAAAAGAAAGTGTATATGCCTTTTAAAAAAGTACAACCATTCTGGCTACTCCTATGCCTTTCATTTGAAAATTTCCACCAACCAAAGAATGGATGGATGGAATTGGCACTGAGAAGTAAATTCCTCAAAACTAACAATCACTTTAAAATCACATACAAAAAAAAAACTCCAGTACAACCATAAGGTAATAACTCACCGTGTTTTCAACGTAGGGCAGTCCGTAGTACTGTTTCTGCACCTCCTTCAGCACGTCCGTGGTGCAGCCGTCGAACGACGCGTGCGGCCCGTGGTAGTTCTGGTCCAGCGCTGAGTAGAACACCTACCGTGGACAAATACCAGCGTATATATAGAACAAGTTGCTATATTTACTGGACAGACCCCCTAGACAAGTGGCAAAACGCTTGATGAATACATAGAGATCGAATAATAATAATAAAAATATATGGGTTTGACAATTATTTTCATCGATAACATAGTCCAAACATTATGTCATCCCTATACATTTATCATTCCATTCGATTTCTATTCGTCAAACCTTTTGCCACATGTCTAGGAGGGCAGTCCAGACTTCGTCCGCGTCATTATACATCACATCGCACTTATAAAGGCGAAATTTTGTGAGTGTTATTTACTTCTTCACGCTCAAACTGCTGGACCGATTTTGATAAAATTAGGTATGGAGGTAGCTGACACCCTGGATATATAGGCTACTTTTTATCCTGAAAAAATGAAGCGGGTAACAATGCGGGTCGTAGATAGATTGTCTATATCCAAAAACGCGAAGCGAAAATTTCGGATCCCTTTTTAAGAATATTGCGTAGACGTATGGTGAAATACAAAAACCTTTTAAAAAAAAAGGTTTTTTGCCTGAAAAGGAATGACGAAACCCTTATAGGATCTCGTCTGTCTGTCTAACTTTTTATTTCTTCTGTACGGCCACTAAAATAAAAAAACGAAGCGTACCTGTAGTTGCATTTCACTGGCACCAAACAGGTACTTGGAGGCACAGAGCCGGTGCAGCATGTCTTCCGGCATCGGCTCCCGTGTCTGGAAGTGTCGCGCGAACCGACGGATCACCTGCAATGTGAACAGGCTGTGTATGTATGTGTTGTGTGTATCACCCTTGTATAAGGATAGATATGTGTTGTTGTACCAACATTTTAGAGGAAAGAAAGTAGGTCCTCGTACAATTGCTATTTAGGGGGGGGGGGGGGGGGAACAAATTGTATAATGGTTTAATGGGTTAAAAGTAGTGAGGTGAAGTTCTAAATTGACAAAGACGTTGATGAATGCTTTTTCATTCTTTTACCTACATATATCATGTGTTGTTTGTTTCTTAATTCGATGTTTGAAGAGCCTTAGTAATGAAGAAATACTTCTTACCTTAATAATGTTGACAGAATCGACGTTTAAGTTTCAGCAGATCGCTATTTACCTTTATAATCATTATAATTATACCTTACCATGAGGGGTACATAACTATAGCAACCGCCAAGATCAGTCGATGTGCCAGGTTAAGCAGTGCTCGCCACAGTCAGTCATGAGATGGGTGAACGCCTTCACTTGCCGGCCACGTGCTGGTGCGGCGGGGGCCCAGCATGGAGTGCAGCGCGTGGCCCAGCGTGGAACAGGTTGGCCGCGCTACCATACCTGCGGGCTGCTGGCGAAGTACTCCATGAGCACGGAGGGCACCTCGGCCAGGTCGGTGGCGCAGCGCGTGCCGGCCACGTGCTGGTGCGGCGGGGGCCCAGCATGGAGTGCAGCGCGTGGCCCAGCGTGGAACAGGTTGGCCGCGCTACCATACCTGCGGGCTGCTGGCGAAGTACTCCATGAGCACGGAGGGCACCTCGGCCAGGTCGGTGGCGCAGCGCGTGCCGGCCACGTGCTGGTGCGGCGGGGGCCCAGCATGGAGTGCAGCGCGTGGCCCAGCGTGGAACAGGTTGGCCGCGCTACCATACCTGCGGGCTGCTGGCGAAGTACTCCATGAGCACGGAGGGCACCTCGGCCAGGTCGGTGGCGCAGCGCGTGCCGGCCACGTGCTGGTGCGGCGGGGGCCCAGCATGGAGTGCAGCGCGTGGCCCAGCGTGGAACAGGTTGGCCGCGCTACCATACCTGCGGGCTGCTGGCGAAGTACTCCATGAGCACGGAGGGCACCTCGGCCAGGTCGGTGGCGCAGCGCGTGCCGGCCACGTGCTGGTGCGGCGGGGGCCCAGCATGGAGTGCAGCGCGTGGCCCAGCGTGGAACAGGTTGGCCGCGCTACCATACCTGCGGGCTGCTGGCGAAGTACTCCATGAGCACGGAGGGCACCTCGGCCAGGTCGGTGGCGCAGCGCGTGCCGGCCACGTGCTGGTGCGGCGGGGGCCCAGCATGGAGTGCAGCGCGTGGCCCAGCGTGGAACAGGTTGGCCGCGCTACCATACCTGCGGGCTGCTGGCGAAGTACTCCATGAGCACGGAGGGCACCTCGGCCAGGTCGGTGGCGCAGCGCGTGCCGGCCACGTGCTGGTGCGGCGGGGGCCCAGCATGGAGTGCAGCGCGTGGCCCAGCGTGGAACAGGTTGGCCGCGCTACCATACCTGCGGGCTGCTGGCGAAGTACTCCATGAGCACGGAGGGCACCTCGGCCAGGTCGGTGGCGCAGCGCGTGCCGGCCACGTGCTGGTGCGGCGGGGGCCCAGCATGGAGTGCAGCGCGTGGCCCAGCGTGGAACAGGTTGGCCGCGCTACCATACCTGCGGGCTGCTGGCGAAGTACTCCATGAGCACGGAGGGCACCTCGGCCAGGTCGGTGGCGCAGCGCGTGCCGGCCACGTGCTGGTGCGGCGGGGGCCCAGCATGGAGTGCAGCGCGTGGCCCAGCGTGGAACAGGTTGGCCGCGCTACCATACCTGCGGGCTGCTGGCGAAGTACTCCATGAGCACGGAGGGCACCTCGGCCAGGTCGGTGGCGCAGCGCGTGCCGGCCACGTGCTGGTGCGGCGGGGGCCCAGCATGGAGTGCAGCGCGTGGCCCAGCGTGGAACAGGTTGGCCGCGCTACCATACCTGCGGGCTGCTGGCGAAGTACTCCATGAGCACGGAGGGCACCTCGGCCAGGTCGGTGGCGCAGCGCGTGCCGGCCACGTGCTGGTGCGGCGGGGGCCCAGCATGGAGTGCAGCGCGTGGCCCAGCGTGGAACAGGTTGGCC
This sequence comes from Abrostola tripartita, assembly GCA_905340225.1. Taxonomy (NCBI): domain Eukaryota; kingdom Metazoa; phylum Arthropoda; class Insecta; order Lepidoptera; family Noctuidae; genus Abrostola; species Abrostola tripartita. The sequence continues at coordinate 2,867,549 of HG996487.1, read as the reverse complement.
GCGCTACCATACCTGCGGGCTGCTGGCGAAGTACTCCATGAGCACGGAGGGCACCTCGGCCAGGTCGGTGGCGCAGCGCGTGCCGGCCACGTGCTGGTGCGGCGGGCGGCCCAGCATCGAGTGCAGCGCGTGGCCCAGCGTGGAACAGGTTGGCCGCGCTACCATACCTGCGGGCTGCTGGCGAAGTACTCCATGAGCACGGAGGGCACCTCGGCCAGGTCGGTGGCGCAGCGCGTGCCGGCCACGTGCTGGTGCGGCGGGCGGCCCAGCATCGAGTGCAGCGCGTGGCCCATCTCGTGGAACAGGTTGTCGACCCCGCCGGCCGACAGCAGCGCGGGGCCTGAGCGGTGCCCGCCGCTCAGCGACAGCATCACCACAACCAGCGGATTCTGCAACAGACACACGCTGCAGGGACTACCCACAAACTCCCAAACGAAGATCTTCTCTTTAAATACTGCTAAATAACCTGAAAACGCAATCTTCAGCTTCCAGCAAATGTCAACAATATTAGGCTTACACGGCCGGCATCCTATAAAGGAGAGAAACACAAAGACTTGCACGAACCTGATAACTTCCATCGGGCAGCAGCTTGCCGCCCTGTATAGTGAAGTGGCAGTCCTGGTGCGGCTTGCCGGGCCGCTCGTACAGGTCGCAGTAGATGTGGCCCAGCAGACCCTCGGACTCATGCACCACAGCCAGCTTGTACACGTCCGGGGACCACGACTCGCCTGCATTACGAGGGTTTCATCGTTTAAATGGGAAATAATCCCTCAGCTGTTCAACATACACTATGATGAGAAGATAACTGAAAATGAACTGTAGTGCGCTTCATATACGACTCATTTTGTATGAAGTGGTAAGACCTCATCAGAAATGCTGAGAGGTCAGTTAATTCATAACTTGAAAACCCCTGAACACCTGTCGGCTCAGCACGTTCTACCTAAGATCGAAATCCTCATCATGCAACACACAAAGTACCATGGTCATTAAAAAAAAACAATAACAAAATTCACGAGTGACTTACCAGGCAGCATTTCTTCAGGCTTCAAGCTAATTCCATACAGTTCTTCACATAACATATTAAGGCCTTCCATACACCCACCCAATGAGAAGTAAGGACTGAAATCCGAGTTGGCGACATTAAGAAGCTGTGTCTTCGCCTTATGGGTGTAGTAGGGGGTGTCCCAACACATGAGCTGGTCTAGATATGGAGTTTCCTGCTTCTTCATTTTGAGCATAGCATCGAAATCGAGGTTAGCTCTATCGTATAGATTATCCGATAGTACGTCAAGGAACTGTCGAACGTTTGCTGCCGTCTCCATTGTACTTGCTGTTATTGCTCTAGAAGAAAAGGTTTATTAAAGAAGCCTTGGGCAAATATGTTTCCAATTTTAGAAATATACAATCCATATAATTTTAGAGTCTCAACTGTCCCATTTTGACAGTCTTCTTATCAAGTCTCAACTGTCCCATTTTGACATTAAAGTCCTCCAAATAGATTTAATTTCATTTTTGCAATTGGGTCTTCTATTTACCTGTCAGCGTAGCTCTGGAAGCCGCATATGGAAGCCATCTCGTGCCTCGCATCTAGCGTGGTAGTTAACAAGGCGTGTTGCTGTTTGTCGGGCGCTAGGTACAGTCTGTAGGCGGCCTCCCTCGCGGCCGCCTCGCCACACTCCGCGTACACACCACTCACTATTATGTCCTCACCTTCACTGCTAAAGCTGTTAGAGAAGTTTTTCTATATATTTTACCAATTTTCCTTTTGATTTAGCACATCTGCACAATAAACAATCCCCTGTCATTTCCGAAGAGGTAGGCAGCGCAATCATTGTTTAAGATTCTATATACCTCCACTACCATTGCTCATCACGACTATTTTATTTTAGTTGGCATAGCTAACTATAGTCATGGGCCATATATCCATTTTAGTGTAAACATCTAAGTACTTTTAAAACTATTGGTACCCAAAAAAAACTTCCTAAACATAATAAAATCGTCAACTAAGATACAATACATTATCTACTTACAACTGTCTGACATTCGCAGGCACAGCAGCACGCGGCACTCTCCTGGGCTTCGCGGCTCCAGCCATAAATCGTTGTCCCGTCTGCAGGATGAGGTCGTTGAGGGACACCACGCGCCGCCGCCGCTCCTCTGGCAACTGAATGCCGCTTTGTTCAAAGTCAAACAAGAATAACTCGGCCAGGTGCTGGTCACCAGAGGTGCCACGCTTCACTGATTCCCGTAAAGCTTCGTATAAACCTTTGTGTGTGTTTAATCTATAAACATTTGGGATAATAAATTGATTGTATTGTGGAAAGTTGGAAAATGTTTAGGGAAAAATGTAAGAAGTTATATTTCAACCAAAATGTATGCTCTGGGAAGGCTCTAGGAAAGAGTGTATGGTATTTTATTCAGGGAAAACTTTATGGAGTTGATATAAACTTTTATTACACAGCAAATTGAGCAAAATCGTCTTTAGAACACAAACATAAAATTAATTTTTAGATGGTTTGGTAGTGAATACTACACCAAATAGGCTAAATAGCTATATCTGCAATCACTTACTTCTCCACAACACCGCTGACGCTGATACAGGCATCCTCCGCAGCACTCGCAAAATGTGATTGTGGATGGGCGATCCTCACAAATTCAGCCAAGTCAGCAACCTTACACAGGGTGTCCGACAGTTCATCAAATATCTCAACCATAGGACGAGTTGGGTTTGACGTTGCTTCCTCTATTAATCTGTCAGTAGATGCTATTGCTTGCTCTTTCATGGTAAAGAAGCCCTCAAAACTTATCAGTTCTGGTTTGTTGAAGAGACCCTGTATAAAGAGTTTGATTGTTTTTGTGGAAGAAAAATGAATATGACATTCTTGTGCTACAGAGCCCTAATAAATAAGTGCAATAAGCTGCTGATTTGGACAATTGCTTTCAATCTCATATACCACTATTAGCAGGTGTTTTAAGACAGTTTCTTATGATATTCCGAAATATGTTAAATTAATGACTTTTTATTTATACACAACTGCCCAAAAAAGGAGTGTAATGTTTTTAGGGTTATATCTTGATATTTGGCCATACTTAACCCTACGGGATGTGTTATAAGAGTTGTGGAGGCAAGGTAAATGTGAAAGTTGTGTGACTTACAGTTCTCTCTCTCATAGAATCAAACATGGGCCTAGTAGTGGGTCTAGTGTTGAATGCAGTAGCCAATGGCGACCAGGTGCTGACACTGCATCCTGACTTCTTCTTATGACCATATCGCAACAAAGGTTTCAGGAATTTCATTTTGAATTGGATCAAACCTAAAACAAATCACAGTTTTGTTAAAATAGATTAAAGTAAGGCTGTGACTGACTGCCACTGACTGGCTAGCTCACTTTAGCCATTGATATACCTACAAGGAAGTGTAAGGTAAATTCAAGGCACATTTGATTATACACTGATTTTTATTTGGAATTATCCTTAATTTAGCTTTAAAAGCTTGCTTATGGCAGTTTAAATATCTTCATTCTTTCTCCAGCTAGATAACAACATTATGCCTTCTCTAATCGAAATAGATGAAATGGGACTACAGAAGTACATACACAATGTAGGTTAAAGTATGAATTAATATGTAATGGTACAGGTGAATAATATATGGTTCAGGAAACTGCCATAACAAACCAAGTCTTAACTCGGAAACTATTACATTAATTAAAATTCCCACCAGCGTGTACTTATTATGCAGTTGTTTTACTTTCTCATGCAATAATGAAATGTGTTGCGTACATTTAAAGCCTATAATAGAATGTACAACCAGGTTAACGGTACAAATATCGCTGTAACAAACTGTACAATATTAATTGGTTTTGCATTCAGAATATTTATTACACCGGAGTGGAATACGGCAAGGTCATGAAATGTTAATCAGATTTTGCAGGATCGTATTTGTTTACTGAATTTGCCTTTCTTATGGCGTGGGATAACAAAGATAATGACTTACCAAAATGTGTAGAATACCCAATCAACTGTTTTAAGTAAACAAGATACCTAATAAAAGTAAATTATCTTCAAAAATATGATCTCAACTCAAAATAAACATCATTCCCGAAACCTTTTTTACGAGATTACTATGTGTTTGTGACCTTTTTTTTAATTTATTTATTATCTGTGCTTTTTTTCTTGGATTCACGTCCAAAAATTTTATATATATAATTTACAGATTTATTTTATTGTCTTATCAAACAAAACACATAACAATATCTGTAAAATTATAATAAATTATGTTATTAATGAATGGATTAACAACAAATTATTGAAAAAAGCGAGATAAGATAATTTAAATCACATTGTAAAATAGAAATCTCAGTGGTCAACTCCAAATTCTAAACTTGTATCCAAACGTTTGTTTTGGTAATCTGTGAACCTGTCAAAAACATGCAAATTTAAGTCATTGGCATTTGGCACCACACGATTTTTAGGCCAACCGCGACAACCGACTGTAATGTGTATTGTTTTGACCGCCTATTAACCGCAATAAATAACAATGACCATGTAATTTACTGAGACTTCCAGTGAATGTGAAATTTTTGGTGAATAATCGCACATTGACGTGTTTTCTGTCATAATGGTAAGGTTATCGTTCAAACAATGTAATTTTAGACTTGGCGCGCTACCGAGTATAGAGCCAGTATAGAGAGAGATCAGAGAGAGATAGTTTTTTAAAAATATCGATTGATTATTCCAAGTCCACCCCACCGCCACCGCCCTTACGCCGATCGTCGGGAGAGAGCAAGAAGGTGACGCCGCCAGCATCTAGCATTGTGACCAGGAATGGTGCTCGCAAAGCCAAGATCCAGACCCGTGCTATGTCCGCTGGTGCTAAGGTAATTAATTATACATATGATCGACGCCGCCTACTTACACCCTGCACTGATGTCGGCACTATGTGGGCGGCTACTGTGTAACTAACGCCATATTTAGCAAATCCATCTTATAGTCGCGAGTTACAATGCAATGCTTGTGCGACTTTGTGAACAATACAAATTACTCATATTGTTTGAATATTTAATTAGTTATAATATGTTAGACTTCATAATTATGACAAAAGTATTACAACTGGTTTATTTAATAAAAACAAAAACTATAAAAACCCAGCATTAAACACGGATCAATGCATATTATATACTATACTTCTAACCACTGCACTATCACCTCTTTGTTCTGATATTTTGCAGATGTGCAATATATATATTTCTATATACCAACACCTACATATAAGTATTATCTACGAAGATAATGCTGTTATTTATTTAATGATAACAATAAATAATCTTATACTAAAACCTACTGTGTAGTACGCAGTCTTATAATGCGGTTCTAAATGTGCCATGTCTGTAAAGTGTAATACAAAACAGTGTTGATTGCAAAAATAAAAAATCCTGTTAGTATAGTAAGTAGGTATTGTAAAATCTATACAATTGACTTGTGATCAACGCTTTGTTCCCCTACCAAACAGAAAGACTGTTACTGATGAAAAGAAGCTAAAAATGTTTATAAATATTTGCTTAATATAATGTTTTCGTTGGACCGCTGGGCACCCACTTGTATTTATTCACACTTACACATAAAATTAAGAAGGAATGGTTATAGGTAGAATTTAAACTTTTTTTTTGCATCCTGTGGTTTACTTTGTATATTTTGTTGTAGCCTTCAGCTTCAGTAATTGCAGCCAAACGTAAAGCGCAGCAGAAGAAGAAACACGGTATTGAAGTTGAAATCAGAGATCATTATCAAATTGTAAGTGGTGATCAGGTTAATTATCTATATTATTATGTTACTACTAGTTTGTATATCTATTGGTCGCAAAGCGCGACTGCTGAGCGTGGTGTCCTAGGTTCAATTCCTGGGTTAGGTATTCTGTTAATAGGTTCTTCTTAGCAGCATTGTGTTTGGGTTTGAACATGGTTACAATAGGTTCGCCTCCTATTACATCGAGACTAGGAGTGGCAAACCGGAATCCCAAATACCGAAAATACCGGAATATCGGGTCAGAATACCGGAATTTTCGGTATCCTGGATCCCGGTTTGCGACCCCTAATCAAGACCCATAACATAACTGGCAAAATTTAGGTTTACTATACACCTCTAGCTATCCCTTCGGAGAATGCAACCCGCACTGCTGACTATAGGATAAACTAGACAATAAAAAAGCCATACACACCATCCAGGAACCAATGTTATAGGTAATGTATGAAGCACAAATATATGTAGAAGCGAGACGCCGCAACGTGCAGTGTAATGCGGCGTCTCGCTTCCACGTCTTAAACTGTCCTGCTTTAAGAGTTCATGGTAAGGGGGCTGTAATGAATAAACACAACATCAAAATGTAAAATTAATTATTGCTTTATGAATAGACTCGACAAATTCTCCAAATCTTAAGACGATGTTTTTTTTTTTTTTTTTTTTCTTTAAAAAAAACATCGCCCCACACTAGGAATTTCTCCTGTATCGTGGGTGCGTTTCACAAACATGTAATATCACATACACAAACACCCAGACTCGGGACAAATATCTGTGGATCGCACAAATTTTTGTCCCGTGCGGGAATCGAACCCGCAACCCTTAGCGCAGCAGTCCAATCGCTTAGCCATTGCGCTAATCGGGTCGTCAATGTTCTCAACCAATCGAAAGAAAAATAGCTTTAAAAGTTCATACACTTTGTTTAGTTATACTTTTTCACATTACCCTATTTTGTGTTGATGCTAAACAAACAAACGAGTTAAATAAACTATATTGAATACAAAAAAGGTTGCTGTGCGACGCAACTTAAGTATATTGTTATTTTTTTAAATGTTTTGCCACAGACTCATAATGTACTTTTTAATAAATGCTGCGTCATTTTGAACGTAATTACAACATACATACGTAAAATCACGGCTATTTCCTAGAAGGGTAGGCCGATACCACGGAATTCAATTTGCTACGAGACTGATACAATGGGACAGGGTGAATTACGCAGTACCCTCATTTATACCGTACTGCTCCCGCACAGCAGAATTATGAGCATTCAATTATGGACTTTAACATTAAACCCTGTAGATTCATTTTACAGTGACAACATAAAATAGCTAACAGCGCAATGTAACTGTAGAGTGTCACTGTAATATGTACTTAAAGTGTACGAGCTTAAGTCCATATTTGAATGCTCATTTTCTGTTGTACGAGAACGACCGATATCGACCGCTTATGAGGTTTGACGACCTGATTGGCGCAGTGGTTAAGCGATTAGACTGCTGCGCTAAGGGTTGCTGGTTCGATTCCCGCACGAGACAAAAGTGTGATCCGAAGATGTTTGTCCAGTGTCTGTGTTTGTATGTAATGTTTCATGTTTGTGATGCACCCACGATACATACGAAATTTATAGTGTGGCACTTTAAAAAAAAAACTGAGTTTATGACTCCAGTCATATAAAAACGAATAGTTATACAACAAAAGATTAGTTCCAAGTATTAGTCTCACATTACACTTTATTAGTTTTAATTGTATTGTATAATTAGTCTCACTCTCACATTACACTTTAATGTAAATACAAAGACAATAAAGTTTATGTTCCGCTTATCTACTATGTAGCGCAAATTACGAAAAGGTATGTCCCATATAATTTGAAACTTGAACTAGTTATGTGTGATAAGATTCCACATTAATTACAATAAGGTATTTCGAAATTATGTTGACTGCCTCGTTGGTCTAGTTGTCGCAGAGTGCGACTGTTGAGCATGAGGTCCTGGGTTCGAATCCCGGGTCGAGCAAACCTAACCTAACTCACAATTAGGTAATCTCAATAGCAGTCTAGATATGGCCCGGTTGATGGCAATGGGCTCGCCACTCATTAAATTAGGACTTGTAACATAACTGGCGGAATGTAGGTGTAGATTTTTCGGGGAATACACCTCTGTCTACCCCTTCGGAAAATACAGGCGTGATGTTATGAAAAGTATATGTATTGATTTGTTAGCAGTAGTGAAATGTGGGTTAAATATCGTTTTCTGTATTACACCCACATTTTAAAGAAAGAAGAAGAAGAAGAAAGAAAACATTTATTACCAAACCACCATACATATACACACATACAGATACGGGTGATACGGTACTCATTATAAATTAAAACAATTAATTTCGAGGCTAAGGAGTATCTGTGCCTACCTTATGGGGAATATTAGTATTATTATTACAAGCCTGTAATGTCCCACTGCAGGGCAAAGGCCTCCCCACTCTCCCTCCTCTTATGGCGAATAGAGGCGTGAATTTTATGTAATGTGTTGTCACGGTAAATGACCAGGAAAGTTTTGTTCCAGGCGATGGAGTCAAAGACGAAGGTGAAGGGTGCGACGGGACTGGTGACGGAGCCGCGCATGGCGGAGCACCGCTGCCTGTGGGACGACCAGTACCCCGAGTGCCCGGAGAGACTCACTGGCATCATTGAAAGGTATGTGCCACTGCCATGAAGTGGGGCTGGGCCGGCCACATCTGTCGATTGCACCCAGAGAAGTGGGCTGACATCTCCACGCCGGAGACGCGGAAGACCCAAACAGATGGTGGGTCGATTTAGACGCCTTCCAAAGCAACTGGGCCGGGAATTGGAACGTCAAGGGAAAGGCCTTTGCCTAGCCGTGGGAACTATTTAGGCTACACAAAAAGAAATGTGTCACTTACTACCGGCATGGCTGGAGGTCTTTTGTTAAAATCCACTCTCGAGGGTCGCAACAATGATATGTCATATGCTTTCAAATTGAACGATAAAAGTGTTCCGAACTCTGGGTACGAACTTCACTAGTCTGCTGTCAAATCGGACATCAATTGTACAACTCAAGACGACAATTATCCCCTTTTCGAGTCTTAAAATCAGCGCGCTAGTAATATCACTTTTTTCAATATCATTGCTCCGCGGCCAACATTGACATGTAATTATGAAAGCACTGATAGCCAAATGGCATGACCGTTAGACTGCCAAGTTAAAGGTCGCAATTGCCAACCCCGTCACGCACCAATGTCTTTTCAAATTCATGTGCGTATTACAAATTAGTTATCAGTTGCTATGACCGGTGAAGGAAAACATCGTGAAGAAACCGGCACACCTGAGAGATTTTTCAACGGTGTGTAAAGCCATGGCAGAGGCCTACAGGTGGTTTGAACTCTGACACAAGGGCCCCAAGTCTGCTATTTTTAAAAATTCGTCATTCCAACACGATCCCATTCCCATCCCATTGTCATTTTGCTAAAAGTTCGTAATCTGCTAAATTCTTAATGGCGATCATTGGTCGATCGATGGTCTCGTAATAGAATTGTGTCATAATGTCATTGTCGTATTGCCATCATTATAAAACCCGAACCCGAGAAATGATTTTCGAAAAACTACCACTACTTTATTTATGCCAGATTTCATTACATTATTTTTACATATTATTTATTAGTGTTTTATACAAGTCAAGTGTTTTATGTAAGTCAGTCATTCATTTGCCATCATCTATGAGATTACAATTGTATGCCATTTCTTTTAATGGAGTGTCAGTGGTTTACCACTGGAAAGTTATAATGACGCCATTATGTTAGCAGATTACCAAACTTGTCAAAATCAACAATTATGAAATCAATGATAGACTATTTTGACACTATTGTAATAGCAGACTTGAGTCCCAGGTTGTTTATCAACCATACGATGAGAACAAGAATGTAATTATATTTGCAGGTGCCAAGAATTGAACCTAATAGAGCAATGTAAGCAGTTCCCACCTCGGGCAGCTACTAAGGAGGAGCTAAGTGTGCTGCACTGCCCCTCCGTCTTCGAGATGATGGAGAAGACGCATCTCGTCACCGACGTGGACTACTTGGAGAAGATAGCCACGAAATATGATGCGGTGTATTTTAACTCGGTATGTATGTGCTTGGTCTCACCTTTTACATAATAACTGTGTTGTTCGATGATTACCGAACTATATATATCTATGAATGCTAGTTATAACTGCGGCATAGTAGTTTTTTAAATATGTAAATTACTCTATTAGGCATTTTATAAATAACTGAAAACAGATGCCCTTGAAACATATCAAACATCTCGAAAACACTTTTTAGATATGATCCCTGTTTTTAAGTAATATCAACATTAAAATACTTGTTTGCCACTTCTAAATAGTCTTATCAGGTCCTATGTAATAGGGGGCGAGCCTATTGCCTTTAACCTAAAATTACTTTATGGTAAACCCAGTAACATTTACCCGATTATCACTACATAGTATAAAACAAAGTCGCTTTCTCTGTCCCTATATCCCTATGTATGCTTAAATCTTTAAAACTACGCAACGGATTTTAATGCGGTTTTTTTTAATAGATAGAGTGATTGAAGAGGAAGGTTTATATGTATAATAACATAAATGAAATAGTGGAGAAATATTTATAGTACATATTTTATACCCGTGCGAAGCTGGAGCGGGCCGCTAGTTTTCTAATATAATAAGGTGGTGAATCTATTACCATCAACCGGGCACAATATCAAATAACATACTGCTACTGAGATTACCTAATGGAAATACCCAGCAACACTGCACGACCCGAGATTCGAACTCCGGATCTCATGCTCAGCAGTCGCACTTAGCAACCACTCGACCAACGAGGCAGTCGTAACTAGGACCCTATTAGATCATGTATGATGTAGGCTGTAGGTATGACGTGTGACCGTTGCCCGCAGTCGACGCACGAGATGGCGCTGCTGGCGGCGGGCTGCAGCATGTCGCTGGTGGAGCGCGTGGCGGCGGGCGCGGCGCAGAACGGCGCGGCGCTGGTGCGGCCGCCCGGCCACCACGCCATGCGCGACGAGCCCTGCGGCTACTGCTTCTACAACAACGCCGCGCTCGCCGCCAAGCACGCCATCGACAATAAGGGCATCAAGAGGTAACTCACTTTTTTTTACCAGCCTTTTATATCCCATTGCGGTTGTTTTTACTCCGGTTTTTCCTTCAAAACCTCTGTATACGTCTACTATTTCCAATTGTAACGATTACATTTCCTTAGACGCAATCGACTGGACTTCTTCATAACGTATGGCTAATGAACTTTGTGTCAGAATTAAAACCGCCTGTAGATCTCTGACACGGCTTTACACACCATTTACAAATCTCAGGTGTGCTGGTTTCCTCGCGATGTTTTCCTTTACCGTTTTTTGCAACTGATAACTAATTAAGAGTACAGTACGCACATAAATTCGAAAAGACATTAGTTCGAGCCGGAATTTGAACTTGCGACCTTTGACTTGGCAGTCCAACAGTTATACCACTCGGCTATCACTGCTAAATCTTTCTAATAAAAATTAACAATCACCATTTTCATCCTCCATGTTACCTATTAATAAATAGAACTTATCCATCCTTTTTTATGTCTACAGAATTCTGATCGTGGACTGGGATGTGCATCACGGACAGGCCACTCAGCAAATGTTCTATAACGACCCCAGGTGAGTTTAACTCCTCATCATATGATATAACTACAGATAATAAATATTATAATATAATAATAATAAAATATATATATATATAACAATACTAAACGACGCAAAAATTAAATTAAACGAAGTTGTTAAGATTTATTCCTATTCAATCGAGTGATTATCGAACATAATAACACTAAACACCGAGACAGATATGTGTTTTCTTGGGATAAAATGTAGCCTATGTGTTATTAGAAGGTGTCAGCTACCTACATACCAAATTTTATCAAAATTGGTGCAGCCGTTTGAGCGTGTCGAAGTAACAAATATACAAACACACACAATAATTTTGCGCCTTTTTAATATTAGGATGATTTCGTTTTTTTTTCGTCCTCCGAAAAGCAATCGTAAACCCATATTCCAGGGTGATTTACTTCTCGATCCACCGCTACGAGCATGGGGCGTTCTGGCCCAACCTGCGCCAGTCCAACTTCCATTACGTGGGTGGTGGCCGCGGCAAGGGGTACAACTTCAACGTTCCCCTCAATGCCATCGGCATGACGGATGCCGACTACCTAGCTATATGGCTGCAGCTACTACTGCCTATGGCTTTGGAAGTAAGTCTTTTAAGCTTAAAAAGTGATGCTAAAAAATATGTATCTAAACGTAAAAAAATATTTTACTCATTTAAGAAAAAAAAAACTTTCTAGAATTTTATTTTAATTGTCTTTTTTTGTATAAAGGAAAGGAAATTGAGGCAATATGGTACCTTTTTTTCTATTATTTAAAACCCATGTGATGTATTGGTTTGGATTGCACTTAATGATTTTAACATAACTCTAATACATTTTTTCGAAAATTTAAAGCCTGTTTTTTTTAAACTTGTTAACTTTCTGTGTTAAATACTATTATACTGTAGCATTACTATAAATAGAGTGCTCAAAACTTACCATGAAAATTTTAATAAGTTATATTTTTGACTCCATAATAATTTATACAAAGAAGTTGGATTATTTTAGCATGGAAAATGTTCCAACCTTGTCTTTAGCATGTATTTTTTGGCAATAAAATAATAATATTTTTTTGTACATTTTTAAATCTTACTTGTTTCTTTAAAATTCATGTTTGTCCCTCACCCTTATTTTTCTTACAACAGTACCAGCCGGAGATCATCATAATATCGGCCGGCTACGACGCAGCGTACGGCTGTCCTGAGGTACATACACTTCTCTTTCTTACACTAGCGTTTTGTATTTCTTTGTCTCTTTCAGTTCTCCCCTGAACTGGTAATCGTGTCCGCTGGGTATGACTCGGCATTAGGAGACGAGAAGGTTAGATATTTGTTGGTGTTATGGCCATTGGTGCTTCGCTTTGCTTTTATGGGATCAGGCACAAGCAAGCATTCATTCAGCCATGATGTCAAAATGTGTCAGTGTTATAAGGAAGTCAGAAATCAGTACATTGACGTTCCTATTTATCACCTGTATATAACAAACATATTACTATATTGATTACGGAGATATAGAGAAGTGATTTTTTATCAAACTTTAATGGCATTTTCCGATTGCAGTATGTACATACTCACTCACTAAATATATTAAGCATGAGTCCTAATAAATAAACTAAGCCTCCAGACAACAGTATTTCTTCATCATGAAGCAAATAAAATACTGACGTTAAAATATAACCTTTTACAATTTTACCTTTTTTATGAAGTTAATCCTGACTGCACTTATTAATCTTAAACCTCTCGATGGCGTGATGTATATGTTATATTTGTGATGTTATAATATAAAATAATAATATATCAACTATTATTTTCTCACTGTTCTTTGTTGGCATTACGTAGTACTGGGGCTAAAATAAACCATATTTTTAGAAAATTTGTATCGACTACCTAATTCGAATCGACAGAAAGGGGGGGAGGGGTTTGAATTATCTTTTCGCCGTCACTGACCCTCCATCCGTCAGGGCGAGATGGAGCTAACCCCCGCGGTGTACGGGCACCTGACGCACCTGCTGATGAGCGTGTGCCCGCACGTGTGCGTGGTGCTGGAGGGCGGCTACTGCCTGCAGTCGCTGGCCGAGGGCGCCAGCATCACGCTGCGCACGCTGCTGGGGCACCCGCCGCCCAGGCTGCAGGACCTCAGCGAGCCCACTGACTCGTACGTGGAGATTTATCATTTTATATGATGCTAGATATTAATATTTTTTTCTTACGATATCTTAGATACGCGTAGTTTTTTTTTAAATATTTATTTTGACCTGATTGACTTCGAAATGACGTAGGTCTGGTGTGTATGTTGCGGCATATATTAACTCGCGTCTTTTGTTTCAGACTTTATCAATGAATGTATGTTTTGTCCATCTTTCTGTTCACTGTTATGTTCTATGTATTTCGGTATGACTTGTTGCTAAGGGCTTCAAATTTTTATAAAAGTTTTGTAGTTTAATCTGGCCCAACGTAAAGCTATATTATGGTTTTTTTTTATATTGACGAGCATTATTTCAAGTATTCTTAAAGCTGCTATCTTTTACAGTATCAAAGAAACAATCCTCAACTGCATATACGCGCATAAGCCATACTGGAACTGCTTCAACTTCCTCCCCACGTACTCGCTGTCGGGCCCGCCGAACGTGAGCGACGTGCACAAGGACAAGCACGTGGTGCGCGTGCGCTGGGAGGGCGACGAGACCCGGGACGAGGTGTTCGAGACCAAGGACTGCTACCCCGTGCAGGACGACGAGACCAAGAAGAAGATCGCTCAGCGGCTGGACCATTTGAGGATTGGTGAGATTTGGACCGCCTTTACCCTTTAGTTTGTACTAGCTTTTGCCCGCGGCTTCGCTCGCGTTAATTTAGATTGTTGTTTAGTATTATACATATAGCTTTTACCCGCGGCTTCGCTTGCGTTAACCCCTATTTAATCCCCATAGAGGCTTGAATTAAACAAAAAAGTAGCCTATGACCTTTCTCGGGTTCATTAAAATCCGTCCAGCGGTTTCGGTTCGTGAAAGTGTAACAGACAGACAGAGTTAATTTCACATTTATAATATTAGTATGGATTGCTGTTATACGTGGAGGGGGGAGGGGAAAAAAAGCGATTTTCTTTTGTCATAAAGTGAATTGTATTGGAGCGATGAAAGGCGAATAAACCGTGTGGAATAATGAATGGCAATAGATTCGTTTTGTTTTAATTATAAAAGTAAATAATAAACGTAAAGAAAATGTAATAAAAGTAGACAATGTTTAGACGTGACAATGCTTGTAAGAAGGAAGGGACCTTGAAATTTAATCGGTGCGAGTAGCGACACAATGGCTCAGTTGGTTAGAGCAGCGCCACGGTACGGCGAAGGTCGAAGTTTCAAGTCCTGCTCGTGTCCATCATTTTTCAAATTTCCTTTATCAATTTAGAATGCTTGTAAGAGTTAGGATTTATTAGTTTCAAACAAGTAAAAAAATTGAGAACGTTGCAGTCGGTTGAAAATCAATACGACTATCTTTATTCGATTTTAAAAGAACGTTATTATTGTTACAGTAACCGATTTGTCGGTCCCCAAACACGCAGTGGGCTACATCTACGACCAAGCCATGTTGAAGCATAGGAACGTGTGCGAGCCGTGAGTATAGATGTCTAGCATACATTATTCTATTTAGGTATGTATATTATGGTTACTGTAGCCGACTGGGTTGAAGGTAAGGGGGCTGATTGGCGCAGTGGCTAAGCTATTGAACTGCTGCGCTAATGCTGCGGGTTCGATTCATGCTCGGGGCAAAAAAAATTACGAACCGCAGATGTTTCATGTTTGTGAAACGCACCCACGATACAGGAGAAATTCATAGTGTGGGGCGGCGATTAAAAATAAAAGATATAAGATATTAATAGATATGACAAAATCGGAAAATAGCTATATTTGTATCAGCGCACATTTTTTTTTTTACTCACATTTACACTTCACTGCCTAATTTTGCCTTTCCAAAGGCAGCCTTTGAAGCAACAGTCGTATTGAAACTGATGTGTGTGTAGCGACCACGTGGAGTCCCCGCAGCGCATCCTGCGCATCCACGAGCGTCACCTCGCCTTCGGCCTGCTGGCGCGCCTGCACCAGCTGCCCGCGCGCACCGCCACCGACGAGGAGATACTCACCGTGCACACGGAGAAACATCTTAACAGGTTAGGTTGATTACATTACGTCCGTGCGTCCGTTTCTTTACGAACAAAAAAAAGAACGATTCAACTTTGATCTAATAACAATATCCGTTAAGTATATATATAAGTCATGTTTTGGTATTTGCACCATAAGAATGAATGTAAATCGCAACTATATTTTGTAAGTTTATATTGAAACTAGCTTCCGCGCTCGACTTTGTCCGCGTGGATTTCGAATTTCATGAGGTCACCTTTTTTGCAACATTTTTTATTGATGCTCCTCTCCTATTAATCGTAGCGTGATGTTATATAGCCTATAGCTCTCCTCGATAAATGGGCTATGCAACACAAAAATAATTTTCAAAATCGGATCACTAGTTTCAGAGATTACCCCGAACATACAAACTCACAAACTTAACCTCTTTATAATATTAGTATAGATTAAACTGAAACGGATCATTTTGCGGTCTATTTGATATTTGTTTCGCGACGTTCCGAATCCATTACAAGACTAATAGTCACTAGCACATTGCAGACATTGATTTTTTTAATAATAATAATATTTATTGACATAAAATAGATATACATTGTTTAAAGAATTATCTGACCCCTGCACTAGTTATAGAACTGTGTTGCAGAGGTCAGTGTCCTTACGTCACATTACAATTTAATATCCCGTTTATTTAAATAATAGCCTATTAAGTGTCCCATGCTGGGCAGAGGCATCTCTTATATTCATAAAACTTGATACTTTTATCAGAAATTACAGTACAATATTATGTTATGTCAGACTATGTTATGTTGTTTACACCTTATAGCAGAGATGTTGTAATATCTGTAAAAGCCTGTCTAGTTTTTTACTAAGAGCTTTGAATAATATATTTGTAATAATCAAGACGGTAATTATTATGTAATACAGGCTTAAGGAGCTGGCCTCCACTAAGTTGAGGAACCTGAACATCCAGAAAGAAGAGTTTGACTCAGTGTACTTCCATCCTGATTCACTGGAGAGCGCCGCTGTGGCTATGGGATGCGTTTTACAGGTAATGTTATGTAAACATTAACAAGCACTATTTACAGGAGGTTACGAATAATTTAGACTCTATTCATTTATTCTATGTGGTAATGTAACGTTTACTTCGAATATAAAATACATGACTGAATGAAGAAATAAAACTGATGTAAAAAGATGGCAAATTACCAAACCTCATCTTAGCTGACGATAATTGATCTATTTAAAAACAACCCTTACCCCTAATATACAGACAGTAAATTCAGTTTTACTGTTTACTCTCCATTGAAAAAGCAACCTTATCCCTGTAGATGGTAGACTCGGTTCTGTCTAACGAGTGCGGGTCGGGCGTGTGCGTGGTGCGGCCGCCCGGGCACCACGCGGCCGAGGAGGTCCCGAGCGGCTTCTGCCTGCTCAACAACGCCGCGGCCGGCGCCCGGCACGCCACGCAGCAGCACGGGCTCGCGCGGGTCTTGCTGCTCGACTGGGACGTGCACCACGGGAACGGGACCCAGAGGATCACCTATGATGATAATAAGGTCACTTTACACACATTTTTGAACATTTAAACCTGTTTTTACCAGTTCATTTGGTCCCTTTTGACTTTGACTTAAGGTCGATTTCCCGATTGTCAGATATTTTTTATCAGTAGAGTAAATTTGACGTTCAGACATATTTTCCATACTTTAACTGTCAAAATGTCAATATTATCCTTCGGATATAATTTATCTGACGATAAAAAAATCGGCATTATTACTATTGTTTTCGTCTAAGACCGTTGTTACAGGATTTAATGTTTAACAACAAGATATAAGATAAAGAACTGGGTATTTGACACCACTAATCAATTGACATACTTTTTATGAGCTGTCAAAACGTTCATCCTCCGTAGATTTGTATGACATTATTAAGGTTGTTGTTACTAATTTGCCAACTCGATTAATTGCCAAATCCAAATTTTAATTTACAGTTATTTGAATATGAATCGGGAATCCAGACCTAAAATAAAGCATTTTTTTAGAGAAGTAGTGTTGAAATTATTGGATAATAGTGTCAACTACTAATCATCATCATCATCATCAACCGGAAGGCGTCCACTGTTGGACAAAGGCCTCCCCCTTTGGAGGGGGGGGGGGGTTGACATAATCCCCACACTTGGCAAGCGGCTTGGTGGTCAAGTTACAGAAGACGCTGCTGCCCATCGTCTGGTTTTACCCTTATTCGCCTCTTACGACACCCAAGGGAGGGGGTGGTCAATTCTAGGCTAGATACCACACGGTCAAGTGCTCAATTGCATTAAACTAAAGCAATTAGTTCTTTTTCTATTACTGTAATTGTCTCCTCACAGATCCTGTACATGTCGATCCACCGCTACGACAACGGCACGTTCTTCCCCAACTCGAAGGACGCCGACTACACCGCTGTGGGGGAGGGCAAGGGGGAGGGGTACAACGTCAATGTGCCATGGAATAAGGTATATAACGTAACATACAAGATTTATAATTGAAATTTTATAGTAAGTCATTATTTATTATAAGTCATAAATGTCCCACTGCAAAGCTAAGACCTACTCTCTTACTCTCTTTTCACTTCTCGCTCTCTAGTGCTGCTAGGATAAGGACCTTCAAGCCAAGAAATCATAGACGGATTTAAAAAACAGTTAAAAGTGCTTTTGAAAAGTCAGCTCTAGGTATATGATCTCAAGGTAGAATTTCACTTAATACAACCTAAGAGGTTGATAAGTGAAACGTGCTTATATTATGCATACCTTATAAATCAACGTAGTTTTATTTTAGCATGTATATAATATGAACTATAATTTTTATGGATCATACTGATTTGTTTTTTACATTTTTAATATCTAATACATTTATTCAGCCAGTCTTATCTTACTAGTCTGCCTCGTTGGTCCAGTGGTCTATAAACGCGACTGCTGAGCATGAGGTCCTAGATTCGAATCCCGGGTCGGGCAAAGTGTAATTGGTAAAATTTCTATTAGGTCATTCGCATTAGCAGCACAGTCCTTGTGCCCGGTTGATGGCAATAGCCTCGCCCCCTAGTACATTGGGACCTACAACAAAACTTGCAAAATGTGTGTACTATATGTGCACCTCTGCCTACCTCTTCGGGGAATACATTATCTTCCTAAAACCTCTTTTACCTTACAGCGCGGCATGGGTGACACGGAGTACTTGTTAGCGTTCACTCAGGTCATATTGCCGATTGCGTACGAGTTCAACCCCGAGCTGGTCATCGTGTCGGCTGGCTTCGACGCATGCGTCGGAGACCCGTTGGGCGGTAAGATTAGCAAGCTTTGAACTTTTTTAGGAATTATTTTATTGAGGTACAAGAGACATAATACAAAAATTATTAATGTAAGAACTTTTATTTATCAAGTAATTTTGACGTTAGAAAGCAGTTACTGTTAGAAAAGTAATTGTTTACAGATAATTTCATAGTGACAAACTTTCATTGCAATTACAATTGTTTTTTTTTGTGTAAAATGTTGCTATTAGCTAAATTCTCTATCAAGTTATGACGATAAACGGTTAAGTGATGATGACATAACAGAGTCACTTAGCATTTATAATAGTAAAGACATGTCTCAGGTTGCAAGGTAACGCCCGAGTGCTACGGGCGCATGACGCAGCTGCTGCGCGGGCTGGCCGGCGGGCGCGTCATCCTGTGCCTGGAGGGGGGGTACAACATCACCAGCGTGGCCTGCTCCATGACCATGTGCAGCAAGGCCCTGCTGGGGGACCCCATCCACCAGCACCTCGAGCCCCGCGCCGCCTGCCCGTCGGCCATCGAGTCCATCCGTGACGTCATCACAACCCACAAGAAGTACTGGAAGTGCCTCAAGTTCCACGCAGCACTGCCCAGCGACTACGAACTAGAAACGCCCCTACCCTCAAGAGGCTTAGAAGTCGATCCATACGATTACGAAACGTCGGCCTCCAGTGGCGATCTGAACGAATCGACTAAGTCTGTCGATTCTAAGAGTCAGCTAGAGACGTCCCTCGAAGGTGATATGGCGAAACTGAATATCGATAAGAAATGCTCGGATGGTATTCATTGCGGTACTGATGACGAGGAAGACGCTCCGAAATCGTCTAAAAGTGATGAAGGGACCAGTAGCAAGCCGACGACACCGTCGACGCCTAAGAAATCGCCGGGGAGTCCTAAAAAGGCTCCCGAACAAGAGGCTTCTAACAAGGAGAATGCGACTTTAGTCGATTTTTTGGCTGAAAACATGCGTGCCATAGCCGATGGGGAAATGTTTGCTGTCATACCGTTGCAGTCATGCCCGCACCTGGAGTCGCTGTTCGCCATCCCTAGTGATGTGCAGTTCGAACAAGGAGTCAAGTGCATCGATTGCGATCACACTGAAGAGAATTGGGTGTGCCTGCATTGTTACGTGGTGAGTTGTTGTTGGAGAGTCTTGATTACCGAATTATTTCTTAGTTACTTTTATTTTATTTTTTCGACGTTGTCTCTCATTTTTATGATGATGAGTTATGTGACTGCTTCTCTATCAAGGTTTCTAACTTTCTATATAGTGTGCTTTTTAACCGACTTCAAAAAAGGAGGAGTTTTTGTACGTGGGGTTTGTCTTTTACATTTGGTATATTTTGAAAAGTCAAAATCGATTCTTATCAGTCTGTTACTAATTTATATACTTTTTCTTTTCTTCCAGACGGCCTGCTCTCGCAGCATAAACGGCCACATGCAAGCCCACCACGTAGCGACAGGCCACGCACTAGTGCTGTCCTTAGTCGATTTGTCAGTGTGGTGCAACACTTGCGATGCGTATGTCGACAACCCCTTGCTGTACGACGCTAAGAACAACGCACACAAGTGCAAGTTTGGCGAAGAAATGCCCTGGTGTTACAAGACTGATATACAGATGCATTGAAGTAGGACGGAGGACAAGGTAAAGAAGGGTGTGCAGAGGGTTTTAGATTGACACCCGCAGCAGCCGTGGTACTTTTAGCATTGTAATCAACAATAAATCGTTTTCATTGAGTAAAAAGCAATTGACATCTTTGCTAATCGTGGTCCAGTATATAGTCGTGCCTAAAATATTTATTATATACACTGCTCGTTCAAAACTGGCAAGTTATAAGATCGACCCAACGCTTAGCGCAATGTAGCTAACTCAATCGCCAATGTTAAAATTATCACGAGTGCTACGGGAATATCATAGTGGAGATACAGGAACGTTAATAACTAGGAACCACTTATCAAATATCAGTCATCAGTTTTATAGTTGATCTCATCAAGGGTAGGTCCATAACATTTACAACCAACGATCTGAAATATTTGTTAATTGACGTCATACACACAACACACTCAGTCACCTCAATCAGGTTATTCCTCATTGGAGGGGTCGCAAGCCGGGATCCTGAATAACGGAATAGTGGGTCAAAACCACCTAAATACCGGGATTTTTTGAATTATTGCGACCTTTTGGAATACATAATCTCAAATAGATTACTTGACAGCCACGTACAATTTACGTATTTTACTCATTCTCATAATAGCCATAAGAATCAGAATAGGCAGCAAGAATCATATTTGTATTTAATGATTCATGATGCTTAATAATCTCACTTGTAGCGTAAGAATTTTATATTTATTCAACCAATGTAATTTAACAAACTTTTCTATGATTTTATTTAGTTTTAATTTCATAAGTTAGCGAACATTCCAGTGTGACATTTTTTTAAGTTACTAACGTTAAAATATATTTCTTCTCGCTCCACCGAAGTAGTCGTCGCACAAAACTTACTAATCGACTATTTGAGAGTGTAAACCTTAATACTATATATTTTTAAGGTTTTCAACTCGTACAAACATTTTAACGTTAATAACTTCACCTTACAATTAATTTATCAATTCTTCTGTATTTAGTTAGTTTAAAACTTTGTACAAAATTGCACGAGTCATAATTCGCGACCAGGCACAGTGAGACAATGCATGCAATGCAATGCATTTACTTACACTATCAGATCACGTGAACCATAATGGCCTATCGTGGCTTATTTTACACCACCGAGACAAATTATGTAGCAAGCATTTAGCCTATTTACTCATGATATCTGGTCGTGTCTATAAGTTTTAGTTTGAAACTAAAAGACCGCATTTCATACCTTATTGGTAGTGCAATACATTCTTGTAAATGCTATGTATACACACATACACAACATTGTGTAATTATTCTTATTTTTTATACTGAAAGTACAATAATTAGGCCATCACAGCCCCCAGTGTGTAGCACCCTTGTATATTTATGTAAATAACTATTATTTATACCCTTATACACTTTATTTTATATTAGTTTTTATTTTTCTTAGACTATAAATAACGGCCAGTTTTATCGTGTATTTATGTTGTATTAATAGTTACTTCAATTAACACATTATTTTGACTACAATGTTGTTGATGCGTGAACTACTTCATGGGTATTTAAACCAGTGTAATTAATAGATTTAAGTTATTTTTGTTGTACATTATTTTAAAATTAATCAGCTAATTGTGTCGATTTGTTTGTCTTAATATTTAATCTGAAAGCCATATATATTGTATTCACTTATTGGTCTACTTAACGTAATTAAATTAATATTAATGGAACAACCGGACATAGTACCGCGTTTTAGATTTAAGATAATATAACCCTTCATAGGCAAAAATTGGCAGTTTTCTATAAAAAGTAGTGATCTTTTATTTGGCGTGCCAAAATTTGCTCATAATTGTAACCAACTAAAATGTTTATCGAAACAATAAAATCGTATCATAATTATGTGGTTTTATTTCTCGCCGATTACCAAAAAGTGTTTTCTACCCCGTTTGACAGTTCTTATTATCATCTTAGATAGGAAATAAATATATACCTGAGACAAGTATATTTTTGTGGATCAGTGATGAAGCTCCTGAGTTTCAACTGCTAAATTTTTTTTCATTTAAATTGTATCTAAATAAACTTGTCATTGTCCTTCGTAATTTTCTTCCAATCTTGTATTAACAAAATGTATATAGAACGACAGATTTAGGCCATTTTCTTTTAAACAAATATTGTGCCTACTTGGTAATGAAATATCGTTTTTAATCGATTAAAGTGTCTTTTAGTCGACTAATTTGTGTTAAGCACTACTTGTTGAAAATGAAATGTCAATGTCAAAATAGAAAATAGTAAAATGTACATCAACAGAGGTGCTGTCCGTCCCAAAAATGACTTTATAAAATAACCGACAAAATAATCAACTGAATCTCAAATAATACACAGGTTGTTTACTTACTAACATGTTCCTAAAGACAGAAATATTAAATGCGATTTCATTTAGGAATCCTGTTAGATTACCACTTTCATATTGGGTGCTAGTAATATTCAGATTTGCGCTCACAATTTGGCCGCAACGCGGTTATATACACCCAGACGAGTTTTTTCAAAATGTGGAGGTCATTGCAGGTGAGTTATAGTGTTAAAATTCATATTTATATAAAGTTTTATATGAATTTATTTTTTATCTATTTACTGGAGATATTATTTGCCTATTTAGAAAGGAAACTAGAGAAGCCGTTGGTTAATAAACTAGTTTAGCCTGGACCGAATTAGTTTAACCGGAACCTAATAAGAATATCGAGTAAAACTTAGAATAAACCTGGTTTTATATTGGGTTTGTTCACCTATTAAAAATATTTAATATATAAAATAGGTAACATTTTAGCTAGGTTTAATTATAAAAATATTGAAGGAACTTTCGTCTTTACTGGCACTCAGTTGACCTATAAGCATCTACTATAAGTCTATAATTTAATTTGTGCACTTAAGTATTTAAAAATCAAAATGAGAAATATTCCTATACAATAATATATATATACAGCTGTACCCTAATAAGTAAACATTTGTATGTACACTGTTCTTAAAGAACTGGTGTTATAATGAAAATTAAAAATTACATTTCTTTATTACAGGTGACATTCTCACAATTGACGTCTCAAAAACATGGGAGTTCAATCCAAAGTTTCCTATCAGGAATATATTTGTGCCTAAAATGATACTTGGCCCCCCTCTGCACTTCATACGCCTAATCAACCCCTATACCCGATACTACTTCAACTTGGATCTCAAGTCCCCCTTCTACTTGCTAGTGATACCGCGGCTATTTATATGTACGCTATCACTCATAAATGATTACTGCTTATATAGAATTTGTGTTCTATATGGACAGAATTTCAGAAACAGACTTAAGATTTTCGCAAGCTCTTATGTAGTGTTTGTCTACTGTTGTCGAAGCTTTTCCAACACTTTTGAGATGATATTCTTTTCCATGTTACTCCTGATAGTGGCAGAATGCATGTTGAAGTCAGACAAAGTGATCTATCACAATGAATTTCTTAAAGAAAAGTATGAGAAGGCAGCTACAGCTGTTGAAAAAGTTAAGATTTTTAAGTTGTCTACACATTTGCCTCAGCACACATTAAACAATGTGTTTGTTTTAGCTACAGTTGTAGTTATAGGGATCTTCAACCGTCCTACGTTCGTAGGGTTTGCGTTCCCGCCTATATTTTTCTGGCTTCATCGAGGGCTGGGCTCAAAGATAGTTGGTTTCAAGGATTTCCACTTTAGGATATTCGTGTTTATAATGTGTGGGGTGCCGACTGCGTTATTGTTAATATTGGTGGACTCTGGTTACTACGGGTACGTGACGATGGCGGACATAGAGTCGTTTAAGGTAACGTGGGACAACTGGGTGGTGACGCCGCTTAACTTCCTGCGCTACAACTCGGACATGCACAACCTCACGCAGCACGGGCTGCACCCGCGGTGGCTGCACCTGGCGGTCAACGTGCCGCTGCTGTTCAATGTTCTGGGAGTGCTCGCGATCATCACGCTGTCGGTGAACACATACAGGTAACAGCCCCAAACATGTTGAATAAACATATTAAATTGAATGTCACACAGTTACTAAAAGTTCACCGTTGTCGAGTTGTTGAGATCTAGATCTCACCCTCGGCCATTGCGTTTTTTAGCATAATAGCCATAATCCTAGTAACATTTCTTAAATACCCTAAGTTTTAAAGATGTAATGTTTCTTGATATCTCTGTTTGTCAATTAGGTCGAGTTCGTGAGTGTAAATATAATTATATTATTAACCTATTATATTAGTTTTACAATGGCGCCCTGAAACAATAGGTAATTATTCAGTTTGTCTCGACAACAAATCTACTCGTGATATGTTATTATGTCCTCCATTTAGTATTTATTGCCGTGTCTAATTGGATTCGCTTTGACTTATTACCTCTGTAATCTAGTGACAGAATTGGCTCACTAAATCATAATTCATTGACCATACTATCTTAATATTAGGAGGTACATTCCTTAGACAATAACTTCAGTTTCGGAAATATAAATGATTTCATATCTCAGGAATTAATTTTATTATTTCCAGATTTATCCGCGGCCAGTACAGCAAATTGCCTCGAATCCAGAGCATCACAGGTCTAATGCTGTTCTCTCTAGTCATTCCTATCGCCGTGCTGTCGCTGTTCCCGCACCAAGAGGCGCGCTTCATCATCCCGGTCCTCATACCCCTCATATACCTGTACGGCAACCACCTCCATGCCAACGAGAGCGACACACCGAAAACCAGAAGGTTCAAAACAACGCTACGGTACACGTGGTACGCACTAAACGCGATTTTAACGTTATTCTTCGGTTTCGTACATCAAGGTGGCATTTATCCCTTCGCGAACAGCCTCTTCTACGAAATTAAGAACAACTATGGGGACCATACGCACGTCATCACGACCCACAGTTACAGCATACCAACGTTCCTCCTCCAATTGGAGAGCACCACCAAAATCTGGAAGGACAGGAAGACTGGACACAAGTACAGACTGGCCCCCACCACATTTTTACACAAGTATGGGTCTCTGCCAATGAAGGATCTGTTTTTAAAGGTCGATGACGTGTTGACCAATGCCGAGATGTTGCTACACGACTACAAGAAGAAGTACAGGTTTTACATCGCGTCCCCTTGCTCCTTAGAACAGGAAATCCGTACGGTAGCGGTGAACTACCCTTATTTCGAACTTGTCGAAGAGTTTAATTACTACCCCCACTTTTGTACGGAAGCGTTCCCTAAATTCCCCGCGAATAACGACCAATTCTGTCTCGAAAATACGCTTTTACGGAAGAACGAATCTCGCGTCGTAGACCTGAGTATGTTACAAAGAATCTCATGCTTTCTGAAAAAGTTTTGTCTTCGGATTTATAAGGTGAAACCTGTCGCGAAATATCGAATATAAGTTGTCGTAGTCAATTTTACAAATACGTTAAGCAATATCTAAGTGCGTATACCTACATATGGATTTAATTAAAGTCATACAAGTACCGCCTAATTACTAGTATTTGGTTAATATGCTCAATTTAAGTTTTATTATCAAAGAAAGACATTTGATTATAATCTATGTGTACTTATTTGAGTAAAGGTAGATTAGATATTATTTTAAAAATGACATTATTGCATAATATTCTGAACTTGAATGTTAATGCTTTAATTACATCTAGGCTTTCCCTTCACTGCTAAGCTGAGCTAGCAGAGCCATAAAAAGTGCAAAATACTTATATTACAGATGTAGGAACTAAGTAAGTCCCAGTAATTTTCTAATATGATATTCCAGCACCCTGTTGTGTATTACTTATCTATGATTTTAGAATCTCGTTACTTAAACATATTTACATAGTTTTAATTAGCTTATATTTTATTTTATAGTCTGCTCAATATTGTTTTCGTGTTGCCTGGTTTCAGGTTTTTTTATTTGTATTAACATGAATTTTTATGAGTAATTATTTATATGTAGTGTTCTGTTTAACATCACATACCAGTTTTGGATACTTTGAAATTACCTAATTTTTTACAACCAATATTTGACGACATTTCAATAATATTTATAAATTAAAAAGTGAATGATTGTATATTCCCGGTTTATGGTACCAGTGTCCCAAATAAGGGGCCTAAGGCGTTCAAAGACGTTATAAGACCTTTTAGTCCAAAGAGTATTGCATTGTCTTTATGAAACATTGTATGGATTCTTCTAACAACATCTGATTTGTGGCATTATGTGATTGCAATAAAGTCTAACATCGCTTAGCACGTTATTACGGGTTGAATAATTAAGCTAACTAATATTGTACGTTTTACACGTGTTAGTGCACTTCTAATACAATTGTGTTTAAAATCTTATTTATGTGTGCTGCTATTGCATTTAAATCAACCACCCTAGGAATGCGTATACCTATCGTGGTACGTACACACTTCAAAGACATGAATCTCACAAATACTTTTAGTATGCTGCCTTCTTACCATGAACTCTTAAAGTAGGACAGTTTGCGTTGTGGAAGCGAGACGCCACTACGTACAGTGTAATGCGGCGTCTCGCTTTCACAACGTAAACTGAATGGGGATGACAAATATCATCGATAACATAGTTGAAACATGATGTCATCCCCATACATTTATCATTCTATTCTATTTCTATTCGTCAAGCGTTTTGCCACTTGTCTAAGGGGTGTGTTTTAAGAGTTCATGGTAAGGGGGCTGTTATTAATTTTTGTTTTACAAGACGTGCGATGTGTAGTTAATCAAATTAGCTGTAGGTCGCTGGCACTAATTGTGACTTATTTCAACATTGTATGTTTCAAAGGCGCTAGTTTTATGGTACCTACCTTTGATTTATTTAATGCACCTACTTATTTAAATTGACCAATGTATATTGCGAATCTTTACACAAATGGACTGCTTATTGCTATGTAAAAATAGT
The DNA here is from genome assembly GCA_905340225.1 of Abrostola tripartita. NCBI lineage: Eukaryota > Metazoa > Arthropoda > Insecta > Lepidoptera > Noctuidae > Abrostola > Abrostola tripartita. The sequence goes on along the minus strand of HG996487.1, from coordinate 2,840,088 downwards.
ATTTAGGTTATTGTGTTTATAAATAAAGTCATTTTTGTTATACTTGGGGATTTTTATTTATTTTCGTATATTATTATTAAAATCGTGTGAGGTCAATCTCTGGTTACATATACATTATATACACGATATCAATAAAACCATAGATAGCACTGAGTTAGCGTTTTATTTATTTAACGAAGTTTTACAATCAATACCTCGGTGGCACTAGTGTCTCAGTGACTTACTAATACATGATACTACTATAAAGGATAACTATATATATATAACTAGGCGAGTTATTAATTCCGGTTTCTAAATTCGTGACATCACTAGCTGACATACAGTGACAGACTGACAGTCCCAAACTGTCAACTATACGCCAAAAATTTCTAAACAAAAAAAAAACGTGGCGCGACCGTCCGATACAGAGCTCTCTTTTAATTTCGTTAAAAATAATTTAAAATGCATTCACAAAAGAAAAGTGTGCAAACTACTCTCGCGATGTCGTTTAAAGTTATACGAATGTATGACTGGCTTCTAGACTTATATGTTTTGGTTAGTGTAAAACTGTTAACTTAGTTTAAAAGTTATTGCTACATGTTTACATAATACAAAGTCTTACTATTTTTCTCGCAGAAGACTAGCGCTTGTTAGTAACTATTTGTTTACTTTACAGGACTTCTTTGTCGACGATCACTGGGAAAAGCTACCGAAGTGTTGGCGCGAAACGTTTGAACATATGGACCCACAGCACTTAGGATACATTCTGTCTAATCAACCATCAAACCAGATGTTGCCCTTATCATTCTTAGCTCTAATCAAATCTGTTGAAGCTCTCAGCTTACCAAGGGAAAATGACATTAAAAAAAAGGTGCCAAAAAAAGAAGTCATTGACATAGACACTTGTAAAAGTCATCCAAAGCTAAAGAATCTTTTTTTAAAACATGTAAAATTGAAAAAGAGGCATGAAATTAACTTAATGGCTGATATAGTGGTGGATACAGCTGTGCAAACTGGTTGTAACTCTGTTATAGACTTTGGCTCAGGTTTAGGACACTTGGTGCGAGTGCTGGCCTATAGAGATAACTTGTATGCAGCCGGGATAGAGTGCCAGGCCCAACTCACAGAGGAGGCTAGGTCTGTACTCTTGGTATGTATGAAAGAAGCATAATTTTGGAATAAGTTGAGAATTAGCCTTTCTTAAACCAATCAAATACAATTATCATCATATTCAGCCCATGACATTGATTTACTTCAATATTTTTAGGAAACTGGACCTGGAACTTGAATATACAGCCAGCAAGCATTTGACAGCTGAAGCGGTATACAAACTCCATCGTCCACTGCACTTCAATGTTACCTTATCATCTCACCACCAACTACTTGAACTTCCTCTACCAGATATAATGAAAAGCTATGGTTTAATAGGCCTCCATCCATGTGGAGACTTAGGACCGTTGTTAATTAAGCATTTTGTTGAATCCAAACACATAAAGTTCTTGTGTGTGGTGGGCTGTTGTTTCATGAAGTTGACATGTGGAGAGGAGGGAATCGGGTATCCAATGAGTGATTATGTTAAAAGTATGGATAGTCAGCTGTCATACCCAAGTAGGGAGATAGCGTGCCATGCTATTGATGTGTACTGTGAGAGGCTGAGGAAAGGAAATTATATTGATTTGAAGGTAAGCTACTAGAATAAAGTAAAAATGATGAAACAATTATCTGAATAAAATTAGATTATTGTGACACACACCATTCTGTAATTTTGTTGCATTTGGAAGCCGTTTATTTGATTTAATAATGTTACCAATTGTTTAATTACAGGTGCATGCATTTAGGGCAGCTCTAGAGAAAATACTGGTAGAGCACAACCCTAAACTACGTCACGCGCCGGTGCGGAGCATCAAGCACTCAGACTCCATGACTTTTGAAAAGTAAGAATATATTGTTTCCCAGAGATACCTGTCTGGTGAATCTGTGGTCCCTGCCGGTAGGCAGGCGGCATTTCCATTTGCTACGATCCTGACACTTCTTTCGCCTCATTCACTCGCATCACATTCGTCATACACAATCGGTGGTTAAGGGTACATGTTTAAAAAAATCTTCGCATTCTACTAATGTTCAGGTACTGCAATCAAGCCGTGGAGCGCCTAAACCTCCCTCCCCCGACGTCCATGGAGGGCTGGGCCCGCGGCCAGGCCGGCCTGCGCCAGTGGCGCCGCGTGGTGGTGCTGTACACGCTGCGGCTCGCGCTGGCGCCGCTCGTGGAGACTGTGGTGCTGCTCGACAGAGTGTTGTATGTCTTGGAGCGAGGTAAGGACATTATTGTTTTTTTTATATAGCTTAGTATAGGTAGTTCCCGTCACGTAAAAAGAACTCTGAGTCACTGTCAGTGACTGTGTTTTCACGCGGATATAGGCGCTTCCTATAGTCCCAGGCTATTGTGTTGTATAATTAACTACAATTGTTTTATTGTAGAATCATTATAGGTACTTGACTAGTTACATTACACTTTGGAATAGACGGGAATTAAAAAAATTAGTTAGCAGTCAGCTTTTTTTTACGTGAAGGGAACTATAATCTTTAATTGCTCACATACAAAGCTAAGGTTATTACCTTATAAACCTTCATTAAAAATGGAGCTTTTTTCATCAAATATACCATCCTGAAAATTAAAAATAAACTTAACAAAAAAATTGTTAAGTAAAAACTTTAACAGACCATTTTGGAATTAACTCTAATTGGAATTAAAAGATCTTGGCAGGCACACTACCATACATCTAAATAATGGATATAGATTCAAAACGTATAATATAAATGAAACAATCATTATATTATTTACTTTTATTGGTGGAGACAAAAATACACTTATTTGACATTCAATTACTTTACACATTATACAATTTGTATATACAGAGCCTCTATGTATAATACATATAAATTCGATTGAAAGGAAGCGAAAACATATATAATTTATATTAATTATGAGTTTAGACTAGATTTTATCTTTGGCACTTTATAACTAGCTAATGACTGTACAAGAATGTAGAGAAATATCAATTCACTTTAGTTATTACTTATTAGTGTATCTTATGATTAATTACTGCAGCGGTAATTATATATTATTTTGTATATGTAAATGTATACAACTTGATTTTAAAAACATAATTTCTGAAACTTATCATGGTTAACTTTACGCTACTAGGGGAATATTGTTAACGATATTAGAGTGCAATTTACATGATTGGTAATGAATGAGACCATCATGTGTAAGTTTGTCGATAGCTAACTTATCTACCATATAACATAACATCACGCCTGTATTCTCCGAAAGGGTAGGTAGAGGTGTACTATATACATACATTTCGCCAGTTATGTTATAAATAGGTGAACTACCACTAGCGTAATTTCTGTTATACCATGAAAGATCAAGATATTTGTATTTTTAATAAACACTGTATATTGCCGTAGCAGTCACATTTGCAAAGAGATCAACTGCAATTCTTGCGTAGTACATTTTTACAGGAGTATTCTTCTTCTCTATTGTGTACTAAACATTTAAAATAGGCCACATACAACATAAATAATACTAAAACGCTTATTTATTTCAGAATGTACAATTTAATCTTTTCATCATGATTCAGTTTGTTAAGTTAATGTTTTTAAACTGAATTTTGTTCGTATTAAGAACACAAGTTTGTATGTACTCTGGTAACTGAGCTAAAAATAAATAATATAATTCGAGCCTCAAGTTAGAAGTTTTGTTGATAACTCAATTACTGCGTTAGCGTTCTTAATTAACGCAAACGCTATAGTCTAGTTAACTAGCAATAGGATTTATACTAGAAACAGATATTGAGGAAATATTAGGAATTGTATATTACTGCATAAACGTTTTTTCTGGCCAACAAAGTCACTATAAAAATAATAACTTACTTAACATAAACAATAATAGCAACATTACTGTAAAATATATTTTTTTTATAACCGTCTCTATCTTCCTTTAAATTACACCTAAACTCTAAAATTATCTAATAACAATGTTACATCAATCAATAACCACCATGCAACTGTAAGCTTTAATAAAATATTTATAAGCTACACAAAATACGACAATGTTTTGATAACTATTTTTATCTCATACTCCTAAGCTTGTGTCTTATAAAGACAAACATTTTAATTTATCAGTTGTACCATAGATTTGAGTCTGGTATTGAAGCTTTTTATGGGACACATGATTAAATGTTGTGTACCATAGAGTTCAGTTTAATGGTCTGTACCACACCCTTACATTTTGACCACGGATTTCTGGTACGGTCAGCAATTTAAATATTCAAACATACCATTAATTAAAAAACAACTTATTATATATATATTTTAATTAGTACTTGGGTATTGTTATTATATATGTGAGTGTGTAATTAAAAAATACCCGTGTATAGTAAAAAGTTTTAAATAATCTCAAATCATCATTTAGACGCTCCTATAATTTGAAACAATAACTTGTTTATTACTTTCAATTATTTGACATAAGATTTCTTACCATGTTAAGTTACATATGATGCTGACATTTAGTCGTTATATAATTATGTAAAGTAGGCTTTAATTTTTTTTCAGGATTGGCCTGCGAGATATGGCCAGTGTTTGATCCAAAACTGTCACCTAGAAATCATATTATAATCGCTCGTAGATGATTGCCTGATGTCTCTCCTTCGTAAGTGTAAAATAATAGATAGATTTCTTTTTACTTTATGATTATGATATTAGTATAAATTAATTATAATTATGTTATGCAAACATGTTTTATATAATAAACAAGTTACGAAAATATAGAAGTTTTAAATAATTAACGCTTGGACCTAAAAGCCAACCCGCAGTGAGCTAACGTGGTGATCAATGCTCAATCCTTCTCTATACGACAACAGGCTTTTGCCCTGCAGTGGGACAAAAAAATTGTTATTACCTTAGCTCTTTTATGACTTACGTTTGGTTCACAATCGTAACCTCTACTCTTGTACAAATGTACAAGGTTTGTTGATAGGCCTAAACTACTGCAGGTATTTTACCAATATTCAATAAAATATGAACTAAATATAATTTTTAACGACACTGGACTGGACTGAACGATTAATTCTTAGTTAACCTTTACCTATCTAAAATGCAACAGATATTTACATCTAACAAATATATTAACAAACTTTGATTAAAATAAGGTAAATATTTTCAATAGATTAAAATTATATATCAGAACTATGTCTACCAATTATAAGAATATAACACTCAAGCTATACAAATATAACGTTGTAAATATTAGAATTGTCCACAATATGTGTATAGTACATAATATAAGACTAGTTAATAGGTGGTTGAACGAGTGAAATCTGAGATTGACACTATCTAAAACTTGTAATTGCGTGTGATTGAATTATTTTAATTTAAAGATCTGTGCACAGGAACTTTATGAATTGGTTTGATTACTTAAATATTATAATTAATATGTTTGTGCACGTCTAATACGTGAAGTCGTTATTCTATAATAGGTTTAGATTTCATCCGGTATTTTTGTAGATTCCGGTAGTTCTAAAACAACGCTGAAGGTAAGTGTTACACGAGGATCTACATAATAGACACAATACAGGTTTTCTACGGTCTCAGACGTCCACAAACATTGGGCCAAAGGTTGGTGATGGTGCTTCACATTGTTAAGCGCGGCCGCATCACGCGGTGGCGGGCGGGGTGCGCGGCAGCATGGGAGGCTCCTCGTCCGAGTCATCGGAGTGCACGCGCGTGAAGCGCCGCCGCTCCAACAGCCGACGCAGCTTGAACTCCCCATGACCGTATTCCCAATGACGACGCGTCACGCTTTTGCGACCTAAACATTTTTGTAACACACTGTATAGGGTGTACTTGTTGGTTAAATCTTGTCTTGCTACATGGTGTTTCCAATGTACAAACAACGTCAATAGATCTTGTTTTATTATAGATATGCCTCTTTAGAACCAATAAGGTGTAAATAACTACTTTTTAGGGTTGTTACCATAAAAAGGTGATCCTAACTTAAATACTTTATAACCCAGTCGTAACAAGTTCTCCTGTAAATATTGAAGCTATGCTTTGTTTGGTTGGCTTAAGCTGCAGCTCTTATACTACCTTGTAAGAGTAAAAGTAAATATTAGGAATAATCTTGAGAGTCTACATCAAACGTTCGCGCTCTGATGACTTTCTGAACAAAGCATTATCAAACTTAATTGTTTACTGTAATTTTGTCACCGTGTAATCTGTAATCGCAATGTTGCGTCAAAACTGTGAAATTTTAAGTAAGAAAGTTCTTTTGAGCCCAAAAGTGTAGTTCTTAATTAGCTTTATTTAAAATAGTGTTTTTATTATAAATTGAACTCTAACTACAAAAATGAGTGAATTATATACTCAAATCATATAAGAAGAAGCCATTTTGTGCTTTAAATGAGAAACGTGAACCCAAAATTGTAAGCTGAACTAAAAGGTGTAGCATGCATGGTGCGTCAAATAAAAATACAAAAAGCTGCTTCCAATAAATATATTTGTATACGATAATTTTCACATCACAACTTTTCACATACACAATATTTAAAAGCGCAAAAAATAGTGTTACGTAGAAAAAATAACAGAATGTAATGTGCTATCTACTTGCTTGCCTTATACAGGCATGACAGTAGGCTAGGTTGACACGGGGCGAGCTAATCTCTCTAATCCCATACCGTGAACTTTTAAAACAGGTCATTTTCCGTTGTGTAAGCGAGACGCTGTTACGCGCAGTGTGGTACGGCGTCTCGCTTCCACTACGTAAACTGTTCTGCTTTAAGAGTTCAAGGTAACCGTATCATACGAGTTACTGTCAATGCGAGTCGGTCAGGAACTCGCATCCGAGTTACTATAGTTCTCGTCACGCAAAAAGAACGCAGGTATTTCCTTAAATTTTTGCAATTCAGTCTATTCCAAAGTGTGACGTAACTAGTAAAGTACCTATATTGATTCTACAATAAACCAATTACACTTATATTATAAACCAGTAGCCTAGTGCTATGGGAAGCTACTATATTCGAGTAAAAACAGTCGCTCAGCGTTCCTTTTACGTGACGGGAACTATACAGCATTTGTTTGTACTCGCTATTCGCCTTCCGTCACTACGTCAAGCATCAGGAGCTCGCCCTCACATAAACACATGCCAGTGGTGCCAGGTGGCACGTGCATACTGTTGTGCAAGTGTGCCAGTTACAGACATGTGTATTCCCGGCTTAACAGTGTTTTGTCTTTTGAGATATGAGTCCAATAGTCTTATCGCCGCCAACGATTTAATTAGAGGACGGTATTCAATTAAAAATAAAAAGTAGGTATTTAAAAAAGTTGGCGGTCATAATGTTACCAACAAATAAATTGTTACCAACGCTAATGTCATTGCTTTTTTAATTTATTTTATGTAATTTAAAATATGAGTGTTCACTGTTATACCTACTAGGTTGTGCAACTTAAAGGCATTAATTATATAAACTAGCATACAACGGGGGGTGTATAGAGTGGAGACAAAACTAAGAGCTTTTAACGTTTACTCTTGCGTCCATATTAACCTCAAGGATGAACGGCAGAAACATTCTTGAACTCGTGATTAGAAAACACGTTTTAGTGTAGAATCTTACTAGCAAAAGTTACGAACTTTGTTTTAAAATTGTGTGAATTGGCTTCCTCGAGTTAAAATTGATTAATTATAATGTGTATAACATTAGCGTTAGCAACTACATAATCTCTGGAAGTAAAACTTAATACTATTACAGGCGAAAATGTAAAAAAATAAAATAAACTATAATGCTTGGTTGCACCATATTAGTGGTTAAAGTTATGGTATACGTCAAATTTGACGATAACAGTAACGCTGACTTTAACATTGACTGTGGATTGGGATGCACCATCGTATTCCTTGGTATAGTTAAAGTTATCAGGGTTGCTCGTGAAATGAGATCTTATTTACGTCAAATCAGTGGCGAAAAACATTTTTTAATATGGCAATACTAGTAGTATTCTTTATCGAAGCATAGACATGATAATATGTAGGAGCTATTAAACGCTATTTCGGTTTGGAGATTATAATACAATTGATGTATCTGCCAGCTAGTTAACTTTAACCAGCGAAGTTTAGGCGGTTATGGTTTCTGTTAAAGTTATGACGTCATCTAACAAATTGTCTAATGGCGCAACTCATTTTTTGCCTAACCGCTACTTTAACATGTTTGTTAATGTTAAAGTAAGTTGGTGCAACCCAGCATTATTGTATTAGAGCTACTATTATAAATAATACAAAATAACAACATAAAATTGTGATAAGAGATCGCTATTTAAGATCGTCAGGAATAATTAACATTAATAAATATTTGGACATCAGATCTTATGTAAAGATTCTAGATTGACATAACCAACAGCCTTAAATAAAACCAACAGATTCGTGTCATCTGTTTCTAGCAAACAGATGGCTAATAGCGTTATCTTACTCGGTCAAAATGTAAATATAGTTGCCATCACATGCATAGCTAAATAATTATTCTGTAAGTACTATTTTATTAGAAATAAAACTATCATACTTTCATTTATCACAGTACACTTATTATTAATTATAGGTAGAATTTGAAATGCTATATAATTTTTTGATTATACAAGGTGTAGCAAAAACCTCTGTTCACATTTAAGGGTAGAGACTGTTAACATCTTTCTCTATGAGACAATCAACGTAATCGCGAAAAGCTATTCAAATATCCCATACAGTTCAATCGAGTAGGTAGATGATGGACTATGATGATATTGGTTCCATAGAGAATGTTGTTTCCTTTGATAGGTCTGTACCACAGTCTTAAATTTGACCACAGACTACACGTATAACTGATAGTATTATCTTTTAAGAATATTTAACATTGTTAACGACATGAGTTGCTTATTTTAAATAAAATTTAAGAAATATATAAAATTAAGTAATTCATATTGATCCGTTAGGGACAAATATGTTCGTGTTACACTGGGTGTGATTTGAATTTGCGACAAAATCTAGTTAAAAAAATATTTTGTACAAAACAGATAGTGCTAAATAGAAAAAAGGTAGGTATTATTGCAAAATACTCTACCAAAAATAATAATCTATATATTATGGATATCTGAAAAATATTATATGTTCTGTAAGATTAATGTGAACACCCCAGTTAATATACTTAAGCATGCCATAGACTAGCCAGGGTAAAGAATTGTCTTCGTAAAGTCCCTGTATAGGATTGTAACAACGTGCATACGAAAAACTACGTGATGAAGCTTTTACGTGCGGTTTATACTAAGCAATAATTTATTGAGGGGCCAATTCAGGCAATTTAATAAGTTTCAATAAAGTTTTATCAGAGTCTTGATTGAAACAGTTTTAAAACTTTATATTATAGGTATATCGGTTTTACGCTCGTGTCAATTCGGGGATGCCCGACGGGTTTTTGGAATTCGGGCTCCGTTGGAGTCCAAAACTAGTCGATTTCGGACTCATACGGAGCCCGTAATGTAAATGAGCCGGTGACGCGGCGGATTCGCGAGAAACGGTAATAGTAAATAACATGCATATTACTTACGATTTTTATAATAGTATGGTATAGTTTCAAAACTACAAGAATTGCCAATCAAGTGTATATAACTCATAGATTCTCCTAACACAGGTATTACTTATACTTAAAAGGAGGTTCCTATGTAAGATTACTGTAAAAGTCGCATTCTGTTTCTGAAATAAACCTTTTTATTATTTTTTAGATTATGAGTTCACTGAGACATTTAACACGTTCACTGCGGCAAAACACATACCCTGTGTTTTGATAAAAGTGCCAGCCGTGCGGCGCCAACACACCTGTCGTGTTCTCAAATTTTCGATCCAGCGGTGCGGCAAAACACACACGCTGTGTGAGGCCGGCGTGCCACCAGTACGGATAACACGCTAGGCGTGTTTTTGTCTAATTTAACTAGGATTGACTTCCATCTAAACGTTGATAATGTTAACATGTATTTCAGAAAAAGAAAATTACTTCTAAAAACAAATCTTTTCGTTTGTACCTAAGTTATACCCGTAAGAGCGTACTTTTTAATAATTTTCATATCCATTGAAATGTGGTGTATAAAACTATAGGTTAACGGAACAATCTCAGATTGTACGTATTTTTAACTGCACACGCTAGCGTGACAAATACGTGTTTTAACAGTAAATTAATTATTTCTGTTAATTCGGAATTACATACAACTTAGCGTGACATTATTGAAACTCTAATAAAGAACAATATGGCGCTTGATACATTTCAAACTTGCGTCCCATTGTTACTAGGAATGGATAGTTTTGACACTTGCTCACTCAATAAGTTGAGAAAATAGAAAATTCTAGACTTAATGGAATGTTTCCAATATTATTTTTATACCATTTACTAGATACATAGGTAATAAATTGTAGTACGTACATATTAGTATTATTTACCTACTAGACCACTAATGGTCGAAATTCGATATGATCAAAATAAATAGCTTCCTGCACACTTTCATATAAACTTTTAACTATACCAAATATAGTAAGATCGCGCGCATCAACTAAGTTTTCTCTACACATATTAAATATTAATACATAGATTACTAAACGGTTAATACAGTTTGATATGACAAGTTCTGTTTATAACCGACTTTATATGAGAAAGTTATGTATACTGGGTTTTAACTATGAGCTCTTAGAGCAGGACATATTTTCTTCCGAAAGCGAGACGCCGCACAACTCGTAGCGGCGCGGCGTCTCGCTTCCACGAAATGTCTTGCTTTATTAGTTCATAATAATGCAGGTCGTATTAGTTAGGTGTGGCGTTGTGTGGGTGTGGTGAAGTAGTTACGGTACCAGCGGCTCGGCCTCGCGGCCCTTACCGGAGTTGCGCGCGCTGCGCAGCGCCAGCGCGGCGGCGGCCAGCAGCGCGGCGGCGGCGGCCCCGGCGGCCCCCCCCAGCGCGCCGCTCCAGCGCTGCCACGCGCCGCCCGCGCCCCCTGCCCCTCCCGCCCCGCCTGCCCCGCCCGGGGCTGCGCTGCCCACTACCTCTGTACGGAAATATACGTATCACAGATAATGCTCTTCGATTCCGTTCTATAATGTTACTTCCGTGCTTCGGAAGGCACGTTTAGCTATTGGTCCTGCGGTGATCTCTCCGGTGGTGTCGGTCTGCCGTCCCACCCTCAGGTGAGGGAATAAATAATGCACCTGTGCTTGCGCGCATACTTGTGCACTATAATATCTCCTGCGTAGTTGGCTAGTCTCAGCTGACCGAAATTCGGTCAAGAGAAAATTATTAATAAATGTTACTCCTTGCCTCCACCCTCCACTGTGGGGCGAATGGGGGCGGAGCCTATCTCCAGTTGTCATAATTTATTAAACATGAAATATATACAGGTATGTATTGACAAAACACGTAATAAAAATGTATGAAATGCATAGTTATACATAATACCACATACCTTCTAAAAGATGGATTTGTTCCTAAGGAATACGCATTTCTTTACTAATTGACAATATAACAATCAACATTGGCACAATACTTGATGGAAGCATACATTGAACATGCGTAATATAGCGAAGCGCCTATATAGATCTTTTAACAACGTTGCGAACAAGCAAATACAAATAACCACAATGCGAGCTTTACATAGAATTTACTTAAAACTGAGCTTCTACAAGATTAAAAAATCTAGTATAGCAAATAAATAATGAAAAATTAATGAACCCAAAATTCAAAATCCAAGCGTAAACAAACAAAAACACAACAAACAGACACAAACCTACTCACCGACAGTCGCAGTAGGCTTCACGTGTGACGTCACGTTCTTCTCCACCCGGCTCTCGTTCCTTAGGGACTCATCCACAAACTTGTGGACTCTGAAGGGGCTGAGTTCGGCGACATAGACCCTGGAGCCGTCGGGTGACGTCACTACGTCGTGCGGGTTCCGTAGACCCTCATCCGGGGCAAAGGTCTGGATAAGGCGGCCCGAGGTAAAGTCGATGACGTAGCCTCGCACCGGGACGGGGTTCGACATTGGACTGTTTGGCCCGTTTACTACGTAGAGACGTCCGCCTGTGGAGTGCCTCTTTATTAGTAGGAAATTTAAAAGCCCGACTTTAGTTTCGAGTTTTTAAAATTTTTATATTTGGACTACATACTTTTGGTACGCAATACTTTATAATTTATTTCATTTTTTTGGTAATGGTAACATTTGATTTACTTTTTGGCGTAGATAACAATACAATAAAGAATGCCGAATTCTTGGTTTTAAAATATTTGAGTCGCAATATTTTTACAAAATTAATCATACCAAAACCTGACACATCTACAAAAAATATAAGTCCCGAATACACACCCTCCTCCTTTTTATGCCGGTAAAGTCACAGGTCAAGGAAATTCTCCAGTTAAGTGCACCCAAATGGGTGAAAAAATATACATAAATAAATAAATAGTAATAGAAGAGATAAACATACCATGCACAGGTGCGTACGCGACGCTGAAGATCCTGCCGCCCATGAGCCAGTTGCTGTAGCTGCCCTCGAAGGTCCCGTTGTCGTGTCGGAAGCAGGCCACGCGGCCGCGCTCCCGGTCGGCCACGCACACCAGCCCGCGGTCCTCCGCCAACGTCAGCGCGTGCGGCACGTTCAACACGAACGGGGAGTTGCCGTGGCCTAAAGGGAAAATGAGGTTGCTACTTCTGCATTCAACTTGCTTTGTGGCTTTCTTTTCTTGTGGGTTGTTTTATGACCAACGCTAGTCTTTAGAACCATTGTTACTAGCAAATTGGATGCCATGGTTTGAAATAAAGTTATTATAATTATAAAGGACGTTATGTTGTCTTAATTTTAGTTGATTCTTTTGATAAAATCTTGCACTTTGGAACTTATGGATCAAGACAACGAATCAACTTTCACAGTTGAAGTTAAAAGTGTAGGGTGGGTTGGGTGGATTAAATGAGTTTTTACATTGTAAGCCGGACCACGTAGGATTCATCATCATCAGACGGAAGACGTCCACTGTTGAACAAAGCCGTCCCCCTAATGGGGGGGAAGAGATTTGTTGCGTTTAAACTTCTCGTTGACTCATTAATTAAGTGAATCCCTTGCATGTCTACAAAAATGAGATACGAAATATTTCTGTTTATTTTGTACACAAAACAAAATTAGTTTCAAAATGCGCCACGGTGGGCTCCTTGATATATTTCGTGTACGAGGGCAAAACATATCAATTAAAAATATGAGCGTGAAAGTGGCTGAAAAATCCAGTTCATTTTTTTTATACCTATTTTGTTACCAATACATTTCTCAACTTACTGGTAATTTAAACTTTCGATACTATCAGGCTATTATGAGACAAGTACTTACTGATGCCCCACTGCAGGATAATGGTGCCATCTGCAGAAAACTTGACGATCCTGTGGTTGCAGTAGCCGTCGGCCACAAAAAAATCTCCGTTGGCTAGTACGGCAACTGCGCTCGGCTTACAGAAACGCGAGTCAATGTTTCCGGGGACGAACCTGGATATGATCCGTACAAACGTTAAAAATATGATGAGAGTGAAGGCGTAAAGCGTATCAAAGGGCCATAGGACATGTTAAAAGTTGTTGTTACTCTTCTGAAAATATGTGAATTTATGTGCGTGGTATAAAAACGAAAGTAAGTAGTTATGTATCATAGAAAAGATATTTTTTGGTTGAATAAGGAGCGAAGAATGAAGAAGTTTTATTCTAAATACAATTTGATGTAATATTATAGATGCAAGCGTAAAGATCACAATCAGCATCATTGATGAATGTAAATGATGATTTCACGAGATTATCATCATTTATCTACAAGTCACTAAAAGTCGCATAAATCAAAATTAATCAGAATTCGTGAAATTGCGAGAGTATAGTATTACGCAATAATATTCATTAGTTTGCGGTTTACGTAACTTCAATCAACCAATTTGGTACGTTTGGTTACCCGCGTATTTATATACTTTGGACTTAATTACTTTTATCCGTAGACTAATTAAATCCTTACATTTATCCACTTTGTTTACAAAATAAACATTCGTTCATTGTTGTTTGTTAAACAAAAGCAATACTGTGTTAACATTGAAAGACAATGTAAATATGATACACATCTATAAATTGTATATTTATACAAACAAATATACATAGTGTATACAATGAGAAAGTAAATATATTTTCTCCTTGGGAAACTAAATGCTTTTATTATAGCCATGTGATTGGTTACTTATGTAGTGGGACACATAACCGCCGAACTCAGAAACATTTAATGATTAATTAAACGATTTCTTTGTTAAATTACTGCCAGTTTAAGTCATCATTAACGTCTCTGAGCGCGGCGGTTAGTGAGATTAATTAATTATTTTCAATAAAAAATTAAGAGATAGGCCCTAGAAGAGAGCCCTGCGGCACTCCCTAAATATATTTCATAGGGTACGTCAGTAGAAATAGTTTTTTTTTACATAGGACTAACTACGATTAACCATGACTGCTAGTAATTGTGAGAAGTGTTAGAAAACAACACACAGATGATGATTCTAATGTGATTATTAAAACTAAGATATTGTCTGTCAAACGCAGTAGTGCACTCCATACAAAAAGAAACAGTGAAATACACAATGATACATCAAAAAGTATAAATATGTCATAAGTTAGCAAAAAAAACGAGAAAACTTGACAAAGACCTGAAAGAGATAGCATAATTATAACAATAACAGTAAGAGAATAAACAAATGATTAATGCAGGCATGTTAAACATCACTCAGGCTAGCCAATAACTATTATACAAAATGTCCCAATTAGGACATTTTCAAGTCTTTACAATGAGTGCTAACATATCTACTTACCTCATTTTATATATTATATCAAGTAGTAAGAAGTACAGTTAAAATTAAGAATATAAAATATGAAACTCACTTTTCTCCTAAGACCATAGCTGGCTTCAGTTTCTGGTCAGGTGTGAACTTCATCACTTGGTGCATTGCCACATCTGTTACCCATACATTGCCTTCTAAGTCTACTGTTATACCATGAGGTATGAAGAACCTGAAGAAGATACATTTCATTTATAAGTTAACATGGCAATATGACTAACTGGTTTGTATTGAATATTCATCAAAGATTGGCCAGACCCTCTTGTTTTGTCATTGAAATTAAATTTATCTGATCAGTAGCAATATCTCACATGGTCTGTTACAGAGGATTATTTATAATAATAACAGCCTATAAATGTCCCACTACTGGGCAAAGGCCTCTTCTATTACAGAGAAGGATTGAGCATTGATCACGGCCACCCTAGCTCACTGCGGGTTGGAATTTTTTATAAGATTAACCAATAGCAATTGAATTCTTGAGTATGTGTGTTCCCCAGAAAAGTTTTTACAAGAAATTAGTAGAAGATAAATAGATCAATAGCATCACTAAAATACTCACAGATTCTGCCCCCACATGTCTACCATATCCCCGGTCTCATTCAGCACAAGTATTGTGGGGTCCGGTATGGGATCATCTCCAATACCCTGGTACACATCTCTATCATTGAAAGTGTTGGCATCCCACACATTGCGGGCTCTATGGAACACCAGCAACCTGCCCAAGTTGTCTATAGCTACTCCAGACACTTGGCCCATCTTTATTGAAGGGTTCGGCCAGTCACTCACCCATTGAGGTGCTGCAGACAATTTGATTTTATCATAAAAATAATGTAAAATATAAATAGATTTATAGTTACAACGCGCAAAAATGTTGGGTCATAATTATTAGTAATATTCGATGAGACCAATGAATTGAGAAATATTAAAATCCATGACTTGCTAATGGGGAATTACACAAGGAAACTATGTTGTTTAAATGTAGAGTTCTTGTTAAGAATTATGTAAAATACTAGATTTGTATTGTCAATATTTTAAATGCCGGTAATAAACCTACCTAGTTGTCTATAACTTAAATACAAAATACGATAACAATATCAAACTGACCATGTTCCAATTTAGTGAGAGCATTTTTTATTTTGTCGTACTGTGCTTGCTGGTTATCGTAGTAGCCAGCAGGATAAAACCCTTCATCAGCGAACTGCACATAAAAAGAAACGATTAAAATGTCGCTTCTAATTTTATAATTAAAAATAAATAAGAAAAATTTGCCGATTTCTTACCATTCGCCCGCAAATCGTATGCACGACACATAGTAACACAATTAACTCCAAGTTCGGTGCATTAAACATAAATAACTGCATTTTTTTTGTAAGTGCTGACTTAGAACTTTTGTTTTGCTATCGATCAAAATGATTTTTATCAAATCAACAAGTACCAAGCTTATCAATTATCACGAATGACGTACGGAGTTGTTTGATGACGTATGCTACTTTAGTGATGTGCTGATGTGCAGTTGCGTAGGTTGGAAAATACTAAAAGTAACCTCACTAAATCAGTTGTTTGAATCGAATATTATTTCTTTATTATTTTACATAAAAATGTTAACTATATTTACCAGTTATTCGCCATAGCCACATAGCCTATGTTCAACGGTGGACGTCTTTTGGCTGATGATGATGATGACATAGCCAGCCATAATCATAACATTATGGCTGGCTATCGCATTCTTTGAAAATAATGGAGAGAAATAAGAAGACAATAATGGAAAACTCTTGCGGGAATCGAACCCGCAGCTGCAAAATTTAGGACAGTTATAAAATAAATTGACATATGGTCAATTAGGTTTAGTAAGATGATGGTGTTGACAACCAATGTGCTATCAGACTCTGAACATCATTGCCATTTTATAATTTCTTAGCCCGTGTCCCCGGCAATATGCTATATGCGAGACAAAAATGGGCTGATGGGAATCATGGAAATGGTATGGTATGTCAGTGAAAAGTAAACAAGTAAATGCTTTACACTAAGAAGTTTAATAATTCACACGCACGATAAAGTGCCATTACACCAAACCGGCAAGTAAAGACGAACATAAAACAGATCCTGTACGAGGATCACACGCGGTCCATGCCAGCGCTCGTCTCATGCCATGCGCGCCTCTGATTGGCGCCAACATAAAATATTTATCTCCTAATTATATTTTATACATTAGCCAAGAACAACTGCGCTTGCTCTTGGGTTTTCCTCATCTTCTTCAATGTTTTTGAAGACATGGTCTCTTTCCTGAACCATGACGCGATGAAAGAGTGCAGTTTCCTCACCAGGTCGACGCGTGTTTTCTTGAGCGCGGCCCCCGCGGGCCGGGCGCTCAGCAGCCTCTTGTGGTAGAACACCAGCTTCTGCATCATGATGGGATTGTTGCAGGGAGCAGTCTTCTCCGCATCCTTCTCAACGTTCTCCTTGTTACCGTTCTGTATGGGTTGTGTTGGAATGCTGTTTACTTTTTTCTTCAATCTATTTAATTTGGGATTCAGCTTCTTCTTTTTCTTCTTTAACATAGAAGTCTGTTTCGACATATGATACATTTTCAGTAAATCCATATAGTCATTTCTGGGGAACGCGGTAAATATGGTCGCGTAGTGCTGTCCGATCTCCTTGCGAAGTTCGGTAGGTATGGTTTTCTGTCTCAAATTCATGAGTTTCTCTTGGAAGGAGTACAGTTCACTCACATGGTTGGACCCGTCGGCAAGGCCAGCTTGTCCGACCAGGACCATGTTCAGTTTCTTGAGCATTTGATTGATGTGCCCTTTGTTGTTGGTGAGCTGCTTGGGGTTGACGACTTTCTGTTTGAGCAGCTGTTGGTGACGGTTCTGGAGGAACGTCAGCTCTTTGTAGAGGGCACTAGGGTCTCCTATGTCTTCCTTCAGCGAGTTCAATGCTCTATTGAGTTGTCGCAGCAGGTTGTTCCTGTTCTTAGGTATGACACTCCAGTCATGCTGTTCGTGTTTGCCCTCGTGTTGCGTCTCGCCCTCGTTGCTCGGCTTCACGTTCTCGGTCCTCTCCTGGGGCTTGGCCCAGTCCCTGAGCTCTCCTTGGAAAGCCTCTTGATCTACAAGTTTGCCCTTAATACTCAAAAACGAATTGATTTCAGCGTTTTCTACCTCGACACAGTGTTTCTCCGTGGTCTCTTTCAGCCAGGCCTTACCTTCTTCGGTTTTGAGTTTATCATTAATATCGTTGGTGATGTAAATCCTGGCGGAAGTGACGATGTCGCTCGTGTCTGAGACTTCATTATCTTGAATAATATTTCCTTTTTTGTCATGGTTGGCTGAGCAAATCGGAATAAAATTAGGTGCTTTTTCAGTACCAGCTGGAGTCTTGTTGGTGTCGCTCTGTGCCATTTTACTTGTATCCTTTTTGTTGGTGTCCTCTGCGTCTTTGCTGATAGAAGTCTTCCGTTGCGTCGTGATAGGACTCTTGGTATTCCGCTGTTCAGTTTCCTCGCAGGCGGATAAGTTTCTTTTCTTGTTGACGTGAGTTTCGTGTGTGGTGGGGGACTTGGACTGTCGTTTATTACGGGGTGTGTTGGGGGTATTTGGGGTGACGCCTTCCTGTTGGGTCTTCTGTTTCTTGTCGTGTGTGGGGGGGTGCAGGGGGCGGTAGAGACACACGTAGGGCGTGTTGATGGGCAGGCCGGAGAAGGGCAGCGTGACGCGGCAGGTGTGCACGAGGTGGCCGCGCCGCGTGCAGCCGCTGCAGTACAGCTGGTAGTGCTTTTTGCTCTGGTTGCAGCGCTCCAGAGCTGCGTTGCTATCAATCTGTTGGAGCAGCAATATATATATTAAGGTTTTTATAGAAAATTTCAATGAAGAAAGAAAAACATTTAGTAACCAAATATTTAGATAAATTAAAAGTTGAAACTTAAAAGTAGCACCTAATTCATTTCGCCTCGAAACTAACCCAATTTGTTTTTTTTTTTTACTTTATATTCTTCCGCATCAATAAAACTTGCTTTGATAAATTGGTCTGTCTGTTTATCACCCCAATTTTTTTCATAAAATTCTGAGCACATTTAGCTTACAATTTTGATAAGAATACAGCCTATTTCCCCTCCTAGCAAGACGCGGACGAAGCTCACTCGCAAAAATGAGGTAGTAATAAAATAGTGTGCACTAACAGTGTTGTGGTACCGCCGCCAGAGGTCGGGGCAGTGGCTGGCGGGGTGTCCGCGCTGCCCGCACTCCGCGCACGACACGGACTCCCAGTTGCAGCAGTTGCGGCACATCGACGAGTACATCTGGTTCGGGGACCCACACTGGAATGAAAACAAATTTAATGTATTAAAATATAAGGAGACGTGTTTAAATATTTACTATGACTAAATTTCCTAAACAGATACGTTTTTTTTAAGCGTCGCCTCACAGTAAGAATTTCTCCTGTATCGTGGGTGCGTTCCACAGACATGAAAATGACATACACAAATCACAAACACCTAGAGTCAAACAAACATCTGCAGATAACATAAATTTTCGTCTCGTGCGGGAATCGAACCCGCAACCCATAGCGCAGCAGTCCAATCTCTAACCACTGCGCCAATCAGGTCTTCAAAGTGTGCAAAGAAGACAATAAAAGAACACACTTTTTTTTCTTCACTTCTACATTCATATCTTACATACATAGAGCTTATGTAAAGGTAGCAAGCCATCTCTCATTAATCAGTTTATATACTTTTTACGAAACTAAGTCATGTTGGTACTTGTCTGGATCATTTTACTATTAAATCCATTTATTTTAACCGTACACCAAGGTTAAAAAAAACGTGGCAATGGAGATCAGTATATACTATGTGAAAGGCACATCTTAGCTTTAGCTGGTCCTATCTACCATTACACGAATTCGTTTTACGACTTTTTGTAAATTAATGGGACCTGTAATAGCACTGATAGCTGAGTGGTATGCCCGTTGGATTGCCAAGTCAAAGGTCGCAAGTTAAAACCCCGGCACGCACCAATGTCTTTTAGAATTCATGTGCGTATCATAAATTAGTCAGTTATCAATCGCTTAAAATGACGAAGGAAAACTTCGTGAGGAAACCAGCAGACTGAGAGATTTTTCAGCGGTATGTAAAGCCATGTCAGAAGCCTACAGGTGTTTTAAACTCTACACTCTGACACTAGGTTGTTCGTCAACCGTACGATAAGAAGAATAACGTTAATTATACATAATGGTTCAAGTCTATAAAGGTATTGTTATATAAAACTTACATTGACACAGATCTTTCTAGGACACCTGGGCTCGTAGTGTCCAGTGGAGCCGCACATGTAACACACGGGCGGCTTCAGGCGACACGTGTCGTCCTTATGGCCCACGCGGTTACAGTAATTGCATCTGTAATGTGTAACACAACATGGTTTTATAACATTATCAGGCCTTTTCTTAGTTATGTTGGGGTCAGGCTGCAGTCTTAATGAATGCAGTGTTTGTCTGTGCCTGCCTGTCTGATCTCCACAATCTAATTAATGGGTCTTATGACTCAATAAGTTGTTGTCTTGCAAAATTGTATTTAAATGTGTTCTCATTTTAATGTCTAATTTGTTTTAATTAAAAGTAGTATCCTAGCTGCTCTTTAACTGTCTCGATATGAAGTAACATAAGCACAAACCGCTAGACTCTACACAAATGTCTGCAGATGACTCTAACATTACACATATTAAAGAAATTCGATTACTCAGTAAAAGCATCAATCAGTAGGTCAAATCTCATAACTTATGATGTTATCAAGCAGTGCAATAGTGATGTGCATTCGATAAAAACTGACATCATCAGTTAGGTTGTCAAGATCATTGTCCTAACTTTTTAATATTAAAAGGAAGATACTTACGTCACTTTTCTTTTAACCAGCGATGGCATCCTATCCTTAGGATCTATTACCCACAAACTCTTATCACCTAAAAATAATGAATAGTAGTTTAATTATACTACAATAGCTGATATCGGCCTGACCTTAGGATCATACTGGTCTAGGGTAGCAACAGACATAGTTCAATGCAAGCTGTTGCAGGAGGCCTGTGCCAAAATGTGTGCTAAATTGAGGGATATCTTATTGCAATATATATTTAAAAGTTTTAAGATAAAAAATGTACTGAATTTTCGGAAATGGCTACATTTATTATAATCATACCTTAGACTTGTTAAGGAGATTAGGTTAATGATCTATTAACACTAATAGGGTTTAAGTACTCCATTATAGTTTATTGTTAATATTAATTGCTATTAGTTTAGTTCACTAATTATAATAATGTAGTATCAGCCTGACTTGCCGGGGCAAGGGCTCATAGCAGGAATAAATGAGTATTCATGTCTTGGTCCCTACAATGTACCTAATTTAAAAGATCATTATTTTTTGTGAGTGGTGTCACTGTATCTTGCAAGGTATATAATAACAATAATAAGCAATAGCTATAGTCAAGACTATCATAATACTATACTGAAACACAAATAATTATGTTCTATTGTTTTGCATCGTAATGCTATACAAATCTACATTAATGTCCAGATAAATAATAGTTTACTTACGTGACATGCTTTTTTGTATCTCCCTGTGATTAAAATTCTCTCCTCCCCAGCTCTCATTGTAGAATTTCTCCATCTCAGCGCGAAGAGTTGTTAGAGAGTATCTTCGTCTCTTGCAAACCTTGTCTTTGCCCTTTAAATTGTCAAAATCAAGGTCCTCGTTCAATATAGAAGGTATTTTCGTTGAGCCAAACATGGAAATGTTATTATCAGACACATTTTCATCTCCATAGTCGTCTATTTCTGTGAATCCAGATACATTACCCATGATAATGCTTTCATGGATTTCCGTTTCATCAAGAGTTATGAATCTGTCATTGTCAGTTAAATCTACAACAGAAATGGTTTCAAATGTTTCATTCCCTGGACTAGACTCATTCTTCTTTGATGCCTTTGCAGGTGGCTCACTTATTTTGTCCAGGGACATATTACTGTCTGAACTCTCAACATCATTATTCTGATTTTGTTTTGTGTTCTCTTTTGTACATTCTGATAAGTTTGAATCAGATTCATAAACATCAGTGCTGGGTAGACTCTTATCCGTAACTGTGTATGAGTTTCTGGTTTTATTTATGTCTATTGATTGATTGCTGTCAGAATCATACACATCGGCATTCGGAATACTTTTCTCGGTCACTGTATACAATTTAGTTTTCTGCCGTTTATTCTTGGCTTTACTTTTAGGTGTTGCAAAGCATACATCGTTAGGTGTGGCCTTGTCTGGAGTAGCTGCAACTACAGGGGTAGATGTTGCAGCCTCTTTAGATTTTTTCTTTTTCTTTTTTTTTGATGGGGTACTTTGAACAAGTAAGTCAGATCCATGGAGGCTGAAATCAAAGCTGGGATTGTCTTGATGTCGGGAGGATATGTTCAATGCTATACAATCACCACGGATGAAGTCATCAGAAACCGAAGATACTGCAGAGGGTGCGGGACTTGCTGACACATCCCTTTCAACCCTAACAGGAGTCTTGTCCACATTAGCTTGGGGTTTGATCGGGGAGATGGGGTTGATAATGAGTAGTTCATCTTCATCTGAGCTTTCAATAGTGATTGTAGGTTTAGGAGGTAGTGCCACTTCAACCACCTCATCTTCATCACTAGAATCAAGCACTACAGCTTTCTCTTCATCATGTTCAATAATTTCTATGGTTCTCTTATAGTTTTGTGGTACAGGTGACTGGAATATAGACAGATCGATGGCGGGTGGTTTAGCGGGCGAGTCACGTTTTTCTTCTTTGGGCTTTGATGTTTGGTTCGTTTGCGTCGCATCGGTTGGTTTGATGATGTTTGATGGTGTTGTGGGATCCTTAGGTATGTTCACCTTTTGGTACGGAGTAGTGGGTTCGCTGGTGCGCCAGTATCGACGCAACGTACTTCTCGGCGCGGTATCAGCTATATTTAACCCATCGCTTTGGTTTGATGTTAAGTTACCCTCCGTCTCATCCACATGATGTAGCATAGCATACAGCCTTTCCTCCAAATCATGCTCGTTAAGTTCCTAAAAACCAACAATTGCAAAATAACCACACAATAGAGTCGCTGTATTGTGACACAACAAAAATATGGTAACATTGGTAACCTAACAACTCACCTCTTCCATGTTTCAGCAGCGAATTTGAACTAAACAAAACTCCACACGAACTTAACATAATCGTAAATGGTATTTGGAATAACTGTTAAAGTGGTGACAGCATTACAAGTAAATAAAAAGGAAATTTTGTTATTACGGACACGTCCAACACTCCATTGCGAAAGGTGACAGATTCGTTCAGGGTTACCGCATCTATTAATAAGCGCGGACAAATGGCAAAGGCTTACAAAATAAAAACGATGAAAAACAACTTTGATTTACAACAATTTAAATACAGTTTAGATGAGGATTTTCATTCATTTAATGTAAAATAAAATCTATACTTATTTTTATTTATTTGCTCTATGTTAAGATTATAGTAGGTTTCTGTCTTTTGCTTTTGTAACACTTTGTACAGAGGTGTTCCTAAAAACGAGCGTTTTGTTTATTTGTTGAATCATACAGTAATGAGTAAGCGATTTCAATTCAATAATAAATAAAACGTCCAACTCTAGTATAAAAGTAGTTTTTATGGTAGTTAGAATAATACGGGCTGATAGATAAAATTAATTAATTTCCAGTCAGTTTCAAAATGATGGCAAGTGTGCTGGATCTTTAATAGGTCTATGATAGAACCATAGAACCAATAGAACATAATTGTTCTGGTAGGTTTCTGATATAAGGCTTAGTAGACTGACCTTGGTTTTTACAATTCGAGTTAAAAGACTTAATATAAGTCTGTGAACATAATTCGGATTTATTAGGCTGATGTAGAAGTATTGGAATATATTTATTTATGTAAATTATGTTACCACATGGTTACAACACAAGGAAAGTTAAACAATAAAATAACAACATATAGATCCTAAATTGTTTATTAATTTACATAATTATTTGATATAATTATCATACAATACCATTTTATGAACTTACAAGAGATTTTAATACAATTTATATGGTGAAGAGGTAGAAGAATCACGTAACAATTTTCAGCCACCTTACAAGACATTTTCCTACTCGATGAGCGGCGTTCCTAAAAAAACAAAAAGTCTTGTAATGTAAATAGTTTTTTTTGCTAGTAACGCGGCAATACAAGTTGATAGCTCGGTATGCAACATTTACAACATAAAACTAATTATTTATATCTAAAACGTAGGTTATTTATATATGGAGCGGGATTATTCCCTTTAGTTACTGAAAGTGCGAGTCGTTAAAGGCAATCATGGCTTCAGTTTTTTTTATTAAATCTACCACGCTGTGTTTATTAATTATTTTTTACTGGCAACCCAGGTAGCTAGATTATGCTACTAGCGATTAACGCTAGATGGCACTACATGTCACGTCTACAATATTATTCAACGTTGTTTTTTTAAGCGCATTCATATTATCATAGTAAATGCATCGAATTTATAATCTCTTGTAGGTAACAAAGTTTGAATGTAGTCCTGTACCTTTCTAGTTAACTTTGTGCAATATTTTTCTTACTATATTTTAAAATATTACAGTAGAACATGCACAATGCACGTGGTATCACCTGACAGAGAACCTAGACCCGTGTTGTGCGACGTCACTAGCAAGGAGTGCGGCTACCACGCGTTGTGCCGCTCGGTCCGCTCCCTCACACCGACCTACCCAGATAGGTTCACAGTGAGAACTGAAACACAATGAATATATTTTAACAAATAGACAGGATACGTATAGCGGTATTTATTCCAAGCCAAAGAGTGGATCTAATGGAGTAGGTATGTCGGAATCGTAGCAAATGGAAATCCCAAGTCTCAAGAGAACAGTCTAGGTAAATTAAGTAATGTATGCAATTAAATTCATCACACATTTTTGCAAACAAGATAAGTCACTGGACATTATCATATTTATCATAATCTAAGTTATAATAATGTAATTTACACGTTAGCAACATGTTGCAGGCTGGCCTGCAGCACGGTGTCGAAGGCTGTGCCAGCGCTGCTGAAGGCGCCCGCCGCGTCGCCCGCGCAGGCCCAAGCTATGTAGCCTCCGCGACGGACCCGACCAGACAGAGATTCCAGGAGCTTCAAACAGAAAAGGAACTTGGATTGCTATATTCTCTTTACGGAGGTTTGAGATTTATTTAGGCTGAGACAAAATGAATTTCACTTTACAAAAATTATGCTACAGGAAGAAAGATAGTACAAAATCCTTAAGTTCTATTATTCTTTTGTTTAATATTCTTCATAGTGTCGCGAAAATGGCAACCAAGTATTAATATTAAATACATAATCAAACACAAATGCACGTTAATTGTAAACTGTAATTAACAAATGCACACGCTCTAATAATTTCTTACTTTTAAATTATCGTACACGTCCTCGGAGACCAGGCTTGCCATGCCGTCTAGGCCATCGGTCTTAGGTTCCGCTCCGACGACGACTATCGCGTCTACTGTAGCTCCATTCCCAAGTCTTCTTGCTTCGCTCTGTAGTCTGCTCGTTTCGCTCTCTAGTCTGCTCGCTCCGCTCCTAGCCTCTCCAACCTCCTCGACCACGCAGCCACGCTCCTCAAGTAGCTTCTTTAGTTCTCTTCCTAATAAGTTAGTCGTGTTTGTTACCTGTAATGATCTTTGCAAATATGAGTTGCCTTTGACTAGGTACCAATAGTAGAAATAATCTTGATGTGAAGTATAGTATCGTAGAAGGCTTAGGGCCTGTTTGTTAAATAGTTACTTCTTGATTAACGGTAATCGTCAAGTAAAAGTTAGGAGTATCTTCTGTCGTATCTTAATTACAGGTCAGTTAATCCCCTGTTAATGCTACTCAAAATCAGATATTGTGAAATTCGAATGATTAGTTAGTTACTGGTGACTTTAAGTGGCGGTTAGTTCACTTGACACTTTACTTATAGATGGTGAAACAGGCCTTAGTCAAGACACTAGTTGCCCATTCCATGTATAATTAAAAGTTCATCGTTAGGAAAGATTTTGTCCAACTGAATTAAACTTTTGCATTTTGACAATTTCAAATCTATGATGATGACATGATTGTTATACAGAGGTATACATAGATATAACATCACGCCTATATTCCTCGAAGGGGTAGGCATAAGTGTGTAGTACACCTATATTTCGCCAGATAAGGTTTTGGTCCTATTGTAATAGGGGGCGAGCTTATTGCGATCAACCGAACACAATTGCAGACTCTATGAACTCCGTTCAGAGACTACCTACTAGACCACGAGGCAGCCTCCTATAAAGTGACGACCTGATTGGCGCAGTGGCTAAGCGATTAGACTGCCGCGCTAAGGGTTGCGGGTTCGATTCCCGCACAGGGCAATAATTTGTGCGATCCACATTTGATTGTCTCGAGTCTGGGTGTTTGTGTATGTGTTATTTCATGTTTGTGAAACGCACCCACGATACAGGAGAAATTCCTAGTGTGGGGCGACGTTTTTTTAAGAAAAAAAAAAAAATGTTTAAAGTGAAGTATTTGCATCAAAGTCCATTACGGCTAAGACGAAGTTTTCAGATTAAAAACTAAGTATTTTAAGGTTAAAATATATATAATACAATAGGTAGATATAAGAATATGGACTAAGGGTTCACACAACTTCGAAAATATCCAATTATCCTTTAAAATACCAGACGGTTTGAACTTTGGTGATTTCAATCTAATTTATGAGGAACCAGATATGTCTATACCTATCGTTGTTTTTTTTTACCGAAGGTAATCGACCTTTTTCAAGGGTCCAACCTTTGCTGCACAAAACAGGTTATACAGGTACCCCCACAAAATGATTTGCTCCTTTTGGAGTGAGGACCAAAACTTTTATTTTTAACTTACATATTATATAAACCGAAAAACGTGTTGCCCGTGGATTAAAAAATAAAAGCATTGCTAGTAAAATATTTATTATCTTGCATCTTGATTATAACTATTATTATCAGATGATATCACTCTTTGTGCAGTAATTGTTTAGGTGCTAGAAAACATAATTAGTAATTACCTACGTCTAGTTCATACTAGTTGGAATCAAATAACGACTTCTAAGAAACGATTTTCCATGTTATATTATATTACTAGTGGCCATTGACTAATGAGGTAGTCCAACCTCATTTTATGAACTCGAAATGTCTCAAAACTTATTGGATCTGAACTCATATCTAGTTCCATGGTGCTACATGCCAGTAAATAATGGAGGAGAAAGAAATGAAGCAATGGAGCAGTTCTGGAGCATCGGATTTCCAAATAAATGCTACCGCGTCAAAACCTCAGTCTGGAGTTACGTTGACTAACCAAAACGCGTCGTATGTTCCTCCCAGCTCGGTTCTGCCTCGTTATCTTGTTGCGCACGCTGTAGGCCAGTAATGCAGAAGTAGCGAGGAGTAATGAGCCACCTTCAAGCGTCGCGAGCAGCCGCCATGCCAGAGCTGCGCCGCCCTCCACTGCGTCCGACATGCTCTCTGCAAAATCACAACATATTACTAAACTTATTTAGGTACTTCAAGATTATTCATCCCCACGCTTGGCTAGCGGCTTGGCGTTCGCAGTATTGGTAGTGCAGTTACAGAAGACGCCCATCTTATGAATTTTCCCTTCGTCAACTCTTACGACACCCACGAAAGGAGGTGGTCAATTCTAAGCCGGATACCACACGGCTATGCTAACAGTTTATGCAAACTCAATCAACACTATCAAAAAGTGTTGACTACTTAACTTATTTTTAATGTTTATTAAAAAATATAACCTTATTTATGTCCAGATTCTTTTGGTACACTCCATAAATTGCTTGTACCAGTACTTTTTAGTAAAGTATACTAATTTATCTGTGGGTGTGTACTGTGTGACACCACATCTCTACCTTCACCTTCGCAGACAGGCGCTATGATATACATACATTAACTTAAACTTGTTTCTAATGCCTTAATCACGCATCTCTCTGACGTAACGTCAAGTTCAATAGTAATGGCCGTGAGCCATAGCCGCGTAGTTTTTGTTACTTATGTCATTTCTTGTTGGGTTTTTGAATTTGTTTGTGTATTACCTTCCGTGTATTAACAAGGCTCAGTATATTTAATAATAATGTAGATCGTTGTGGTAACAATGTTAACAGTTGCCTATCCTATCATCCAAAAGGACCATAAAATAATTTCAAATTTTCTGGTATCAACACTTCTGACCTATTCTTCGCCTTCAAACTAGTGGTTAATAAGTCAGGGTCTCCGGGAAGACCTATGTCCATTTAGTTCTTTTTTCTCCTATCAAACCATTTTCATTCTCGCGCAGTCATGAATATATAAATAGTCGAATAAACCTGAATATAGAGATTCATTGATCTAACGCTATCCATTACCCATCTATATCAACTGTTTGTACACAGCAACAGACGAATAAACAATTTCCCAACAAGATAATTTGGAATTTACTTGTATGATAATGTGATTGGTAACTGGTTATTCTAACATATGTATTGATGGCGCGTACAGTGAAGTGGGACTCCAGTGCTTATAAATCAATAGGGCAATCATATGAAATCACAAATAAACATCATCATAATAAACCAAGACTTCATAATTGCTTGGTAGATACTGAACAAGGGTTTCTAAATTAGACACCGAGCCAGAGATGTAAAAGTAGCCAATGGTCCGGCTGAAGTTCTTAACTTAAAATGATGCATGTATGACATTAGAAGCGATTTGAAAATCACACTTTTGTGCGTGCGACGCCTTTTGTTTTTACTTCACAATTATGCGGAACATATACCACGAAAGTGTATCAGGAATCGGCCCCCTTACCATGAACTCTAAAAACAGGACAGTTCACATTGTGGAAGCGAGACGCCGCATTACATTACACGTAGTCTCACTTCTACATATTAAATTGTCCTGCTTTTGAGAGTAAGTACATCGTAAGAGGGCAGGTCTCTTAAGATAATGTCCTGGATAGAAAGGAACGGGAAGAATGGCCCTAACAATAATTTTGTAAGAAAGAGTTGTTCGAAACAGGGTGGAGTCACTCATCACACCGACATGCTTCAGTAAGATTTTCTTAAACTAATTAAATTGAAAGCTGTCCCTCTGGAGTCTACGCAAGAGGAGTCTGTTAAGTATCACTCAAAGAACGACGTAAAACCCATTGATATTCTTAGATACCTTGTTTTTTGTATACCAACTGCAGTATACACCTTACCTTGAGAGAATTTATCTCATTAAGCTACTGTAGACAAGTGCATACCTATTTGTAAGTATCATTTAAAATCATGCGCACTTTATACTTACACTCCTAAAGATACTCGTAGATTTTGACACTATTCATAGTTTAAGTAGCTTATTAATTTATATGTTTTGATCATTTTATATTTTAAATAATAATTATACCTATACCTAAAGAAAAAAAACTAAACAAACTTTATAATTTTAATTTGTAATTACATAACATATATTATTATTATATGTATATTGAAATAAAATTGCAAAGTGAGATTACTGAAAACGAATTGACCCATACAACGTTATTATAAAATTAGTCAAATGCACTAATAGGTATACTTAATCTAGTTTCAAAAGTTTAAATGTGATGACAATATAGATTTTTGAGACTAGTTTAGGTGAGCTAATCAGCTTTGTTTTAAACAAGTATAACGTATTTAGGTACCTCTTTTTAATTGTATTATTTAATTATCCTATAATTGCCTAGGAATTATGAGACTGGCTATTTTGAAGTTTAATTACATAGGAACATGTTACTAGGTAGGTATTTTAGATTTTGAGAATAGGATTCCCACGATTAGATTCAGATAGATACTTAGTCTTAACGGAAATTCTTTATTATCAATTTAAATATAATTTTTTGCCTGCTGCTTGATATTAAATACCTACCTGCATATTTAACTGCAAAGGCTGATGGTAATCAGGTGGATTTTAATTACCAGTTTGTGCGTCCTTAGTGGTACTACTTACAGTAGTCTGCAATTAAGTCTTTAGATTGAATACTTTTGATGTTGATTTATGTTTGTGCTTAACAAAACTACACGATATTAAAGGAGGCAATTGACTATAATAAGTTCAGACGATTTAATTTTAGATTTTGAACGTTGAATGCACCTTTTAAAGGTACTTAATGATTTGCGCAACTCTATGCTCATTAGAAATTGAATTACAAGTGTTTATTTTAACTAAATTAGTAGGTCATAACTTGATAGAAAATCTTAGCTCTTTTCAAACAGAGAAAAAACGAGCATCAATGGCGGTGGCTTTACAGTTTGGATTCATATGCACAAGATTCCGTTGCTTCGGTACTTGACAGATACCTTGTATGTTGGTCTGTAAATCGTAAAAGTAAAGTAAATCTCCGAAAAATCATGAATGGCATAACACCTGTATTAACTCCAACCCGTCTTAAGTCGATTTTCATCTCTATTATCTAACATGTGAAAGATAGTGACAAGTATAATTTAATCCATGGTTATACATAATTATTGTAATTTTTATTAATGTCCCCTTGGGCATGAGTATTTCTTAAGGTAATGTTGATTGCGTTGATGTCTTTTACATCGCACAGTCTCGAAAAGACTGTTGACCTCTAAAACTATATTTTTAAACGCGTTAAATACGTAAGTCACGCATCACGGTCAGTCCACTGTTAATAAGAAGTATGCTAAATATTTACCACTCCATTGTGTATCTTTGCTCAACTTGCAATGTTTACACTCTTAATTATATTTTTGACATTGAATATTGATGTCCAGATGGTCAGTATTGTATGAAGTGCAGTCAATATTGGGTAATGTCGAGCCTACGATGTTCCTAAACTAACTATGTATAAGTTTGCAGTCGCCAGGTCGACTGGCAATCGATTTCAAGATCGGAGAAAATACTATTAGATTCTTCTTTAAAAAACAATAACAGGAACCTGGAACATAGTACGTACTATTAGCATGCATGTAACTATCTGTTACTAAGAATTTTCCGCTCGCAAGTCGCAACATATTATAGGCGATATGTGAGCGCTACAAAACACTGACCTTAGCGATCTCAGTCCATCCCATAAAATACGAGATATGTACCAATTTTTAAGATCCGAAGCATGTTTTCAAATTATCTAAACAGACTTTAGTGTTAGAAAACGAGGGTCACTAGGGAGTAGAGCCCAAAAGAGGTTTATATTTGTCATTTATTTGGAGAGCGCTTAACTTGAGTGGTTAACAAGTAGATCAAGGTTCAGTAACTAGCTAGCCCGCACCGGTAGTAGTAACTGACAAGACAAGGATATTGGGGCTCATGTATAAATACTAACCCTGCTACTAATTAGACCAATTACTATTGGTTGGTACTAAACATGTACAAAGATTAAGAATGGATGACACAATCAACTTACAAATACTTCTTGAGCCCGAAAACAGATGATATGAATAAAAGATGGGATAGATTCTCTACGCTATTAACATTAACAAAAAGTATTACGTTCCATAATCCGATGATCCGAAATACCTATAAGATCAGAAAGAAGGCTTGTAGCCGAGTATCTATTAAATCGACGTTCTCCCAAGGTCGGGAGCTGTATGGGACAGATCTTTATTTGCGCAGTAAGGCTGTTTAAACTTTAAGTAAGGCACGTTCACTTCGACTCTACATAACAAAAAATAAACTTCGACATTATCTTAAGGGCAACAAAACGGAATGTATTTACAAGGCAATGTCACAAGAGACCACTTTATTTGGCGCCGACTTGAACAGTCAACAACAAAAGTAGCTGGACATTTAAACATAAACCGTCTTACTTATAAACTATGCTAACATGTGTTTTAAGATAACTACTTCGTAAGTCTATTGGCACCACTATTTTTGACATGCAAACGACAGTGACAGGTTTAACCGATTGTTCAACATTGTAAATTCTTATAAATCAGGGGGAAAGAATCGAAGTTCAATATTTTGTTACCAAGTAAAAAATCTTAAATATTCTAAGATTGCCATTTGGAATCTTTTATAATTTGTGACTACAACTTAATGTATTTTTCTATCAATTATTCGACATTAAGTTTCTTAACTCGTTACTTCTGTGTTTGACTGTACCAGTGCTGCTTCAGATAAAGTAAAGATAAAAAAAACGCGGACGTGTGGAGGCAACAGCATTACTTTATTGTAGTAGTCGTCTTATTTTCGTGACGAAATTAAATTCTTTAGCTATTACTCAAAACTAGGTAAAATAAAGAACGCAAGAATTAAATGCTACGATTGTGGTAATATAAAAACTTGCGAAAAACCATGTCAGTTGGTAATTTGTTTAGTAGATAGAAGCTAGATGGTTTTATAGTTGTCCTGATTTCTGACTGTTGATTAAACTAGAAATAAGTAAGAAGATAATTATTGTTCTGTATATTTTGTAGGGTAAGTCCATCAATTAATATCCAGTTATTTATTCAGTAACGTATAATTTAATGTGGAGTAGATACCAATAGTACCAATCAGTAATATTTCAGTATTCTGTGCAGCAATACATCAAACTCAACCCGTAGCTATCATGAGCAACCGCTGTTGCTTCACGGCGCAAGAATTACAACAGGTGTTTTGGCAGAATAATAAAATTAAAAAACAAACCCTAAACTAGATTGCGTGGTAGCACAAAAGCCTGTTAATCGTAAGTGTTGTTGTAATAATCTTATGAAATGAGATTCAGTGTAGCCGAATGTATTGTTTTGTAGAGTGTTTTATCAATATATTCAATAGCAATAGGGATATATCAAGCTTCTACATTCCAAGCTTTGATAAGCTCAGATTTCGTTACGTCATTTATCGCAGCGTGCAATGTAGAGCACAACGTCAGTTTCTTAAGTAATAAGCCAATATGTATAATAAAGTTACTAGTTACCACCTACAATATTTAAATTGTATTTATACAACATTTTGTATTCACGGTGCTGTTTATAAACATTTATGTTAATCACAAACAAAATAAGCAACGGGAAATTATAGATCATTCTTAGTTTTAATTTTACTAAGCAGAATTAATGCACCTTCAAAGAAAAAATTGATAGCTGCTGGTAAAATTTCAATAAAAACTCTTTGAATGGACAATTCAGGCAGTTCACAACTATTGTTTCCATAAGCGTGGCATTATAATGGCGTTTCCCATGGCAAAGTAGACATTTCCATATTGTTCTGCAAATTTATACGACTATTATGATTCAAGGAAACGCATATTATCACACACAATGCTTCTCGGATACGCTCCTTTTCCTGAATAGGTTAATTAAGTAACATTCATTCATTCTTTTAAGTGACAATGTCTAACGGCAAAGGCATTGTTGAGTAATTGGTGTTTTAGTAAACCCTCCTCGTTAACCATAAGATTTTTTTTTTTTCAAAAATCCTTCTTTATATTTCTATGGGTGTAGGCACAATGTCGCCGAATAGTAAAGGTTGCGAGCTTATATCAATTGTTTTTTATGGATCCAAACCTACGATCCAAAACTAGGTAGGTAATTTAATGTATTGCGAAATGAATGTCACAAAGGGTATACTTGTTTAGTAATTTATGCTAGTTAAATCAGCAGGGTTCTGGAAAAGCAATTATTATAATCAAACATGACATACGAAGACTGTCATCATATAATTTAGGCTTGTTACAAATTGTTGAAAAATTTCAACATTATCCAACAGTTTCACCACTGCATTTATCTCGGGGACGTCGAGTTTTCATTTCTTTAACAACATAAACAGCAAATTGTGAAATATGAGTAAATTTTTGTCCAGTGAACAGTGTCGGCTAGGTCGACAATTATCAAGGCTGTTTTTTGCGCCTTTTTATTTAAAACATTTCCAAACGACATCTTTTGTTTGTTCCCTCTAACAAGATAAAAGAGAAAAGCTAAATTGGTCCTATTTGTAATGTGCAGGTTATAAATTAAGGAGAGCTGGTAGTCATCTACCGGGTAATTGTACCAGTGGCACTTTGTGTAGAGGAGTGATCACATTAAATCATTAAGTGGTGTCTTAGAATTTTCTACCAATTGTAAAAATGGTCGAAGCCGGATCGAAACAGTAATCTTAATGCTTATTATAAATCTGGTACGTTAACCACAGGGTTACTTGAAGGGTCAAAAATACCAGCTATATTTTTGAAGAGTGTTTTTAACACATTGCGGTCAAGTCAAGCAAAGGTACGAAATACTGCGGGCGTTGCTCTGTTCATCTGATGCACCTCTTATCTTGTTTTTTGTACAACTATAAAGTCGGCAATGAATCTGTATTATGAGGAGTGACTTGCTAAATCGGACAATTTTGATATACAAAAACGAATATCTAATTACGAACTTTGAGCACGGAAGTTATAAGTTGGGGTCACCGTTTACCTTGTACTTAAACGCGTTTTAAAATAACATTTTGAGTCAAGTCACCGCACCTCATGAAGGTTCATTAACACGTGTTAGATTAAACTGTTTTAAACTGAATATTTGAAGGCTCCTGAACAATACATATTTTAAACTTCCTCTTTTAGTCGTAATTGCATGATGAAAAAGTTGTGATTCATAATTAAAATACGCAATAACCTTTGCTTGTCAATCAAAAAGAGAGAGACAACTTCAAATAATTTGCGGTAAAGTACCTACATGTCAACTATAAGGACGATTGACGATAACTAACGTAAGATAATGATTTATCTCTGCTTTGTATTAAACCATAAAGACAAGGTACGATACCTGCATTAAGAAACAGGCACCTAACTGAAAGGCAACCTTTATAAAGGGCCTTTTGTACTAAAGGTTACTATTATATTATTTAGTACAGTGACTTAGGTAATGCAGATCTAATCGATAAATCCAGCGCGCTCGAGTTGTATTAAACGAACGTACTGTAGGCATTCACTAATATTGGTCGCACTATAAAGTGCTCTTTGTGGTTTTAGTTATATTAACCAATTTGTTTGGCGGTGTAATAAATTAGAGGGTATAAAATCAAGGCAATGTAAGCAGTCACAAGTCAATGAAAACGACAGACTGAACGCATGCTGGATAGTGGATACCGATTTGGGGTCGACCGGCGTATATGGCGTGGCGATGACGACTTGCTTGTATTGCGAGATATTCACGAAAAGTTATGTGGAAGGTACAAGACAGGATTAAGGTATACTGGAGTCTGGAGGTCGTTCGAATGTCACAATAATCAATTGAGTCGTTTGACCTCCTGCCTGAAGAGTATGACTGTGTTTAAAAATACTTTAGTGCTTTTTAAAACAATTATAACGACTTCCATTTTCCAAAAGTAAGGGTATCTAAAAATCGATTGCTTTGATTGAGGAAAAGTCACATCAATGAGCCGTGTAGGACGTAGGTATCTACCTACGTCCTACACGATGTCACGGATAAGACTTAGTTCCAAAATATGCATCAATGCAGCATCATACACACTAGTGCCGAAGACGTAACAGGTCGAGTGACGTGAATATCTGGTTTGTAATGGGCTCATTAAGAACAACTTCTTGTCTTCAAATGACGGTACTTGTACTGTGTCAAGAAATTCATTCTAACTATTTAATTTCTTATGTATATTCAGCCTAAATTTCCAAAGATTGAATTTTTTAAAACGATGCCAAATTAAACTTCTGCTCTAGTTCTCGAGAATGTCCTCAAAGAAAATATTGGTGTTGATAAATGAATAATGGTATTAAATCTTGCTACTGTGTAAAGATATACCTATCGTAGAAAATCTCAGTTTGAAGAGCATTATAATTGAACCAAGCATGTAACCACACTATACCCTTGAACCTTGATCGTTTTATGTGATACAAACATAAGCGTCACATAGTTAATGACATGGCTGCTATAAAATGGCTTCCAGATCATAATAGAGACAAAGCACGCAAGTGTATTTTCAAAGAATAATATAACACGTAGGTGGTATTACTACTTATGATGTGTGTATATTGTATTAGTATTGTTTACATATAGACAACTATTTCTTCAATTTTTTAATTACTCAAAATAAATATCGTCGATGACATAAATATTTGTGCTTGGATTGAACGGAAACTTCTGAGGTAAAGTTATAATGAAGAAGGGTTGGGTAAAAAGAGAGGTCATTGTCCATACGGATTCAGAACACAACTGACTGCATCCTCATTAATTATCCACATAAGGAATGACTCAAAATCAAGTATTTCTTAAAAAGGTTACGGTACGGCGCACCCTTGGCGCTCAAAATCGATTCCATCCTTGTTGACTGACCAACCTTTAGACCTCGGAATGACCTGTTTCCCGGTGACCTTATTAAATAGTATGAGGCTCATTCCAATACCAAGCTGAAAGGTACCTTACTCTAAACAAAGTCTTACTAATTGTGCACAATCAATATTATGAGTAAATATCGATTTGCAGCACGTCTAATTGTAGTTTATTAGTGAGCTCGTACGGTTAGTGAACCCTTTGCCTTGAAAAGTGAGAGCCAACGCACGTGCACCTAATAAGGTCGTTAGGTGGAAATGCACATAAATTTGCTATTTGTTGATGCGAATTGGTTTTTTCTGTAGTTTTGCCAAATATTTTGGATATTAAGATCTTTTTTTCAATGGCTAGCTATATCTCGTGAAGGTATTGGTAATTTGACCCTGTGCTATTAGACCAACTTTTTGTAAGAACACTGGAAGTTTTGATTATAGATTTGCGGATTGAAGTTCAGTAGTAACTATACATTTTGCGTTACCCAATAAAGTATGTATAAGAATAGTAGTTAAATAAACAATGTTTTTAGCACATCGTAAATTTTAATTTTATAGTAACCTGAATTTCTGTTCATTAACCAGTTATAATTTCATTATTATATTCTTATTGATTTGGTTTATTACGAGGTACGTATGGTTGACATCAGTTTAGAGGCAATACGGATGTCTCAGTAAACGTGCGATCCCGTCTTCGTAATGGCTAGGTACCCAAAATAAAAGTTGTCGAACTTCTCGACCTTATTGTGTAGAAAATTTGATATGTAGGATATGATTATTGAGGAAATAGGTAGTTATCTAAAATAGGTTACCAGTTACAACTCACTTCAATATTGTTTTATTAATATTTATATTAGTGTATACTTCTATCGATTGAGCAGTTCTGTGTCAAATTGATAAATTATATTTTTTTCGTTTTGAACGATATGTTAGGAATATAGTCGTCCAGTTGCCGCCGATGAGATGTCATTCCAATTATAAATTTACCACTGCATTAATTAGCCTGGTAAAATTCGGTGTCATCAGCTGCAGTTTATTATTTTATATGTCAGTCTTAACCTCAAGGACTATCAGTAACTGACATTATTACTAAGTTTTATTTAAATCTGTCTGGTCTGTAAGGATATATAGCGCTGTCGTTACCACTTAAATTACATTCTAAGTCATTATATATTTTAAAAATAACCTTCATTTGTTCCCCGGATCATCGTAAACATAAGTTACAAGTGTACCCATCAAAAAATACAATTTGCTACATAATAGTGTTGTGTGTATGGGTCCTCTGATTTTTAATTACTTTCCTATGTACATAAAGCAACTCAACAATAACTTATTTAAAGCTAAGCTCAAGCAGTTGTTAATTAAAAAATGCTACTATAGTGTAAATGAATTCATGCATGATAAAAATAGATAATAATTATTTAGATTTTTGCCAATATATTGTATGCATTTATTTAATGAAGTCAGTATTTTCTCTGTTTTATTAATGTTGATATGTGTGAATTGTAATTATGTAAATAGTCCGACATACCTACATAATGATTTCTAACCTATCTGGGGGCACGGCAGTGCCCCCGCCAAGTCGAGCAAAAAGGCGGCACGGCCGTACCATCCTTTTCTCGAAGCACTTCAGGCCATTTTCGACCCTTTTGTATATTTCATGACAAATTAATGTATTAAGTTCTATTTTATTTTTGTATCAAATAACTTTTTCGTTGTGATTATTGTAAATTCTTTATATCAGCCATATTTGTACGCCTATTAGGCAAAACAGGTTGTAAAAATTAAACGCCTAACATCTATGTGCATTATGTCAATATTGTCAGTGTACTATCTCCACACTGAGGTCTAGTTCCAAATCGAGTTATTTTGCGTTATATATTTAAACTAGCGGACCTGACAGACGTCGTCCTGCCCGGAAAAGCAGCGCCATCTTAGATCTGACCCAATTGTGTTTTCAAACCATCCAGTAACTCATTGAAATATACACACAAAATTTCATCGAAATCGGTCCAGCCGTTTAGGAGTTAGTGACAAACATGTGTACAGAAAGAATTATAATTATATTAAGATGAATCTGGATAGATTTGCAGTAAATGTGTTTTAGATGTTGTCTGGTTGGTTGAGTGCTGTGCTGACCAGTGCTAACAGTCGGTATTTGTGTATGCGGTATGATGCATCGTTACATCAGGTTCATGTTAAAGCAAATATTCAAATAACTACATAAGCCTGTGTCAAGGGTGTAAGTATTACAATATAATATCACCAAGGTGTATAGTAATTTTGTACATAATAGGTACACAGGTAAAAAGTATTGTTGTGTAAATTGTGTTATGAAATAAGTACTTAGGTATTTATTTTATTCCGTCATCAAAAAAGGAGGCTGAAGGAGGTTAATATGCGTATTTAGGGATAAGTTTTTTTATATCAATATTTACACAGTTGTGGTTTATGGAATGCGGCTTGGCTAATTTAATTTAAACGAGTCTGAAGTCAAAAATGTGTTATGTTCGTTAGTTTTTTTTTTGATGAACCAAATCCTAGGGTGCTTAAAAACTTTGTATACTTAAGTTCTCAGTTTAAAACTAAATATATAATTTATATGTACGTATTTAAATGAAATAATATATGGACGGAGTTACCTCGATGGTTAAATCACAAACACAGTAAGTACGTATAAAGTACCTAATTAAAGTTTGCAGATTACGTTCTACATACCTAATGTCAGTGAGGTCCGTCAAATACCTATTAGGTATAGGATTTAATAAATAAAATTTTGAAGAAGACTTTATGGCTCGTACGTTCTTGCTTTTATATACTAGATGCTTAATATTTGAATTATGCTCTAACTATTTATAATTAATGTATCCTATTATTACGATGCATTTGAATATATACGACATTGATATTTTGGCAGTTCTGTTTTATTCGATTTGAACCATTCGTCAAAAAGTTAAGCCATTAGGTACACGCACGCATTACAAATAAAAAAATTTAAGTGAGGTTTTTCCAAAATAGAAACTTCCATTACGGACGCTTGCGTAAGGTAGGGCTTATAAACAACACTTGTCACCATTATTCAAGCGAGTCTAAAACAGCACAAGTCGTATTCAGCATTATAATTTATAAATAACTTACACGTTAATACTCAGTGATGAATTTATAGATGGTAATGTACCTTATACTTTAGTTTTTGCTGCTCTGACGTCAGCCAGCAATGACTTTGTAAGTCCAAACGTGTAAAAAGGTGTGGTGAATAACTAAATTTACAGGATGTTATTGTGTACTGAGATGCTTTTTTTGGACTATCGGACGGACAAGACATAAAAAGCTAAGTAAGACTAAGTGTATTTCATGTAAGGATTTTTAACGTTTTTGTTTGTACAAGACCGGAAAAAAATTGCGATGCAGGCAAAGCATACTTTATTAAACAAATTATATTCTCTTTATTAAATCCCCGTGGAAAATAGAAAGATGAAGTTGACTATGAAGTACTGGTCAGATTCCACAGATCTCTATGTTAACTACAATCGCATGCAAAAATATTTAAGTACAGCCCCCTTACCATGAACTCTTAGAAAAGGACAGTTTACGTTGTGGAAGCAAGACGCCGCTATGTGCAGTGTAATGCGGCGTCTCGCTTCCATAACGTAAACTGCCTTGTTCTAAGAGTTCCTGCCCCCTTACCATGAACTCTTAAAACAGGGCAGTTTACGTTCTGAAAGTGAGACGCCGCATTACACTGCACATAGCGGCGTTTCGCTTCCACACCGTAAACTGTCCTGCTTTAAGAGTTCATGGTAAGGGGGCTGGTAAGGGGGCAGGATCAAGAGTTATTTATAAGCTTAACATGCACATGTTTATATTTAGCGAAACTCATGGTCAATTATATCCAATAGATTTTAAGCACAACTAGGTAACTCTTGCAACTAAATAAACTCTTAAAACTTCATACGTAAATACAATGAAGTCCGTAGATCATAAAATATAATTCAGATTTCGAATTCGTTTAAGTCCATCAATTTCTTACGCAAAAGAGCCGTAACATTTTGTTAATTGATTTTTTAGCTAAACACCTACTAAAAAATAATATAACCAATAAAATATGTTTTTTAGATTTATCTATTAGGTTATTACTATTAATAACATAGGTTATTTTGACACAATTATGTAAATCCTAAATGGAATAATAACTATTAGATTAGTTATTATGTATTCCACTTAGGATTTTGTGGCAATACCTTTCATTGATATTGCAATTCGATGCGAGATTATTCTCTTGGCTGTTGGTGGGTAATATTGAGGTTTATTGAATGAAGAGTAGCAATGATGTGTCTTGTATATGCTTAATAGATACGTAAATATATTCGAGCAAAATGCGCCATTTTGGATGCGGATTCAATAGCATTCTCCACAATATATTCAACTGATGACCTTATTTAAAACGTTTATAATAACACACACTGGGGTGCAAGTAGAAAGCCTCCACTAATGACGATACGTAAGTACGTCCGGCGCACCCTGGACGGTCAACCTCGCTACCATCCTTGTTGACTGGCCAATCTATAAACAGGCATGAGCTGTTACATTTGGCTCATGCCGATCCGAAGAAGAAGACTACACTACTACATTTCAATGTAATTAACATATTTCATAATCATTTATTCACAAATATGGGTAGAAGTTGTTACAATTAAATGTTTTTGTGGCTCCACATTTTACCGATTGGCATGCAAATATTAAATCAGTAGGCACACAGAAAGATACAAATATTATAAAAAAAACATGCTTAAATTAGCTACACTTGTAAGTAAATAAAAAAAAATAGAAGTCCATAGAATTTTCTTCAACTTCTAATTTCGTACCGAAATTAAACTTTAAATGTTACCAACGATATAATTTATGTCATGTAGGTTTGGATTTTAATAGTGTACTTACAAGAATTTGGCATCACGGAGCTTATCTGATGATGAAGCCAAGTTTCAGTTCAGTGGTTAAACTCAACTCCTTGAGCTTAGGCTTATAAGACTCTTTAAACCGAAACCTATTTATTTTACTGGACTGTCGATGGTCTGAAGATGAACCAAGCCGTACCGTGTTTATTGTATAGGTTGTATACTCTAGGTACGTGTTATGAACGTGATTTAGTGTTAAATGTTGATACATCAAAACTAATGGTTAAGTACCTCGCTCCTCTGAAAATCGAACCAGACAGATTCACGAGGACCTGCGACCGATTAGTGCAGAAGCCAAGCAGTTGGACTGCTGCGCTTGAAACTGCGAGTTTGATGCGCACGGGACAAAAATTTGTGTGATTTGCAGATGTTTATACCAAGTCTGGGGTGTTTGTGCATGTGATATTCCATGTTTTTGAAACGTACCCACAATACAGGAGAAAATCCGAGTGTAAAAAAAAGAAACGAAGGAAGAAAGGTGAAATATTTTATGTTTAGTACAAAAAGTTGGGTAATCTTGAATGTAACAATAAAACTGTACGAACCTTCAATACAGATATCCTTTCCGATCTCCATCACACACTAACTAAAATAATTTGAACAATTTTACTGTAGATCGTCATTTTTTTAACTCTTACAATTTTCCCGCCTCACTGAAGAGAACACAGATAACAAAACACGGTCTTGAAATTCGAACTTTAATTCTTAATTTTTAAGTGCCACCCGGTGCGTTCCGTTTCGCGTTTGATTCACGAATGCAGGCAGCATTTTCCTTCGGCGAAGGCGCAAGCCGTGCAGCCACTCACCTTGATTTTCCAGAACGCGGATAACATTTAGGTCGCAAGGTGTAATTAAACTTATCAAATTGCAGTTATGTAGTAGGTTTTGTATTACTTTTGCGCAACGAATCGAAGACTGCAATATAATATGAATGAAACTCTTATATCACGTTTATGAAGTGAGATCTCCTAGGATACGTATCTAACCTATGTGCCGGAAACAATTCCATCTAAATTCTAATAGAATATCACTGTAACACAGAAATGCAATAATTTGTTTTTAACTCGACACATTCAAAGGAAAAAAATACAATAGTAAAATTAAAATTAAATACTGCAAATACTGTCCTGATTTGTCCTATTTCTTGAAAATACTCAAAAGCAAACTTGAACGTAAAGTAAGAAATTACTTCATATTTAAGTTGTCT
Organism: Abrostola tripartita; assembly: GCA_905340225.1. Taxonomy (NCBI): domain Eukaryota; kingdom Metazoa; phylum Arthropoda; class Insecta; order Lepidoptera; family Noctuidae; genus Abrostola; species Abrostola tripartita. The sequence goes on along the minus strand of HG996487.1, from coordinate 2,797,666 downwards.
AAGTAAATAATTATTTCCAGAAAAAAGTAAGCAACACTTTTATCTACTAGTACCAGTTAGTTTCCACACGAGGCAGCCGATACGCTAGCCTGTCGCAAATATCTAGCTATTTACCATGTAAAACGCTGGCCACTCCAACTAAACTAAGTATTACGTATAAATGTATAATCGAAGCAGGAATTGCTATTACACACTTTTACGTAACTAGGGACAGGGTGTTGAGAAAGCTCCATAATTGTATAATATCAAGTATTTATGTGTTAAGTCTAGAAATCTTAACTAACTAGTTTTCACAGCTAGTATTACACTCGTGGTCGCTTGAGAAAACAGTATAGTAACCTGAATAGCCTTATTTTATTTTATTAATAAAACCTCTTTTGTTTCTCAAAGCCTTAAATTGATCTTGTTTTCTTTATCTTATTTATTTATACGATGAATATTATTTTTATAATCCCTTGAAAATAGTATGGATAGTGTGTCTACTTGCCCCTCTGTTAAATACCGAGTCTCAGATGCTTTTCGATTAGCCGCTGAAAAAGATGCGAAAAACCCGGTTAGAACGTGATTCATGCAATAGCAATACACTCGTCAAATAGGATATAAAATGAATATAATATCGCGAATGTTCACTCTCAACTCTCAGGAGACCATTGCTTTCGAAGATTTTAGGCGGATTGCAGACGGCACCTGTCGCAGACACAGCACGTAGCGGTGTCTCGCTTCCACATTTTTAACTGTCCTGCTTTGACAGTTAATGGTAGGCGGGCTGCATGGTAATTTATTTTGGTGAACTTATATAGATATACCACTGCCTCGCCCCCCCCCCCCCCCCCGTCTCTAGTACTAGTTCCGCCAGCCCGGGGCCGAGCCTAAATTAGTAGCAGTATAATAAAATCCGTTCCTAAATAATCAATATTTGATCCAGCTGTCTGCCTTTTTATGATAGTCAGCGATGTGCAAAGTCTAGGTTCGAGAGCCGCAGGAGGCGCCCTTTGACACACTCGCTTAATGTTTTGCAGTAATAGCCTTGGCTGGAGGCTCCTTGGGTCTCGCCAAAAAGTCCGGTAAAGCAGATAAAGCCTCCCTGGGGGCTGCCTGCGGCAAACCATATCTAAAATTTGGTATCTAGTGATCGCTTAAACTTATCATGAGGTTAGGAGTTCAAATCCTGGGTCCGGTAGAGTTACTGGGTTATCCATGTAATGTTGATGATGATCGCAATAGGCTTGCCCCCATAAATTGGGACCTATAACATAACTGGCGAAATGTGAGTGTACTTTACACCTACGCCTACTCCTTCGGGTAATACAGGCGTGATGGTTATGTATGTGGGTATTGAATGTACTTATATAAATATGACAAGTTTATTGCAAAATCTAAGCGATGCAAAGCACTGAAAAAAAAGTTTTTTAAATGCCGTGCAACTTAACTATAATACTAATTATGTTAGAACATGACTGTAGATAATAATACATTATTAATTCTACTTAATAATAACAGTGTTCGCTCGTTATTCATGTAGATGTAGTAAGAAAGCGCTGGCGCTGCATGCGTTGCGGTTCGATCAGATTGCAAAACGCGTTGCACAAATAAGCGGAAACTCTTACAATTAGCTCGCCTTGTCGTAAACTTGTATTATCCTATGTACTTAGCAGTGAACAAAGCACCTAAGTAAGTAAGTACTTAAAAATTTAACAATCACGGTTATAGTCCTCAGGGGGGTAGGCAGAACTTTATAAGTAGGCTATTCACCAACATTTTGCTGCTGCATTATGCTATCAAGTGCTTCCAAACTCCTTAAGTAGGTCTCAATCCTTTTAAATATCTTCTACAATTAAAGATAAATGATTAATTACCTTCGTCTTTAAGTCTCTCGTGTTTAAGTTAATTATCGCGTAGTTACGAGCAGCCATTGTTAGAACCATTGTTACTTATTTGTGTAATTGCCGTTTCAAAGACAAAGCCTTTAGTGTATCATCGTCTTGCTTGAAAATGAAATGTACTAGTTACTACATGAAACATAACATAACATCACGCCTGTATTCTCAGAAGGGGTAGGCAAAAAGTAGGTCAGTCTACTTACACCCACATTTCGCCAGTTATGTTATAGGTCCCAATGAAATTGCCTATTTCAATACTCAATAAAGTATTGAGTATTGAAATAGGTTAGCCATGCTACTAATAGTCGAATAACTGATACTAGAGCTCCAGAACTCAAATTCCAGCGAATAAATGAGGTATTCTTATTATTATTTAAATAATTTAAAGGCTGGTAACATTCCGATTCCAATCGACCAATCGGAGGTCAAGTTCAACCTCCCATTGAAACCTAATAATAGTAATATCTAAACGTAACCAAACAAAAACAAATCACGCTCATGGTCAAATATTACTATTAAAAACTTATTATAGATTGGTCTTATAATAAGCAGGTGGCTTATTATGTTGTAGAAAAAAAAGACCCGAGGACTTTATAAGGCCAACTTTCGTTGCAAATTAAATCTGTACTGACAATTACCTAATGGAAAAACCCAGTAACACTTTGCCCGACCCGGGATTTGATCCCACGAAATTATGCTCAGCATCCGCGCTTAGCGACCACAGTATTGGATTTGAATTTATAATCAATGTTCTGACATTATATGAAGATAGACGTTTTATTGTGATGCAAAATTATAATTTATTGGTTAGCTTTAAGAGCTTGGCTGACTGTGCAAAAGTCAAGTAAAAACCAATTAAAACAACATTTCAACAGTCTTATTACGAAAAACGCACTTAAAAAATCTCTTAGTCACCTTATGGGAAGTTCATTAACCAGACGAAGTACGGCCCGTCCCAATTTAAAAATAAACTATTATGTCAATTCTTGTCGGTTTTAAAACAGCAACAATAAATTAAGGCACTTTATATAATATATTATCTTAAAATTACCTAAGCTTTAAATGGATCGATATACTACGCTAAAATATATAATTTTGAAGTTATCTAAGTCGACCCCATAAAGTAAGAAAAACCTGTAAAACATTTTGTTTCCCACAGCTGGGCATAGTCCTCCTTTACTTATTAATAATTAATAACGGGCAATAAGTCAGAAACACATTGGCACAATACTTATTACTTAAATATACCTATAATATTATTGCTAATTGCTAAACTTTTAAAACAAATTATGACATGAGTGCAAACTTGGCCGCAATTATTGGCTTTACTGTGGGTAAATATATTAAATATGAAATTGAGGTTTGTTTAACAAGACCTAGACATTTAAATGTATTGTTAGTATGTGTGTTATACATACTTGATTTAACCCACTTACCATGGACTATGTATTAAATGTTTTATTACATAAACTAGCCTCGAATTTACCTGCGCTACTGGTAACTGGCTGATTACGATTACTCGTTAGGATTATTTTAATTTAGGGCGGGTTGCTTCAGCTTCGTTTGACGTACACGTAATTAAACATGGCATTAGCAATTTTGTTTTCTACTAGCAGCCCGAATAACGAAACTGTTTGGTTTTTTTCTAGCAGCTCTAATAACGTTAACAACCGGTTGTTCATGCCACCAAACAACGCTTCTTGTTTTACGTCCCTTTAAACGTCTTCTGTAATGGTTTTTTTTTTTACATAGGCATTGTACGTATGTATCCTTAAGAGACTGTTTGAAACAACCCGCCCTTAATTTTGGATGTGTTTCCTAATTTCCTTTGATGTTTTATTCCTTCTCATTGTTGTATAAAGGTAGCACACATATCAACCCGGAAAGGGATCGTGATAATAACCGTATCAACTTGGGCTGTGCAGTATTCTTTGTATGAAACTCCCTACTGCGAAGCACACTAATCGGATTCGTAACGTAATCGCTTCGCCTCGGGACCGGCGGCGAGCCGTTAGCGCGGCGTCATCGCCTAGCTATAGCCGAAAGTAACTTTAGAGTACAAAAAGCAGGATTTATTAAGAGGAAAGCGGGACCTAGTAAAAAAAACAGGCAAGGTGCGATTATTCAATTGCCAGATATTTTTGACAGTAGACGATATTTTAGGTTTTCCACGCATCCGCCGCAGTCGCCGAAAAGCGGGACAGAGCCTTTCCCGCGCAGGGCATTTGATTTGGATTTAAAAATCGGTACCAATGCGAAAATTTATATGTTTGGATATTGAAGTAGAAATTAGTTACACAATCAACTGATCCGAATGCAATTTAGGGCGAAAGTGGAATGTGTGCAATGCTGCAAGGTAAGCATGTTGGGCTGACAATATCCTTGGTTATTGTAGACGAAAGTCCCGATTAAAAATAAGTAGATAAGTATAAACAGCAGCAAAGTACCGAATTTATAACGTATAAACTGATGGCAGAATGTTAAACTAATTAGGTGCTAAACTAATTTTGCTAATGCTATTTATTTACGCTGACAATCTTAACTGTAGGTCAAGTCTCTTAATTTAAGACGTTCTCCAGCAGGGCAATAGCAATGTCATTTCGATAAAACCTACATTTTTTATCTTGAGAATCGTTAGTTTTTATCGAAAGCGCATAGCTATTGCACTGCTGAAGCACGTCTTTTCTGACGAGAATTTACCTACTCATCAACACTCAACAGATGCAGATGCTTAAAGGGACTTAATACGAAGAGTTTACGTTACCTTGCGAAGACCTCAGATCTCTATAATCAAGTAAAGGGCTTTTCCGATATCTTAAGGTAAAAAAATTGTAAGCTAAATGAAAGAGAGAGTGTTATCTCTTTTTTTTCTTACCAGTCACCATGACTGACGGACATCATCTTCTCACAAAGTACCTATACAAGATGAAGGCGCCACACCACACGCATTCATCTTTCTGACTATGAGTGACACTACCGTGGAAGTAAAGTATAATCTAACGATGTACCTAGTTAGTTACCTTTACCTACTTTTTTTATTTATAGATAACATAAGTTTAGCAAGATGAGAAACAGAATAGTGAACAACATTGATTAGATTTCATGTAATGCTACATTTTGATACTATACCTAACTAGATTTAGCGAATGTGTTGAACACTTGATTAAGTCATGCGCAATCCTAGTATGTTACAGAGTGATGATTAATGATCCTAGAGCCTCTCAGTCAACCGCAGAACTTGATCGAGTGTATGAATCAGAGGATATAATGTTGGACGATATGGCATCAACCTTCGGCTGCATTTTTGTAGTCGAATGAAACTGTTGTAAAGGGTCTATTCTATTATATAGTCTTACTCCGATTGGGTTGGTTTTTTAATGTCACCCCTCATGGGTGCGTTACACAAACATGCACCACACACACAAACACCCAGACTCAGGTCAAACGTCTGCGGATAACACAAATTAGATTTCGATTTTTAGTTGTTTTGAAAGTTTGAAATCGATAATATTTAGTAAAACATAGAGACTAGTGACGTCGTAACTTGCTATTAAATATGACTAATTAACTTTTTATGTTTCATGTAATCTTGTGGGGGAAAAAATACTTATATTATTATTACCATACAAAATCTATGGAGGAATAGCGTTTTGACAGCTCATAAAAGTATGTTAATTGATTGGTGCAATGACCCTATTGTGTTTAGGTATGCAATTTGTTATTTATCTCAACTCCAATATTTAATTAAAATCAATGGAATTAGGAATGAATGATAGAAATGTATTAGGTAAAAGGTGGTGTTTTTGAATGGTGCTAGTGACTTTAAATCAATTTTAAATGGCATGTCCTTTCTTTCTGCATCAGAGGTTGTGCTTATTTATGAATTAGATTTTGTGGTTTAATCCTATGTAATAAGATGATGCGGGAGATTTATAATGTAGGTGTAAGCACTTTGAAGCGTGTGGCGATATGGGCTACATACCTATAGACGTACCTAAGTTATATATTTGTGTTTTTTTTTGTATACGAGTAAGTTATAAGTATTCATATTTTTTAGGACACAACGTAGCCCAATAATTATGTCCCGCGATGGATCCGGGAACATCTATAAACCTATTACCTACATAGATAACTACATAGAAAAGTAGAAGTATACATTTTTCAGTTTTGCACCAAATGCAATTCACTAGTAACATGTCGAATAAAATAATATATGTTCTCGGCTAAAAAACTCTAGCTAGAAGCTACCTAAATGTCCATAGGCATAGCAGGAAATAGTTACTGGATGTAACGGATGAGCAGACTGGTACCAGTACCGGTAGGCTAATAAACGTAGACAGCACGGAACTGAGACATGCATACTACACACAGAATGTAGAACCGTGACCATTTCACCATTTTCTACCGTCTTGACACGTTTGACGCTGGGCTAGTTGTAGTTTGAGTAGTGTAGTTAATATGGTTTAGGTTGAGGGGCTCGTTTATACGTGGATACCGAACTGAAATACATAGAGATGTATTTGAATGTTGTAGACTACGACTAGGCAAGTTACTTTACGTGCTTTGCTATCTCAATTAGCTTGTAATCAATGCAATAAATTCAAATACTGTACGTACACTCATACAGTATAGTACGGTAGGTACCTACACACTTGCTACCTACCATAATTGAAGTAATAGAAAATTCACGTGAATTGCGCGTCTGTTAATTATAAAATTAGAATGCTTTTGCATCATGACCACTACTAGATTAAATCATAAAGTGGAATCAAAATGTCAGTTTCATAGAGTGCAATTATTTACGAAAAGTTGCAACAATCACAGAAAGAATCAGAAACAGAATGACCTAATCTCCTCGTTGGCTAGTATTATTCTAACAGTTAGACTTCTTTTAAATAAAGTTTTAATATTATTATGGTCTTTTCTCATACAATGAAGGAAGAAGCGGTCTATAGCACTATAGTTTTATTCTGTAACTATAGAATCAAACGTTGATCATCGCTTGGGCATCTTGCCTACATGCTAGATAGATAGTAAGACATATCCATAGAAGATTTCCCTTTTTATTATAGGCTCCTCTATAGGGGAGACGAGCCTATTTCTGTGTCTTGCATGTCATGTTTTGAACTCTATACTTGTTTAGACTCTAGACTCTCTAATCTTTAGCGTTTAACCTCGAACACAGGAGCGGTATCGTGCATTCTTTATTGAATAAATTGCATTGATTAATATCTAGTTACTAATCAAATCGAATACTTTCGTAAGTGGGTACATTGAAAACAATCAACGCAAGAAACATCCTGTCCTTCACGGATTCGCATAGCTATCATTTAAATGTAGGTACTTAATTGATAACGGAAATGTATGCAGCGGATGTTACGAATTAAATATTTCAGGCAAAGGTTTAACCTGGTGTAATATTGATGTGTTCTCATTTTGATATTGTGCCTTTAAATTAAGAGTATCAAATTATTGTTTCGAACACTCTTGTGTACACTTTTGTGACAATAGTTAAAGCACATAGGCTTAACGACCTTTGCCTTGTTTAGTGGTAACACGGGAGGTCACGCGGGCAATAGTTTATTTACAATAGCAAATAGTCAAGTGTTACGTTAGAAACCGACGCTTTTCTGCGGTCAAATAAACGTGGCGTGGTCTTCGAAATTAATGCTACTTTTGTGTAAAAGGAGTCCTTCCTTTTACACAGGAGATAAAAATATGTACTAATATTATTATGTTAGTCGGTAACTACGTACTTCTTTAATTTTAAAGAAATAACTGCCTTCACTATTGTGTTATTTATTTTTCAAAGTACAGCTAATTAGTATTTATGTTGATTTTTCTGTATGTAGATATGTATTGTGAGTTTTCAGAAATTTAATACAGGCATGAACTTTGGCTGGAGATTGTTGGGTCCCGCCAAAAAGTCCGGTAAAGCAGATAAAGCTACCCAGGTTCTGCCTGCGGCAAACCATATAAAAAAAAAACAGCCACGAATATTTACTCGCAGTTTTGACTTTTGAGATACTTAAATTACTTTAAAATTATTTTCTCATCCTCCAAATTCTGAAGGCCGGTGACTGAGAAGTTACGTGCTGCCATCTATTATCAAAAGTATGTAACAGTCGTTTAGAAAAGCGCCCTCTGTAACACTCTTTAATAATTAAAAATAGCATGCCTAACTAAATTACTAGAGGTCGCTGTTTGATATTTCACAAAATAATAAACATATTCTTCAAGTCTCAATAAAACTCGGAATACTGTAAAAAAATATTTAATACTACTCGTGACCACTTTAATAACTTAATAATTAACTGGCATAAACAACTATTCTGCATCGTAGTTTCCAAACACAACAATTTAAGAGCCCTGGCATAACAACCTCTTCAGTGAATACATGATACTTAGGGTGTTTTTAATATCGTACGGGTTTCATCACGCATGCGGGATTGTCCCGCATCCAGAAAATTTATTGTCCATATTCCACGCATTACAATAAATACTTGTATGAAAAGGACATTTGCGGGGTTTACGCAGGCGGGGCAATCCCGCATGCGTGATGAAACCCGTACGATATTAAAAACACCCTTATTAATTATATTATTTTTATGATTGCTAGCTATAAGTATTCATGTTTATTTTTGTATTCAATTTCCGCTGAATTTCATAAAAACAAAAATTCAAATAATTACAGAAATAGTAGCAACCAATATATGCAACAAACACACCACTAAAATTATACAAAGTAATATCTTGAGCAACGGAATGTGTGGAACGAATGGTGCCAAACATCAACAAACTTTTGATTTTTTATCATATCATTTTAAAAAGGTATTCATTGAAAAAACTCATTTTAAATTGTTACCAGCCAGTACATTAATCCTCACAATATCAGGCTGGGACGAAATAGTTAAAATAAAATGAACTCCCGTCTCATTATCTCACACAATAATACTTCACAGTGAAGTTCTTAGAATAGGGCAGTATTTTTTAGGACATCCTACACAAGTACTTTGTGTCAGTCTTGTTCATTATTACTAGAACTTTCTTCACTACTCTCTTCCTCACTGGACTCCTCAGTTGAATCATCAGATCTACCACCTTTTGATGCTTTTTTAGCCATCATTTCCTTAAACTGCCTCACAGTTATCTTCCGAGGCATTATCTCACGAAGAAAATCTAACGTATCGTCCTCTTGCACGACTTCTGCAATGTGCTTATACTCCAATAAGTTATTTTTACTGTTTTTAAATGCTCTTTTAGCTAAATCTGTGACAAACATCTCCTGTAATACGTAAAAAGTAATATTATATATGCTTTAATTTTATTTTATGCATAACTATATAAAAGTTTGTTGTTGCAAGACGTACACAACCAATTAAGAAATAATTTTTAAATTAAATAAAAACATTATTACTTAGGTTATAAAGCCGGCGAAACGCCGAATACTTACAGTAACTTTAGTAACTAAATATAAAGGTTCAGCCCCAACTGCTTCGACGTCTGGTGAACTTTTCATTATAGTTTTCACTCTAGATAAAGGTAAATGCAAGTCTTTTTCGCTTTTTGGAGTAGTCATTTTCTCGTTTACATACAAATCAAAATTCTTAATCGAGTGTAAATTGACAGAATACTGAGCTGTGTTGCCACGCTTACTACTAAACAAAACTTCCATACTTTTTACCATTATTGGTAGATATTTTAATTGTTGAATCTAATTATTATCTGCTCCACAGTCGTCAGTCTATGAAGTATATGTAGTTACAATCATGCTGCAATAATGTACCATAACCATATACCTTCAATGACTCATGTTACATGAGCTTAATATATTGTATCATATCGTATTGTCGGTATCATGAGTTACATTTTGTAAGAAAAACTATTACGTCACCTTCGGTCTTCCATTATGTATAGATTGTGGGTCTTGGGACATCTCATGCACTCGTCGGTCAATAAGTTTATAATAATATGAAGTAGGTTCTCCTTAACATTAGAATCTTACTGAGCAAGATTGCAATCCATTACAGCACCGGCACAAAACATTCAAGGTACTTAGTTACCTATATCAATCGGTTTTTAGTGTATGGTGTTCTTGTCTATATCCACCTTATACTTATCCTCGCGCACAATTACAATCAGGCATTTATCAGCAAAGTGCTGTTATAAATTATATCGAGCAATCACATAAGAAAATAATCTTAAGATAAATTTAAGGCCCTATAAAAATTCTAGAATTGTGATATATAGCAGGCAATATGGAATATTTAATAAAAAATAATTAATTTATTGCAAACTTTTTCAATGTCTGGTATTTCAAAATTCATGGCTATGTGTGAGTAGGTTTAGAAATAAATAGGCAAGAATGGTCTTAACGCTAGCTGTCTTTATTTTCCATTTCCTTATAGAAAATACTTTTACGAAAAACAGTATATAGGGCCGCTTGCGTGGCCGGCCACACTCGCGGGGCGCTGACTAGTGCCGTCTGCCGGCCCAACCAATCCGACATCCAATCAATTCTTACGTGAAAACGATAAATAATACAAAAAATACTGATAACGCGAGATCGTTTAACCGATTTACAGAGACTTCTCAAGTTTGATCAGTTCAGCGATGCCGTCGTACATCTCCTTGACGGCGTCGTACTCGGTGAGTCCCATGCGCCTCTTGTTGGAGATGTCGTAGACGCCGCCCTCGGCCTCGGTGTGCTCGCCGCGGGTGCCGCGCACCTGCAGGTGGTACTTGGACGCGACCTCCTCCAGCTTGGCCTTGTCGGCCGCCAGCTTGGGCAGCTTGATGTGCACGGACGCGCGCACGGTGGTTCCCAGGTTGGTGGGGCAGAAAGTCAGGAATCCCAGCCTGTCGTCGTGCGAGAAAGGAACGCGCTTCTCGATGTCGTTGACGGCGGTCACCAGCCTCTTGTACACCTGCTTCAGGTCACCGCCCATCTGCATGGAGATCAGACGAAGGTGGTCCTCCTCGTTGCACCACACCAAGAAGGTCTTGTTCTCGTTGTGGTAGATACCACGGCCAGAGGGCCAGAAACGGCAAGCGTTGGCAGCCTGCAGGAAACGGTCACCCTCCTTGAACAGGAAGTGGTCGTCGATCAGCTGCTGCTGGGTCTCCTTGGACATGCCGGTCAGGGGGTAGAAGGTACCCTTGAGTTCGCCCTCGAGGCCAGAGAGGGTGGTGGAGACCTTCTCTTCCATCTCCTTGTACTGGGCCTCAGTCAGGCAGGGGTTGAAGGGGTAACCCTCCATGGAGCGGCCGCAGCGCACGCGGGTGGATACGACGTACTCGCCAGCGGGGTCCAGGTTGCCGAGGGTGTCGACGTCACCCCAGTTCTTGGCGGGGTGCTTGTCGGTTTTCTTGAAACCATTGTGGTAGTCCTCGATGATGGGGTCGAACAGGTCAGCGAACACTGTGTACGCCTCCGCGTCAGGGGCGTAGATTCCGACACCAGAGTCCAAGTTCTCAACACCTAGAACAGATTACGTAACACATTGTAGTTAACTGCACAGTAACTTAACTTCCAATTCCTATCATCCACTTCCAATGCAATTTCATCTAAATAAGGATACGAATATTATATAGTAACAGATATTGGTCCATAGATACGAACACAATTCCTAATAAACGATGTTATTTATCGTCTGATAGCATATACCTAATCAGATAAATTTACTAAGTTGATTATGCATTGACGTAACTTAATAGATATTGATTCAAGAGCGGCTGTGAAAGAACGCGTGATAATTCAGTTTTGGTTTCAAAGTTCACTTCATTTCAATCTCATAGATGAAATGAAATTATTATCTAAGTATTTAAGTAACCCATACATACATAATATAATCAAAAATTAGTATCTATCAAAATGCTATGAGAAAGTCTACTAACCAGACTGGATGCAATCCAGGAGGGTAGAGCCGAAGGAGGTCTTCTTGTTCTTAAGAGCGTCGAATACCTCCTTGGTAAGGTACTTCTTCAACAGTGACTTGGAGTCAGAGGCCTGGAGCTTGCTGAAACCAGCCTCCAACTTCTCGATGGTTGCGGCGTCCACCATTGCTGCGGCTTTCCTGCAACGACACAACAGTTAATCCTATAATTTCACTATCATGATCACCAGTTAAATGAATATAATTACGATTCTAACGCTTTTAACGCAGCACATGTCGCTCGAGTGCACATTTTAAGATATTTTCGTAAAATAATTCGTCGTTAATTCACAAAATTTCGTGTGACGCGGTCGCAGCCAACTATAAATGTACCTAATATTTTTAAATTTAAAAATAATAGTGACGTACCCATCGTCTCTGGAATCGAGCGGTGGTAGAGTCAACCTATTTCATAACATCGAAAAAGTTTTTATTTAAAAACAAATGATTTGTGCTCATTTCATTTATAATTATTTCTAAATCATAAAAAGACTATAGGTATTTAAAGGAAATTACGTCACAAAAATAAAAACTCAGGACAAAACAAGTAACGTTTTTACTCAAATATTACGAACCGCCTGATGATATAATACGCGAGAACGGCACCTCCGCAAACCACCACGGGGATTGTAACTTTTAGTTTATAATTCATACCGATGGAATTATACTAAAGCCACTAGTTATAATAGAAAAATGTATTCAACAACTACGGGTACTGGAGACGAAACGCGGACTGGACCGGGATTGGATTGTTTTTGACCGAACACACCCAGGGATACACTCAGTTTTGTGGTGGAATTACGTAATTTAGTCAGAGGTCGCCTTGACCGACACGCGCAAGTCGAACGGATGTGTCAGCTCACTGCGCACCGGTGCTTCTTCGCCGCGCGCAGCCGTACCTCCCACTCACGACCAGCGAATGAACGTGTTATCGCGAGTTTCTTGTTACTTTGCATTCATTTCTATTCGAGAAGGTAATGCAATAATTAAACATCGTCAGATTACGGAATTCACTTATCGTTCCATGAATTACTCCAATCGCGATATTGGATATAAGTTGATATGATTATGAATAACGTATGCATGTATTAGCGAACAGGACACTGGGCTATTGGGCATTCCTTCAACATAAGACTTCTTTCAACTGACAACATAAGATACCTACCTACATGAGAGGAAATAATTAATTTATCCTTGTCACACAAATTTACCTACACAATAATGTAATAGACGTATTTAATAATGATATCAGTACACTTAGTACACATATTGCAAATATAATCACAACTTTTCATAATTCTATGAATAATATTTTTTTTATGGCTTACATCGGGAGTTACGATCATTAGACAGCCGGTCATTGCGGAAATGCCAATTCCCTATTCCGCGTAGGTTCAATGTCCGCCGGTAACATTAATGCACACATTAAACATCAAGAGAGTCAAAAATTCCGTAACACCGAGTACAACAATACTATGAGAACAATTTAAATGAAACTTTAGACATTGATTCGAGCAAAACATCTTAGTTAAATCTGAATAAATTTGGCACCGAGCACCGGAGATATAAATGCCGGCCGGAGGAATACGCACCCGTCGGCTTCGTCAGCCGGTTTGTTTTCCTTATTTTCTTTTGTTGCACAGCCACCCATTTTCACAAATACTAAATATTAACTAGGTGCTAAAACATGCACTAAATCACATAAAAACTACTGCAAATAAATAAAAGAAACGGAGGATACTAAATGCAATGATGGAATGATATTTTGTCCAAATGAGTGTATCGGAGCCGGGAGTGGCAAGGGCGAGGGGTGGCCCGATCGATGCGCGACACGCAGCACGCACGCGGGTTCACGCTTCCCGCCCTTCGGGAACCGCTTCAAAACTTTTCGGAGGGAAAGTTCCCCCGTTTAGCGCCACTAGTTACCTTCGCGGGTTCTATTTGAATGCAATTCAGACTTCTTCAAAATGCGATATCATCTTATCGGTAAAATAGCACACTTAACGTTATCGATGCACATCTTGAATTTAAAATCGGTTATCACACAATAGACTAGAAACATTTTTGAATTCAGGTGCGGCGGTGGTGCGGTGCGATGACATGGGCTAGGCGAACGCTTTACGTCGGTATAGAAATATTGAAATGACCACCGCTTACCTTGCGCTTGTACAACCGTCAGAGTCGACTGCGAGGTGCAGAATGGTCGGTGCGGGTTCGCGCGGAGCGTTAAGCCCGCGGCAGCGTCCCGCGCCCCCCTTCCGTGTCAACCTTGGCCTTGGTGTGATGCTTGCCTGGCCGGCAGATCGCGCGCCAGTTTAGCTCCAAGCCATAATTTGAACTATTATCATTACAATAGACATTTAATCTCATCCCGATCCAAGGATAATTGCTAGCCGGGCTACAATAGACGTCTTTCTTAAATCCTAGCCAGTGGTTACAGTTATTTACGCATCTACAAGGACTGATACTATATTAAAGGCAGGAGGAAATTATCAGATCAAATATACTGAGGGTTCTCCTTACAAATCTAGATAACAAGTACCTATGTAATTGCTTACACCGTGCACCGTGGCAAACATACGAAATCAAAATAGGTACTTTCAGTGGGAAACATGTAGTGTAGATAATAAAATTATGAAAAATATAGTGTAATTTTTTATTTTTTATTTCCATAATAAATACAGATAAAAAAACACTTTTAAATTATTATTTAATAAAATAAATAAATAATCCAAATCGATCAGAATCCTGCTAAAAAGAAAATGATAATAAATTGCATATTAATCGATCGATTGTTTAGCTTTGCGTCACGCACTATTTGTTATCAGCGATTAGGTGGGATATTTAAAATTAGAATGTTGCTGGTTCTTTTTCGTGTCTGGATCGGGTCCAACACTTCGACGTGAGCAGTGCCGCGGCGATGCCAATGTCAAGTTTGTTATTTTTCACTTTCGTTGCATAACTTCGAGAGGCGTCGAGAGTATCATTGCCCTATTTATTAATATTAATTAACACTTTTAATTATCTATTTCTAGATCACGGAATCAATATTACCTTACAGGTAACTTTTGAATAATGATAAAATAATAGTTCTATCTGATCAATCGTTATTACATCACACTATCAAAGATCACACTAATATTATAAGGTGAAAGGTTGTGAGTTTGTTTGTGTGTGTGATTGTTTGTTTCCTCTTCACGCTAAAATGGCTGGACCGATGCTGCTAAAATTTGGTATGGAGGTAGCTGACACCCTGGATTAACATATAGGCTCCTTTTTATTCCTGAAAATGTAGTGGATATCACCGCTAGGCGCAGCTAGTTGCAATATATAAATGTCAAGTTACATGTTACAGATATTTTCAAAGCGATGGTTACGCAACGTCCTTGACCGTGTCCTTAGTCCTTGGGCCGTGACCCACAGATTATAATCAGGGTACAACCGTACCGACTCGCGCCTATACCACGATTCGTTCACCTACATTCACGGAAACCATAAAGTAAAGTGCCCTTGGACTGGAACGTTATTGATCCACAAGTCCAATGATGAATGAACTAAATAAGTACCTAACTACATTATGTAATTGATTTTCGGTCGGTTAGTACCTCAGTAATTAAATTTTTCATCATGGTTAGATTAAACTGATGTGGTAACTTTTTTGAGGAGCCTATTTTTACTTAGCCTTATTTACGAACATTTAATATTTTAAAGTATTAGTAACTACTTACTGTAAGTACCTATTTTATTGTGAGAATATTATGTTCCTGCGATTCAGGTACAGGCACTCACGTTAAATACTGTTGTAGCCAATTTAAAGTTAGTTTGCATGGAAGATCGTTTTAATGGTTAAATTTATATAAAAATATAAATAAAGTTGCCACTATCAAGGAGTTTTGTTGCCCGTCGTTATTAATGGTATTGTAATTGTAAGCTCTACCTAAAAATTGTAAGCTCTTCATAAAGTACAAAGTGCGTAATTAAAGTTACCTATTGTTGATAACTTCTAGTACTTAAACGGTTAGTGAACTAGAAACAATACAACAGAGCTGTTAATGCAGCAATAATACAAATAAATCATTTATAATTTATTTTTAAGTCTTATCAATGTACTAACGTTAGGAACCTGAGCATACAAACAGAATAAAAAAGAGTATAACTAGTGTACATGATCTGTCCAGCCTCCTTACTATTAAGGTTATGGTAAGGACTCACTTTTTTTTTCCCCTTTACTTTCTTTTAAAGGTTTACCGGCCATTAAGCAAGATAAGCAGCACTTGCTGTTCTTTGTCATTCAATGGGTAACCATTCTTAACACATCGACAGGGTTCCATTTATTAAACCACACATTTTACTTTTATATTGTTCGCTACTGAGCGTCGTAGGTTTTTGTTATACAAAATTACATATTCAAGCAAATTGCTCATATGAAAAACAGGTTATACCGGTACCATGCGATGGCCTATGAAAACAATAGTTCGAAGGTAATAAGGTATAGGTAAAATAACACATTTAACTTTAGTAAAGTAGGTACTTTACTATCCGATGGCTTACCTGGAGACACTGTTTACCTAATTCGTTGAAATAGACATATGGCTGAAGATGACCTGGGTTAAAAAGAAAAGGCAGCCCAATAGCCTTTTTATGGCGATAGATAAATTATAGCTTTTAAACCATAAAACCAAGTTATTAGATTTGATTATGGAATACTGAGAGCTATTCATTCAGCCTAGGGAACCCTCGTCTCGGTGGAGGGACCTTCGGGTAGCCATACACAGCACACATTGGCCAGAGAAACAACCTGATGGTTGCAGCCAGTAAGAGGCCGGTCACCCCTCCATCTTTCCAATGAAGGAGAAGTCCACGAGGATTTCCACCAGTCTTAAAAAAGGACATAAACCGAATAAAGGCCGAAAATTAAAAAAAAAACCAACTGACATTCACAATGCCGCAAAGGCGCGAACTTGCACAGATAAAACAAACATTTTTGTTTTTTCTACCTCTACGAAGTTCAAGGTAATTCTAGTATTCTGCCTTCACCTTAGTGCAGCGTCTATCGTCACCTTGCCATTAAAAAATAAAGAGAAGTTTCCAGAAAGCCTTGGCAATGACAACGGCGGACGGCCTTGGGCTAGCGGTTCAAGCGTTCGCATTTAAATCGGTACTGGCCGCGACGTGACGTATATCGCGATCTTTTGTTACTAGTCTAATGATTATTGCAGTGAGAGATGTGATCGGTGAAATAAAGTTGCATTGTTTTGCTAAATAGCTGCGGGTGCGGGTCGTGTGCAGTTCAATTAATTCTAGATTAAATTCCCTGTTATGATCGATATTTCACTTTTTCGTAAATCATGATCAAATATTCTCAAATCTCAACACTAGGGTGGTGTAGGTTCATTGATTTATCATACAGATTAGTGATGTGACCTACAGTTATGTAATGCATTTCAATGATATTTTCTCTAAGTGTATTTGGATGTTCCTGGTTAATTGTTGGTCTATGAAAGTTGTTAGACGAAGGAAAGTCAATAAAACGTTCCTTCCCCTTCTAAAGAACAAAAAAATTAACTAATCCCTACAAAAACTCAATTGCTAAGCATTTCATCGCAGTTCATCTTGTGACTTGTCGTGCCGCGCAAATTAAATTAAATTATTGAGGCCTTTTGCACTTTATTCTAGAATGTAGGTCACAATAACTGTAGTACCTACTAGTTTCTATTATCATTTGTTAGTTTATAAAGTCACTAAATTTCCAGAGACAAGCCTGAGAGTAACGATATTTATGTATCCGGCGCTCAAGGTGTTACTGATTAACCTACGTCACAACCACCAATCAGCTGACCGGAGAAACTTATATATATTTGTTTCTTTCATTTGCATAAATCGTGTTGCATGCTTGTATCATACATACATAACATCACGCCTGTATTCCCCGAAGGGGTAGGCAGAGGTGAACATATAGTACACCCACATTTCGCCAGTTATGTTGTAAGTCCCAATGTAATAGGGGGCGAGCCTATTGCCATCAACCGGGCACAAATCCAGACTCCGTGCTGCTACTGGAAATTACCTAATGGAAAACTCAGTAACGCTTTGCCCGACCCGGAATTTGAACTCAGGACCTCTCGCTCAGCAGTCGCGCTTAGCGAGCACTAGACCAACGAGGCAGTCATACTTGTGTCTTCTATTTCAGAGGCAGATTATACAAAATTAGGCTGTTTAATTTCATGTACTTTTTTTTAAATTGAGAATTAGTCTTGAAACCACTATAATTTTAAAAATACAATTATTTAAAAATGGAACTTCAAATCTCACGCATGGTAGCCGGATTTATTTTCAACTACAAAGTTGTTATCACTACTAGTCCGTGCGAATTCAATTATTACATTCAAATTATTTAATTAAGCTCTGGCAACAGGAAGGGTGAACTAACTCAAGAATCTCATACAGTTGAGAGCTTGTTAGAGATCTAAATAAGCACAAGGTTGCCGTCGTCGCCTTGAGCTTCGGTGGGTGGTTGAAAAGCTTTGAAGAACCCCTTTGCTACTTAGAATGGTGAATCTGACATTATTCGTATCACTCGTGTCGAGCGCTATAAATGTCGATTGTAATGGTTTTATTTACAAGCTTATTAGAACATATTATTAATCTTGAATTGTGTTCCTATTCATTAATGTCTGTGAAGAAATAATGTATTTATCGGTAATTGACTTATATTTTGCTTCAAATAAAATAAATTTCGATCGACAGTTTCCAGACAAATAACATTTTTATAGAAGAATCTATTTGGACCGACGATGATTTGTCGAGGTATTTTATGTTGATAATAACAACATTCGTGAAATAGGTATCTTCTTAAGATTGTATGTGAAAGAGCATAAGACCAAATGGGTATACCAGCCCCCTTACCATGAATTCTTAAAGCAGGACAGTTTAAGATGGGGAAGCAAGACACCGTTACGTGCAGTGTAATGCGGCGTCTCGCTTCCACAACGTCAACTGTCCTGCTTTAAGCGTTCACGGTAAGGCGGCTGGTTTAGTTATCAGACCATCCCACTGTTGGGCAAAGGTCTCCCCACTCTCTTTCTACATCTCCCTGTCACCAGCTGCCAACGACTTGCCAGTTGACTTGCCCGCCCGACTTGTTCGTCCCGCCATCTTCGTCCGAGTCTTCCTCGCTGTCGTCTCCCTTAGTATTTCATTTTGTGTAAGGCAAACACAAATTGTGCTTGATGCATTTATTTATAGGTGCGTTACAAGCCTAGCCTTGATGACGAGCAAGGGAATCAAACTGATTGATGATAACATAGGCACAATATGTTAATATCTGTTCATTGTATTCTCCTTATCAGACTGCACAATAAATTTTAATTAAGACCTTTAATAGCAATTTATTACTGTTGTCAAGATTTGAGGAGTGCCTCGTTTGCCTAGTGATTGCAGAGCAAGACTGCTGGGAGGTCTTGGGTTCGTATCCCGGGAAAAATGATTCAGACAAAATGTTATTTGGTTTTCTCATTACATAAATATCAGTATCAACAAGGTTTCTGGATTTGTGCCCGGTTTATTGCAATAAGCTTGGGCTCTATAATATAACTGATGACATGTGGGTGTACTATACATACACCTCTGCTCACTTCCTCTAGGAGTACAAGCGTGATGTTATGTCATGTTTCTCAAGATTTGTTATTTTTCAAATCTTCTATATTTGTATGCATAGACAAAAGCTGATGAAAGTCAACCTCCTTGCAATAAAACTGAGTATAAATATGGCCCCGATCGATTTATGGTCCGATTTGTTTAACATATGACACGTGCTGTCGATCGTAAGCTCGCAAGTATAATAGCTTGAACATGTGACTTCAATGAATTTGTTTTTCATACGTCCCACCTCCCAGTTCTCTGATGGCTTGTGACGTCACCGTTATGTGTACCTAGTTAGATATCTAACTCAGAAGGATATTTGAAGGAAAATTCTTGATGCAGTAACGGTAGGAAAGGTTTTAAAATCATTGTTTTTTGAGAAGTAGTAAGTTTATATTATCCTGTATTTTTGTCGATTTAGTATGAGTATAGTACGAGTCAATTCAATGTAAACAGACAGAGAATTTACTCTTGTGCTACACGATTGTACTACCCTAATACCCTTTGCGTGTCTTCAGAGACATAATCAAAATCCTTGGCATTACTAGCGCAACCTTTCGTGGGCCCGATAATAACCCAAAATATTCGTGGCCAAAGAGGCCGTACTACCTTTGAGCGTAATAAAGCCCCTGCACGCGAAGCATCAAAACCTTCAATAACCCTAAAATACCGCATAATGCTAATTCCCTCTTGCTTCCTTACATTGAGCTCGGCACTCGGCCTTGCCCTATTTCCGTCACGGTCGGCCAATGTCAGTGCCGAAGCCGTAGGCCGAACCTTGTGCGGGGTCTTCATGGTTCGTGTATGGTGTGACGTCAGATGGTTATGTTGTGTTTACACGCTTATTCCAGATGTAAGGAGCGATTTACAAACGCAGAGTATCTTCGTCTATATGACTGGAACGATACTATTTTAATATTTTATTATGTATCAAAATAATTGGTAGTATACGTTTTTGAAGAAATTCAGTCACTCGTCTCCTTTTGGTATGAGAAGAGGCCTTTTCCAGCAGTAGGTAAAGGCTGATGTTATTTTGTATTTTGACTGCCTAGTTGGTGTACTGGTCGCTAAGTGCGAATGCTAAGCATGAGGTCCTAGGTTCGAATCCCGGGTCGGGCAAAGTGTTACTGGGTTTTTCCTTTAGGTAAATTCTCAGCAGCAGCACGGGCTCTGGATTTGTTTCCGGTTGATGGCTATGTCTCCCCCTAACATATTGGGATCTATAAAATAATCGGCGAAAAGTGGGTGTACTATATTATGTGCATTGTGCAGTGTGCAGTTGTGCACCTCTCTGCCTACCCCTTCGGGGAATACAGGCGTGTTGTTATATTATGTTATTTTGTGCCTAGTAACTAATTACATTCGCTTTGCGGGCTTACATTACGAACATCGAAATTACTCTGAAATTACTGGAAGGCGGTAACGACACACGAAGTCACAGGCATAGTCAAGTAGACTTGCGCATAGTAGTTCGCGACTGAGATCACTCAGTCTAGTTCGCCGCTTCTAAACGAACTAGTTCGCTCTTCTAGTTCGTTAGCTCCCAGCTCGGATCAGAGGAAGGCAGATCGCTCGCTTATTCGTTTGATCTTTTGCGACATTTTATATTTTTACCCTTACTTTTGACGCGCATCAAACGAACTAAAGAGCTTAAGAACGAGAGTTCTAAGAACTAGTTCGCGTAGTTCGTCTGTGGGAGCGGTCTTGCGAACTAGTTCGTTCGCGAACTACACAAGACTAGGTAAGTTATCAAGTTAGACAACTTCATAGTAGGGTCGCTAACAAGTTTAATATATTATTAGAATGTGGCCGACACTTTATAGGTTTTACTTACATAACAATTATGTCAGCCTGTCTAGCCTACGGATTAAAACTAAGCGGTTAAGCGCTTGCTCAGGACTCGGCAAGGCCGGGTGAGACAATCGAGTCACAGCTGATAATGTCTTGTCATAACGATTATGCAAATATATTGTAGAAGGCTAGACGTTAGACGTTTTAATGCTTTCACTTAGCAAAGGATTCGTGTTCAACTTGTTTTATCAGCTTGAAGGTAGTTTTGTTTGTGTTATAAGTTAAATTCAGGCTAGATTTTGCCTGAAAATACAGACCTAACTCCCATCGTCTCTTATAACACCAGATTAAACTATAATTGTGGTATACTTGACTTTTCCACAGAATATATATTTTAATTCTAAGTTATAGAGTAAAAAAGTAAAAATCTATGGACCGATTTAAAAAAATATTAAAAGTGTACCTAAATCTCTAACACCTGGCATGTAGGAATCGGATAAGTCTCTCTAACTGCAGTCGTCGTTTTAAGTCCTATTTGTTGAGGAGGTAACAAGATTTGAAAAAACTGACTAAAAAAGGTACCGTTTTCTGCCATGCTACTCATACGACACGATGATGATATTATGCCATGTATGAGCAGCAAAAAGTTGTATATTTAAGGGACGGACCTATGGCATTTGCGGTGATCCGATCTTTTGGCTAACAGTCCTCAATAGCCCGACATTTAGTACAGTTACCGAGGCTTCAAAAAGTGCTTAAATCACCATTAAAACAACATAAAAACATAACATCACGCCTGTATTCCCCGAAGGGGTAGGCAGAGGTGTACAAATAGTACACCCACATTTCGCCAGTTATGTTGTAAGTCCCAACCCAACGTAATAGGGGGCGAGCCTATTGCCAACAACCGGGCACAAATCCAGACTCCGTGCTGCTACTGATAATTACTTAATGGAAAACTCAGTAACATTTTGCCCGACCCGGGATTTGAACCCAGGACCTCTTGCTCAGCAGTCGCGCTTAGCGACCACTAGACCACCGAGGCAGTCCACTAAAACACTTCGCCAAAAATTCTCAATTACTTATTATTTCATCGAAAAATATTCCTTCACGCCAATCTATTTAGTGACGGAAAGTGGTCGTGTGATGACTTAAATCTATCGTTTTATCTGTGATGCTATCTTAATCGACTTGACAACACCATGTAAGAGGATTTATTGCACGTATTTATCAACACTCGTAGATAAGTTAATCTTGCGCATGATATTTTTACCTCCAAGTACTTGCAATGGTTAGGATTAACTCAAGATACCTACGTATCATTGCACTAATGGATCTTTCTAGAAGTGCACCAATTGATTAATGTTATTGTTTACTTGACACTTGAGTGATGGCCACGACATATTTAGACACACGTTTTATTAGCCATCAGAGAAAATATACAATAAAACTATCATAAAGAAAGCATTGATGAAGTGCATTCTTCATAATTATAAAGTTCAATAAATGACTGCCTCGTTGGTCTAGTGGTCTCTAAGCGCGACTGCTGAGCGAGAGGTCCTGGGTTCAAATCCCGGGTCGGGCAAAGTGTTACTGAGTTTTCCATTAGGTAATTCTCAGTAGCAACACGGAGTCTGGATTTGTGCCCGGTTGATGGCAATAGGCTTGCCCCCTATTACATTGGGACTTACAACATAACTGGCGAAATGTGGGTGTACTATATGTTCACCTCTGCCTACCCCTTCGGGGAATACAGGCGTGATGTTATGTTATGTTAATAAATGAACCCATCGATAAATAATTAGAATAATAGATACCAATACACAATGTCAGGATATGTTTGGAATAAATATATGCAAGAAAACGAAATTTCTGAATTATGAGCGTGCTTGGATTTCAAAATGATGTTAAATGAAAAATGAAGGTATTCGTCGTTGAAATATCTTTATTCTACCTTTCAATATTTACCATGCCTACTTTATCTACAATATCAGTTGCCGCAACGTCGATGACTGTTACGTGTCCGTTAATACGCTGCGTTGAATCATAAAGGTTGACTCACCAGTATCTCCTGTAAGTTTCGAACCGAGCAATCGTTAACAGCAGCAGTACCAAACTCACAACGGCGTAAATCCTGATCCATCGTCTAGTCAAAACTTTGAACAGTAATGAAATCATCGTGGAACTTTCGCGAACGATTATAATCGGTCACTTCAATTCGATAACTATGTAAGTGTAAAGTTATCAGCGTTACTCTATATCAGTGGATTATATTAACATCGTTCTTTATCTTGGTTCGGCTATAGATGCCTGACACGATTTCACGAACACCGCGAATGCATTTAACGTAATCTTTAATACTGAATTATTTGTTTTCATATCCTGCGAGCGTTGTAAGTTGCGTTTTGGTGTTTCTGCCGATTACAAGACGTCATATCGAAATGGCATTCGATTTGACGCATTGCACCTGTGCACATGTACATACAAATGTTAAATGCTCGATTACATAAGAAATATTTCCTTAGTACACCGATAAGGCGCCTTCGACTTAATTATCCCCGATATACAAACGGCTATTGATCGATGGTTAATTAGAATTGAAATCACTGTTGAACATGGCCTGAAATACTACTAATGCATTGGCTTTACTTAGCTGAGAAGTATCAGGAAGTCAAACTGAAACGGGCTGATGAGACGGGCGTAAAGCTGTGCGCACAAAAGCAAAGCTCTACAAAAAGGAAAAACGTTACAACGATAAATAAATACTGGACACTGCAGCTCAAATAAAAAAGAATGGTAGTGTACCGTGGACAAGGCATTTCATGCCTTACATGCACAATCAACTGCCCCACGTAATTCAGCCCCCTTACCATAAACTCTTAAAACAGGACAGTTTACGTTGTGGAAGCAAGAAGCCGCATTGCACTGCACATAGCGGCATCTCGCTTCCACAAACTTCCGTAAACTGTTCTGCTTTAAGAGTTCATGGTAAGGGGGCAGAATTACGTGGAAGTTCCTGGGCAGAAATTGACCCATAATTCACAAGACATGTAACAATCCATAGACATGTTTCCTAGTACCCTTTACCTACCTAAAAGAATGATAGATCATCAGCATTAGACACATGACACATCTTATCATTGCTAATCTTGTTCTTTGCAAAAATGCCGCAAGTGATGTTACGCCGTATTAGATTGTGCAATAACTTGCTGGCTTACTGAACTTGAATCATTTCTGATGGTACGTTTGAGATTATAGATGACATACATTTTAGTACAAATCTCTGAATTCTGGAGACAGTTTATTACTCAATAATAAATTACACTTATTTTATGACTATTTACAACTTCATTCTATCATTGGTCTGGTCTTTTGTGACTACAGAGAGAAAGTTTTTTATTCTAGATTTCCGCGATCCTATTTTAGTTTTTGCACGGGTCACGAGCTGATTTCAATTTTTCGGTCCAGTTGGTAACGTGATAGGTATTTGGAGGCAGCAAAATCGTTTTACAATCTAACTTGACCGACAAAATATTTGATATTATAGAACTTTTCATCATGACCCGGTTATTACTGAAAGTTTTAAAGCTCGTGACGAGAAATATAAACTCATGTAGGTATTGTAATTTTTCGCCTTTATGCTCAGTATATTTGGTTATGTAGAAGCGATTTGATCATAGGTTTTAAGGTTTATAATAGTCTAGCAGAGGTATTTTACAACACCATTATTCTATGAACCCACATTTTGGGGCCGTAAAAAGTTCCATGTGTTCTTCTTATTAGTTGGTAGCGAGCTTATTTATATTGCTATTCGTCGGCTTACATAATAAAATGTCATAGAAATGCATACGTTATAACAATTTTTTGTCAAGAATGTAAGATTATATATCGTCACCTATTTCAAATGTCGTCAGGCGCCTAAATACCATTCGCTACACAATTCCCAGCACAATTCTGCATTCTATTGTTATTATAACTGCGCACTGCAATTCTTGTGTGGATGTACACATTGTTAACAGGCCGGTAGAGGGCGCAGTCGCCATTCAAGATGAATACGAGCAATATCCGGCCTCGCCCGCTTCCGACGACACTGCTCCGGGAATATTGAACGTCCGACTTTAGGTCAAATTCCTTGGAATTACTTGCATTCTGGTTACAGCTGTTACTATTGGGAGAAGATTCAAGATTCAGACATTCCAACTATATTAGTTGATTTAATTAATGAACCTAAATAGTGAAACTAAGACTGATAATTTAATTAGAAATTATTATATACATATACTCATTTAAATTCTACCTACTTTAAAACTATTTACAACTTAAATATAATATAAAATTAAAAAGCATCGAAGTATTCTTCCTCATCGTTGTCAAAAGGTAACGTGCTCAGAAGACTTGACTCATATCAATCTAAGTACATAATATTTTGTATGCGTGTTCAGCTTTGTGTTCTGAAGATTAGACGGCAAAACCAAAAAAAGTTCCAAAAATTGAACAAGTGGCTAAAATGTCAATGTTTTTTTGCAGCTATTTGCCCTGCTTATGCTCAGACTGGCTGGGTACTTTGCCTGCTGAATTTTGAACTAGGTATAATGAATTTTCTTATGCCAGTCTACACTTACGCCCACATTTGAAGACTAGCGCGCAAGCTCTCGGGGCTTTTAATAAGACATATTATTATGGCCAGGTCGATGCCTCTGTTAAGTAGCTTCATAATAAGTTGTTGTTTTTATGCGCGTCATATCCATAACTTACATACCTACTGATAATAAGCTTATTGCTGATACACAGAGCAAGGACTTTTACTTTGAGGTACTTTAACTTTAGTATGTCAGGATCGTAGCAAATGGAAATCCGTGGTCTCTGCCTACCCCTCGTGGAAATAGGCGTGACTTTATGTATGTATGTAATACTTTAGCCTGTCTTTCATGTTTATGGGTATAAGCGATATCTTCTCACGTGCGAATTGCAAAAATCTAACCATACCTATCATTTGTAGGCATTTCTATTGCACGTCGGCCCTTTTATCCGATGACGCCCGATAAGATTATTTTCCGGGTCGTCAGCAGTAAAATATTCCGAAAAACGTTATGGCCCGGTTATGGAAACTTACGAACGAATATGACGAAGAGGGCTCGCGACTTGAGTCATTGTAAATTGATTCAAATTCGAACGCTACTCACATAATACTCGGAAATTTTTGTAACTCCAAAACTTCCTTGCGCAATTTATACTGTCATTGATGAGGAAAAATACAATTTTATCGAAATTATATACTAGAACGACAGATGTAATTCATTATTAAGGATGCGAGTTTTTGAATTTTAAATAGTTTGATATATACCTCGGTGTTAACTTTAAATCTAGACATTTATAACGATTCCTAATTGAAGTGATAGGTTCGTAACACAAATACTTACTACGCAAAAGCACAAGCTGTTTGCGAGGTACCCTACTTCAATTGGCGGTCATAATGGAACAGCTAAAAGAAATAATTTTTTTTTAAGTACCCTCCTACTTAGATAATGAGAAATCAACTGCACAACATTAAGAAAGAAAAATTGCTGTAAATAATAATTTTGTTGCGTCAACAAATTACTTATAATACTTAAGTATAAAAGTATCACAGGTCATGTTATTGAAGAAGAGTTTTAGTGTATGTTACTGAAATGGACTAATTCAGTAAAGACGATGTCCAAAAAGTTGGTAAATACCTACTTATTTTTAATGTTAAAGAGAAAGACAGTATGTAAGAGACCGTCTTTACATTATATCCTTGAAAAAAAACTTTTTATTAAAAAAAGAAGTCCTCCGCATGCGCAGGCGCAACTTACCGGTATTAAAAAAACAAACACGACTTCTTCTTTCACTTTATATTATCTACATACTTATAAATACGATAAAAAAAATGCAGTTTACAAATAGTAAAGATACTGGCCGTTCAAACTGTCAATTCAAAAGTCTTGAAATAAGTATGTATGTAGGTACATGGATGGCTACAAGATACGAGCATTCGGGATCAAAGGCGTGTTGTTTTCGTTTCTGGAAGCAAATAAAAGACTGTTATAAAATGATGGTGATAAAATAATATCACGTGACATTATAAAACCTCATTGATCGTATCATGTTTGTCAAGGTACCTAGGCTTACAATGTGATAATATATGAGATGTGTAAAAAGAAAGTTTAAAGCCAATTTAGTTAAGAACAGTTTAATGCATATCGTGGAGTACCCTAATACTTAGTCAGTTTAATTCTAATGTTGTTTATCCTTTAAAAACTATTAATATTAGTAGCAACACTCGCAAATTTAAGAATTAAGTAATCCATTATGTATCCTAGACAAGCTATACCTACCTAGATACTAACCTATTCATAATTACATTATTCTAAGACAACCACAGTGGCGTGTAATTCAAGAATATCAAATACTTAAGTCTTGATTATATTAATCTGAGTAATATTACCTGAACGATTTCGCAATGAAGCTAAACGGGGGAGCGAGACAGGCGGGAGAGGGGCGAGGGGCGGGGCGGACTCCCGCGCAGACATGCGACACCCAGCCCCTATTCGGATATCGATTAACACGATCGAAGTGGAATCGCAGTTGAATTAACTCTTGTAGGGGCTTTAAATTGTTTGAAAGAGGGCAATGAGATCAATAGGAATGGGGTGATCGAAATTGTTAAGAATTTAAAATGTTATGCTAGGAATAAAACTATTGTAATATAAGGGCCATTCGGCAATGAAAATGTGGAAGCTGAATCATAAGTAATAGGTGTTCAGCCTGAAGAGTTGAGAAAGAGCAGCAATCTCCTGACAGGTAAGAAAACAACGAGAACAAAAAATGTAGTACGTAACCATTGCCTTTCCGGAGTCGATCTTTTTAGAGGTCCCGGGACTTCTCTTGTTCGTGCAGATGATGACCACAAATCCCACCTACCCGGTCCCCGGGGCCGGGTGCCTTTTGAAGGTTTCCCCCCGATAACAAAAAAAAAGGTAACCATTGCCTGCTTTATCCTCAACCAGCTCCCATAACCGAAGGAGACGTGTATTGTAGAATGCATTTGTTCCCCCAATAGTTTCTCACAGCAACATACTAGTTATTCGTCGTCGGATGACGTGACCGTTGCACCGTAATAGGTGCGCGTGACTCACAAGAGAGGCGCGCGGCCGTTGACCCCGCTGCACTCACGCGCATGACTTCCAAGTGTCCAATGTACGACCGAAAATAATTGACGGTACTAAATGCTGTACTTCCGTGTATAAAGTTTGAGACTTTGTTTTTAGTTTTCGTAGAAACTCGTGAGAAAACTTTGATTGTAATGGTACTGAACTTTGTAAAATTTAAATCATACTATCTTGCTTCTATATCGTATGGTTTCAAATTTAAAACAATTCAGGACGATACCAAGGCTATAATGAACTTAGAAAAATACGGTTTTATTACATTAGCATTATTAAAGATGATGAATAATATGAAGTCCTACAACCTTCCAATACTCCGGACTTCCGGAGTTTTCTGGTCGGTGCATCATAAGAATAAGATTTTGAACGATGAGATCTAAAAGTCTAAGCTTCATGAACGCACCGAAGGACTACTAGAATTCTGTCCTGTTTGGATTCTAAAGCTTACGATTCTGTTATTTTAACTAGGGACATTTCACAATGCCAAATGGCCAAATTGTAAGATCGTATCTGGTAAATCGTTTATATACAGAGCAACACCTTTATAACATGACCGTCTCAACGATCTTGATGGGTGGAGCCAGATAACGAGATAGGGATAGACAGGTAACCAGCTTATCGGCTGTCGTAGTCACAGTCAGGTGTCTAAAGGGGCTCGGTTGATAATAAAGATAGGGCCACGATTATCTAAAGGAGCATGCTAGCGATCCCATCTATTGACACTATTTCGGCACGCAAAAAAAACTACGGCATAGCACGAACGCGATATTGTTAAAGATATCAAACTGCATAAAACCTCTCCATGCTTAAATTATTTTATTCTTCCTCCGCCTCTTTTATGAATTGTGTGTTGTCAATGTTTTTGTGATCGGTCTTTTCCTATGTTAAGAAAGAGTGGCTGAAGACGGAGTGTAAATTTCGTATCAAAACAAGCATTACTGTGGACTTAGTATTTATACTATTTAAGTAATTAAGTAGGTATAGCCTCTGAACAGAATTTAAGCAATCAAAACTTTTTGTTTCTTCCACTGACTTTGGCCTGTATTGTGAGTTCATATTATATTGTCATGACACTCATGACGTACCATCTTGTATCTAAGAGCAACGGAGCTGCGCTCAGTACCGCCCAAACCACATTCTGAGCGGCGCCATTGCTGCCAGTGAAAGTTGCAGCCTTTCACGACTTTGTCACATATTTCATACGCCAACTATAAACTATTCATGGATGACGCGCCAATGAAAAGATGAGTGGTTAAAAACTTCTATTCTAGGTCTGTCACTGGATGGGTGTGCGTTCTTGTGAACGAAAATTAAATAGTGTTAGGTTAAATGTTTGTTCAAAACACTATTCGGTCTTTCAATGCTTCAGTAATTTGGTTGATTTGCACTACCTACAGCAATTCTCAAGAATTTCAAGGTGAAAAAGTCACGGGTTTGCATACGAGAAAAAACTGGGTTCCCCAGTTTAATATTAGTCACAAATTTGATTGAATAGTTAGATATTACAATAAGAACTTTAACAAGTGGCGTGGACGCCAAAGACTCAGGGAAACAATGACAATACTCTTCCTAGTAGGTACTGGTTGTTCCGCAATAAACTGTTAGCTTCAGTAACGTTTTAGGCCAAAATTCAGATTGCTTGTTATGGTACATTGTCTAAACACGAGTTCTCTTGAGAATTTCACAAATGCCGCCTAGTTAGAACACCATTTAATGCATGAATTCTTGTTCTGACCTAATCTTGTCAAACTGTCCTTTCACGGAACATACGTTTTTCAACCAAAATTCTGTAGCTGATTGTTCAAATAATATATAAACGTACACTAAGCTAAGACATGTGTTCAAGTAGACTATTGAAGGCGCAACCCATTTATCTAAATCCCGAGTCAAATGGGACAGAATTCATACCATTAAACGGAGCTGCTTGTTAAAAATCAATTACGGAAACTGCGGAAAGTAATTGTGACGAAAGAGGTTTCTATTGTAAACAGTTAGCAGTTTTTATTCGGCTTCGGGGGACAATAGACACGTTTTGAGGCACTGGATTTCGAGTTGGTCACGTTTCTGGAAAATTTTACGATGACTGTTATAGGCATTGATTTCGTGTTGTGTAAAATAATAATGGAGCAAGTTAGCGGTTTGACCTTCCTTCCTAAAAAGTATACGTACTTATTACAGGCTATAAACAGGTTCAGGATTATAAACTCTAAGATTCAGGGTTAATAAAGGTAAAGTAACGTAGCCAAAACAGTGTGGGTAGAATACTCAACTCAAGAAGTGGTAACAAATGACAGATTTCGTTCAAAATCCCCATGGAGAATTAGTCGAAAGAAAGAAGAAGAAGCGTTTAATGAATTAAGAATAGCATAGGGAATTACATTCGAGACAAACAATAAATATAAGAGTAAAAAGTTTCAGAATCTATATACTTAATAACTAATTTATTTGCTCATTGTATGGTCCAGGCTTTTCAGTACCTAACTATCCATTAATTCATTTAACTAAAAACAATTGTATAGCCTAAAATTCATACGTGTCTATTAAAAAAAGCGTAAAACAGCTGTTTTGACTCATAAACAGTTTAAAAATATATTAACACGCAGTAATTCACAGCATCGCTTTTACATTAAGCGACTCTGAAGCTATTACTTATCTCATTTCGGCAACATTCGTAAAAGCGTAAACACACTTAAACTACAGAAACAGCAATATTTCTAGGATTTATTGTCGAACTAGCGGCCCGCTCCGGCTTCGCACGGGTATAAAATATATATTATATGTATTTCTCCACTATTTAATTAATGTTATTATACATATAAACGTTCCTCTTCAATCACTCTATCTGTTTAAAAAACCGCATCAAAATCCGTTGCGTTGTTTTAAAGATTTAAGCATACATAGGGATATAGGGACAGAAAAAGCGACTTTGTTTTATACTATGTAGTGATGATAATAAATCATCTGTCAATGTTGACGTTTGACGTCGCGATCCGTGCTCCTAGTGGCTATGGTCTGCGTGCGTCACCAGACTCATCTCAACAATACAATTTGGTTTACTTCTAATACTAATTATTAACTTCGCTTGGCAATTGTACGGAGCCTAAAATAGATTGTTTATAAGAATTTTTGTATTGTAAATCAGTTCTTTGGTAGTAACAATTTTATTGTCACGAAAATGATTGACCGAATTGAAACACGACCAACTAGAACATAGGATAGTATATTTAGAAAGTTATATCAGTTCTTTCATCTCCCGTTCAGTGTGTGTGTTAATAATACACATTTGTCAATGAACAACCTATTTATAGCATTTTATACTGACAGTTTTGCGAAGCCTAACACTTTACAGGTAAAAAATATAATGATAAATAAATTCCAGAAACTAAACATTCCTACGGGAAAACACAAGTGCCTAGTTTGCCATAAGCATAACTTATAATAATATATGTTTACCCTAAAGTGTAGTTGGTGCTCATCACGTACACGGTATAAAATAAATGACCAAGACATGATCGTAAAATATTCTAAGGCCCTAAGAACATTATTTTTGTGGTAACCTTTTAGTATTAGGATCACGAATTACTATGTATATTTATTTATTATTATTTATTTATAGTACAAAACACTAGTTACTTAAGTACAAAAAATATGTCCTAATTCGTTGTTTATTCCAGTGGGAAATGAGTTGTCACGTGTAAGCAAAACAATAAGCCAAAGGATCAAAATTCTACTTCCTAGCTGAGAACACAATATCGCAGAAAGCCAGGTCTGAGATGATCTGAGGCAGAATTAAATATCCTAACATTTACCATTTCTGTACCATTCATTACAGTTTAGATTTAAAGGTTAGGTAAATCTGAGCCAAAAGGCATTGTAGCAACCACGCCGCTCTTTCAGGCTTTTCTTAGAAAAAATGATCTGGCGAAACCGTTTACCCCGTTTTTTTAGAAGAACATGACTGTTTGGGTAATAGTAGATCCTGGCCCCTTACCATAAACTCTTAAAGCAGGACAGTTTACCATGTGGAAGCGAGACGCTGCATTACACAGCACGTAGCGCCGTCTCGCTTCCACATGGTAAACTGTCATGCTTTAAGAGTTCATGGTAAGGGGGCTGATAGGAACCAGAAAACGGTAAATTAATCAAAAATAACTTACGATTTACAAGATTAGGTAAATAACAACATGGCATTTGGGACCACATAACTTCGGTAACTCCGCGACTTATAGATGTTTTTTCTTTCTGAAATCATACGTAAAAGCCTCATTATTCGTATATAGGTACGCTTCGGTAGTTATTTATATAAAAGATATAAGTAATAGGTACTATTTCTGTTCAGGCGCGGGCACGGGCACGGGCACGGGCACTGGTGGAGCGCCGCTGGGCCCGGGCTGCCCATCGGTGGGTACAGGCAACAACCCTCTGTCAATGAAAAAAAATGTAAGCGAAACAAGTACCACAGTTTTACTATTAGAGTAACTTTCTAAGTATTTTCGATATTGTTTATTATAGATATTCGAGTGGTATGACCGTTGGAGACAGCACTGATAGCCGAGTGGTATGACCGTTGGACTGCTAAGTCAAAGGTCGCAAGTTCAAATCCCAGCACGCACCAATGTCTTTTCGAATTCATGTGCCTACTAAAAATTTGTTATCAGTTGCTAAAAACGGTGAAGGAAAACATCGTGAGGAAACCGGCACACCTGAGAGATTTTTCAACGGCGTGTAAAGCCATGTCAGAGGCCTACAGGCGGTTTAAACTCTGACACCAGGTTGTTCATCAACCATACGATAAGAAGAATTATAGATATATAGGTGCCGGTGTCACCAGCTCTGTTTAAGTCCGAAACTAGTCCGGCTTTCCCGAATATTCACGTGAGTAAAACCGGCGTACATAGTAAATAATACTATACCTGCCCCCATACCATCAACTCTTAAAGCAGGACATTTTTCGATGTGGAATTGAGCGCCGCTATGTGTCCTAAATGTCCTGCTTTCAGAGTTCATGGTAAGAGGTCTGTTCTACATATACCACGAAGTTTGTTTGACTCTCGCTATAGTTGTAACGTTTACTGATAAGCGCGCTTGTGTGTGTCGCCGCGTGGCAACCGTGACCGAGCGCTCTTCAAGTAACACTCTAAAACAATGTGCATGTGCACGCCTGACGACATTCATAGTCAAACCGACTTCGTGGGATAGAACATGTATAGGTACCACCGTTACTCAATTTTAAAAATGTTAAAAAATTTCTTCCGTCTTCCTTTATACTGAATTTTTAAGTAACGTTTCAAGTCCCTGCTTTCAACTACACATAAATGAACGACAAAGAAGACGAAGTGACATCTCTATTCTTTGGCATGCAAACGATAGTGACAGGCTCAGGTGACAGGTATAATAATTTACCAATGGTTAACCATTGTCAATAAGTAAGGGGACAAACGTATGTTTACGTGTATTTCTAACTACTTACAACACGCACTCACACAGTCGCACGTGTCTCAAATTCAAATATATATGTGCTTAAAATGTGGTATTACATCTTGTCATTTTTAAATGAACATTATTGTATTTAACCTGTAACTCGTGTCAGTCTTGGTCCGAGAGTATTATCAGACTAAATTGATATTTTTTGTGTAAGCCATGTACAAAAGTTTCTTTAAAATGTTTCTATCACTGGCAGCACTGCGACATCCCCTAGGCGTCTTGTTGAAGCGTGCGTCGTGCATTTCAGGAGTTTACTTTCTGCTTTACCAACATATTTATTAATTTATAGTTTAAAATTATACTTATATCAGGTAAATTAGTAAGGCACTCTAATTTTATGTTACAAAGTTTCTCAAATAAAATGGTAATTTTTTTATGGTAGCCACATTAGCGATTTACTTTTATACAAACATTTGAATAATTATTTAGTTGAAATTTAATTGCATTTTTATACTGTTTATGATTTTATTTGATATTTATTATACGACGTGGCAAATCCTTTTCAGGTTTCATGGTCACAGAAGGAATAAACGAAGCGAACACTTCAGATGCCTTTTTAAAAATATTGTGCACACGGAGTTTGTAAGAATAGTTAAATGGAAGAACTGCAGAAACCATTACCTATATACATTTAATTTAAAGCTTTATATTAATCATATATAATGATTTCGACCAATAGGAGTTGAAGCTGGTGAGAAAAAACGGCGCTGCAAACAACCTCCATTCTCCCAGTAACACTTAGGTACTACCAACTCGGCGAACATATTCACAGCAAATAGTATCTACATAGTTGTTCTGAAAAAGGCCAAGATAAAGAGTGATATGGGGCACAGTGGATGACACGGGAATATGAGGATTGTAGGTATCTGTGTATGTAGACTAGACTCCTGTGTATGGTGATGTTCTTGAGTATTTTTTGGACAAGTGTACCTATGGTTTGCCTATCATGTTGGTAAAGTTAAGTGAACGATGTGGGTGAGTGAGGGTAAAAGTGGCGATGAGCGAAGTATCAATGTTTGTTCTTTTTCCCTATACTGTATTCCGAACTGTTTTGGATGGCCCTAAAATTATTTACACCGTAGGAATCTACGTCACGGGAGCTTAGATATATAATTTTATAATTATTTATAGGTACTGCTTGAGCTTGGCTTGGCTTAATTATTTATAGGAAATGCTTAAATTTGAATTGTGTAAGAAAATCGTGGAAGCCCAATTTTGGAAGCTCAAACTCTTGTAAAGGATGCAAGTTGAAAAACAGAAAATAAAATAAACCTAATTGATAGCTACTATTTGGGCGCCGGCGCGGCTTCTTGCGATGTCCGAGGCACTAGGATGACGGGGCCTATCTCAGGACCCACGTTCACCAGGGACGGCTCCCGACGCGGAAACCAACCCCTAGCAATGAAATAAAATATATGTCAATAAAATGATCGAAAGTTAAACTTATCAAAAAATTTGGATAATTTTGTGGTTAGTGCTCATAGAGGGAATTTTGAAGATCTTAAAAAGTTCATCCTGACTATTAGTATGGATTTAAAAGTAGCTCTGTCTCTCTGTCCCTGTGTTTGTTACTTTTACGCTTGTGAACAAGACCGCAATTTCGACAATCCAGAAAGCTGTACAGTTCCAGGGTAACCTGTTGAGGACACATTCCCAATAAAAAGACTGACCCTATATTGATAATAACGCCAAATCGTGAGTAATCTATGTCAATAGAATTAAAATCTTGTCTAAATACGTTTCGAAATTGCAAACTGAATTAATGTACACACTCAATATTCAACATTGCTAAAATATGTTGCAAATGCAACATAAATACTCATATTATTCCGCTAGTTTTCCTTGGGAAGTGCAATAAACAAATATTGGCATGACGGACTGTCGGCGTCTGCGCATACAACGAGATATTTACACAGTTGCTTAGTTACCAACGCGGCGAATAGGTTTTCAAGTTAATACCTACACCTATGTTATCTCGTAATGGGAAATCTAGGATTCTGGGCACCAGTACTGGGCGAGAATTGACTCTGCCAGCAGAAGAGCTATGTTGGCGGAGACCAAGAACTGGACGAAAGTAGCCTCATTCCGTGAGACCATGATTGTCCAGAATGGCTACCGAGAGATTTCGTGAGTGGAGGGATCCCACTTAAAGAAGCAGGCTTGGGAAAGAAAACAGCTTGACGTGCCGAAACCGTGTCTGTCTCATTCAAGACAGGAAGAAGCCTCGTGAAGTTTCAAGCGTGATGAAAATGGAAGTAATGCACTTTTCTCCGTTGCCTGAAGTGGGTTTGAGTTGATAATTATCAAGATGGAGCTGACACGAAAAGAATATTACGAAAAGGGCCCGGTTCAACCCATGACGCCGTCAGTGTGGGACTCTGACGAACCTAGTATGTTTTTAGAAGAATTTTGATTTACTTAAACAGAAATTGAATTGTATGTCGCGACCCTATCGCCATTTAGCCCATACCGGGTTCGTCGCTTCTTGTGACATACTTTTCTGCACAAATATACAAGGTGATTTTTCAATCACCAGCAAAACTGAAATGATAAAGAATCTTTGAAAAAATACAATAAGTATTTTTTATTGATGTTGCTTTGCTTTGATAAACAAAAAAGCTTTGCCGGTGATAAAAATGGCCTTGCATTTGGAACATCTGCGTCTTTGTTCTAAAATAATATCAAAAGACTAAAACGAGAAAGTGTTTGAAGTAGACTAACCTATCTGTATCGATGTCGAAGTTAGTGAAGATTTTAAATGTTTAGTATGAAACTAACGCACCGGCCCGGTACTCGTTACCGGGAATTTACTCGTTTTCTTGACCTGAAATCCAATATACATTTTTATAAAATCTGATCATAGACTTAGTCGAGTTTTGATGGAACTTCTTAACAACAACCCAAGCACAGAGAGAAGAGAAGGAGGGGATGACTATTAATAGCGAATACGGGAGTTAGTCAAAAAGGATTTTATTTTAGTTATTCGACTTTAAGTTGTCCTTCAATGTATTGTTGGCAGTGTAAAATGGTATGTACCTAAAGAATGAGCAGAATGTAGAAGATTCGGGAGTCAATGTTTCACGGGGTTCAGCACATTTACAGTCGGCCGGTGGCGGCGGTGGCCGGCCCGGCGGCGGCGGTCGACTGGGCAACCAACCCCTACCGATGAAAATAAAATTAAGAAAATAAAATTACAGTTATGCGTTTATAACTTTAAACATCCTTTTTGTTCACGATCATATGTATTGATTGATATAAAATTGACAATTATTTGTATTTTTTCATAGTTTTAATATTTCCCAATATCTTTGCCGTTTTAATTTAAATTTAATTTTATGTGCTATGTAAAAAAAAATGTTGTTTAAGTCGTTATTTTTGTACGCTACTTTATTTCATTTCAGTTCCACGATAATATTATTTAACACGCCTGCCTATGAAAGGTTTTGTTTTAAAACGTATTGTTTTTAAGGTTCATGTATATAGGTAATGTATGTATGTTTAAGTGAGTTTCTGTAGATTTTGGTTTAAGAACTGTAATTCTAATCCTTGCACCATTGCGAGTAACATAGGTTATGAAAATGAAACAAATAAAAATATACCTATACTGAAAAAAATAAAAAATAAATATTTATTTTATATAATATTTTTTTCCTTACTCCTTATAATGACGTACTCTATAATATTTGCCTATTTATGACCTTGATAAACTTTACTAACACTTGTTAGCATCGTGTTATCCAGAATTTTGTGGCAGAAAAATCGCTTCTGCTACTCTACTAAACACTGTCTCATTGCACTGTCCCTTATCTTATTCATACAGAGAAGGTAAGGATTAAAACTTGCAAGAGCGAAGTAGCCAGAAAGGCGGTTAGCAACCCAAAAGGGATTACATAAATTATGTGGCCCTTATTTAAATCACATGTATATTCCATATTTAGTCGAGAAATTAATTACCTAACGACAAGTAGGTATTTACTTCTCCATATTCTGGAAACTACAGAACAACACATAATATTTACAATAACAATACCTATAGGAATTTATATCCTGCTTTGGTTGAGTTCATTGAATTCAGAGAGTCACAGAGACACTTAATTAACTAGGTACAGACACAACACATTATAAGGAAAATGTACACTAATTAATAAATAGGCGATGACTAAAGAGGATGTATAACGCAGACTAAGTGTGGTTCGTATGTTTTAAAAACAAACTTATCATAGAATTGATGAGACGACTCGATTGGCGCAGTGGCTAAGCAATAGGACGGCGCTAAGGGTTGCGGGTTCGATTCCCGCACGGGACAAAAATTTGTATGATCCGCAGATATTTGTCCTGAGTCTGGGTGTTTGTGTATGTGATATTACATGTTTGTGAAATGCACCCACGATACAGGAGAAATTCCTAGTGTGGGGCGACGTTTTCTTATAAAAGAAAAAAAAAAGGTTAAGTACTATACTTCATTATGATATTTATAGGTAAGTGTATCATGGATAAGTCCAAATATCAAAAGAAAATGAGAAGAAAAGATTAGTTCTTCTGTTTTTTAAATCAATTTTGCTTATTTTTAGTGACAAATACGTTAGTACGTTAAAGTTGTATGATATGATCAACGCTGTAAATAGCGAAACAGATAAGAAAACAATGATCATTTTCTAATTTTTACCCTGTTAAACTAACACAATAGTTTACCAGTGACTCGGGAATTTATCATACAGCCAATGCACATTTACACAATTTTATCAAAACATTCAAGTGCGATTATCCAAGGTCCTAAGTCTAACCAGTCTTATCACCCAACTATAGCACTAGGACTTACGCTCAGGATCATAATTGTTTTTTTTTATTTGTACAAAGGTATTAATAACACTGTAAACTTTACAGTGTAAAGTATTGTATCTTTTGTGCCAGGCAACAATAAATCGATTTCCGTTTGACTACCTAATTATAAAATAATATAATTATAGCTAAATATACCTAGTAAATTAGATATAAGTACAGAGGGTAATATATGTACATAGATTAAAATGTAAATGTTTACTTTCTTATATCGTTTCTTCGTTTGACATTGGGCCTGACTTTGTAACTAGTTGTCTGCATCCGTCAGTGTTTATCTGTCCGATAGTTTGAGTCATACATCAGACGTTAAGTGACATGTTATTCACAGATACAGCCCCCTTGCCATGAACTCTTAAAACAGGACAGTTTACGTTGTGGAAGCGGGACGCCGCATTACACTGCACATGAGTACCATGCCCCGTTACCATGAGTTCATGGTAACGGGGCTATAATGTAATGCGAGTATGTTTCCAGAGTAATTCTCACTTCTTAGTAACTTGTTAACATTGTTAGTTCCCATTTTTAACCGACTTTGATAAGGAGGAGGTTCTCAATGCAGGTGTCTGTATGTTTTTTTGTACGGTCCCATTACAAGGTATTTTATTTTTAGTAATCGATAGCTGAAGTAATGCTTACTGCAGTCATGGATAAATATGGGATTATGATATTACATAGGTACATACAGAAAACACGCATAAAAATGCGTGTTTTGTATTGTTATTTTACTCTCCCATCACAAATGATTTAATTACGAGTAGGTAATCGATCGCAGAAGTAACACTTACGACACTCATACATGGATAGGATAATGATAATACTTAAATACCCACATACATAAAGTCTCGCCTGTTTCACCGAGGCGTAGACAGAGATCACGGATTTATGATACCGTAATTATTATATACTAGCTGATCCGGTGAACTTCAAACCACTCTCTCACCATTGAACCTTCCTTGGACTACTACAAATATTTAAAAAGCAAATCAGGCAAATCGGTCCACCCGTTCTCGAGTTTTAGCGAAACTAACAAACGTCAATGCATATAAATATAGATGATAAAGAACCCGTTCTCCTCGAAGCACGTATGGGGCCAGTGGGGAAGCATTATATATTTATTGCGTCGCTACAAACCCTGAGGAGCATTCCAACTTGATGTTATTTATTTATTTAGGCCATGGATTTACGCGTCCTAAGGATATTAAGAAAGAATTGTACGTCGACTATGTTTAGCAGGTTGTCATCATCATCGACTCTCACTTTGCGCTAACCATAGTAGATAAACACAACAATGGCTGTGTAGACTTCGTTAATGCAGACTACACTATCGAAAAATATGACAATAGAAAATAATAGGGTAATTTTGATCAAGGTTAACCACAAAAAAATGCAATAGGCAAGTATGAAAGTTTTGCTTAAAATAATAACAGCAAGTCCAAATTTGTCCATGAGTAAACAAATGTCGTAACTAAAATGGCGTCACAGTAATTTCACTAATAACCTGCCGACTGGTAACTGAATTAACAACTCCGGCGCAGGCGCTAACAGACGCGCAGACAAACATGCGCTAAATGCAAAATATTGTTACTAGCAATGCTGTAACATGCATACACATAACAGTCACACAAAATACAACTCTAAAAACCAGTAATTAAGACCAATTTTAATTGGCATTTTTGAATTTGCAATCAGGTTATTACGTGGAAAAAGGTCTTATGATCTTAAATGCTAGGAACGAATTAAACTCTAAAGTCGAAATGCTGAAGTAAGGTTTCAATTGGCAAGTTCGGAGGAATATGTTTATGGCTACATCGCCAATGCAACGCGATACGACATTGAGTTTCCTATGTTTGTTATCAGGAAAATTGTAACTGCTGCGAAAACCGAACGGAGTAATGTAGGTCAGAAATAAAACGCTGCATTTGTGTAGAAACGATTGTAATTACGACAATAAAACATAAAAATACAAAACTAACAAACGTACCAAAACTGCTAATAAGAACGATAAATTAAAATAAAAAATGTAGATCCCTCTAGAAAATAGTTAATAACAACCGTATCTAAAATATTACATTGACAATGCAATCAATATTTATTTTCTAAAACTGTTACAGTAAAAAAGGTGAATCCAAAATCGTTGTAGAATTATTAAGATCATCATCATCATGTTTTAGGGTTAGACTCAGATTATGCCTCCTCGGAAGCTTCCTCGAAGGCGGCTTCCTCAGCTGGAGGCGATCCTCCAGGCGAGGGTTCTTCATCGTCGTCATCATCATCATCGGCCTCAATTATTGGATAGTCTTTTATCTCATCTACAACAGCTTCAGCAGCGGCCTCCACAGCATCCAAAATATTAAAGCCCTTGCCTTTAGGGCTTGATGGAGATTTAGGGCTGGAGGCATCCTTCACAACTGAGATCTCGCCGGAGTTAGACTCTGAGAGTTCTGAACACGTACACGGAGTGGTAGGAGTCGGTACTTCTCTCAGACATTTGCATTTGTATGTGCCTCTGCCACGGCGCTCGAAAATTGGGGCTCTGTCAATCAAAACATTTTGTTACTCAATTTTTTCTAGATCTAATCGAAAAAAATAATAATACAAAAACAAAGAATTAAACAAAAAATAATTACCATGCTCTGGCTCATAAACAAAAAAACAGAAAAACAACATACCTTAAAAAAACAACGACTAACGAGAATGCCAGTATTTATCGATACAACAGCATTGAGATAGAAATATCTTGTTTACAACGAGAAATGGTATAGGGGTATAAATGCCAAACGGAGTTATTATTGGCATTGTACTAGCAATAATATTTGCTGGTCGGCGTAGCAACTATCAGCTGATTTTAATTTGTAATAATAATATTGGAGAGAATCCAAATTTTTATGAAATTATTTACGCTGTACCACTGTATAATCCGACCTATTCGTACTTGGAACTCTATCGTGTGGAAAAATGTCCGCTTCCTTGAACAAACTTTGTCAACAACGATTGTATAAATATAATTCTTACTTCGCGTTTGTTACAATCCATACTGTAGTTGTGGTAGCACAAAATGCTTATTTAAATCTCCAGTCGTAGGTAACGAAGTGTTTTGATTTAAAATTCGTGTAAGAACCAGTACCTATCAAAACCAACGGCATTAGTTTGTTTCGGCATTTCTTCTAAGAGGTAGTTAGTTAGGAAATGCCGACGCCATCTAGTTTCTTGAAATTTGACGTGTAAAAGTGTTTGTAAAACCTATTTACAGAACTAAATCATTTATTCATTTATGTATGCAAATGTGATGAGTGTGAATGAAGCGAAAGCGGTATGTCTGGACGGCAGAAATGGAAATACGTTGTCTCTGCCAAGTCAATTGCAACACATGCTCTGTATATTACGTACTGATGTTTGTATTATATATTATCTGCATGAGAAAACAGACGTCAGGCGTGCTAATTATCAGTTTCTAGTGCTAGATCACTGCTAGTTTCAGACGCAAGGCCCCGAGCTAGAAGGCAGTGATACGTAAATTAGATAATACTGGGAACCAAGGCCGGACCCGCGTACGGAGTCGACGAGACAGAAATTCAGATGTGGTCTCGATTTGTTTGTTACTATTTTCGAAACTATTGTAATAAATGGTTCTTTGCTAATGATTTCTCTGTGTGTCCTCTAGACATAAATTAAGCGCTCGTCTTATGTTTTGGGCCGGATCCGCGTTCTGAACTCTTTTTATTAGCCTTTTCGGTGCCCCACTGCTAGACAAAAGCCTGAATGTACTGAATCTGCAAGACAGAAATCCAGATGTGATTTCGTTTTGTTTGTTACAATGTTTGAAACTTTATGGTTACTACAATGTTGGGTAAGTACCGATAAATTGGTATTCAGAGTGTTGTCAGTTGGATTTCCTCTCTATTTAAATAATAAAGTCCCTTGTCATATAACAGTGAGTGTTAGTTTTATATTTTGGCTTCTTTTAAGTTAACCCTGGCATCGGTTAATTTGAGGTGGGTTTAAATATGAAATCTAAAACATGTCCCGTGATCGACCTTCAGCTTTTTATCGTAAAGCAAGAGAGTTTAAAGCAAGAAATTAAAGACAGACAGACAGATTACATTTTAATGTTTGTCTTTAATTTTTCCAAATTAATCTTTTTTCTTTACCATAGTTCGAAAACTAAAGTTATGTTAACAGTGTAACCAACAATTCATGAAACAGATTTATTCATAATCGAGATCTGCGCAGGAGT
Organism: Abrostola tripartita; assembly: GCA_905340225.1. Classification (NCBI taxonomy): domain Eukaryota; kingdom Metazoa; phylum Arthropoda; class Insecta; order Lepidoptera; family Noctuidae; genus Abrostola; species Abrostola tripartita. The sequence goes on along the minus strand of HG996487.1, from coordinate 2,754,675 downwards.
GGCTGGGGCCAGTCGTACGGCACCGGATGTGCGCCGGCGATTCATTACGCTCTTTGACGTACTGTGCCGTTTGTCATAATGAAGCAGTAAGGAGGCGTACTGCGAAAACATAATATTGCGAAGGAGTGACTCTAACGATAGATACAGCAGGAATAAAAAATTAAAAAATATTCCATCTACAAAGGTTTAAACTTCCTAGTTTTTTTCTTTAATTGTCAACTCAAACGTCAGCCAAGTACTTCTTAAAAACTGGGAAGTGGCAAAGACAATACGCACACTATTCCTCTATCTTGGCTGATGGCCAGTGAGACCGAGCATCTTTGATGTCAGATCTAAAGTCGTATCTCACAAACGAGTGGTATATTTTCAAACGGTTTATTAGATTTCGTTACGTGAGAAATAGATTTGTTTATTTAAATAGGTAACCTTCTTTTTGCTTCAGATAACTGGGTTTGTGGGTATAATAACAAAGTGTTACCGGATCAGACTGAAGATTTTCTCATAAAAAGTTTGTAAAGTACTGTAATTAGTTACTTTTAGAGCAGAAGAGCAACCACTACTCGTCATTAAACTTAGATTAGTCAGCATTACATCAGGTATTAAATAACTAATAAATCGATAAAATATTAAAGTAGGTTTAGTTTATTAATTTCAAAGACCAAAAGATTTAAAAAAAGAATGCAGCTGCCTAAATAAAAAGTAAATCGGCAAAGGAAATCTAATAGTGCCAGCGTTGGCAGCAGAAAGGAAACCTAATAATCTTAGATTATGTTACTATTTTTAATTTTTTTGTTGCATCGCTTCTTCTTCGACTTAGGTCAACGGAATTAATATTGTTTTTTATACATTGCAGCAGTTGTTGGAAATTAATCTTTTAAATAGAGATGGCGGCTATCCTAACTGCCATTTAATTTTGCAGACTCCCACATGAAAACAATTACATTTTAGAAAACAACAACATTTTGAACACAATGCATTTAAAACTGTATTTTATTTGTAACATTATTAGCCTCTATCGTGTCGTTAGTGCGTTTAAATATTGTCAGACTTGTATGTTTATTGTTTCTACATTTAATGCAACCTCATTGCAGAATAAGATTAGAGGCATGCATTTTTAGGTTTAATCGATTTTCTTTCGTTGTTTGATCAAGTATGCTTCTGAAATGCGTATTAGGAAATACAATGGAATATTAGGGATTAAAGTCGGGTGTTACAGTTTTCGATAAAATATATAAAATAAAAAGTTTACATAAAAATTATAATAATTCAAGCGTGAATAATAGGTAAACATACTAAGCGTTGATGTTGAATGGAAGTTAATATTACGCCTAGTGTAACACTATCTTGATTTTATATTTCCTGCACTGTGTGCAAACGCATAAACGTTATACACAAGTATAAGCATTGTAGGTTGCGCTTCCTTTGCGTGGTAACTGGTAAAAGTAATGGCCTGTGGGTTGATACTTAGATTGAGACATCGGAAACCATGGTCCATGTCATATGAAAGTCCTCGGTAAGCATGGTTAAGAGTAACTACCTTATACAAACATTATCGAGATAAAGAAATTGATAAGAGTAAATAAGGCGAAGGGGAAACCCGTGTTCTCGGCTGACCCCTTTGGGAAGCAGGCAAAACGCCCATTGAGATGCATTTACATGTATATGTTTTGACAATCGGTTCTAGTTGTCTGCAAGTGTTTAACAACCTGTCTAACCAGTCTAGTCGGTTTAAAATAAATGTCTATTAGTTTCTCAGTATCAGGAAGACGTTCGGGATCATATTTATCTGGCGTTTGAGCACTAAACTAATGTCATGGCGGCGGGCTTGCCTCTGTGCATCTATGCGTCTGTGTGGCGGTCTATTTGCGTGCGCGGGCGCAGTTGCATGGTCGGCGCGCAGTGCAACAACCCCGTCTAGTATCGCCATGTTTAACGCGAATTTCTGATGGACATTTTAAATCCTGATTACAAGCCTAAACCTCATTTATCTTGTAAGTAGAAAGTATCGTATTTGGGACCGAGTTGTCTTTTTTGCAAGATCTCGCAAAGTCCCGCAACGACAATCTTTGTGGGACCTAAAGATAGCTTAAGAATTAAAAAAAACATTGAGAAAATCGTTTAACTAACAAGAGAAGAAGAAGTGAGGATTAAAAATAACTTGTAATTGTTTGCATGGTTTTATAAAAAACATGCCTTCACTCTGTATGTATTGGTTTCTTAATTGATTCCAAAATTTCATATTATTATTAAGTTACGAAAACCACCCTGTATATCACAAACCTACCAACGAAACGCACTAACAAGCATCATCTTATAACCCCATCTACCCAAGATTTTCAAGTTTCGATCTAATCCCAATATAAATCTGGCAGTAAATACCAGCTTCGAACACAAAGCGCGATGATTATAAAGAAAAGAAAGCTTGCTGCATACGAAGCGATTAACATCAAAACGGTGTCTACTGGAATTCGCAGTGCTCAGGAATAATGGTGACTAAACGAAATAGCCGGTATCGGCGCGCCCACTGCAACGCGCTCGGTAAATCAGGGTTAACGTAAAGTAAGTTACAGAAGAATTACAGCACAATATTTTAATATTAAATAACAATTATTTATTTATTTCGACCATAAACATAACATAACAAATCCAAAACGATGGTAACTGCAAAAGTAACAAAACTGCTGCAGCTACCAATGCCCCTCTCCTGAGAGAAAGGTAGAAGGTTAGACTAAGGTTCCCTACTACGACTTTGAATTTTTTGGGGACTTTCATCAGGACATTCTTTAGTTAGTCTTTACATTTTGTGCCACGCACGCGCACAGATGAGTCCGATTTAGCAAAGTGAAAGTTATAGAGAACGAGCGCAGAACGATAAAATGTCAAATGCGTTCTTATTAGATTAATTGAATTTCGATCAACACGTTATTGAGCCTGTTTTTATGGAATACCCAATATAAGACGTTTGAGAAATAGCTAAGTAGATGATGATGACAATAATAATGATGAATCCTATCTCTTATTTTTTTCTCAGCCTGTGTTGTCCCACTACAGGGCCTCCCTTTCATTCCTCCACTCTATTCAGTCCTGTGCTAAAGTGGACCAGTCTTTCCTGTAGGCAAGCAGATCGTCATACCACTGTCGTCTGGGTCTGCCGCGATGCTGTATATTTTGTGGGACCCAATCGGTGCAAATTTTAGCCCATAAGTGATTGGACATGCGGCAGACATGTCCGGTTGTCCGGCCCAGTCCCATTTAAGCTTGACAGCTTTTAAGGTGACATCGGCGATGTGTTTTGGAGTGCAGCATTGGTCCGTCTGGTCCATCCGTATTCGGTTCGTAATTCTGTTATATCACTTAATATACACGTTATATCACTTAGCTACTACACCCCTAGATCTATGAATGCTAACAAGTTGTATAGACCCAGAACGAACCTAACATTTACATCTAATAACTGTTACATTATGTGCATCAAATTATTTAATAAGATCCCCAATTCTATCAAAACCCTTCCGTTTCCTAAATTTAAGCGTGCCTTAGTAAAACAATTGACAGACCGATGTTTTTATAGTGTAAACGAATTCCTAGATTATAAGTTGTAAGATCTTAAGGTCTGTGATTGTCATAAGTATAGAGTATCGTCTATGTAAAAAATAATTCATTTCTTGTTTAAGTATAGTAAATTAAATAGTTTTAAGAAAATTTGCACGCCGTAATAGGTAAGTGGCAGAATAAGAGATTCAAATGTCATTGTAAAGACCTATGTACCTTATTCAAGCAAATAAACGATTTATTTTTATTATTATTAAATTCTAAACTGAATCACTCAGTAAAGTGACTTCTTACAAAGTTTAGTGGAACTTCTGCGTCGGTTCCCGTATAAGTGAGTTTGGTAAGTAAATCAGTAACCGACGGACTCTAACGAGAACATTATGTGCATTTGTAACGATATCCGCCCACACTGAACGGGAAGGATGCATTCTGCAACCGATGTAGGAATTACAGTTTTATTAATAACCACTGGTTCGGATTTTAGAAATGATTTATTCAAGAAATATCAAAATTACTTCATACATCATCTATTCTAATTAAAAAAGATTTGTATTTCTTTGATTTGGTATAAGTAAAACATTTTTTAGGTTTGTAGGTTTGTAATCAGCTGAAGTCAATCAGTTAGGTTCCTTCAATGATATTATTAAATACATAGATAGATGTTGTATAGCCACTTTAAGTTTATATAGTTAGGTACAACAACAAAAAACTATGCGGTAAAGAAAATAAATAAACTTGATACCGACTACTTGAACGGTCGATACAAAATGCTTTTACAGTACCAATCTGAATTCCTGAGAATACGTTTATAAACTCCAATAAAACCAGAACAGCTAATGGAAAGGTAGGATGGGAATAATAAAAATAAAACAGCTCTCTACTTCTCTAGAAATACCGTATTTCTTTAAACACGATACATTTAAACCATTACTATTATAGAACGATTTGATAGGTCTGAGCAAAAGAATTGAATCTTCATTTATTTAAAATTGTCATAGCAAACCTTGCTGTCTTACGCAGAATGGCAAAGGCATCCACTACATATATTATGATAAGCAAAAGTTGATGCATTTCCATAGATCTTATAGGGAAAAACCTCTATCCACTTCCAGAGAGTATAAACGTGATTATGTAACTATATGACATGATAATGTATAGTATGTGAGATACACGAATCCATAAAGTTCCCTCATTGAACATTAGCAGTCAAAAGCTTAGCAATAAACATAAATATATACAATTTTAAATCTACCAAGAAATTGACAAGAATAGCCCTAGGGTTATTGAATTTGCAAGAACTAATGCAATAGGCGGGAAGCAACGATTTGTTTCGGTCGGAAGGCGCGTCTCCTTAAATGATCAAACATTCCTCGAACCCACTCACACGCCTGCGCCAACCACGAATAATTGGAGCCAGCTTGTAGTAGGAGTCCTAACTCTATTCTAAGCAGGATAGCGGAAATGAATGAACACTAGTGAAATTAGGATCCTTATTTGACTAGCGTTGTTTTTAAGATCATATTTTTTCTTTTTAGAAAACCTATATCATTCCTTTTTGCTTTGGGCTTGTCAATATATATTTATTTTGTTAAATTCTTTTGCAGCACGAATCACGAATTATGTCGACATCTCCCGTTATGTATCGACCACGACCTTAGCAGTTTTATTTAAACAAACACTAGCTTCATGGGTGGTATTTTAAATATTCATCCTATTGACCCCTTTCCATTACTATGACTTCCTTAGTAAAGGGCACGAAAATTTCTTGAATCTATGTAGTTTTTGAAAACCCATTAATATAGCGTCTATACTGGAAATAATCACATTGTTTATGTAAGTAATTTTGTGCAGACGTAGAGATTTTTCAACGGTGTGTAAAGCCATGTCTGTGGCCTACAGGCGGTTTAAACTCTGACACCAGGTTGTTCATCAACCAAACGATAAGAAGAAATAGGGAAACACTGCATAATATCAGTAATAAATGATAATACGGATAGCAACACTCCTATATTCTACACAAAATGTTTTTACAGAACCAATCTAAATTCTCTTCGTGAACATTTCCTAACTCCTACAAAACCAGTGCCTACACAGAGTTGTAAATGGGAAATGGGAATTGTAGCAAAATCTAAAATAGTCTAACTAACAGCATTTGTGCAAAGTAACGAAGTTTAAAGCGGTGCCTTAGGGCTAGCACATATGTGTGGCATTATTCTTACTTAGCTGAAGTTATTTTTCCCTTTGGACTTACACCTGAGCTAATCTGAAAAGTCCTTTAAATTGTACTCAAGTTCAAGTCCCCCAACTGGCATAGGTACTGTTAAAGAAGCCGGTACGAAATTGGTCCCTATGGCATATAAAGATCATAATATCGATAATGTTCAGGTTAAATATTAAACTTATTGATTTATTTATTTATAACGAATGCACATTTTATCACAAAGGCGGACTTAATGCCATTGGGATTTGGGAATTTTCTACCAGTCAACCTTAGGGTGATGCAGAGTTGAACGGTGGTAGATGCACTGGGTACGGAATGGAAAAAAAAGCTAACTACATTGATGGTTTTAAGGGGTTTATTGCATTTAAGGTTCAAGGTCGGAGGGTCCGCTTGGTATGAGTCCTAAGCAATAGAATGTCAGTGTTCAGTGCAATGACGTGGCGATTCAATCGATCCTCAATTTCCAAGACCAGACACCAATTACATTAATGTACCGACATAAATTCTACAGTTGCTAACTTGAGTGTCTGAGTAACACTGCTTTAACTGTCAAGACTGATTGCAATGTGCAGGAAATTGTATAACGCAGGGCCTGGGCGCTGTCACGTTAATGTGCCGGGTCTCAGACGATAGAAACATCGCAGGAAATCGACTTGATTTGTGCTGAACACCGTTTATCCAGTTAGCACAACGACCAATGTAATGGCATGTCTTTGGAATGAATTCTCGTTTCTTTATTATAGGTTGTGTTTTGTTTTAGTGCTGATGGTAGGATTTTAGGCTCGTATTTAACTTAAATGAGTCGAAAGCTTGTCTGCTATATTTACATTTCTAATTTTGTATTTACCGACTGTATGTCTGGTACATAATGATACTTATTGTAATTTATTTTAGCATTTTTATGAAGTGTTATTGTGGAAGTAAGGATATGTATACCTAATATCGAACTCGGCGTGAAGACGTCGTAATATGGGTGTACAGACTTCCAATAAGAGCAAAACAGGAATAAAAGAGGCATTGTATGAATCATTTGCAAATTTTTAAGCAAATGTATCTTTTTTACGGCAATGTAGTAAAAACTATTGAAGCCGCACAAATCAATACTTCCCAACTGGTACTACCAACTGCGATGCACAAGGCATCACGCAAACCGAAAACTTCCAAATACTTCAAATGTTTATGACCGTACTGTACAGCAACCATACCATAGAAAACCCGAAAAGTTACTAACAATTTCAAATAAAATAACTCAACTAAAAGTTATTCACGAACTCCAAAGCAAATATTTCAATTAGGCTGACGGACGAAGAATATTTTTAGCTTTGAGACACGTCGAAATAAAAAGTAAATATTGTGCTTGCAACCATGTGTGACAGACAGCCTGACGAATGGTTGTGTATTGGCTAGTTAATGTCGATGACGTCATTTATCACGAGACTTCTCTACGTGTCAGCCGGCACGGAACGAATTTTCCGATAATATTTGAGTTCAAATAATATCTAAGCATATTTACCTACTGCAGAAACGAGTTTGGATAGTTCCTAGGTTACAAATTAATCACATTACGCCAGTTTATTGAAGACATATTTCAATGACGTAGGTATTAAATAATTATGGAGTATAGAAAAGCTTGATGACATTGGATACGGCATTTAGTTTCAGCTGTAGCTTATAAGCGTATTAAATTGATTTATACTGCTTTGTCTGCTACACCGTTGGCGGAGTAAGCAAGATTATCATTATTATGTGTGATTATATCTGGTATCTCTTAACAGGCTAAGATTCGAATTTTCGACTTGTATTTGTATAAGTATTATGATTTGATTTAAATAACTTAAGTATGAGGGCGTGCTTTGCGTTTCTGTACAAGATACGAGCAAAATGCTGGGACGTAACAAAAATCTGCCTAATTAAACAAGTTATGTTTAATTAGGCAGCTTGTGAATTTAAGAGTTTTTTGACGTAAAGTACTGTATCACTTAAAGTAGGCAGGGTTTATGAAACCAAGGATCAATTCCAAATATTTTTTTAAATTTGGAGTATGGGATTCAGTCAAAAATAATTCGTTCAAGGGGTGCAGAGGCCAAAAATAGTGTGGTTCGTTATGGTTGGGTTGAGTAATAAACGATGAGTACTGTTACTGCAGCGTTAAAATTACCGAAGGCCTGGAGACAAAGACATCTACGTCTATATTGGGTGTGCCCATGTATGGTAGCCGCGACCGGGGGACCGCCGAGTCCCGAAATAGTCGGTGCATCCCTACAGGGCTCGCACGGGGAGAAATGGTACGATATATGATTTACAGGGTAAAGGCAAGCTAACTGTCCACGAAGTAGATAGTATGTTTTGGACAAGGAAATGGGTAAGTATAATTAACACTGTCTTTCCGCGTAGCATACGCAATAGGTAAACAATCAACATGCACCATATATGGCTCATCGGACTGCGAAAGGGTTAACGTGCGAATGTGCAATGCTCAACTATGCCTTTATTATTGGAAATTTGGAATGACCAATGACCACGCTAGGGAGAAATTTATTGGTAAGTGACTTGTTAATTAACACTGTCTTATCTTAGTAGAGGTGTAAAGTACACCCACATTCCGCCAGTGATGTTATAAGTCTGATGTAAAAGGGGACGAGCCTATTGCTGTATATAGTAGTATAGTATAACATAACATAACATCACGCCTGTATTCCCCGAAGGGGTAGGCTGAGGTGAACATATAGTACACCCACATTTCGCCAGTTATGTTGTAAGTCCCAATGTAATAGGGGGCGAGTCTATTGCCATCAACCGGGCACAAATCCAGACTCCGTGCTGCTACTGGGAAATACCTAATGGAAAACTTAGTAACACTTTGCCCGACCCGGGATTTGAGCCCAGGACCTCTTGCTCAGCAGTCGCGCTTAGCGACCACTAGACCAACGAGGCAGTAGTATAGTATTACCTATAATAATGTAGACATTTGCTTTTTTAGAAACCTTAAGATAACAGGACGTAACAAATGGAATCCAAGCAACATAATTTTAGCGATGATAGAGCAAGATAACGCTATATGTAAGATAAGCGCTGAAAAGAGGGAAAATATCATGCGTCACGTATCCACACCTGAAATCTAACTAACGTCAAACGTATATCTAATCTAGCTTACGTTAAAATGCGACTGCGCTGGATAAAATCAATGTCCTATTTGCTAGTGATATGAACGTGGAAGTACGTCGGTATATTAGGTACATATGCCTTCAAACGCAATTTGCCCGCAAATTCTCATTCGGCTTGCAGTCTAACCTGCCCCCCTAGAAAAGTGGCAAAACGCTTGACGAATAAAAATCGAATACAATGAAAAATATATGAGTTTGACATACGTTATCGATAACAAAGTCCAAAGTCGAAACATTAAGTCATCCCCATACATTTATCATTCCATTAGATTTCTATTCATCACTCAAGGGTTTTGCCACATGTCTGCTGGGCTGCGGGGCTGATGCACCTGAATACCAGTATTCTTAGTATTCGAGAAACGACTGATTCTGTAGCCTTAATCATCCAGTTTCTGTGTTAGGTATACCCCTTAGAATGGTTTAGAGTATTTCGGGTTTCTGACTACCCTTAACCCCTGCACGGTTCTACTAATAACACTGAGGTTGGCTATCCAAGACACCGGATGGCACGGAGGGCACATCAGAGAGGTTAAGCTATGCTAGCTTAACCTCTGATGTAATGTTTATTAGGTTTTAGATGTGATCAAATCTGGGTGAAGCATTATTAGCGATGTTATTTTGAAGTGGTTGGAACGACTCGTCACAAAAATTTTAGTAGACCATAAATACTCAAACCACCAATCACCGTGCTTGAAAGTAGCATTCAGTTATGGGTATTGGTCATCGGTCATTTGCTGATATGACATGCACTAATGAATGTCATTCCACGCCAGTCATAAAAGTCAATTAAGGGTCATAGTGGTGTTTCAGTCTATGAATTGTCCGTGCCGAATGATGGTCATAAAATGAATTGCAAGTACTAATCGGATGTCGTTCTGTAGACTATTGTGTGATGAAATCTTTTCATTTGTTTGTTAACATGTTTTAGTGCTTTATTAGTTCTACTTGTGAGGTTCGAATTATCTTTAGAAGAGAAGAGCAGGATCTTAAGTTTTTTTTTATTCCGCACTCCTACTATTATGCTTACGACTGCATAACTGAGCATTTTAATTTTGAAGAAACCCAGGTTCCAGAAAATTTATAAAATATCAAATACAATATATATTATGACGTTATAATTTTCTCTTTCTGACAGCCCTATTGCACCGCGTCCAATGCAAATAAAGTTGAAACATGGTGAGCGAAAGGCGATGCGCGCGCGCATTTAGAACGTTCGCCGCGTCCCGCGCCCGCGCCGCCACAAAATTAACTACAAAACATTTGCTGTTGCTATGCGCGTGTCAACGCTAAGATATGCCCATTACTTGCGAGACTAGTTTCAAAGGCGGCGCGGTCCGTTTATATTTTTAAATCGGAGTAAATTAGCCGTTACGCTTTTGATGATAGAATTATGTCACTAAATCTTTCCAAAATGGCCAAATTCCAAAATTTGTCCAAAACTGTTTTTATTTATAAACATTTCTAGTCCGATGAAATACATTTGTTGCAAGAAGTAATACATGAATAATAAAAACGACTGTTATCCCTGAAGATAAGATCAAAAAATTGTCAAAACGTTGCTTGAGACACGGAACATTTAGCAAAAAAGGAAGAGTTATCTTGTTATTCATGGCCAAAGCGGCGTGAAAGCCTAAAAGTTGATACTATCGTTAATGAGTTTTTAAATATATTTGTACTTAAAATAATTATGTTATTTGATTAAACAACACCATAATGGGCTAAGTTTCAGATACAATGTAAAAACTGATATCATTCGGTGAAAATAAAAGTTTTTTTTCTTTTCTTTTTCTTTTTTAAAAAACGTCGCCCCACACTAGGAATTTCTCCTGTATCGTGGGTGCGTTTCACAAACATGAAATATCACATACACACACACCCAGACTCGGGACAGTCAAATGTGGATCGCACAAATTTTTGCCCCGTGCGGGAATCGAACCCGCGACCCTTAGCGCAGCAGTCTAATCACTTAGCCACTGTGCCAATCAGGTTGTCGGTTGGTTGGCGTCAAAAGTATCAATTTTTCCCAAGGATCATCGATCTTTCTAAGTTTCTAGGAATAAAGTGCCACATGCTGCGGTTTCGTGTGAACCTGCCATACGGTGGAAAAGATTTGCCTATAGGTACGATAAGTAGGTACATAAATGTCGTATTAAATTATTTTATACCAAGGTTGTATTCGATATTCTCAGTACTTCATTAAAGTCTATTAAAGAGGGGTTACTGCGTCGATTTTCTTCGTTCTCTAAGTATTTAGATTGATTTCTGTTCGAAGAATTTCTAGCAACTATTTATGTGGACCCAATATCTTTCATGGCTTCTTGTTTTGCCCTGTTTCAGGTAAGGCATCTACGTTACGTCTAATGGAAAAGTGAAGTCATTGATTGCTGTGAAAGTTGTTATTGATTTAGTCAAATTATAGTGACTGTTTTAGATATCAGAAATATTTCGTTCCAATACTTCCGTTTGAGCTCTCATAAACTAATTTGGATACGTTTTGGAGATAAAGCAAATCATCATAAAGAACCCTGAATTCTTAGTATTTATGAACTGATGAGTGAGAGGATTATGCAAATAGCCTTATTTATATAGATTTTTGGAATTAGGCTGTTTCCTAATGGGTTAGTAGTGTTATATGTGTGTATGTCAGGATCGTAGCATGCGGACATTCATTTATTTTCGCAATATGAGAGCATGTATGAAAGTCACCATGACCAACTAAGTTCCTATATATTTTTCGAAACAAAAAGAGGGTTGTTGTTATAGGTTTAAAGTGTCTGTCTGTAGCATCGTAGCTCCTAAACGAATAGACCGATTATGATGCCGTTTTTTGATTGACGTGATCGAGATGGTTCTTAATAATTTATGTTGTGTCGGGGGTTACTTTAATTTTATCTTATAGTTAGTTCTTAAGAGTTTTCCGTAGTTAGCCCCGTGTTTAAGATCAGTGATCCCAAAGCCATTGGACAGTGGGCACGCCCTTATATCAAATGGTTTCGTCTACCGCGCTGTTCGTGTATCGTGCGATTGGCGCAGTGCCTACGATTCGGCTGTCTGAGAGTCAAATATTTGATCCCTGCGTGTAACAAATATTTGTGTATAGGTATGTGAATAGGTCTGTAGCTACAAGTCAATAAAATGTTCTGATTAACTGATTGCAATTGAAAGGTGAAATCTCTTAATGATATGAGTTTTTGGTTCAATACAAAAACGTTTTAACTGTAGTTATAATTACTCATACAAATGATCTCCATGTGAGCTGGTGACGATGATGTTCACGTCTGGCATACACACCATGTCCGTCACCTAATCAATTTAAATGAAAGTTTTTATTGGAATTATGGGTATTACTCTTCAGTTTTATTTATGTTTGTTTGGTTATTTTTTATGTGTAGTAAGTAATAATATAGCTAATTTTGATACAAATCAAATATGAAATCTAAATTGTAACTCAAGTACAATAGGAAACACTATCACCGAGCGTATAGGTTCTTGATGGGATAATTTTCAACCATATTTTATAAAATAAAACCTACCTAACCTTAGATAAAAACATGCACAAGTTAAACAGTGATAGCAACAAGAACACATATGTACATACAAACCCTTCACAAACCTACCACCTAACTCACAACAGCCTACAAACCTACATTATAACTGGACTGCCTATTGAATCAAAGAGTTCCCATCCCTAACCTACCTACCACGACCAGGGTTGACAAGCCTCATTCATCAATATCCTTCAGCTAACTAGCGTGATTGACGGTGTGTGCCGTACAAAGGCACCAGCGTCACGGTGCGCGACCTTTCCCACGGTACCAAGGACGGATGGGATCGTGTTCAGTTGTGAATGTCAAGCTAACAATCATTCTGATGTTAGACGAAAATGTTAACGTCTCTAAGTGGTTTTTTTGGCACACAGGGAGATCTATACCTGACGAAACAATTTTGTTTCGGAAAAAACATAAAGAAGTCCCCATAGGCTACGAATAAACCAAAGAAAAGAGTCAGTATGCATATTATTTATAAAAAAATTAATACGTATGGCGAATACTTTGTCTTTCTTTTTGTATATTACGTGCATTTGTGTTCACGAGTGTGAGATTTGGCGTAGTAGAAGTTTATATGGAGAAGAAGTGCAAAATTATACAATGAAGACAGAATTAGAATTTTGACCAATGGGCGACCACTAGAGTAATGTGTGTAATCTTATATGTACTACCTACTAAGGTACAGTTGGCAAAGAAGTTTGAGACATCGATGATAAATCTATTACATAAAACCTCGAAACTTGTAAAATATTGCTAATACCGATACCCTGATCTAACAACCCTGACAGCACAATATACCATCAATATATGCAGCAGTCCGGCATTGAACTCACTACCAAACGGGGGACAATACGCTATAAACTTCATACATAACATGTATTTACTATTCAAGGATACAACGATAGGGATATTGTTGTCAGCCACGAACCACGATACAATCTAGTTGGCACGATAAAATGTACAGTTTGTGTTGCTGGAGCGACTATAAACAATACATGTAAGAACTAAGTAAAAAAACGTGCCTGCATATATATTCTATGGCACTATGGTATGACCTTCGCCGAGAGAATAGACAGAAGCGAAGACTGAACACCCATATTATTACACCTGACAAAACGACTAGTTCAGGTGAGACTATTGCTGTTTATTGGGCTCAATTCAAAATTAGCTAATGGTGTCTTAGACTAATTAATAAAGAGTACCAAACCAATAGACATTGGTGCTTGCCTGTTAACTGACAATGGTGAGTATATTTATATAAATAATACAACTAAAGATAAAAAAAAAAAACTTATGTTGACTAATTTTAAGCGCCAGAACATACCAAATAAGACTTTTACGAATAGTTTTAGTCAGATGAATCAAAAAGGTCATCCGATTTCTATAATACGAATTCCCTTGCACCATGCAACCAATAACCACTGTCTAATCTGTCTTCCCGCATCCAACATTATGCATCTCACAAGCTAACTGAACACGCCCGCATATTTAATAAGACGAATCGTGTCACCTTAGAATACAGAACAAACGTGTCACTTTATTACTCTGTAAATTGATTAATTGTATTGCGACAGCTTCTAGTAATACTCAAATTTGTACGATTTCATTTAATTAACCGCTCCGATTGTTAGGTCAAGTGTTAGAGAAAATACCAGTTTCGGCTGGATTTAGTGTCGTGGGAGCTAATTGGATGAACAAGGAATTATATGGTGACAAATTTGAAACGTTTTTATTAGAAGAAAGATGTGTTCGTTCGTGGAATTCATTAAAAGTGTTATTTGTGAAGACTTCTTCTTATCGTATGGTTCATGAACAACTTGGTGTCAGAGTTTAAACCGCCTGTAGGACCCTGACATGGCTTTACACACCGTTGAAAAATCTCTTAGTGTACCGGTTTCCTTACGATGTTTTCCTTCGCCGTATTAGCAACTGATAACTAATTTATTATCCAAACACTCTAAAGTATCATTTTAAAAACATACAAATCTTCATTTCAATGAGCATACTACTGCGCTAGTTCGACCCCATAAATAGGACTATTAGATCCAGTAGCACACACACAGACACACATCATAATATGAAACAACAAAATGATTACTATTGTGATGACAATGAGTCACCAAATCATAGCTCGGTTCAAGGCTGAAGCGAGGAAAAACACGCCGGCAAATTTGGTGAAGAATGTATGAATATTATAGATATTATCTCCGAGTATTATATTAATACGTGAAACGAAAACTTTGGATCCCTTTTGGGAATATTGCGCGCACGGAGGAGAGTGTGAGATTCGCATAGTTAAAGTTTATAATGGACAAGAGTAAAAAGCATTTTTTGCCAAAGAATCGGCATTGCCATTCAATGGCAAAGCTGCCAGTCGTTTGGGCTAGTTACCAGTAGTACATCGATGGAGATCAATATTTGTTCTGTATGTTGTTTTTGTGTTAGATTTAAGTTGAATATAACTGTAATATTTATTTTTGCAGAAAGCTAAAATTTGTAACATAATTACGGGAAAAATTTGATCTTACAGCAACCTCGTCAGTCAAATTTTAAAGATTGAACACCACAAGCTTGCAGTCATTTATTTCACATATCTGTTGAGATTGACAGCGATAAACTAATTTCAAGTGGCAGAAACGTTTCTATTTAAACTCCTTATGACAGAAATCGAATAGATGGAGACTCCTTATTGGAGTAGGTTAGGTTAGTATTTGTTGTACCTACACTCAATAGACATAAAATTAAAATGTTAATGTCGTAAAGACTCACGTTTCAATATTAATATAGAAACTTTGGCTAAATCAACTCGGTGTATCTACATAATGTAACAAATTGATACAATGTACTGTCACGTGCGTAATCCCTGGATTTATTAGTCTATTAACGCGGAATATTCGGCTAGCTAATCGCTATATGACTTCTTTGGCTTCTGCTCGTGATGATACAATGAGTCAAAGAGTGTTTAGACAGTCCTCCTTAATTATAATGTATAATTATAGTGTAACTTTGGTACTAGAGCTAGAACAATTACAATCTTACATATCGCTGAAATTATGCAAAGAAAACTTCCATTCTGAACATTTTACTCGATCAGAGACTAGCAACAAAAATGTTTAATAATTTGGAGTTAGGTGCTAGTGTTGCTTCTTAGAAATGACACTTGGGAACCGCGCAACTAGGGTACCTATTGGCGTTTCCTAAAAGCCTGTATTTGGTTAATATGGAAAAAAACCTTTTGAATTTGAAATTTTGATTGCCAACCTAGCTGTCCGAAATTTTACAAAGTAATTATTTAATTATTATCTAGTGAAGACAATATAGTCATAAGGCTGGTCAAGTAATGCGATGCAGTCTTTTTATCTGTCCGTCTCGATTGGAGGCGACTACCACGCGTCCGGTAGCCAGGGTCCTGACTCATGACTCGTCACTTCCCGTCTTGGGGTCACTGTGGCGAACAGCGGCCATCTTGGATCACGATTATGATAATTGTAAAGGGAACGAGATATTATTATGAATACAAGTTGCTTGTATACTCGAATAATAGGCATTTGAATTGTTATTTATCAATATTTTATGGTTCTTTCTGCTTTCAAATGTCTTCCAAGATTTTTATATTAGGTACATTGATTTCATTTAAGTTGATTTGTCTGAAATCGTAATATTAAGAATACAAAATAAGTTTAATAGGAAGAGCTTTGAATGTTCTTTATTTATGGCAAAAAAGACTTTTACTAAATTGTAGGTCAAAGTTTTTTTGCTGGTATTTATATCCTCGTCTAGCTATCCTATTCATCGCGAGAGTTTTAACATTTTCAAATACCTATCACACCAAAAATCTTGAAACATGTCTACGACACGATTGTTTGTTTCGTTTAGAAATTAAATTCTACTTTTTACCTAAAGAAGCTTGCTCTACGCTACTGCAGTCTTCATAAACACGAGAAGTGGAGTGACTAAACTAATTCGGCTGGCTCGGAATGCAGAATCGTAATAGGGGTATCCGCTGAGCGCAGCGCTACTCACACAACCGACATTACTAAATAACGAGTCATTGATAAGCCTGATAATATAACTGTCAATGTTATCTGCATCTTTGCTTGTACCTACATACATTGCTAAGATGATTTTGTCTGTCTGTAGCGACGCGACGTTACGATTGCGTTGTAATTGGAATCTGGTGCAAGCGTTTGTCATGGAACATTCAAAATTTACGTGAGCAAAACTACGGGCTTTGGTACTTAATGTATTATAATCCAAGCATATTTCCCTAAGGGGCAGACGTGTCTCACGAAGACAAAGTTCCGTGTAATAGGTAAAGGGATTATAATTTTAGAAGTCCCTATTCCCTTCCGTCGTCCAAAAAGCAAGTCGAGAGAGATGAGGAACACAGTAGGTACGGGTTAGATTCATGGCAAGGAACATGGGACTTTGAGGAGAAAGGGTCTAAGGACTCTTGATAACAGAGAACAACTCTGACTGAGTCTGACTGAGGCTGTAAGAGATTATGGAACCAGAGAACCAGAACAGGGAAGTGGGAACTAAATTTATATTCCTACTTCTCTTTTATATTCTTTTATGATTAATTTCGTTGCGGGTTCCAAGACAGTCGAGTCATTTGTCTGGGACGCCTCGTGCTTCATTGCCTTGATGGTTCTTAATGGGTGTCATTGTAGATCCTGGCTTTCAGGAGTCACAATGATGGGCACGAGTGGGGGGCTAGTCCCGAAAAAAAAGCATGGAACCAGACATAAAGTCGAAAAACTAGGAAAGCTGATCCGAAATTATGGGTTTTCTAGCATGAGAGAGAGAGAGTAAGTAGACACAGAAATAAACACTATTATCTTAAAGTATTTTCAAAGAGCATAAAGCAGGCCTGGATCAAATTTGTTTACGCAAATCAATATATCAGGGTAAACATTTGTAAATATTTTGATGTGGCGGGATTTGGTGTTACGTATTCTTTACGTAAATATTTACTCGCAAAGAAAGATCGCATGTTAATGAAAACCCAAAGATATAAAGATGTTAATACATTTTTTCCTGTGGGAAGCGTAAACATCAAATCGATGTTTACAGAATTGTTCAGTCCTACTCTAGGAATTTCACCCGTCTCGATGCGTTTCATAGGCAAGTTATATCACTTGCACAAACACCTAAACTCGAGACCAATATATTTTCCTCATAAAGGATTCATTAGTTTTTTCAAATCAATTAAAAAAAAATGTTTTTCTGTTCTATTCCTATCCCTGGTGTTGAAGCAATATGCTGAAGCGAATAGCTATTGGGGATAATTTGAAGCGCAAGCGTCTGTGTCTTTCGTGTCTCGGCCCAGTCCGAAGGTTTAGCTTCGGGCTCAAAATTTAGGACAAAAACATTTCAATGCGACATCCAGTTATGTATTACCTGTACCATAATTATAAACATTATTGTTTTCATTGGGCATTGGACATGCACCTACCAATAAAACATAATTAAATATCCGTGAGCTTTGGCAACGTGTGTTGTTGTCTTTATATTCCGTTCGGTGTTATAAAGGCCAATAGTTCTAAGACAGAATATCGCCTAGTAAAACAGCAAAAGATCCTAAGAAACTATCAGTAAACTACGAAGTAATAAGAATCGTGTAAGATTCACCAATGATTCTTCAGTGTGATCAGGGAACGACGAAGTAATAAGGTAAAAACGAAAAAGGTTAACAATGAGATTGCTTTCAAAACGAATTTATGGTTAGGTATCGTACTAACTATATTATAGGTTGAGATCAATACGACTCTAGCACAAGATTAAGGGCCTCTTTTAAGGGCTACCAGCTCAAAAACAACTACCTTCACGGCAGGTAAGCTATTAGCAAAAACAATTGCCCACCATAAAAACATGGACGAAACGTAACTCATTATCTAATAATTAACAATTCAATGCAGCGTGTCGCGACAAGGCCAGCTGTGTTATCATGCAAATCGATCGTGTAATGGGCTGTCATAGGTTTTTGAGTTGTTTAAAGAAACTTAGTGTCGTTGTCTTGGTAACGAAATAGCCAACAGGAAACTGTTATATTGTACCTACTTTAAATGAATAGAAACAAGTTAATCACTGAGACAGAATGAGATTCACGACAGGAAAAGAAGATGCGAAAAACTTACACAACTACACACGTCTACACATAATACCTATAATAATATCGCATGATCCATAACCGTCCCCGAAACATGGAAGTCAAATATACAGATGCAGAAAGATCATGAATAAAGGAAACTTTTTAGAAAGATGCTTCTGAGCTGCTAATTCTTTTCTTTTCTTCTTCTCTTAAGATTCTACCTAGACTACTGAGTAGTTAGGAAGATGATATAATATCGCAAACGTGAAGGCGCTTTTATTGACCGATGGAGCAGCAATACAACACGAGAGAGAAGCGAGATTTATCGCGATACCCAGGGCTTTACGCGTTGAGTTCTAGACACTATGAGCAGTTCCAATACTGTGTGAACAACTATGTTGTTAAAATCAATATTATATGAAATATGGTACAAAATAATATTCTGCACATATTTAAAGTCAGAACCATGATAGATAGCTACTGCTAAACAAGTCATTATATATAATGGCTTCCCAAATTGGCACGCTCCCTGATGAGAAACACTTACAGAATAGACTCGGAGCCAGACAGACAGCTATGCTTGGCATTCAATTGTGATGGACAATAGACAGGGTATACAGAAGATTAAGTAGCAGGATCCTAGATTCCTAGCAGATACTAACTTTTAAACTATCGCCTGTATGATGATAAATAAACTACAACACGGGAATTAACGCGAGTTCGACCGATTTGCATCGGCCGTGGTCACAAGCAGACTACTACTACTCGTCTGCTTGTAACCACGTCCGATGCAAATCGGTCGAATTCGCGTTAATTTCCGTGTTCGTTCCCGTGTTGTAGTTTAATTATCCTTTTTCTATTCCTAGCAGAGTTATAATAAAACAAAAAAAACGTAACGAGGAACTCGAGCAAACCACTAAGCTGTTGTAAGCCACGATCTTTAATTATAACCGAATATAATTTACCGATAATAATAATTAATAGGCAATAATACTTGTGGTGCATAAAATATGATGTTAATAACTAGGTACTGAAAAGACATTAGTTACAATATGAAATAGAAGTAAGTAGGGAAAGTTTTAAATCTTTTTTCATGGGAGGCCAAAAAATGTTATTATTATGTACTAGTTATTCCAATGTCATGCGTGTCTCCTACGACGAGGTAGGGCTAGACCCCTACCTCTTCGAAGAATGCCAGCGTCTATTGCGCCCTCACTTGTCACACAACTCGTTAGTCTGCCATTTGAACCCTTCTGTCCTAAAAATCATGTTATTCTTTGGCATCTTTACAAAATGCCCTTCTGTCTATATTTTTAATATGGTTGTACGTACACATAAGGTATGCATAGAAAAGAAAACCAATCGCGTCTTTTGCATATTAATATTTATAGTGCAGACGTGTTTGTGTTATCACTCTCAATTTCGTTCTAGGATGAACGGAAAGAGGTTTCATGTTTATATAATATGACGGACACTTGTCTCAATTTGCATTAGGTTCTTCAATATTGCAAACAATATTTCTCAAGGCAGCACTCTTAGAATAAGCTTATGTAGATTATGACATAAATTGGTACGATTATGTGTTGACAATACAAGAAGTATTTTTGTCATCTGCTTATTTACCCCTGACGAAAATAGAGAAATGTTATAAGTTTCACTGTCCGTGGCAACGTAACTCCGAAACGGATGAACCGATTTTAGATGAGACTTCTCCCAGCTTATCTCTAATCTCCTAAACTGGCGAACGGACATGTAATGTTGTTACCCGCTATTCTAAAATGGCGTTTTTATTCGTCAGAGTTTATCTGCAGTTAAGGAATCATTACGTCGCGTCATGTCGAGGAAAGAACTGCATGTTTTACGTCCGAAATAGCTGACTGGCCATCTATCTATCGCCAAACAATTACCGGCGGCATTCGATCTAGCCATTAAATTAAGCCGCAGTCTAAGAATGTAGGTAACAGCGAGATATTCATACAAATATAAATGTTTATAGCCAACAAGCATAGTAGTTTGTTAATTTTAATTAGCTTGTTTTGTGCCCCATTGCCGGGCAAATAGCTTCCCTTTATTTCTTTATAAATCTGTTTATCTTATAAGTACCTACGTGTGTTAAAATTAAAAAAAAAATGTCTCTTATGCCTAGATATGTAAAGCGTAGATTAATATTGAACCAACTCAAACTAACTTTTATTCGCGTTTTTGTTTCTGTGGTCCATCAAAAACCGTTATATATATTTTCCATGAAATAGGTTCAAGAAATTCCTAGAGCTAACTAGAAAAAATAACGGTAATTTTAAATACGCCTGCTATTTATGCAATTTTTTTAATAATACTCGCAATTTTTGTACGTCAGCTTTTTAAAATTATGTGCATTACAGAATTCGTCGGAAATATCTAACAATAATCACCGCTTAATCTAGCAACTTATACCAAGGCGCGCGTCAATAATTCGTGCGCTGGCGCATTCTAGATCCAACCGTTAGCAGTTATCGTAAACATTGGCAGTAACGCTTCTGGCTATCCTGGACGGACGCCAGCGCGATAATACGCGCACTTACCCAGTACTACACTGCTCTTTATGTTAAATGTTCGTAGCGAGATGTGTCAGTCGCTTTCTCTATTTTGTATAGTGTGAGTTAAATAATATGTAATGAAATGTACCTTAGTACCTAATAACTATGAATGTAATTCCTTTCTTTTGCCGGAAAGCATTACGTCATCATCATCAGCCGAAAGACGTCCACTGCTGGACCAAGGCCTCCCCCTTAGAAAGAGGGGGGGGGGGTTGCCATAATCCCCACGCTTGGCAAGCGGCTTGGGGATCGCAGTATTGGTGATCAAGTTACAGAAGACGCTGCTGCCCATCTTCTGGATATTCCCTTAGTCGCCTCTTACGACACCCACGGGAGGAAAGGGGGTGGTCAATTCTAGGCCGGATACCACACGGCACGTACGAAAGCATTACGTAATAGGTGTTAAACCTGAGCTCTATAAATGGTAATAGACACGGCGCGCGGCGGTTCTATAAATATTGGGAATGCTGATGAGTGCGAATTTAGGGCACTTCTACTTATTAACTCCTGATAAAGAGAACACATCTGCATAGCTTCGGTATTACCTATAAGCTTTAAAAATGTTGGCACTTGTTTCAAGTGCAGTGCAAATCACAAATAATAATTCTTCGCGCCCGTTTAGTATTAAGACATTGATCTTAATTGTTATCGAATCTTCATAAAAGGACACCTATACTAACCAGGCATAGGTGAATGGACTGTTAAATAATTATTATTGCTTCTCAAAACGACCACTGAACTCATGCATCTTATTCAAGCAAAAAAGCTTCAATTCGCAACAAATACGTAACCCCAGTACCCGTTCAAACTTAGGTCTTATACCCATGTATACTGGCCCAGATTTGAGGTGCAGAGTGCGCAGGCGCGTTACGTAATTCAGCTAACGACATAGGAAGTAGGCCTTCAGAATGAACTAGGTTCGTATCGCAGTGTAGGTCGCTATCGATCCCAACTTGCGTAACAGTGCGGTCACGACATATACCAGCTGGTTGTATGTATATAAGGTTTATATAAACGGTATATAAGGTACATTCAACTGTTTTAGCGTGACCTTATGATTTGGGAACAGCGAGGGGTTATTTTAGAAATCCTTTATAGGAAGAAGTAACTTTGAGAGGTTGGATCCTTGGGCCGACACGTTCGCAGTTTCACGCGCCCAAATTGTACTCAATTTAGATGATAGACAAAAGTTTATAGAAAACTTGTAAAATCATATGGAATACTTTAAATCGAAAAAATATAATACCCTTCGCTTAAATAACACCTAATCAAACGTGTGAATAAACTTGGAACCTAATTAATGTACCAACGATACGATAGGAGATGAGGAAATCAATATCTAATGAAGAAAACTAGTCAACTCAGATCTAAATCATTTAAATTTTCAGTAGAGCTTTAGATTTAATTTACGTTTCTAACATTTTTATACATACTGGCACACGGACATGTAATGTCCTTGTAATACATGAGCTAAATTTGGATTCAAAAAAGAGTAAATCTATAAAGTGTTTTGCCTTTGGCACTGCATAGGAACGACAATTTGCAATTAAAGTAGCTTTGTAGTTTTATAACAGCTCTTTTATAGCTTACACGGAATAAAAATTGTATGCTTATGCCTTCATATTTAAAGGAGGGAAAATATCCGCGAACCAAATGATGTAAAATAATCAATACAACTCAAGGTCTTACATTGACAATGTTTGATTCAAATCGCAATGAATCGTGTTCGGATTTATTGCCAGCAATGTATTAAAGTCATTCACTGAGGAATGGTCTACATGAAAGAGCCGCATAAATCACAATGGAGTACCGCTGTGTGTAGTTATATAACTACTTATATGGTTTGGTAAATACTGTAGTACTATTATGGTAATAACAAAACTAGAGCTCGGATTTACTGCCTATAGCATGAATGCTTCTGGTGTATACATGATTACTATTAGGCGGGGTTGCTTCAGCTACACTTGACGCACACGAAAATGTTAAAAATTGCGATACCAGTTTTGTATTCTACTTGTAGCCCTAATAACTTTGATAACCGGGTTGTTTATGCCATGAAACAACGCTTCAAATTTTAGGTACGTCAAACATCTTCTGCAATGCTTCATCTTTTTGACGTACGTATGTAACGTTATCAGACTATTTGAAGCAACCCGCCCTTAAACTTGGAATTGATTTACCTAATATCCTAGGCTCTTTACACTTATCTACTTATCTCACGTTTTGTCAAGGGATAAGTAGAAACCACGTGTTTTATGAGGATCTAACAAACCGTGATAAATTCCGTAAAACATACTTTTATTTCAATGTAATCTAATGACAATAATTATTCTTTACTCCACGATTATTTATTTCCTACTTGTATTTTTATAAATAAGTATTTAGAGAAACTATCTGTCGAACTATATTATATTTCATATCTTTGTATGAATGAATATCTAAAGTAGAAGGTACGTCTTTCCAACTTGGTAAACTATAGCTGTGGTTTTGTATGATGACGGTGCCCGTGGGGGAAGTAAAACGGTAGGGCGTTTAAATGTCAACGCGCGTCATAAAAAATGGTATTTTAAGAATGTTCAGTTTAGGGCAGTTTATTAAAATATCTACCTAAATAGGTACCGAAGAACCAACTACGAATGCTGAAATGTCCATATTATTTCTATAAGCCTGACATTTCTTAATACTTTATTTGGCTATTGATATAATAGGTTCACATTTACTTATTGCCTAATTTTGTTAAAAAAGCTTTTTCATTGGGGGCCAATCTATAAGACCCAATACCTAAAGCTTTTTCTGAACAGTCACCTACTATCAAATAGTTACATATTAATTTATAGAGAGCAGAATTACTTCATTGACCGAACATCGGTGTCTGGGCAGTTAATTTCTTGCCCAATCATATATGCTTATTTCGACACGATAGATGGAGAAAAACTGTGTAAAAAACAAAAGAATAACATTTAAAATGATAAGTGGTGCAAAAAGTTCCTAGTTACTAAAAAAGAAACACGTTGCAAATAAAACGTTATGCTATTCAACTAAAATTTTAAAATGCCAACTCCACAAGCCCGAGTAAGTAGATAGAATGCGATTCATTAAAATAACAAGAGGAATTCTCATTTGCGAGAGGAAATCCGCAGCGCTAAAGGTCACCCATCTTCCAGACTTACGTAATATGACCTACATACACAAAGAGCTGGGATGAGGTTGAAAGACCTCTTTACACAGCGATGTTTGTTACGAGAAAAAAGTATAATCTATGGCTGTTCTTTATTTGAAAGACATCTTTGAGATGTTTGAATTATTGATTTATTCAAATTTTATCTACAACAGAGCGAAAAAAATATTTTATGTAATTTTAAAAGGTAAAATTAAAACTATTGCAAGGACATTTTCGATGGTAATCTATCTATAAAATAAAATTTTCAGGTGTTTATGTCAAAATTTTGGGTGCCGTGTGGTATCCGGCCTAGAATTGACCACCCCCTTTCCTCCCGTGGGTGTCGTAAGAGGCGACTAAGGGAACATCCAGAAGATGGGCAGCAGCGTTTTCTGTAACTTGATCACCAATACTGCGATCCCCAAGCCGCTTGCCAAGCGTGGGGATTATGGCACCCCCCCCCCTTTTTTTTCTAAGGGGGAGGCCTTTGTCCAGCAGTGGACGTCTTCCGGCTGATGATGATGATGATGATATGTCAAAATTTTGACATAAAGAAGACTAAACCGAAAGTCAAAGTGTCTTTTTACTTTTTTATTTGTTGTGTTCTAGCACTGTTGTACGTAATTTGTTGTAGTATGGAACATGTTAAATGTTAATACGTTTTAAGTATAGGGTTTTCATTCTACAGCTACTTGACATTATTTATCTTTCCATTCAAGTCCATATTTCCTATACAGTATACGGATTGTTATGGTCGCAGTTAAAACATTCCCACATAATTAGTATCACAACCGAAGGCAACGTACGATGGTTATAAAAATAGCAATAAATGCTGAACTGTAGTGCAGACAGGCACATGTTAAAAATAATTCAGGCACACATGTTACGTCGCAGACTGCCGCTTATCTTAGATGTTAAACGCATTATCCATGTGATTATCGTAATGTGGCCACCATAATTAATTGGATTAGGTTGCAGTTTAATTGTAATTTTTAAATGGGTTTATAAGTTATAACTCATGATAAGTTAGAGATTGGACTTGATACAGCTTTGTAACTTACTTTTGTGTATTATCTGAGCATTTTTACGCGTAATAATTTAAACGGATAATTGTTTTTTTATATTGTCATGGTGTATTTTTATTTTTTTAATAAGCTCATAAATATTGGTACGACAAAAAACCGTATTCAAGAAGATTATTTTTGTCAATTACTACGTCGTTTTTAATATAAAGGTCCTTAAAAATAAAAATAAAATTATTATTAAATTAAGAAGGTACCTATCTACTTTTAAGTACCTGAGTATATAAGTGATAGTTACGATATAGTTCTGTATATACAACATAAAACCATGTTATGTCCATATTCAGTTAACAAGGTAGCCAATAAGCTAAGGTTGTTGTCAGAGTAAATGTTGCTTAATATGTTAATTTCCAACTATATCATAACCATCCTTTAAACTTAATCTAAACTGTACTTAAGAATATTGTATGCATTTATATAAGTAAAAAGAGGTAGGTACATAGATTGTAATCCTACCGAAAGTGGCACGTCGAAACTAGGCTAACTAGCGCACCTGAACACAGGTCATCTCTCTTTCACTCCCGATCATTGCGACATGCTTTATCGAGTGTAGTGTGACATTATAATATTTCATGCCGTTTAAACATATCTAGCTCTTTTTACTTACAACGTCATTAGTTGTTGTATGTGATAAATTAATAAAAACGCACTTACATATAGTAGTTGTATGCGATTCCCAAATACCACAATGTGAAGAGGATTATGCCAGAGGTCTCAGCCATATCTGCGATACCTCGGGCAGACTGTAGACTGGTCGAGCTGCTGCTTCCGCTGCCGCTGCTGCTACTGGCAGCCCCGCTGCCAAAGATACTACCACTACGAGTGGTACTGCTAACGAGAGGGCTGCTGCTGCTGCCGCCGCCGCCAAAGCTAAAGAAGCCGCCGCCGCTGCTTCCGCCGGTGCTTTTGCTAGCGCCGCTGCCGCTTTTAGCACTGTCGCTACCGGCACCGCTGCCAAAAAAGCCACCTCCGCTAAAAAGGCCTCCGCTGCCTTTGCCGCTTTCACTGCCGGATCGTTTACCACTGCTGATTTCTTTACTGCCAGTGCCGGCACCGCTGCCAAAGAAGCCGCCGCTTCCAAAGAGACCACCCCCGCTTTTACCACTGTCAGTGCCGGTCCCTTTGCCTCCACCGCTGCCAAAGAAACCGCCGCCTCCACCGCTTTCACTGCCGGTTCCTTTCTTACTGCCAGTTCCTTTGCCACTGCCGATTTCTTTGCTACTACTGCTACCGAAGAAGCCGCCGCTGCCAAAGAGGCCACCGCCGCTTTTACCGCTGTTAGTGTCGGTTCCTTTACCACCGCCGCTGCTGAAGAAGCCACCGCTCGCTTTCTTGGTATCACTACCGGCGCCGGTACCTCTTCCACTATCGGCACCACTGCCAAAGGAGCCGCCGCTAGCCTTGCCGGTACCTCTTCCACTATCGGCACCGCTGCCAAAGAAGCCGCCACTAGCCTTGCCGGTACCACTGCCGCTATCGGCACCACCGCCAAAGAAGCCGCCGCTAGTCTTGCCGGTACCAGTACCACTATCGGCACCGCTGCCAAAGAAGCCGCCGCTAGCCTTGCCGGCACCACTGCCGCTATCGGCACCACTGTCAAAGAAGCCGCCGCTAGCCTTGCCAGTAGCCTTGCCGGTACCAGTGCTGCTATCGGCACCACCGCCAAAGAAGCCGCCGCTAGCCTTGCCGGTACCACTGCCACTATCGGCGCCGCTGCCAAAGAAGCCGCCGCTAGCCTTGCCGGTACCACTGCCGCTATCCGCACCACTGCCAAAGAAGCCGCCGCTAGCCTTGCCAGTAGCCTTGCCGGTACCACTGCCGCTATCGGCACCACTGCCGAAGAAGCCGCCGCTAGCCTTGCCGGTACCACTGCCGCTTTCGGCACCGCTGTCAAAGAAGCCGCCGCTAGCCTTGCCAGTAGCCTTGCCGGTACCACTGCCACTATCGGCACCACCGCCAAAGAAGCCGCCGCTAGCCTTGCCGGTACCACTGCCGCTATCGTCACCGCTGTCAAAGAAGCCGCCGCTAACCTTGCCAGTAGCCTTGCCGGTACCACTGCCACTATCGGCACCACCGCCAAAGAAGCCGCCGCTAGCCTTGCCGGTACCACTGCCGCTATCGGCACCACTGCCAAAGAAGCCCCCGCTAGCCTTGCCGGTAGCCTTGTCGGTACCACTGCCACTATCAGCACCGCTGCCAAAGAAGCCGCCACTAGTCTTGCCGGTACCACTGCCACTATCGGGACCACTGCCAAAGAAGCCGCCGCTCGACTTTCCGGTAGCACCGCCACTATCGACACCGCTGCCAAAGAAGCCGCCGCTAGCCTTGCCAGTACCACTGCCGCTGCTGGGACCGGTACCACTGCCACTATCGGCACCACTGCCAATGAAGCCGCCGGTACCAAAAACACCACCGCCACCTCCGCTGCTGCCGCTTTCAGTCCGGGGTCCTTTGCCACTGCCGGCTTCTTTGTCACTACGTCTCTCAACACTACTGCCAGTAGCACCACTGCCAAATAAGCTGCCGATGCCACTACCGCTTTTGGCACCACTTTTTTCACTAGTGGCACTGTCGACACCAGTACCTCTGCCGACACCGCTGTCTCTGTCGACACTAGTGTCCCTACCGGCACCACTGCCTCTGCCTCTACCAGCACCACTGGCTCTACTGGCACCGCTGTCTCTATCAGCACTGCTGTCCCTACTGGCACTGCTGTCTCTACTGGCACCACTACCTCTGCCTCTACCAGCACCACTGGCTCTACTGGCACCGCTGTCTCTATCAGCACTGCTGTCCCTACTGGCACTGCTGTCTTTACCGGCACCGCTGTCTCTACCGGCACCACTGCCTCTGCCTCTACCAGCACCACTGGCTCTACTGGCACCGCTGTCTCTATCGGAACTGCTGTCCCTACTGGCGCCGCTGTCTCTATCGACACTGCTGTCCCTGCCGGCTCCAGTGGCTCTACTGGCACTGCTGTCTTTACCGGCACTACTGTCTCTATCGACACCGCTGTCTTTACCAGCACTGCTGTCTCTACCGGCACCGCTTTCCCTACCGACACCACTGTCTTTACCGGCACCTTTACCGCTTTTGACACCACTGGCTTTGCGGGCACCACTGCCAACTTCGGCACTACGGTCTCTGTCACTGCGGGTACCGCCGGAAAAGAATCTGCACAAGGCACCAAAGATGGTGGTACCACTACCACTAGGTCTTTGGGCACTTCTGCAGCAACTTCTATCGGCACCACTGCCGCTGCTGCTGCCGCCTTCCTGGCCGGTGCCACTGGCGCCGCTTAATGTATTGCCACCGCAGTAGCTGTCGAAGGTGATACGGTTACTTCTGCCGTTGGCGCCGTTTGTGGCACCGCTTTCCCTGTTGCCACTGCCTGTAGCTTCAGTAGTCCCACTATTACTGCTACCTGTGGCACCACTATTTGCACAGTTTTCGTCGCTTTGAGTTTTATCAGAGTCCCTGAAACGTTACATTACAATAAGTATATATTGAAGAATCATTTAACTTACCGTTGACAATTTAGAAGCTGAATAACCAAATGATAGTAAAGTTCTGAATCAGCGAGGTTCCTAATTTGTTTGTTCTTAATGAAATTGTACGAAAACTGACCGTGATGTCATTAGAAACAATCTAGTCTGATAACTAGTGCGATGAAGCGATGAGATGACATGGAAATCGCTTCGAGTATGTTTTATTGGTGTTCCCTACAGAAGAGTAGGTATATGTAAGGTATATGTATGTCCACATAGAATACAAACCGACGCATGCGGCAAGCAGATAAACTGAATGACATTTCTGTTGTTTTGATTCTTCCAAATGTTACAACACACTCAATGCAACTGACCACCGGTATAGATGGAGGTTATAAATGCAAAAAACGAAGTGTTTACGGAAACATTCACCTACGAGGAGAATCCACGGAAGTACTGTCCGGCGACTATTAAAACTGAGTACTGTTACAGGTTTAGCGACCAAAATTTTGTGGGTTCGGAATATTGTGTCCGTGAACTGGGCCCGACCGTTAAGGATGTTTCGGCCAAAATCCTGCACTTAGGTATTATTATCATGACATGGCATCGGTGTAACAAGCATTTTGAGATAAATTTACAATACTTTACGCAAATTTGGACATTTCTTATAACCGTTAATATATTTTACGCCTGGCTCGGATAGATGAGCGTCGGCGTCGTGACAGATTTGATCGAATAATGACAACTGTTTGACGGGTTGTATCTTCTTCTTTGAATTTAAACTTACTTTACGGAGTCTTTATTTGAGCTTTTAGCATTATTTTAAGGTGCAAATTGAGGATTCTAATCCCAGAATCCCAGATCGACAATCGTACGGTACTCCCTGGGCAGTCGATCGCCCCGCCCCCGACCCCGCTCGATATTGCCGTACGGCATTGGCTACTTCTACTACAATATTCATCTACCTACGACAACTTTGTAGACAGATATTGAGATACTGTTAATATTTACTTCCAAACCTGTGCCAAATAAATCCCTAATGTGTTCCTGGTTTTTTAATTTTTTTCTAGCAGTTTGCAGTCCACTCGTTAGTGAAACCTCTTATCAGCACCGACGGCTATAGATATGTACATAAATATTTCGTCTTCGTAGAGACCGAGCACATATAGGTAGGTAACAATGGGTCGATCTTACAATAATCACCACCAGCCTTCAATATCCTACTGCTATGCAGAGGCCTGCCATAAACTATGCTATTGTGGCAATTAAATGTAAAATAATGCAACTTACTTTAATTTTTTGTCTAGTTGAGATGGTACCTAAATCTAATATAAAAGTAAATGAAGTAATTTTGAAAATAAATCAGTTAGGCTTCGACTAACGACAAACAATACACTTCTGGTTAACAAACCTTTTTATATAAAGGTCTTTTATTTTATGATATAATTTTATTAAGTAGGCAGTAGGCATCTAGATATTGCTACATTTTCTTCACCATTTAAAAAATAATAGGTAGGTACTGACAACATATCGCTTTTTTAATGACTACAAAAAACGATTTAATAAATAAAAAAAGGCTTTTACTTAACTACCTAATCTGTGCATTTACCGAAAAAATATTTATGGACTTGGCGGGCTATTTGAAAAAGGAATTAAAAGTCGATGTTTTTTTTTAAGTGTGTTACGTAAATAATACCTTTAATTGTTCATGTGTAAGTGCTCGAAAGCATTAATGTAATAAATGATATTTAGGTAGTTACATAGTAAAAGATTTCTTAAAGTACTTTTCGCAAATTTTCATAACACAGTAATTGGAGTCTTTGGGCGTCTGGAGTTATGGATGTGGCTACAGCAAGCATAAATTGCTACCACCTTATTCAGGTAACCTTGCACTTATTTAGATACATCCTCTAAAATGGCTCTTCGTGTTTTTATTTTAAAACACACTCCAGAAAGATAATTTTCGAAATTTTTCGTCTAAAAAACAACAACTGTTTTGTTTCGCTCTATGGGCAGACGTCATTCGACCATACCAATTAAAACAACATAATAATAGCACAATTTTATTGTTTAAAAAAATAAAACATTAAAATAAAACTATTTTTACGGATTTTATCGCGGTTTTAATTTTGTTTTTTGGTCCCGACGTTTCGAATCCTTTACAGCATTCATGGTCACGGGCAGACTGAGGTGTGAAACGTCTAATTTGAACAATTACTATCAACTACCTTACATTTTTAGTTATTATTTACAATCCGATTCACGCAAAAATGTAAGGTAGTTGATAGTAATTGTTCAAATTAGACGTTTCACACCTCAGTCTGCCCGTGACCATGAATGCTGTAAAGGATTCGAAACGTCGGGACCAAAAAACAAAATTAAAACCGCGATAAAATCCGTAAAAATAGTTTTATTTCAATGACTAATATACGCGTAAGTGATAGAAATCATTATAATATAACATTAATATAAGATCTATAGTGTATATAAAATTACAAAATTTGGCAGAAACCATATATTAATATCGCAATCATTTTTCTATACGCCGAATAGGTTTATTTTTCTCTTCGTTCACTTACTTGCTCTGCTTTTAGCTTTGTTTGAGCAAACTTTGCGTTTTCAAGTGTGTTATTTTGTATATATAAACTTACTTCATGCCTAACTTTTGCACAATGACCCATTCTTCAATTGAGTTATACATAAAAGTTTAGTTTTCAAATATGGGAATTATGGTTGAAGTATACAAAGAGAAACAACATTATTATTCCTGTAAATTAAACTTAAAGACAACACTAACCGCCGCACTCAGAGACGTTAATGATTACTTAAACTAACACTCAGTAAAGATTTCACAAAGGAAATCTTTATTTTATCGTTATAGACAGACAAACAACAAGCATCAAAACGCAACGTCTGTTTATCTATCCGTTTGTGTGCATGCAACTGGAGAATAACATAAACATTAATTATTTACACGTGATTAGTGATTACCCAGTATTTATTTACGTAAAACCTACAAATCGCCTGCCGATAAATCTTTATTGACATCAAAATCAGTACAAAATACCACCTTCAGTCCTTCACTACATTATTCATTCTTTCAATGTTTCAATCATTATATTACTTCATATCATATACTAATAGGAAATGTTATTATAAGTATCACATATCAAATTGCTATAAAAGGTTGTAAATAACAAAATGTAGCTGCAAAACTTAAATATAAAACCTACTATTTGGCTTAACTGAGTAAGTAATATTAGAAGTGTTTATTATATGGTCCAAAGGATATGTTAATATGGAATAGCCAAATGGCTTTATACTTATTTTACAAAACCTAAATATAGTATAGGCTACAACAACAATATTTTTGCGCAAAATATAATAAATGATTGTGACAAGATATATTTTGGCTCCAAAAGGTTTTAGTACAATGTTTATGTTCAAAAATCATAGGTTTGGATAAGCATTGCAGCTATCTGAGCTCCGAAGTAACAGCTGTTAACCTGACATTTGGGTTGCAAAATTAGGGGGATAGCACTCCAGTAGTTTACTAATCTGTGTCGCGGTCTAACAGGCGGCCGCAACGAATCCTTTCTCAAGTTTATCCACGTACTCCTTGCGGCACTCCATGTCGTCCGCCGGCCGGTTGTAGGGTTGCCACACAGGCTCGCCGATGAAGAACCGCTTAGCTTTTATGAAGTTCTGAAATATCATTAAATATTAATCAAATTAAGTATTAATGTTTTTTCTAATACAAGGGTGTTTGTTTTATTTTAAAGAATGGACTGTTTTAATGATCAAATGATTTGATTAATTTTACGTAAGTTAAATTAAAAAATAGTAACCTATTATGAATTTCGTAATATTGCTCCATTTAATTCTGGATTATGTTAGGATTGGTTTGTATAGACATCAACATGAATCATTGTATCCTTCTTCTAATATAGATTAGTGAGTTTTAGTATGGTTGGATTTTTAGAGTACTGATGCTAAATAAGGGGAATAATGAGTGCAGAGGTAACACACTCCAAAACAGTAAACTTATTTACAAAATACAGTCATATTACTTGCACTAAAGGAGCTAAACACTAAGTTGTCAACTAAAATAGAAACAACAATGCTCTCATACTCTTGGCGTGGTGATGTTGTATGAAAATAATGAAGTCTGAAGTGACAAGAGGTGAGTTTTTAAATCAAAGAAGATTGTGTGAAGACTGAATAGCTATTCAAGTACACTAACGTTAGTGTCAAGTGTGAACCGGTGGTAGATGCCGCTGGGGATGACGATCATGTCGCCTGCGCTGACAGCGATGCGGATCCACTGGTCCTGTCCATCGCGCACGTCGAAGTAGCCGGAGCCATCCAGCACGAACCTGGAATGGAGACAATATGTATTTTTATTAAAAAATAAAAATAAATGGTAAATGAGTTCATATACCAATTTTTTTTGTGTTTTACTGCTAGTATTGGTAGATAATGAGTTGCTAATTACAATCCCAAACATTGATAAATACATTTATTAAGTATAAGATTTTGTTCTGTATTTTACTAATATAAACTTTAGTGAGTGTTTGCCATAATTATAATCACTATTTATGCCAAAAAATGACAAGACTCGAATGAGCCTATATTTATAAGCTACACAAAGGGTTGCAATCCAAATTTTAAATACAAAGTGTTCTTGTGAAATGTTAAAAGTTAAAAATTGTTTTAGTCATGTTACCTAATTTCTTCATCAGTGTGCAGATGTTCAGTGAAGAAAGACTTGATCTTCTCCTCATAGTTGGGCAGGCATTCCTTGGAGCAAACCATCTCATCCTCGTAGCTGTACCCTCGCTCTTTCTTCAGCTTGTCCAGCACACCGTCTGTTGTGTATGTGTCCACATTGAGCTGGAATGTCAATCAATGCACTTTAACACGTTGACTGTGCGCATAGCAGACAATAGTTAAACAATCACTATGCCCCATATGTGGGCCATTACACTGTGAAAGGGTTAATATTTCGCACCTTAAGAATGAAAGTGGCTTAACTTAAAATTTTGAGTTAAGCCACTTTAATTCTAAATTGAAGGGCGAGTGTGAATTGAATGGCTTGACTCAACATTTTGAGTTACGTCACTTTAATTCTAAAGGTGCGATTTATAGTTTACTGTATATATAAAATTATATGTGAAAGGCCAGTTTTCGAGGGCTGAAGCTAAATTCATAAATAAGAAATGCTACAGAACTTTTTTATTAAGTTGCGTTGACATTGTTCTTTCCTAGACTAATATTTTATACATAATCCATAAACAACATCATATAGAGGTATTATAAGTTTCTAGTTACTCTTACACATAGACACAATAACTCCAGTAATACATTAACTCTTCTACTTCATCTAAAATCTATACACCCCCATTACACCATTATTGCTCAGTATCAGTAGAATGTTAATACAAAGAAACCGTGTTTAAGTATCTATAGTGATATTAAAACATTGGTATATAACAAAACATTGTCTATATTATATTGACAATGTTTAAACCTATTACACAGCCTATAGTTATTATTATGATATGGCTTGAGGTCAAAACAATGAGATAATACAGCTCTTGGATTTGATTTACACTTTTAGAATACGCGAGATAAATAACTAGGGTTATCTTACAGCAAATGAGAAAAAACCGATTGATAAAAAAGCAATTCAACTTTATACACTACGCAAAAAATATACCTACTTTGAAATATTCGACTCCGGTTTTCTTAAACAAGTCCTCTAGGGAAACAAACTCTGGCGGATTTCTGTGGTGCTCAAGACGCTGATCGTTTTTCTCTTCATCCATGTACCACGCTTGAACCATATTGGAATAATTAATTCGTATAATATTTACTAGACACAATTATTAACTAATGAAATCACTTCGGTTCGCAGTCTTCTCTTGAATCTCTTGTTGTTTGACAACTGACTGACAGTATTTTGGTTGGCCGACAATACTGACAGTGACAGCTGGCATTTGTAGGCGCGTTCAAATACTTTCTATGGTTTCGTTTTGAAATTTACGTTTGAATGATTTTATTTAAACATTAATTTTCAATCGCCAGTGTCCTTAACCTGAGTCTGCTTTGATTTGCCTCTAAGGTCTGAAAGGACGATAGAAAATCGTTATGAGTGGAAATCTGGATATTCTAACTTCAGCTTTAATAGCTTTACTTAGGACTTGAATAAATCGCAGTGATTATGCTTAAGAGGATGACGCACCGCACGCGTACATTATACCATATTACACGTAGTTAATAACATTTATGACGTTACTTGGTTACATTTCGCTCAATAATTTTTAGCAAATATTCAATTCCGGACTGGATGCAGAAGGCGGAGGACCAGGGGTTGTGGCGCAACTTGGGAAAGGCCAATGGACCGCGATAGGCTGAGAGATGATTCGTTTTTAATAATCTTATTTGTAAGAACCTATGATTAAACTTTTAATTTCTATCAATGAACGTCTAGCATAATGATTTAATTCTAGTAGGATATGCAATCTTCATCATTAGGTCCTCAGGCACTAACATCAGCTCATTTATTTAATCACGACTGTAACACCCGAAGGGACACCCCGAGGTGTTGTCCTACATATCTTCAAATTACTTACCGAACATTAAAGTCCCATGTAGTTATTTATTTGTGTGCCATTACCATTAACCTGTACCTTGCTGGACTTGTCGCTTCTGACAACGGGCTACCCGCTTTCGCCGCGTGGCGTGACGGAAGACCCCGGATGGAATTTCGTCTTGTCTTCATATTCCTTCGTCTACAAAGTTGATTCATGTCATATTCAATATTGGTATAGGAATACCTAAGCAGTCGCCGTCGCCGAAATCGGCTAGGATGACATAATCATCATCAATAATACCTATGATAATACCGATATTAATCGTAATCCCTGAGATAAATAAAACACTGTATTGCAAGTAAAAATATATTTAATGATACTAAATTATTACTATATTTTGGCTTATAAACCAATTACACATTACTGTGATCTACATAAATTGGGGGTTTTACGTTTCATTCTACTGCCATAAAATATCCTAGCACCTTGTACTGGGAACTTTATACTTTTAAATTAACTGTTACATTTAAAAACGAATTATTTATCTATGGCAACTATTATAAGTACGGGTTATTATGGGTAGTTTCAAAAACTATTAAAATATGCATCTCACAACACATTAGTATTCTTTAAAGTTAAAGTACATTTAAATGTTTACAAGAAAACTTATTTCTGATAACTCTAATGCCAAGATTAAGTTTTAATTATGCTATTTAGATATATGGCCCATGGTTGAGTGAGGTCTATAGACTATTATATATTACTAATCATTTTTATAATTGAACAGAGTCAGCATCAGCCCTATTAAAGCCTTTAAAACCGGCTGTCAAGGCAAGCAAAGGCATTAGAACTATCAGATTAATATGATCAGATATGATCAGATAATGATAAAATAGGTATTATAAAGACTCCTCGAATAATTCACACGACATTTATTACACATAATTATTAATATATTATCAGAAATATTTATTTACAAACAACATTAAATTTGATATGACTGACAATGGGAAAATAATAGATCGAATATTATAATTGTATGATTTGATAAGTATTAGAATTTGGAGCATTGCCAATAAAATAACAACCAATAAAAATCTAAATCAATGGACGGACAGAGAATCACAAATAATAAAATTAGGCAAGTTAAAATGTTAACACACTATTATTCTTAAAATAGTTAATGATGCTCTGTGTTTAAATAACATTTTTAATTTGTCAAAAGAATTCAAATTTGTAGAATAACAGATATAAGGAAAAAACAGAAATTTGGTGGTAAAATAATGTAGAAGCAACTCATACAAACTCACATACTCAGTATGCAATAAAATGTATGGCGGTAGTTCATAGATAAAAGTAAAATGGAATCTTTAAAGCTATCACACACATAGATTTCCCACGCTTATTTAAAATGATATATTGAGATCACATCCTTATGTCTAAGGACGCCCATTCACGCTAAGATAAGTCGTATGGTAAATACAAGATACTTCATGAATTTACGATTGGTTTTTGTTATACCGTGAATGGGCCGTTTTAACTATGATAAATGAATGATGGTGGATTTATTTGGAAAATTTATAAAGAATAGTAATCTTTAATCTTATATTAGAACCTATAAGTTTATTATAACACTGTATTAAATGCGTGAAAATAGTCTTTCAAATAAATTCTAAAACATACTAAGTAAAATCTGTAAAATGAATTTATAGTTACACTTTCAGTACCTAACTAACAAATACATCTTGATATTAATACTTACGTATATTTAATACAGTGTTATATAAAACTACTCACAAAGGGGAATATACAAAAATATCAAATTTACACATACAAGTATAATCTACTGGGACAATTACTAATATTGTGTTCACACATTACGATTAAAATGCAGAAGCATAATACATTAATATTCACTGCGACATTTTAGCGTTTTGTCTGAACACACTTTTAGGCTGTGGTCTATAATATTTGCTTAACGTAATGTGCATATCAAAAGAAGTTTCCATTTCATATTAATGTCTTAATTAAATAAGATTTTATAAGCTAAGCAGTTCTGTAATTTAAAAATGTTTATCTTGTCTTTGGTCATAAATGTCCTAATATATTTAGGTATGAATACTGACATTTTTAACATTAAAAAAGAGCCTTTATTTTAAACATTAATAAATTACGGGAATGCTTTTAGTGTTTTACTTAACATCAATCTAGATACTTTATAGATACTAGCAAGTTAAAACAAAGTGCGCCAATAAAACCATTATTATAGATATCTTAGAATATAGTTAGAATACATTATATATTATTATCAAGTTCAAATTCTACACACCTCAGCTAACAAATATTAAAAACCACGGTTTAATTAAAAATAATGATTTAACAAAACTATCACATCAATTATTATGTATTTACAAGTTTATGACAGAAACAGATATAATCTAGTATAAATTAATAACTACTTGTATGTATTTATTAAAAATATTAATTATTTTATCTTAATTAAGATTGCATCGTATGAATAACTAGTAAAAAATTATACTCAAATATAGAAAAAAATATGATTCTTGTCATTTAGTTGTATTGTACACGAATGTATGTGTCATACTTGTACCAAATTTAAAATCAACAGTTTATAAAATAAGCGATTAGATAATTTTAAAAGACAACATTTTAATTTCTTGGCAAATTTCTTTCAAAGTAAGTTCTTGGATCAATGAAAAGATTAAAAAATATAGTAAAGGTGTCTCTTCACCTCAAAAATTTTCTCAGTAGACAGGCCGACTAATTAAGCAGCTAAGACCTAATTCCAGATTAGGGTAGTAGCTATGCTATGGCTCTACAAATCATTGTTAAGAGACACTTTTACGTAAAATACTTCAGGAATGTAAAAGGATCTAATTCTAAAAACTGTTGATGAAAATTACAGGTACAACTTGTTATTTTGTTATTCATCTCGGGGTTTTTTGCAAGTCCTATATTTTTTAATATAATACTAGGCCTGTAACAGGTATATATTAAACTTACTGTCATTTGTCAGTATAATTATAGTCTTTGATCAAAATAATGGCCATCAATAATTACAATTCGTGTACTTATAATATTATCTTTTGCAGGCGATATTGGCAACTATCTGTTTTCGGTTTGAATTAACTGGTTTTTGTATTTCCACATCCTTTTAATCAAACAATTTTAAACATAAAATAGGATTATACTTAATAATAAGTATTAAAATCAATACACGAATGTATGCCGTATTTGATCAAATCTAGCATCAAGTCATCTCATCAATTAGTCAAATCAATCCTCCTATCGATTTGTCATAAACTAACTTGTGACGTAGCATAAGCATTCACTATAAAGGTCAATTCAAGTTGTCTACACAAGTCATGTTCAATTCCTGAAGATACCATTATACCATCGATAAAACATTTGAACGTCATGTAATGCAGTAATCTGTCAAATTTGACGTCATCTGTCATGTGATCACAATTTGTCGTATTTGCAGTCAATATCATCAATTCCTTGTCTTATTTGACAGAAGGTACAGTTAGCTTCGTCATCTAGGGCAGTGGTGACGTCACAGGCGCTGTGATCACAGTTTGGTATGTTTGACGGTATCGGTCCAGTAGTTTTGAATGGTCATCGCCTCGAGAGAGTTGAGGAACGAATCGTTGTCCAAGCTGTACATTTCTTCGGAGTTATCCTGAAATTGAGAAAGAAGTGCGTTAGAGCAATCTCAAACTAAAAAACGCAATAGAGCCTGTAGGGGCAACAACTGCAGCACAATATAGCTATACAATTTAGATATGAAAAGTATAGGTTTATGGTAATAAGGTTCATTGAATATTGAGATTCGTATTTAAAACTGATTGTTAACTAATGCTAACTAACTTTAATGAGCTCTGTCCACTTCATTGTTAAGTTTAGTAAAAAGGATTGTATACTTACTCTTATAGTGCTGTCATCAAGATATCCACTGGAATCAGGGTTCGAGCACTTGTCGTTTAAAGTCTGTGGCTTGTTCAGATATCTCCGCCGGTACAGCACGAAGGCCGTGCTCCCCGCCAACGCGGTGAGGACCAGCGCAGCAAACGATATGCCAGCTATAGCCCCCGTGTCCATTCCCCCGTCGCCCTGGTCTATCACCCGTCTAGAAGATTCTATGTTCGGTGGTATTCGTGTCTGCAAAAACGTGGTCTCCAAAGACAACGGCTTTTCAGTTACAATTCTGCTTTCTGCTACATTTCCACCATCATCTTTAACAAAATCTGGTCTAGTCAGATTCCTTTTTTTAGACGCAAATGTTGCGTTCTGCGTTTCTGTCAAGTTACTGAACGTAGGAGCTGTCGCGTTTGCGTTCGTAGTTTGAGTTGAATTGGGACTCATGTCTGTGATGTTAACTGGTGTCCACTGTATGGATGGGTGGACGATTTCATCTGTTACGTTTGTTGCTGTTATGTTTGGATTTGTGATTGTTTCTGGAGGTGTGTCTATAGGCTTTTCTGTTTGGTTGTCTGTGGAGTTAGACGTCTGTGTTGTAACTTGCGTCTTAGTAAAGTACATGGCTCGGCCCTGTCGTTCAGGGAGTCGTCGGTCCAGCTCTGTGTCGGAGCTAATGTGTTGCAGCTCTTCTGACTGGGGCGCTGCGTAGCTTTGCCCGATGCTCGCTGAAACATATAAAAAAACATACCGTTAAAACGTTTCAAGTACATGGGTACGGAGATAGCATGTAGCGAGGTTGAAAACACTGAGATAATAAAACCAATCAATAGATAAAACAAATACCCGTGTTTACAAATTGATTTATTGCGTGAGTCACGAACCTAATTAGTTGGTCATGGCG
Organism: Abrostola tripartita; assembly: GCA_905340225.1. Taxonomy (NCBI): domain Eukaryota; kingdom Metazoa; phylum Arthropoda; class Insecta; order Lepidoptera; family Noctuidae; genus Abrostola; species Abrostola tripartita. The sequence goes on along the minus strand of HG996487.1, from coordinate 2,714,351 downwards.
TTGATGAAACATTATTAATGATTACTTAAAACATTTTCCGCGTTAAATATTTTTGTATCACATGGCATTTTTCAGTAGTTATTTAGAAAACGTGGTCTTTGTCTAGCCTAGACATTCAAACAAAAGCAAATGATGGTTGTACAAAAAAGGAATGTTAAAGCGGAAAACGGCTGACATTAATGAAAGCGGCTATTTACATAAACGTAGGCGTTGTAGCCGGCTAAATAAACAACGTTGTATATACGGTGCAATGGATATAACGCGGCAAAAGTAAATGAAGTATTTGGTTGAGTGCATTGTATTTGCAACTAACGAAAATATAGCTAGCAGCAAATGCATTAGATTTGAATTATGTATGTGCCACTATCATAGCCATTAAGGTTCCTGAAGAAGAAGGTAGAAAATCGTAAGAAAAGACAAAAAAAACTGTATATTTCTTATCACGTCTCAATCTGATAAAACTCTGCATGTTCCGAAAAAACGCAGTTCCGCAGTTTCATTTTTCACACGAACGAATTCTAAGCTACTTAAAGTGATTGCTACTAAAGCTACATAACCTTAACAAACAAGTCGAATACTACTACCTATCACAAGGATATCTATACTTATAATAATACTTCAATAAAAGTATTTGAAATTCGCTTTTCTATAAAGTTTCCAGTCAAAGAATGACTTCAAGAAATATTTCCTCGCCGAGCGGAAACCGAACGGAAGAAAGTAAATCACATGTTTACTGAATTTATGGGGCTACGAAATAAGCAACACTGTATATTTGTATTGTACCTACATTACCGTATAAAGGTCAAAGTCAAATTACATATTAGTTTGAAAAAATAATAATCGGAATATAAAAAATGTGCACACAATGCAACAGTAAACGATTACTATTTTCTATGGAAGCAAGATCATGTACACAATTTTATTAACACTAAAATAAAAACAATTAACGCCGCTACAAACCAGACCAAAGGATTTCTCTTTAGCTTTTAATACTTAGGAATATAATATTGTCGAAAGTTAAATCCGAATTACTAATTCCATTCAATAGAGTAGTATAAAAGGTTCTTCTAATATTAATATGTGGCATCTGATAGGGCTGGCTATAGATAGGGTATAGTACTAAATTAATTATACAGCTTACAGTTATGTACTATTAATATATAAAACGATAATTATCACTCATGAAATTTCTGAGAGAAAGCTTAATATTTGCAATAGTTTATCAACTTCTGACATTTCCAACACCCATAATTTTCCAAAGTTCCGGGCAATTTAGCATTGTATTGAAATATCGATATTCCGTAGAGGTTTTCACCGCATATTTCATAGCCCCGGTATGCCGTAAGGTATGAAACGAAGTGATGCTGAATTTGATTAGGATTCGTCTGTCGGTACGACGCAGACTGGCGGAAATGAAAAGTTAACTGTGCAACTAAACATCAATAAAAAGCAAATAGGGTAATATGATTTTATTAAAGAACGTTTGAACTTTAATTACGTTGTTGTAAAAGCTGTTTCTTTATGAAATAACGAATTATGTAAAGGTAACTTTTTAGTTTTACGTATCAATTTCGATTCTTTCGTTATTTTATCTGCTTCACATTGTATGGTGTCTACGTACTTAAACTTTCAAAGTTTTCTATAATCTTAACATAAATGATAACAAAATAAATTATTGAAGGATTTTGAAACCATCAAACCTAACAACAAAGTATTTTGCCTAACATTTACGACATTCCAAAATCCAGGTTAGCACACGAAGACCACGAAACGAGTTGTAAATAGGTTATAAGATGCAAGACAAGGAAACGGAATAAACACTATGATGTTAGACGGAGAAGGAATGCTAACCTTTATAGGGAGCTTGCCATTTATTAGGCTTGAAATGTCAGGTATTCGTAAGTCTGCGATTGACCTGTTTGTAACACTTCCGCGTGGGAAACCTGGTCCGACAGAATAGTGTTTGTTGAATACAAATATTTTCTAATAATAATATACCTATAATATTGTTTTGTAAATAATGCATTGACATTCGAGCTCGCGAGATAAGACTACAAGATTTTTTTTTAAATAAGCGCAATTGGTTTATGGACTTTAGGGGCATGTGGTCAACATTCGATTTAAACTTTAATAAATAATAAAGTTAAACGTAGCTAAACAGAGTTTATAAAATAAGATCTTTTTCTATGATGATTACCAAGAGCTTATGTCAATATTTTTTCTCACGATTGCGTTACGAGGGTAATTCAACAGAAGGTCAATTATATACTATTCTTGTCTATTTGAATGTTGGAATAACCACAAATACTACGATAAACTATATTCATTGAATGTGGGAGAGGTCTCGCTGTGCCTCATTTATCCACTACGAGGCTGGGTCACCGCGGGTCGAGGTCGGCGTCACCAGCAAAAAGTCGCAGAGAAACTGATACCGTTCAATCCATTCGCCTTGTTTTATCCCTAGTAATGAGAAACGACTGTTTATTCCCCGATAAAGAAAGGCCCAACATTATTTAGAGATTCTGTAGGGTAGTTTGTCTGTAATAAGTTTCTTAGGGTACGACTTAGGGACTTTGGAAAGATGGGAACTTTTGGAAATTACATTATTTAACTGGTATAGGGGTGGCGTTTCAGAATTATTCGGAAAATTTGTCGTTTGTTCCGAAATTCAAGGGATTCTAAATGTCTGTTTTGTCTCGGGAAATTACGGTACGGAGGTATTGTTGCAGTTTATGAGTCAGTTGTGTACTGTGTCTTCTAATACATAGAATTAAAGCCAGTCTAATAATATAATACCGGAAGGCAGTCGGTCCATGTAGATAGAATATTGGTATCCTTTCAGCTGCTTCCATAATAATGTAAGCCGACCTTAAAATGATTGAAAAAAGCCTGTCATATTGCACATAATAATGTATCAAAGGATAATAAGCAGCCATATAATAGAATCACGACATTGATTATTTGATTCTGTGATTTTAATGATACTATACCAGGATCTTTATTTTCTCATCTGACATCCCTACACTCGGAAATAGTTAAGGTTTTCTTTCGTGATTTGTTAGTAGGTATACTTTGATGAACGCTGGCTGTCTACCCAATAAAGTTACTGAAAGGTACGAACAGGCTCTCAGATTTATGTGTTTCGTATTTGTTCTCTTTTTCTGTGTCTCAGATAAATAATAGATAGAATTGTAACATTGTTTTGACATTTGGGCACTATATTATTATTGACCTCATTGTCTGCTTTAAGTTTTTGTTTACTAAGATATTTCTTTTTCATAATATAAGTAGCTTATTGTCAGTTTGGACCTCGGATTCCCGTGTTTTTACATCGTGAAATGTTTTATTTCGATTTGTTTTTTCTGAGTCAAGCTTTATACTAAAGAAAATCAGGTTCTTCTGCTTACCCTTCTGCAGAATACGGAGATATATTATAATTACCATATCGTGATCATTTAAATTTTATTAAATTATCACAATTATTATCATAATTGAAATTTCGGGCGTTATCAATTAAGCCGAAATGAAATTTAATTAAGTTGGGTCTAAATGAGTTACTCGAGTAGTTAATCGAGGCTATAAGGTCGGGCCTGAAAGGCCTCTAACCAGGTCAAAATATATCTGAAGAATTTACAAATTCCCTAGATATTCATAGTTAAGCCTACTTCGTTATTTCTAATACAACTATTTGCCTAAAACATCACAATTATTGAAGCGTTTTGATTCTATTATTGCAAAGTTATTAAACTCAAACCACGCAAAACTAATATTGAACAAAACAACAAATACGTTTTAATTAACGATACAACAGCTTGTTGTTTGTTATTCGCTCGAAAGGGTCTTTCGACCCTCAAATTGGTTCGAAAGCAATAATAACAAGTTCAAACTAACATCTGCGTTAAACGTTTAATTATTTGGGAATGCGGCGTCATTACTGCCTGTTTAAACTACGTATAACTGTCAAACACAGTTCTATTTAAAGGTATGGTTTAACAGAACTAATAAGCGACTTTCATAGAATTATAATTGTAGTTTTACGTTAAGTGGAAGCCTCGTGCCTCGTGGTCGTTGCGAAAGTAGGATTTACAAATAGAAGCAACCTACTTTAATACGTTTTAACCGACATCTAAAAGGAGGAAGTTCTGTGTTCGTCTGTTAAATATGGTACAAACGTTGCACCTGACTGAGGCTGGCTTAAAAACAGAAGAGATTGACACAAGAAAAGGAGGTCTACCTAGCACTGTGTGAAGTCAGGCTGTTGTGGTGATGTTAATGTTAACATGGAAACTAAAACATTTGGACACCAGTCATCTGGCAGAATAGGTATAACTGAACTAATTACTAATTTGTCAGCTTATTGTACTTCATCACCATCAGCCTATCTTAGTGCACTGCTGGACATAGTTGTTTTAAAAAAAACATCGCCCCACACTAGGAATTTCTTCTGTATTGTGGGTGCGTTTCACAGTTTCACAAACATGTAATATCACATACACAAACACCCAGACTCGGGACAAATATCTGTGGATCGCACAAATTCTAGTCCCGTGCGGGAATCGAACCCGCAACCCTATATTATATTTTATTGCTCTTATAATATTAATAAGTCTTACATTTATTGTATTTATGGCAAGCAGGGCATAATAAGGAATGTTCCTTACAAGAAAATCGGCCAGATTTGAGACCACCGAGTTCAATTATAAACCTACCTATATACCCAACCTCAGAATACAGAACAAACCAGAAGCCGTGAACGCACACAAAAATGACACCACACCAATTACGCCGAAGTAGGGTAATTGAACGATTTGACATTTAGTTCACAAAGATCGCGCGCATCGCTGGAACGTTTTACACGCTGCACATTTAATTCAATTATGCCGAGCTGCGTAATGCAAATGTGCAAAACTGCGGACGGAATTATACAAAAATATGTTAGGATTATATTTAATTTGTACATTTCACATAAATATGTCCTTTTATTTAAATATTGAATAATTTTAATTGTAGTGATTGTTAAATAAAACCAAGCGGCCATTTTGTCAGTGTTGCAAGTATTTGGTTGAGAGTTTACCCCACGATTTTTTATTAACTAATTTTTGCACAAATTTCTAAAAGGAGAACGAACTATGTTTTTGTGTGCGTTAGGTGTTGAGTTTGATTACCAGTTTGAGCACTGTCATTGGATAGCAATACGGAGTCTAGAATTGTATCTAGTCCATGCCAATAGGCTCGCCCCCTATTACGCGACTGCACTTCGTGTATGCATTAAGGTATTAATATTATTAAATGTATTGACCTCACCTACATTTATTTGTCCTATTGGTCCCAGAACCTATAACATAAATTACGAAATGCGGGTATACTATATACCTAATGCCTTTTAGAAATACAGTTTATAAGAATACCCATTTGAGAAAAATACAGGCGTAATGTCATATCATGTTTATTGGTAGAATTCCAAACTATTGCATTATAATATCTCTTTTTTAAATTAAATATATATAATAACCTCTTATAGAAATCATAAAATAACAATACCCAAAACATCGTCATTTACCCCAGAAGTAGTAACTGCCATTCTTAACCTAGCTACATTAAGCGGGTGTAAAGTGGCGGCAGGGGGGAGCGTACGTATTGTTGATGGACACAGTGCACATAAAGGAAAAATGGCTGAACGCGGGGCCTGTGTACCCAACGTATATTATGTATTAGCAAAATTAAGTTTTCTAGAAAGTACAATAAACTTTTTCCGGCGTGGCGTATATTATTATCATATTATATTCTAAATAAGCTTCAACTCTCCCTATATCTCGAAGAAAATGTTAATTAAACAGTAACAGAGGATTGTTTTATCTAGTTATAAAGTTGTAAAGGTCTGATGAGTTTGTAATTGGTTGTGAAACACGAGACACTTAAAGATTTTCAAACAATATTGATGGATGGAGTGTACTTATCTTTGTTGATATCGAGTAACATCGACTAAGCTCGTATGCCATCTTCGATAGCTTATAGAAATTGAGTCGACTTTGCCAATAACATGAATGGGTGTAAAATTGGATCTAATCTATATACATAAATAATTTTAAAAACATATGAAAAAGACAGAAATCTTATAGATATTCCGGTTTAACTCACGTGTGTATTCGGAAATGTCCGACAAGCGGCTTGGCCCGCAACTCTGCCGCGTAACCAGCTTATGAATAAGGGCTCCGTTCGAGTTCGAAACTAGTCGGGCATTCTCGAATACACACGTGAGTATAACCGGAATGTATAGTAAATCATATGGATAACACTCACGAAAATTATTATAGAAAGACAGAAATCGTTTATTCAAAATTTATTTTACGTAATCCACATTACGTAAGACAGTCCCTAAACTTCCCACTCATTACATACTGTTGACGTGCTTTATACAGCTGGGCATAAATAACGAAAACCATTCCGGCAACAATCTCCTTTATGTAATGTATTCGCAAACAAGTTAAAAAAACGATTATTTACAGTATAATGTCAACTGGAGAGTGTTTTAAGTCAACAAAAATGTGGTATTACAAAGTGCCCTAGAAAACCTAATCCAGTTGAGTGCGCGTGTGAAAACATACGGGGTAGAAACACCGGCGCTACCGCTCTAAAGAATAATTAATCTTTGTACTGAAAAATATTATTTAGCTTCAACTAGGATAGGTATAATAAATAAGAAGTTTCATAAGTTTTTGTACTAAGTTCTTTAAGTAATTATAATGTTTATATGAATGCAAAAGGTTTACTGTATATTTGCTAGCCAATCAGAGTGCAGAAACATCTAAGCTTAGTTTTCTTGCTGAATGAAGGAGAATGAAGAAATGGAAAATGAAGAAGAATCGAAGAAATATAGAATTCAATTGGGGTTGAATACAGAGAACACAGTATACCTAATATTATGTCTAACTTAATATTGGTAATACTTTGAAATTTTTAAATGATACGTAGACAATTCACGGTTGACATGAACTTAGGACCATGTAGTTACGAGATTAATTACATCGCCTAGGTAACGTTACAGCGGTATATTATTATCTGCCTAACTTGCCAGGGATGTGCGCATAATTATGATTACACATCGGTTAAAATACACATGTTACAGCATAGAGGATACGCTTCATAACTGTAATCTGAATGAACGCTGCGTTTAAGAGCACACAGGTGAGCCGTAAAAAGTTGTGAATTCGAGAGAAGCGCCATTTTTGCCGCAATATAGAGCAGTTGCGGCCAACTAGTCTAAGAGCTAAGTTTTTTATTTTTCACACTTCACACAACGATTTCCTTTTATGATTTTGGCATGTTTAATGGCCTACGAAAGATAGATCTGAACACAGTATTCGGCTGAAGGCGGTGCTCTAACCTATTTTACTTCAGACAATCGCCATATTTTTTACCGCTACTGACAAATTGCTTTTAGAAGGTCTGAATAACAGTGGCTATACTTGAGGAAAATAGGGCCACCTTACGTAGGCATTCCTGGTGTTTTTTTCTGTAAGTAGTTAGGTCGAGTTCAGGGTAATAGGTATATTTACCATTAAATATATAAGGCATACATTGGGTAAGGTGTCAAATTAACAAAGTATGTTCGAACTCGAATTATATATGTATACCTATCATTTCCATACTATAAAATAAAGTTTTACATGAGAACTTTAGTTTCAAATAAAATAAATGTAACGTTACCGTCTTTATTCTTAAGCAGCTCTCCCAGTACATTTCCACATAACTTCTTACGATAACTGGATCACTAACAAGATTAAAATGTGTGTCTCCACAAAAATAGAACTCTTGGTAAGTTCAATTATAAGGGCTGGCACACATTAGCAGGTGGGAGGCAAGCTGCGTCGTGTACATAATATACTCAGTAAAGGTTTCCACACCTTTACTTTATTATAAGTATTCAAATGACACTTAGGGCCTGTGTCACCATCTACAAGTAAAAGTGTTGAAAAGTTACTTCTTGATTAACGCTAATCGGCAAGTAAAAGTTACGAGTCTTCTATCGTATCTTAGTTACAGGCCAGTTTATCCCCTGATTAATGTTACTCAGATATGTTATATTCGTATGAGTAGATACGGGTGACTTTAAGTGGCGGTTAGTCTACTTGATACTTTACTTGTCGATGGTGAAACAGACCCTTAGACTTCGAAAAATTTCGACCATATTCGGTGAGAGCATCTTAGGTATTTCTGATGAGAGAAAAAAAAAACATTTATTTTAATTAAAAGCGTTTATTTCACTGTTCAATATAGGGGTTTATTAATCTTAAATATGTTATTTAAAATTATAAGCAATATGAGTAGAAATATTTCAATTACTGGACAATTGGTTTACGTTAGATTTCAAAAATATAAACTATATTTTATGGACACAACAATAATATCAATGTAGGTAGTTAGGTAGGTACAAAGTAGTTCTTATAATTCACGGCAAGTTAGTACAAACAGGCGCACTCGTTCCATGCTTGCAAACTCTTTGCGTTCGTTGGGAGGAGCGAGCTTGGAAAACCCGGTGATGTGTGCGCATCCTAATGATATCACAAAACTTGCTGAAGTAGGTCACACCGTGCGTTAAAAATAAAACGAATAAACGATATTGTTTGCCTTATACTTTATATTATTTTTAGATTTAAATCGAGGAGTATGATAAAATGGAGAATAATGCTACATTGAGGATTTTCATATTTATTTAGATCTGTTTTATTGTAATTCACAATGACAAGTGTTTATTCAGAACTCTATTTTATCGAACGCTTTTTGTTTTTTTTTTTGTTGTACTCATTATATTTTTTTTTTACTTCGTTAAACAGAAGCGGTTCAGTATAGATAGCACTGATAGACGAGTGGTATAACCGTTGGACTGCTAAAAACGGTGAAGGAAAACATCGTGAGGAAACCGGCACACCTGAGAGATTTTTCAACGGTGTGTAAAGTCATGTCAGAGGCCTACAGGCGGCTTAAACTCTGACACCAGGTTGTTCATAACTATACAATAAGAAGAAGAATAGATGAAACAGTCATTGCATTCATGACTTTTATCTATACAGTGCATTATTATTATCAAGTCATGCTTTAACTTCCCTGATTGACTATTTAATAGAGCTCGTCCCATACTAAATGAAACCTAAAACTACCATAATAATGTCCTCCTGACCGAATTTCGGTCACGGCGGCCTGTCTCAGCTGAGACTAGCCATCTGCGCAGGAGATATTATAGTGCACAAGTATGCGCGCAGACACAGGTGCACTCCCTATTCCCTCACTCTCATAATCCGATAGGACGGTAGACCGACACGACCGGAGAGAAATCAGGCGCAGGACCAACGGCTTAACGTGCCTTCCGAAGCACGGTGGGGTCTCGACATGTGAAAATGGTCACCCATCACAAGACTGACCGCGGCGAGCACGGCTTAACCTCGCAGATCGACTGACCTGCCGGGTAGCGGCATAGCTACGAGCCCCACAAAAAAACTACCATTAGCGAACATTGGTACACCCATACCGAATATAATTAGATAATAAGTGCACACTATAGAGCGATGCTACACATTTTATATAATGTATAAGTCTATTATCCGCGTTTTGTCATAAATTAAGTTGCAACGATGAAAGCGACAGGCGTTAGTAGTATTATTACATAGATGATATAACCGGACTTACTGTACCGATGTAAACGACCAGATTAATAGCGCATCTCCATGTAATTATAACGATTTACATGTAATGAGTAACGTAATTGAGCATTTTATAATAGAAAATTACGTGTTTCTAAGGTAATTCATGTTAAACTGGTATCCGACCTCGTTTTAAATTTGTCTATACACCCATTATTCTATAAAACATAACGTTATCTTTATAATGCTTCCGGTACAGACAAGATTCTTTATTTTTCCGTTTAAAGTCGTGAAAGACAACAATGTTACAAGTTAATTATTTAGCAAAACTAATTAGCAGTTTGTGCTCTCATGAGCTTTTCGTTCAACATTCATTGCCGTGTGGTATCCGGCTAAGAATTGACCACCCCCTTTCCTCCCGTGGGTGTTGTGAGAGGCGACTAAGGGAAAATTTAGCAGAGATGGGCATCAGCGTCTTCTGTAACTTGACCACCAACACTGCAATTCCCAAGCTACTTGCCAAGCGTGAGGATTATGCCCCCCCTCCCTTCTAAAACGGGGACGCCTTTGTTCAACAGTAGACCTCTTTCGGCTGATGATGATGATGATGAGCTTCGGTTATAGTAACGTAGGTAGGTACCTATTTAATATTTTGCAAAAAAATTACAACTTGACAGAGCAGATTTCGAATTCCGACTTCTTTAAGATATTATCATCTTCTCAAGCACGAAGTACACACATAGGGAAAACATATAATATATCACGACTACTGCTGACTGCCCAAGGGAAATACGGCGCGATGATCTAATACTTTACGTGCAAATGTGAGAGAACATCGTAACACATAAATAAACATTCAGTCGCGTTACTTCCCTGTTGTGGTCGTATATCCGCTTGTTTTTTTGATGTCACATTAACTAGAGCCATGGAACGTAGTGTATTATTGTTTACTTATTTCTACGTTATATTTTCATGAAAAACAGCACAGCAATAGATTTAAAAGGAGTCTTTAAGTGAGTGGTAGGTAGATACATAAGTATTTAGTCTGTAAAGGCTTGCAGTTTTGTTTGCCGCACAATATACTAACAGCAAGATACTCTTCAGATACTGTAGATACCTACGCTAGGCATAAAGGTAAGTTTTGTGACATAAGAAGGAACTGAAGTAAGAAACGTAAATGTATTTTTGAAACGATCTCTTATACTTTTTTTTTATTAAGATTTTACCTTCTGTATTCAACAGCAAAAGATTTCTAAGCAAGTGGAAAGGTACTTATAGGACATTCAATATTTGAAACGTTCACATCTGAGGAACCTTACAAGCTAAAAAGATTTCATACGCTAAATTCACGTAACATCCTTGAATCAGTAAAACAATTCCATTTACTTCAAGCCATGATTAAAGGTTTTCCCTTAAATAAATTGCTGGAAGGAAAATACGTGGAACGATAATAGCTGGAGAGGTTAATCCCGGTCATTACAGTACATTAACGTTATCAGTATAACACGGTGATTTGCCTAATCACTGGGCTAGCACACTGGCTATTAAGGACGTCGTACAACGACTCCTGCGAATGTATTGCGTAAATAGATTAAATGGAGTTCGAAGATGTGGATTTAGTACTTATTTGTATCTACTGTGCTATTATACCTAGGTTTAACGGGACTTAGATTTGAAATACTGTAGACAGTTAAAACATAAGTCAACAATGTCAAAGAATGCCTGCCTTCCTCATTACTACTAAGTACAGTCAGCAACATAATTATGTAGCTTAACATGTTAAGAAACATTATGGTAATTATCTGAAACAATAAAAAAATATGGCAGTCGTGTTTTTCATTTTTTTTACTATATTTTTTTATATGTTTCATTTTTTTATAGCCTATGTTACTCGCGATAGTATAAGGATTCTAACGACACTCAATACATCAAAATCGGTTCAGGCATTCAGAAGTTATGGTGGAATAAAGAAACTCACATACATACATAGATGAACCCTGAAAACATTACACTCCTTTTTTTGGGCAGTCGTGTAAAAAACATTAATTCAAGTTATTATTTCAAATTATAGGAGCGTCCAAATTATAATCTGAGGATATTTTAGACTTTTTACTAGGTAAGAAGTAGATCTCCAATGAATGGTAGGTATATTTAAAAATTTAATTGTTCAGCTTCAAACAAAACTATCGATAACAATAGCCCTCACATGTGTCAATTGTTTTTACATATAATAAGTACCTATATTTAAATACTTTGGTTATCTTATCTCTCTTGTAGCCGTCGTCGACCGTAAAATCAAAGCCCATAAATATTGCTAAACGGTCGCCTATTGCTGCGTAGTTTTAACGGCAAGACACTATAATCACGTCGAAATGTGATTTTTACTATTCTTCCAAGTGCAAATGCGAGATTAACTCTGTCTGTCCCAATGAGAGAGAATTGCTTAATTAACCAATTGTTATTAAAATTGGCATCGGAGTTACTAAAATCGGAAGGATAATAACTTTTCCTCGAAAAAAACACGATAAAATTGTCTACGTAGACGAAGTCGCGGGCTGGATCTGGTTAAATAAAACGTAACTCAGTCTGAATCGCAGCGACCCAACTAGATCGTGTGAAGGGATATAAGAGTGATATGTAGGACAAATCCTCTCTCATGAATACAAATGACAGGCGCCTAAGTAATAACTGTGATCGTGGAAATAATCACAGGTTATCCGGGATCGTAAAGTGTGAAAATTGTTTGAGATAAGGCATACAAAGAGCTCAATATTAGATGAGGAGACCTTACTGCATCATACAACAGCACTTACACTACTATTGAGTTCTTGAAAATGTTGTCTAGGTAGATAATGTTCACTTTGGTTAGAGCTTAAATCACGTTTGGTCATTTCAGGAGATTGTCATGTCAACGTTAGTCCTTAGAGATTTGTTAACATAAAAAGGCTATTTTTTTAAAACTGTAACCTGTATGAATCAGTTCTGTAAACAAATCACAGTATGACAGCAAGAAATACAATCTTGATAAAGTCTTCGTACAAATAACACAGGAAGTTATGGAAACCATAATACTTATAGTAAGTAAGACAGCTCACACTATAGTACCTACCTACTGAATCAGTTAGTACATACGCCATCATAACAAATAACGTACACCGAAGCGCTGACAAACGCTCATTGTATTACATCGGTTACGGCATGCGAAGATGAAATATGAGACGGTTAGCAACACGCTTCAGTGGCTACTGGCCAGCGTTCTCTGAACCAGATTGATCAACTCAGAGTAAAATGATCGAATCATTGACACATTGCATGTACACAACGATTGGAAATAGTAATTAGATTGTGTTTAGTTGAAAAGAAATTGTTGGTGACGATCGATAGATCTTGCATCACTTGTTGGATGAATGGTGTAAAAGAGTTTGTGTAATGATACACTTTTAATCTGACTTCGTTTACTGGATAGCCAGCCTTGCTTTCAACCTGGTGATTGGCTGACCTGAACTATAGCATGAACAATTGTTATTTTAAAGCTTGGTGATACGATATAAGAAGAATGGGTTTGATAATGCCAGTACAAAGTGTTCGAAGAATCAAAATCTACTTCTGGAAATAGCTCTCAATTACACTTGCCCCAGTCCTTTGTCCCAGTATTGATCGACAGTTTTTATAACGACCACCACTTCTAATGCTTTACTCGTGTTCTCACTTGGCCGCATGTCTAGGACAGTTCAATTACAGTTCCATTATGGCTTTTAATGGTTCTTCCCTTTTGAACTTTCGTTCACTGGCGGTTCATTCTTATATTCCTACTTTTCCAAAGAGGTAATATATTTTATCAATTTATTTATTCTTTTACAGTGTACATTATTTATTACATTATTTTACAGAACCCCTATAGTTTGTATATCTTAGTTTAAAACTTACACAGCAAACCTAATATCGCATCACCGAAAACAATGGTTGGCAGAACGATTGTGCGGTCATTTGCACTATATCTTTTCGACCGGCGCTAATCCATCTCTGTCGTATTCAACTGGTCATCTTTTTATACTCTTTGGTAGCATAATCTAGTAGTTATAAATAAACATTAACAAGTGACTAAAAGCGGGCGTGAGTAAGCAATGAGGAGCATTGACCTAGCTCACAAGACTGCACAAAATTATCTGCACATTTGCAGTTAGTGAACACGAGCTTAATGGAGTCACTGAGCGGAATGAATGGCTGAAAATGTGACTGAAGATATTCATAGTTATTATGAGAATTTATTAATGGATGAGCAATCTTTCGATTAAGTATCTGTAAAAAAGCCTTTTATGAAAGTGAAAAATAGTACCTACCATAAATTCATCTGTTAGATACCGTGAAAATTATCATAACTGCAGATATACCGAAAGTTTAAGTTGAAGTAAATACCTAGGGCATGACCATGAACATATTACCTACCGTTTATTAATTCCCATTCTGGAACATGATTCTAGAGGATCACTCTTGAAGATCGCTATCAATAAATCAGTGTAATCAATTATTTATTTTATAATCCAACAACGACTAGCGGCCGATGAACCTTTTAAAGCCTGTTTTAGGTCCTTTTAATGTGAGTCACAAACAATGACGAAATTGGAAACAACTGATGAGATGTTAGATACTGTGCTAATCAATATTCAGTAATCGTAGTTTCACAAAAAGGCGACTAGACTACTTTAAACGATTGTCTGTCGAAGCACAATAATTCACTAAATAAATTGGACCGATTTATTCAAATTCAATTACGTATACCCTATTAAACAAAATGATGATATTGTTCGTTTTTTTGAATAATAATTTACGAATTTCTCTTGAATCGTGAGTGCATGAAATATCACATACATAAACACCCAGATTCGAGACATATGCCTGCGGATCACACAAAATTTTGACCCGTGCGGGAATTGAAATCAATTGACTTTTATTTATTACCTACACTGCCTACAGGTTAGAATGGGTATCGGGAGTCCTCGATGAAGGACTGAGTTTTGGCATGTTAAATGCCCGGCTATGGTAATAGGCTCGCCCCCTATAACATAACTGACAAAATGTAGGTGCACTATACACCTCTGCCTGCCCCTTCGGAGAATACAGGAGTCATGTTTATGTAATGGATTTTGGCAGCCCTTGCGAGGGAGAAAAGTGGGGAGGCCAATCAATAATACTTGAAGTTAGGTGAACATGCAGCCTGTATGGAAGGGGCGTTAAGTAGGTGACATATGCGGCCTTTCTAGGAGTGAAGCCTTTTATACTAAGCTGTCATTCGCTGACTCACACGCACGCAGACAGGTGGCGATTCATTCAAGGTCGATCATAAAACATTTGTATCACATTAACACTTATTACATTGTGGGCTGTATGAAAAAATCCGCCTAGTGATCTATTGTATCTAAATTACTGCCTCTTTAGACCAGTGGTGGTTACGAGCGATTGCTGATCTTGAAGTCTTCGGTTTGGGCAGAGTTATTGGTTTTTTTATAAGGTATTTTTTACTAGCTGCGGCGCCTGGATTTGTACCCGGTTACTGGCAATATGCTCGCCCGTATACATTGGGACCTATAACATAACTGGCGCAACGCACCTCATCTATGTGTTTTAGGCCATGTCAATATATCTAATCTATGTATATTAGAATTTAAATAACATATCCTTTCACAGCTAATTCAAGTGAACTACCAACCAAACTAATATGAGAAGTGTCCTCAATATGAAAGGTTCTGCAGTGGCGTATCCCCCAGTGGCCACATCTACATAAGTCAGACGGACCCCAGATAGTTAGAAGGACGTTCCGAACTTCTAACTATCATCTGTATGTCGTAGGAGCCGCTGTTGAATTAACTTAATGATCACGAGAACTATGAATGGCGACAAGCTGTCATGTGCATGATATACTCATTAGTACAGGTACCACCGTTCCCCCTTTTCCTGTTATGTTCTCTTTTTTCTTTTTAATTCTATTTGTGTGAAACTACTGTTTTTTCTGAAAATAAACTTTTATTATTATTATTATTATTATTTTTGGAAACATCTTTTCTTCACGGCGAACCGGTTAAACTGATGGCACGGGCCTTGGCCAAGTGTTCATCAGTAAAAGTAGTAGAAATATTAGGTTGGTGCTATCGGTGCTGTACTAACGCGAGAAGAAAGCAAATTGTCTGGCTCACATTGGAGGAATTTTCTTACCAGTCTGCATGTATTTAAAATTGCTGCCTTCTGCATTAGGTGGTAGGTGTTCGAAGGTAAGTTTAAAGTGTTAAGTGACTGGTGTAGTGATTTTGGTATTACTCCTGTAGCGGATAGCACCACGGGGACTATTGTAACTTTCTGCAGATGCCAAATTCGGGTGATTTCATCCCTAAGCTCAGTGTATTTAGATAATTTCTCGGCTATGGTGGTCTGCAAATTATGAGTATTTGGCACCGCAATATCTATTAGGTATCCAGTTTTACTAGTTTTATTAATAAGCGTAATGTCTGGTCTATTAAAATGAACAGTTCTGTCAGTAAGGATGGCTCGATCAAAATAGAGTTTAGTAGTGGAATTTTCTAGAACAATCTGGGGGATATACTTATAATAAGGTACTACGGAATCTATAAGTTGATATTGGTGCGCAAGTTTCTGGTGTATGATGTTAGCTACTTGATCGTGTCTATGTTTGTAGTCACTCTGTGCTAATGACTTGCAAGCACCTGTTATGTGTTGTATAGTCTCAGGGCAACTATAACATTTTCGGCATGTGTCGGTAGCTAAATTCTTAATAATGTACTTTCTATAGTTTCTTGTTTCGATAACCTGATCTTGTATGGCTAACATAAATCCTTCAGTCTCCGGGAAGAGTTCACCTCGACTCAGCCACGCGTTCGACGCCTCTTTGTCGACATTAACTTGGCAAAGGTCTTGGTGATGTCTTCCATGTAGAGACTTCCGGCTCCACTCTAACATTTTAGCATTGTTGTCAATCTGCTTTTCGTTATTCTGTTCTGTTGAGTCTTTCATGTTAAGTGGTGTTAGCTTTTGGTCGTTTTTTACAATTAATTTGTGTAGTGTGGATGATTCAGATTTGGTAAAGAAATACTGCCTAAGTGTAGTTATCTGTTTATTGTGTAAATTACAGATGTCTATTAATCCTCTGCCTCCCTCTTTTCGTGGTAGAGTGATTCTCTGTAAACAAGATCTGGGGTGGTGTTTTCGGAATTTAGTCATAGAGGTGTTTATTTTACGCTGTAGATCTTTTAGGTCGGATTTAGACCAGTTTATTATTCCGAATGAATATGTTAGGATGGGAATAGCAAAGGTGTTGATTGCTTTTATCATATTTCTAGAGTAAAGATTCGATTTCAAAATAATGTTTAAACGGTGCTGGAACTGCTGTCTTAATTTAGATTTCGTTTCTTTATATCGAATCTGTGATGACTGGCTGTATCCTAAGTATTTATAAGTGTCTTGTTCATCTAAAGAATCTATTTGCTCTGATGTGGCTAAGGTGTAATGGTGCTGATAATTCTGTCCTGCCCTAATAGAATTTATTTTGCATTTATCTATGCCAAATTCCATTTTAATCACGTTCGTGAACTGTTCCGTTAAATTAGCTAGTTCATAAAGTTCGCTCTCACTCTTCGCGTAAAGTTTTATGTCATCCATATAAAGTAAATGATTTAATTTAATATGTTCTGTGAGTCCTTCATTTCTGTAAGTGAGAGGTATACCAAGTGAAGTTGAGTTTAATATTTTAGAAAGCGGGTTTAGAGCAAGACAGAACCACAGTGGGCTAAGAGCATCTCCCTGGAAGATACCTCTCTGAATTTTTATTGGATCTGTTTCAATCGTATCAGTTGCAGTAGTAAGTTTAAGCACAGTCGTCCAATTGGCCATCATGGTTTTAAGGAAAGATACTACTTTTGGGTGTATCTGATACATTTCTAAGACTTTAATCAGCCACGAATGAGGGACAGAGTCATAAGCTTTTTTGTAGTCAATATACATGCTATATAGGTCAGTTTTGGTTTTGTGAATTTTATTTAGAATAACGGAATCTATGACAAGCTGTTCCTTGCAACCTTGGCTAAATTTACGACACCCCTTCTGTTGTTCTGCCAGGATGTTATTAGCATCTAAATGTTGATATATTAATTCAGACAGACAGGATGTCATAACTTTATACAAGGTTTGCAAACAAGTGATGGGCCTGTATTTAGCAGGATTAGATAGATCGTTAGGATCTTTTGAAATCATAAAAGTAGTCCCTAATGTTAAATAATTTGGTATTAAATTGGGTTCTTGAATAAATTTATTGATGAAATTATGTAAATAACAATGAACTGCTGTAAATTTTTTGTACCAGTAGCTGTGAATATAATCAGAACCTGGGGCTTTCCAGTTATGCAACCGGGAGAGTACCTTCTGAAATATTTGCGGTGAGATATTTTCAAAAATCATAGGTTGGGTATTTTCGCTGGTGTTCGCGATTTCTGCCTGTATCCAATCAGCTTGGTCGTTGTGCTGTATTGGGTTCTCCCATATTCTTGACCAGAAATTACGGAAGGCACCGGGCTCTGGATTATTAGGTACATTATTGTTTACGTTACTTTCCTGAACGTTGGATGTTGCTTGTCTAATACTACGATAAAAAAGTTTTTCATTGTGATTAAATTGAAAGTTCTGTTGCTTCCTAAGGGTACAAGCATTATATCTCTTAAGTCTACCTACCAGGACTAGAAGTTTTTGTTTCAAAGTGTCTAATGTGTGTATAGCTTGTGTGTTGGGTTCTTCATGTATGGTGTGGGTTTTATATTGACTGATAATATTCCTTACATAATTGGTTATTTTTCTACTTGTGTTACCGTTAACAAATTGTGTCACTCTACCTATCTTACATCTAAGGTCACTAATCTTACGTTCTAAGCGTGTTTGCCAATTTGGCTTATATTCTTTTCTAGTTTGCCTAAGATTATCAGATGGTTCAAGTGTAAGCTTTGTACCGTTTACTTTAGCTGCAGTCCATGCTGCACTGTATATAACGGTTTGGACCGTGAAAAACTCAGTGTCAGTATTAATGTTTTCTGGTATAACAACTTGATTTAGATAACTAATAATTCTAGCTAATCTTTTGGATGGCTTTTGCTTGGGAATATATATTCTATCAGTTGGACCCGTGTTTTTATAAAAAAGAAAAGCCTGTTGGAACGTTTCATCTATCTCCGCGTGTCTGTTTTGTGTGACTGGTGGAGGAGATTCTGTATTAGGTGTTATTTGTATATTATTTAGTGGTAGTGTATCAAGGGCAAGTTCGTCTGTAAAGCTATCATTAATTTCAATATTATTATTGTTGCAGTTAAGTATAAGAGGTTCACTAATAAGTTCACAAGAAAAACTACTAATATTATTACTTTGCCCCAGTTCAACGGATACTTCTAATTTTAACAAGTTTAATCTTTCATCACTAATATATTTATTTTTTAATATTGCTCTTCTCTGGTCGGCTATTCGTTGCTCACTTAAATGAGCAAGTGCAGGGTATCTACTTACAAAGTCCTCATGCATGGGTTTTCGATATGCAGTTTCATTTACGCCTAGAGATGTTACTCTATAGTAGGCCCGCATTATAGCCTCGTTATATTCATTAGTCCATCTCATACGAACCTGTGTCGTGTTATTTATGTTACTTGTTACCAAAGATTGTGTTTGTGTTTGTGTAAAATGCCCAAGGGCCTGTGTATGTGTGTTTATATGTATTTGGTTAAGTTCTTCTCTAACTTCTTTTTGTATCTCATCTATTGTTTCTTGTGGCAAAAGTTTATTCCTAATAATTGCCCTACGCTGGTCTCCTACTCTTTGCCTGCTAGTCTGCATGTCAGGGAATTTTTCTATAAATTTAAGGTGAAGGGGTTCCAGGTAGGTTTTTGTGTCTGTATCCATTAAAGTCAATTGAAGGTAGGTGCGCAATATGAACTTATTCATTTCAATTGTCCATCGTCTGCGCAAATTTGAAGAGCTTGTAGTGGGTGCAAGATCTTGGTCTAACGCGACCTCTTGCACAACACTATCAAGCGTACTGGTAGAGGATAGACTTCTCGTCATATACGAAGGGCGAGTTGAAGGGATGGAGGAAAACAACGAATGTGTATCATCGCCCGAAAGTTCAGCTGTAGCTTCTACGTCGTGAGCCCGCTTGCTCAGAACACGACGACCGGCTGTAGTATGTTTGTCGGGAGAAGCCCGCCTGCTCAGCCTCTCACCGCCGATGGTTCGCATGCTGTGACATCCAGCATCGGCTCCAGATGTGCCCCGGCGACCCCCGGGAAGCGACCGCAAATCATAAACTCTTTTACTATTCATCTCCATATAGGGTTACCTTTCCTGTTTAGCCGTGTAAGTTTTTAGTACAGATGTACTGTACACGTGTCCGCCCCCCACGTGAGCTCGATGTTCAGCTCGGACGTTAGGAAAGGATTTTGGGGGGCTTATTATTATTATTATTATTATTTAACTGACGCTATAGTTCTGAATAATTAAAGGCATGCATATTCAGACCGACTCCATTTGCCAGTAAAATATTTGACTAGGTAATTATTCAGAGATGTGTGTAAAGTTGGATTTTAGCTATACAGCTACTGCGTAGAACATCTGTCTGAGAGATTGAAATGCTTCATACGGTCATTGGTTTAAGGTAGGAAAACATATTAAGCTTTTGAGCTTCAGAGAATACCGTAAGCCGTTGGTCCTGTGCCTGATATAACCTTAGTGATGCCGGTTTGCAGTGTCATGGGGCGGGCAAAGAAAGTGCACCAGTGTTTGGATAATTATACGAATTATGGATTATAATAATATCTCCTGTCTAGTGTGTCAGTCTCAATTACGATAAGCATCGGCCTCTGTGACCAAAATTCGGTTAGGTGGACATTATAAAGTTTGGTATTAAAGTGCTGACGTCATTTAAAATTGCATCACGCGTCTGTTTATAATCTAATTACTTTTACAGAGCCCTGTGATGAGTGCAGGGTACACACACATACGCACACACACTGTGGTATGTGAAGCCCTGCATTATAATATTACTAAATAGCGGGTTGTGCGGTAAGCCCGCCAACTAGCGTCAAGGGCAATGCTATTAGCAAAAAATATAACATTACGCCGTTTTGTTGGCTTTTTTGTGTATGTTGGAGTGAGTGAATGTCATTGTCAGGCTTTTAGGTTAAGAGGTGAAGCGCTATTGATTGAAGGGACTATCATCAAGTTGCGATCAATTTTATGACTTAAAATGAACAGAATCGTTTTTAAATATCATGAAAATATTGCGCTGAAACCAACCTCAACTTACTTCAAGCGCGTTTTAATATTATCTATTATAATTAGATTTATTATTATCCAAAAAAACCGTGCGCAGTTTATAGTAGACGATGAAATTGCCACCAATTCAGCAAGTCAAGTATTCAACAACGAGTACTGGGACTTCCCAAGATCGACACTTAGTCATAAACAAATGAAGGCGGATATAACTTTAATATTAATCATCAGTTCCCAGGCTCTCATTAATGTCACGAGTTATGTGTGAGAGGTTTATGGGTAAATGGCATATGGCTACCGTTACTCTGCAAGGTTAAGTCGCGCATACCGCGGTCAGTTGTTCGATAGATAACGATCTTTGCATAATTATTTTCTACTATTTGAATAAGCTGGAAAGCGATAATATCTTTTTTGTGTTTATGAGTGTGTATCGTCTTGTTGATGTGCTTTCTCGACCCTCTATTTACGGTCCGTTAAAATACAATTTATCATTTTAAAAACAGTAGGTAAAAAGGTGAGATCGAAGACTGTTGATTGAGATAATTGACAGTACATAGAAATATCGCAAAGATTCACATTAAGTAAATAATTACAATTTAAATTCAAGTACTCGTCAATGTAAATACAGAATTCATAAACAATAGTACATAGTGATGTGAACGCAGCCATAGTCGCAGTCACGACTAATTGTGTAAGTCAACCAAAGAGTTTGCAACATCAGCTACAACCTATTTTATATGTGGGAGACACTCGTGAATGCTGGTTGGTTAAATGCAGAATACGTTTCAAAACGAATGAATCAACGTTCGAAATGTATTAAGGAATATGGCGTGTATTGCGCTGCTTCAACAAGCGGGCGAGAAAATTCAATTGATTGGTTAGTTAGGAAAAATGTCTTTCTGTAGGACCTGCCTGTACGATATATTGCCACCTTTTCATATAACGGTACAAATACTGTAATTTTGTGACATACCAGAGTTGTGCAATCGTTAAATCAGATCCAAAACCAGTCCGAAAATTCTGACATCTAACCAAAAGAGAGTTACAATTCAATAACAATGCATGAAAACAATTAATTAAATCCTAACTCCAATCTACTATCTTAAATAAATGACGAAACAAAAATAAGTCCACCTACCAAGCTACAGAACGTTATACTGTCTAGACAACTTCTACCACCCTTCAAGTCCTTAAAAAGTTTCCAGCATGTTCCCTTAAAACATGGTTATGTTTTTAAAATGCGCGGAAACGACTGACTTCATGCATTACACGTATACCTCTAGAACCCTATAGGTGCTATAGGTATACTAACTGCCATGTGAAGGTTTCCAGAGTGGAAAATGTTGGAACACAAGTTTGTGTTTGATGACTTAACTTGGCACTCAGGTTCGCACGGGGAGTGCCACGGATAATGGAGTCTGGGAGTTTGATTTAATTAGGCAATGCCTTGAGTACTGCTTGCATTACAATGATACTTAAGTTTTCTGTATGTTTAGGTTGTCATAAAACCTAGTCTCTTATATTATAAAGAGAGAAAGAGAGATTCCTACTATTTTTCCTACACATTATCGTCTTCATATCTAATGTATTTCTCCTTTCGCAGGTCTGTTGGAGGAGATTTCTTAATGAAAGAAGCAGTACCTTTCTACTATATTACTTTTAATATTCTTTCTTTTTGTGTGTACATAAATTATAAATAAAGAGATATTTTATAGACTTTAATGGCTATAAATGTAAGAACGTACACAAAAATTAATGTGCAAGGATTTCCTTAAAGGGTTGGTAATTGTATTTTAACGTTTCATAAATTGTAATCTTTCAATTAATCTTCAACATGGACATAATAAAAAAAATATAGCAGAATAAGCTCTTTTAAATTTTGTTTCATAACTGCGCGCGTCTGCTAAAAATATTCTGCACCTAACATATTTTGTTGAATACATTTTTTTTATCAGCTGTATCGCAATAAATTGTAAATAACCTTATTAATTAAGCTTTACTATGAAGCTACAACGTCATAAGCAAGCAGGTTGGTACTGCAGGTCATTTACCTACCTACCTACCCCCTCGCAAACAAAGCAGGCAGCGTCTATAATGCCTTCTTGAATACAAATTCAATGTCTCATAATGTTTTCCAATCTTCGAGACGCGCCTTTCACCTCGGTAACGGAAATTAAATGCGATAACATTTCAGAAAAAATTACTTTCTATTTTCAGGAAGGTTTATAAACAAGTCCGCCATTCATTATTCAACAATAAAGGACCTTTTTTAGATATGGCCCGAACACGGCTGGAAACGACATCAGAGGCTTTTAAGTTGAGTAGGTACTGAAGGATCTGAATACAAAAAGGCCTAATGTTTTCTTGTATGTGAGTGTATGTCAAGCTAGAATTGTATTATATTTGTCCCTTTGTTTAAACACCGTGCGTATAGGTTGGAGCTGCTGTTTCCAATTTTGTTAATATTGTTTTGGAAAAGCGTAGACAAGAGGCAACTGGCAGGCAAAGTTTTGTGGTTTCTGAGATGTCTTTTCACAGAAAGACTAAAATGTATGCATGATATAATTAATTTGACTTTAACTGTGATCGAGATGAGACAAATATTCCATATTCACTACACGTAACGTTAGACTATGACAACAACGCCTGCAATTCGATTGACAAACATCTAGGGTCATAACTTGGGCCGTAAGCTCTATACGTATATGATTTTATTACAAACAAGAGGGGTTTTTACGATACTTCATCGAAGCATAGAAATACATATTTATTTATTATTTCTAGGAAAAATAACACATGTTTGAAGAAAATCTGTTCGCGTAGGACGTAAACGAACTTCCCGCAAGTAAACGGAGCTTATTAAATTAAACCGAAGCGCAGGTACTTTGATTTCAAGGGAAATGCAGTCAAGAGAAGAGTTCTCATTGAGCTAATACTTATGAAATAATGTCTGAAACTGAAATTGAAATAATATGTCAAAACCATTAGTCGAGTTTTTTCGTGCTGTAGGTACATATAACGGTGATAGAAACAGCATAAGCGTTCGAAAAGCTTTATATAAGTAAAAACGCATAAGAAAAGAAAAAGATTGATGCCAAGTTTTATTTGCAGGCATAATTATTTGACATAGAATATTTTAAAATTGGGTCAGTGTTTAAAGAGTTTTTGCTAAATTGTATCAGGGAAAGGAAACTAATGATAATTTTCCAAAAGAAAATCAGCTCATGGATTCTAAATACCAAGTCAAAAATCAATTATGCGAGCAAATTATTTTGTCTTTTTTAGTCATCCATTAAATAAGTTTGAAGGAACTTTAATTGAACTTAGCGCCCACTTAGCTTGAAACTCTTGTCGGTAAAACTGCTAAACTCAATTACTTGTCTTTGTCCATTATCTTTAATTAGAAATTTAGAAAATAGGCCAACAAGGAGAAAAGACAAACACTTGTAAAACCTCCTTGTTTATGTATAATAATAAAATTGTTAACTGGAAATCATCAACTTCAACGATAGCCTTATTGTTTTCCGAACATAATGAATAATTTGCGTCTTATTATTAGTCGGGAAGGCTTTGACCTAATTGCTTGGTATCAGTTCTTTGTTTGTAGGCTCATGCTAATTATAGCATTTGCATCGTAAATGGTATTTCATAGTTGACGCCTTTTCTTCTACTGAAATAATAAGTGTTATACGTACCGTAAATTCACTTTAATTGTTGGTTTAATCGATAGAATTTGTACTGTGTAGGGGTCCTTCATTTGTTGTTTTACTAGGTTTAATTGCCATTGGTTCCCGCGTTCATCCATTTTTCCTTTCCGTGCACTGTGTCCATGTGTACAAATGAAATGTAATCCTTAATGTTTTTTTTTTTAATTCCGACTGCAGTTTTGCTCATTAAGCAGGACGGCATAATCGAATTAAACGAACAGCGTATAACATGTTTTAACCACCCGCGCGATCTTTGTTAACAAAATGTCAAATTAGGAAATTACTCCGTTTTAGAGTAATTGGTGTTGCCGCACTTATTATGTGCGCGTTTAAGGATTCTGGTTTGTTCTGTATTCTGAGGTAAAAAGTATCACAAACAAAATAACTAGGTTCTGAAATTGAATTGATTGTGGATCGATTAGCTCTCGTGCTTGAAGTTTTTAATCTGGAGCAGGCAATAGAAAACGTGAACACATTGCTCGTATTCGATTAAGATAAAACATAGTTTAATTATTCTTAGAGCAGCATGTAATGGATATGATTTTATTACCCAAACCAAAGGCGTATATGAAAACTCTATATTATTTCCAAGTGTACCTAAGTAGCGTGAAAAAAAAAGAGTTAAAATCTTGCTGCTTCAGCGAAAGTTGAATATTTATTTACCTCAGACATGGCTTAACCTGTCACAATCTTTGGCAAATTGCCCTGATTCAGCAATTTTAATGTAAAGGTGACTATGCGGAATTGGCAAAAGATACATGCGCCCTTGAACTTAGGCAGCGAAGAGATAGAAGCGAAAAGTTTTAGATTTATTAACTTGTACTGCATAAATAAAATACATTTTGTACAACGTCGCTTTATAATAATAACATATATATTTTTTAAGTGTGCTGTCGAAAATAACTGCTCTATTTAACTGAAGTATGTTACGAGCTAAGAATTTAACTCAATATAAGCTCGAGTAAAATAACAGCGTACAAAAGAAATACGAAAGCGGAAACCAAAGGAAGTCAAGGATTGAATGCTGGGATTTAATGGCTTCTATACGTTACTTTTATAGGGCATGAAGTGTGGTTTTTCTCTACCATACGAAAAAAGTTTTAAATGTGTTCAAATTCTACTATGACCACGAAAATAAAAGATGCCCTAGAAAAACTTAGCAAAAGCTCATACGATTCTTATTTTGAAACTAGACATTTTTTATAAATACCTGCAATACAGAAATATCAGATTGAAGACATTTAGAAAATTCTGTATAGAGCCTGGAGGATTTGCTCACGTCACGCTTCCGATACATTATAAGACAATGAAGCTTGCGTAATGCAGGATCCAAAGACGTCACGGAAAGTATCGGCAATAATTTATTTTTCTTATATTAGATACATAACGCCTGAAGGTTTCTCGAATGCCTCTGCCAAAACTAAAGGAATTGTTACATATTATACATTTATTTTTACAAATAAATCATTTCTTTATAACCCTCTTTATAATTTTGTCTTAGACCTAATCTTCTATCATAAGGTGTGTAGCTTAATGTAATTAAGATAAAGACAAAATCATTTATTCGAAATAGACTAGTGTTTTTAGTTTTTAAACGTCAAATTACATAAAGAAAGCCCCCAAAAGGCCGCCCGTCACCGCTTTCTAGTGCTGTTCTGGGTAGAAGAAAAGGCGCAACAACTACCCAGCAGCACAATCAACAATAAACTTTGGTACCGATTTTTCTTCAGCTCTAAAATTTACATATTCTTTGCTTTTCCACTGTTATAAGTGCTATCTTCATAAGGGTCTCGTATAATGACCACGTCTTATCTAGTCTGAGTGGACACTGGATACAATGTGACCTTGACATTTCGGAGAAAATCCACGGTGAAGAATATCAAGAGCTCTCTATCGATTCTGCTGGTTCAGGAATTTGAAGAGTCCTCCGTGGTGCTCGGTAATGTAATATAATTAAAATCTACCTTCCTACTTAAGTAGACGTTAAGTGCGGTTAAAGAAGGGTGGGGCTACGAGTGTTCTTCTACTTTTTGCTTGTGGAAAATGTTCTGAAATGGCTAACAGGCTTCATCCAAGGTAATAGCTGTTGTTCTGTTTAGATCATTCTTGCTTGTATCGACGTTTACTTGTATCGGTATTGTTTTTTATTGCTGGCACAGTTACGCAAGAAAGTTGTTTAGCGAATTAAAAAACCTTTTTCGGAACATTTATTTAGATTATTATTTCAAAGCTTTTATCGTGACTAAGATACTTCCTAAAATACTATAGGGTGCTGAATAATACCTACTTTCTACGTTATGTGTCGACCATGTCGCCTTAGAAGAACAGTGAAAACTTAATTTTAAGTAACTTACCGTGGATGGTGAGCAGCATCGTCACCCAGAACCAGTGCATCCACCAGTGCAGTGTCATGACGACAGCTTGACACGGTCTGCTGACGATTACCGACCTGGAACAAACAGAACACAACCGTTAATTGAGTTACCTACTTCACATACTAAAATCTAAAGAAATGCCCAGTCACCATGTTAGTAAAATCCAAAGACTTACACAGATAAACATGCAATACTAAAACTGTAATGATTACATATTAAACCTATTTAAGTTTGTACGCAACTGCGTTCGGGATCAATATAAATAAAGCACTTTTTCCAAATTGAAAATCCTATTATAATTATTTCTGTATTCATATCCACAAATGCAATAAATCTGATTCCTGTCGCCAACACGACGCAGTCTTTTGAAGTCACATAAATTCAGAACGAAATAAACGATAATAATATTAATTCCACATTCGCTGTGTGAAAAGTGAGTATTTCATTGAAGTGTTCAAAGCGCGAGGAGGGTTGGGTATGCAAGTGTAATTGTGTATAAATATATTCTATGTGTGTGTACACATGCTACAGGGTAAACTGGATTACAGGATAAACTAGTTTGGCAGACACCGAACAAAATTATGCACAGTGCGTATACATATACAAATAAAATATAGCGCACACGTGTCACTACTGACACGTGTAAGTAAAGCCTAGCTAGAGGTGTTTTGTTTGGTTGGTGAAAGTTAGGGTAAAACTTAAATCACAGTTGTTTTAAACCAAGTCCTGGACTGGGATGCAGTAGTGAGTAATAAACGAAATAAACAGCTAAAGAATGATTCGAAAAAATATTCAGCTTTACAACTTTCTGGTTTAACTACTCTATGTTGTCGTTTGGGTAAGGCCTAGCCAAAAGTTAGGTCTTCTTAGGTCACATTTTAGCTGGACTTTAACGTCCTAGTTAGTCTCTCGTCAAAAATAATAAAATCGTGTCTCATTATACTATTTCGTCTCACTTAATATGGAATAAAGACTTCATTTTCGTCGTCTGTCTAAGCGTCCTCCTTAAGGGACTATGTCTAGAGTCTAGACATCAGCATTTTGTTAATTAGCTTTTAATAACCATTCAGGGATCAACAGGGATCATTTTGTGTATTTTCATACGAGCTCATTACCTCAAATAACATTAATGACTAACTAATATTATAATATACTCCTTGTGTCTAATTACACCGCTAATAAGAAGACTGGTTATCAACAGTACACCATAAAATAAAATTGTGTTCGTGGATATGATATTTTTTTGTAATACTTATAACATTGGGAAATTAAATATTAGGAGAGTATCTCGTAAAAATGTGCTCATTGGGTAATTTGGTGCCCAATGCTAAAAGACCAATCTTATAATGCACCTAACTAGGGATAGACTGATTTGTTCCGAATTCAGTCTTGCTCGGTAACATGGAAGGCGCGAATATATATGGCTCTGTAACAACGGGTATTACCAATCCCAGCGTTCTCGCGAATACTATCTCATTACTCGTGAGTTGCGTTTTAAGTTGTAAGCTAGAGAGGTTTGATTGTTTTCTGTTTCTTAGAATTCTCAGATTGTTATGTAGTTCCTACTAGGTAGAGTAGGTCCTACTTGTGATATTTGAGAGTCACTATACTTAAATATTTCTAAACATACGCATAAATAATATAATTAACATCAATTGAAGTTATTAATACTGAAAAGCAAATTAAGACATTTACAAACGTAAAACATACATACAGTTCTGTGGCAATTATAGCCGATAATAGTGAAAACGAGAACATTTTGAAAAATAATTATAGTATTACATCTCAGTTGGTCTCCGGTTCATCCAATATTGGATGAAAGTGTCACCAGTACAAATAGAACATTGTTAAGTCTTAGTTTAAACTGAATCGATTGTATTCTCAAACAACCGGTACAAGTATTTTTCTGTCCAGTGCTCTCAAGTCCAGACTCAGGACAAATATTGGTGAACCTTATTTCGTGCTACGATCTACTGTCCGAGGCTTACCACTGATCGGGCTATTTACACTGTCTGTATTCGATGTGGTTTTAAGAGCTGTAATCAATAAAACTTGACAGCTGTAGTGATAGTCATTATTTGGCATGCCTGTTATTGTTTCTAGCTTTAGCTTCAAATAATATAGACATAAGTGTACGGAATCATGACAAGGTGATGTATATATTTTTATTTTTCTAAATTACCCTCCACTAAAAAGGCTACCAACAGAAACTTGAAAAGAGTGCTAGCTTGCGATAAATGGGATATAAGAAGCAAGGGCTGGGAGTAAAAGAAGAAAACAAAAACACATACATACACTGGCCCAATCAAGTTGCTAAGTGCGGAAAATGCCCAGTAAAACTACCCTAACTGTGTTTTATTTTAACCATTCATTCATCGATTATATGCTTTAAACCCTTAACCCAAGGTAAAATATGCGTCTGCCAACAAACTCACAATCAGCCCCAAAAGTTAATCCAATCGCAATATTTTTTATCAGCAAGACAAATTTTAACGCAAAAAGCGTAAATGATACTTACAATACAGCCTTGAGACAAACAAAAACCGTCCAAACCTTCTATTTTCAAACAACAGCATCAGAAAATGTAATACTTGGTCGCTTATGCTTCGTAACTCACAAAGAGGGATTAGCGAAGTACTAGCAATTCATATTACCTGAGTTTCAGGTTGTAAATTTTGTTCATTAGACGGGTAAGGCGACGTTACTGTCCCGGGTTTAATTAAAAATTTATTACAGGTACTATGTATGTTTGGTAGAAGTTATTGTAATATGGATTAACACGACTCTTATTGAAGGATTAAATTAAATCCCAGTTTTAAATCTATTAGATGAAAAACCTTTGGACGGTATTTCAAGTCCACATACGAGCTTTTGATAGCTATCGTTCGCAAGGATTAAGTTATTTAAGTGTTTTTTAGATTTAAATTAAAATAGTTTTGTACAAACAGAATTTGATGTAAGTAAATTTCAGTTGTCTACAATTTTTTTAATTTAATTCGTGTCTTTTAGTTTCAATTTAACATCAAATATCGTATTTCGACGGGAATTAGACAAATTCCGACAGAATATCGAATTATTCGTAATATTTGTGCCAATGATGGGATTATGATTATGATGGATTTATCTAACATATATATTTTTTTGTGTCCTAGAAATCTGGAGCTCCGATTCAAGATGATTGGCATTTAATTTTTTTGTTTCATTAGTTTGATGTACCCGTTTCTATCCTTGTTTTTCTTACTACTACATTTTCCACCACCATGAACACGTATCGTGACAAATTATCGTTAGCTGAGTACATTGTTGGAGCAACAACAAGCTTCGTTACCCATCTATTTTCTCCGAGACCACGTGATTACTCCCTCTGACGTTAATTTAGGGGAACACGCCGGAAAATTACAGGCGACACGTGTCTTGTTTGATATAGAAAAATCTTTTAGTGATGTGGGATGGCACTCTTACGCTTTTATAAGATTACGGTTTCCGAAAATATGTGGGAAGAAAGATTCTAGAAAGCATATTGTAAAGTATAGTGCTACAAAGGTAGAGATTTCGGTAGAAAGAGCTGAGTTCTTAGGAAGGCTTATGTGAGACTGCAGTCCAACACACAAACGGCTTTGGAAGTTTTTTTTTAAAGCTTACATCGTATACAAGACTATCTGTTTTGTTGTACGTTACTGGTTAAATTGTGACGAGTTGATCAAGACATGAGAACAGAAGAGGATGCTAAACGATATAAGGAATTATGTACAAAATCGTTTAGGTACAATATTTAATAATCCCGATTAGTGAAAACGATGTCTATAAGTAACCTTAATGATTAACAAAAATATATTTGATGGCAATTTCTGTGACAAAAGAGACCTGCTGAGCATAATGCTGTGTCATAACGTGAGTCACAACACAACGTTGGTTTTTAACAAACCTTGGCGTTTTAAAGCAGCTTAGTGTCGAGAGAACGTGACGCTACGGAAATACAATTCAATATGAACATTGAATATGGTCAAGTGAGATCAGACCATTTTCTAAGAACTTTGAAGTAACGAGGTAAGTTGTTCCTACAATTAAGATTAGGAATGTGACGTCAGAACCAGAAGCTGCGGAAATTCTATTCAAAATGAACATGGTCAAGTGTGGTTCGGGCAATTTTAATGTACGATGAAGTAACGAAGTATTTGTTCCAGCAATAAAGATCTACTAACTTAAAAGATTGTATCATAACTCATCACGCAATACGCTATAAGACGTTCTAATTAGTTCAATAATAGTAGAAAAAGTTAAAACACTAGAGAACATGACGGTTATAATGAATTTACGTCATGTTTACTCTGTTACTATAATGTCCAACAATAAATAAAGAACTAGTGCGTTTGACATATTTACTGCAAACTCCGAACTTTCAACAAAAAATAAGAATTGTAAACTTTGAGAACGGCTAACGACAGTTTTTTGTTTCAGTAAGTTACTTCTCCGCAGTAGGAAGTTGGTGGGAACTGATCGACTGACATGGCTTTGTTTGAGGAACTTAAGTGTATGGCATAGTTGACACATATTGAGGACCCGGACTTACAAATTACGAGCGTGTATAAGGACATTTTCGAAATGGACTGGATAAATGGCAAAATCACCGCCACCACATGAAATCCAGAAGATAAGCAGCAGCGTTTTCTGTAACTTCACCAACAACACTGCGATCGCCAAGTCGTTTGCCAAGCATGGGGATTATGGCAACCTTCTCCTTTCGAATGGGGAGGCCTTTGTTCAACTGGACTTTTCCCGGCTGACGATTATAAAATAAAATATTAAATGAGGATGACATGAGATTTATGATGATATTGTGTGGATGTATGAAGTTACATTTAGGACACCACCACCACCTTTACACCCCTTACGGTAAAATGGAATTACTAGGTCTGAATATATGTATGTAGTTTTCGAAGAGCGCACATTTTCAAGCGACAAAATCGTCGACACTCAAAAAGCGATTGCGCAAACGATAAATATTTCTAAAGTGTTGATCGAAGCAGCAAGAATCTTGAAAGCCATCTACCTTCCACACTCCAGGAATAATAGATAAAGGCTGAGTGCTGAGCCATAATCTTCTTATCTGTTCTACACGAGGGGACTTAATGGTTACCTGTTAATGTAACAACAGTTTTGTATAGACTGTCAAGTGTCAATATACAAAGATCATACCTTCCGAACTCTATTTAAGTCCGATAGAGCATGGAGATTGCCTTTCGTTTATTATTTATTAATGTAGGCAGAATGCAGGTATGTACATATATAGGAATGCCTTGTTGACCGTTGGCCTAGTGGTTGCTAGGCGTTACTGCCTGGCGACTGAGGACTTTTCCATTAGGTAATTCTCAGTAGCAGCACGAGGGCAGGAGTTGTGCCCGGTTGATGGCAAATAGCTCGCCCTCTATTACATTGGGACCATAACTCACAACATAGCTGGCGAAATGAGGGAGTACTGTATGTGCACCTCTGCTTACTCCTTCGGGGAATACAGGCTTGATGGTTTGTATGTATTTAATGTATATAGGCGACGTGGAAGTTAGAAACTGCTCAAAGCATACCAGAAGTACTAGATTAGTCACAAATGCTGCCATAATATATGTATATTAAGAAATAGGGGTATGATAGGATGGTAGCCATTGAAAGCGTGGTAACAGTCTGCCGTTACAGAAAAGAGGTTTGTTCTTCAGTATATCTATACATTGAGCTATACATGTATGGCGCCTAACAAACTCGCACCTACGTCACGTGTCCAGGCTCTCTGTTAAATTGCATTAGAGGTAACAACTAACACACATATGACCTACTTTCGCGTTAGTTGTTAGTAGGTGTGACGCAAAAAATAATCCCGTGAGGTATTTTGCTGACATGAAATATATCACAAACTAAGAGAAAAACTTTTGAGCGTTGTTTATTGCGTATATTTACGTTTTTACAATAGTAGCATAAACTTTTTTATGTAACTATTGATTTTAAGATATTTTCGTGTGCAAGTCAAAATCCTCGTGCAAAAACCCTAATTCTGAGGCACCTCTAATACTTTACTTTGTTTAAATCCGTTTTCAGTTTATCGCTGAAGACGCTAGGGAATTTATAAAACATTACTATATCTGACTTTCGTGTCGTTACCTATTACGACCGACTACAAAAAACACTTTTATATCCCCATTATTCCTATATTATTTAAGGGTAATCCTCATTAAATCGCGCGTAACTAAACAGCATCCAAACAATTCTTACGTCAGAATAAATACATTTATACCAAACTCGTACCGTGAGCGAATATAAAAGGCTACGGGATGTTTATGTCAGCGATTCGGCAAGGATGAGCGTGAATCACCCTTTTCACTCGGTTGGATTTGTGGGGGATCCCATACAGAAATATGTTGTGTATGGGTTTTGGGGATCAAGGTGTGTTTGTGACGTCAGCTGGTGGCTGAGTCAGCAACGCGATCTATTGTGTATTCCGTTAAATTTGGAATTCGGCGAAGTTTGCCATTATCTGTGAAGAAAGCGTGTTTGGTAAAGTTTTAAAATTTTTATTATTAAGATATTTACGATATTAATGTCTATGATACTAATAACAATGTCATTTTTGATAACGTAGTGCAATAAATAAGAGTTTTTTATTCCTATTACAAGATGAAGAGAAGAAGTGTTATTATAACAAAGTAACTTCACAGATCCAGATCACTTTAACCATTTTTTGTTTTCTTTATAATTTTGTATTTTTTTTTGTTGTAAATTTATTGTTATGTAACGGTCAAACTAGTTAGTTACCTAGTCTTTTAGTGAATGCTGTGGTCTCCTTTAACTGGAGGAGCACACCTGTAACTGACCTTTTTGTGTTGTATTTGTGAATGTAATTGTGTATCTTTCGTTGGAGATCCTAAATAAATAAATAAAGATTGTTGTTGCCAAATGTACCAGGATTATTGAAACTTTGCTGAAGTAGCCGCAGAGCTTGACACACCATGTTGCGGTCTCACCTTGGATGGGCCATTAGCCGGTCGCTTATCTGAAAAGTCCATTAACGGGAACCAGGAAGCGGGATAACAGTGTATCGGAGCTGAAAATCAATCTGAGTGCTCACGCTTCAAACTGTGTAATACCTACTTTGATAGTTAGATTTCAAATAACTTCTGCCCTGTGACCAAAATTCCACCAAAGTTAGGTATATGAAAATTTTAGCTTTTTATTCTTTTCTATATAAATTGTAACAATGCTATATATCACAAACTTCCGTGCGCGCAATCACACTTCACATTAATATTATTAAGACGAAAGTTGGTGAGTGGTTTTTGTGTGATTGTCACTTCTTAACGCTCAAACGGCTGGACCAATTTTGATAAAATTGGGTATGGAGGTAGCTGACACCCTGGATTAACCCTTTTATCCCGAAAAAATGTACCGGGTAACACAGCGGGACACAGTTATAATTAATATAGTCATGTAAATCTAGGGTAAGTCAGGTAAATTATAGTTTTGTTCATTACTCCGTGATTTAATTTAGATTGAATTGGGTTGGTTAAACGGGAGAGTACAGACTCTTAGTTTTTGCTCTCTCAACCGCTGCAGCGTTCATTTCCTATTCAAAGCACTCCAGGCGACATTTTTTATGAAACACTTTTAGAAGCTCAGGTAATTGAAATTTGTTGTTTGAAAGTGTTAATAAGTTAAATGGTAAATATAATTATATATTCTGATGCTTAAACTTACCGAAAAGTTAAAAATGCATGTTGTTATACCCAAGGGATTTTTAATTAACAACAACCACTTTAAACCCAATATTTCCGGATGTAATTGTGTTAGCATCCAGCTCTAGTTTTTACAATACATATAAATAATATTGTAGACACCTTATAACACTACCTCACATAATCCAAGAGAACTACTTTCGACGACGCCACGTCAATGAACCTACGCAGCCTAACGGTCTCTTACAGTAGTTCTACATCCAAAATTCCATATCTGTCACTTTAAAACTTCTTCTATACAAGTAAATTCCACATATTTTGCTCACAAAACAGTACAAGACAAATGAAGTCCGCACCTACTTCGCGTTAGTCTGCGACGCGCGCACCGTGACGCGATAATCTGTGTACCAAGACATGGTTTGATAAGCACGACCTGCTCTTAGAGAGCTGGCCTAACCCGACAATGCTTGTTCAGACGCCAATTATGTGACAAAAAAGGTAATACGACCAATTCCGTTCGTGGAATGGACTAGATTTGACGTATTAGGTACTGAATGTATTTTTTTTTTCGGCCGCCGCAAATCTGTTACCAAGAGTAAGATTTTAAGGTTTTGGATTCGATTTCTAGGTCGAGCAGTGTTATAATTAGTGTTTCCAATAGTTAATTTTCAGTTGACTACAACTAGCTAGGCTCGCCCCCTATTACATTGGGACTTACAACATAACTGGTGAAATGTGGGTGTACTATAGGTACACCTCTGCCTACTCCTTCGGGGAATACAGGCGTGTTGTTATAGTTATGACTACAACTAAAAATTATCTAATGTCTAGATTAGTTCCCAGTTAATGGGAAAAGGCCCGTTCACTACATGGAAACTATAACACAACTGGAGATATGTGTGTACGATACACACCTCTGACTACCTCTTCAAACCGGACTGTTTACGATGTGGATGCGGGACGCCGCTACGTGCAGTGTAAAGCGGCGTCTCTTTACCTATGACTTGACCGATAATCCGTTGGTTGTGGTCCGACTATTCACCGATCGGCGACCTACCGAAGCTTCGTCAGCTGTTACACTACTCTAAGGTCAAAATTCCATGTAAATTGTCAATGAAGTTTCCGTTAATTCTCAGAAACAGCCCGTTGGAATTATGCTTAGCAAAGCAATCTTGCCTTTTACGCTCCACGATTGAGAATTCGAAGCAATATCCTTTTTCATTTTGCTACGTTCGTATCGTGCGTGGAATTATAATCAGTGTTTTTATTATATACATAACATAACATCACGCCTGTATTCCCCGAAGGGGTATGCAGAGGTGTACATGTAGTACACCCACATTTCGCCAGTTATGTTGTAAATCCCAATGTAATAGGGGGCGAGCCTATTGCCATCAACCGGGCACAGATCCAGACTCCTTGCTGTTACTGAGAATTACCTAATGGAAAACTCAGTAACACTTTGCCCAACCCGGGATTTGAACCCAGGACCTCTTGCTCAGCAGTCGCGCTTAGCGACCATTAGACCAACGAGGCAGAAGTTTTATTATATCTTTATATTTATAGTATAGACAACCCGATAGGTGGTGTAAGTAAGAAGTCGTGTGCACTATTCCTTGGCACGTATTCTCCTAAAAGGTGTGCAGTGAAACCCGCATAAGTTACCTAAAGTACAAAAATAAACAGGCTGTATGTCACAGAGGCTGGGCGTGTGGTTGAGAGTTTGGCGCTCGACGTCTTTGAGACCATGCGGGTGTGCATATGACTCCAAATGGAACTTTGTGAGCTACTATTTTAACTCGAACGGAAAAAAAAATAGCAATTTTTCAGATGACGATTTAAACGAATAAATGGTTGTCTTGAAAATTTTGGTAGCCCTAGAATTGCCATTCTCACAATGTTTTAAAAAAAACGTCGATAGAAATTCAAGAGTTAGCTGTTATAAATACGTAGACCGGTATGGAACTTTTTTTTTAATTTACCCTGAATGTAATATTTACTATTAATTTCGGGATCATACATTATCATCTAAATGTAGGCATACATAATTTCTCAACCCTTCAGAGATTACTAAAATTCTTACCATTAATGTGAAAATTATTCAACCTCTTTTTTGTCTCACTTAGCCGCAACAAGTCACAAGTTTTGACAAAAGCAACTCACACCACAACCTGTGAGTTTCATAAATCCTTGGTAGGGCCTCTATTGTTTGTAGGAGTAACTGCGGCTGCCGCTATGATAACAGCGCTGTAGATGTGCCAAATATAAGTCACGAGCGTATTGTTGTTCTGTCCTTCTTTGTTCGTTAGAGTACATGCTTCAGGTATTCACGTAGCTGGAGGCTTTCAACAAGAATGTCTCTGTTTTGATTTTGGTAATGAGGAGAGAATGCCTCGAATGCTTGTTCATTGTGTTTTGCGGATAATCACTTATTCTTGTCGGCACTAATATTCCCTGCTGCATAATGGAGACAATACATTGAGCTGATAATAGTCATGCAACCGAACGAAGGTAAGACAAGTCTAGGTAACAGATAATGAAAAAGAAAATACCATGAACATAAATGCAAACACGTCTCAATCAGTCATCAATCACGTCTGTGATCCCCGAAGGGTTAGATAAAAATGTTTTCCTTTCTTAGGATGGCTCCTAAGAAAACAGTTTTGCGCATATTGCGATGTATAGACAGACATCAACATTTTGCCGCTAACGTAAGTCCTGTATGTCCTGAACCCACAAACAATTAACTATTTAAAATGCAAACTATCTTTTATTCGATTACCTACTAAATAAAGCTTTCTTTGGCCTAGACTCTAAATACCTCTTGATCTGACCCATGTCGATCTCCAAAACCATTGATAATGTCTAGTGTAACTGAGATATATACTTCAGCTTTTAACACACTATTTTCAAACCTTTCTATAAAAAGAAAAGAAACGGAATCTCTTAAATCCTAAAGCCTCGAGATATATTTACTTCCTCCATTAATGTCGTCGGGATTACATCACCGCCATTACAGTGTAGGGTGGGTCGATACGCCCGTTAGTTCCTATATCATTGGTCGCGTCCATCACATTATGAGGACGGTCACTCTAAGATACTTACGTTATCCTATCATTGATATAGTAAAAATAGCTCGTAGCTATATACAGCGTAGACCAGTCGATCTGATTGTCCAAGCAGTGCAAGACGCGGTCAGTATCGTCATGGGTGACCGTTTTTTACATGTCGACACCCCATCGTGTTACAGAAAGTACGATGCCTTTGGTCTTGCACCTAATCCCTCTCCGGTCGTGGTAAATCGTTTTTTTTTGCGGTGCAATTGAGTTTAAATTCCTTTGCTAGTTCAAACAAAATAATCACCTACAACTAGAGAGGTATGCGTTTGAAATGTTATTCTACGAAATTTAAATTACATTCATACTTAAAGTCACGCCTGTTTCCCAGAAGGGTAGGCAGAGACCTCGGATTTCCATTTGCTACGATCCTGGCATACTTCTTTCGCCTCATTCACTTGCATCGACGTTTCTCATAAACGCTGATTAAGTTTACTTCATATCCGAAAATGGTCTTCAATAAAGAGATGGCTGTTAAAAAACTCATAACACACTAATATTATAAAGGTGAAAGTTTGTGAGTGTGTTTGTTACCTCTTCACGCACAAACGGCTGGACCGATTTTGCTAGAATTTGGTATGGAGGTAGCTGACACCCTGGATTATCACGTAGGCTACTTTAAATCCCGAAATAATACAGCAGGTACTCACCGACTACGATCGGCCGAGATCCCTCACCGCACGATCATACACACACACCCGAGACGCAACACCTAGAACAAAGAAACAAGCTCATTAGTATGTAAAGCGGTTCAAGTGTAGTCTGTTTAGCGTGATAGCAGACTTAACTCTATGCTAACACGCTATACAACAAGGATATAAGTATTTTTAAACACATAACTTAACATCATCTCTGTATTTATTTATTCTTAGGCTTAAAGACTAATTACAACCTTTACAATAACAATATTTCAACAGCATTGCGAAGAGGTTTGGTAGAATTGTATATATAGTACACCCACATTTCGCTATTATGTTATAGATCCTGTTTAAAGAAAAGGGTAATATAGCGGTATATTACGAGGATTTGCTGGGTGGACTAGTTTTTAATAGTAGATGAGGCTATTGGCGGTATCCGCGGACAAATCTAGACTTAGTGCTACTACAGAGCGTTACCTAGTGGAAAAACTCGATAACCCGATCACGGATATTATCGAACACAGGACCTCTGCTTAGCAGTCGCGCGTTACTGTGGTAGTAACGCGCGACTGCTAAGCAAATATAGCGTATACAAACGTACTCGTAGAGACGCAATTACAGCGTTTGCCAAGCCTTTAGACAGCGTTTTTAGCGAGCAGATAGTCGTAAAGCCTTGTCGCGTGGCCTTGGCGTTTTACGGTCAAGGACGCCTCCGTGTTCGATACCCGTTCGTGACAAACATTTTTATAATATATTTTGTGGTGTGAAATGTATATGTATTTTTCAAGGATATTAGTTTCCAGTTTATTTTACTTGGTTATGTATCAAAAGTAAACTTTTTTATGTGGGTCTAATAATAAAATTTAGGATATGTTCTATGCTTAACTAGATGACTTCGACATTTCCTAATTCAATACTTTAGAGAAGAAATGCTAAAACAAAAGGGGTAAAGGTCTCTTTTAAAGTCCAGATAAGTTCAATAATTTATAGTAGAAGCGTAAGCGAACCACATACGTATTACGTGTGTTGTGTTGTTTTCAGTAAAGTAATCTTTACTGTTTTGATTGAGTAATTGATTATACAGTTGTGAGTTGTTGTGGTAAAAAAGTGTCACATCAATCAGTCCGTTTTGTACATACAATAATTTATTTAAAAAAGCTAACACACAAATTTTAAAAAAATTCAGGAAAATGTTAACTCAACTACGAAACTAGGTACTAAAACTCATTAATGTGTTTAATGGTAAAGTCTTGCAAATAAATCCGAATATAATTCTTATTATGATAAAAAGGAAAGTGCATTACCGCTATATCAACTTAAGCTTTTTCAACATATTTTATCCAAATCCTTAGCCGACGAAATGTTTAACAAACACTTAGGTATTATAATAGTCTGTCTAGCGTGCAAGACTACTGTTATAAGGGCAACGACTTGTGTACCTTGAGTGGGTGTTTAAGGATTAATAAAATTTGTTTGGAACATTAAAATACTGTGAAGTTGGTACAGAATTATATAGTAGTACTTGAATATTAATACGCTACGTGTTAATGGGAAATCTTGGTATTATGAACACCTAATCGTCTGTAAATAACAATATCTTATTATATTGCGTGTGTTGCCTTGTTGGTCTTGTGGCCGCTAAGCGCGACTGCTGAGCACGAGGTCGTGGGTTCGAACTCCGGGTCGGGTAGTGTTATTGGGTATTGCCATAAGGTAATTCTCAGTAGCAGCACGGATTCTGGATTTGTGCCCGGTTGATAGCAATAGGCTTGCCCCTTATGGTGTACTATATGTACCTACATCTCTGCCTACCCCTTCGGGGAATACCAGCGTGATGATATGTATTGCTCACCTACATTTCCTTGGCCTAAGGTAATTGGACTCTAGGGGTGTATCAAAAGTACCTAGTACCAGTTCTGCCTAACCATTTAAAATAGTACCAAATACCTATAAATAATCTATGAAAAACTTAATGAACTTGTTATAACAACAAAGGCTGCCGTGACCGTAATCACTATTGTGGGTGCCAAATCATTACAAACACTCCTACTCGTAATTAATGTCAAATGAAATATTAATTAATTCATAAAAGCTTAACATTCATAATAGCAGCTAGGTATAAAACTGTATGGAATTTAATTTATAGTTGACATTCATAACATTTTAGACTTGGTAGCTATGCGCAGTAAACAATATTTTATGTATAATTTATGTCTAGATTTCTAGAACTCGTTATTTTGTTTTTGTTTGAATCGTTTGTTAGAAATTCTGCTTACATAGATAGATATAATATTATGTTTTGTTGTCTAAAAATGTTACTAATCTTGTAGTTATACATAACTATGTATGTGTATTTCATGGCTACCTACGAACCTACGATATGCGAGAAATTCCTACGGTGGGGGACTTTTTTTATTAAGAAAAGTAATTAGCATAATTTTAAAGGTACAGGTATTTTGTAGAATTTAAGCAATATTGACGACATAGAGGTTTTTATAAAACAATACAGTTTACCTTAATTTTTATATCTAAGTAGTCTTCGTTAATCTTTATCATAATAACGACTATATTAATATCAAGCAGAAAAATCCACTTTTAACCAACATTAAAATATTGTTGCAGCAAAAAAAACTCCTAAATACGAAATTCAAATGACGAAACGCCTTTTTTGTTTTACTAGGTTGGCACTCTGCAAATCTTACCAGCATCGCTTCACACTTGATTGGCTATCAGACACGTCCTTGAGCGAGACAACGGGTAAATTTAATTATAATGGTATTGACGAAAGACAACCTTAAAATTAGCAGATCTGGCAACACTTAACTGAATTAGATGCGGGAGTTTTGAAAAGGAAGTTACTAAATAGATTTCGATTTAAACGACATGATTTGGTGATGTTTAAGTAAATATTACTGCTTAGTCTGTGTTTAGAGTTTAGTGTTCTAGGACTTATATATATATATATATATATATATATATATATAATACGATACTTAATTCAGACCGGGATTTCAGCGTAAATTTCTTTTCATGTCTTCTTCGGAATAAAAGTAGCATATGTTTACCCTGAAGGTTCCGAGTAGGGTTAACCCTGGTAATACATATTGGTGATAGAATTTTGGAAAACAGATAGTTCCGCAAATTACATCTTACCAACCATACATACAAAACTTTACCAGATTATAATATTAGTACATACAGACATTTAATTAATTAATTTAGTTATGGCACTCCAACGACTTCTCTACACAATTTTTGAGGTTCTGTAACAATGAAACTTAA
Organism: Abrostola tripartita; assembly: GCA_905340225.1. Taxonomy (NCBI): domain Eukaryota; kingdom Metazoa; phylum Arthropoda; class Insecta; order Lepidoptera; family Noctuidae; genus Abrostola; species Abrostola tripartita. Next base: position 2,672,567 of record HG996487.1, on the reverse strand, counting down.
AATCTAGTTAATTTGTCACTCACAGGTATGCACAGCACTTACAATTATTTCAAGTTTTATAAACAGTACATTATAGGCAAAAAAATATTTAAGTACATGTCGCTTTTCTAGAGGAAATTTTCTAGTCAAGAATAATTCCAACAGCTTCCGCCATTATTTTTAAACTAAACAAAGAATACAAATTAGTACTAAGAAAATAGAAATATGCTATAATTAGTGATACTAACTACGTTCTAGCTAAAGGAACTGTAAACAATTATCCAGAGATGTTTCATTCACATTCTGTTAAAGTAACAAAGGCGATAATATATCACGCAGTTCAAACAAAAAGTGTCCGTCTCAGTAATCTGTTTCGGTGACGTAAGCATGTTCTTTCGCTAATAGTTGGCTTAGAATATAGAAAAAGCAATAAAGATACAATAGACCTGTATATAAGTGACAAGGAGACTTGAAAAGGTTCTACGTATTGCTTTGTATTATACCCTAAACGAATGATTGCAGATTTGTAGCTTAAGATTGAATGCAAACAGTGTCGAGTCGATTGAAAGTAATCGATTAGTGTTTTAAAACAACATTACGTGATTGCCTATATTGTATTGTTAATTTTAATCTAAGGTTAATTAGATAAATAGAATAAAAAAGTCTCGTGGGTCTAGTATTCGCCTGCGACTGCTTAGCAAGCGGTTCGAATTCCGGATCGGGCAGAGTTCCTGAGTTTATCATTAGGTTATTTTAATTAGCAGCAGGGATTCTGGATGTGTGCCCGGTTGATGGCAGTAGGCTCGCCCCCTATTACATTGAATTGGCGAAATGTGGGTGTACTATATGTGCCTACTCTTCGGGGCATACAAGCGTGATGTTTTGATATTTTAATAAAGTATTCCATGCAATTAGAGTTAATAGATACTAATTAAACCTGTTATGATCATTGTAATCACTACTGGCAAACAAAGAGCTTGTACCTGACTTGTACAAAAAACAAGCAACAGTCGTGTAATGTGGAAGGATACCAATTCTCCTGAGACTTGTGGTCGATCCACAAACAATGGCCAATACATACTGAACAGCGGACAGAATACGTAGGTAGTCTAGAACGTACATAATAAGAATGTTGAGAATGTCCACTTCGAACAATTCATAATAGCGCACCAAAGCTCAGAGGTCCAACTAACGTCGAGGTTAGTTTTCCAGACAGCCATATCCAATTGTCCATAGAGACCAAATGGCGTATGATTAAAACAATTAATAATATTGGTAATGTTGCTTTGAACAGGCTTAAATCTATTACAGTTGTTTTCCAAACATAATTTTAAAATTACTATTTATAGAAGAAACAGAAATGATCCTCAATTCCAAAGCTTTTGAACTACGAAGGATATTATCGCAGGTTTCTTCAAACTTCTGTGTACAGTTACACTTCTGTTTTAAAATATTTATAACCATTCAACAAAGAAACACAGGAGTGCTCTACAAACATTGTGGTTTGACCACCAAGCGGATAAAGCCCTCCACTCACAAGGACGGTACCGTTGTATACGACGCCTGTTTACGCTCACTGTCTCCTAAGTCCACATGTCTATGCAAGTATAACGAACGTACCGCCATGCCTTTTACCTTCCTATGAGGTTTGAGACATGTGGGTAGCAACATTTCATGGTAAGTAGGTACTGTTCGTAGAATTTCATGCAGAACTGTTGAAAGAAAGTATAAAGATGATGATAAAAACATAACCTGCATTCTTGGCTTCGTCGCGGTAAGAAGTCATTTGAACTGTACTGCGGCGACTATTGAAAATTAATCACGCTAATATTATAAAGGCGAAAGTTTGTGTGTGTTTGTATGTTTGTTCCTCTTCACGCTTAAATGGCTGGACCGATTTTGCTAAAATTTGGTATGGAGGTAGCTGACACCCACACATATGCTACTTTTTATCCCGAAAAAAATTATCGGGTAACACCGCGTGGCGTAGCTAGTAGTAACATAATTACACAAGACAACTCCCAGAAAGCCTAACGTTCACCACTTTCTCTTGTTACGATGGAAAAAAGGAACGGCGCAATAACTTCCCTGGATTCAAACTAAGACTATGACTTTCTGAGTCGTGTGCCTGCCTTAAAAACATGCTAAACTCTACACAAGCACGTGTCTTGAGCGTACACTGTACACTCAGATCTCAATTGCGTATTTTGACGGCCACTATCGCTAAACAAAGCCATTGTCGGCCAACCCTAGGAGATAATAACAGGTACCACTTGCCGCGGTAACATCAGTGTGAATATTGTATCTGTATTATCAGCTTATTGATAACGGTATTTTCCCGTTATATTAGCGTTGGATTTCGAGCTAAAGGTCAGGAGTGTAATTAGGCGCTAGTTCCAGGTAAACCTGTTTATCTATAAGCCTTGTTTTATTTATAATCATGGTTTTCATTTCAGATGATATATTAATTGGAGGTACTGTTATGCTCGTGTTTAAACCAACTCCTGAACTTAATATGATATAGGTTATACGTAGGTGACATAGTCACTGCGTCACAAAACCCTTATTTAAATAAATAAAGATTAAAAAAAACTCCTTAACTTTAAAAAAATGTTACTGTCTAGTCTACTAAACTAGTCTTCTAAAAATGTATGAAACAGTAACAGTTTGATCCGACAGGAGTTAGTTAATATCTCAGAATACAGAACAAATGGTTAATATACATATTTCATCGAAATCATCGAAGAGCGAAACCAAGCGAAGAAGAATTAAGATTAAACGACATCACGCAAATCTTTCTTTATAAAGCAATTTAAAGATTCGTTTTTTTTTTCTATTTCTTTCTCACGTAATCCTCGAACCAACTGCGTAAGGTCGAAAGAACTCTATAGACAAAAGAACAACGTTTAACAAACGTACCGTCGCAATGGCGTCCCTGCGTAGTGTTACGCAAATATTGAAGTTAGGCCGGCCATCGTACAGTATACTATACAACTATACAGACTTACAGAGTATATATTCTCTTTGTTCAGTAAACACGAATTACCTGGTGGGTTAAGGCCAGTGTTCGTTTATTAGTTGCGTGTATTGCAACGGATATATTTGTGTTAGAGGAAATAAAATTTGGACGATTCGTTTAGGGATGAAGGAAAATTTTTAGACTGTGGTAATACGGTTTACAGTTTTCAGTGTCGGCCGCAAAACTAACTTTGTAAACAAAAATGAAGAAAGCTGATATTGTGAAAACCAATAAAGCTGTTTGTTTTAATTGACTGATACATAGGTACTTACAATAAAGAACTGTTTCAAGACTTTCATATACCGGCAATAACTTTACAAGTCATTCTTGAGGGAAACCAAACCACTTGACTTCAACTTGCAATTTTGTTTAAACACTTTGATTTTGCAGACTTTTATTGTAAATGAAACTTAATTTCAATGTAATACGTTTTAGATTCGAATGGGTCAGGTTGCCTCGTGGAATGCGACATCTGTAAAACTAAGTTTTCTTTTTAGCTGAATTTGTTTTTTATTCAGGAAAAAACTGAAATCCTTTTCGAAGGCGGCCAATGTACAAGTCTGGTAAGTGAGTAATAAAATCGTAATATGTGCATTATTAGATCTATCTATCTTTTTAAGGGTGTAGCACGTTTAGACTACTGGCATCTTTCGCGAAATTAGTATTAAAATTAAATTACGTCAATCAATTTAAGTAAAAGATTTTTTTTAAATATCAATCTATTTATAGTCTACTAGGATGGTAGTCCATGATGCCGGACGTACCTAGGTATACCTACAACTCGTGGACATTTTCCTAAGAAAGAAAAGTAAAGTAGTAACATTTATTCACAAAAGACAGCCTAATACCATTAAAAAATTACACAGGCATAATATGTCCTTACTATGGCTATTACGAGTTAGGAAGATCCCCGCTTTTTAAACTAGGTGAACATGTATCTTAAAGGACAGTTTACTGGCCATCCTATTGACCGCCACGCTTGCTCACTGGGATGTTTTCCTTCACAGTTAGTCAGAAATCATGTAATTATGTAAGGAAGACACATTACGCAGTTGTTAAAACACATGACGTCATGCTACTGGATTCATCATTAGACTGTGAAATCTATTTCTCTTCAGCTAGCAGTGAATCATAAGTGAATCACTCTGGTTATAATTTCATGTATCAAGCGCACTATCACAGTATATCTTATCTTTCCACTTGCATATACATGTATATTATATGAATAACTATACCTCATTAGATCGATCGATGTCCAGATTTTGATTTTGTTGTGTTACGTAAGAATTTAATAGGTACTAACTCTTTTCTGATTTTACTTAAAAAATTATATGAAGTAACTATTTTTTTTATTATTACACTTTATAGTCATAGTCATAATGTTTTTATTTCATATAGGCTACAAAAGAGCACTTACAAAACGTCAAACTAGTTGCATGGTTCCAAAAAGTCGTTTCTATGGAGAAGAACAGGCAAGAAACTCCATAGTTACTCTTTATCAGAACATAGCATGAATTTCAAAACAAAACATAATAATAATCAAAGACCACCCGACGCACCTTCGAACTAACGAAGGCAGCAAACATTTTTATATAAAATACTTTTGCTATAAATATGTAGGTTAATGTGAATCAAATATAGTTGCAGCAACTCAATGCTAAGTTATTTGTTATCTTACATTAAAATCACATTTTATTGTAGCAAACACTAATGATCAGTCTACCATCACAACATTTTATTACAATAACATAAGAACGTGTGATCTTGCATCATCATCCAAGATTATGATGTTCATATTTTGATATAATGATCGAGTAGGTAATTGCTATTTACTTTTTTTTTAAGAATAACTGTTTAAAAAAAAACGTTGCCCCACCCTAGGAATTTCTCCTATGTTGTGGGTGCGTTTCACAAACATGAAATATTACATACACAACCCAGACTCGGGACAAACATCTGGGGTTCGCACAAATTTTTGCCCCGTGCGGGAATCGAACCCGCAACCCTTGGCGCAGCAGTCCAATAACTTAGCCACTGCGCCAATCAGGTCGTACTCGTCGTATTATTGATCTCATGGAGACTGTAAGGTATGCGAACGCAGGAACAAGTGAAATGGCTGATAGCTAGTAGCAAATTGATTTCATTGTCATTCAAGTGGTACAACTTAAATAGGAGTGGATGCAACCACTCCAAGTATTTAATAGTCGTGGCTTATCTCCTTTCAAGGCTGGACACAGGCCTCTCATATGGCACGTCACTGAGCTCAATCCTTGGCCTACGCAGAATACACATAGTAGTCTACAACGGATGGCTTCAACAGGCGTAACTCCAAATTAGAATTGACCACCCCCTTTCCTCCCGTGGGTGTCGTAAGAGGCGACTAAGGGAAAATCCAGAAGATGGGCAGCAGCGTCTTCTGTAACTCGACCATCAATACTGCGATCCCCAAGCCGCTTGCCAAGCGTGGGGATTATGGCAGCCCCCCCCCTGCTTAAACAGGGAGGCCTATGTTCAACAGTGGACGTTTTTTGGCTGATGATGAACTTCAAATTCAGCCTACATCAGTTAAAACATACACGTGTAAATTAACTGGGAGTAATCAAGCAACGTCAACGTTAAGCCAACAGTAATTAACGCAGTAGGTAATTAAACGGAGGATCAAATCCTCTAGACATTGGTCCAGGTTAACTGGCCAGACGTGTGGAATTAACGGTACCTAGTGTTTATCTAAGACACGTGTGTTTGAAGTTAACCTACCCGAAGCCGAGGTCAGTAAATTCGTTATTTTCTATCCCACGAGGTATTTGTAGTCTTAGGATAAAGAAAATGCTAGCTTCTTAGCCAATTGTAAACTTAATTTCGTATAAAATTGTAAAAGAAAAGTAATAATTAGAAATTACTAAAATTTATATTATCTAAAGGTTTTTATTTCTACAAATTAAACAAAAAGAAATGTCGAAAAATAATATGTTAATTAAAGCATTCGCTACAAGAAATATAATTTAAAGAATTCAAATAATATGGTATGAAAATAAGTCGGCTTATTTAATCAAAAGGTTCAGAATTACAAAAAGAAGTCAAATATACGCAACGACATTTTTAGCACTGTATCAATATTACTACGAATGTACCTATTTAATAAATAATCAAAATCATTACTAAACAGAGGGATTTCCAAAAAAAAAAAAATTCTTTTTAAAAAAACGTCGCCCCACACTTGGAATTACTCCTGTATCGTAGGTGCGTTTCACAAAAATGAAATATCACATATACAAACACCCAGACTCGGGACAATCAAATGTGGATCGCACAAATTTTTGCCCCGTGCGGGAATCGAACCCGCAACCCTTAGCGCAGCAGTCTAATCGCTTAGCCACTGCGCCAATCAGGTCGCCGAAAATTACCCGCGTGAATGACTCAGTAATCAATATTCTCTCATTTACCTACCCTTTTTTTGCAACGTATTTGTCAATGTTACAATGTTGGCCAAATTGTTTCACAAAACAGTTTTCAAGGTTTGCCTAATCTTGTTTTATTTTTTATCTGCAGGCAGGTAAGGAATACTAATGGCTTTTCTGTTGCCTGAATTGTTTGAAGCCAAAAAAATTCTACAAGTGCTTGAAGATAGAAGCATCTATCTATACATTTTAGTGATTTTATTCAATTTCCTTGCTTCTTTATGGGAATACGGTAAGACATGTAAATATGACATCGTGTTAGATCAAGTTCGTCTCGTTTTCGTTTTTGAAGCTGATGAAATGATTGTAAGTGCTTTCGTAATAGATATAACGTACGACGTAATTAACGACATAATACACGTCTAATTATAAAGTTTGTTTAATTTATTGTACTTTTCAATAAGTCTACCTCTCTCTACATGAACCGATTTCTACCTGTATTTTGATTACTTCTTTGATGTTCTTTTACCAGAAACCAATAACACATGAACCTAATATGCTTAGCAGATGATGTTTACAATTCAATCCTTAAGCTGCACATCCACATCGTAAAGTTACGTCACTATATCGTGTAACCACATGTACGCTGACGTCAGGTCATTTAGATTCGTAGCGGGATTTTTATTGAGCTTCTTCTTTTTATAAATGGTAAAACACTTGACTGGGAGACTGAGCAATCATTGGAGAACCACGTTATAGTCCTTTTCTACGAGAAAACCTATTTACTCTAGAAGGTTTTCTGTATAACCTACATTATAAGTTGTACATCTAATTATTAAGGATGGAGGACCTTACATAAATGCCCAACATTTTTTTTGTACAGGGATTTGTGCAGTGTTTTTAAAAACCATGGTTACAGAAATTTAAAATAACAGGTTATTCTTACCAATAATATTAAAGTTGCTCGAGATCAGGAGGAATAAATAGGAAGAGGGTCGCTCCTGTCCTGCAGTAGGACGATCATGGCAGAAATAAATAATACCGGGCAGGCAATAGGCAAAACGTATTATTGGTTCAGAACTTCAGACATTATCAATCAGAATTCACGGCTTAGAAAAATACCCGATAAACGGCCGCAGCCCGCCATAGGCACTATTATATTTTCACATAGCCTTTCGGGAATACATGCGTGATACACAAATCGGTTTTATGACAATGTCACATTAGCTGTTCAGCGCATGCCAAACGAGGTATGACTCATCAAAACGTGCGACAAGCCAATCTCGCGTGCGGTTACACGCAGCGTCAGCTAAACTGTATTCTCGTGCCTGCCTTCACATATGTAGGAATGTAATGGGTGCTCCGGCGTTATCAAGCGATGTGCGAACATCAACTTCGCAGTAATCTGATGTACTGAAATTATTTTGTGTTATAATTTCTCTGTCTAAGTGGTTTTGTTCTACAGTGCGACAGGTATAGGCTTGTATGGGTATTATAAGATTTATAAGATACTAGCTGTGCCCGCGACTCCGTCCGCGTGGACATTCGGAAACAGCAAAATTATTTTAAAATTGTTTTAATATATTAGCTAAATTTGGGCGGATTCAATTTAGTAGTTTAGTTTAGTCTACGCCAAGCTATACTGTTTTATTACATGCATGTAAAGATTGACGTTACTTTTTTGTTTGTGAACCGATTTAAATGAAACATACACTAAATGTTATAGGAAGCTTGACACAGTGAAAACCGCATTCAAATCGGTTCAGTCGTTTCTGAGATTAGCGTGTTCAAACGCACAGACAAACCGACATAACTTTTTCTTTTTTTAATATTGAATGTCGGTGAAATGTCGTTTACGATTTTATTATATGTATAGATGTTTTTTTTAATGTTGCACTGTAAATGTTTCCTGTATAGTATTGTTAAATGTCACAAGTATGCAGTGTCTGTGGAAAATCTATCAATTTCTACACATTTTCAGTCTTACCTATAATCCCCAAAAGAGTTTGCCAGAGATATTTTCTTTTATCAAGAGTGTATACAGTAATCACCCAGTTACTCATCCAAAGTCCAATGTAAAGTAACGTGCGTATAGTAATAAATTAGGTTTACAGACAACATTTAATCTTATTGCAACTTCACATAAGTTTTATCATCATCATCGGCCTCTCTTGTGTACCAGTCTCCAAGCCTCAGTGCCAGCCTCATCCAGATTCCACCCGCTATGGCTATTAAAGTTTACTATGATCTATACTATACTAGTATATATTGCTAATACGTTACAAAATTGAACTTCATCTCTAAGATAAAGTTTCAATCGACCGTAAACGTAGTGTCGGTAACCTTCAACTCGATAACTGATGGGACAAGGACATTCACGGACGGGCAATTTGATCTAAGTTATTACTTAGAGTCCCTATTAGGGACAGCTATAACTACACGTTACTAATTATATCGCTATCGATGGCCTTACTAGTAAAATGAATGGGAAAATAACAGCTCCATCCATGTGATTATCTGTCACGTTTGAGCTATTTAACCACTGCACCGGATTTGATAAAATTAGGCATGGAGATAACTCGAACCTCATGGAACTACTTAGGTTACTATCTATCCTAGTAATTCACGAATACTAGTAGGACATACTGCAATAAGGTACCTACTGCGTACCGTAAATAAATGCTAGATATCTAATCATAGCAATTATGCAAAGCGTATTTAATTATTCATTAGTTGTGTTTTTGTGTGAAGATAATTTCCAATTTATTTGTCAATGACATTGCATGAAATTTCACATGAAACTTAAGTACTCACAACGTATTGGTAATAAGGTGTGTTTGGTACAGTCGGTATGATTATTTGATTACGTTAACTAAATGATTCTGTTCTAAGCTGCCTCGTTGGTCTAGTGGTCGCTAAGTGGTGCTGATGAGGTCCTGGATTCGAAACCCGGGTTGGGCAAAGTGTCACTGGGTTTTTGCATTAGGTAATTCTCAGTAGCAGCATGGAATCTGGATTTGTGCCCGGTTGATAGCAATAGGCTCGCCCCCTATTACATTAGGACCTATAACATAACTGGCGAAATGTGGGAGTTCTATATGTGCACTTCTGCCTAACCCTTCGTTGAAAACAAGCGAGGTTTTATGTTATGTCATAGTTCTGTTGAATATTGGACATAAAAATTTTTTTTCCGCTAAACGTGAACACAGTTGACAACTAAGCCTTGAGGTCACCGGCCCGGTGACGTAGTAGGCTTTCCACTCGGGTTTTCACGGAAGGGTTGCGGATTAAGTTCATCCCACTCAGGATAAATATAGGTAGGTATATCTTGAGGCTATATTTGTTCAAAATAAACATATTCAATGTTTGTAAGAAGAAATGGGACAAAAGAAATATTGTAGCTCAAGGGCTCAAGATGTGGCTAAAATTATGAGGGAACTGATGACTATACACAATACACATACATTCTTTTGCTTTGCAGCAGTCGGGTAAGGTATTTAAAAAAAAAGGGTAGAAAATTTATCAATTAAACCTAGGAGATACCTACTAGACAAGTCACAATATGAGTTAGGTAAGTGCAATGTCTTACATCGTGCTTTACACTTTATGAAATTGTAGATTTCACGTATCTGTGCATTTCATAGGAAAAATGTGTGTACTTTGGGAAAAAGTACACACATTTCCAATATTCCCCGATAGATGCGGTAAATATTTGCACTGTGTAAGCCAGCTCTCAGGGTGCATCGGGCTGCAAGATATTAGAATTTTAATATGAACAGCTTTTGAAGTTCTACGTTACTTATACATTCTTTAATCCTTTATTTATGACTTACTGATGTCCTGGTATGTAAGCAGACCAAAGAAAAATGGTTAATAGTAATAGTTCACTTAAATCGTATTGGGAGTTTTGATAAGCGGCAAAATGTGGATGTAGTCCTTCTTCTTATCGTATGGTTGATGAACAACCTGGTGTCAGAGTTCAAACCCCTTGTAGGCCTCTGACATGACTTACCACACCGTTGAAAAATCTCTCAGGAGTGCCGGTTTCCTCGCGATGTTTTCCTTCACCGTTATAAAAACTGATAACTAATTTATGGTACGCACATGAATTCGAAAAGACATTGGTGCGTGCCGGGGTTTGATATTGAGACCTTTGACTTGGCAGTCCAACGGTCATACCACTCGACCATCAGTGCTCTTCAGATTATCAGTCCTAATAAAGGAGAATACTTGGGGCAATTCCAGTTATGGACATTTACAGACCAAATTCATTTATGTTTCCAGTCGCATTCGAAGACGTATTTATATTTGATTTAGGTATAAAGAATACTAATTATATTTGAGTAAAAAACTCAAAAGTGAAAAATAATATTTTATCACTTCACTTTACATAAGCGAAGTGGAAGTCGGCGCCAAATCCCAACATCCATTAAGCGATTCAGAAAAATAGTACTTATGAGAATGCTACCATACGTGCGTGGTTCATAGTTTAAAAGCTAACACTATAAACTAAGCGAACGCATAGGATTTGGCGCCGACTTCCACTTCGCTTATGTAAAGTGAAGTGATAAAATATTATTTTTCACTTTTGAGTTTTTTGAAGGAGGTTATAATTTTTTATTTAAAATATTTTATTTAAGATTTACGTTAGTATAGTGGCGATAAAGCACCAATTAAACAATTAATCATATTTACATCTAGTCCCTAATAATTTTGATACAATAATAACGAGAAGAAAAAGAAAAGATTTTTTTTTTGAATCTACGAACTTCATCGTCGTATTGAATCATTCGCAGATTTTGTTTATATTCTTAATTGGATTCATTTTCGTCATAACAGTAACATAGTAGTGAAAACAGCTCTTTTTGGGAAAAGAAGTTTTCACCATAGGATTTTTCTTTATATGTTCCTAGGATAATAACTAATATGGTTTTCTTTTTAAGGAAATGCTGGAGTAACTTTTGGTTTGATTTGAGTCTCCCGTTTTAAAAACACGAAAAATTATAAGTGCCAATCCAAATACGATGATCTATTATGGTCGTGTTGCCTTTTCGTTAGTTTACCGAACAACTTCATAACAATAGCTTTGGCTTTTACAATAAACTTCTTTACTCTAAGACTCTAAGTCTACACAAAGGGACCCTTCTAACTCTAATGGTTCTCCGGTACTGCGTCTATAGAAAGATTTCACGTAATCGCATTTGCGATAAACGGACATTTATTTCGATTTCGACAGTCGTATATTTCTTTGTTATGCGTTGATGATGTAGCATTGAGCAGATCTATCGTCAAATAAATAGAAATGGATATTAAAAAATATGGTAAATTATATTATTTGTCATCAAATGTGTATGGATTGTGAAATGCCGGGATTTTATAACAAAAAACTTCAATCTGTGAACATAAGACAACTTGAAATGGCTACATTAAAATTACACCTTTTATTATCAAAAAATATATTCAAACGAAACCATGTGGGATAATTACACAGCCAGTAATCAAATACTTAATATTATAATACCATACCTCTACTTTCTTCTTTTCTTTAACATGTGTATCACGAAAGCCATAACATAATTACCTACCGACCGCAATACGTCACGATATCGCTGTTCTAAATAAAATCAAATTCCTTCAGTTGCACGCCTTTGGCCCAATAACCTTGATGTGAAACTCGAACATTTGATTAAGAAAACATTGCAATTGGCTTGTAATTTTTGGTATTGTACAGATAGGTTTATGGCCCACTGTGTGTGGTCACGACATCGCTCCTATTGCAACCAGACATCGCATGACGGCGCAACTACAATAACTGGCATCGCAAGAAAAACCAATTTGTTGCTTCAGTCCTGAAACTACATGCTAGCGGATTTTCGACTCTATTATTATAATCATAAGAGTTTAATATATAGTTTTGTTAGTGCATGTAAGTTTGTAAGGAGTTACTCCGTAGCCGATGAGGGAGCGGTGTCTGTGACAGCTTCAAGAGCATCCGTTGTGTAGAACATAATGGACGGTTAGTTTTGACATGACCGTTAATGTGTACAAACGCAAACATCGTAATAGGCCGTAACTAATTGTTACGAGCGCTAACGATATTATTATGTTGTACTTTATTAGAAAATTTAAAATAAATCTTACATTTTAATATGTATATCGATGTTCTGATAGCCGATTGGACTGCCAAGTCAAAGATCGCAAGTCTAAACGCACCAATGTCTTCTCGAATTCATGTGCGTGAGAGATTTGTCAATGGTGTGTGGCCACGTCATAGGCCCACAGGCGGTTTAAACTCTGACACCAAGTTGTTCATCAGCCATAAGATAAGTAGAAGATCACTGTTTTGACTTGGTGGTTGAAAAGCACTGGTTGAGAGAAATTTAAAAAGAATTCAACAACATAATTGGCTTAAAGATAAAGGTATTTGGTATAAGACCATACAGGGGGAACCTCCTCGTTTTCCTTGGTTCGATGACACTAAGTTAAGCAGAAATGACTTAAAATTAGCTTTAAGAATTAGATCCGGACACTATCCATCAGCAAAGTTTTCCTACCTTATGAAAAAATCCGCCTCGCCTAATTGTCTTTTAAGTGATAAAGTAGATGATATACACCATTTGCTGATGGACTGTGTCAGAAATAAGGAGGTAACAATACCTATAGATAATCAGTAATACTCACAATAACCAATTCAAAGTTTTGTTATTATTTTAAGTTATTTTAAGAGTTATTATTTGTATTAGGGTACGATGGGGTTGACATGTCCTGATGGGACAAAAACCCCAAATAAAAATAAAGAATTAAAAAAAAAAAACATAATTGGCTTTGTTCCCAAGTTTAATTAACTTACAATATTGTTTTAATTAAAGAATGCTTTGCTATTTTCTCCAAATATAAGTCGTTTTGAATTTGAAAACAATTAGCGCTGACAACAGTACGCTTCAGTCTCATTGTTTTCAGTTAAATTAGAATGATTAATTAATTGAACTGTCTGGGTGAGATTTGGACGGAAATCAGTTTTCAGCGGTGGCGGTGTGAGTTTGATGATTGATTGGTTTACACAAATCATGCAAATAAAAAATGTCGTAAATAATTAAATTCTGTAAAAAAACAAGTTTTTAGCCCTAATTTATCCTATTTCATTGCATTTCTTAATGTAATTATGCATTCAGCCCGAATTTTCTGTACCGAGTCTGGCAATATTTATCGATTCATGCTCGTAAGAAATTGTTGTGGTTGTGTATGCATATATGACACATCGTGAGTACAAACCTAGGAATGGCCGGTCATGGGTGCTGATGCTGATGTAACTAGCGATCATGTGTAGGTATTATTCAATTAGCAACTTTTCTAGCAAGGCCAGTATTAAGTGTTATGTAAGCGAAGATAATACATTTCGTGTAGGTACATACCTAATGTGTATTGCTTGCAGGTACAAAAACAAGTATAGGTTTTTTGTTTTAAGGCTATCTATTGTTCCAGCTAATATATAATAATAAACTATGGACCACCTTTTATATTGTCCCGGGTGTCCTGTGACCTGCACGCCTAAGGAGCTAATGTTGGCTGATGACAATGCCGTTCTCGCAGCGGAGTTTCGGGCCGCTAAAATTTAATTTTGCCATTGACTCGCTAACAAGAAGAAGCTAATCTACGAAACGGTGTAGGTAGTTATTAGAACACGGAAAAGAGTAAGACCTATTTATCAAGATCGCTTAATATTATAACGTTACCTGTTAAAACAGAGATAGGACTTCGTCCGGAATTGGGTGTTAATCCTTGAATAATTTGACGCGGGAGGTATTTTTGCAGATGCGCGCACTGTGATCTTTTATAAAAACTACTTCGTGTTAGCGCGAGTCACTGTTGCTTAGGGGGTATTAGCTGTAAGCCTATTGAAAGCCACTTCCTTCGTCTTGTAGTCATATCGTTACTGTTGATAGAGGTGTATTCCAAAATTTAAATATACCTCTTCTTTGATAGAAGCCAGATCACAAGCTGGAATATTGTCTCTGTCAGGCACCGACAATAGTAAAATACCTTTCAAATTCTATATTTTCTTTGAACTCCTAGGAGTCACAAATATAATTTCCTGCTAAAACAAGTAATATATATGTAAACAAAGCCACCAGGCCCACCTGCCCACGCCTGACTATATGACACATCAATGATGCAAGCCACCGGTCACGGACGCTTCCACAGTTGCCGTCAAATTAGCTTTTTTATCGTTTCACTTTTTGCCCCAAAAGACTTTGAAGTCTTGGTCAAACGTGACTCAAGTTGGTACACCTCATTTGTGAAATAACTCACGTCTGACCAAAATCAGCGGACTGATTGGTCCTCTCCGTAGCTGGTTTAAATTACTGCCGGACTTTGTCATAAAACGGTCTTGGAAAAAGCGTAGCCTATAATAATGTTAGATAAGTGTTTTCTAATATATGTACATTGGATATGTATTAGTATATTGAGTGTTAAGTTCGAAAGGTACAGTGCTAGGTCATCTTATGAGTATGTATTGATCAAATAACATCACATACCGATAGGGAGGTCTTGTCTTTTAAAATATCTACTACATAAGTATCAGGGTTTGGCTAGGCTCAAAACTGGAAAAGGTCGTATCACTTTGTAAAAAGTTGTTGCTAAGTTTAGCTACCTAAATGAGGCTGGGACAGGAGCATGTATACTGGCAAAAATAATGAGAGGCTTATACCCAGAAGTAGGTAAAGGTACTTGGAACTTGAAGAGTTGGAACCATATAATTATCATTTACCAACTAATACGTTGCTAAGCTACAAAATTGTCACACTTACCAAAATGTTACATTCACACACGTTCTGCTTTTAGAACTTCGACACGAAACACATTACCCTCCTTTTCGTCAATGTGGAGTAACAAACGTTGCTAGTAAGAAAGAGTGTTCGCGTGTTTAGTATCAATTGACGAAGTCGCGTGCGCCGTAGAACATAGTATGGGGACAATAGTACGAGTTATCCACGCTAATCGGTGACCGTAGCAGAGGTATTATATTATCTGTGGTTCTGTGTGATGATGCATGACGGACTTTGTGGGTATACCTTTACATTTGTGTACACGAATAAAGCGTAGTGAATCTGTAAGTTTGTTAATGGCATCGTAGCTCAAAAACAAGTAAACCGATTGCGATGCGGTTTACTTTATTTGAAAGTATGATACACTGCGCTCATTCATAATGTTTTTTCAAAGCCTAGCCTATGATTTTTAGGTAAGCATTAAAATAAATGACAAATGAGTTTATTATATCAGTTTTAGCAGTTTCCATTCATATCCTTTGGAATGACACAACATTTTGATATAATTTAGCATGTTGCCCATGCTCGGCTTAAATTAAAATTAATAAGGGAATTTGAATCCTCTTGGAATATATTAATATAACACATAATGCGATTCCTGTAACCAGTATGTAACATATCCATATTTTATTACGTTACCGTAAAACGAATATTAAATCCTGCGCGGTAACGATTTCACGGGCACACATTTCATAACCTAAATCGCTCAGGGTCTAAATAAAAATCTGTCGAACACACAATTTTATTATGATACACGTGACCCTTTGGGCAGAGGTCACGCAGTAAGCTACTAAAGTATCTAAACGGCCTTAAAATTCTAAGAAGACAACTTAACAGCCTATTTGCATACAGATGAAATAGCTTCCAACTTAACACAAACTTCCCTAAATAAACCCTCATTTATATAATTTAAAGGACCCCAAACGTAATAATTTCCATCCATCACTTCGCCTAATTCAGAAAGAGCGGAGTAATTAGTGCGGTTTTTCTCCAAGCAATTAAAACCGTCGTCAACTTTGGAGTCGCAGAGGTATTGCTCAGCCTACCCTGCGGTGACCTAGATACGTTAAATTTAAAAGGTGCGTAAATATGAAAGAACTTTGAAGTTAAAGCAATTAAAATTTAATTTGGTCCTTCGAAGCATAAATAATGACCCACTTTTGGATGTAGTGTGTCAGTAACGAGCAGCGTAGTGACCTGTATTTATAGACAAGAGGTTGTGTGTTAAGAAAAACAGAAGAAGCGCAGAATATCAAATGTAGACCACAACTACAGTGCCTATTCTCTCGTGAGATTGGGTCGCGCATTTTTTTCTGGTCTCCCGTTAATTAAGCGAGCTGTCACCGCTGACGTACTTGGAACCCAGTGAAGCTGACCTAGATGTGGCATTTTTAGGGTACCGTACTTTACCAGAATAGTAAATACGGACCAATTTCTTGCTGCTATCGTTTCAAAGTAAAAGTTAAAAATAGTGTTGGTTGATTAGTTTACTACATCTGCTCTACTTGCTGTCTTTGACTTTTATAGATATTATATCCACTTATAATCTGTATGCGTAGTCATTTGTATGCTCATTATATAATACGAATATCTAAAAAAAAGTACTTGCACAACAATGCTGTACCTATCGTACAAGCTTGCACGTTGCTTGTTGTTTTTATTTTGTAGACCTTCACTATCTTAAATTAGTTTAGTTTTGAAGTGTTCTCGACAGGAAACCGCATATTATACGCGAGTACTACCTATCGTTAAGAACCGCCTACGAAAGTGTATTTCAATGCCACTGCTGTGCTGAGTTGAATACATAAAAACTAAATACAAACATTCACGATAATAATCCCCGAGGGATTATTCGGAAATGTCGCTGGAACAGATTGGAACTGAACGCAAATGTAACCGAATCTATTTCTGGAATCGTGCACGTGAGATATGATGGGCACGTGGAGTTGTGAGGTGTAGAACTTAAGGCGTTATGAGCATGTATACGGACATTGAATAGTAGGATTCAAGTATAAAATAAGGTAATTTATATTTAAAAAAATTATATCTGAGTAAGATCTGAAGAAGAGATATTATTGTTGTAAGTATTTACAGCTACATAAGGCCGCTAAGTACAGAAGTTAACACTTTAATAATTTATTAGTGGGAAATAAACCGTTAAAAATATCCTACAGTAATACAAAAAAAGTGGAAATTGTTATACGATAGTTTGCAAACAAATTATGAATAAGTATTTTATGAAGGTTACCTACCTTAAATCAAAATAAATCAACACAGCCAGGTTTCTATCGGCACTTCATCAACTTCACAGTAAATTAATAATTCATTACTTGCTTTCAAACAATCTAGTTTCCAACGGGCAAACTATATGATTGATTGTCAGTTATCACATTGGCTGATGTATTCAGTATCAAAAGAAACTGTAAATAAAATTAAATATTTAACAAATTGATTGCTTTCGTGTGTGGACGGATTAAGCACACCATTGTCGGGAAGACCAGCCATAAAAGGTGACAATACTATGGGCCTTTGTTACCGGGAAATAAGTCTCATGAACTATCCCACTGCCCAAGGGGAGACCGGAGGGGTTCTGTGGGACTACCCGTTATAAAACAACAGACTCTACCACTAGTTACTACCACCCCAGGAGTTTGCCCGACTCAGTACGTGCGCTTGGCCTTCTCGCAATACTATGGGCCTGATAAAGAAGGCAATAGGATAGGGATTTAAGAGGTCCCTACAACTATATGGCACTTATAAGCTGCAAAATATAGGTGTATCCTCATTTACCTCTTAAAGACGATTTATGCAGTGTCATGTGGGGGGAAGGAACATCTTTCGGTGTCTAAATAACCTGAACATTCCTCCTCAATACGTGTATAGACTTATAATAAAGAAGAACATCTGACCCTTCCCCTTCGAAGATGACAGCTAGATAATGTGTATGTAGGTACCTACTAAGCAGCGGTAGGAAGTATAGCAGGGTTTAAATCACGGTCAGCACAAAACGCACTGCGCCAGTTAACTCCTAAAAAACTTGATATGTAAATAAATATGCTAAATACATTCTCAAAGTCTGTTATAAATAATTCATGGAGATTTAGTCCTGACCTTAGCCAAGGTCCAATCACAAGCAGACGCGACGCTTTAAACTCACAAAGGTCATACGATTTAAAAACAAAGCTGATCAACGTCACACACACGTTAGGTTAGAGTTTAGACGGGCTGTTCTAATGTTTACGAAAAGTTTGTGTGTCATACAAATATCTGCGAATAACAAATCATTTGTGTTGAAGTTTTAAATAAAACCTTCAGCGATCCAGTTGTCAAAATCAATCGACTTAAGCTATTAGTAACTAAAATAGTTATAAGTATATTTAAATCACAGTACTAATAGTTAGAGTAATATTAAAAACCTTTGGCTATTCTGTAGCTCAGCTAGGAGAACATTTCACCATGTGGGATACCTCAAATATTACGTAAAAGTTAATTACTCAAAATAAACTTAAATAAAATTTGTAATATAACTGCGTGTCATTTGATACTTATAAGTTATAACTTGCTACAAAGACAAACGTGTAAGGCCTACCGACCAAATGAAATAATAGCGATATGAACCAACGTTTGCTTCCTCGCTGTAATATCCCTCTTCCCTCGGGTGAGTCGTGCTCGGGATGATAGTACACGGCTCAGGAATGTTCAATATTAAACCGGATTCGCGAGTGCTTTGATCTTAAACAACTAAGCTATTTGTAGTAGGGATAGATTCGCAGTATCTTTGTAGAGTAGAGATAACTTGTATGAAGAAAATGTCGGTTAGAATGGTTGAAAATATGATGGTCTCAAACCTAAATCATTTGTCGTTCTGTTTGAAGTCAAAGAGCCTCAGAGCCTATCAATTAAAAAGCCAGTTGCCATTATTATTGAATAGGTCAGTCTTTATACAAATATAGCAAAAGAATTAAATACTGTTAATGCCACAATAAACATGGAACATAAATTATTTTAGACGCGGCAACTGCTAGAACTCTAACAATTAATATATACCTACTTAATATTATAAAGCTGAAGTTTGTTTGTTTGCTTGAACGCGCTAATCTCAGGAACTACTGGTCCGATTTGAAAAATTCTTTCAGTGGTAGATAGCCCATTTATCGAGAAAGACTTTTGGCTAAAAAACATTCGAAATCCACGCGGGCGAAATCGCGGGCGTAAGCTAGTTTTATCATAAAACCGTCAATGGAGTCCTTGTCTTAACAAAAAAGTTTCGCAACACGACTATTGTAATACCGTCTACGTACATTACGTTCTTGTCGTCAATGTACATGAACGTTCCCTACATTCACAGCAAGCTATAGTAAACAAACTATAACAAACCATGCAAGGGCCCAAATTACCCAGTAATAACGTCAAGTCAGTGATTACACTATCATGTTGGCTGTCTATTACAGCTTACACAAACTACTAAAGCATTTTTTGCGTGTTACCATTGTAGGGACAAACTGCGACACTGGTTCGCACGAACCGTAATATAGTTTTAAACGCGCTGCGAACACGCAACGTGCTTACAAAACGCTCGTGTGTAAACGACTTTATTTTTTCACTGCTAATATTAACTGTTTTAAGTACCTTGGATAATAAAGTTAGACATACATTTAATATGATATAATGTAAGGCGATGTAACCTTTGCAATTTGAATATAATGTGATATCGATGTTGAAAGAATGGATGATATCAACCATGATACTTAGGTATATACAATTATATATACATGTATAGCTGTATGTATAATTGCAATATGTATGGCTGCCTCGTTGGTCTAGTGGTCGCTAAGCGCGACTGCTGAGCAAGAGGTCCTGGGTTCAAATCCCGGGTCGGGCAAAGTGTTACTGAGTTTTCCATTAGGTAATTCTCAATAGCAGCACGGAGTCTGGATTTGTGCCCGGTTGATGGCAATAGGCTCGCCCCCTATCACATTGGGACTTACAACATAACTGGCGAAATGTGGGTGTACTATATGTACACCTCTGCCTACCCCTTCGGGGAATACAGGCGTGATGTTATGTTATGTATAGCTCTGCCTCCTTGGTTTTTTTATCTGTTGTCTAAGAAATCATTATCAGCCGAAATCCGTCTCCTGTTGAGCAAGGGCCTCCCCCTTAGAACGCCACAATAAACGACAACTTGCCATTTGCATCCACTGGTCGCCCGCAACTCTGACGATATCCTTGATAATAGAAATATTCCTTATATCCTTCGACAATTGCTGCGACGAGAACTGCTTATAGCAGTGACGAGCTGATTACTAGTTATAAATGACACATTAAGTCTCGATCTATATGCCAGTGACTGTGGCATCCCAAGCTACTCTTTGAAAATGTAATGGGTACCGATGTCCATGTATTTCTACCCTATAGGCTTCTCCTTGCTCGAGTGACAAATGAATCTGTCAACCCGAAGGATAACTGAGACAGAAAGCATCAAGGTTATGAACGTGCCAATTCGTATTGAACCATTCATCCGTAAGCCGATTTCTACATGACCTAACTTCATACACGTTTGATCGCAGCCAATAATCGACGAACACATTGTACCAAGTTATCCAAACAACCCGTAAATGAAACAGCTGAGTCAATATTTTACATTCAATAAAAACTCGTGAACTAGCACGTTTTGTAGTAATTTGCAATGCTAATTCGCATCAAGGAGGATCGTTAAGACAACGTACTATAGTGATAAGCGTATCAAGACTATTCGAGTCAGCATAACTTGGTTTTAATTATCATAACTTATTAGTTGGTAATAATTAAACAATTTCTCGGCGTTGATGATATTGTATTTATCAACTTCTGCACTGTAATACACTGATGAATCTTGCTTAATGTAACATGAAACCTGTTTTTTGGAATTAATAGGACAGCAAATAGTTTTAATAGATTTTCTGTGACTACAAAGCCATCAAAATCGAAAGCTTGAAAAAATTGCAATTGAGAATCGGTCCCGTTATGTTTCACGAAAACAAACAACGAAGACAAAATTCTGAATACTGATTCAAATGGTTCGCATTCTACACCATACAATTTATTTAACGACGGATCAACTCGATTCACAGGTCACTGGGGACAACATGGAACGGGGAATGTTATAGCCAAACCATTGGAAAGCGAAATGGAAGCAGATTCTTTGAGACCCGCGCTGAACCAGCTCAGTACTGTCCCAGAGGTACGATTCAAACGCAAATATTTCACTTTCAAAAATTCCAGATTCTAGCATAACATACATAAGATCACGCCTGTATTCCCCGAAGGGGTAGGCAGAGGTGTACATATTTCGCCCACATTTCGCCAGTTATGTTGTAAGTCCCAATGTAATAGGGGGCGAGCCTATTGCCATCAACCGGGCACAAATCCAGACTCCGTGCTGCTACTGAGAATTACTTAATGGAAAACTCAGTAACACTTTGCCCGACCCGGGATTTGAACCCAGGACCTCTTGTTCAGCAGTCACGCTTAGCGACCACTAGACCAACGAGGCAGTCACATATTTTTCAGATTCTAAATCTGAAAAATATGTGCGGATCTCACATATATTTGGAAAGAACGGGGATCGGACTTGAAACTCAAGGTATAGCTGTCCAATCATTTAGCCACTTTGCCAATAGGGTAATTATTTAGGAGTACATTTAAAGTGGAAAGTCATCTGCAATCAAAAATTATAAAGCGTAGCAGACGTTTAATTACATAACTTTATAGCCTGTAATTACGTTTATCGGACCGTGCATATTTCCAATACACCACTTGCCTAATACAATTAAAGTTGTATTAATGTAATTAATGGTTTTGTTTGCCTGTCTGATTGGTCGAGAAGTTGGTATGTCATATAGTTATGTTAGCGGTTTTGAGTGACAGGGGAAATAAAATTAATGATAATTCAGACAGAAATAAATCGTTTAGTACGCAGTATAGTATAAATTACACTACAATACCTGTAAGTATATGACCAAGAGCGAGATCTTAATGCCGCGCATAGTTGGACAAAAGTGCAGTTCGAGAACCTACTATTTTACCGCCAATATATCAGTATTTAGGTACCTCTAAATTACTTAAGATAAATCACATGCGTACGGCACAAAATACCTTGCAAATACACCAGCCTGGCATGTGGGTGGGGCCCTAAATTAACAGCGACTTAGCCCAAGCTGCCAAACATGATAATATGCTAACTTTAATCCATAAATACGGTTCGGCTGTCAAAACAGTTTCAACTTTTGGGTATGGTTTACATAAGTTAGTGCGCTGGTTAGATAAGGTATCTATGTTGTGTAAGTGCTGTTCCGAATTAGGGTTTTTTGGGAGAATATTCACGTAATCGCGCGCCTCTGGACACAAGCATCTCGTACGGGATCTATAGGTAGTTAGGTACATACGGACGAGCTCCAAAACATGACTTTTATTCGATGTATCGATTTAGCCAAATATGCCAGATAGAACACCCTGCATGAGCAGGAAAGACTACTATTGTCTGAAGTCTGACTTCCTGCCCCCTTACCATGAACTCTTAAAGCAGGACAGTTTACCATGTGAAAGCGAGACGCTAGATTACACAGCACGTAGCGGCGTCTCGCTTCCACATGGTAAACTGTCCTGCTTGAGATGTACATGATAAGGGGGAGAAATTAGGTTGGAGAAAAAATTCTGCAAAGCCACCACTGACTTCTTGTTTGTTGAAGATAGAATAGCTTAGGCCGAGCAGATAAAGGTCCAAAACTGCCCTTACCTAAGGTCTTGTTAAAACTTGCTATCAGTTGAAGGTCGTTAAAGTTTGGTATAGTTATGGTATACCTGCGGTGAACGGCGACAATTAGAACGGTAGAGCTGTGGTCAGGTGGCACGTAGCGCTTGTTACTCTAAACTACACTTTATACAATGGCTATATGGTCTACTTTTGTAAGGAGTTCCAAAAGGGTATATAAACTTATTATGTGAATTAAATAAGTAAGTATGCCCGAGCTAGAATTATGTTAACTCATGTAAGCACTTGTAGTTAAATATTCATAAGTTTATGCCTATTTATGAATACACACACATTGATATGAATTATGGGTACCTCTTGCATTTAAACATTAAAATATGACGAGCTTGGACCTAACATAAAGTTACATTAGAACACTAGGGCACTTACAAAACATCAAATTTAGTAAGAACGATTTAAGTGGCATAATAATAGCAAGTTACTTTACTACAATTCAAAATAGCTATTAACATTTTGATCCAATGTTACATTTCTCATAATTATGTTAAACACAAAGGGATGTTGAAGTTTGTTCTGTGCCATTAAGAACACAATGATACTATGATTGGGACACCACGACACCGACTTGACCTTAATGATTCAGTCCGACATTATGATTGAAGTAATCTAATCTTAAATATTCAAACGTTAAGCAATAACATCAAGATCTCTACGACAAATGAGTTATTGACACTGATTTTAATAATATCAATATCATATTTTGATGTGCTGTTGAGATCATACTTTGTACTAGGGATCGCAAACCGGGATCCCGGTTTTCAAAAATACCGGGATACCGGGCCAAATTTAGGTCTAATTAATACCGGTATTCATTTCACAAAAAACCGGGATTTACGGTATTTTCGGTTTTAGTAAAATAAATAAAAAGCAAACACAAATACAAAAAGTTCGCGCCATTTAATTCAAATTACGTGCGCGTGAGTTCGTTCATCTTACGACAAGACTTGCGTGGCGCGCCGCGCGAACGAGCCAATGGCTTGGCGCGAACGGCGGTGCCAGCAAATGAGTGAGTTGAAGTTAATTGCGAGTGTCTTTCTATTTTGTGAGCGTGTTTTGTTGGTGTTTTGGTTTGTTTTTGTTATCTGCAATCGGAATTTAGAAAGAAAATATACAAATTGGTAAGGTAAGATTATAAACGTAGCTTTAGATGACCGAGCTTGGTCTCAAGCTACGCTTCCAGTCCGTATGGGTGGCTTAGGAATCCGCACTGTATCTAGTTTAGGTTTACCGGCTTTTCTGTCCTCAGTCCACAGTACTGAAAAATTAACCAGAAGAATTCTAGCGTCTTCCTTGGTTAATTTTGAAGTATCGTGCTTGACTGAAGCGATATCCGCTTGGGAAATGGCTTGCCCAAATACCGAACTTCCCAAACAGGTCTTCTCCCAGAGACAGTGGGACGAGCCGCTTTGCAGTATGATACGGAATAAATTGATAAATACGTCAATCAATACTGCCGAGCGCGCTCGTTTGCTTGCTGTGGGAGAATGGGAGTCGGGCCTTTGGTTGCAGGCACTGCCGTCATCCAATCTTGGGACAATGTTGGATGACAACAGTTTCCGCATCGTTATTAGTTTACGTTTAGGGACTCCATGCGTCACTCCTCATCGATGTCACTGTGGTGAAGCTGTTGACGGCCTCGGACGGCATGGTCTATCATGCAGTAGAAGTGCAGGTCGCATACCGCGACACGGTAACATAAATGATATAATTCGCCGTGCTCTTGTCACCGCCGGCGTACCAGCCGTACTAGAACCAAATGGCTTGGTACGTGACGATGGAAAGAGACCCGATTGTATGTCGTTGTTACCCTGGAAATTAGGAAGGCCTTTGGTGTGGGACGCAACCTGCGTCGATACCCTTGCACCTTCTCATGTTTCTGGCTCAGCAATTTGCGCTGGCACTGCTGCTGCTGCTGCGGAGACCTTTAAGCGGCGGAAATACAATAACCTAATTGGTAATTGTATTTTCGAGCCGTTTGGGGTCGAAACATTTGGACCATGGGGTCCGAGCGCTCACGCGCTGTTTAGAGATATAGCGAAACGCTTAGTTGAGTCTACACGTGACCAAAGGGCTGGTGCATTTTTTGGTCAAAGAATAAGCATTGCTATTCAACGTGGCAATGCTGCCAGTCTTTTGGGCATGTTACCAGCTGACATCGATGGGGATAAATATTATGATGCTTTTTAAATTTTTTATATTTTTATGTGTAGGTATTATTTTTAATTTATGTTTGTTCACTAAAATAATTAAATTTGCTGTCCCTTGAACCAGTTAAGATCATTTATCTTAAATTTTTATATTTCATGTCGTAAAAGTTGTGGTTTTTTAAATTATTTTTGAAAAGAGCTGTTTGTGGAGAGTGAAGGAAGTGCAAATATTTTTCTACATTTGCATTGTATGTAATGTATGTATGTACTTTAAATTGCAAAGATAGAAATTACTATATAAATGATCGTTTTAATTATGGTGTCTACCGCAATTGTTTTCGATTTATTTTTACAGCTTTGCCAGTTTGCTCTTGATTGACCATAATATTTAGTTTTGTTATGAAGTCATAGTTTAAACTAACTAGCTGTGTCCACGACTGTTCGCGTGGAGTTAAAGATATTACTTAGGTACCAAAAGAAAAGTACTTATGACTTATACTATACCGGGATAAAAAGTATCCCACATCGCAATAAAGTGTATCGCATATATCGTAAAAATTTTCTTTACAGGTTGTTATTAGTCAAAAGCAATGGCAGATCAAGACAATATTAAATATTTTGTATGAGAATTTATTAGAAGCGTGTTTTTTTTGTTCGTTTTGTTTATGTTGAGACTGTCGTGAAATGTTTAAGTTTGATAGACATTTTTTGTACTGATTCCGACGATTTTCAGAACTGATTCCGAATTTCCGACTTCCTAGTCAAACACTTCATTTAATTAACGTATTTGAACTAGTAGACAAAATTGTTTTATTTAGTAGATAGGCGCCTACTTACAATTACTCCGGAAACTAGCTTTATTCTACTAAATTTGCTAACTTTAGCTTAATCCCGGAAATATCGAAAATACCGGATTACCGGTATTGGTCTGGAGCCAATACCGAAAATACCGGTATTGCTTAAATGATTCGGTATTGCGACCCCTACTTTGTACTACCTATATTAATCTGTTATCTGTATCATATTGAATGCAATAATAACTAGACCTAAAATGATAATTAACACAACACATTAAGAGAACAAAATCGAACAAATCGGTAGAGGTTAGCTATTAAAAATCCAGATTTTACCAGTCGATATAGGTCTCGTTATAGACAGGCTTATTGCCGTTTTATCGGTGAATTAACGGATTTAAAGTTAGATAATATCTGAAGATCTAATCTGTTTTTGTCTGAGTCGCTATACGTCTCCTTAAGTAGTAGGAAATCTTTCCAAGAGTTTTCTTTAAGACATCTAGTTTTAACCACCTAAGCCATATCCACAACCTTCATAAAGAGAGGCAGTGATTCACCATTTACCGGTAACCACAAACCTTATTTAAATACCCAAACAATGAATATTCACTACCAAAGTAAGGGCTCTATTCGATGCTACAGCAAAGTGATTAACACAAAGAAGTAAACCGGTCAACTGTGAATCCGATACGCACGGGCAGTTCCGTAGCTTGAGTCAACAAATGAATGGGTGAAGAATTTAGCGACCTGGCCTTCGAAGGGAAATGGAGTCTAAGATGAAGATAGGTATATTAACGTAATAGTGTGATATACACAGACAACTATTGATCACAATATGTAGATACTGAAATCCAGGTTTAATTCTTGTGTTTTGGTTTACTATTAGTAACTGGTGTTGGGAATAAATAAACGAAGGCGGTCTTCCATCGTAGATTTTGCTCATACTTTATACATATAAAAGCTTCGACTTATAAGACTGAGTTTTCATGGAACCAAATACACTATACCTAATACCTATCAAAGCTCTGACTATGTAGTGCAGATTGGAAAATCAGCAATATCGTTAGCAAGCGTAAATGCTTAGGGTCAGCCAAGAGTCTAAACTAGAATCCCCTCCTTAATTCGAATTTCGACGACCTGATTGGCGCAGTGGCTAAGCGATTGGACTGCTGCGCTAGGGGTTGTGGGTTCGATTCCCGCACGGGACAAAAATTTGTGTGATCCACAGATGTTTGTCCCGAGTCTGGGTGTTTGTGTATGTGATATTTCATGTTTGTGAAACGCACCCACGATACAGGAGAAATTCCTAGTGTGGGGCGACGTTTTAAAAAAAAAAATGATTTAAATAAATTCACATCGCTATTTTAATCTTCCAATATCCCACATCACCTCATAATATTCTGACGCAAAAATGCTTCGTCCATAAAATTACCGTTTGTATTATTATTATCTACGGAACCTTAGCTAACCGGTACAAGGTTTACTTTTACTAGTTCAGATAACAATGGCTGACACTGAACGGCTACACTATCGAAGGAAACCGTCGAATCTAACCAACCTTGGCTTAGCGTATTATTTGTCAACACAATTGAATTATGAGTATAACAGTGCGGTTATGCGGGATCATGTAATTAAAGTATATAGTGGCCAAGACCTTAATTCTAAATTTATATGATCATGCCAGTAATCTAAGAAGAGGTGGACAGTAATTTTTATCTTTATAAAGCGGTCTATACGTTCATATTTTGCCGTCAAACATAAGTCCAAAGATTGGCTTAATTAGTGGTAAATAACACTAGTATTAACTACTAACAACGTCTTGCGACGAGTGTTTTTGCAAGGCAATTTACCAGTAATAATTGAAACACAAGCAAAGTATACAAATTATGGAACGTAAGCCACAAAAACTTAACGTCAATTAACATAACAAATAAAGAACAAAATCCTTTGCATGTTAATAGGCTATCCAATTTAACATTCTTTTGTATTATTAAGTTTCAAATAGCGTTCTAAATGAGACGATTTGTACAATTATCGTCTTTAAACGACAGTCGTGTTATTAATGTCATTGACACCGCGAAATGTGAATGACGGGTGCGTTGACCTGAGATGCGTAGGAGCCGGTGCTAAAAGTACCGCGCACTGGGATTTGTTAGGATAATTAGTTTCCTACTTAAATTGGTACTATACCGGTGTACTGTGTATTATCACAACTGAACTTCTCTTAGGAGTAAAAAGAGGTACCTATGCTATTATATAGCTGTCAAAACATTGATCCAAGGTATAAACTCCTAATAGCCCATTGTGCGTGCGTTTTAGAATACATGTGTCTAAACAGATTTTCGGCCTTGCCTAGTTTGAGTTTATTATACTAGTTTGGGTTTGTATCTGCAACCGCGTGAACATAAATCCGATCGGCAAACCTCAGAGCACGACCCAGTATAATTAGTTTCGTATTTAAATCGGCACTATACCGTCGTTTTATAATTATAGTAGGAAGTGAACGGTGGTCGGTTTAGATAGTGCTCCACTTGCAGTTTTGTACTATTTACATAAACAACCGTTGACATTCGCGCCTCGTATTGTGGGACCTGTTTAGAGCAAGAATACCAATGTTTACACATGCTGCATACTTATTTATGCGCACTTTACTGAGTGTAATAGTGTAATCAATACGTTGGAAACATTTATAGCAAACTTGAACGAAATGATAATATGAATACGACTTACGAGGATAGAAACTATTGTTTAATTGTTTTGTCCCCCAAAGTCTGATTTATCTGCGATATAGCTGATGATGATAATGATAGCTTATGTGGCGTTTTGGAAAAAAACCCCTAGGCACCCAGATGGGATAAAATATATTGTCACTGTATAATAATGACCTCTTTTTTCCGGTCAGGGTTAAACTGCGGTCAAGACTGGCCTTATCTCATATAAAAATGCAATATCAGAAAACCACCAGTGCTGGATACTATAAGGTATACTGAAGGCTGTATTAAGTGAAGGCACTTCAATATTGGATGCGTCATTTTGTGGTTAATAAGTAAAATTTTCGAGGACGTCAATAAAAGGCAGACAAAATTAACAATGCAATGAGTAATCAACTCTAGGTCATCGGCACCAAAGTATATAAACGCCTTTTATATATACCTTAGACAGCAATGCAGAATATAACATACCATCATGATCATCAGCCTATCTTATACCTCTGCTGGACATATTTCATGTTCATCATCATCATCAACCGGAAGACGTCCACTGCTGGACCAAGGCCTCTCCCTTAGAACGCCACAATGAACGACAACTTGCCATTTGTATCCACCGGTAGCCCGCAACTCTGACGATATTGTCGGTCCACCTGGTGGGAGGCCTGCCAACGCTGCGTCTTCCGGTTCGTGGTCGCCACTCAAGAACCTTTCTTCCCCAGCGGTTGTCAGTTCTTCGAGCGATATGGCCTGCCCATTGCCACTTCAACTTGCATATGCTTTGAGCTATGTCAGTGACCCTAGTTCTTTGGCGAATTTCCGTATTCCGAATCCATATTTTATATTATATTTTATTTATTGCTGTATGGCATATAGCAATGCGGAATTCGAAACGACGAAACGAAATACAATACAATAAATAATAATACCAGCCTATAACTGTCCCACTGCTGGGCAAAGGCCTCTTCAGGTGTAGAGAAGGTTTGAGCATTGATCATCACGCTAGCTCACTGCGGGTTGGCTATATAAAACAATACAATCCGACAATGGATGGTGGAGAAAGTGGATGACTGGAGTGTATTGAGGTTTTTCTCACAAGGAATGACTACTTTCGATTTGAACAACTAACTTTTCCTCAGTGCTATTTACTGGCCTATAACATGCCTAATTTACTCCCCGGTGGGTAAGGTAAGGATGTGAACTACATCTCCTGCGTTAGCTTGCCCCTGTTGAGACTGGCGCCGTGACCGAAATATGTGATTGAAGACACGATTCCTTTCCAGAAAATATTGTTTCCTGTACAGCATTAGTAGCTTTATTGCCACTGAATGATGGCGTAGTATTTCATGAATTAATATCCGATTTGGAAATAAAAAAAAAATCACAAGGTTCGAGTCGTGGACAATTTACACGCATGAATAAGAATCATCAAAATCGACCCACGCGTTTTGGTCGACAATAACTTGAATTGATGTTTGTTTCTTTCAATTATGTGACATAAGGTTTTTTAAACATATTAAGCTACTTATGATGCTGACTGTACCACAAATGTAACACATACAATACCTTCTTTAAATCGCGCAGTCGGGTAAAAGACATGAGTTCGGCATGTATTGTTTACTAAACATTACATAATAACTGTCAATACATACAGTTACATAACGCTCTTTATGTAATTCTAATTAAGTAGCGTGGGACGTTGGACAGTGATGAAACTTTTACAAACAACGTTTAAGAAATTTCGCAAGTAATATCAATTTTATTCATTACTAGAATCTGCCTGCGACTTCGTCTGCGTGGAAATTTTTCTCGTATCTTTATCAGGATTAAAACCAAGATTAAGTCCATCCTGAAGGTTTGTTCTGTTTTAAACATTAGTGAAAGAATTTTGGAAATCGGATAGATTGTTTCGACGATTACGTATTACATAGGTTCTAAGAATCGAATTTTACTGCTTTATATTTTAAGTATAGTAATTACCGCAAGCTATCTAGCTACCGTTTACTCATTGCAGTCGGGCATTCCCGAATAAGCATAAATGACTACGAACAACGTTCTTACCTTCGCCATTTTCCGTTGTGGAAGCGAAATGCCACACTACACACGTAACGACGTCTCGCTTTCACAACGGAAAATGTCCTACTCATGGTAAAGGGACAGTTAAAAGTAAATAATAGTTTTTATAAGATGTTTCACTTCTTAGTTTGACGATTTGCGTTAAAAAAAATATAAACTAGACTTTCACACTATAATGTCCCTGTTGATCACCACGCGGTTCGCGGGTGAGCGATTTCAGATAATTAAATTCAGATTACATGTTTTTCTTCACTGTCACTAGAAGTAACTTTTAATAAGCTTACAAAATAGATACTTTCATAGGACATTGAAAAGTTATTGGCTGCTTATAGCTTTAAAATCCACAACTTAATATTTCAAAGAGAATCATCTAAATGTATAATTTGCCCACATCATAGCGGCAACGTTCTGTGTTCAAAATTATAACAAATCCTAGTAATTTGTTTTGATAAACTGATCTGTTAGAGCTTAACACCTACAATGAATGGGAGAAAGGTAACTGAAACGGTTGTTCGAATTATCAGTGAGCTATATATAAACTACGCAGAAAGAAAACCCATTAAATGCGCAGTAAACAATGATTATAAAAAACTTCGTCTCAGATATAAGGAACAATCGATCAGGTTTACGATTTCATGTTATTCCAGCGACCAAGGACGTGGATATTGCGTACTAATGTAACAACACACAATTTGTTACATTCATTGGAGGTTTGTATGTACGAATATACAACCTCCTTCTTTTTGAAGTTAATTAAAATAAAATAGACATAATCTTTAACTACAGAACCCCTTTTAGTTGTCGTAGTCCTGAACTATACAGGGTAAAGATTCTCAGAATGCATACAATAACAGATTTTCTGACATCTAGGTACCTTTGTTCAACTGTGGACGTCTTCCGGCTGATGATGATGAATAAAACGTGTTCTATTGAATAAACCTCAATTCATAGAAACAACTTTTTATTGAACAAAACTTCTCCTAAATCTTTATTTACGTGTTTTATTAAAATATTACCCAGAACTGACCTTCTATAAATTAAAAAGCAATATATAAGCTTGGTACGAAAATTACAAATAACAGGTCATTGATCGAACATAATTAACTTTCATTGTTAATCTGTAGACGAGAAAATTGCCTGTTTGTCTCTCTAAGGGCAATTAAAAAAGTTGAATTTGAAATATGGCTCATAATGTAGTCTGTGTAACAGAACATAGTATTTGCTCTGTAATTATATTAGGTGGGGCAGACTCTTACAATTTAGCTTATTTTAATAAAGTCTGATTAAGGTTGAACGTTTAAACGTTTTTGTAAATTGTTCAATCGTATAGGTATAAATACGTAGACGAAGACACCTTTCAAAGATTTTTTTTTTTAAAGTTGCGTTTTGGGAAAGCTTTTATTGCGTTTTGAGTTATGAGTCGGTTCAGTATTTATATGGGAGGATACCTCTTCTAAATTTGATAAAAAAGCACTTAACAAAAATGTGTTCTAGGTGTATCTTCAGCAGGTCGAGCATAAAGCTGTGTCATAGAATAGAATAGAATATATTTGCAAATATGGGTAATACATGAGTAGATAGTAATAGGTATACATCAGAGTTCTACCATATTTCACCATTCGGCATGCAAACATTTTTATTATATAAAATAATTGTTAAAATTTAAATTCTCATTATAATAATAAAATTATTATTACATTCAATATATAAAATTATTTAAATTCAAATTGTCATTATAACACTAACTTAATTATATTAAGATGGTAACAACATATTAAGATGACAAATCAAGGCTCTTGTATTAAAGAAGAACAAGCTAGGAATACTTTTCAGTCTACAAGTAAAGAGCGTACATATAAGCTTGCTGGTTCGTCAACCATGCAAATGATTCACATGTGGTTACTACGCTTCAGGGCATGTATTTTCCTGAATATAAAATGTAGTAGTGCAGTATATTTCGAAATCAGTGAAGCAGAATATGAGAGACTTGTGAAAGCATGTGTCGATCGAGATGACAAAAGTCTAAAGGATCCTGCAGCGAGCTCACTTCTGTATGTTGTATGCAATTACATGATTTAACTTTAAGTGAGGCTGCAATTTTAAAACGTTGTTAGGATAAAAAATCGTTTGCACTTCTCAGCTTCATGTTGTTAGAACGTGAAATACTGAACGCGTAACCTTAACACATGGTATGGAAAGTTAGTCAGAAAGTTAGAAATATTTGAATCGTGTTGAGTTTGGCCAGTCAGCAAGATCTTAGTCGAGCTGACTGCCTAGTGATAAGCAAGAAAAAGAAACGTTTATTGGCATAAACACAATACAAAAAAGCAACACCTAAGAGACCCTAGATGTAGATACCTACCACTCCACACCTCCTCTAATGCTTACCATAGTATAGCATAAAGTACTTAGTCTTTAAACACAATACTCTTTAAAACATTGCAAAGCGCACTTCCGTCGGCGCCGACGTGCTCCGTCAAGTGTGAATCGTACTTAAATCGCAACAAAAACTCACGCATCACATACATACATCTGTAGTCGGTATTGTTGGCAATGACACAGTCTAGATACTAACATGACTTGAATGATTGTTGCCGCTTTTTCTTTCACACTAGAAAGGTCAGGAGGTAAGTTTCGAGCGAATCTGTTATGCTTGCGAAGTTACAGTTAAGATACTTGAAGTTTCTCCCAAAAAAATGTATAAGTAGGTATGAAGACGGGTAGGTAACAAATACAAAAAAAATTGGTGTCGGGAAATAAATATGTCTGGATACAATTTTTTTTTGTTTATGTATGTTTGAAGTTTAACATTATTTTTAGATTCAAGATCATTTTTTGACCTAAACAAAATATATGAAGAATATTTTTGTACAAAATAAGCTTAAAAATTGATGGATATGTAAACACAGATTTCGTTAATAACAGGTCATTAAAGTCAGCGATATATTTCGTCACAATTTCATGAATCCTTAAAAAAATCTTGCTTGATTTTACCAATAGCTGACCTGAATAGAACTCCCGGTTTCATTATAATACCCGATATAGTAAACCCTTTGTGTTCGTCTCTCAATCACAATGCAGTCAAAGTAAGGATAACTGGTAATATTGAATGGGAATCCCAATGAAATTGGAATAGCGAGGAAGTTAGAACTGTAGGCTTATAGATACGAATGGAATAAGATATTGTTCCGTATCTCATTTAAATAGGATGGGGGCAGTAAGGATAGTAGACAGCGAAATAACTTCACCATAAGTGATTTGACTCACATATAGGTACCTACCTACACCAACCATACACAAATCTACGGTTGTATTACTTTACTTATTTATTAGTCTTCGCTTCACAATAACCCGCGCCCATGCACACACTTGGATTTCTCGTCACTTTTTTGTTGCAGGTAATATGAAGCATATATTTGTGTCCTTAGTCGGCGTGGGAACGACTCCATAGAACGTCCAGTCGTACAAGGGAAAGTCGAAGGCACAAGACCACGCCACGAGGGAGATCGCCGATGAGATGGACGGACCAAGTAAAGGCTGCGGTGGGCGCTCTCGTGCACGAGTGTACCCGATTAACGGCCAGCAGGCAGAGGTGGCGGGACAACGTGCGGCGAGTACTGTCTGCTGCCCAAGCAATCGAAACGTGATAACCACGACC
Organism: Abrostola tripartita; assembly: GCA_905340225.1. Lineage (NCBI taxonomy): Eukaryota > Metazoa > Arthropoda > Insecta > Lepidoptera > Noctuidae > Abrostola > Abrostola tripartita. The sequence goes on along the minus strand of HG996487.1, from coordinate 2,638,147 downwards.
ACTCTGGCAAGAGTGCAGCGACTAAGAAGAAGATTTGTGTCCTGCAAACCTATATGCGTTGACGTGTGTTCATTCAGCATCAACCTTTTGGCTTTCTCATGTGGTCTACCAGCTAAGCATTTTTCACTCATAGTCTGATAGGACAGCAATGCAAAACAAAAGGGGTTCTACAAGTGTTCCTAGTCATAACAGTCATTCATATATCCTGTAATCCTGTAACCTTATGTTAGTAAGAAGCTATTGACGTCTAATGTAAGGCATATTATACTTAACGATATCGATGAATTTTTTATAAGCTCATCAAGCAGATTACAGGAGCATATATGATAGAAGCGTATAAGCTGTTGGTAATTATTCACGTAATTACTTAGCGTATATTTACATCAAGATAAAGTGTATCATGCCTATAATCCTGTCTGAAGTAATTAAATGTGAGATCCACATTTTTTGCCTCATGAAATAAAAAGGTGATTTTATATCAGAAGACTTAGTTGTGAAATAGTCGTGTCATATAATTGAGCGGGACTCGCCGTAAAGAGGCGTACAAAGATCTCGCGTCCCTTGACCCAACGTAGCCGGTAGGACACCCTGGGGTTTAAGCCGGTAAGAGTCTCCAACGGTCCAGAAAGACCATGAAGATTTTGAAAAAAAAAAAACTAATAAAAGGAGTTTTAATACTAGGTATTATAACTTTAATCTTGCCAATAATAATCAGGCACAATAGATTATATACTATACTACGTTTACGACAGATACTACAATTTACGCGGCATATTTGCAACCCTCAATATGCTAATGAGAATTGAACCTTGGAAGACACAAGATGTTAAATGGCAATAGACTTATCTTTTTGCATTTCAATAAATCTAATATCGTATAAATTGCTTACCAAAATACCACTTCTGAGAAAACCTAGTGATTCTTTATACGCCCACGTACGAGAATAATTCAGACGCCCACACAGCCCATTATTCAGTATCAAGATCTATGAAACTTCGAATTGGCAATACTACTGCCGAACGTATTGCCTCCCGCTTACGTTTAGGGTTAATATTGTTCCGTAATGTTTACGATAAGTAATACGACACATACTAATGTGTTATTGAACGAGTTTTATGAGTCATTGTGAATTTTATTTAATTAACCATAACATAATAACTAAGACGTATTCTCCAGGTGGGTAGGCCTTTGCCCAGCAGTGGGACACTTGAGGCTAATAATAATGCTCCAGGTATGGTAATGGACTATTTCGGGTATCACTACATAGTATAAAACAAAGTCGCTTTCTCTGTCCCTATATCCCTATGTATGCTTAAATCTTTAAAACTATGCAACAGATTTTGATGCGGTTTTTTTAATAGATAGAGTGATTGAAGAGGAAGGTTTATATGAATAATAACATACATTAAATAGTGGAGAAATACTTATAATAATTATATATTTTATACCCGTGCGAAGCCGGAGCGGGCCGCTAGTAATTGATAAAATGTGATGGTTCATGTTATCCCGTCCTTGGACTCAGTGTGCAGGAATAGGCAGTGCACCTGTGTTTACGCACACTCGTCTGCACTAGGTACCTATATATTATGATGCATAGTTGGTTAGTCTCAATTGGAATTGACTGCCGTGAACGAAATTCTCGACTTTGCTCATAAGCGCTTGTTTCTACACCAAAGGCGTTTTCAGTGCTAGCACTAAACAAACAATTCAATGATTTCTATAATTTCCGAGTCCGAGATAGCGTGAGATCAACAGTAAGACGCTGTAATAGCTTTCTTAAACTATTGTTTACATACGTTACATAATTATGTTAGTTATTAATTTAACAGTCTACTATCAGTGACAGAGAGGTAAACCGCACGTTTTAATTAGTTCGAAACGTGTTGCTCCCTTGCAACTGGATACACAGTTTGTGTCACGTTTGAATGACACAACTTTATGTATCGGTTAACATACATAGCAACTAGCCCTCTGACTTATAAACGTCTAGATTCAGCCTGCGACTTTGGCTGCGTGAAAATGTTGTTCTTAAATTTTCCGGAAGGTTCAATCTAAATATTGGTGATTGAATTTATTACATAGAATTAAAAAACGCATATGTATAGATTATTGAACGTCTTTTAAGTTTTAACTTTAACACCTCTTATTGATCACCTCAATTGACATATCTCATAGTGTCTTTTTGACATACTAACGACAGCGGTAGCCATAGTTTACAAACATAACTTAAATAATAAACATTTTAAATTTTTATAGATAACACTCCTAAATTCTTATAGTCAAGGTATAATTTGAATTAATGGTCATACATTTTTTTTTTAAGTAAGAGGGTAACTTCTTTTGGAGAGTACGAAGCTTATATAAAATGTTATCATATTCTTAACACTAGAACCATATTTCATAGTATCCATATGTTTGACCGCTGCTCACATGAACACTGCACAGTTATACATATAAATGTGTTCCTTGGGGATGGTATTTTTGATGAAGATGAATGTATAGCGTAACTGACAGTACGTCCATCCACATCATAAAATATGTCTGCGTATGTCTACTACTGAATATATGTATTCTCAGAGAACGTTTTCATGGCAATATTTATAAGGCTTGGGTCATGTAGAAAAGTGTTAGGTACCCACGACCGACGCTTGTTATAAAAAGCAAATTTTGATAGATTTGAAATTTGACAGAATCCATATCCCAAGCCGCTTGCCAAGCTTGGGGATTATGGCAACCCCTCCTCCCCTTATAAAAGGGGGAGGTCGTTGTTCAACAGTGGACGTCTTTCGACTGATGATGATGAGAATCCATATTTCTTAAAGTGTACTTTCAGAATACTGGCAGCTAGGACACAACAAAATGTATATTAAGTTTGTACAGCTAATGCCCATTTCATTCTATGCCTAGCCTACATTAAAATACCCGCATCATAACAGAGCGTCATACAGCACCTTTAGTCCTTTATTTTATTACTGCGGTCTCTCAAAAAGGAAAATGACAAAGCAAACACGGGTACATAAAACCAAGGTCTGTTTTAAGGTCTGGGAAAAATACATAAAAAAAGGCGTATCATTCTATAAGCAATGTTGAAGTAAAACAATCCTTATTAAATTGTGGATGCGAAGACATTGGTTTGTTTCTAATGTGCGTCGTAGTCGCAGCACAAATCATAATAATAAATCGATTTAGATAACTGGTTTAAGTTCAGTAGGTATGTATACTCATACTATGAGATACCTATACAGAGTAGGTATTAGAATTAGCTATTCAAGATACCTAGAAACTCGCTAAACGGATTTTATTTTATTTTATTTTATTTATTTATTTGGATTTCCAACAAGAAAAACACAATACAAGCATACTTATATGAATAGCATAATATACAATAACCTATGCTTTCTTATTTATAGGAAATCACATCATGCGTAATAACAGAGTCGAACACCATTTAATTAGGGTTGAAATAAAAAAAAATTGTTAGAGTTTACACAAAAAAGAAAAAAAATTAAGTAAAACGAAAACGATAATTAGTACATTCACACTATTAATTGTTTTGAGATAATGTCTTTGAAAGCATTCAAAGAATTGCTAAATACGTCCAAGTCTTTGGACGTACCAGAGATGCTGTTATATTTCATACACATTCTTGGGATAGAGGAGTGTTTACCGAGATTTGTACGATATCGGGGAATGTTAAAAAGAGAACGGGGATGGCGTGGTAGTCTACAAGGCACATTGATACGGACCTTACTGAGTAATTCCGGACAGTCAACCCTGTTGTTGAGTAGTTTGTAGATAAATGTTAAATCAGACATTGTACGTCGAGATTCAAGGGATATCATTTTAAAATATTCAAGCCTCTCCTTATATGAAAACATTAGATGACTGACATTGTACCGGTATGCTAAATGTCTTAGTAACCTCTTCTGTAAGCCTTCAATTCTGCTTATATGAACGTGGTACACTGGATTCCAGGCTGCACTGCAATATTCCAATCGACTACGTACAAAAGAATTGTACAAAAGTATAGTTGTAGAGGGGCTCTTGAACTCTTTTGATGAGCGAAGAACAAATCCAAGAGCCCGATAGGATGCCCTTATAATATTGTCATAATGTTCGATAAAACGAAGTTGAGCATCCACTTGTACACCAAGATCTCTAATAGAAGAGAGCTCCTCAAGTGCAGCATCTTTAATACTATAACAAGTCCGGATTGTATTGCGTTTCCTAGTGAACTTTATATGATAACATTTATTACAGTTAAGGAACATTTCATTTAATGTACACCATTGTGATAGCTGATTTAGATCTCTCTGCAAAAGAAGGGAATCTGAGTTATCGTTAATTACGCGGATCAGTTTTAAGTCATCAGCAAAAAGATAGGCTGCTGAGTGCTTGAAGACATTTGGTAAGTCATTAATGAATATATTAAAGAATAAAGGACCCAAATTGGACCCCTGGGGGACCCCAGACGAAGCTACAAAAATATCTGATTCTTCATTGTCGATTACGACAGATGAATGCCTATTAGACAGATACGACTTACACCAATCCAAGGTAAAATTAGTGATGCCTAGTGACTGGAGTTTTTTTAGGAGTATACTATGGCTAACCTTATCGAAAGCTTTAGAAAAATCGGTGTAGATCGCATCAACCTGTAAACCACTGTCAACAGCTGTTGTTAAATTGTCTATGTAGCTAACTAGATTTGTATTAGTAGATTTATTATTGATAAATCCGTGTTGATTTTGAGATAGATAGATCTTAACATGATTATAAAATATTGGATAAATGATTGATTCGAAAACCTTAGACAAAGTTGATAGGATGGAAATAGGGCGATAATTGGAAATGAGTTCACGTTTGCCATTTTTAAATATTGGTACAATTCGAGCTTGTTTCCATTTGTATGGAAATATGCCTGATTGAATGGAGGTGTTAAAAATATTTGCTAATGGAACAGATACTTGACGAGCACAACGTGACCAGAATATGGGAGGTATGTTGTCTGGTCCAGCACCTTTTGAAAGGTCAAGTTTGGAGAGTTTTTTGTAAATGGATTGACTGCTTACATAAAAATTATCAATATCTGGATTAGAGACAAGTGTATTAATACTCGCATAACTGTCCGCACTTGAAGAAACATATACCGACGAGAATTGTTTAGCAAATAAATTACAGATATCTCGGGTGTTATCAGCTTTCGTGGAGTCCAGAACCATTTCGGACGGATAAGAGAGCTCACCCTTTCTGAGGTTTTTGATATGTGTCCAGAAATATTTAGGATGCTTTTTTATAGAATTTTCTATCTTGATTAAGTAATTATTATAACAAACTTTAGTCAAAATTGCACAGTCTTTTCTTAGGTAATTAAATTCTAATAGATCTAGTGGATTGTTGTATTTTTTAATTTTAACATGAACTATATATTTGTGTTTCAATAATTTAATTAAATTATATGAGTACCACGGCGGATATCTTCTCCGGCAGCATACTGTTTCAGGTACATGATTCTTAATTATTTTTTTAATTAATGCATAAAATTTATCCACCATACCATTAACATCAACACAATTCGCAAATTCATCAGACCAGTCAATGCTATCGAGTGAATGAATTATTGCTTCATAATCTGCCGTAAAATATTTAAATTTGATGTAATTTTTAGGTTGCGATCTGGTTTTTAATGCAATAATGGGCTTAATTACTATGGCAGGGTGATATTTATCAATATTGCGAACAGGATTACAACAATTATTGACGTCAATTTTGTCGATATCAGATAACACTAAGTCTAAAGTTTTATTTTGAAAATTTTTGATCCAGTTAAACTGTTTTAAGTTATTAAGGTCTATGAAATCGAGAAATAAATTGTTAAGAGAACTCGAGCCGTAATTAACCGCAGTACAGAAATCATTTGTATTATTAATTTCCCAGTCAATGCTGCTCATGTTAAAATCACCAACTACCATAGTATTACTATTAGAATTAGAGTCCATAACAGTATTACAATTTTCTATGAAGTGTTCTAAAACTTCGTTTCGTAAAGGTGGTGATAAATATGCAGCACATAATTTTAAATGTTTCAGATTTTTTTTAACTTTGGTTTCTATAGTGACCCAGATATCCTCACAATTACTCTCCCACTCCGTCTTACGACATGAATTAAATTTATTTGAAACTGCGATCAATACCCCGCCTCCCGTTTTCTTATGATTATTAAGTAGTGAGGACTCACGATCTCTTCTATAAACAATGAAATTATCATCAAACAACTCACGGTTAAACACTCCACTACAAAGCCATGTTTCAGTCAGGATGTAGACATCATAGTCACAGTTTAGGATATGTTGTCGCACTTCAGCTTATTTCCACGTAATCCTCTAGTATTTTGGTAATACAATTTAATAGAATTGAATTTTAAAACTGTAAGTACAAATAACATGCGTAATTTATGCAAACAAAATATAACTTAGGATAAAGAATTGAGTTTATCCTGACTATTGATCCATATACTTGGCGTCGATTCGTCTTTCCTAGTGAAAATTTTGCCATAGCGTATCCATACAAACTTATACTTTAGTTCTTTGGCACGAATACGAGTTGCCGCGTGTAGTGCCTTATTTTCTGATGATAAGTGTTCGACGACAAATATTGGAGATGGCGTGGCCGTAGCGATACCTAGATGACTGGCATTGAGTTTGTCTTTAGGGTGGCTTTTGTTGTATTGGATAGCTGCAGCGAGGTAAGTATCACGTAGCCGAGGGCTGTTGAATTTTACAAGAATAGAGCGAGGTCTAGAATTTTCTTTATCCTTTTTAGCTGTCCTGGTGCAGAGTTGGATGTCAGTCTCTTTAACATCGCATTTTATAACTTTACTTAGATTGAGTACGGTGTTGACTACATTTTCAGATCTGTGTTCAGGTACACATTGTATTTCTATGTTTGTAGAACGTGCATGCTGTTCCAACATATTCAAGCGTTTAGATAAATCATGAATAACTGTTGATTTTAAACTGTTTTCGCTCTGTAAACCCCTCACTTGTTCTTCAAGTTGCTTTTTATTTTGCAGTAAATCGTCGTATTGTTGGCTAATAAAATTTACTGAATTTTTGTATCCTGCAATTTCTTCACGCATGGTATTAAGTTCCTGCATCAAAAGCATCTTCATATTTAAATTTATTTTTTCCAACATGCAATCCATGTTAGTCTGCAGCACCTCCGTTACAATGCTACGCACACCTTTTTCTGTGACTGGTGAGGAGCTGACATCCGGAGGAGACTGAAGCGCTTGCCTTTTGCTAGGACGTACTGTTATGTTCGTGTTGAAAAATACTTGATTAGATTCAGGTGTTTTTGGATTGCACGTGGAGCAGGCCCAAGAAGTTTGATCCGATGATGGGTCTAAAGCCAGGCAGTCATGATGAAACGCCTTTTTACAAATTGTACATCGCATAAAACTTTTGCCTTCGTTTTCTTTCGCAAGGGCACAGCAACCCCATATTATACTGACTACTTCATCCATGATCAGAGAAATATAATTATATGCAGTATGAATTTAATGTTATAATAAATCTTAAAAGAAGTCTTAAAGTCGCACACTAATAAAGGCTTACAAGTAGGCAACAAAATCTTGTTATTTATTAGGCGCACGTTAATAAATGCCCAGCGTTGAGTGCTACTGAGTGTCTCGGCGAAAAGGTCTTAAGCGCCGTGCAAACGGCGGCGCTTACGCGTTCTTGTCGTAAGCTCTGTTATAATTCTGTTGATGGGTATTTGAACAAAAATCTTGCAATGTTATGGATAAATTTGATTGATTTAGTCTTTAATTGTCCTCTTTTTAAATAGGATGTTCTACTCACAGATAGTAACAGAGTCCAACAACACTTTATGCACATACACTATGAAAAATCTTTTGTTTTTATCACCAAAATAAATTTATTCAGAGGAGTGTTGCACTATGTGATATGGCTACGACCCACGTACGAGAAAGAAACGAAACGACGGATAATGTATAGCCCCCTTAGACAAGTGGCAAAACGCTTGACAAATAGAATTTATAATTATAGATGTATGAAGATGACATAATATTTCGACTAAGTTATCGATGACATATGTCATCCCCATACATTTTTTTATTCTATTCCATTTCTATTCGTCAAGCTTTTCACCACTTGTCTAGATCTATCATCTAGTAACCAATGAAGCACTACGATATTTTTTATCTTTATTTTTAAGGATTTTTGTACATAAAAATTAAAAATGGCTATGTCAATCCTTTAGTACCTTATTCTAAATGTTCACTAACAACTTCGATTATGTTTTGATTAGTAGCACGACCTTTAAGTTTAAGAAATCTGTATCGATTGGAATGTAAGTGAACGGAGAGAGGCTCTCGTTACAAATAAACATTGACTGAGTATTTGATGGTCAGTGGAGATTGGAGTTGTTTTCTTTTACTGGAACGATCTTAACCTTACACCTTGGTGTTCTTGGTTGTTAGTTTCAGCCAGTGTCATTAAAGTAAGCTTTGCTGCCAAGAAGACAGCCACTTAAAGAGTTTTAGGTTCTTGAATATTAAAAGACGTCGTTATGCCACAATATTGGCACTGATAGTCAAATTCAACACTTTTTTCCCAAAGTTTAGTTAAAAGCATCTATGAAACGTCAACTCTAGTTCCAGTATAAAGACTTAAATGTCATTTCCTATTTTGGTATGCTACAAGGGGCAAATTAATAAATTAGTGTTCAAACTGGCCATTCCCTATTAAAGGCCAGGTCAGAGACCTTCTGAAGGTTGCTATTAAGATACAGATGCAAATTAAAAGTGATCGAAGTCGCAAAGGTCGGTTGAAATGCGGAAAATAATAAAGTACACGAAGGTGCAGATAAAGCAACTGGTCGTGACTGCTGGTAAAGCACTGAACAGGACGTTACTGCGAATCTTGGCAATGGGCCGAACATTTCTCCGAGAAATAGGCATAGGTGCAGATAAGTTAGCGACTTATTTCAATGAATATTGTTTAGATAAATGCTATCTATGCATGGAAAGTCAAGGGCATTTAGCCAGCAGTGAGACACCCAAGAAGGCTAATAAAATGTAAACAATATCATATTCATGTATTTAAGTATAGTTCATCAGGTTAGCAAGCAATAATTTAGGTCTAATCAAGACCTATAGACGAAGATTCTTACGACTTTTTTGCGCAAACTTAAGTCGTTTTGGAGGACTAAAAGAGAAACATAATAGCAGGACAATAAAAATGATAACAGGAGGACTTACATATATACACCGTGATGTTTTTTTACAAACACTTCCGCTTTTTTTTTAAACGGAAGATACACAGGTAAGTTTAAATACCACGACGGGGTGAGGTGCCCTTATCCAGTGAAGGGCTTGACATGAATGCCAAGAAGTTATACACATTTTTTTCCAAGGGTCCCTACGTTTCTCGGAACATCCGTTTGGTAGGGTCGCCGAACGAATTCACTCACGTTTTTATGACCTTTATTTTAATATCGCCTGACACAAAATAAGGGTGCAATACTAGAAAATATAGTACTATAAATAACTGAAGGCTTTATAAAATGGGTGCTCGCCGATGTGAGTCCATCCATGTTTCGTTCTTAGTAAAATTAACGCTGGTCGCACTGTGTGTGGTTCCGGGTACACAAGCATTACCAATAACAATCTAATAATAAAGTATAATGGTTGAATAATAAAAAAATATACCAGTAATATCGATTTCAAACGCCAAAAGTATAAAACACACAATCAAATCCATAGAAAATCAACCACAACTAAACAAAATACAGCAATAAAAATTACCTTTCAACTTTTACGTGAAAACGAAGTAATGTCGACACGCAATTCAGTCAAATCCAATTCACTAATATTGTAATCATTCACACGACACAGTGTTCAATCCATATTTTCTAAACCGCGTAACGAAACGGAATATAACGTCACTGATCACACGTCCGCTCGGTTTGCGCGCCAAACCGCGACTGACAAGCCCGGCTGAGAGCAGGTTTGCCGGCGACGAGCCTTCACCAATGAACTGCGTCTATCTAGATTACATTATGATAATCTACATACATTGCTAATATATTAATGAAAGCGGCATTACCGTGCTTTAATAAATCCGCAGTGGATTTTGGAAGCATTGTTATCGTAAACATTACCGTACGCGCAGCATGAGTGAATAATTAATTAGTCTGCCGATTGGTTAACACTATCATAACTTTGAGGAAGCTCTAGTTTCACGGGGATTATAGTTCTTATTTTGATGTCATAATAGTTTCCATAGAACAATGGGGGTGAGCCCGTTAATGACTTCTATCTTATAAAATCTTTTAACAATAGAGTATTAAAGCTTACATGTTGGCACGAATGAATGGTTTAACGAAATAATTAGTAAGGATTTCCCATCAGATGAGTCTTAGCGAATGCGGAAATTATTCGACAGATTTTCGAGACGGTTTCAACCGAAACGAAATTGATGTGATTAGAAACTTGGAATGGAAATAAAATGTTATATCGCGTGGTGTTTGTGAACAGTACAGCGTTCAGGCACTAGAGTAAAAGTGTTTTGGCGCTAACTCTATGCGGTGTCCCTGACCCGGTTGTACAGCCTTCGAGGTTTTATGCGCGCCTAGTACTTGGCGATGCGGACTGAACCTAAATGGATAATTCAATTTTATAAGGCAAATAAGAAACGCATAAAACTTGACTTGCGAAACAATTTTTTCCACTATATATTTTTGATAAGATTAATATAGGTGTATAATGCTCAAATCTTTGTGAGACTTCTTGGTGGATCGATCTATGGTGCAATGTCATCATATTGAAAAGTGTCAATTATGACAAAATTATGAATTAACAAAAATGTAACAAAAATAAAAACAAATTGAATACTTTGGCAAGAGGTTGTATTATTCCCTATGGGAGACATTTTCGGGACGTGAACATATGGTCCTTCGAGCCGGATGAAGGATTGGTGTGCACGATCTTCGGCAGTATTACGGTCCACAGCAGTGACGTCAGTGCAGTGAGCAATATTGGCGGTTGGAGTCGGCGATAGCTGCGGTGCGGGAAGGATACCCCGCGTATCATTACGGCGAGCTAGCATGTACAGTGAGTGACAGAATTAAAAGTGACTCGAAGATGAACTGTAAGTACTCTTAGTTTTATTGTGTGGAAGTGAATAAATAGTAAAGACATTCGCAGATTTGGACTTGTACATTTTTACGGATTATCTACGTACGTAGAAAATTTATAGAAATTAGTTATTGAATCACATGAACATCTTCTTTGCAACATGGAATTGTTAACCAATCTGCAGTTTAATTTGTTTACTACTTTAAGCAAGGCTAAATTGAACTTTAAGAAATCGCCTAAGGAAAGATTGACCACTTCACACATCGAAACCAGACTGGAGAACTTACAATCAAACTGGTCAACATTTTTTGAAACTCATTTGAAGATTGTATCATCTGTTAAACCTGCTGAATTTGATAAGTTAGAGTATAACGTAAAGAACTTATATGAAATAACGGAAGAATTGTTTATGGATTATAAAGCCGAGTTAAAAGAAGCTTTAAGGAAGACTACAAAATTAGAAACTTTAAATAAACCGTCTGTTACAAGTTCTATTAAATTACCAAAAATTGAGCTGCCAACGTTTAAAGGTCTATATTCTGAATGGATAAGTTTTCGTGATCTATTTAAATCGTTAATACATAACAATGACTGTCTCGATGATGTTCAAAAGTTGCATTACTTAAAGACTCATTTGTCAGGAGAAGCTGAAGTACTTTTACGCCACATTCCTATTACTAATGGTAATTACGCAATCTGTTGGTCTCAATTAGAAAATAGGTACAATAATAAAAAGTATTTGGCTAACGGTATCCTTAAGCGTTTCATGAGTCAAAGGAATGTTGTAACTGAAACCTCTAACGCACTTAAAGAGTTGTTAGATACTTCAAACGAATGTCTACATGCTTTAAAAAATCTAGGAATTAATGTTGAGAATTGGGACATTATTGTTATATATATATTATGTTTAAAATTAGATGATGAATCACGAAAACAATGGGAATTAAAAATTAGCGGTAATGCGGAAGATTTACCAACAATTGAGCAGTTTAATTCTTTTCTAGAACAAAGATTTCGAGCTTTAGAGTTTTTGGATAGTAAAAATCAACGAAGTAGTTCTAGCAGATATGTTACAGTTAAGTCACTTCACGCTACAGCAGCTACATGTACATGGTGTCAAGATGATCACAAGTTAGCATATTGTAAAAAGTTTGGTAGTCTCGATGTTGACAAGCGTCGTGATTTTGTCCGAACTAATGGGTTATGTTTCAACTGCTTAGGGACCAATCACTCCGTATTTTCATGTCGCCAATCCACAAGATGTCATAAATGTAAAAAGAAACATCACACTATTCTTCATCTTGAGAATGTCTCCAAATCAGTTAGTTATAATGACAAAACTGATCAGGTCGTTCAAGGTAATGACTCTACCGGGGCAGCCACATCCAGTCAGAGTAATTCCACTCATGTTGTAAGTTGTGTTGCAAATAACAACAGTCAAATATTATTAGCTACTGCTTTAATTACAGCAGAATCAATGAGCGGTACTGCCATGGTAATAAGATCCTTGATAGATCAAGGGTCTCAAGCTTCGTTTGTGACGGAGTCTGCAGTACAGCTCATGGGCCTTAAAAAGATTTCAACCAATGGTTCAGTATCAGGTATTGGCGGTGATCAACATCAATCGATGATTTCGATTGATTCAATGGTTTTTATAAAAGTCAAATCACGCGTCGATCCCAGTTATACGGTTACGGTTAAGGCTTATGTGTTAAAGAAATTAACTTCTCTTTTACCGGAGAAGAAGGTTGTGGCAAATGTGTTTGCTTCAATCTCGTCTTTGGAACTAGCAGATCCTTCATTTGATATTCCAAATAAGATTGATTTGCTTCTAGGTGCTGAAATTTATGGCCAGATTTTGTTAGAAGGTGTAATCAGAGTTCCGCCTAGTCTACTTATAGCACAAAATACAAGACTAGGTTGGATCTTGTCTGGTCAAGTAGGCAGTAAAATTAACCAAGGCGAGATAGCATGCCACAATAAAATAGTTAGTTTGCATCTAACTCAAGCAGAAGATTGTAATGCACTTCTTAAAAGGTTTTGGGAACTTGAATCCGAACCCAATTGCGATCACAACAGGATTTATTTGACCCCAGACGAACAGATGTGTGAAGATTTATTCAAGACTACGACAGAACGTGATAAATCGGGTCGTTATATTGTTCATATGCCTTTCAGGTCCAGTGATCCTGCTTGTAAATATGGTGGAACAAAAGAAATAGCTCAAAGGCGGTTTTTTACTTTAGAAAAACGCTTTGCAAGGAATCCTGAATTTAAAGCTCAGTATTCAGCTGTCATTAATGAGTACTTGGCACTTAATCACATGGAGATAGTGCAAGATAGTGACAAGAATGATTGTGTATATTTACCACACCATGCCGTCATTAAAATGGATAGAAGCACTACAAAACTGCGCATTGTATTTGATGCAGCATGTACTGGTAATAATGGTATATCACTTAATCATGACCTAATGGTAGGTCCGGGTCTACAACCTGAACTTCGCCATATAATCATGCGTTGGCGTCATTATCCAATCGGTTTGGTAGCTGACATCGTTAAGATGTATCGGCAGATCAAAATTACCAAAAATCAAACTGATTTTCTGCGGATTCTATGGCGCGAGAACCCAGATGACGAACTTCAAGTCTTACGTCACTTGCGGGTGACTTTTGGAACATCATCGGCACCTTATTTAGCAGTCCGGGCATTGCAGCAGGTATCTGAAGATGAAGGCGCAGCATTCCCTTTAGCAAAGGACCGCGTTTTATCAGACTTTTATATGGATGATTTCATGTCAGGATGTCAAACTATGGAGGAAGGTGTAGAACTTCAAAGGCAAATGACGGATTTACTTAATCGTGGTGGATTTCAGTTGCAAAAGTGGAACAGTAATAACAAGGATTTATTAAAATTTATTAAAGATAGTGATCAGTCGTCACAACAGCAAGAGAACATTGAAATAAAGGCTGACAATACTTCGAAAATATTAGGTTTAACTTGGGATAGGGATTCTGATGAGTTCGTGTACACCATTCAACTCAACGAATCGGTTTTGCCAGTAACAAAACGAAAGGTTATTTCAGACATTTCACGCTTATTCGATCCTCTTGGATGGTTAGCACCCACAATAATCACTGCAAAGGTGTTTATTCAACGAATATGGATGACCGGGATCGAATGGGATGAAGAATTACCTGCAACCTTGTTGGCAGAGTGGTTGGAATTTAGAAAGGATCTTTTCAACCTTAACAAATTTCGTATACCGCGTTGGATCAATTTTAACAAAGAGAGTAAGCTACTTGAATTGCATGGGTTCTCGGATGCCTCTAATGTAGCTTACGCTGCGGTGGTGTTTACTCGTATCATAGATTCTGACGGCAAAGTTCACACAAACTTATTTACGTTTAAAACCAAAGTTGCTCCCATTAAGCAAATTTCAATCCCGCGTTTAGAACTTAGTGGTGTGGTTTTACTGGCTAAGCTCCTGCAAGAAGTCGCAAGGGTTCTAGGAGTTCCCAAGCAAAATCTGTATGCGTGGACAGATTCCTCAGTTGTCTTGGCGTGGCTAAGTAGTCACCCTAGTAGGTGGAAAACCTTTATTGCCAATCGGGTTTCTGAAATACTTACTATTCTCGATAGAAGTCAATGGTTCCATGTTTCCGGTTCCGATAATCCAGCCGATTGCGCATCTCGGGGGATACGTCCTTCCGAATGTGCAGATATGCAACTCTGGAAAAAGGGTCCTTTATGGTTACAAAGTGAAGAGATAGAGTACAACAGAGGAAATGTGAAGGAAACTTCACTAGAAGAAAGAAATATAAAAACCAAAAGTTATGCAATTACTGCAGTATGCGATGATAGTTTATTCACCAGGTTTTCTAAGTTCAGTAAGCTTATAAGAGTAGTAGCTTACTGTAGAAGATTTTGGCTTCGAACAAGGACATCTGAAAGACATAAAAATAAAACTACATGGTTAACTACAAATGAATTAAATGAAGCTGTACTTACCTGTGTGAAACTTTGTCAGTTCCAACATTTTAAAGATGAGTTAGAATCTATAAAAAAGAAACAAAAATTAAGTAAAGCTAGTAGACTTACGTCGTTGAGTCCTATCCTTGATGATGGAGGGGTGTTACGAGTTGGCGGTCGCCTGCACGAGGCCCCTATTAATGAGAATATCAAACACCCCATACTGATCCCCAACAAATCGTATCTAACCGATCTTCTTATTGCGGATGCTCATGAAAGAACTTTGCATGGCGGTCCTCAATTAATGCTTAATTATCTAAGATCCAAATATTGGATTCTTAACTCAAAGAGTCTAGTTAGGAATTATGTCCGCAAGTGTGTAATTTGTGTTCGATATTCCTCACAAAGCAACCAACAAATGATGGGTCAATTGCCGAAGGCTAGGGTCTCCGCACAAAAACCTTTTAAATGTAGTGGTGTGGACTATGCAGGTCCAATAAACATCCGTGCCACTAAAGGTCGTGGCTATCATTCTAGTAAAGGATATATATGTCTGTTTGTTTGCATGACGACCCGAGCTATTCATCTGGAGTTTGTTAGCGATATGACTTCTCAGAGTTTTCTTGCGGCATTCAAACGGTTTGTCGCCAGACGGGGTTGTGTTTCAGATTTATGGAGTGACAATGGAACCACATTTGTGGGTGGAGCAAAGGAATTACAAAAACTTTTTAACGTGGAAAAGTCTATGGTAGCTTCAGAAATAGCGGATTTCCTTGCGACCAATGGTACGACGTGGCATTTTATCCCTCCACACGCTCCAAATTTTGGAGGATTGTGGGAGGCTGGCGTCAAATCTACAAAGCACCATTTAAAAAGAATCATAGGCAACAGTACGTTGACATTTGAAGAAATGACAACTGTTCTGGCTCAAGTTGAAGCCTGTCTAAATTCGAGGCCAATTTCGCAGTTATCTAATGATCCACAGGACGCGTTTACATTGACACCTGGGCACTTTCTCGTAGGTGAACCTTTGGTGACGGTGCCTGATTTAAATTATGAAAATTCAACCATTTCTAATTTGAAGAGGTGGCAATTAACCCAAAAAATGCTTCAACATTTCTGGCGGAAATGGTCTTTAGAATATTTGACTCAATTGCAACATCGATATAAATGGACTAATTGTAAGCCTGAGCCTAAGATTGGGAATATTGTCTTGGTGAAGGAGGATGGTCTTCCACCTGCTAAGTGGTTATATGGAGTTATTGTAGATAAGCACCCAGGTTTGGACAATCTTACGCGTGTAGTGACCATTAGATGTAATAATAATGAGATTAAAAGACCAGTTTCTAAAATAATTATATTGCCTGTATCTAACTAAGTGTGTTGAAATGTCTTCGAATGATTTAAGGTTTTAGGATGATGAATTTTTAGATAATGTGTTATTTGTTCAACTGAAGGAGCTGTTTGTTTTATGTTATATATATATTATTTTTTTACTAGATACTTGTATGTGTCTACATAGTTAATATTTATGTATGTAAGTGGATGAACAAATTTGTTCATGGTGGGCGGTATGTATAATGCTCAAATCTTTGTGAAACTTCTTGGTGGATCGATCTATGGTGCAATGTCATCATATTGAAAAGTGTCAATTATGACAAAATTATGAATTAACAAAAATGTAACAAAAATAAAAACAAATTGAATACTTTGGCAAGAGGTTGTATTATTCCCTATGGGAGACATTTTCGGGACGTGAACAATAGGGATCTCATGGCTATCATCTTTTAGGTAACCCACTGCTGCGGATAAGCCTCTCTTGAAAGCCACAGTTTTTTGTTTTATGTCTTTTACATCCAGGTCTTATAGGGATCTCAGTACTGTAAATTACTTCAGATAAATTACGGCTAGTAAACGATGGGAAGTCATAAATTATGTCAGGCAGACACGTGATCAGCAAGCATGTTTAACGGAAAGTAACATGCTGATGTATTGCCCAGGAAACGATTTACAAAACAGTATAAGAACATAGCACGTAACTACTGAAGTACTTATATTTAATGTAATACTTAAATCACATATTCATATAATACATGTAGAAATATTCTAGAAATTATAATAAAGGTACCTCCTTATTTTGCAGTCTATGAACATTTTCCCGGACTTTTTTCAATAATCAATAAAGCCAATAAAAAATATTTATAGTCTAACGAAATATATAATATCTATCTAACACATAGTAGATATTAATATAAATTATGTAACGCTATCTACGTATATTTTTTAAATTTACATCAAAATCTGCTAATCGTCGACATACGTTCGCCCACACATTAATAAAATATTGAGAATATGTAAACATTTGAGAATAAGCTTTTGAAAGACCTTTGCAACACAGAAAATGTGTAGGCGAACGACGATCGGTCATTTAGCACAAAGGCCTAGAGACAAACGTGTATAAAATATGGAAATCAAGTCAGCGAGGCGGTTGATATCGCATAGTATGGGGCATTGAACCCTGCAATTGAAGTCCTATAGCAGAAAAAAATGTACAATTGTCTAGTTCATCGCAGAAAATGAATCCAGGGATGGAAAGATCGTCCATTAACTTACATTAATACTAGCTGACCCGAAACTCGTACCACCTTCTCCATTTAAACCTTCTCTGGACTTACACAAATATTTTAAAAACTAAATTAGCCAAATCGATCTAGCTATCTAGTTTTCAAGTTATGGCGTGACGATTGAAGCTTTTTTTATTAGCCTGTTCTATGTCCCACTGCTGGGCAAAGGCCTCGCCTTTTTTCTCCATTAATCTCTATTCAGTGCCATTATCGGCCATGTCTTTCCCGCAAAGATGTGCAAATTGGCCTTCCATCGCCTTCACGGTCTGCCTGTTGGTTGGCGGCCGGCGGTGGGTATCCACTTCGGTAATATTAGCCATTGTTTGCGATCGAAGTTTGAGAGGAATAAAAAACTCACAAACACTTACATGAACCCTAAAAACACACTCCTTTTGATGGGCAGTCGTTAAAAAGGTACTCAGCGCATTTAATTGAATAGGAAATTTCCATTTACAGGCTGTGAGTAATCAACTAACCATTATTCATGAGTGTATGATTTGTTTAGTGGTTTTCCTTAAGGTAAAGTATCCAGAAACGTTCAATTTTCAGGTAAATCGCTTCGGGCTCAATGAAGTTACACTGAAACAAATGATTTCTCGTAACTGAGGTATGCTATTTTTAACACCAGATTCCCGGTTTATAATTTCCAGGGATTATGATTTTCATTATTAATGTTATTCTATCAAATATATAAAAATGAAATGTATTTTATATTAAAGTACGTAGATACTTATTCATGTAGAAGTTACTTCGTTCTCGGTGTAGGATACGTTAACACAGCTAAACTCCTGAAGAGATTGGAATGGAGTTTAGTTCAGACATAGTTTAAAACATTTAGGTAGCCAGAGGAAATTTTTAACACCTGTAAAAACAGTAGATGAATTTACATAATATGTTCAAGAATGATCGGTCGGCAATATGTTATAATATCAATGGTGTAAGCGCTTTTCATGCAACAAAAAGCTAAATTCGCTGTAAATTAAGAGACTTTAGATTCTAGAAGTTCATGGAAATAATTTAAAAACTTGTTAAAATCAGTGGGAAACTTTACCAAAGTAATTGGGAACCGGGTAAAGTTAAATCCGTCTCGTTCGCTCAGTTTGCCACGTTTTAAAGCCTAATGATTTGACTGTCTTTGGTGGCTTCATAAGAACTTGTTCTGAATACTGTGTTTATAATGAAGTTGAAAGACTGCTGACAGGATATTAATGTATTTACTATTACTATAGCTACTTGTAAAGAGGAGACAATTTGACTAAATACATCGGATTTCTTTTATTTTTTCTAGAGGCTCCGAAACTGAAAAGAAAATGTGCCTGCGCAGATTTTTGAGACGCGATCTTGCTGTATAGAACGCCGCAACCCATAGCGCAGCAGTCCAATCCTTAGTCACTGCGCCCATCAAAAGATTCTCTATCTTACTTTACATTAACACTATTTCTTAGTATTTATCTTCTTTTTATCTAAGTCTTCAAGCTATTAGGAGTTTCAACCAATAAAATATCTTACTTATATTATGTTAATAAATAAATTAAAAATAATGTAAATATCTCAGACAGACCGAAATAATTTAGCGTCGAGAGGGATGATGAAGTACCAAATAAAAGTCAAACCTTTTTAAAACATTACTTTTTTATCAGCGTTCCACTTCAAAGGGTCCTCATAGATCGGTAGCTTCCACTACGATTAATTAAGCATTCGGCGACGCTTCAGCGGGCTCCTGAAATCGTTTGTTTATCGGAGCGGGCGAAAGTTATGCCTGTCTTGATTTTATGCTTTCCAAGTACTAGCGGGCCAGTAGTTGGGTAGATGAACAGTACGTAAACTTCCTATTTGTGTACCGTAAATTAGGAGGTAGTGAGAATTCGTGTTCATTAGCCAAACCATTTTTTTATTACTTTTTTGCTACAAGCTAATGTTAATGCCACTGATGAAGTCGAATCTGGTTGCGCAGTTCCAAAACGATATTCTATCGCAGAAGAACCGGTAAGCACCTCCACGATTACTATTTGATCCAGAAGGCACATAGGCACTTCAAGTGTCACAAACGTGATATTGCAGTGCCTTACCAAACACCCTTAAAATGTCTTTATTTCACTATAGATTTCTCCTACATCAAGCGTATATCACCGAAGCACCATGCGTAAAATTTCACGATTCTGCCGAAATTCCTAGTGTGGGGCGACGTTTTAAAAAAGAAACCTATACAATACAACCCATTTATATTATTTTGGAGTGACTGTACAGTGCCTTTTCAAACCCTCTTAATAATTTCCTTATTTCACTATAGATTCTCCTACATCAAGCGTGTAAATCACCGAAGCACCATGCGTAAAATTTGTCGCATTAACATGAATATTTTATTCAACAAACTGATCATAGTGATAAGTCATTTAACTTCTGCGCCAATCATGTAAGTAATAATACTAATTATGGTAAGCATATGTAATGTGTCTGCAAAACTGGTATCTTCTGTGATGCATAAAATCAGCACGCGTATGTTCATTAAACGTTTTGCATGTATGAATATATTGTGGATCCAGTGAAAACTGTTCGTTAGTACCGCATAGTGGAAAAGCAAATAAGTATATTTATGTTCAGTGCAAAATCAGCAAAATTTAATTTTACGATATGATGTGGGATCTTGTTTGTTTTATTACACGGAGACTTTAAAGCTTGAAACAAAAATAACCTGTCAAAGAAAAAAAAAACGTAGTAAGATATCAAATTTCCTTTATCAATTTAGATTCAAGCTTAGCATGGCCAACATGCTAAAATGGCACCAAAAGTCACGTAGTAAGATAATTATAATTGATAGACTTAGGATCGATTTTTCAAACCTTTTAAGTAAGATGCTTATTTTGTAACTTTCATGTGTAAAATATATCATCATTAAAATTCCCTAGACAAAAGTTATTTGGCGAATTGATAAATCAGTTCTTATTCAATTATATAAACGATTGATTTTAAACAAGTTGTCACTTTTCATCTCCCTACTTTTGGTAAAAAAAGAAAGCAAAGACAGAACACTGCTAATTTTCCTATTTCGTACTTCTCGTCGTAGCTATCCGGCTACCCGGCAGATCAGTCGATCTGCGAGGTTAAGCCGTGCTCGCCGCGGTCAGTCTTGTGATGGGTGACCGTTTTCACATGTCGAGACCCCACCGTGCTTCGGAAGGCACGTAAAGCTGTTGGTCCTGCGCATGATCACTCAATGGTCGTGTCGGTCTACCGTCCGTCGGATTATGAGAGTGTGGGAATAGGGAGTGCACGTGTGTCTGCGCGCATACTTGTGCACTATAATATCTCCTGCGCAGATGGCTAGTCTCAGCTGAGACAGGCCGCCGTGACCGAAATTCGGTCAGGAGGACATTATTACTTCTCCTCGCACTCAAAGACTTAAATATTTCATCTCATCACTCATTCATCAGTCAGAAATTACGAAGCAAGAAATAAGGTCCATAATCCTAGCAATGATACATCAAAGGCAATGTCACACTTCAATTCCCGACCAAGGCAAGTAGGTGGTACACGATAGCTGGTATCAGTTAATGCCTATTGAAGTCACCTCGCTAAATTATTCAGCTCCCTGTATCGTGGAACCCTGACACACTTAGTTTATGCGACACTGCACAGGAAACGACCTAGTTTTAACTATCATTACACGGGTGCGGTGAAATTAAAATAGTTTTAAGAAAATTAGTCATTATAGTTTTCTATTTTTTTTTGCGGAATTGTTGTGATGTTTTGTTGCCTGTTTGTCTCTAAGTTGCCTGCAGTAAGGCAAGGATAGAAAAACAACCGTTGTATTCGTTGCATAAATAAGTATGAAAACAAGATGGTAAATAAGGTTTCATCCAGTCATACAAAATGTCAAAACGTGTGTTATATTTCACCTCCGCACAGCTCTTAACAGCAATAAAGGAAATTATATACACATCAAACTTTGTCATCATAACCGCGGTAAGATTTATAGCAACACCTTAAAGGCTTAACCTTTGTTTGCTTGATATTTTAATGCAACTTTATACCTATAATCTAATTAATTAAATTGTTTACTACTACTATACTATTGCTATTATTGGTCGCTGTTGTAAGCATGTGAGTACATAAATGACGAAGTCCCAGACTCCCAGGCCCTAGACAAGTAGCAAAACGTAACACGAACAGAATAATAAATATTTGGGGATGACATAATGTTTCGATTAGGTAATCTATAACATAAGACATCATCATTCTATTCTATTTCTATTCTTCTAGCGTTTTGCCACTTGTCTTGGGCCCTAGAATCTACAAAACGCAAGACGAATAGAATGAAAAATGTTTGGGGATGACATAATGTTTCGACAACGTAATCTAGTACATAATTATGTCAATCTCACATATTTTTCAATCTATTCGATTTATATTCTTCTAGCGTTTTGTCACTTGTCTTGGGCCCCTGAATTTGTGAACTATACAAATAGTTTTCTCTCGATTTACCTGAATAAAAAATGTTTAAAGAACTGTTCATCATAGTCGCAAAAATTTCCGTGTTCCGATTGTGTTCATGCGAATGTAAAAGCGTAAAATCGATTTATCGATTCACGCCCAATGCGATCGATGATATCGAGAACTATCGAATACTGAATGCTTACAGTCACGTGTTTTACAGGGAAGTTAGGGTTAGGACTCACGCTAGGTTTGTCAAACTGTAATATACATATATAAAAAAACAATATAAGTTATATTGAACATTGAATGTCAGGGTTTCCATTAAAGATAAAAGCATTCAGGACCATCCAGACCCATGTGTGTAGCAAATCAAATATCAACTATGTATCCTACTTTAAAGAAACAATATTGTCACGTGTAAATAAATTAGATTATAGTAATCCTATCACTGTGGCATTCAAAGGAGACTTATGCCCATCAGTGACGATGAAACCTGTCGCTATGCAAGCCGAGTGTGCAGATTTACGAGGCACGCATAAATGTAAGACCGATCAAATCCATAGTCAATATATCGAAATAGTTTAGCCGATGCAATGTTGATAGGCTGGCCGTGTTCCAAAAACGCAAGAGATTTATATCAATCGCACGCTGTCAGCCGGTTATCACTCTTGTTTGTAATATACACGTCAGGGATCAAACATGTGAAAATATTGATCAGCTATTTTATTTTTGGATTATTGTATTGGAATGAGGCTTAAAAACTTCTTTGATGTTTTCAGTTGATTTTTCTTTTAAGATTGCAACTTTAAAACATTAAAAATAACACATGTAATATTAGAACGCATTCGAAAATCGGTAGACTTCCAAATAGCCAATACAAAAAATGTCGAATGTTCTTTTAAACGTTATCAAACACGTTTGAGGCGTGAACGCAACTATAGCAATCAATCGTAACAATCGAGTACTGACATCGATAATTACGTGTTTAGCTCTAATGAACAACTCGGTAACGTTAGCTCATTCGTCGGATCTTATGTATGTTGCATTGTGTGTAACTCGAGTAAGAACTATCGCAAAAAAACTATCGATAAGCAATCAATTGAGGCACTGGGTTACTAAACATTCATTGTCGTGTTTGTAAATTGACTTTTTATGGATAATTGTTTTCTCATAGCTGTTTCCCGTGTAACTAATGGGTTTTATTAAAGTGGTTGAAATTCCTTACGATTTCAAATAAAGCATTGCATTAACTGTTTCATGTTACTATGTTTTTTTACTCAACTTGCGTTATATTGCATTAAGTGTGGTAGTGCTTAGTTCTGACTTACTGACTGACGTCCTTAGGGGAGAAAGGAAGTGTCATAAAGCGTGTATTGATACACAAACTAATGTCAGGTTGTCATTTCAATTCGATTATCGATACCAACTTCACTTACTAAATGGAAAATCACACACACGAAACCACACAAATCAACCTTTAACCGCAGTACCTAATACAGTTTCCCTTTTTACGTAGTTACGATTAAGCGGGCATTACCGGCGCAGGAAATAAAACGGACATAAAAGTGAAATGCATGTCGGTTCAAGTATGTACAACAATTAGAGCACGCTATGTAAACGTTATTAAACGTAGTGTGTGCCGTCCGTAATCTTTAGGATGCGTACAGATCGCCGCTCAAGCATGCTTTGTACAACATGAATCATAATTAGTGTTTTTACGCGAAATACACATAAGTTTTTGTGTGTATACACATTGTTACACGGAAGAAAACAAATTAATTACATATAAACACGGTTTTGGTTCCTAAAGGGGTAGAGTTCTTCTTTAGCAGGAGTATAATGCAGCCACATTTTATATAAGTACTATTTCATAGATTAGACGGGCCTATTCATGACATTGAATGAAGAAACATTTTTATTAATATTGGAGCAATTTTTTTAGAGCTAGCTGTTGACTATTATTTTAGAAACGTTACATTTAAAAAGAAAGAAAATTAATTGGATACGATATATGAAAACTTAAAATTCTAAACTCTGAATAGCTAACACGTCATCAACATTCATCACTATACCAAAATAAATGTTTGTACAACACACTAATTTCCGGGAAAAACGGCTGTAGCCGTCAGTCATAGACGCTGGTCGTAGTTTTTTAGAAACTATCTTATTGTTTCTATGGAACGCTTAAAAAGTGCTGGCAAAATGACAAAGATAGTTTCTCGAATACAGTTAGAATATGGGATACGCAGGGCAAGCGAGTACGTTTTAGGCTTACGTATTTGTCGCTTTTATTTAATGAAATATTCTGATTTCTTTGATTTAACTTAGTTGTTAATTTCACAGAATTGGCGTACCTTTTATCGTAGAGAACTATAACCTGTTCATAGGATTTTTGAAGCGGTTCATCAATCGAATAGGAACTGTAGCTTGAGCTGTTGATCGTTGCTCGTACAGATACTTTAAAGAAATCGTATTTGCTTCTAAGAATTCATCACGAAACGTGAAAAGAGCTCTTTTCTCAATTTCATCTTTTCTTTTAAGTGTGGGCATCATTTTTGTGTGTACTTCTCAATATACTGTCTTACAAGGTTAAAGGGCAAAGATGATAGCACCTGCCTACTACCTACGTAACTGATTAACATCATCACGTTGAATGTCAAACAGAGGTATTTTAACATCAGTATATTCATTATCACCTCACTTAACATAATCATTCAAATTACCGCTAATTAGCCAATCATTATGTTCTACAGTGTCACACTCGGTAGGTGTGTAACTGTGTACTGTGCATCATATTATCGTTCCTGTGTTTCCTAAAGGGATAGGCTGAGGTGCAGCACATCCATATTTTGACGGACAGAATATGTTCCAAGTGTAATTGTTTTTAAGTATAGTTTTTCAGCTCCCAAGCCGCTTGCCAAGCGTGGGGATTATGGCAACCTCCCCTTCTTAAAGGAGGCCTTTGTTCAACAGTGGACGTCTTCTGGCTGATGATGATGATAGTTTTTCATATTAGTCTAAGTAAGAATAAAAATATGACAAAATATAATGTTTACGTACTCATATCTTCCATGCGAAGTTAAAATTCCCTACATCGCGAGAGACGGATAGAATATGCCTTATTGCACACCATAATTGTTACCCAAAATAGTATCTAATATTATCTATCTACTAGATTCTCATTACAAAACGAGCCCCAACTTTTCCTACCCTCTAATTATTCCATGCGTCGCGGTCCTATAACCATGATGAACAGGATAAAACTGGTACACTTGACGTGTCAACTTCCAGCTGTAATAATTACCAAATGTAGTGTAACGTTACACATGTGAAATTATGTTGCAACATATTTACATGGTAATCTATACATATCGCTTTGTAAATCCAGCCATGCAAACAGTAGGTACAGAAAGGTTATATTATGCCATGTACCATCATACATTTTCTCTAAATTGGTGAATGATTGACTGCCTCGTTGGTGTAGTGGTTGAAAGCGATTGGTGAGTATAAGATTAACATATCTGGCGTAATGTGAATGTTAATTATATGTCAGCCAATCCCTTTCCGTAGGAGTGATGTTGTGTTATAATCTGTTTATTATTGTTCTGCGTGTTACAAATGTAAACATTGGTTCACGCAATTATATAGAACAAAAACAATCTTCTTCTTTGTCGTTCCCTCATTAATGAGAAACATGACTATTTATGATTTGTCTCCATTTGCTTCTTTCCTTCGCCAGTTCAATAGATCGTGGTAGTTTCTCCTGTTGCCTCTATAATGTTTTTACACCTTTTAACACCCCAAAAATAGTACTTCACATAAATAACTATCAAACTAAAAAAATTGTATGAGATATCCAACATTTATCACTTTGAAAGAACCTCCAAAACTCCGCTGTAAGCGTAGCTGCGGGCACAGTTACCTTCCGATAACACTAAATGCAGCAGGGTTACTATTTGTTTGCATGTGTAAGTGAGACGCCGCTATGTGCAGTGTAGTGCAGCGTCTCGCTTCCACAACGGAAAAGTCCTGCTTTAAGAGTTCATGGTAGATTGGTAGGTGGCTGGCTGAACAACTGAAAGTTTGTGTACAGTACGCGCGGCCCGTTTACGCAATACGTCGAGTTTTTTTGTTACTTTGTACCGTTGTTTCCGCTTTGTTGTATTAGCCGAATACGATACCGTTTGGTTACTGTCATAGTTTGAATGCTGAGTTTAAAAAGGTTAATATTATGTATCTTAGCGTAGTACTGGCCAAAGATGACATAATGTATCGATTATGTTATCGATTATCGATGACATATGTCAAACCCATGTATTTATCATTCTATTCGATTTCTATTCGTCTAGCGTTTTGCCACTTGGCTAGGGGATTAGACATTAATTTGCATAGTGCCTTGTCACGGCTAGAGTTTGGTATGCCTACCTAATATCTTGCCAGTTTCTTTATCATTATATGACAAGACAGTACTATCGGGATATTAGGGAATATGATGATTTTCTTATAAAATATTAAGCAAAGGAAACAGCTATGGGTAACTCTTAAGAGCAATACCTTTAGTAGGGGTTTGTTTTTCGATGATTACAATCTACGAGTCTACGAGTTTGCTTATTGTTGGTATCTTTTTGCTTGAAGGCGTGTTTTATCTTGAGTTAATTCCATCACCACCCATCACATCACACGTAAATATCTCTGTAAAAAATATAAAAGAAACGAATTTTGCTTCTTATAATATTTTCAATTGAACCTTTTTGACAGATCCTTTTTACTCGTATTACGCTCACGATTTTTTCCAATTGCCCTGCCAGCTGCAACGGTTCTTTAGAACACTTTATTAGCAAATTTCAATGTTTTGCACGAAGCTTCAGAGCAACTGGCTATCCGCGCCAAATTAAATAGCCCGTGCCTTCAATTTGGGTTAATTGCTACAACGAGCCGAGTAAAAGTAAATCACATGTAGATAGCCTTATCACTTTCATCAAACACGCATGCGTAACATTCATTTCTCCTTCTAATGCATTATTAATTGATGTCGCCTAAATAAACGATGAAATGGAAAGCGTTGTGTGAATTGGGTCGTCTTTGTGATAGTGCGCCGAGGTCTATGAGTGAATGACGGGATGACGTCATTCTATTGTGATGACGTATAACGGGATGGGTGGAGGTTCGAACAAAGGAGGTAAATGTCAGTGAATTGGTTGAATGTGCTTTAAAATAGGAGCGGCTTTATGGAAGGTCTGTCTTGGCGGATGTCCGGATTTTAATGATAACGGAATTAAACTATTTGACGACCTGATTGGCGCAGTGGCTAAGCGATTAGACTGCTGCGCTAAGGGTAGCGGGTTCGATTCCCGCACGGGGCAAAAATTTGTGCGATCCACATTTGATTGTCCCGAGTCTGGGTGTTTGTGTATGTAATATTTCATGTTTGTGAAACGTACCCACGATACAGGAGAAATTCCTAGTGTGGGGCGACGTCTTTTTTTTAAAAACAAAACAAACTTCCACTTCACTGAATTTACGATAATAAGTTTCCTAACACACCTCATTGTCTCGTCTGAATTCCTACAAACAAAACCAAAAATTTTACTAATAAAATAAATATCATTATGTTGAACATGTACTTTTTTATTCCACACATGAACCTCATTAGTATGATACAAAAGATACAAACCTCGTACCAACCATTGTACATATGTTCACAAAATTAACGTAAGCTCTTTGGTTTCACAAAAATGCTCCAGGAACGGTACGAAAAGTCGTCAAAATTAAATATTAAACGTACGAACAATCCAGTTTTTTAAGAGCACATACAATAAAATTGCAGGAACAAACATTAAAAAGGCAGTGGCGACGACAACGTGGCAACGACACACGATCATTTATTCAGCGACCACGAAAAAATAGGGTGAGATTTTTTCTACTATCTTTTAAATGCTGGTTTCACACAGACCACGTCGCTCGAAGCCGGCTTTGTGGATCAGCAAGTACGGTGAACGATCCAGCGTTACTTACGGCGTGTTGCTCGGCTGGGACCGTGTTACCACGCGCCATGAGAAGCCTCCGTAAGATAGTTGACGCGGAAGACATAGTTAAGGTAACACATGAGGCTAGACTCACAACGAGTGCACCCTGGTCAACCTCGCTACCACCTTTGTTGGCTAGCCCATTTCTACACGTATCGCATGTTTAATGGTAGCATTAACCTATAATACCTACCTTTTGTGTTAATATTACTAATACTAGCTTCTTACAAATGTACTTTGACTTTGAACTTGGACACACAATTTTTCCCTCACTTACCTAGTCTTACAGATGATGATTGTTCAACCTGCAACAATATAATTTATTTTAGTGTCAATAAAGTGCATTTTGCAATAATTATGATTAACAATAGTCATAATAGACTGAAAATATATTATAGATATTTCTCTTATACTGGTAACAAACCAGCAGACAGGATGACGGCCAGACGTCTTGTGCAACCCTTTGACTGCAAGCGACCACGGTTGGCCAATCGTGATAATAATATATGTTTCGGATATTGATCTCATTCGTGCATAAATTATCATCAAAATCGTATAATTTCAAAGTAACTAGCGCCTACGATAAGTCTACTACGCACTTTTGCACCATAAATAAAATTCACGACAATATTTCCAGTTTTTAGGCACGACGATTTGGTTTCTTGTCTTAATGTACAGACTTTATAAATGCTATATTGCACACCAAACAACAACAGAGGAAACATTAAAGTTATGAAGGTAATGCAATGCCGGTGTTATCGCTGACAGCAATCTCTTTCTTGTGATGGCGAGCGAGACCACTGCCAATTACTGGGCACATTCACAAGTTTTGGACTAAAATCTTTGTCCGATAATGGTTTTCTCACTAGATACACTTTAACAGTAATCTATTTCAGTATTTGCCTATGCAAAGTTCTATCAAACTAAATAGAATCATCACAATATTGTTGATGACTGACGCTTAAAAATCGATTTTATAACAACAGCTGACTTACTATGAATATGGGTTAATCACTACATAGTATAAAACAAAGTCGCTTTCTCTGTCCCTATATCCCTATGTATGCTTAAATCTTTAAAACTACGCAACGGATTTTGATGCGGTTTTTTTAATAGATAGAGTGATTGAAGAGGAAGGTTTATATGTATAATAACATCCATTAAATAGTGGAGAAATACTTATAATATATATTTTATACCCGTGCGAAGCCGGAGCGGGCCGCTAGTAGTATATAATATTTAATAGGTTTTTATGATTACAAGAATGAAGATTTAGATCCAAAGTCTAACAGATGTTAGACTTCTATTAAATTATTTGTACAGAACAGATCAATTCCAATCAGTAAAAAAGGAAAATTTCACCAATGGATGCTGCAATTCGTCTAAGATTATTCCATTGAGTTTTCAATTACGAGAAATATTCATCAATCTACAAGAAATTACCGTATCTCTGCAAAATCGGATATTTGATAATATTTTCATGTTATACAATGGTAGCAAGATTTTTTGCACTTCCAACTGGTTCTAAGATCTGTGTTCGAACATTCACCTTTCATCTCAATCTATTTTTAGACTCCTTTGTCGATACAAAAGCATACTTTAGAAGAAGACTTATAAAGCGGCTAAAAATATTCAACGGACTTTAACAAAAACTGCGGCAAAAGTATAAAGGTACGAAATAGCTCGGAGGCCCATTGTGAATTAATATTCTTCCCTAGAATTTCTAGTTGACCAGTGGTTAAAAAATCGTATTACAGTGGACGTGGCTTAAAATATAACAAAGGCTTTGCTATTTAAACAGTTGAACTTATAAAAGATCGGTAGGTACCTAGTGTAGGTATATCCATACATTTTATGGTACTGTACATACGATAATGACCGGAGATGTAGAAACTAGATGCACATTCATGTAGTGCGTTAGTGGATCCTTTATTACGAAACGCGGACGGAGAGACAAGCAAAAACACGTTTCAAATCGAATCGGCGTATTCACAGGAAAACCATAAAGGTTTTATTACCAAAGGTTGAATGATTTCATTATGAGAGGACTGAGGTACAGTACAAATTACTCATTTAATCGAATATTGAGAAATGGCCTAGGCCTGAGTCACTGTCTGTGGAAAGAGATTTTAAATTCGGTTTAACACCAAAGATAACTAAAAAATTACTAGCCTTTATTGTTAGCTTTAATTAACACAATTTTTAATTAAACAGGAAGAAATTCTGAAGTGACTTTTCCTTAGCATCTCGGCATGGGCTACAGCTGGCTAAAAGATTGGCTGGTCAGCTGGTTGAATGTTTCAACACATGATATATCTGCCAGCATATTTATACACTACTCCGAATAGATTTGTCACTAAAGGTTTCTGATGGAGAACGGCGCGAACGCAG
This sequence comes from Abrostola tripartita, assembly GCA_905340225.1. Lineage (NCBI taxonomy): Eukaryota > Metazoa > Arthropoda > Insecta > Lepidoptera > Noctuidae > Abrostola > Abrostola tripartita. The sequence continues at coordinate 2,607,539 of HG996487.1, read as the reverse complement.
TTCCCCACTACCAAAACTAACGCGTCCGAGTTATCCACGTTAGGGATAGTCGCAAGGGTCAACCCGCCCGCAGTTCAATGGGAAAGCCTCACCCTGGGGGAACCGCCTTCATGATCACGGTGTCCCCTACGCCAGATCCGTATGATTATGGAACGGTTAGCTCGGGTAGTCATGTTCCGGCGGAAAATCTTAACATCGCCATTTAAGGAACGCCCCTAAAAATACAACGCCATCTAGTTATTTTTGCATAACTACATGAAGCTGGCACAATCCCAGAATTTACGAGTTGAGAGTAACAAAACAGTATTGAAATAATACAATATTAGTTCTTACCAAAAGCATTAAGTTATTTAAACTTATCAAGGGCAGACTTGTGTACATTTGAGTCGTAAATATTCCCCTACTTCATAAGAAATATTATGAATTTTTTAATAGTTACATTCTGAAAGTAAAGGTTAAATAGAAGTGCTTTCTAATATTTTGATGAATGTTATACATTAGCTTTGCATTTCATACGTGTAGGATTAATTACCATTTGCGTGCTTAACTAAGGAGATTTAGGTAAGCTGGGAACCTTTTCAAATTCAATTTGCGGGCAGCGAGCAAAGCCGGCTTGAGGAGGGTCTTATAAATTAATTTATGACTGTTAGTTGAAAACTAATAGCGCTTATTATTCTCATTCTAGACGTTGTGTATACGTTAAATTCATATTTTTATTCAGCTTCCTAAAAAATAAATGGATCCTATTAGGCAGGCATACTGCCTAAATGAAGTACCTACTTTAGGATTATGAACATACATAAGTGACATGACGAGTGCTCAACATAACATTCTGCAAAGGTGGTTTTATGGCCAGCTAAGAACAATAACTAGACAGCACCAACGCACTATTCCATCAATAGCAATCATATCGCCAAATACTTTTGTTCATAAAAAGAGTTGATGTCAAAAGAGTACCACCACGCTTTCGCCAATAGACATGCGACCAAATCACGATTTCATGACGTTTTGAATCACGCTTGGTAACGTAACGGCGTCGATCATGATCGTCAAATTCTTGATGAAAGTCCCGTAACTTGTCATAATAAACAAATATTTAAATGTCAACCTTTAGGTAAAAATTATAACTGAAGTTAAAGGTTTCCAGTTAGGTTTCCCTCGTACGAGAGTTCATTAAACACTTATCCAAATCACAATCACAGAATTATCCAGGACATAACTAAAATCACTGTATTGATATTTATCTGAGACAATTCGAAAATCTAATTTAACGATCCTCTTAAGTATTTGATGTCAAAAAAAATTTTTTTTTTCAAATCACTTATATTGTTGTGTGCGAAATAATATCTATTTATCATTGAAAGTGTTGGTAGGCACACCATACAATTAAAATCACTTTGAGATGAATCGAATAAAATTCTTCTAAACTTGGATTCCAGGTACGTACCATTATTCGGTGGCGGGTGAATGAAAACTTTTTTCATAAGGGTCCAAATGTTTATTCTTAACATTTTCAAATTGGAAAAGTTTTCAAAATGTTCGAAGAAACTGTGGAGTGTTTGAATATTTCATTTTGAGCTATTATGCACATTGTTATGGTTTTGTTGAGGTTTTTGAAAACAAACAGGTCGTGTCAGCATTATTACCACTCCATTACCTATTGTAAGTAGGTACAACTACTGTAGTTTCTACATAATGATAATGGCACGAAGCAGGAAAATTACAGACTGAAGTATGAAGCGTAATACGTCAGGCTTTAATAATTGCTTTTCAGCAGATAATTGCTAACTTTTGTATACAGAATTTCCAATACGTATAGGTATTGGAAACTCACAACCGAGAGGAATGGAGAAAGGAAAGGGAGGCTTTTACCCTGCAGTGGGACGACCATGGCTGAAATAATAATAATAGGTACATTTTCAAACCCTTTTGACGACTCACGTTTCACAATACACAGAGAGAAGACAACAAAGTGAAGGATCAAACGGATATAACACTTTTAGTCATTCGAGACGACCTCGGACCACCAGGCTACATGACCTCCACAAATAACGTCATGGCGGTAGCAGGGTGGATCACAGAAATCTGGTCGAGGGAACCAATGTCAAGGCGAGTAACGTAAAGCCATTACATAGTTGTGAAGCTATAGTATTTCTGTTTTCAGAATCGAGTGAGAGCTAAAGAGATTAACTTCAATCCAATTAGGGTTACATAATAGATTTGTTGCATGTGTTGAGTGATAAAATAGAGTTGGTACGCGCCGACTGATTCATGCGTGCGATTTGTTTGGCAGTTTCTCTTATACCCTGGCATTTCCATTAAAAGACATATCGTACTTTGTAGAATGAAATAGGGAGGCTTTCAATAACCTTCACAAGTGAAACTCAATTAATCGTACGGTGCACTCTTGGCATAAAGGTCTATTAGTAACCCGCTGGGTGGCTCAAATTACATGATAACAATGCCTATACTGCACAAAAATACATGTATTATAATATTTAACTTCGATATTTTCAATAATATTATTTGACTGCGTTTTACGAAAGCATAGTCAAAGATGTACTGTAGCATAATATAACAATTTTGCCAGACGGTAAGTACAGGGTGCGAGCTTGCCAATCATCGGAAAATACTTTAAAGTAGTCAGTAGTCTCAAAGAATAACAGAAAGTTCATATTTTATTTAATAGAACAAAATACATGGCTTTAATTAATGGTCAATAAATAAACGTGTAACATCATTCGCGTTAAATAAGCATACCGACGGAAATGAACCTAAGATTTACGATGTGAAACTCGATTCTTTTGTAGTCGATCACGCATTGATATCTATTCGAATAGGGCCTTGTATTGTATCTGTACCTACTAAATGTGTTGTATGAAGTAGATATAATTCTGGAGTGCATAAGGTAGATATGTACTACCTATTTCAGATGCTCGCCAATAAAATTATTACAGAGGCTTTGCAGATAAAAATGTCCCATCGCTAAAGTTGTCCGACAGTCGCATTTTGCAACCACGTAACCAAAACACGATACATATACGTTAAATAATACCTACCTAATAAAACGCAATAAAATGAATTTGTCGGACCGACAATAAAATGCGTTAATTTTATGTCAGTCGAATTTAATTGCAATATCGAAAACGAATTTGCGTGCATTCGAGCGATAATAATTAACCAAAGATTACCAAACACAACTTGATTGGAGTTTTTCTGTTTCGTTAGGTTCCATCTATGAACCAATCTGGTTATTAATAAGCTAATAAACATTGATATGCTGGTTATACTGAACTGGGTAATAAATCAGTGTTTAACTTTTTGTATACTGTATAATTTGGGCTTGCAAATAATTGCGACGTAGGCAATTTTTAAGGCTTAGCAATAGCGACTGTTACGTAGAATATAAACGGGTTAGTGCTGAAATTATTTTACATGGTACTTCAGTAGTTTGTGGAATGTTTAAAACATAAACAATAATTTATGTTACTAGACGGAAAAGTGAAAACATAATTACTTTCATTCAGCAAGTAACTGCTGGACAGTGAGGTTTTGGTCAGACACAGTTAAACTCACTGAATACAATGTGCTGATCGCATTGAGTGATTGATGGAGTTGTAAAATGGGGCGAACTTTAATTTATTTAGTTCTAACTATGAACAATAATAACTTATCCAAGTTGTCAAGAAATCACATTTTGGATTTGATACGATTTTTGTTGACATTAAAATCAGTTTTATTTTTGTACGTTCATGTTTTTGTTTGTTTTTGACAAAATTGTATATTTTATACGTACAAGCTTGTAAAAAAACGTGATGTGTTTATTTTTACATCCATAAACAGTATTATATGAAAGGCTGCCAATGTGATTTATATCATTTAACGTATACAACGCAAAACCACTTCGGTAAAGTGCCACTATAGATATTTTAAAATGTTGCCTATAATAGGATTTTCCCGGTATTGTGCTTGCACCTAAATCTTCAAGTCATATACATCAAAGCCTATTCTCACCTATACAACAACTTAAAATTTACCTAAATACATACTTTTATCGACGCAACAATATAACATAATATTATGATTAGTAACAGCAGGGAGAATTTAATTAAGTCCATAGGTAAGTAAACTTGGCTGAATCTCTTAATTATGATTTAGTTCGTGCTAAAAGCTGTGAGAATCATTAATTTTGATCTCCATTTTTCTTAGAAGCAAGTATTAAGTGAAAATTGAACCGGAGCGGGCCAGTGTTGCTAATTGATTTTTATTAAAAAATGTTTGTATTGCCAAGGTTTTTCTGCGATGGGACGGTAGATTTTCATCTTATTTATTTACGCTAATCTTCTTAACGCAATTTTTTTGTTAAATAACATTCGAACATTTGTTTCGAATATAAAAATAAGCCCTGGTCCTGTCGTTTCAGTTAACGACGCCTTTACACAAATATGGCAAATTAAATTAAATATATTGAGCAGTTTTACGCAAAAAATATTTAAATTATCCTTAAATATTTGTTATGAGCATTTGCGTACCTATGTATGTATTATGTCAGTTTGAATTTTACAGCAGAAATGACAAGGTTGACATCATTTTAAAATTTAAGAAGAGTTTCTCTGACTGAATTGCAGTTTTACCACCAAACGCTTTCAGTCAGTGAAACTCAAATTTTAAATCAAAATCGAATAAAATATTAGGTACTAAAAAAGAATTATCAGCCAATGCTTCAATTGATTCACGTAACTGTTCAATGGTCTTCAAGCATTTCCAATTTTCTATCCATGCACTTTTTATTTAACAAGTCACTTTTAGGAAAAAACCTCTCAAATCATGCTGAATCCATGACTAATGGCAGATAATTAGTAATCAACAAGCAAGATTCTTCCGATCACGCCTCATCGGTTAACCAGTCAAGGGCGTGCGTTGAAAGTGGCTGACTCGTTAACAGTAGGTATATAGACAAGTGTTTATTATTAGATGTGGGAAATAAAGTTCAAGTTTATATGCCCATTACGGCGATGGATAGCTTCAGAAACAGCCATTAGTGAGGACGATTATTTAGGTTTGTGCTTGCTAAGCGTGTCAGGAGCGTATCCCGTCGTTACAGTGTTTTTGAAACGTTTTCGCACACAAGCGATTTTACCTTTAAATGGGTAATTAAGGCTGTAATTAACAAACAATTTTAGAACGTTTTGCGTGTGAATTAAAAATGGTATACCTATATCAAGAAGGCGATGTGAATTAAAAATGGTATACCTATATCTGTTGTCCGGAAAATGACAATTCGAGAATCGAGAACAATAACATCTATAATAATCTTAAACTGTTTAGATGAATGTGGGTCTACGGGCAGACATGAGTGAAGCACTGGAACAAATATACGCTCCTATTCAATTAAATAAATGTTAGAAATGAGTCGGAACTTTAATAAAAAGATTGACTCGTCTATTAACTTTATAATACAGTAATTAATTATTTCAATCTAAACCTACTAACATGCCAATTTCCCGACGGTTTATACCACAACACATGTTTGTAATTAATTGAGCAAACATCGATACTGCTTACAACCGTACGGGTTTCACATGCGTCAGATACAATTTGGCATGAAATTGTATTATAAGTGTGATATTGGGTTAGTAGCGAATGTGACTGAATATCCAAACGCTTGCCTTTTTTATGAGGTTTTTGCTCTGCAGTGGGACTGTTATATACTGGTATTATTATCTAGGTACAACTTTTACCTAGCTATTTATTACCTTAAATATCGGCTATTCACATAACATAGACTTAACTCTGAACATTATCTATTGTTGTTTTTAAATAAATAGCTCTTTGTAAATAACATTTAATGTAAATTGATAAAGGAAATTTGAAAAATGATGGACACGAGCAGGACTTGAACCTGCGACCTTCGCCGTACCGTGGCGCTGCTCTAACCAACTGAGCCATCGTGTCACTGCTCGCACCCATCGAATTTCAAGTTCCCTTTTAGTATTTACGTCTTAAGGGTGACGTCAGGTATTATCTGTTGGAATCTAAGATTGCCAACTCAGTGTTATACCTTTACAGCTATAAATCACTGAAACGATAATACCAACCCAAATTTATATGATATTTTGTGTCATTTTTGCATGTTGCCCATGCTAAGCTTAAATCTAAATTGATAAAGGAAATTTGAAAAATGATGGACACGAGCAGGACTTGAACCTGCGACCTTCGCCGTACCGTGGCGCTGCTCTAACCAACTGAGCCATCGTGTCACTGCTCGCACCCATCGAATTTCAAGTTCCCTTTTAGTATTTACGTCTTAAGGGTGACGTCAGGTATTATCTGTTGGAATCTAAGATTGCCAACTCAGTGTTATACCTTTACAGCTATAAATCACTGAAACGATAATACCAACCCAAATTTATATGATATTTTGTGTCATTTTTGCATGTTGCCCATGCTAAGCTTAAATCTAAATTGATAAAGGAAATTTGAAAAATGATGGACACGAGCAGGACTTGACCCTGCGACCTTCGCCGTACCGTGGCGCTGCTCTAACCAACTGAGCCATCGTGTCACTGCTCGCACCCATCGAATTTCAAGTTCCCTTTTAGTATTTACGTCTTAAGGGTGACGTCAGGTATTATCTGTTGGAATCTAAGATTGCCAACTCAGTGTTATACCTTTACAGCTATAAATCACTGAAACGATAATACCAACCCAAATTTATATGATATTTTGTGTCATTTTTGCATGTTGCCCATGCTAAGCTTAAATCTAAATTGATAAAGGAAATTTGAAAAATGATGGACACGAGCAGGACTTGAACCTGCGACCTTCGCCGTACCGTGGCGCTGCTCTAACCAACTGAGCCATCGTGTCACTGCTCGCACCCATCGAATTTCAAGTTCCCTTTTAGTATTTACGTCTTAAGGGTGACGTCAGGTATTATCTGTTGGAATCTAAGATTGCCAACTCAGTGTTATACCTTTACAGCTATAAATCACTGAAACGATAATACCAACCCAAATTTATATGATATTTTGTGTCATTTTTGCATGTTGCCCATGCTAAGCTTAAATCTAAATTGATAAAGGAAATTTGAAAAATGATGGACACGAGCAGGACTTGAACCTGCGACCTTCGCCGTACCGTGGCGCTGCTCTAACCAACTGAGCCATCGTGTCACTGCTCGCACCCATCGAATTTCAAGTTCCCTTTTAGTATTTACGTCTTAAGGGTGACGTCAGGTATTATCTGTTGGAATCTAAGATTGCCAACTCAGTGTTATACCTTTACAGCTATAAATCACTGAAACGATAATACCAACCCAAATTTATATGATATTTTGTGTCATTTTTGCATGTTGCCCATGCTAAGCTTAAATCTAAATTGATAAAGGAAATTTGAAAAATGATGGACACGAGCAGGACTTGAACCTGCGACCTTCGCCGTACCGTGGCGCTGCTCTAACCAACTGAGCCATCGTGTCACTGCTCGCAGTTTCAGTGATTTATAGCTGTAAAGGTATAACACTGAGTTGGCAATCTTAGATTCCAACAGATAATACCTGACGTCACCCTTAAGACGTAAATACTAAAAGGGAACTTGAAATTCGATGGGTGCGAGCAGTGACACGATGGCTCAGTTGGTTAGAGCAGCGCCACGGTACGGCGAAGGTCGCAGGTTCAAGTCCTGCTCGTGTCCATCATTTTTCAAATTTCCTTTATCAATTTAGATTTAAGCTTAGCATGGGCAACATGCAAAAATGACACAAAATATCATATAAATTTGGGTTGGTATTATCGTTTCAGTGATTTATAGCTGTAAAGGTATAACACTGAGTTGGCAATCTTAGATTCCAACAGATAATACCTGACGTCACCCTTAAGACGTAAATACTAAAAGGGAACTTGAAATTCGATGGGTGCGAGCAGTGACACGATGGCTCAGTTGGTTAGAGCAGCGCCACGGTACGGCGAAGGTCGCAGGTTCAAGTCCTGCTCGTGTCCATCATTTTTCAAATTTCCTTTATCAATTTAGATTTAAGCTTAGCATGGGCAACATGCAAAAATGACACAAAATATCATATAACATTTAATGGTTATATATTATCGGTCTAACTTCTTTTGGGTAACCTTTGTCGATACCATTTCTAAGTGGCTAGGTTGAATGGTATGGATTGAAGGTTAAGTTAAGGAATATTGCCAAAATCAATACGGCAGCCTGACTATGATTTATATACGTTATAGTTAACAAGTAAAATATTCCATGCAAAAGTTTCCTGTTTAAGAAATAAGCACCTATCGGCCTAAAAGTTTAATTAAGTAACTTTATCCAGAAATGAAGACGTTGAAACACTTGGAAAACAACTTTTACAATAAGACTACACTTGAGTGAAGTTTCGTGAAGAAAAGTTTTGGGTATACCCAAAATAGCAGCATGAGCTTGTATGAGTATTAGTTAGACATTTTGTTTCATCAAAAGAAAATAGGATTTCCCTGAGATTGGGTTGCGAGTTCCTGCTTCATAAATAACTTCTAACTACATTTGCAAAGATGATAATAAAATACTATTTAAGAAAGTCACGTTATCGATATTATTTGGAGAAAACCTTTACAGAGTAGGTACTTTAAAAAACTAAACAACTACAAACCAATAATGATATTGAATCAAAAATACAATATAGATAATTATAGAGGATTGGAAACTGCACAACACAGACACATTATTTGTTTTCCGATTAAAACATTTATAAATAGTTCTTCTCAATACATTCATAATTTTATACTAAATGTAATTACATTAACAGTAAACCCCATAACGATTATCTGTTATTAACTAAGGTGTTGTGAGATAACGCAGATGTTATTAAAATGTAGCTGTTGTGTAACATAATGTAAACAATGTTTATCGTTAATCTCGCGAGCGCCGACGTCACGGCATTGTCGGAATCGCTGATCAACGTTACACCAATCTTAGATTGGTTCCAGATTATACATTCTAGCTGTAGGTACCTACTCACGTTAAAACGCAGGAGTTCTGCTACTAGATGTATTCAACGTAAGATGTTAATGGTTGGAACTTGAAGCGATCTTAAAGACTGTCAAAGAACATGAATTTATTTCCTAAAGGAGGCAGAGACGGAGAGGCTATATTAAGAGCCGAAAATAGCTTAAAAGGATATTTTTTTATTTGGTTACAGGCCTAAGAACTGACAAGAAAAAAATTTGTTGCTTTTATTAAGTTGTTAAACCTTCTAAGGATTGTGGACAAAATATCTTATAACACAAATGCCGTTTATATTATTTACCAGATAACGCAAAGATATCAATATAGGTAGACACTCCTTTTGCCTTAGTAACTTACTATCCTACTACCTACCATAAACATTATTTTTCCATATTTTTCCATATTCCACGCTACAAATTGACATTCAGTTGCTAGATTGATAGCGTTAGCATAACAATTGGTACTATCGAAACAACCTTATTCTATTGTTAGATCCATTCGGTATGACGTAACGAATCGTGGTTAGTATCGGAAATAGGACAGAAAATAGTACACAATGTTACTCAACCATCTTTTGAAATGGGCCAGTCAATAAAGTGAAGTAATTTATATCCAATAATAGATTGCAGTATTATTGATAGACGCTATAGTGGTACTACCTAATGGTGACTTGATTTGATATCATCCAAATAAAAATATATAGAATCTCATTAGTAAGAATGATTTGTCGTTGTTTTAAAGTCAGCCTCACCAACTTTATATTTACCTTCTGTAATGTACAAAAAGACTTTAGTAAAAGCTAAAAACAGATCTAACTAATTAACCTTTTTTCTTGGCTTAGCAAGCGGCTTGGGGATCGCAGTTCTGGTGATCAAGTTACAGAAGACGCTGCTGCCCATCTTCTGGTTTTCCATAGTCGTCCCTCTTTTACGACACCCGCTGTAGGAGAGGGGGTTGTAGATTCTAGGCCGGATACCACACGGCATTAACCTTTTCTTTAATACATAGAACAAACTGATAAGCACGTTCAGATAAATGCCTGATGTTACTTTTCTGTGAAAATTTCATTTTGGTTTGAAGCATCTTCCTTTTTTTCTAAATTACGTTATAAACTGTCATGAAAAAGCTTGTTACCACAATCACTGCAATTCGTGTTATCTAAACGAAGTGTTTCCGTATAGTACTTATTATAATAATGCGAAAGTATAAGGTTGGTAATATTTGTACCTATAGGTACTTAACCGTTTACGTTCGACGGAAATCCTGCCATAAGACTTTCTAAAGATATAATATTAATTAGAGCGTTAATGGCGTCGATTTGATTCATAAAATTAAAATTTTATTTCAGTTGCAGATATTAAACTCAGAGATGAATCATAGTGGTCACCTTGAATCGTGGTAATTGGTAATACATAAATTTAGATTTTTTCGGAATATTTTATTGCTTACTTCCCCGAGAGGTCTGATTGGGCGTCACCGGACAAAAGGCGAGACTGCTTGAGCCTCCAGCCAGTCTTAAATCGGTGCAAAAGTCAATTTTATATACCAAGGAAATAAACGGAGTCATAGAATGTCTTAGCCCTTAGCTACAAAACAAGTCAAAGCTGTAATCTTAAAATAGTAAGAATTGACATTGATAACCACGCTTGTCCACAACATAGAGTTAACGATTTCCAGATTTTGCTTAACAATATTTTCTTAACCAATAGAGATTTCTTCAAATAAATTACGATTACCTATTTACGTAAAATAATGTTGACAATGTCAATCCATGTTTGAATTGAATAAACTTTCATAGAAAGTTAATACAATAAATATAAACCAATATCAGGAATATATGGAGCGCATTAATTTTAAATTATGACATTATTATTCGATTGGGATAGTAGCTGATTGTAATTCTATATGCGGAACGATGGCCAGATCAATTATAATATTAATGACGTATTCTGACGTTAATGATTTAACATTCGTTGTTGTACCTATTTTTTAATGACAGGGAAGATCGGGATAAACCGGCTGCAACCTCTAATGATAAAAACTCTAATTTAACCATTAGTTGTTAGAATCTTAAGGTTACTATTGTAGAAGAAGCTATGTTGGTAAAGAAACAGATTAAGATGACTCTTACCGTCCAAAGTCACCGAAATTATGTTAATGGAAGCCAATCCTGTAAGCTAAAGCAGGTTATGAAGATCAACTACCCATTATAGCTACCCACCATATCACCCCCCTTTATTACCATCGCTAAATTAAGATTCATAATGATAAACTTATATTGCGTGATAGAAGATAGATTTAAAAATCATGTCTTCTGAAGGGACTAGTGCTAGGTTGGTGAACCTATGACAAGCATCAAAATATTTTGGGCGCGCCGTTTTATGATTTTCCCAACATTCACTAGGTCAACATTATTTAATGACACATGTATGGCCTGTTTAAACATTGCTTCAGAAAAAAAGGCCATGGTAATCCACAAGGGTTCGCCTTTCCTGGACAAGGTTTATCAAAGAAATGTAATGAAAAGAGGTCTTAACCCACACGTATAAACCCAGTCATCGTAGGCAAGCCAGCCATCGTAGGCAATTATGTTATAGTGAACGAAAATACGTAGTAGGTACCAGGCACGCATAACGCTGAGGAGCTCGCTGTACATTATTGGCTTTCAGAGCAAATTTGTCAGCCGTAATAGATTATAAAGGGCTGTGTAATTGTAAACCGGCAAGCTCTCGAGGGTGTAGAGAATTACAACATTGTTAGACCATAAATATCTGGTAATGTATTAAAGGATAAAATTGTGCTCAAGGGAAATAATGAGTATACTAAATTCAACAATTTATGACTGAAATATAACATAAGTGTTGGTAATAATTTGCCTATTACCATATAAATGAAACAGGCTAAGAAAAATGGGGTTAGACATGCTGTCGGTACTTTTGTAAATACATTAAGTGAAAATATCATTTCGATGCCTACCTAAATGTGTGCCTGTGGATTGATTACTCCTTTTAAAAAGTAATGTTTCTGTCTTAATATACATTGTATTCATTTCAGAAACACGGTGTAAAGATTATCAACACCCAGAAACGCACCTTCCACTTCAAGGTTAAGTTCCTTGGCGCGCAGATAATAAGGGCTGTGATAAACGACTGCCCATTCTCGGTAAATTATGGCGATGCGCCGCGAGCTAGGTGAACATACTTATTACTTACACTCAAAGTATAATAATTTTACAAGAAGTATAACGTTTGGTTTTAGAAGGCCCCCGCATTTTTCAAAAAAGAAATCAAATCATTTTATATTCATCGTTTTATATATGTGTATCATAGAAAATTCTGTGTAGTCTATGTTTCCGTAGAATTCCAGACTTTTGGATTTGGAATACTAAGGATACCTAAACGAAAAGAAGACAGAGAAGAAGCCTGCCTGACTGCCTGTTTGTCCGGACTAAAGAAAAATGGTTTTGCGACATTGACTCTTCCCAAAGGCGAGTATTTCAATACAGAGGTAAGCTATTGACAAACTGCTTTTATCCGGACCGGTGGCTGCCCGCTAGAGGCCGGTAATGGGCCACTTCGTTTTCCGTCTCTTTCTATTGTTATTAGAGATGGGTTTACCTGTTCTAAGCGAGTATAACCGTCTCATTGTTATGTTAGTAGCTTATAGTCTCCTTGAAATGTGTTGCAAATACAATAGGAGCTGCGAGGAATTCATTGTATTTTTAACCAACTCCGATTTCCAAAAAAACAATAAGAATCGTTTATATTTACATGTCTATGTATTTTTAACAGACTTAAAAAAAGGAGGAGGTTATCAATTCGTCGGGATCTTCACCCCTCATAACTTAGTCGTTTATGAACCGATTTTTTTTTTCATGTGATTAGGTATACTTTCCGATCGGTCTCCTAGAAATTTTGTCTTTACCTGATGATAAACTTCGAAGATATGGAACAGAACTCCTCATAGGATCACAGTAAAACGCCTGTAACTTGATGATATGATGATGATATTGCATAAGTAGGTAGTAGTCGATAACTGACCACTAACAAGGTCTTCCTTGTTAGTGGTTAGTGATCGACTACTAGCAGGGGTGCGTTGACCCCCTCCCATCACTTTCCTGGATTAAATATATCGTGTTAGGTATCGTTTAATCGCCTTTGTGTGTGAAAGGATTTTAAATAGGTACTAGTCTCACAAAAGTCTGGGGCGGTTGAATTCTAGACACCACTAAAAATGGTGAAATTACAAATTTTAAGTAAAATGTTAAAACCGCCTTCAGAAAAATCAAAAGTGAAAAATAATATTTTATCACATCACTTTACATAAGCGAAGTAGAAGTCGGTGCCAAATCCCAACATCCATTATGCGATTTAGAAAAAAAGTACTTATGAGAATGCTGTCATAAGTACTTAGTTCATAGTATTTCATATATAATTTTATTTGCAAAACCAGTTTAATATTCCTATTATATTATTTAATCTTAATCGAAATAAAATACACAAAGCAAAAATTCTGACAGTCTATTAACTTTCTATGCACCTTAAATTGTTATTTTTTTCTTCTTGTGACCTTAAATTTTCATATTTTACTGAAAGAAATCCCAGCAGGGTGCATTTTAGTCAGATGTCTGTTAAGTCACAAGATGGCGGACTCCGATTAAATAGAAACAATGCGTGTAATTGAATCTATGGGAATGTCACCGACGTTTGAATAGTACCAGGATTTGATAGTCCTACATCATTTATGAAGCTCTAGGATGTAATATACATGTAGAATTGTAGATATAGATACGTACAAAGTAAGACTTAGTAACAAATCACTTGTAAATCCTTTCCCAGTATCATAAATATTATTTTTTTAAACAATAATGTAATGACTAGATCACCTCTCATCACGATCTTGTTTGTCACGTGTTGCGGACATACTTTTTTGCTGGTTGGCTTGTTTTGCAGTTGCCAAGTTACTGATCTATTTAAAAAAAAAACAAGACCCGAAGTCGTCGTAACCATAGTTGGATATAGGTGAGACATATATGACTAAGCAGCAAAGCTTGTGCAGCCTTAGAAACAAGCGGTTTTTTTTTTTATTCAATAACTGAGTTTGTTGGTAAAGTTGCTTTTGAATCACATCGGAATATAAAGTTTGCACATTATTATTAAGGAACTTTTTGAAAGATAAACTTACTCTATATATTCATACTTAACCCTTAACTTAAGCCATTTAATCAAAATCCAATTATATAATTCAGAAAAGAGTTCTAAATTAGGCCGTAAACACCATAAAAAAGTGTTGCAACACTGAGATTTATTCAATTATAACGTGGCAACAACGTGGTTATGAATAAATTACTCATAATTGGGTTGTTAGCTACTCTAGAGGTCACCAAATATAGCTCCAGCCCACGCAGGAGGACTACGAGATGAAGTGTCAACTTAATTAGGGGTTTCATTAAAACCTTGTTTTGTACTGTATATAGAGGTTTTTATAGGTGCGAGGTTCTAATCTACATAGGTGAATGCAATATTGTTGTCCAGGCATCGTGTTGCTTTAAGGAGATATCGAGAAGTTACATTTTCTACTCCTGTTTTCTAGGGAAAAGGAGTAAGTATTATACTGCCTGTAATCTCCGAAGAGGACAACGAACGAACTATCCTCAATTATCAGCATTTTAAACACAGTCACTGGCAAGAAAATCGTTGGTGAACTCCTTGGTGCTGTGGTTTGAGTCTATTGCCTTTAGTCGAAATCATACCGGGTTCTTCGATTGCTACGAATCGCTTTCCTAGCAACAAAAGGAATATTCAAAATCCGTCCCTTCAGGGACAGGTTGCAGAAAAATTTATGATTTTTATACTTTGGATATCTCTTAGTCGCTTCTACCAACACCCACGTCAAGAGATTATACCATACATAACATTGTGGAGTTGAAACCAGCCATCTTTAAACATTAACGATGCTTTAACGATAGCAAGCAAAGCATCTGGCTTAATCACAATTTGTGATGTTTTTCAAGTAATTGCAATCGTGTCTAAATCAAATTGACTGTGTATTAATGGTTTTATGATTGACAGTGTTTCTAATGCTTTGTACATTCAAAATAAACGTAAATTACTCACAAGAATCGTCGCGAATATCACTATAATCACTTAACTTGGAAAAGTTGCATTTGCAATAGGTAGATAGAGGTAGAGTCATTCATATAATCACGTGTATAATCCCTGAAGGGGAAATTCTATTTCACCAGGATCCTTTACATCCACACTTCACCGATCACTTAAGTCCTATGCTGCCATTTATCAAACCCACTCTAAATGGCAAGAGAATAGCAATAGATGAATGGAATGGTGGAAATTCATCAACAGAGGATAATATAAGTATCAAAATTAACAAATCTTCACTACGTCATACCAAAAGTCTTCCAAGAACAACAATAACGTCACAGCTTCACTCGTGACTGTCGGTTGAGGTGCATAACAATGATCATTATGTTGTACGTGACGAACCAACTTCCTTCCCAATAAGACGATGCATCGAATTGTATGGGACACGCACAGTACTGTTTAAAAGTACCGTAGTCAGTTAATAATTTTTCCTTTCAGCAATCGTAATTTTGGAAATGTACCCGTCTACTCGACCTGCTGTAACTGTAACACATAAGTCTTCTTCTTCGTCTTTTTTGTCGACAGGACCCATAGGTTTGTTGTGACAACATCAGTCATTCTCACCCATAGCACCTACCCAGTCAAATATTTATGAAATGGTTGAAGGCATTTAGTAAGACTTCGCTATTCGTCCGATTCATACCTTATGCATTACATTAGAATAATATCCATGGGATAATATGCAAACATACTTGCAAAAGTCGAAGTCAAAGAAAGCACAAGTAGTAAGATACAGGCTTTACACAGCTGGAATAAATCTGTGATCTAGTTCAAGATCGCCTATTAGCTTTCCATAATTAATGTTGGTCATAGCAAAGGAAAGTTATCCAATCAGTGTTCATGTAAGAGTGAACTCGGTTGCATCCAGTCCTGTAATTATAAGTAATTATTCTACCCATTGCATTATAATTGGAATAAATTATAATAAACACGCCTATTATCAAGACGATCGATATTACATGAAAGATATTAATTGCTGCTTAATAAGCATAGGAAAAAATAATTTTTCCTGACTAGAAACGTGAATAAATTGCGTATATTCAAAATGTAAAGGAGTATTAAAAGAACCTTCGTATCGTATGGTTAATGAACAACCTGGAGTCAGAATTCAAACCGCCTAGCGCGCCTGTAGGCCGCCGACATGAATTTACGCACCGTTGAAAAGTCTCACAAGTGTGCCGGTTTCCTCACGATGTTTTACTTCACCGTTTTTAGCAACTGATAACTAATTTATTATACCAGGGAGCCGACGTTTGAACTTGCGACTTGGCAGTCCAACGGTAATACCTCTCGGCTATCAGTGCTGTTGTTAACTTTAATGAAACGTCACTACCAAATACTTCATTTCATCTTGTGTGAGACATCTCACAAGCAATACAATTTATTCCTAGACGCAAAACCCACCAGTTGCATGCGAAGACTAAATTAGACCCTTATCGCAAATAACCAAGCGCTCAGCTAGCATCAATCTAGCGAGAAATAACATCCTTCGTAAGTATCAACTAGCGCTTATTACAGTGGACCTACTCCTCCATGGTTGCAAGTAAAACGGGATTGGAAATGTAATTTATTCCTAATAAAGCATTATGTGTAACGAGCTTTACATCCGGACGCGGTACCAAACCAGTTTCCAATCTATAATATGGAAGAACAACTACCGTAAAATTGCATTTTACGGTAGTTCGCTCCCAATAAATCAATGTGATGTTATCGTAACCACTCACAACAAAGCTTGCTGATAATAAGTTACACTCGCTTCCTGGATCACGTTATGAAACCTGAATCAATGTAATTTGATCTGTATTTCAACTATATCATAAATAGGTTACATTACGAGAAATGACATTTTTCAACTCTTCTCGAATTAGTGGATATTTCTCCTTTACCATGAAACTCAAATCCGATACAAATAAATAAAGATTATCCGTCGGGGATTAAGACCGCAATGCTCAACGTAGTATACCTAAATTAGACGTCCACGTTAGGTCGATAAATACTTGACCGTCACATCTGTACGAACAGTCAATGGAGGTCGACTAAAACATCTGTTAACAATTGTTGTTTGTTTATATTATAGCTGACCTTAACTCCTTGTGTATACCTAACAAAAAAATTACATACAGAGACAAAAAAAATGGATCTAACAAAAACTGCATATCAAATTATCTTAATTCACCACCACGTCTGCGCACCTCAATGCCAATGAGATTGTTTCCGAGTTAACGTAACGTTAGATTCTGGTAATAAATGATTTCGCACGGATATCACCGTGGGATTCTCTATCCAGCTGCTATTGGATGAATTGCGATGACCTAAGATAACTACAGTTAAGGATCAGTGCTTTTGTTTCATTTTTGAAGGAAAGGTTGCTGCCGACAGCAATTACCAGCCGTAGATAACTTGAACGGGTTTCAAACTGTTTTAACGAGCCTCCTTCAATTACTAGAGGCCGATATTTTGTCGGAACTAATGTAGCAACCGTATTTATGGACAAAACAAAAAAAGCTTAGAAGCATGCTAAAAATGTTTTTAAAAATCTTATTAAAGTTTCAGGCTATTCAGAAATCTGCTGCTCGCCGTGTAATGAACGCAACTGTGTAACCCAGAAAAAAAGCTATAAAAAATCTAGTTTTCTTGAATCAACAACAATAAGCTATTTAAACACTTAAATGAAACCACATCGTTTCACTTCAAAAATGTGGCAGCTTTATAATTTTTGTTGGTCGTTTACTCAAAATGCTGAAATATTCCCATTTGTATGGAATCATTTACTTTTTTAGTATGGTATTCCTACCAGAATTGGAATCGAATCCCTTCATTCATGTATTATAATATATCGGTATAAGAAATCTATAAATGTCCGCAAATCCCTCATTTCAAATTTAGTACACCCTTCCGATTTCAGCTTATCTGAATACAGTGAATATTAAGATCCATCATATTATGTCATCGTGAATTATTTCAAGTCGTTTGTGGTGCTTGTTCCGGCTCATCATCTCGAAAAGTTCCTGAAAGACCAGTTCTGGCCGGAGGGTGTTGTATATCGCCGGTTTCGTGGCCGACTACATGACACCAGTCAGCGAAACACGACGCTGACACTTCATGTGTGATACAACTATATAGGTATATACTTGTATGTATTTATAGTATTTTATTTATAAGTTATATTAAAATAGTATTATATGTAGGTATTGATATGGGCCTTGATGCCTGAAATAAATGGGTAAATAAATAAATAATAATATTCCGTCGCATAACCGTATTGGTCTCGACAGTAGGAAGCTGGTAAAAGGCAGAACTTAACAAAGTCAGTCTTCGTGGCTATGAATAAATTATAAAGCGAAGTCAACAGACGGTAAACTTTCAGACGCGGAAAAGATCGCAGATATTCCTTAAGCCCCGCTTTGAGAATTTTGTAAGGACGTTTTATTTTTAACTGAGGACTTGTTCGATGAAGGATGTTTGTACCCATTAATTACAATAAACAGAAAGATTACGCGATTACGATTATTTAATATCCAAGTCTATGTATACTGATGTAGGTACTAGGATTACATAAGGATTAATGGCCATCGCTCCGATTGATTAAGGTCAAGCCCCGCTTGGCACCGTCATGATTGAATAGATTACCATTCTTCCTATCGTGACCGAATTAAATTTAGGGGATTGGTTAGGACATGGAGAAGTGAATTTGAGGACAAGTCAAGCCTATCTGATTAGCACTCGAATGATAGGCTTAGCTTTTCAATTAATAATGTGTTAATTGTACTCTTTTACAATAATACACAACACAGGAATTTCATTTGTACCGCGGATGCCTTATACAGATATGAACTATCACTCAATAATTATCTTATGAGGTAACGCAGAAATCGATCATCAGAATTATAAGTTAAATAATACACAGGAAAACAATACAAAAGGACAATGGCGTAGCCCCATTGCATTCCATAACATTTAAAGAAAAACAAAAGCACAAATAACTACATACATAAAAAAACCTGTCACATAACTCACGATTAACAATAACGTATTCTTCGAGTAAATAGCAGAAGCCATTTATATTATTTCTAGCTCCGAATACCATGGAGCAGGTACAATACATGATGTCTATGTTGCCAACTAGGAACGAAGCGATATGGAAGCTGAGAAGGAAAATCATGTCGCATTATTAATTTATCTAAGAACGTAGTACTTGAAAGCTACGGCGCCGTTTCGCGAACGCTTCGTCTGCTACTGGTAATACTGAAGCTTTAATAAGTCTTTCATATTTTAGGACAGAGTTGCGCACAGACTTCGACAAAAATGTAAGGACAAAGCTCAATTTTGACGACCCGATGCTCAATTCCTTTCGGTTACGCAGGGATTCGGAACTTACGTGATAACGATACATTCGTGTTTCATATGTTTATCAATCTCAACTTAACATATCTAAAACACCCATTCAAATAATAATGTTGTTAGTTGCTAAAATAATAGCTCCATGCTTATGTTCGTGGCTTACTTATTGTTAATATTTATACTTCCGAAACATTTAGCTTACAGTAAAGATAATTGCCATTTTCTTAGACTAATAAGCACTTAACTGTGACTTCACCAATAATTAATTATAATTGAATCTAAACTTACATAATAAGCTCCGCCATTTTTCTCCTTCGGCTACCTCCCAGTAATACTTTGTATACCAGGCGTATGCACTCTCATGGGTTTTATAGACTGACATGTTCTACTTGCGACAATTTGTATGTGTCTGGTTTACTCCAGAAAATGTGAAAATATGTCACATTTAAGAATCAATATGTAGTTTAACTTAGAAGATAAGATACTATACACTACAGTGTGTTTTTATTTAGGTTTGTTGCTAATTTTGCAATCTAATGCTTAAGGGATTAGAAGGGTATGAAACATGTGTGGATATATTCAAACTAGCTAGCAAAAACACAAGGTTTCAGCTTAAACAGTAAGTTTTAACACGGAAAAGTAGAAAAAATAAAACGGAATTACTATGAAGGTACCAACTTAGCGAAGTCTCTTCGCAGACTCGCAATCAGAGTAATCTTAAAAAACTAAGTCGCATGCATCCGGAATAGATCGCAACAGTTCACGTAAACACAATCTGTGTGCGAGAACTCAGTGCGAAACATCCTTATAATACATAAAGAAGTAGGCAAGTACATCTGTCTGTGCTTATTTTCACGGAAAAAGGGCAACGTCGAACGGTTGTTAAAGAAATGGGAAATACGGAGGAGATTACCAATTACAAATGTCAACTTTGTGCTATGTGCCAACTTACATCTAACGCTGAAACTCTTAGGAAAATATAGGCAGAAGTAAGTTCGTCCATTTGTTACGTTTTCAGGGAAAAATGAATATGAACTGATATTGAAGACAGGAATACATTTTGCCACTTAACTCTCCAAACGTCAGCTTTATGCCTACGATACCTGCATCATTTTTATCCCGGAAAAGCCACTGCAAAATTCTCCACGCGAACGAAGTCGTGGGTTAAACCTAGTTTACAACTACAAGGCACGAACAGTAAAGTGAAAATAAGAAATATTTTTTCTACGCTCGGATAGTCTTTGAGGAAACTTGAGCGAATGTGTTTAAAGGTACTCAAGTCCCTAAGGAATAAGATCGAAGATAGTTTTGTAGATGAAAATAAACATTACACAAACAAATAAATATATGTTCCGAAGATTTAAAGTCGGTTAGTAGTTGAATTCTTGTCAAAGTAACACCTTGATGAAAGTTTGATGCAATAAGTTCCTAGCTAAAAAAAATATAATGTTCTTTATTGCTCTCCATCCTTTTATAACCCACTGAGGACAACTGTGGCAAGCAAAACCTTCAAGGGTAACCTAGTTAACGAGTTTGACTAAAAAACTAGTCTCGTAAAGGCCTCGTACATACGTAACATTTATTTGTATAGACACAATGTCAACTGCAATAATCCTTCTAAACAAAAGGGAAGGTCTACCGAATTTGTTTTTCTAAAATATTGAAACCGTTCCAAATCCTTCCGCAAACGGGTTACGTAGCCAATCGGTGTAACACTCGCAAAAAACCACACGTAAGTAATTAAAAGAAAAACTAGGAAACATACTGCGAACATATTACTAATCAATTTGGTAACATCAATCAACATCGTGACACGCGATCCGCTTTCATGTAACGCCACGAATGTTTTACGTCAACGTTAAGTTTTAACATACATTGCTGTATTTGTTCAAACTGGAATTCAATCATCCAATCAAAAAGCTGCAATGTAGGTACTTTAATTTGTCGGCTTCTATTGTATATGTTGGCGTAAAGGATGCGTATCAAAACTGGTCTTCAAATAGCATACATTGCTGGATTTTAAGTCGCAATATTTGACTGGTCCAATACAAAAGCAGCGATGGATGTTTTCAAGGATGGTTGCTGATGTATTGGTTGAGTTGGCGTAAAGGATGTGTAGATAACTACTTTAACATAAAATGCATTGCCACATTACTGGTAAATTCGTTTCATTATATAAAATCGAACCATGTTGTAGAGCAATCAAAATTAGAAGAAAAATTGTCATTACTATGGACTAACGATTAAGGAAATCATCTTGATAAAACTTTCTTAATTAATTGCAAGCGTATTGACCAATGCTTGTTCCTTCTCTTATGAAAGGAAGCCTTTGGTAGAGAGACGATTACAGGCTGATATCGTAAGACCATATAATCTTAAGAGGAAAAACCGCATTATAAGGCGTCCTCAAATCGCACGTCATGCTCTCGCTTGTCAGTTGTTTTTTTAAACAAATTGCGCCTATTTTCGTAATGACCCATTGTTTATGGACTCCGCGGACGTTGCCTGCAATCTGTTGGCATCGTGTTTTTCTTAAGAAGCTCTTTGTTACACGACACAATTTGAAGCGAATTACATTGGTGTTGCTATGTACCTACAGTAATTTACGATTACTCAGATAGCAATCTTGACTTGGAAGATCTTAGATTAACTATGCAAATTACATTTTTTTTGGCAATACCCTTTTTAATCATTATATTTGTGCCTTCAGTATTACGTAAGCCAAAAATATGAATATTTCTTTAGTTATAATTATGTAGGTGCCTCACACGGACTAAAAACAGTGCATTAAGTTGTTGATTATCTGAAACCTCCAATCTAATCGGCAAAACTAATAATATCATAATTGTTTCACCACAGTCAATTGCTAACCTTTCCAAGATTCCGAGAAACACATATTTTTATAAAAAAACATAAATCAATATTATACATACCCCACTACAATGAAGGTTGAATAGCATAAAGGTATTATTATAGGCTCATTGGTATTTACCTATTGTTGTGGAATGAAATTCTATTCAATGAATTCACGGTCACGTTATTTCAACTCGTGTCTAGGAATTAGTCACGGTATGATAAGAAAGAAATCTAAATACCTAGGTATCAGCCAGACGGTCTGAAAAAAATACACACAGTAAATGAGGTTGCAAGTTGCAACAGCCTAAATAATTGATAAGAATTACCCAAATAATACATTTTAAATACAAAGTAGCAACAAGAAAATCTTGAGCCATTTCAGTCAGACTAAAAAATTTTGCGAATGCGATTTTATTCTAGAAAACTTGTTTTATAGGTAATTTATTATTGTTAACATAGTCCAATGTTTTTTACTTAAGAATTTTAATTTCACGTACTCAAATCAAATAGAACCTTCTCAATAAATTTCAATTCAACGCTACCTGAACATACCCATTTAACAGATCAAATAATCTTCTGACATCTGCTAGGGTAAAAGAGATAACCATATACCACCCACTAAAGCTAGAAACAGGCGTAAAGTGCAAATTAGTCCCGTAACACCGGAAGCTGTAATTGGGGGGGTTGTATCTTGGATACATTGTGATTCAGATGACAAAAACTTGGCTAATGTCGTTTTAATTACTCACGATAAAGGTGATGTTAGTTCAAGTTTTTTAACACTTCCTGTAGAGTGAAACATCTCGTGTTACGGTCTTTTCATGCAACGCTCGTTGATCCTTCTTACAAGATTTTATTTTAAGCTCTTTATCTTTACAGAGACCAAGGTTCTAGATGCGTTACGATCCTGACAGATCTCTTTAACTCCATTCATTCTCGTTGACTTCATCATCGTGTAGTGCCTAGCTTCAACTACTTACTTCAAAAATCATATCTGTCTGTATTTAACCTTCGATTTAAAATATTAGTTTTAACGCCCACAGTAAGCCAAAAACGCCTTCATCATCATTATCAACTTATTTTAGTCTACTGCTGGATATAGGCCTCTCCTATGGCACGCCACTGAGCTCAATCTTTGCCGACGACATACCACTGCAAATTAATTTCAACAAAATATTTTAATATTCATGCAAAAGCGAAGTAACTTCTGCAACCTAAACCAAGGCTACGAGGATAAAGAGATAATTTGCCTCCAATTCCAAGTTGCAACACGAATATAAAAGCAATTCCCTCGTTATAAGCAAAAGTTTGAGCAAGTTAACAGTCCCGAACTAATTGAATGATACAAGAAAAGTTTCTCGGGAAAGAATCTTGCCTGTTGAGTGAACTTACTGCGATTCATTTGGGACGAATGAACTAGTTAATAGTTAGCAGAACACACAATAATAAAATATCTGTATGTCTTAAAAATAATTATTTGAGAGGATAAGAGATTTCAGTGATATCCTTGTCAGTATATAACAAATTCACGTAATAACAACATAATTTATTTAAGCTATTATCCCATATCTAAGGCCATACAACTCTGATCAAATTACCGAAAAACAAAAAGTAAAACTTACCGAAATATTTTTTATAAAATAGTGCAGGTAGCACTAAAAGGAATCCTTGACAATTACAACACAGAGGTTGGAAATCAAAAACTAGGTCAAACTCACTACACTAATGGTACTAGTGTGAATTGGAAATAACTGAAATTGGCTAAATCGAGATGTTTTTGAGAGCGAACTGGATTTCATAAAAACTACAAATTGTTATAACAATGTATTTTTAATAGGCCTAACAAAATCGTTACAGTATAATATGGTAATGTTCTGTTCAAAAAACTTGGCCATCGTTAAATTTTTACGAATCCATACAGACTTGAAAATATTACATAAAATATTTGCGGATCATACACATATCTCTTTATAAGAAAGTGTTTAATGTAACACGTATAAGATATTCCCGGCATTCAAAGATATTCTGAGATCTAATCTGGCCGTTGAAGCACAATGAAGGAAACATTCTACATCGACTGCCAAATTAGTTTTAACCGGCCTCTGAATTTAATGAGCATCAATAAAAACAAATTACACATTCAGGTACTCTTAGTTAATTTGAAGATGAAATCGAAGGTACACCTAGTTATGGAGAAATTGTAAACGATCTTGACGATTAAGGATTAAGATCTTTGAAATCATTTAATGGAATTAAGTTTAAAGTAAGGCTAAATGTACTCGTGTTATCCACTTAGTATGTATAACATTTCGACAGAACAGGCCATAACAAACAAACAATTCCCATAAAAGACGAAATACTAACTGGGGCTTAATAAGAATGAATTGTCATGAGATTCCCAGTTTTAAGTAACAGCTCTTAAAGTTGCAAGCTGGGAACAATAACGAAATGAAATTATTTAGAAATGGTAAAAGAGAAGCAACACTAAAAGACATATTTAACAATGATTCCAAATTAGATACAGTCAATTGCAAAAAAAATATACGCACATATTGGTAACTTTCATCTAGAATGCAAATGTAAATAGGACCTGATAAATAATATCGCTGAATAAAATTACCTATATTTGCATTAGAAACAGGTTTGCTCACAAACTTGATTGCTTCATCAGTCAACTACCGAGCTTAACGTGTTCAGTCTTTGTCGAAGTTTAATTGGATTTTGTTTTACAAAATGTCTTTGTATCGGAGTAACCTAGTTCGGAACTATTTTCTCCAAAATGGAAGACTATTACCACAATCTACATAGATAGATGACTGTGCTATTACTTTTTTGGACATAACTAGCTGAGTAATCAATAAAACATTATGAAAAAGGAGCTGCATAATAGTGATTCCAAGTCATGCCAAACCGAAAAGCCACTGAGTGTCACGAACAGCCCAGTAACATTCAAACTTTATGACAGTTCATTTTAACCAGACTATTTTGCCGGGAAAATGCCAACTGAGAATAAGAACAAAGAAAAAATATAAAATCGAGACGGCTAAAATTTCACTGGAGTTTGGACAGAAAATAAATGTTGGCACGAAACTGCCATATCTTTGCCACCAAGTTGACATTTTAATAAATTATTTTACAGAAATATGTGCGTTCGATTTTATATTTCCAAGTACATATCACGATTCGCAGATCTTGAAAAATGGATTTGAGTATATTCGATTTTCGATGGTTGGTCTTTGTTTAAAAAATTATAGTATCAATTTCAACTTTATCCAACAGATTCCAAGATTCAATTGTAGCATTTCTAGGAGTACGAGCAGTATCAAATTATTTAATGAAAGGCTTTCCAGGAATACAACGTTCGTTTGTGATGACAAGAGTTCACAGAATGTTACATATAATACTGAGTGTGGCCACAAACTAGTGGGTGGCATTCGCAATGGCGCAAACCAATTCAAACTATTACTTTGTACGCCTGCGGAAGTCAATAAATTTATGCATTGAACTGCATGACATATGTAGGTACGCAAATCCCATATAATAGAAATGCGGATGAACTAATAAATATTTGTTTGATTTGAGTTAATCAACGATACGTCTGTAAAGAAAAGTTCATTCATATAAAACTGTGTTTGTTGGAGTAGGTATCCTTCTTTTCTTTGGAAAAAAAAAATACAGAGCAAGAGAGGATCGGGTACCTATAATACACGTGATTATTTACATAAAGGTGATATTTCATGTTTGTGAAACGCACCCACGAAACAGGAGAAATTCCTAGTGTGGGGCGACGTTTTTTTTTTTTAAAAAAAAGGTGGTTTTTAAGCCATAGAAGGCGACAGCCTATATTTTATACCATAAAAGCTCAATTGATGTAAGAAAAGACCAAGCTTCAAATACAACGCTCGTATAATAATCTGACATCGCAACAATCACAACGGTAAACCTTCCAGAAGCAAATTCAACAATCAAACCCAAACTTTGTACCTAGTTTACACAGAAATTGCCAACTAGGGGATTGAGCTCCAAAGTTTCTATTTAAACTGAATCGATTCACCGCGAACATTCTAGAACCTATTCCGGTAATAATTTGCCACAAGTGCGGTGCTGTACGGAGGTTCAAGGACCGTTAGTGGCCCCATACCAGTTTATCCAGTGCAGCACTTAGGACAGGCCAGTATTAGCCCAGCTGCCGGCATCGGGAAGGTTCGCCAGATGTTAAATAGCTTTGCGGACTGTCCAACTATTTTCGGAACTTGTTCTAGGAATCGAAGAACAATCTTTTTGTGTGCATCGAATTAATTATGATGACATTCTTTAGAACATCTTTAAGACTCGTTTTTTGAATGTATTATAATACATTCCACTTGCTAAGTATTTCAGCTGCCCAATTATATACTGAAAATACCGTAAAAATAATACCTACCTACTTTTAAAATTATAAACAGCGTTGCAACGCGCTAGGAGTTTGTCCCCATTCGCGGGTATATTTATTATGGTCATAAATCACTCATGCACAATCCCAATCTGTCCCATGCGGAAATATAAAATCCAGACTATTAATACGCCAATAAAATGTGTTAAAGTTATGAGCTTGAGCCTTGATGGCTCTACAATTTTCATAGATAAGAGGACCATGTAATGCCTACTCTTCTTACTTGTATTTCATTTAATAGTTAGAAAATAAGAATAAGTTTATCATGAGATAGTAAAAATCAAATCTGTAAACTACAAAACCGTACACACGAAGAAGAAAAATACATAATTTCTATAGCTTTATAAAAAGTATAAGATCATTGTTACATTTTTAAAAGTCCCAGACTGAATATTTTATGTACGGTAAGGGCCCAAAAACCGTTAGCGGTTCGTCAAAATAATTCTATATGCAAGGAAGGAAGTCTGATATTTTAAATGAACGGTACGTGAATAAATTATGCTGTATCAAGGTATAATGCCTTGACGGTTACACAAAAATGACCAGTTTCCCAATATCGAGGGTCTCATTAGCAATTCACCATGGTTGGTTCAAAATATTGGCCGACACACACGGTAGCTATGTTACACTTTGCTTGAATCGTCAAGAAAATATGTCTCTTGATTAATTTAACAAAAACGCTTAGGTACTTACTTCTAAATCCTTGTCATACCTTATAGCTCCTGTATAGATATTTAACATTTGCATCATATTATGTAATTACCTAATTTTCGCATGGGTAAACATTTGATCTGATTTGTTCGGAAATATATTTTCCCTACTAGATAAGTTTACATAATATAATTTTAAGCAGGATTAAAACAACAGATAACCAATATAAACTAGACTAAGAAGTTCGTCCGTGTACAAAATCAATACAGTAACAGATAATTGATTTACCAAATTCGAGCCAAGTTCTATAGAATCACAACAGAATGAACGCAATAACAAATGTGTGGCCACCATATAACGACTTTACAAGACGTACATGATAACAGAAAGTTAAATATATTGCGGAGAAATAAAGTTAATATCGAGCTCGTTAAATACACTTAACGTTGATCGCTAGATAATGTTACTTTGAGTAAAACTGCAATCACATTAACGGCTAAAAATTACTCGTGGTTCCGAGGTTTATTTAGCAGATTTATATGCATAAAGGTTCAAAGTACCAACGCGCCTTGGAGTCATACGCATTCCTATACTTTAGTACTTTACTTATATATGTGGGGCTCGTAGCTATGCGGCTACCTGGCAGATCAGTCGATCTGCGAGGTTAAGCCGTGCTCGCCGCGGTCAGTCTTGTGATGGATGACCGTTTTCACATGTCGAGACCCCACCGTGCTTCGGAAGGCACGTTAAGCCGTTGGTCCTGCGCCTGATCTCTCTCCGGTCGTGTCGGTCTACCGTCCCATCGGATTATGAGAGTGAGGGATTATGGAGTGCACCTGTGTCTGCGCGCATACTTGTGCACTATAATATCTCCTGCGCAGATGGCTAGTCTCAGCGGAGAGAGGCCGCCGTGACCGAAATTCGGTCAGGAGGACATTACTTTACTTATATTATTGACACTGACTGATAATGATGATAGAAAGAATCGCTGTGTAATCGATAATCTAGAGTAGGTACTTCGTTCTTATGCCAAGGTTTCGTCCAAGGCTCTCTGAGCGTTGATCCCGTGCAGTAGTAGGTATTGAAGTGACGACCTGATTGGCGCAGTGGCTAAGCGATTGGACTGCTGCGCTAAGGGTTGGGGATTCGTTTCCCGCACGCGGAAAACATGTGTGATCCGCAGATGTTTGTTCCGAGTCTGGGTGTTTGTGTATGTGATATTTCACGTTTCGGAACGCACCCACGATACAGGAGACCCTAGTGTAGGGCGACGTTTCTGTATGTAAAAAAAATCACGGTTTTGTTAAAATTAAGCTTTTTGATTGAATCTATCATATTGAGTAGGTACTTTAACAGTAGTTACCTACCTACTATTAAAACAAAAACACCTTTATGTAGCTACATCGTACGGCAATACGGTACTGACCTACCTACCTACGGCAAAAATGACTAAACATTAATAAGTATAATAACATTCCCACACCTCGAACACTGCGATAAGATAAATCCCGATAAACGTATTTGTTTTCCTTAGAATCCCATATTCGAGCGCGTGTGAACATAATAAACAACCCAATACAATAATTCCTTATCATTTCGTGGTATAAAGCTGCCAATTATGGTTTAGGCTAAAGTAACGTAAAGTAATAAAAACTTGCTCTAAATTGATAAAGGAAATTTGAAAAATGATGGACACGAGCGGGACCCACGACCTCCGCCGTACCGTGGCGCTGCTTTTTTCAAATTTCGTATATCAATTTTGATTTAAGCTTAGCATGGGTAACATGCTGAATTGGCACCAACAGTCATATAAACTAACGCTTAACTTGGTTTCTTGCAAATGTAGAAAAATATACCTATATCGATAATTATGACCATTCTTATAGGAATCCGATAAGGTGTTACATTTATCTGTACTTAGGCGTATC
Source organism: Abrostola tripartita (assembly GCA_905340225.1). Lineage (NCBI taxonomy): Eukaryota > Metazoa > Arthropoda > Insecta > Lepidoptera > Noctuidae > Abrostola > Abrostola tripartita. The sequence continues at coordinate 2,578,170 of HG996487.1, read as the reverse complement.
ATCACGCCTGCCAGTCCCGTAGGCAAAGGCAGGGAGGTGCCGTTAAACAAATACATTTCGTGTATTAGATCCGATGTATTGTATTGTAGTGCAGCCTATTGCGGTATGTTTGACGCAGTAGACCTTTTCGCGTTAAGTCGACGTGGGGGATAAATGTTATGACCTGGAGATCTTTGTTAGTAGCCTAGTATGCTTTAAGATATGTCTATTTTTTGGTTATAGATATTTAAACGCCAGAAAAAGGCCACTACTAATAGATATAACAAAAATTACTTTATTCCTGTGCGACCACGGGAGCGTAGCCACATCATCATCATCATCATTCGGAAGACGTTCACTGTTGAACATAGGCCTCCCCATTCATGGGAGGAGGGGTTGCCATAATCCCCACGCTTGGCAAGCGGCTTGGGGATCGCAGTATTAGTGGTCAAGTTACAGAAGACACTGCTGCTCATCTTCTGGTTTTTTCCCTTAGTCGCCTCTTACGACACCCACGGGAGAAAAGGGGGTGGTCAATTCTAGGCCGGATACCACATGGCACAATAGCCACAGCCCACAGGCAAAAGCTAGAACTAAATATATATACTCTACTGTCGGCGAATGCACACAAAAACGTAACTGAATAGTACCAAGTACCAACTAAACCAATTATCCCTTGTTTGGCCTAGTTTACATGTCCAGCCAACAATAGATAATATTGCTACAAATTATGTAACACACATTACATATGACTAAGTAGGTAGGATAATAATTGAAATTTATGTCAACATCCTGGAAATATTATATTTCGACGGCCTGATTGGCGCAGGGGCTAGCCGATTAAACTGCTGCGCGGTTTGATTCCCGCACAGGACAAACATAATTTCCGATTAAAGGTGCGTTTGTGTACGTGAAAAGCACCCACGATACCGGAGAAAGTCCTAGTGAGGGACAATTTTATTTTTAAGGAAAAAAAAATAGTATGCCTCAGATATGTAGGTATTTGGAAGGAATGAAAGGAGGGTAGTTGTCACCAAGAGTACTCTCTTACCAAGGAGGTTGGGTAAGTGAGATAGCAAGTCAAGAATTATGTCTTCTAGCAGTGGGTGGAGAAAATGAGGTTCTTGGCCCTAAACAATCTAGCAAAGCAAACTTTGATGGCACTAAGCCCAAGGCTCAACCACACTCACTCTGAAAGTACTTTCTGGAGATGGCTTCTAAAGAATTCACACTAATTTGATGTTTCATCTAATGTATGTCCACCGTTGGACATTGGCCTCCTGCTTTGATAGCCAAGAAACACAGTCTAGCGCTGCTTGAAGACAGTCCAGGATTATACCAATAGGATTAGAAATCTCTTACATACCTATTTGTATGGACAAAAATAAGTGATGGTATTGGAACATGTGATGAAACTTAGATTTAGTTGTAGTCAATAGTCAAACTTATCATTGCTTTGCATAGCAGACATATCAATATTAATTATCTTAATTGGATGATAACACCAGCCTTAGATATTGATAACCTGAAGATCATGAAAATATATTGTGTAAAATAGGTAGCTGTTTATTTTATTTTTCCTCATGAGTTTAGATATTTGCAAAGGTATGGATTAATTATTATTATGAAAAAAGTAAACTTTATTTATTACAAGTTAACTGTTTCTTAATTTCCTATTAAACTTGAGTTTAAATAGCCACAGCAAAGGTATTAATTACTCAAATATGTTTATTTTTGTAGTAAGACTCTGATAATCAATAATTATAATAATATAAATACCAAACTGTTTAACTACAGATCATGATGCTGTTGTTATAACCAGTATCCAACATTTTATTTCAGTAGTGTTCTTGTTGAGTTTATGTTTGACAAGACTAATAAACATGGGTCAGTGGGTCATCTTATTACGTATGCAGGTCATTATAATACTAAACATTACCTTCCTACTTGTAAAATAGCACCAGTTTTAATATTTTTGATTCTCATGCCAATAAATTAAGTATACCTACAATAATATAAACAGCTTTTACTTGATGCATAAAGACGTATATTTGATTTTTTACTAATAGGACTGTTTAAAGAGTCAAGTCACTTGTGTTTAAATTCAAAACGATAATACGTTGTGTTCATCTCACCATGACGAATGAGAAGAGTGCCACAACAAACGTGGAAATAACGCTTTTATTTCTGACCTGCACTACGTAACCCATTATTACCTGTAGATGTAAGGACAAGCAACACAAAAACAACCATCATCTAAGAATGCGGTAGACAACAATCAACAAATAAAAAATAACAAAAAATCTTACCGATATATAACGTCCGATTTTATGATAATAATCAACACTGGCAACACTTATATCACAAGAATAATTTCACTAAACACACGCACTGAGTATATTATCTGTCTATTTACTTTATTTCATTCAATATTAGAATAATAAACACGATAAGGGAGAAAACGTGAAACGATACACTGCCTCCCGTTGGTGATAGTATGACATTTGAAATTTGACACTTAGATATACATGCCTGTTTGTTGACAACTTCATGCAGTGAGTTGTCAATCAAACAGCGGAGATTTGTTTTGTTATAAAAATGTGACGAAATAATTGTAACATTAAATCAATGACAGTCTAATTTTAATTAACTCTCTATGCTTCATGAAATATAGTGTAAATTGAAATTTTAACTTTTGACTCTATATAAGCTTATATCCTGAACCAAATACTTTAGTAATCTTTTGATATGTAGTGAGTAACGAAACGTAAAGCCATTAACGGCTATCTTCACGCAGTTGGGGCTTATGTGCTAAATGTCTAGATGGCGCTGTTTAAAGTAAAGGGGTAAAAGTCAAATAGTCGCAATTGAAGTACATTTTGTTTTGCACACATACGATAGATGTCAGTATACAGCTATTTTATCAATTATTGGGAATGGTTCAGAATGAAATAAGCAATGAATACCTATTAAAGGGTTAATGTACCATCAATTACATATTTCGAATCCATTCATAATGTTAATATTCCTTGTTACTCATAACACAAACGAGGAAAGTAAAATTATTTTGCTGCTTATGGTATTAGAATTTAATTTGATTGTATCACGAAAGCATAACATTAAAAATCAAATAAATGAGTTACAAATAAAAAAAGAAGTCTAATTGAATGTGCAAATCGTCTATCTTAGGGATTTTTTTAGATCTCAGTTTATCGGGGGTAATGCTCATAATCACTACATAGTATAAAACAAAGTCGCTTTCTCTGTCCCTATGTCCCTTTGTATGCTTAAATCTTTGAAACTACGCAACGGATTTTGTTGCGGTTTTTTTTAATAGATAGAGTGATTCAAGAGGAAGGTTTATATGTATAATAACATCCATTAAATAGTGGAGAAGTACTGTTATTTTTGAGGTTTCTAATGTGATGTCGTAAATAATTACATTTTTTCCGCTTACATTGCAAACGCAGGCTGAACCCTACGAGTTTTATCAAAATAATGTACTAAGTATTGTACACATTGAAAAGGTCTACAGAAAAGTCCGCGATGGTATATGTCTATCTCTTATGGATAACCCACAATAACTTTTTTTTGTCATTTACTTTTTACGACAAATAATGGCTAATTTTCGAAGCGATTTTAACCAATACAGCATTAATCCTTAACCAATTAAATACCTTGAATACATTGTTCATTTAATATAGATCTATATGGCCCTTTACACCGTATGATTTAAGTGAATATTGTCGAAGATATTACAGATTTAAAAATTGCGGGACGTAGCGTGCGGGCCACGGGCAATAATGAACAAATCAAAACTACTGGATCGATTTTAATCATTTTTTCAGTGAATGACATAGATATTTTATACCCGTGCGAAGCCGGAGCGGGCCGCTAGTATCAGATAATTAGATACTCACTACCGGCTGATTGCTATCCTGTCAACCCTTACTACTGAACCACTTTTTAAGCTCATTGTAGACAGCTGAATGATGTAGTCATGAAACATTATCAAACTTTATGGTTTAAATAACACTTCAGATTACGTACGACATGTAATCTGATTTAATGAATTTAAAAAATATAACCGAGGGTTTTTGCTAATGTAGTAGGTAAGTACTACATTATAATAGTAAATCTTTATTTTTTTATTTTTTTTATTCTTTATTAATGTTTAAGGGGTTTTTATCCACATGGATAGGTCAACCCTATTGTAGCTTATACAAAATTCACTTACAGGTTCACAATATAGGAATATGTAAATATCTACTTAAAAGGGAATTCTGGATCGAGTGTGTAATCAGTTACTCACTCGAACCAGACTACACATTCGTTTAGCAATATCTGAAGCAGGATTTGACAAATAGTAAATCTTATTGATGATAAGTTACGGCTACGGCCTACGGCGTAGACCAATAAAAGTGTTCGTGTTTCTAAAAACTTTTAGACTGATTTCAAAGATGTTGTTTATTATTTATTATATACATAAGCCAAATTATTAATTAATTTATTTATTACATAAAAAGTGTTGTTAATTGTTGTTCACTTAAAATATATTTATATATTTAAGTACTTATAGGGGTGACATAGTTATGTTTGTCAAAATCCCATTTAATTAAATAAAGATTAAAAAATAAAAAGTATACGTTGCTATGCTATTATTTCTTTAATTAATTTTAATTTAACGTGGAACTCAATACATTCTAAATTCAAATACATAACCCTTCCACCGCGCTTTACACAAAAATCAATGACACCCAAAAACAGAACATCCAAAAATTGTGTTACTTAGCAACGTACAAACGGCACAGTCGATATACCGATATACCTACGCGTAACGCACCTGTACCTATTATAAATCACATGTTATACTTGTATGTGTGTGTACTGTTGTCAGGGGAATAAAGTCATAAATCACAGAAGGTCAGTACTGTAGCAGTTATCTATGTAATGTGTTTAGATTTAGCCTGTACGTTCGTGCTTGGTCGATGCTCGCGGAGCGCGTAGGGTTAATAATGACGCATTGATATAGAACCTCTTTAATGGTTTGTTGGTAAAATTATTTTGTTTAAAAGTAAATAATGGTAAATTCCTTTATACAATAGGTAGGTGAATAGATTCTCATACCTTTGATAGTAGAAAACTTTTGGGTTAAAATATTGATCAAATAACTTTAGGTGATCTTTGTCTGGTGTTGCTGTAGTACCGAATATAATTATTAATAAACAATTAGGTAGGTATTAGTATGTTAAACTTAGAAAAGTACTTAGTACACAGCTAATTAGAGTTACGGCGTTGATTTAGTATAGAAATAATACAATAAGTACGGTATTTACTTCATAGTATTTATCTATATTTATTGAGCAACAAAATCTAGAAAATCAGTAACTTTAACAGAAATCATGGTTCAGGCTGTGTTGGACACACTTACACTGATATAATGCCCGATAAAACTCTATTTAAATTGACTCAAAAAGAAAAGTTCTCAGTTTTCTTCTTTTACTAAATTCTTGATACTTTCTTGCATGCTATGTAAGAAAGTAAGTGTTACAAGGAACACTTATGGACAGATATGCCAGTTCTTGTTTTAATAACGTATTCTGCCCAATCGCTGGGATGACAATAAAACATTTTGTTCAATTTTCATTTATCGAAAATTTAATATTCTGTTGAAAACCTTACTCAACCGAACGCTTTGCCCGCAGACTGCTATTTGAAAGTTTATTTTATCGACTGCTGATTTTATACGAGACTTTTCTCCCCAACTCGTAAACCTATCGTAGAGCCCCCAATAAAATACACAAAACATTTAAAAAGTATACAAAAATACATTTATTTGATAACGTATGGGGACATCGCGTGCCATATTATGCCAGTCCGTTCTATTACCATGCAAATGGGACCATGCATAGCTCATACGTGCATCGATAACATCTTCGAAGAAACGGATAAAATGATCGGTACAATAAAAATAACTTTTTAGAAGTCTAGTTGGTACTTTTCTTTATCAGGTGTACAACCCTTTCAGACTACAGTTCAGTGGGTTGGATCAGGTACCTTTACCCACTATTTGTCAAAATGCTGATAGTAAATCAGTAGTTCCGTGTACTACGAAAATTATGTTTCGGTAGAATCCAAGCCACGTGGCACGAAATTATCTTTACATATTTATTGAGATTAAATCAGTTACAGCCCGGGAATTAGAAATGTAAATTAAATTCTATCATATCAATTATTGAAACAAAAGGAATATATAAGGAAATATAGGTAACTGGGTAGTTGCCAAATTATATTTAAAGTTTACAGTGAATTTACTGAAACATTTCGCAAATGCAGAAAATTAACAGCATGACTAATATATAATCAAATGAAATTATGCCTTTGAACTACATACTTTCGTATAGCTCCACATGTGTTATTGCTGTATGGCTTCAATTTACATAGCAAACAAAATCGGTCTATAAATGCCCGATTTTTCGTAGCCCTCCTTCAATAACCAGAAGTAAAATCCATTTCTGAACACTCCGCCCTTCAGGCTGACACACGGTGCGCATAAAATACCTACTTTATGTCGTACCTGCGTTTATTGCGTGATTCTTACTCTTTGACTGACACGTCCCGGCCGCCATTTTTACCGTCCTGTCAAAATAAAATCGAAAGGAAACTTCAAAAATGTAACGAAATGAATTATGGTGGGTAGGAGCAATATTTTAATACAGGAATGGGTTATCGGAAGAATTTGTATTGTCTGGAGTTCAATATTGAGTATCGCATGTTTAAAATCATTATCTAAGAAATACGTTCTTTTTAATAGTATTGTATTTCAGAAGCAGCATTTATTGGCTACTTAGTAGCTGGGCAAGACATCATTTGTTTTAACAACAGAAGCATAAGAACGATTAGGGCTTTTTTGAGACAGTTATTTTCTTGAGAGATGGCATACAAATGGGTATAGGAAGTATAAATAAATAAATGGCAGAAAGAAATTTAATAGTGTACCCAAATTAATAATGTAAAACCAGAGTGAGATAAGGATACATTTAATAACTAAGCATTCGGTAACGAGACCTTAGCGAGTTTGCAAAGAGTAAAATCCAGTCCAAAACTTCTAGAATTTATATCACTAAAGATTCTTCTAAAACTCATGGAAATATGGACCTATCTACAACTTGGATTCACCAAAAAAATCACGTGTACCTACTGCAGGTACCGACTAGACGAAATTCGACGTGAACATGAAAAAAGTTCCTGATCGAGAATAAACTAGGCAGAACTACCATAAATGTACCATTCGGCATCAGAATGAGCGTCAGAAATAAAACCATAAGCGACGTATTGCGTGCCACTCTGATGTGACTTAAATGGATTGTTGCAATCATTCTGTATAGAACATAGATACCCTACGACTTACATTTGGAGTAAATTGCTAGGTTAGTAGTTACCTATAAAAACTTTGATGACCTGTGGACTTACTCTCTAATTTATTCCAAGCAAATTGGATTGGAATTCTAAACTTTCGCACTCAACTTATCACTGGCGCTAAATTATTTCAATATTATGTGTCCATTGGGAGGAACTAACTGATATCAAAAATAGACAGCATTTTTTTCAATAAAACTGAATGATGTTTCCGTTAAGTCAATATTAATTTTGCATTGGCCTTTAATTAGAATTGAAATTAAATTGAAGAGTAGGCCATCTGATTGGAACCGATATTGATCAAAAATATCTGACAGTCAGACTATGTATTCACATTTTACATAAATATCTGTTTAAAACCATTCTTATTTTGACCTAAGACGCCTATAAATTCAGGTTTATTTATTAAAGAGAAAATTATATGAGCTCAAGATACTCATTTTAGATATCTAGGCTGAATCCATATTAGAAAAGCACTAAGGTTGTCTGTAAGAGATCGCCGTGAGCGATAAGACCGCCCATTGTACAATTTTAGTTTTTAGGTTTTCACTGCATGTATACTTTTTTTAGTGTGCAATTATTATTATAAGCATAATAAATGGCCACAAACTTTACAAAGCTTTCAGTTTGAAAGTTCAAAGCTTTTAATTCCTAAAATTCCAGTCATGCTTACTTTTAGGTACCTTCCTACACCCAACACATTCTAACCCTTTCTGCCTCCGTTAGCAAAACAGTTAGTAATTAAGCGCTGTATCTACACTGTAATCAGCCGTCGACGGTGCCTCGTACCAACTATTGAACTGGGTTAGCTCATCACTTCGTTAAAACTATGCATGTTCCCCTAATGGTGGCGGTGGAATCACTGGAATGTTACTGAGGATAATAGAGTAGTCATGTTCGTGTGGGGTGGAATGTTTAACTACAGAAACTATCTTAGGGCTCTTTGTATTATGCAGAAATTGTGCTAGTATGTGGATTTTGAGAATTCTATTTTTGGTATTGTGGTAGATTAGTTTAAGGTAGGCATCCAAACAATTTGAAAAAATTGTTATTGATGAGTTGGTTCAGCATTTATGTGTACCTACGAGTTAGTTTAGGCCATCCAAACATTTTGAAAAAATGTTATTAATGAGTTGGTTCAGCATGTCTACGAGTTAGTTTAGATCACACATTAAGTTAATCAAGTAGATAAATAAACTTTTTCCTGCACTTTACCACTTATATGTATAGTATATATCTACATACACACTATACATAGGTACATCATATGGTAGCAAACAGCAATTAAAATTAAGGTCATCTGAAACCACAAGTGAGCATAAAAAACATGATAAACGAATTAAAATGCTGTTTTATTCCTAGACACAACATCAACCAGCCAGCACTGGTATAATGGCATCAGAGAGCAAGCAAATCAGCATGGCAGCCAGTGCCATCGCCCTGCGCGGGGTCCGGCTGTTCCTGACGGCTGGCAGGGCGGCTGCCGACAGGTCTCAGGGCACGGCTGCGCCACCCGCCTCCAAGCCGAAGAGGAAAGAGAAGAAGGCGGTGACCGGCAAGCCACCGCAGAAGGTGTTTGAAATGCTCTTGAAGACTACGCGGTTTAACAAGTGAGTGTTTTGTGACTTAACCCTTTCACTGTCCAGTGTACCACGTAGGGTACAGTGGTTGTTTAACTATTGTGTCAGTCTTAGCGGACAGTTAACGTGTTCAAATGCTTCATTACTTATAGTGCTACATATTACATTACTAGAAGTTATTTCTTCAGAGAAACTGTAGGTACCTTTGCAAGTCCGCCTTAGAAGCTTGACACACCGTGTCCATGAATATCCATGGAGATCCATATAACACTGATGACCGAATCTGCACCTGGAAAAAAATCCGTACGGTTTCAAGAAAAAATAATGCTTTCATGAAACACTAGAATAAATATTTTTGGACGATAATGAAACTTTCAGAAACCGACTAGCTACTAACAAAGTTAAAAAAAAAACTATAATTGTAATTCCTCTTCCAAAGGATGTTAGTGTTATCGAATAGTAAAAAATACGCCATAAATTATAGACTAAAATACATTATAGCAATGTTGCAAAGACGGAAGCTATGGTGTTTTGTCACGACATGACTAATAACTCTAACCCAGTAAATACCCCGGCTTGTATTGTTTGTGCCGTAATTCATATCTGAAGGCACGTTATCAAAGATCAACGATGATAAATAGAAAAATAAATAGATTGAATATTGTTTCTAATGTTTTGTTTAATTAAATGAACAGCAACTATCAGCAAAATAAAGATAATCTGAAAATTTTACTTGTGGTTAAATTCGCGTAATAAATTTACCCACAAATTGAATAAAACTTATAATGAAGTTAAAGTTAACTAACATTTAAAGAGTCGTAACGGTTTGTTACCCCTAAAAAATTTGTGGTAGGAGCGAGGCTCATTAAATTTAATCTTTTGGAGGGTCCTTCACAAACATTCAGGCACGCTACAATAAACAAAATTATAACTGCTAAGATGTAAAAGCCACGGAATAACATAATCAAAACCACATATGTATTACTGGCGCCCATTTAACCCTAAATAAACCCATTCATCGCCAAGCCATAAACGATAGGTTACTATATGGGGTACAAATTGTACCGTACAACCCTTCGCTGCTCAGTGGGGCGAGTCGGGCGGACCGCGAAGGTCGTATCACGTTGGGTAAATAGGCTCTACACTATGTGACCTGTGCCACGATGCCTAACAAGAAGTTGAAGGAGAAACATCTTGACGCGTTGTACAGACTCACACATTTTAATAAGTGAGTTTCGAAATTTAAATTGTTATTTTAGTGAAACATGTTTTTTAATGTCTATGTGTGTTGTGTTTATATTTTGTTTTTGTGTTTACTGTTTGTGGTAACTCGAATATAAGTTTCGTTTGAACGTGTTTTTTAATTAGCAACAATTTACAAGAAAGGAATCGATTGATGGAATTTCGTAAAAGTTAAAATTAACTGAACCTACTAGATTTATAAACAAGATTGATAAAGTACCTACCTACCTATATACCTAATAATTTCAGTGTAGTGTACAGCTACTGTCTAATGTCACGCTTGTTATCCCCGAAGGAATATGTAGAGACTGTAAAGTGATGAAGAGAGACGAGTTATGAGTGGAGGAGTGAGTGATGCTATTAAGTTATTTACCTAAGATATTATTCAGTAAATTCTAAGTTCCATGTTATAAAGGCCATACAATAGTGACGATTCCAAGAACGAATGTCAGTAAAACAATAATAATGATGTCGAACTAGTCCATATTACATAGCAAAACAATTTTTCCATTGCGTGTTCCTCTAGAAATACATATAAACACTAACTTTAACGATAAACAGTTTCGATAGCTATCCGCGTAGTTTACGACAGAACTCGGCTTGTTACGCGGGCTTTATCGTGAAATGGACAAGTAATTGTGTTCGACTGTACCTCTATGTATCGTAGGCATAGACAGGATTTTACGAGTTCAGCCTTTTTTGTTGGGGATTTATTTTTCATGCTGAAGACAGTGTTTTATGGGATTAAACGTCAGTAGTTGTTGTTTAAGGCCATTTTGTAGCTTCCTATTTTGTTGCTAACTACCGCAAACTAGTCGCAATGATTTAAAACTTGCAATTTTTTTCATTTGCCAGCCCCCTTACCATGAACTCATAAAGCAGGACAGTTTAAGACGTGGAAGCGAGACACCGCTACGTGCAGTATAATGCGGCGTCTCGCTTCCACAGCGTGAACTGTCCTGCTATAAGAGTTTATGGTAAGGGGGCTGTTTCCTAGACTTACCTTTTCCATTTTCTTTGCTTCTTTTCTGGGTTTCATCTCCAGCTTAGTCAACCCTATTTTGCTTTAAGAATATCTAAATCTCATATCCAATTATTTTAAAATACTATACTAACACAAAGTAACATTTGCAAAAAACTATTATGTAAACTAGTGAGTGATAAATTGTAAATGATCTTTAAAATGCGTAAACATTTTGTCGTAAATAAGAGCTTAGATTTTTTTTTAGTAGGTATACTACCTAACTGCTTTATTCTGAAAAAGAATCAGTATCTGCCTAATTTGTAACACTTTTGACCAATAATAATTCGTTTAGGGATTGTTAAGTTTATTAATAAAGTTTCTCTTACACAACGATAGATGGCGTTGTTAAGATTTTCCGCCCGACCATGACCCTCCTGTGATTTATTAAAATAATTCTTCGTCTGAACATGGTGTTTTCTTTGACATACGTCATAAATTCTACGGGATAATATAACCTATACAGGGATTAGCGAAAATCAATCAGTGCTTTACCGAGATTCATACTCTTTACTGGTCTATCCCTCTGTACAGTAAAGTACTCTGTCAACTCCTATCTCAACTATATATAAAGTGAAAACTCATGTAGTGCTTGTTTTATTTTGATTGGATATTTTCCCTCAGGCCTGAAATAGAGGCGTTGTACACGATGTACCGCCGGCTGGTGGCGACTGCGCAGGCCGCAGCGCCCACCACCGCTATCGGGCACTCTCCGAAGATTGATGTGAGTAAACTGTCCATAGAAACGTAAAAAGTAAGTAAATAATTTTTTACCTTGATTCAGCAGTAAAAAGTTACGGGCTAAATTAAGAAAATTATCACATTTGTGACTTGTGTGCTTTTTACACAACTTCGGCGCCGGCGTAGCAAAAAAGGGTTATACTTTTGTTATCCTAAAACATATAAATTAATCTAATGATGGAAACCTTTTTAGGAAATACTCGATTAGTCTCTTTCTTCGCTACGATTTACTTATATTGGAAAAATTGGTTTTATAAGGCATTTATAACACCAATTGTTCCAATGTTATCATTGTTAAAAACCCCCTTTCTCCTATACAAACAAAACTTTGCAAATAAATTGAACCATAATAGATATAAATATTCTGTATCCCTTGAATAACATACATTATACATAGTGACAAAGTTAGTCCCACAAAACCGCTAACGTGTTGTATTAGCAACATGAATTCTCAACAAGTTCATAAAACATTTTAATAAACTGTAAGCATCCCACAGCTTTGTTTTTGCGAAAAGCCTAATAATGCCTCCCATAACTTTTACAGTGAATAAATTCAGAAAATTCTCAGATACCGCTCTATGAACAATGAGTCTTAGACAAAATGGTTATAATACAAAATGACGTGTCAATATAATTATGGAGTTGAATGAATTCTAGTCTAGAAATTATAAGCCTTTGAAAAATTTACCGTTATGCGTTCAGGGCCTTTACCATGAACTGTTAAAACTGGGCATATTCTGTTGTGGAAGCGAGACACTGCACCGGAAAAGGAGTTCATGATACGAGGGCAGGTAGGTTTAATTTTAATGACAATGAAAATTAACGTCACTGTCATTCATGACGGAAGTTTAATTGAGTTAATGCAACCCTCCTTTGTCAAATTGTTATTTTCATTTCCGCGTTATTAGAGCACAATGAATTGCAAGCCACCTCTGATCAAATTTTAGTAGTTATTCGGTACATGATTTTAGCATATTAAAAACGTTTTTGAATTTTAGTGATTTATATTATGATCACAAAACCTACTAATTAATATTGTATTGACAGTTGAGAACTACTAAATTAGTGATTAGTGATAGCATATAATTACAATATACCTACCTAAATTGATTTCGACATTTTGACCAATTTGCATCGATAACGGTAAAATAAAAGTCTGAAGTCATTCCATGTATAAAAAAAAACTGTGGTCGAATAAAACTCCAACTGTACTTTTTGTTTATATTGCACACCTTCACTGTGAAACTACAAATCACTATTTATGAATAACAAACCTAAATCTAATCAAACTCTTTCATATAAAATTGTTTTTCAACAGTAACAGTAAGGAAACCTTTGCTTATCATATAAATTACTCTGGTGTGAGACCACGCACAATAGCCCAATCAAGTGGCTAAGTGCGGAAAATGACAAGCTAAACTAAACTAGACCTCGATATACGAATTAAGACCCGAAGACACAAATAGCCAATAGCTCATTCAATTTGTACCATGCCAGAATCAAACAGGCCGACCAACCTAATGCAGTCCACTTAGCCAAAACTCTGTTTACGTTGTAATAGTTCCATATCACGCGGCCTTATTCCCTCCTATGACACACGCAATGCAAGCCATTCGAGAGGTACCTCCATGCCGTGTACCAAACGGCTATACCGTGATGTTATTGCCTATAAACTGTTACGATCGTGAACAACCGCTCAATTTTTATTTCAAACTATCGCTGATATTGTCATAGACTACGGTAGGATAATGTTCGAAGTGATTTGATGTATTGACGTTTTATGAGTTTGTGTGAACTCACTCCTGCCCCCGTGCCATGAAAGCAAAACACCACACTACACTTCGCGTAGCAGCGTCTCGCTTCCTCCACGGAAAATATCCTGCCTTAAGAGTTCATGGTAAGGCAGTTGCTAAACATACAGTAGGTATTTTACCACTTACGCTATTCCAAGTTCGTTCTTATCTGTGCTGGTAACCTGTAACATTATGGATTGCAATAGAGTATTGTGTGTTGCACATGTGGCTTATCTGGAAATCCTTGTTTAAATTTAAGTTCAGTAATGGTGTGCGTGATGACTCAATTTAAGGAGCTATACAGTTATAATGCTTGTTGAGCTTTTCAATACAGGAAAAAAATCTCTAAATCGTCTCGTATTAAATAATCTCTACCATCATCATGTGCATCACGAATTTCTCTTTTTGTGCCAGCGTCAACGCGCCTAATACAAGTGAGAAAATATAAACTATCAGTCAATTCTTCTTCAGGGTATAGACCAAAGCACGTTCCGCGACGTAATGCACAACACCTTCGACCTGGTTACTGAAGAGGCGATCCTCGAGCGCATGTGGATGACGTGGGAGCGGGGGGCGGCGGGCGGGGAGGGTTCCTTGCGCTTCGAGTCCTGGGTGAAAGGTCTCAGCGTCTTGCTAAGAGGGAACACGGACGAACGCATCACGTACTGCTTTAAGGTGTACGACTTGAACAACGACGGGTTTATTACTAAGGATGAAATGTTTTTGTTATTACGGTGAGTTTTTTGAGTCCTGATTTAGTACTCAGTGATATGGTTGACTAACGCAAGGCTTGAGCGTGGAAATAAAAGAACCTGGTAATTTAATATATATATGTTAGTCGGTTTAAGCCAGTGCTGATAAAGAGATTGCAAAATGGTTGATTAATCTGACAATAAATAATATTTTTGACAAAAATAATATTTTGAGCGCAACGTCCATTAGATATCACCGACATGCATGATAGACACAAGTCAAATTTAGTTTTTGCCAAATATTTCACAGTTACATACAAACCACTGTCAAGCGCACGCAGGCTAATTTAATGCAGATAATGATGATACCTACATCATACGAACATCCACCTTATCTGTCTTGAAATAACGTGTATATTTAATTGCAGGAACTCCCTATTAAAGCAGCCTGGTGATGAAGACCCTGATGAGGGAGTAAGGGAGCTGGTAGAGTTAGTTCTCAAGAAGCTGGATGTCGACAAGGATGGCACTGTTTCTACTGATGATTACAAGTAAGTTACCATCTTGTAAGTTGTAAGATAGTACGGAGTTAGCTTTTCTTTTATCTATTGGATGTGACATGAAAATTATGTACTTACTATCTGCGCTTAGCGGTGACCGCTTCATTTTCACTGGATAAAAAGTAGCCTATATGTTAATCCAGGGTGTCAGCTGCCTCTGTACAAAATTTTAGCAAAATCGGTCCAGCCGTTTGAGCGTGAAGAGGTAACAAACATACAAATTCACTCACAAACGCCTTTATAATATTAGTGTGATATGCTTCCTGCCTGGTCTGCCTCGTTGGTCTAGTGGCCGTTAAGTGCGACTGCCAAGCATGAGGTCCTAGGTTTGAAACCCTGGTCAGGAATAGGGTTACTGGATTTTTACATTAAGTAATTCTTAGTAGCATGGAGCCTGGATTTGGGCCCGGTTGTTGGCCATTAGCTCGCCTCCCATTGGAACATTGGGATCTATATCAAAACTGGTGAAATGTGCCCAGTTATGTATGGCAAAAGGTGTAGGCAGAGGTATGTAACTTCTACTTACACTTTTGAGGAATACAGGTGACAGTTTTATATGCTTTCAGGCAAGCAGTCGAGCAAGAGCCACTTCTACTGGAAGCGTTTGGACAGTGCCTACCGTCGAAACGACACTCCACCACCTTCCTTAAGACCCTTACGAATAAGTGAAAACTACTGGACATAATCGATGTATATTTAAGAATATTGTTATTATAGATATAAGAAGAAAAATCTGTTATATAAGATTTAAGAAGATACTAATTCAATAAATACATAAAAAATACACAAACGGACGAACATAGAACTGTTAAAAAAACATTGGGGAGAGGTGAATCGTTTCATTGACCCTGCGGACAATAAAAGTGCAATTTTTGCGTATAGTGCACTTATAATATCTGCGTATGCCTGTAATGCTAGTTAGTGATTAGCCACTGGGGTCAAAATCCAGTCGGCAGAACATTATAGCGAGTGGATGGCACTGTCTTTACTATTTTTATGGGGGACAAGATGCATGTCGATTTTCTCTCATTCTGACAACCTTACATTTAGTTTTGAAAGAAGAAGTTAACACATTGCTATACAAGGTTAAATAATTTTGTTAGTAAATGGCCCTCTGGCCAGATAGTGGGACGACTTGCATAAGAGGGCTGTCAGTGACTGGATGCATATAGCAGCAAACCGGGCTCTGTAGCGTACCTTGGGAGAGGACTATGTCTGGCAGTTGACTGCTACGTGCTGATGATGATGAGTGAATAGAAATTATGTAAATAAAAATAGAGGAGGTTAGTAGATAGTTATATTTAATCAACAAGTTCTTCTTTTATTTACATAGGTCGTTTATTTTACAAATAAAATAGTTTAGTCGTGGGGATCCAGGCCAGTGCCGATGAAGTCTGTCAATATCTTAGCACCAGCTGGCGGGAACAGGTTGAATAGCTGAAACAAAAAACATGGGTTGGGTTCAAAAGGGCTTCATAGAAAGAAAGAAAGAAAGAAATCATTTATTTGTCAAACACAGGTAGAATTAAAAAATTTGGTCTTGTATGGTTAACAAATGAGTGCGCTGTGTTTTGCCTTATAGGCATACAAATGTACACAAACAAAATTTTACATATTGAATAAATAAAAAATCGCAATAATTAATCGACAGAGAAATTCAATTGTTTTATAAAAGAAATAATTTGCAATGTCATAAAAAAAAAAAAAAGTTAAATTGTCAAGCATTGTTAGAATTTCATTTTAAAGATTATTATAAATTGTCATCAAAAAAATCGTCAATACTGTAATAACATTTTTCTATAAGTAATTCATTAAACTTTCTTTTAAATTGTGATAGCGGCATGTTCTTTATTGGTTCTGGTACTTTATTATAGATTCGCGGAGCGATACCAAAAAAACTTTTTTGCATTAATGTGGTTTTGCACTTTATGTTACATAATTTATCTACATATTGAGCACGTATTGGAGCCTTTCTAACATCAGACAATTTTATAAAAAGATGTGGATTCAATTTTACAAATAGTGCTGTTTCTAATATATACAGACATGGTAATGTCAAGATTCTTAAAGATTTGAAATATGGACAACAGCTGTCAGTTACTTTAAGATCACACATCGATCTCACACATCGTTTTTGGATCTTAAATACCATCTCCCGATCAGTGGATTGCCCCCAGAAAATAATGCCGTACCTTAAAACTGATTGTACTAAGCCATGGTATGCTGTTAGAAGAGCCTGACTATTAACCCTTCGCGAAAGTTGAAACAGGGCGTACGCGGTTTTACTGAGACGTTTGCACAATGCCTCAACATGAGGCTTCCAATTTAGTTGATCATCTATTATTATTCCTAGAAATTTGGATGTAGTTGTAGCCTCAATATTAACGTCTTTGTACGAAATGTTGGTTATTGGAATTTCGCAGCGCTGATGAAAATGCATAACTTTAGTTTTGCTCAAGTTTATCAATAAATTATTATTTTTTAGATGCATTTAGTTTCCTGTACTTTTCAGCTTGCATCGAAAATATGACACAGAAATGTTATATCTAAACATTTTCATTTTTTGCAAAACTTCATGCCCATTAGCTCTATAGGTATGATAAAAAAATATTATTCGATAAATCAACACCCACTCAGCCTTTCGAATAAAAAAGTATAAGAAAACACGACAGCCATGTCAAAAACGAACTCAAATGTAAAAATACAAGTCCCATCGCAGTCGAATCAGTAACAAAGACCAAAGACCATAAAGTAGTCCAAAGACGGTCCCCCGACTGCGATGGAACTTGTTTTTTTTTACTTTTTGTCGTTTTAACCGACTTCACAAAAAGAAGGAGGTTTTCAATTCAGTTTTAACATGACGGTCTTGTATGACTTTTGGTGCCATTTTAGCATGATGCCCATGCTAAGCTTGAATCTAAATTGATAAAGGAAATTTGAAAAATGATGGACACGAGCGGGATTTGAAGGTATAACACTGAGTTGGTAATCATAGATTCCAACATTGAAATTCGATGGATGCGAGCAGCGACACGGTGGCTCAGTTGGTTAGAACAGCGCCACGGATCGGCGAAGGTCGCGTTTTCGAATCCCGCTCGTGTCCATCATTTTTCAAATTTCCTTTATCAATTTAGATTCAAGCTTAGCATGGGCAACATGCTAAAATGGCACCAAAAGTCATATATAAATTTGGGTTGGTATTATCGTTTCAGTGATTTATAGCTGTAAAGGTATAACACTGAGTTGGTAATCATAGATTCCAACAGATAATACCTGACGTCACCCTTAAGACGTTAATACTAAAAGGGAACTTGAAATTCGATGGATGCGAGCAGCGACACGGTGGCTCAGTTGGTTAGAGCAGCGCCACGGATCGGCGAAGGTCGCGGGTTCGAATCCCGCTCGTGTCCATCATTTTTCAAATTTCCTTTATCAATTTAGATGACGGTCTTGTTTTTAATTTTTTTAGTTATGTTTTTATTTATTTTATTGTTTATAGCGTAAGTGTATATAATGTATGAACCCACCTTATTAGAATAATACATGTCACTGGGGATGGTGATCTCGTGGTACTCTCTGCGGATAGCGTCCACTATCTGGTCCGCAGCCTCCCCGGGTTCCACGGTCTTCATGAGCCCTTGGAAACGGATGTTAGGGTTCAGACACAACCCTGTGTTCACGATGTATGGGCAGATCGTGGTGAACTTGATCTGTAAGTTGGAGATTAGGGTTATAAGTAAGACGAAATTAAAGAATTGATGACTGAAGATTTGAAGAGTGTGGGTGATCGTACTTTGCATATCATAATTGTACATGAGTTCATTGTTTAATAGCTTGCATTCTACCCTTTTCTCATTTATAGAAGGAGGGGGAACGGACAAGGTTGTTGTTGGTGTAAGAGGGGTATCAGTAGGCTGGACGTGTGGATGATGGGAATAATGTGAAGGGACTGCAGTGAGGTTGTTCCATTGATTAATTTTTGAACAAGTTAGGTATACTATATTTTGCACCATTCCAAATTTTAGTACTATCAGTAGATCAAATTAAATAGATGTTGATCCCAGATCTGATAGATCTACAACAATGCTTTTTCCATTGATGATATTGCAGATTCTATAGATTCCTGGTATAATTTTAGAAGAGACAAGGCCTATCACCTCGATTCAACGCCTTTCAATTGGCCTGGCAATTTTTTTTGAAGGTACGTACCCCATTAGAATCCCTGGGGTCTTCATGCAGCTCCACAGCGAGTGACTCCATGATGCCCCGGACGGCGTACTTAGTGCCACAGTAGGGGACCAGGTTGCGGAGGCCCATCTTGCCGGCCATGGAGGACATGGCCACGATGTGCCCGTGGTTGCGCTCCAGCATCGTGGGGAGGAAGGCCTGAATCATCTGGAAAGACAAAAACTCTATAAAGAACTATCACGGGTGGTCGACTCTACACCAAAGGGCTGGCTTGTTTTTGGCACCTTACCAGTTGACAGCGTTGAGGAGGAATACTTCGATGCATAATTTTAGATTTTCTTGTAAAATTCGTTTTAATGTAAGTATTTTAAGTAGATTTTTTGAAGACTTATACTGTGGTGATGATTTACTGGTTATTAAAGTAAAGGACTGGCATGAGAGTTGAAGTCGAGTGACTTTCTCTTGCCTAAGAGCGCACTGACAAAATGACTATTGCCTGGCACCCTATTAATATGGGTCATGCGGCATTTAGAGATATTTTGACCCCTGGTAAAGTAATAATATGTTCTAATAACGTTCTCCTGACTGAATTTCGGTCACGGCGGCCTTTCTCAGCTGAGACTAGCCAACTACGCAGGAGATATTATAGTGCACAAGTATACGCGCAAACACAGGTGCGCTCCCTATTACTCACTCTCGTAGTCCGATGGGACGGTAGACCGACACGACCGGAGAGAGATCAGGCGCAGGACTTAACGTGCCTTCCGAAGCACGGAGGGGTCTCGACATGTGAAAACGGTTGACCATCACAAGACTGACCGCGGTAAGCACGGCTTAACTTCGCAGATTGACCGATCTGCGCGTTAGCTACGGGCCCCTCGTTAAAGTGAACCACAGGCTTAAAGGCATCATTATATTAGGTATACCTACTATTTTATACGTAACTACACTGCATTACCTCAATAATTAATTTTGATATTCACACGAAATTTTACCTTCACCCAACATGAGCTCCATTTCAATACAATACAAATTTTAATGAATCCCTAAAAAGGATGTTACATAACAATCAGCGTTAATTAATGAAGATATTAATTAAGATGTGGTCACACGGCCATGGCCGACCACTTGCTTCGGTGAACTTCAAGACTTGGTCATAAAAGACAAAGATTTATTAATTATTATAATTAAAGCTAAATGACATTGTTAAAGACTTTTTTTGTAATTCAATGCGTATTCATGCATTTTTTAACTTTGTGATTTTGCATAAAAAATGTCAAAGTGTCTTTTCCGAAATTATTATAGCACATGTTCATGTTGTTTTCGAGGGTCAAGTTGAAGTTCTTCATATAAAACAAAATTGGCCAAACCGTTTATGAAGAAATAATTAATATTAATTTAATGTTCTCCTGACCAAATTTCGGTCACGGCGGCATATCTCATCAGAGTCTAGCCAACTACACAGGAGATATTACAGTGCACAAGTGTGCGCGCAAACACAGGTGCACTCACCTTCACTCTCATAGTCCGATGGGGCGGTAAACCGACCGGAGAGAGATCAGGCTCAGGACCAACGGCTTAACGTGCCTTCCGATGTGTTATTAACACACGCACATAACAGGATTTATAAAAAAATACCTATTAATAAATACTTTTTGTAAATGAATAATAGATTTTTTAATTGGTAGTTTCGGTTTCATCACGCCTTATCATCATAAAGATTGTCTATACTGTCAGTACAATTCAAAAAAACCTATTAAAGGACGTGCTTACTAAGCCGCCATTTTTATTATTAATGTGAGGATTGGGACGATAGGATGTCATTTGCTTATTAATTCACATTTATGAGTGTAACAAAAATATTTATGCTCGTGTTACTAAAAACTACAAAAAACAGAAGTTTTTTTTTAATCTGTACACCAAAGGTTAAACTGGTAGTAAGTACAAAGCTGAATTGGTATTGATTTAATTAAAGCATCCCTGATTGGCGTAGTGGCTAAGCGATTAGACTGCTGCCCTAAAGGTTGCGGATTAGATTCCCTCACGTAACAAATTCCCGAATCTGGGTGTTTGTGTGATAAGTATTTCATGTTTTAGAAATGCACCCACGATAAAGGAGAAATTCTTAGTGTGGAGCGATTTAAAAAAAACAAAGCAAACATGTTATGTACCTAGTGAATGTTCGTTAGTTTCAACTCTTGATACTCAAACACTCACAAACGGCAGCACGGATTTGTATGAAACTTGGCGCACAGGTATTATATAACCTTTTAAAGTTTTAACACTTACAATAGTTTTTAGCCCGGCTAATAAAATTGTTAGTTAAAATTATGTTAAAAAAACAATTCCACGTAGACAAGTAGCGGGCAGATGCAAGTAATTAATAAAAATCTCACCCAAAGGTTGCCATTAACGTTGATATCCACCAAGGTCCTGATCTCCTTCTCGGAGTGCCTGAGCACGGGCTTGCAGGGCATGATGCCGGCGTTGTTCACCAGGATCGTCACCTCTCCTACCTCCCTCTCCACTTTCTCTGCCAGCTGCATGACGGCGGAACGGTCGGTGACGTCACACCTGGAATATGGAGCTTCATATCAGAGCAAAATGTTGAGGAACATTTTTTTCCAATTTGTCCCACTTGTTAGGAATTTCTCATGTATCGTGGTGAATTAGAAATGGGAAAACATTTTTATTGATTATTAGGACAAAAAAATCTTAAGCCATTTTTACTTTTTATGATTACTGTATTAACATGAAGCATTTCCGACTATCAGTGGACTAAGATAGTCTGATGATGATGATTCCCGAACTAAATTTAATTATCTTCTATATTTAAATATATTAAAATTAATCCTTGTTTCCGTTGGTCACGCCATAACTGGAGAACGGCTAAACCGATTTGACTAATTTCGGTTTTGAAATATTTGTGGAAGTCCAGGAAAGGTTCTTATGGTGAGGAGGTGGTACGAAGTTCACCAGGTCAGCTAGTAGGTATATTATAAAAAAAATACTTACTCATAAGCGAAAGCTTTTCCTTTGGCCTGTTTGATCATCTTGAGGGTGTCCTCGTTGCCCTTGGCGTTGATGTCGACGCACACCACTGTGGCCCCGAGCTTGGCGAACCGCAGCGCCACCTCCCGGCCCATGCCATGGCCAGCGCCCGTGATCTGGTAACAAATATCTTTAAACATTAGTTTTGAACTCATTTCCATTCAGACTGCCTCGTTGGTCTAGTGGACGCTAAGCGCGACTGCTGAGCATGAGGTCCTGGGTTCAAATTGCGGGACGAGCAAAATGTAACTGGGTTTTTCATTAGGTAATTCTCAGCAGCAGCACGGAGTCTGAATTTGTGCCCGGTCGATGGCAAGCAGAACACCGGGCTTTGTGGCGTTCATTGAGAGAGAGGCCTATGTCCAGCAGTGGACTGCAACGGGCTGATGATGATGGCTATAGGCTTGCCTCCTATTTTATTGGGATTATAACATAACTGGCGCATTGTGGGTATACTATATGTGCACCTCTACCTACCCCTTCGGGGACTACAGGCGTGACGTTGTTTTATTTATTTTCACCTAAAAGTCGTGTTGTGTTGAAAAAAAACAGAAACTGTAAGGTTTACTTCTACAGTAGGGTACATTGAACTTAAAGAAGAGACAACATACATGCTTGAGCAAGGGTCGTGAGTTCAGAATCCGTCTGTCCTCATTAGCCTAAGATAAGATACGGCGTAAAAACGAATAATGATTTGAGCATTGGACTGATGAAAAAATACGAGACGATAATAACGTTCCGTGAATGCTATAAAAATGCTAAAAGCTATTAAAAGGCTCATGGTAGCCAACAATGACTCCATTACTGCAAGTTTAAATTCTAGCAAGCACCAATGTGGTGGTCATTGTTTCTCCACAGTTGCAATTGATTGCTTAGTAATTCTACACACTTTTGTTCTCAATAAATGGGAATCGGTTAACCGCCTAACCTAACCTATTACCTGGTGAAAAGTGAGTGCGCGTTTGAGCTTTATGCGTTAAGAAAATATGCGATATGCTCGCCCGAATATAGGCACTTTAAAATCTCAGTACAAAATCAAAATCTTTTAATTTTTATGATCTACCTAATCGATTCGATTGGACTTCGGTCATGTCTGCTAGCAAAAGGATAGATAACAAGACTCAGATTTATAGATACTTTGACCAAACACTAAAACCTAGTTTTTTTACTTTTTTTTTAATCCGGATTAATGATAGTAATTAGACATAATTACTTCAATATGTTTTTTACGTAATATTATTATTATCGGGTGTAGTAATTATCTGCGATTAACATATAGGTATCGATTACTTATCTATATTATACACGACTATTTTTTAATTGGCATAATAACTGAAATGTGACACTCAGTACCCGTTACTGCCCCCTTACCATGTTCTCTTAAAACAGGGCAGTTGTGAAAGCGAGACGCCGCTACGTGCAGTGTAATGCAGCGTCTCGCTTCCACACCGTAAATTGCCCTGTTTTAAGAGTTTCCTGGTAAGGGGGCTGATCAAATTTGGCAGTCAAGAGAAAAAAATCGCAACAAATATCCCAAACTAGTCGACCAAAATAAGTTATAATTGGTAAAATCATAACTGGATCTACATGAATTACAATGTCTACTAGAAAATAGTACATTTCGTATTTTTCCATTCGTTTACGTATTCGGCCTTCATTGATAAATTCCGGCAAACTCGCGTCGTAGTTCAAACCACGCTCCTTTCCCTGCGCTTTCCTTCGAATAACTTGGCTCTTTATTAATATTTTTCAATTGTGATTTCACATGGAAATTAAAAATACCAATCCCAAATAGGCTTGTATACAGGTCCGTATCCGAATTTACGTGTAATGTAGACGTGAATCGAATTGATGACATGGGAATCTGTACAAGTGGTTATTCGATAGGCTTAATGATTATGCGTTTGGATAAGTTGGGTCATTTGGATAAGTACCTATATGTGTAATTAAAGGACGGTCACATGCTAATGTAGCCAATTTAATTAAAAACATTGAAGATTTAAAATATAAAAGTGACGAGCACTTCGGGATGAAAACAGATGAGGACTCTGAGAGCTTTAGTTAGGTTTATCCCATTGAAATTGCTACGGTATAAAATCCTACAGTATTGTTAAAATATACCTAAAACGGTATAGGTAAAATGCTGAAAATACCTACCTAATTCTACAGTAGGCCTGTCTTATAAAACAACAACTAAATAAACACACCGCAAACTAAATCTAAATCTAAGTTCAAAACACGAGGTCAAAATCTTACCAGAATGATGTCTTCATTGACTTCTTTCGGTTCCTTTGGCAGCGCGAATCTGAACAGAGCCTTGACGATCTCGAAGTTCACTCTAAGGATCATCCATATTACTTCGAAGATGATCCGAATTGCGGATATGATCTGCGGTTCGTCTGCCCTAAAATATAACATGTTACTTCAATTATCTGTACAAGAAACACGGAAAACGAATAAGGGAAGTTTAGTGTCTCTCAGACAGTAAATAAATATTACGGCACACGGCCATCTATAACAAGTTCTTAAAAAAGAATACAGATTTGGTTTAACATTGCTATGAGAAAATTCTGGCGTGTTCAGAGAGTGCTATTGATTGCTGTTATACCAGCGTTATTTTAGACTATTCCTTGATATAGATCCCATGTCTCGTTAGCTATAGTAATCAGGGAAAATGTCGTTTATGATTTAGGCTAAAGTCGTGAGTTGCCAAAGTTATGGTCACAAAATCATATACAACTATGATGTCAGTTGCTTTTATTTCTGCAAGTTGTTCGATATAATATTTTATTAACATTGGCTAAGAAATATAGTCCTTGCGAGTGGAAACCTAGAGAAAAGCCGTGGTAATTATGATGATTTTTCCCGGCGAACGCTAGTAAACATTTTATACGTAGACGACAAAATAACAATCTATGACTGATACCAAACATAAAAAATATAAATCTGAGGTACTACCAACTTATCACGGGTGAACAATACCTTATTTAGTTTTCGAAACTGGAAGGATGACGACATTAAAATATACACAATGAAAAATGTAATTCTCAGCAAACTGGTTTAACTCGTTACCTGGATATGTTAATTAAGTTACATAATAAGTACACTTATTTTTATTATTTATTTGTTAGGTATTCAAAATACTAATATTATGAGTAGAAGGTATAGCTCGAACCGGTTTTGAAATTCCAAATAACTAAGTTAACCTTCACTTAAAGGTGCGTACATACTTGTAACATTAAGCTGTTAGGTACACCGTTTCTTCGAGTTTGGTATGGACCAGACGCCACTTTGTTAAGGTCACAGACGGATGTCCGTTGAAATAGAGCCTATTCCGAGTCTAACAGATTTTGTATAAGAAAATTGTCAAAATGTCTATATTGTTAGTGAAACGAGTAAGTTTAGGAATATGTCAGCCTATTCTAATTGTAATTGCTTTCTTAAAAGTATATTTGTGCTATGCTTTTGTATCTACATGAAACAATTATCTCCATTGTTTCTTCGCCTTTTGACCTCCATAAACTGATAATATACTATCAAACCAGTCTGTATTCTTAGTGATGTCTACTCTTTGGAAGTAAAGGTGTAGTTTTATGACTTGGAGTAGGCGAGCTTAATTTAATATAAATGTTATGCTTAGATTACATGTGTGTGTGTCTACCATGAGTTTTTGCGTTTTTAATCCTTTTTAATTAACTACCTACTATCGTTATCGAAAACGTTGTATCTATGGCAACGAGCACAAAGCGCCGTGGAGTTAACGCCATGCAGAAATCGTGATGTTCTGTGACAGTTGTAAAAAGGTGTTATGGTAAATCAATTCCTCATTGTTGACTGAAAATTGTTGACAATGTTACGATGCAACCGATTTTATTAAAATAACTTTGCATAATCTAAAGTAAACCTTTCACATACCGTACCGGCATTCGTACGGGCTGGTTGTGTATTCTGTCGCGATTTTAATTACTATCCCTACTACGCAAAGTGTTGTTTACGCACGATCACGTGCTATCGGCGTGCGCCGGACCACCCAGGTGCGCTTGCTTTGATCGAGCCATGACTGATAACGTGAGCGTTTCACCGCGATGTGCAACACCCGCACTTAGAAATGATATTCAAAGCTTATTGAATGATTCTTCGGATATGGATGCTATAGATGATGATGGTAGTAATAAAGAGGAGCTGGTAAGGGCGGGAAAAAGGGTAAGAGAAGATAGTACCGAAGAAGAAGAAGAGGGATGGACGGAAATTAAGGGTAGTAAAAAGAAGATATGTCACGGCAGTAAAAACTCGATACAAGAAGAAAAGTATGAAGTCTATGCTTCTTCTAAGGAACGTCTGCCGAAACAATTTGCAATGGCACGTATTTTAAAAGAGAATAAGATAAATAAAATCCGCCACGTTAAATATTTAAGTCCTTTTAAAATACGCTTCGAATTTGAATGCGAATCTGCCGCCCAGAATCTTTTAATGTGTGAGAAACTTTTAGAAAAGGGATGGAGGTTCCAGAAGGCTATGCAGTTGTCTGTCTGTTATGGCCTTATCAAGGACGTAGACCTAGATTTTACAGATGACGAGATCCTCAGTAATATTTCATGCCCTCCCCCCGCTAAGCTTTTATCATTCAAGAGACTTGACCGTCGGAACAGGAGGGAAGGTGAAGGTGGTTGGTGCCCCAGTGAAACCCTTCGACTTTGCTTTGACGGTGACCATCTGCCTGCGTCTGTGCGTGTATGTGATATTAACATTAAAGTCTTGCCATACATTCACCAAGTGTCCCAGTGCTCCCAATGTTGGAGGTTAGGCCACAGTAGAAAAATGTGCCCATCCAAATATGTGATTTGTCCAAAGTGTAGAGGGCATCATGAAAATTGCGACACTTCTTTGTTTTCATGTGTTAACTGTAAGGGGAACCACATATCACTGAGCAAGACTTGCCCAATATATAAAAAGGAGAGGAGGCTCAGAGAGATTATGGCTGAGTTTGGATGCACTTACAGGAAAGCCTTAGAGTGTTATGTCTCACCCGAAAATCCCGTTCGTTCTGAAACTGACGTTCCCCCTCAAGCCGTGGCCTCAGTCCCAGTAGTCCTAGAAAATCGTCCTTCATCGACACCCCTTTTTTTTGACAATCCTTCTCAAGCTAGGGAAACTAACCCGGAAGCCTCTGTTCGTTCCACTTACGCTGAAATAATCCGTACGAAGGCCATTGTCCACAATGAACAGACACCTTTCGCGGTTAGAAAGGAAAACCACCTTCATAATCCGAAGGAATCATTAAAGTCTCCGAAAGCTAAGGACAACCCACCCAAAGATGACAGGATGTTTTGGAATTCAGATACGCCTGCATCTGATCAAGTATCCGATGATGGAGAGGGTAACGATGAACGTCCATCTTTCAATGAGTTGTGGTCGAGAATAAAAGAAATCATCTTCCGCAAAAAGTCTAGCTTAATTTTTAAGATAAGGTGTATCTACCAATTGTGCTTAAAATGGTTAACTGTAGTGTCTGCGAATTATATTTCAGAATGGCCATGGATAAAAGCTATGTTTAACTATTTTATTAGTTGTGATGGCTAACAAAATTAAATTAAATATCCTGCAGTGGAATGCCCAAAGTATCAGGCCTAAGTTAGCATCGTTCCATCAACTTTTATACCAGGAAAAGGTTCATATTGCTGCCCTTAGTGAAACATGGCTCGAACCAGAAAGTCATTTTAAAATTAATGATTATGTTGTTTATCGCGCGGACCGGGATGACTCATACGGCGGTGTAGCTATCATCGTACACAAATCTATAAAAGCGCAGCTGCGAAGTGTACATATGAATAATACTGGTATTGAGATAGTGTGTGTGCAGTTATTTAATTGTGATCCGTTTGAAAATGTTGTGTCTGTCTATTGCCCATCTAGAATCGTAACCACTCAACAGAATTGGGATAGTCTCTTATCGCTATGGCCTTCCAAGACGTTAATCCTAGGTGACTTTAATGCTCATCACGTCAGTTGGTCCTATAAAACTGACCACAGAGGTAATCTTATACACGACTCGCTTATAGACAGCAATTTTTTTACATTGAACGATAGTACACATACGCGAGTTCGTTTAGTGGACAATCATTTACAACAGTCTTCCCCTGATATATCTTTGGTGTCCACAGATATTGCGTTGAACCTCAATTGGACCGTTTTAAAAGAAAATCTAGGCAGCGACCACCTAATAATTAAAATTTCTACATTATGTACGTCATATCTCCCTTTAATCATTAAAAGAAACTATGGTAAAGCAGACTGGACTTCATATAAAAAACAATTAGAACAAAAATTTTGTAATTTATGTTTGCCGAATGACCTTCAAAAAGCTTACGATTTATTTTTAAGTATTCTGAATGAAGCTGCAGAAAAATTCATCCCGTTTTTAAAATTCAACCAAAACCCCACTTCAAAGTTCATCCCGAAGTCGTTTTGGACTGCAAAACTTTCACATGCTGTGGCTCAACGTAGGCTTGCATTATCCAAATTTAGGAATAACCCTTCTCCCCTGAATCTTGATACTCTTAAAAGTCATATAAGTATAACGCAAAGGCTAATCCGTCAGGCTAAGTTTGACAACTGGCAATATTTTTGTTCCTCAGTCGACCATACTACAACGTCTAGTGACATGTGGCGCAAGATGAGATGGCTGAAGGGTTACCGTTCGCCTAGACAGTTTGTAGACACCCAAAGTGCTTCAAATCTTTTACATTCCTTAACCCCAGATTATGTGTCCCCTTTGATTCCTACGGTCCACCATAATAACCCTACATTAGATAGTAAAATCTCGATACAGGAGCTAGATAAATGTATCAAGTCTAAGGATACATCTCCTGGATTAGATGATATATCCTATACCATGATTAAGAATTTACCAGATGTCGGTAAATCTTTATTACTTTCATTATATAATCAATTTTTTGAACACAGTTTTGTCCCCTCTCAGTGGCGCGACATCTGTATCATCCCTATTCCAAAACCTAGTCGCGACCCTAGTAACGTTTCTTCACTCCGACCGATTTCCTTGCTATCATGTATATGCAAAATTTTTCACTATGTTTTATTTAGAAGACTGGAATGGTACTTGGAAAAAAACAACACTTTCTCTGTGAACACAGTTGGCTTCCGTAGGGGTAGGTCATGCCTAGACGGCCTTAGTTGCTTAATCTCCACAATACAAACAGGCTTTTCCGAGGGTTACTCTACTATTGCCTGTTTTTTAGACATAAATAATGCTTATAACAACGTAAATAATACTGTTTTAATCAATGTTTTAGATAGACTTAAAGTAGGATCACGCATTTGTAAATATTTATGGAATTTTCTTCATAGAAGAGTACTCAGAATAAGATCTGGGAACAGCTGCATTAGTAGACATACAGGATGTGGTTTGGCTCAAGGTGACCCGTTATCTCCACTTTTATTCAATATAATAACGTTGGATATTTGTAATCAAGTGCAAAACAACATTTGTATATCCCAGTACGCGGATGATTTCTCCATTTATGTACAGTGTTCTTCTGTTAGTGACGGGCAATGCAAGATACAATCTAGTCTTGATGTAATCAATGATTTGTTAACGCGTGTAGGTTTAGAAATTTCTCCCGCTAAAAGTAAGATCTGTTGGTTTAGTAGAGGTTATCGTAGGCCCACTATAGAAGTGCGTTTAAACGGGACCTTGTTAGAGTTAGTAGACCATGTGAAGTACTTAGGAGTGTGGCTGGACAAGGGTCTTCGTTGGAAGAAACATATTAATGAGGTCCGTGAACGAGTACTAAAACTGATAAATATTTTTAAGGTTTTGGTGGGGCCTGGATGGGGGATACATCCCAACCATTTAAGACGACTATATATTTCGCTCATTCGTAGTCGTATAGACTTTGGTAGCTTTCTACTGGATAATAGCGCAGACACACATTTGACAAAATTGGACAGATTACAAAATATTTGCATGCGGTTAGTAGGTGGATTTATTAAAAGCACGCCGATTCACGTGATGGAATCTGAATTAATGTTCCCTCCCCTTTTTATTCGCCGTCGATACTTAGCTAGTAAATTCTATTTAAAATCGAAATGTTTTAATTTTCCGGTAATAGACATACTGGATAAGTTACATGGTCTTTGCTACAATAGTGCTTATTGGAGAAAAAAGAAAAAACCTCTTTTAGTTTTGTCTCACGATTTTCTTAAGCAGGAACATATGTACTGTAGTAATAAAATGGGCATGTTCTCCATGACTACTTGGGTCAGCAATATGGACTTATCAGGCATTGTAAAACCTAATTTAGATTCAGTGGAGAAACCTAAGCACTGTTATAATGTATTTAATTTAAGATCAATATGTTGTAGGTCTGTAAATGCACTTTATTCTGGCTTTTACTGTGTGTATACGGACGGTTCTAAAGGCAATAACTTCTGTGGCGCCGCCTTTTATGATTCGCATATTAATACTTTTTTCAAATTTAAAATATTATCAAAAGTGTCAATAATGCACTTAGAGCTAATCGCTATTGTTGAAGCTTTGGCCTATATCGAGTCATTGGACGGTGATCGGTTCGTCATTTTTACTGACTCAAAAAGTGCTCTTCTCCATCTGATAAGATGCACAAGTTCCACATCTGTTAGGGGGCTTCCACTGGCTTATTCTATATTAAGAGCCATTACTAATTTTGTTACCAAACATAAAACTGTTGTTTTGCAATGGATCCCTTCCCATGTTGGATTAGAGGGTAATGAAGTGGTTGATCGTTTAGCAAATGAAGCCGGGTCAGATGGAGAAATTTATTCGTGTTCTCCTTGGCATACTGAACTCTTACCCTTAGTTAGAGACAGATGTATTCAATCTTGGTCAGAATATTTTGATAAAAGGTCGTTAACGAAAGGTATTTGGTACAAGACGATTCAGCCATCTCTTCCCCGGACTCTTTGGTTCAGCGAGGGAGGGATGACTAGACAGGAAGTGGTGACGGCTTTGAGGCTCCGATCTGGCCATATACCGCTCAATAGTTTCGGATTCATGATGCGCAAAGTGGATTCTCCCAATTGTGTAGTCTGTGGAGTTATAGAAGACGTGCATCATATCCTGTCGGAGTGTGTTCGTGTCGGAGTCCAAAGACGTCAAGCTTTTGTCAATAGCTTTAATGTAGGCTTTTATAATAGCGTTCTAGCTTCACCATTATCGGATAAAGCTAGAACACTTTATCGTATTATTATTATAGGTGTAAGGTTGCGGGTAGGTTAGTTTATGATTTTTTTGTGTTCAATCATCGGGGTGACATATTCTTTATAGAAAAAACCCTGTAAATAAATAAAGATTAAAAAAAAAAAAAAAAAAAAAGTAAACCTTTGTTAATTATCAACCTATTATTCGTTAAGTCAACGAGAATAAATGTACTTAAGATATAGTTAATGAATACTTATCTAAAAATATTATAATGTATCACGTTTTTTGCCATCCACACAATTAAGCCTATATTCCTATCTACTACTTAGTATTTTTAAGCCAGCACAATTCATAGTTTACTTTTGATTTCAATTATTTAGGGTTTTAGAAGCTGGTAGATCTTAACCAAATCGTCATTAGCAGTTGTAAACAAAAATCAAATAAAATTACACTTAAGATTTTTCGGAGCGTAAATGCAATGGATTATTCACAATATACAAATGACAATGTAACTCCAAGAACATTTTTAATTAATTGAGATTTAATTTAACCAACTTCAACTAAATCATAATGCATGCTGTATGAAATCTTAACAATACAAGAATATAATTTACAACTTACATGTCTTCGGTCCGTGTTGCCCGTAGCTACTAAATAAAAAGTGATTATTACAATAGCTGATAAGAGTTTGATAAGGTTCGGTATGTTAGATTAGCTGACCGAAGATACCGGGCGGTGGGACAACCAGACACACTGCGACTAAACGACATCGAAAACTATGACATGATGTTGCGACTTTAAGTCGCAGATTGCAGGTAACACACTATTGTGTATTGGCGACTGGGCTTATCTCAGTTGCGGATCCCTTATTATGCTTCTTGCATATTAGTCTTTGTGTCTCCCGCTTGCTATGGAGGGAAATGGAAACAATTTTTTTTATTCCTACTCCTCCTAATTATATTCTTTTGTGATTAATTTTGTTGCGAGTTCTAAGACAGTCGAGTCATTTCTCTGGGACGCTTTGAGCTTCATTGCCTCGATGGTTCTTAAAGGTTATCATTGTAGATCCTGACTTACAAGAGTTGCAATGATGAGCATGGGTGGTGGGCTTGTCCCGAAAATAACACACTATTGTGTAGCTGTAGACTTGTAGAGTGATTTTAAGATATCTCATTTTAAGATATTATAATATTGCGAAATAATTGTATAATTTAATATATAGTACTCTAAGTGAATTACTGACGAGAATAGAAATCTATGTTATGAGGATGGTTATAGAAATAATAAAATAGAAAAAAATAGTTTAAATTTACGACTGCGGACGTTGGTCGCTGTGACTGAATTTCAAGCCAAGAGGACTTAAATTATTTAACAAACAAGTAAGCGACTTTAGTTTTTTTTTTATATAAAAATACCTTGCACTCACCATATGTGTTCCATCTATGTCGTTATATTTTGGTAACCAACGATCTAATATAAAATTTCGTTGAAAGTCTCAGTGTTTTCCAAAAAAATGCCAATCACGTTTAGATAAATGTTTTTAATCTGATTTAACCCAATTAATTTTTAATTCAATCTAAACAAATGCTTGTTTACAAACAATGGTCACCAAATATTTGTGTTTGTGTGTCATTCGCATTATAGAATTTCGAATGTTTATACTCAACCTGCTTACATCATTCCTCTGGTCAATGGTCGTGAATAGACACCATAATAAATTAGTAGTACCGGTTTACTGCGTGATTTTCTACTCAAAGTATTTCATAAGAAAGTAACTACCTATTATATGATACGTAAACATAGATACCTGTATATTCGGGTAGGTATCTAATAATTATTTTTGTGATGAGAATATTTTTAACCAACTTCAAAAAAGGACTATTACATTCCTGAAGGGGTTTATGTTTTTGATATAGTTGAGTTTAAAAAAGTAGGGAATGCTGTCTACAGTGTCTACGTTAGTAAAAAATTTAATCATAATAATCACATTTGGAACTCCCAAAGGGATAGCCCTACCGTTCCCGTGCTCTTCAAAAAATAAGTCTATAATTCACCTACATTTCGCCACTCCAAATAGATGGCGAGCCTATAGCACTCGGGTGGCGAACCTACATTAGGTTCGCCACCATTAACGACTTGTTTTCTCGGTGACAGGGAATTTAATCTTGATTTTATATGTTTCCCGTTTAGTCGCAAGTATGTAGCAACCCTAAAGCTTGTAAACGGACTTCAAAAACGTCATTGTTGTAAAACATGGTTGAATTAATTTATGTAATTAGGCTCATTAGGTGAGTACCTAGACTACCTATATATTATTTTGTTAAGGCTGAGTTTCAAGGTCTTATGAAGTAGGTAATAATAGTAGTCTGATGGGTCTATCATTAATAAAAAAATGTACCCTAGCAGGCTGCAAGGGTACATTTTTATAGTAAGTAGGTACCTTTTGTTTACCAAATAAATTTAAGAGGAACTTAGCATATTTTTTTTTAGTTTGTTAAACTTTTATTTATTTATGTATCAGTACCAACATTATCAACGTAGCATTGTGGTAATTTAGCCAAGTCTTTGTGGCACTATGTATCTATATACTTCGAAATTGTTATATTATTGATCGATCGACACTATTTATTATCGATGTGTTAAATAATATTAAGTATAGTAGTCAAGCTGATAGGTCACTAATCACCTTGATAATTACTCTTGTACACATGCCACAGTAATTAGTGAGCAGTTATACACCTCGGCTACAGTAAGTGCGAAACGCTTATGTATCTTTGTAAGGACGCATTACCTACCTATTGGCTTAATCTGGCTAAATACAGATATTTAAAAGGAGCAGAGCAGATAATTTCGTCAAGTTTTAATATATTCAATTATATTTAAATATGCGTAGGTAGGTATTAAAAAATACAGGGTTAATATTTAATAACGTGAAGAGTGCTAAAATTAATAATAAACAACAAATCCTTCATACCTAAATCGTAAATTCCTATCGAACAACATTGTCTGACATTGATGCAAACCACAAGGCACAAACAAACAATAAAATTGCATTTATAATCACTTCACGAAACAAAAACAAAAGCCATTTGGCGCGCTTTTTTAAATTTCGACTCGCGCCTCGAGTCGCGAGTTTCTCGTCTCCCGCGGTTACATTCCGAATACCGACTACACTCACCGCGTATTTTCTGGCCAGTGTTAGTGATTGATTTATAATTTAATATTATGTATGTACCTTTGTAGGTATTATGATTTTGGGAGCGTGAAACAGTGTGATTAGTACGAAGTCGCGCCGTTGCGTTGGTTGTAAAAACATCATCCAAATTTGTATGAATGAGTGGTGCTATCAAGTCTTTTTGTTAGGTTATACGGATATTAGGTGATACTTGGACCAAACCATAATTACTAACACACTTTCATTACATTGCATTAAGAACATAATCTTTGCATTAAAAAAGTAATTTAAAAGTAATCAATAATAACCGAGCACCAACACAAGCAAACCATTACTAAAAAACCATATATTCTTGTTTAAAAACTGAGTTCGAAAATTGAATTGAGCTGTTTAGGCTGTCAGTACTTTACTTCGTAGACCAAATGTCAATATCGAATTTGAAGTCCGTTTCCAATGTTTTAAACTCTTTTCATAACAAAGTTATATAAAAACACACCACTGGTTACCTACTTGGATGGAGCCAAGAAGTGAACTGTAAATAACTACATTGTCTTGTGTGTAATTACTGAGAGATAACGTAGAGATAATCATGTTTATTGTTTTAACACTTGTACACACTGTTTAACAGAGCCATTTTAATAGTTTTTTTATCACACCTGCGGGGTAATATTAATATTTTTTAATCGACTTCAAAAAAGGAGGAGGTTCTATGTTCGTCTGTATGTTTTTTTTTTGTATTGTATAAATTGCGGTTCAATAGTTGGATAAAAGAGCTTAAGTCTAAGTTCGGCACAATTTACCTAATTAATTAATTTATTTTAAAAGGCATACAATAAAAACAAAATGTCCATTACAGTATTATTAAAAATGTGTTACAATGAGCTTGCATTGCAGGTCATTTTCCGCTGTGGAAGCGAGATGCCGCGAGGTGCAGTGTAGCGCGGCGTCCCGCTTCCATAACGGAAAATGTCCTGTATTAAGAGTTCGTGGTACGGGGGCAGTTTTCTCTAACGAAGTAAGTAGGGGTTCATAGCACTGGGTATCATCATCAGCCGATAGATGTCCACTGTTGAACAAAGGCCTCCCCCTGAGGCCTCCTGTTGGTGGTCAAGTTACAGAAGACGCTGCTGCCCATCTACTGTATTTTCCCTTAGTTGCCTCTTACGACACCCACGGTAGGAAAGGGGGTGGTCAATTCTAGGCCGGATACCACAAGGTGGCACTGGGTATGCATTTCGCTAATTATGTAATAGGTCCCATTTTATGAGGGGTGAACCTGTTGCCATTAACCGGAAACAAATCCAGAGTTCGTGCTGCTTCTGAGAATCAACAGGATAATGTCCGTATTCGTATTGTATTAATTACAGATAGAAAATTTTAAATATTACGGCTCTTTTATCACAATGCTGGCGTATTTCTAACCTAATCCTTACTATAACGAGCGGTCTTTACAATTAGGCACATTAATTACATTATTATTTCATATTTCTTTACGAGATCTCTGACATCACACTCAGAGATATTAGTCAACCAAATTAAAAAAAAACATCTTTGTTCCGACATTTTTTTGTTTGTTTCTACATTGCATTTGTATAGGTTTATTTTTTGTATTCATCTGTATGGTAGAGATTAGACCTTGTATAGACAATGATATTAAAGTGTAATATATCACTGAGTGTTGATTGAATATGCAAACGCATGCAAATCGCAAATGTCTATACGAGAAATAGGCGTAGACCAAATAACCACTGCGTAGACTATAGTAACTTCTGTCTCCTTTCCATGAACTCTTAAAGCAGGACATTTTCCGATGTGGAAGCGAGACGCCGCACTACACTGCACGTAGCGGCGGCGGCGCGGCGGCGTCTGGCTTCAACATCGGAAAATGTTCTGCAGTCCTGCATTATAGTTCATTAGAGTTCATGGTATAGGGGCTTTTCATTTTGACAGCTTTTGTAAAGGAATTCTTCTTCGTTTCACATGACAGAGAGTGGATGAGTGACATTGTCCCTTAGTTATAATTATAATTTATTATTAGTAGTTACCTAGCAAGTGTGTACCCCATACTTTATCTGCCATTCATTCGATAGTAGAGGTCAAGAGATAAAACAGAATTTTTTATCAAACTGACATAAAGTTTAAGATGGATATGTTCCGTTTCTTCATTTGTTTTCACATTTCAAATCTTAGAAGAGCCCTACGGTGTTAGCCGCTGAATATTTTCGGGATAAAAAGTAGCCTATATGATAATCAAGAGTGTCAGCTACCTCTATACCAAATTTTAGCAAAATTTGTCTAGCCGTTTGAGCGTAAAGAAGTAACAAACATACAGACACACACAAGTCACAAACTTACGCCATTTTAATATTAGTGTGATAGTAGACGCAATGAACGTCGATTTCTTTCATACCAGTAAGACTCTCGACTTACTCTATTCCATAAACTTATTAGGAATGGCACCTAGGATCTATAACAAGATCCTTAGCTCAATTCTACATATTGATACCATTTGTGATTTTAAAAAGTCCCTCCTTAACTTATTAATAAAAAAATCTTATTATACAGTAAATGTGTATCTTGCTGATAAATTATAAAAGTGCCCTATTTACCAATTTTACATATTACTTTTTGATAGTTTTACTATTACTAGTTTTATTATGTCCTGATGTAAATACCATATTTGTTTACCGTAAACGGTGAGACATAGTGTTCATATAATGTTTAAAAAAAATAAGATCTGTACCCTACCTATGTTTATACAAATAAAGATTTTGATTTTTGTTTTTTTTTTTACTTTAGACGTTAGAAGGTTAGATGAAACATTATTCAGTAGTACGCTACGCTGTTAGTATCAATAAGACGTCCTATTGCCGTGCTTCTTTCAGTAGGCACTGTATAAGATTTAAAATTCTGCAATATCAATAGTATTTTTTAGCTAGGTGCGTGGTGTGATGCGATCTATTTAGAAGATTCTTAGGCTATCCCACTGTAAAGTTTAATTTTCTTTAACCAAGCAGTTCAACATCGTCACGCTCAAAGCGCCACACGTCAAGATAATAGCAATTTTACCGTTTTGTGCATTTGCTGCTGTTTATATTTTACTAGTTGTTCAGCCCTCTTACCATGAACTCTTAAAGCAGGACAGTTTACGTTGTTGAAACGAGACGCCGCATTACACTGCACGTAGCCGTGTCTCGCTTCCACATCTTAAACTGTCCTGCTTTAAGAGTTCATGGTTAAGGGGCTGAATGAGAAATAATTCAGGTAGTAACTTGTCATATTTAGACACTTTGAATATTTATTCTTTAAGGAAATATGAAACTGAAGATATGAGAATAGGTAAGCACCTACCTTCTATGGAAATAAAAAAAAATCGAGCAAACTGCAGAGTTAAAGGTCAGATTGTAAAATTATTATAATTCAAGGTTAGCATAACCTTATAAATCGCCATAGATTGCCTTTTATGCCACAAACTATACCAAAGCTACTAGGTACCTACTTATAACATATTTTTGTTATATTTAAATTGCAGTAAGAAGCTACCAAAAGTAGTGTGAGCAAGATTTGCACAAACTTACCATATCTACATAGATTGTAAGTTTATATGGCGCTGATTCCGAGAGGATTGCCTTGGGCCCGATCTTGTTCATCTAAATGCGTCATTATCTAGGGCGGGAGCAGGTTGTATTGTATACGTCTAGGTAGCACACAGAAATGAGCAAGTCGATCTTAGTGTTGTTAAAACTTTAGATTAATATAGCACGGATTATCATCTTTGGCATGTACGTCTATTACTGTCGTGTCGGAGGGTAGGCACTTTTTTGGTTACTAAATAACCACGGATAATAAACAACTGTCATGAATGCATTTTCTATTAGGTTATTGTGCAATTATCGTGTGCATGCTTAATTTCAGTATTACATACCTACGATGGAACATGTAGTGATGTAGGTTAG
The DNA here is from genome assembly GCA_905340225.1 of Abrostola tripartita. NCBI lineage: Eukaryota > Metazoa > Arthropoda > Insecta > Lepidoptera > Noctuidae > Abrostola > Abrostola tripartita. The sequence continues at coordinate 2,539,577 of HG996487.1, read as the reverse complement.
TGTGTAGGTCTATGGTATGTCCTATGATTATGGACAGTGGGAGTTCGGACGTACAACGAAAGGTGTTCGCTGACTCGAATTCGGCACAAATTCCTGTCCAAACAAATTCGTAATTATTTTTTACTAACAACCACTGTAATGGAATGTACTGAAGGGTGACTTAATTAGGTAGGTAGGTTAAAGTTTTTCAAGTGTTTATATTTCCCTAGCACGATGTAATGTACTTACCACTTACTATTACTTAGTCACAACACCAATCAAGTCATCAAAGGAGTCTTAGGGTGGGTTGCACCAATCACCTGTTATCGTTAAGTCCGTACGTCAACATTAAGTTACTATGAAATTCTCATACAAGCGGCCATATTTAACGCTAACCATTATGTCAAAGTTGTTTGTGCAACTCACACTTTAAATCACATAAAACAATGTAGACGTACCTACCTACTTGCTTAGTCGAATAGTGGCCTTAAGTTCAACTGAAGCACCTAGGTAGGTAACTACATACTCACAAACTACCTACATACATAATTGATTCACTATTATATTGGACTTCACAGAATTCAAGCGACTTAACCTCATGGCGTCAGCACGTGCATACTTTAGTACTAGATATTTATGTAATATTAATTAAATGATAAATGATTTTATTTCTGCAAATAGGTCTTAAAAAACACTTTTACACGTAACTTTTTTTAAAACTAGATAGATGGCGTCGGCATTTCCTAACTGACTACCTCTGAGAAGAAACACCGAAACAAACTCAGGGGTCAATTAGTGGGCAAGGCTTGAACAATCTACGTACAAGGAAAGGACTACAAAGTTTGTATGAAAATAATAATAGCATTCTGCCTAGGGGTGCTACTACGAAAATCAAACTTTAAACTTAGATGCTGTGTAACAGGTACAGCCCCTTTACTATGAACTCATAAAGCAGGACAGTTTACGTTGTGGATGCGAGACGCCGCATTACACTGCACGTAGCGGTGTCTAGCTTCCACACCTTAAACTGAGTTCATGGTTCTTGCTTTATCATCATATAATAAATTATTATCTATTTCATTTTGAAGGACTGGTAGATACATATACGTTTTCTGTGTTGCACTGCCATTACAAGTATATAATATTGAAGGTATAATTACATTTAAAATAAGAACCAGAAACGTAAAAACCTCCTAGTATAGTTTATTTTTATTTCGAATCTTTGACATTTTACTTCAGAAGCTACAAGGTTGGCGCGAAACCACATGTCAAACGTTACTTTCAAACTCACAACGGACGCATCGCAACCAAAAATGTCATAAATTAAATAGCATTACAGAAATCGACACACTCATGGCGCCAACATTGCAAGGTGGACTCGCATTGCAAACCCACCTATCGAGTTTGGAAATGCGAATCTCTGCCTATTATTGGTCTGCATTGACTCGCCCGTGAAAGTAGCTAGATGCTGTCTCTGCGCTGTAACCGTGCTTCCGTAGAGTATTGGCGTAAATTACCTGCCAACTTGTTCATTTCTACGTCGCTTTTGGAAGACCATCATTGCTGGGAAAATCTAGTATAAAACCGTTTAAACTGTAATAAAAATAGTTGTGCCATTAAAAAGATAATAATCATTGACTGGCTACATTAAATACTTACAATTATTCTAATTCTCGAGTTACCTAGACCTACAAGAAGAATGAAAATATTGTTTTAATAAGTTTTAGGCCACTTCACAGCGTCGCGACTATAATGTGTATAAATATGAACCGACCTTGGACTAGAAAGCTCATGTGTGTTTCGCGTGTGCGCATAAAGACGAGTGTTCATTGTACCAAACCAAACCTAACAAATTGTTAATTAAACTAGTTTCATTAATGTTTTACTATTTATTTAGGAATACGTACGTACGTATTTCAGAAGTTATCATATTGCTTTTATTATTGGTCAAACGACCATTAAATATTTGAATAAAACCTAGTGTATATCGAAACAAAAGAACTTTTCTGGTTTCAAATCCCGAGTCAGGCAAAGTGTTATTAGTATTTCCATTAGGTAATTCTGAGTTTGGGATTGTGCCCGGTGGCAATAGGCTCGCCGTCTAATACATTGGATCTGTAACATAACTGGCGATATGTGGGTGTATTATATTTGCACCTCTGCCTACCCCTTCGGGGAATACAGGCATGATGCTATGTATGTGTAATAATGGTTGAGACCCTAGACAAGTGGCAAAACGCTTGACGAATAAAAGTCGAATAGAATGATAAATGTATGGGTTTGAAATTATGTCATCGATAACACAGTCGAAACATTATGTCATTCCCATACATTTATCATTCTATTCGATTTCTATTCGTCAAGCGTTTTGCCACTTCTCTAGTGGGGCCGGCTTGTTTAGCTTGCTATCAGCGCCAGTGTGAACGCCACCTAACTCCATGCATACTTTTAGCGCTTTTAAGCAATTGTGCACATTCTCCGCGAAGGTCGCTAGCTTCTCATTGACCTGTGGAAGTTGCCGCGCGGGCTGCAACCGAACTGTTTTGAGCGAATTTCGCGCAACACTTGCTCAAGATGTTTGGACCCAATGAGTGCAATGTTTACGTGTATTTGCAATGTGAGAGAATGTGAGAAAGGCGATCATTCTTGGAATATTGCTGAAATTTTGGACACTTTTTGGGGTAAGTTATTGTTGGTTCTTACATCAATTTAGAATATAGGGGAAATTACGCAAGCCTTTGAATGCTAATTTAGTCGATAATCGATATGTATGACGTAGTAATTATTCTAACCTGAACGTCTAAACAATTTGTGGAGTTGCGCTAACAAATTTCTCACTGATCTCCTGACCGACCTGTTTCATCATCGACCGACCAAGGTTGATGATGATGGCAATGGCATCCACACCAGGCACCACAGCCGTGCTTGAAACCAGCAACTCCCTACGTCTGAAATTACCAAAGAACAAGTAATCATTCGTAACTTTTAGTCAGTATTTGCATCGTTTGAACAGCAATCGCAGATATACAGCAGAAACAATTGACAGTGGCGTGTGTGCAGTTTTCGCAACGATACGCCTTATCACAGTGCCAGTTACTGAGTTTAACTGCACGTCGAGATCATTGACTTGCATTCTAGGGCTGTCAAAATAGAAAAATGATTTCAGCATGGGCTCTTAGAATGTGCCTATAAAATGAGAACAAACAGTCCGTTCCGTCTCCAGGAAATCAACATTAACATTTTGAGCCCCAGTCTTGTATGGAAGACAAGCGTTTTCGTGCCCTCCACGCCACGATTTTATTAGAAGACAATATCTTATCGTAACATTTAATACAAATTATTGTTTATAGAGTTATGACGTGGAGGGTGGGAAGCTTTGTCTTCTATACAAGACCGTGGCGTTCAAAGGGTTAAGAACAGAGGTAGTTTTTTAAATACTCTAAAGATAAAACAATCATAAAGTTAGCTTTAGAGTATACGGATACTGTTATGTTGGTAACGACATTATAGTAAATAACAGCTTATAACTGTCCCATTGCAAAGCAAAGGCCTCTTATCATAAAGAGAAGAATTGAAATTGATCACTACGCTAGTTCACTGCGGGTTGATAAATATAGTAACATTTTAAAATAATTGTTAGCTAAAATGTGGACCTCAATATAAAAGATCCTTCTGCAGATGCACCTTTAGTGAGTCAAGGATAAAAGATAAGCACAAGTCATTCATTATGTGACAGCCCTATGGGTAGAGCAGTGTTCTCAATTAGCGATAAGCCGGCGACCTAATTTAGTGAACGCATCGCCAACGATCGGCTGCGGTTACATGGTATGTTTTGTTGTTTCTCACTTGCAAAAGCACGATGAATTAATTAATAAGGATAAGAGGTTTACTTGTCTAGTAAAAAAACATCGTTGAATATTAAAAATAATATTGTCCATCTACATTGGTATAAAAAAATCTTTAAATAATACCACCACCTCTAACAAATCTACATTGTCAGCTATCCTAAATACTTCTAAAGTAATTTTACATTATCATAAAAGCTTGTAAAGAAAACCCTAGGAGATTGTTTTATAAATTACTAACAGTAATTACGCTAACTAATTTAAATTATTATTCAGAAAAGAAACATCCCATGTATTCGACAGATTATTATGAACTTGCCCGTGCGGCCGAACGTGAAATACCTTTGCTCTAGTCTCTCGCGACATCCGACCACGAGCGCACGCGGCCGCCATTGCGATTTATTAATTTCCCGCCATTTATCTGACAGTTGTTATTTGTGAGCGTAGCCGTACATTAGTTATCCAATTAAGAAAATTATGTAAGTAGAACCTATTCACGTATTTTAATTCTTTTAAATAATGATTATCGTCAATATAATTCAAGTAATTAAATATATGGGTACCTATGTTCTAAAGATAGGTTTGTTCGGGGATATATTATGTGTTCCATAATAGAAGAAACTGGTTTATTTAGAATCACTTAGGTACCTACTTCTTAGTTTTAATTAATTGGTAGTTAATTCCTCTTTAAACAACAGTTGACGAAATAAAAAAAGTCTTTATTCCAATATATTAATTACAAAAAGTAGGTAGGTATCTCTATAATGTATCGCACTGGCTGTTATAAATAATAAATAATTCAGTATTAATTTAATGCGAAATGTAGGTAAGAAATAAAGTGAATGCAATAGACACAATTTTAAATTTATGCTAAACAATAAAATATATATAATCGTACAATGCCATCGAAATATAAATTGAAGTACCTCTCTACCCACACGATACTGAACTTTACTTACTGATTATTTTAATTAATAAAATATTGACTTATACGCATAACCCCGATACGTTTATGTAAATATATAATTAACCGTTCTATGTAAAGGTTGATCCAGTAAGATAATAAAAGAAATGTTGATCCACCTTTTTGCAGTGTATAATTGGCTCTTTACAAATATAACCGATATACTTTGATCCGAAGTTGAAATGGAAGGGTGGTTCGGGGATCAACATTGGTTTCTTTCCAACATACTTGCCATAAAAAAATACAGTAACAAAATGTTTTTGTTGATCCGTAACGGTCGCAAAAATTATACCGATGAGTCAAATGTGCATCCGTTTTATATACATGATCATGCGCAATCTTACTAACTAACGTTGATCCGAGGGCATTTGACCTTACGCCTGTGACGCTTGCGCGGTGGGTGGAGTGCGCGGCGGGATCGGTGGGGTGTCCGTGAACTTAGCAGATCATTTCCCAGCAGATCAAAATTTTACGAAAGTTCTATTGGCATGCAGGATAGTTATATAGTTCCTGATACTTTAAAAAAATAGTTCTAGTGTTTTAACGACAAAAAACGGTATTGAAATAATGCTCTGCTAACTTCCCGTAGCAGATCATTTTTCAAAAAACCTATTTTTAACATGAGTTCTATATGCATGCAGCTTAGTTCTATAGTTCCTGATACTTTTTGAGAATAGTTCTGGCGTTTTTACAAAAAAATTAGTCGATTGAAGTACAATGATCTGCTAACTTCCTGCAAAAGATAATTATAAGGCCGACCTACATAAAAGGTGATTAGCTACGCATTTGGTGCCAAAATTCATTGAATTCTGATAGTTAATATACTAAGCTATGCTATAAAGCACAAAATATTCTTTGATCTATGCCTATATCCCACCACATCATGGGGTGAACCTATGGAATCAAACGAAAAATCACTCACATTTTTCATGTGATTGTGAAGGTCTAGTAAATGAAATTTCTTTATTCTGAGAAGCTAGAACTCTTCAAATTCTAAAGTTTTATATACTGAGCTAAGCTATAAAGTATATAACAGGCCTAGAACTCTACCTATATCCCAGCACATCACGGGGTGAACCTTCGTAATCAAACGAAAAATCACTCTCATTTTCATGTGATTGTGAAGGCCTAGTAAATGACTTTTCTATTTATTATTTTATTTATTTATAATTTATGTACACACAAGAAAGAAACATACAGAAAGAAAGAAGATTTTCTGTATTCTGAGAACGACTATATTTAGTAATGGTAGGACACTTGCGAAGGTCAGTCCGGGGAATGGTCAGATCTTTGTCAGTTATTCAACGACCAAGCAGTAGCTAGTCAACGCTACGATGTTCCGGGTTGGAGGGCATTGTTTGCGGAGTAATAACAAGACTTCGAGATTCTAGATCTTATACACTTCTGGACACATCTATTGGCCCACCTTGTATTTTCAGTTTCGTTTGGTCCTAGCTAAAATTTTATATTAGGTCGAGCAAAAAGTTTTTATGCAGTTTTGAACCTGGCACATTCACAATTTCATTCAATAGTCTTTTTTTGAATTTCGAACACAGAATTTAAAGAAACAAAAGACAATTTGGAGCCTGTTTGTTGATATCAAACAATCGAATACTAAGAAAACTTGGTTTTATTGGTTTACTTGGATTTAATTCTTGAAAAAGTGATTGATATCTTTGGTTTTGCAACAAACATTACTTATTCTTAACATTAAGGTGAGGTTCTATCAATAATCTATGGATACTTCACCTGAAGTCGCCGCCCAAGCTGTGGCACTTATTCAGGCCGGACACAGCCAAAGACACGTGAGTGCTCAACTTAATTTAAGTCGATCTGCGGTCCGAAATGTTTATCGGAGGTACCTAGAGACTGGCGGCTTTGTTCGTCGCCAAGGAAGGCCACGATCTCGGGTCACAACTGAAAGGCAGGATCGATTCATCGTGACGACCAGCTTGAGAAATCGTCACCTTACCTCCATTGAGATACAAAACCAACTTCGCGACTTCCACGGAGTATCTGTGAGCGCTCGAACTGTTCGGAGAAGGTTAAAAGAACGCGATATGGTACCACACAAGCCAGCTAATGGGCCCAAACTAACGCGAGCCCACCGAACAGCGCGCCTTCATTTCGCACGCAGTCATTTAAATTGGACACAGCAAGATTGGAGCCGTGTACTCTTTTCTGATGAGTCTAAAATTGTGTTACATGGCAATGATGGAAGGAAGAAGGTCTACCGACGTAAGGGAGAGCGTTTCGCACAATGCTGCTTTGAAGAGAGGGTTGCTTATGGCGGTGGCTCATGGACTGTCTGGGGCGGTATATCCGCGAGCGGCAAAACTCAACTTGAGGTTGTTACAGGACCACGGCTGCCAACATTAAATGCTGAAAGGTACATTCGTGAGTGCTTAGAACCTCACGTGATACCATACGCGGACTATGTGGGCCCAAATTTCCTTTTTATGCATGATAATGCAAGAGCCCATGCGGCCGGCATCGTCAGGGAATATCTTCGGGATGTGAACATCACAGTTATGGACTGGCCAGCCAGAAGCCCAGACATTAACCCCATTGAGCACATGTGGGACGAGCTAAAAAGACGTGTTAGGGCTCGTCAGCCAGTTGCCCAGACGATGCAGGAGTTGAAAACTGCCATAGAAGAGGAATGGGAGATGATCCCTCAAAATTTCATAGAGCGGTTGATAAACTCTATGCCTAATCGTATGAGAGCTGTGGTAGATGCCCATGGAGGCAACACGCGTTATTAAATTAAACCTTTATTTGATAAAACATGTTTTTTATTCAAAAATCAATTGCCTTTAACAAGGCGCATATCCGACTTGTTAGGCGTAGCTCCATGTCGTATGGTATTCTGAATTCAAATTTAAAACAATACGATCGAAAAAGATGGTAAAATGTATCAGGTTTAAAACTGCATCAACAGTTTTTGTTCAATCTAGCAATCATATTTCGGTAGGGGCCATCGAAACCTAAACTCTAAGGTGGGCCAATAGATGTGTCCAGAAGTGTATCTCAGGGTAAATCCTTACCATATATATATCATACCTATAAACATAAAAACTAAACAAATAAAGACAAGTTAATGATTAGCTAGCCTTGCAATAAATTATAAGAATTAAACCATCCATATACATTAGGCAGGTCCAGTAGGAGGACTTGCTCCTTTCTGATTGGTCCATTTGAATCGGATCAACAACTATCGGAATGGATTTGTATATTGGATCAACATTTCGGTTGCGTTTCCTAAACTTCAACGGAGTAAATTGTTGATCCGACCGGAACCACATTTGTATGTAAAAGATTATATTGGATCAACAAAAACCACCCGGATCAACATAGGTTTTCGGATCAACAAAGTGCTCGCGATATAGCACGCATGATCAACAATTGACGGATTGATATAACTAAACATTTACATTTGATTAAGAAACATTTTATTTGTAAGTAAATATACAATGTTAAGTGAAATACTTTCTTTCATCCTTGAAAATATATCCATTTTGTGTTTAGTGTGTACTGTAAGAAGCAAACAATTGATTTTATAAAAGTGCTTAGTTAAATTTAAAAAATGTGACATTTTACCTTAATGTTTGTTATTATTATAGGGTTTCCACAAAAATAATTTTCTAGATCCGTGCTAATAATATTTTTTTAATTTGTGTGTAGCTAACTACTAACGACGGTAGATCCTATTCTACTTCTCGTAGGTACACGTCTATTTATATATATTTCTATGTAGATCAGTCCATGGGATCTAAAATTGTAAATAGATACGCATAAAAGATTTTAAAATTATGAACATAACATTGTTGTGTGGTGTTGTTGTGATTGTTTTATGAAGTACCCACATCTATTTATAACACTCCAGTGTAGATATTTCTATTTTCCAGTAATAAACTAATTAATAAGCACATTAATTGCATAATCTATACTCATTATTAGGAACTACTTGGTATTCATAATCTATGGTGCACATAGTGATTCTTAAAAAAAAGAACAGATTCATAAGTTGGACCTATCAATGTAGGTTTAAGCTATTGCGATCTATTTAGTATCATGAGACATGTAATTTATTTTAAATTATAATACCTGGGTATATGTATTTAAGTATTCAGTTAAATCGGCAAGTTGCAAAAAAAAAAACAGGATTGTATATTTCAGTTACTGTCAGGGTAAACTACACAATATCAAGACCATATAGGGAAGATTGCTGATACATAACATATTATATAGTACATACAATTCTAGTTTCAAGATAATAATTATCTTTTTCACTATTTATCAACTCGTAGCCTCGTATCGTCGCGCGTCGTAGTCCACGGTGCAGTGGTAGGAAATTATGATTTCGTCACGCATTTTTCTTATGGACACGCGATGAACTTAGATCACTCAGTACCTACATTAAAAGGTGCAAAATATGGCGTCATTTACCTTCTTCATTATTATCTTCACTAGGTACTTAACTGTTTCTTTCTATTTTATTTCTATTCTATATCCAAACGTTTCAATTCTGCTTGCCATTGAGGCCATTGAGAATTGAAAATGAGAAGCCGGGTTCGAATCTCAGGTCAGGCAAAGTCTCATTGGGTTTTTCCATAAGGTAATTCTCAGCAGCAGCATATAGTCAGGTTCTTTGCCCGGTTGATGGGAATGCAATGGGTGGATGTTATGTTCAAACGTCCATTTATAAACCGGAATGCTGAACGCCGTGGAATTTATTAATAGACTCCTAGTAGCTACTAGCAGTCTGGAGTCTGGAAATATAAACACTACTGCACTTGTGTTTACACTAACTGCCTGGCCTATATGTTCATGGTACTTTTTTTTAACTTCGCCGCACACTAGGCATTTCTCCTAAATCGTGGGTGCGTTTCACAAACATGAAATATCACAGATACAAACACCCAGGCTCGAAACAAACATCTGCGGATAATACAAATTTTTGTACCGTGCGTGAATCGTACCCGTAACCCCTAACGCAGCAGTCCAATCGCTTAGCCACAAGGACAATGAGGTCGTCAAACAAAATAACATACATGAAAAACGTCTGAAATCTCCGAATGGGAAGCTTAGGAAGTTCGCTTCTATAAGAAGTCTCTGTCTACATCCATAGCTCGCCGCTTATCGTAAGGTCTATTTTAATTGAAGGTGAGCATACATAGCGCTGGTAGGATTATTTCCTGAAATATACATCTGCTTCTAGCCTTCTACACATTGAAGTATTAATTAATCATTATGTATTCATAATTTTTAACTGTCCATCAGCACACAATATTTCGAAATATTCTGAAATATTTTTGATAATATTTCCTTGCTTTTAATTAAGTGTATTTCCTTTCATAGCAAGGTGCAAGTGCAATCTCTCTTCGGTCGGTTGCACCCTCTTCCCGGCGCGCATGATAACCAACCAACGCCCACAACGAGTTTCTTCTTTCTACTTTCTTTCCCGGCCGAGGCCTTGTCCCTCTGATGTGATAATACTGCTTACGTACAATGTCACATCAATGCTTTATCAGGAACATCAGTTCAGAGAGCAGTTTATGTATATAAGTCAATATAATACATTATGTATATTGTCTACCACTCGTCTACGTATAAATTGAAACGTACGTACATTGTAAGAATCAATATAATCAAAGGGTATCATTAAATAATTATAATATGGGAGTTAACAGGTGTGTGTAAACGTTTGCGCTGTCTTAAATGGAGTAATTTCCAATAAGTGTATTGATTTTGTCTTCTTTATCTAAATGCTAAGCTATTGTCGATGAAGTAATTTACGTATTCCGTCCGTCTTTAGTTGATTAATATGCCTGTTTAGTCCATTTTGAGTATTTCCCTCAAATCTTCAAGTTTTTCCAATTTAGTAATACTAAACGTAGCTAATATGATGCATATTTTAATATTAATAACTTAAGTAATACACGCTGTGAAGATCAAAAAGAGAACATGAGGTCCTGTTACGAAACCGCGTCGAGCAAAGTGTTATTGGGAAGTGTGCCCGGTTTATGACAATAGGCTAACCCCCTATCGCATGAGTCTGAAAATAGCAATTAGAAATCGAGATAATTATGTTATCAGCGATCGCGCTTAGCAAACGTTATTGCAGTACCTGTAATCTGTATAATGCAGTTACATACAACTCCTGAGAAACTTTAAAGTAATCAAAGGGTTTCGAAAATATTTGTCAAGAACCACATGGTCTTATTGCGTATTAAATTTCATGTAAATTATAATTATTCTGTTGTGTAGACAAGTTAAAAAGAAAATGATAATTTGAGTGAACGATGAACAAAGAAAAACTTAATTGTTTATTTATGTCAAACCTTTGTTTCTGAAGTTACAGTGGAGGTGCATTTACCTACAGACACAGATGCGTTATACAAGTTAGGTTAAGTGGATACAATTTTGAAGTAAAATCAAACTACGTACGTGAAAGTACAGTAAACATTAACATAACATCACTTCTTATATTCCCCGAAGGGGTAGACAAAGTTGTATACTGTACCTACACCATTTTGCCTGGTATGTTATAGGTATCTACGTTCATAAGACCTTTTTTTTGGGACAAGCCTACCACTTCTGTCCTTATGCAAAAGAGAACGAACCTATGAACATTTACTACCTACTACTACTGCGAAATACCTAATTTGAAATACCCCCATCCTAGTAATCAAAATGAGGACCTACTAGACCACCGATGCATGAATTCTATGTAATGTTCAGTGACGCGGAAGAAAGTTAGAGGTCTCGGAAGTATTGTCAGGTCTCGGAAGATGTAAGAGCCTTGTCAACGTATGACGTATACGTTAACCAATATGGTATGAATGATGGGATGAAACTTGTTTCGCGTGCAATGATCTGAGTGACGTCAGTGCATTAATCTATCAAGTTTATTTATCTTTTGATTTCGTTCTTAAGATCAGCTCTTGACTGCGTAACTTCAATTTACAATAAGATCACGCTTTTTTCGGGACTAGTAGACCACTCATGCCCATCATTGTGATTCCTGTAAGGTAGGATCTACAATGATAACCATTGAGGACCATCGAGGCAATGAAATTCGAAATGGTAGGCGAAGATGTTTGCCTTTATCACAAGTCTGTTCATACACTTTTCGCCTTTCTTAATTAGTCCCACTCCCATGAAATAGGTGGCGAACCTATTGCTTTTTATTAAGCTCAGACCTGGTTTGTCATCTCTGACTACTTATTGTATTGGCGAAGGAAAAGAATTCTATTCGTAATCCGAAACAGCTTTAATAGAATAGAATAAACAGAATAGAATGTGTTTATGTTTATAGTTAAATCTATCACGATCTTCCATCTAGATAGTTCTCTTTTATACAACACGTTGCGCGTGCGCATCACGGCGCTATAATGCCTATTAACTGCTGCCATGAAATCATGTGAATAAACGAGTAGTGGACTCATCAATTGGTGACATTAAAATTTTCCATACGGACACGTGAATAAAGGAAAGTTACTAGATCGATGCAAAATGATAAATTAGACGTCAATCATATTCTATGGTTATAATTAGAATGAAGAAATTTTATTTTTGCGAACATGAGTATACATGCAAAGCGTGCAAGATGGTCAATTACCGTAATTCTTATAAGATAAATTGTAAACATATATTAGGTATGGGCACATTGTTAAAAAAACAAACGTTTTAATTTAACTAAAAAAATTACAGGCGTTTATGAAACTTTTGTAGGCAAATAGGCCAAAATTTTATTCCCATGGAGAAGAACCGGCAAGGTTAACTCTAAAGGTTACTATTAACTATCAACTACGCCTGTAATCCTCAAAGGATTACAAGCGTAAGGTATATTCTTTAGCAGATCACTACACCAATATTTTGTCCAATGTGGTAATTTTATCATCATTAGCCGGAAGACGTCCACTGTTGAACAAAGGCCTCCCCCTTAGAACGCCACAATGAACGACAACTTGCCATTTGCATCCACCGGTCGCTCGCAACTCTGACGATATCGTCGGTCCACCTGGTGCGAGGCCTGCCGGACGCAGGATTTTCCGTATGTGGTAATTTATTGTCATGCAAATAAATAACAAATCTACTTTTTGTTTCAGTTTTCCAATATGGCCACGGCAACAGTCGAAGCAAATAAAAATGGGGCCGCACAGAATTTGATGGAGAAAGCACCATGGTAAGTTTACATTTTAACAGACAGCTTGACAAAGCTGCCTTCTCCCTTTCTCTTTCTTTCTAGCCGAAGCCCCATATCGTCGTTGATAGTCCAATACCGCGTAAGTAACAAACAATATTCAAACCCGCAAATGTACAAAAAAGCAAAAATGAGATTTTGAAAATAAACTATTGGGAATTTTGACTTTAAAAATAGTACATTAGATTATGAAGATCGAAACGGTCCTATACTCAAGTTCGTTCAAAATTGGGCCGATTCGTTGTTAAGAAACTTAGATTTTGGCCGTTTTTTTAAATAGGTGAAAGTGTACATACGGTATTTACGCGGAATTGGACTACCAACGACGATATTGTGGTGTCAGCTTTCCATATTCTTCTCCTTTACTTCGCTCTGTCCAGTACATAAAACCTACATATGACTTGGTTCAAAGGTTCATGAGTTACCTCTTCGGAAACGGGGGAGATACAAGGAATTTTATTTTGTGCAGCTTACTCTAGGACTAATATGATATACCAACAAGGGGTTGGTGATCACCGTTTTAATGATCACCAAGGGGTAAGGACGTTTTAACTGACTTAAAAAAAGGAGGTTATGTATTTGGGGCGCATCGTTTTCTTTCTACCTTTTATTATACAAAGTTTGTCTAAAAGAGCTCTCTTATAGCTAAGCGTAAACTGCTCATTGTAAGTCCAAGACATTTTGGATTTCAAGTATGTTAATTTTACATCATCTAGCCTAGCCTTATTAGCCAGCAGACGTAGTTTTACCTTGAACGGTCGACCCGTGTGGCTTTTTAAGAATGTTTAATATGTACGGGTCTTCTGTTATGATCGCAAGCATTTTTTCGGAGGACACTGGTTTTCCTTACTTAAAAATTATAATGTTACCTCTAAAATTTTTACTTCTCAACCGATTCTTATGTAAACTTTTAGTGCCATAGTGTCAAAGCTTTTATTAGAAAAAAAGTTATTAACAACTGTAACTTTGTACCTGCCCTAAAACTCTTATTACCTAAGGTAGAACAATCTGGTCCCACGTACGCAACGCTTGATTTTGTATAAAAATCTATGCAACTATACGTAGTCATTTACATGGATGTGCTAAGATACCATACCTGTAATAAATTAACATCTCTAACATTGCATTGTTATAAAAATCCTTTAGCATATTACTGATATTTTGTTTAGAAAAAATAACACTTGGTTTTACAAGTGTAAATTATACTGTTAATACTAATATAGGTACTTCCTTTAAGTACTGTGTCAGACTACCTATGGCAATTCTTTTTTAAATACTCCATCAATACTTACTATCCAATCTAGCAGGGGCCAAGGAGATCGAATAGAATGAAAAATATGAGATTGACATTTGCTATAGATTATAAATAGTGGAAACATTATCTATGTACATTATACAAAGGATACATTGATCATTCTATTCGATTTCTATTCGTCTAGCGATTTGCCATCAGTTCCCCTGCTAGATTGCATGGGTCTGTTTAATGAGGACCTGATTAGCCCAGTGGCTAAGCAATTGGACTGTTGCGCTAAGGGTTGCGGATTGGATTGGCGTAAGAGACAAACATTTGTGTGAACCGCAGATGTTTGCCCCGATTCTGGGTGTTTGAGTATGTGATATTTCATGTGGGGCTCGTGGCTACCCCGCAGATCAGTCGATCTGCGAGGTTAAGCCGTGCTTATGTGCGCCGCGGTCAGTCTTGTGATGTGTGACTGTTTTTAAATGTCGAGATCCCACCGTGCTTCGGAAGGCACGTTAAGCCGTTGGTTCTGCGCCTGATCTCTCTCCGGTCGTGTCGGTCTACCGCCCCATCGGATTATGAGAGTGAGGGAATAGGGTGTGCACCAGTGTCTGCGCGTATACTTGTGCACTATATCTCCTGCGTAATTGGCTAGTCTTAGCTAAGACAGGCCGCTGTGACAGAAATTCGGTCAGGAGGACATTATTTCATGTTTGTGAAACGCACCTACGATACAGGAGACATTTCTTGTAACGAGGATTTTTCAACAAGGTTCTTCTCAAGATTTATTTGATTTGACGTCTATTATTTCCTCGTCATGATAATTCTTTACAACATTGACCTTTTATCCTCTTAGTTTTAATGACTTAGGATAACGTAAGCTTTAATTATAAATCTAGTCTTTATCATGCTCGTTAATTATTTAATTGGCGTATGAGCAAGTACTAGATCTTCTAAGTTAAGGCGTTAGTTTTAAATAAATATTGTGTATTAAATAGTCAGAGTTAACGTCGAAATAAATCCCCCTTATAAAAATTGCCAGTGTTGAACAACTGTTAAAAAACTTGTCACTGACGTTGCCAGGTTAAAAAATAGAGATGCCAATAGACTTAACAAGTGGTTAACTTAATACACATTTTAGCATCATTTATAGGTAAAAGGGAAAATGTGTAGCTTCGTACATCTCAACCTATAAGAGCAATTGTTGATAGCTTCCAGAATTTTCTGTTACATTACATTATTTACTTAACCTTACGTATCGATTACCCAACTCCAGTTTCTGTAGCAAAGGAAGGAAACCTTCAAATCCGTCTAACTGGCTAGTTAATGCAATTTGTTTGAGTACGCATGTGCCGTTACACAAGCTGCGCGGGCGCATCTCGATCACGCACCGACCATTGACCTTATACGTGATGGTGTGCGTGACATTGACATTAGGGTTTATGAGGGGTTTTCAAGGCCGTTCGGTATATTTATGGTATTTTTTTCTCGTTTTTGTTGTCATATCATTAAAAATAAAATATGCTTTTGGATATATTGCAATTAGGTATATTTGACAGCATGGTAAAGCAAAATACATCTGCGTGAGTGGGAATACAAAAATGGTAATAACGATTAACGAATCATAATTGTATTTTTTTGTATCACAAAAACTCCAAATATCTATCCCGTAATATGTATTAAAACAAATGAAAAATATATTGTTCTTATTTTTACAGTCTACGGATAGTTAGAAAATCAATAGGTAAAGTGGTAATTATTAATTCGCCGTATTGTGTCGTATACCTAGATCTAGAGAATATTACTTTAATTCATTAGGTGGTTTATGTTACCCAGTTAATTATTGCACTGCACCTAATTTAAATTGAGATCAACCTATTAGCGATAAGTCAATATAGTTCATTGACCAGTTATTGATAGACGTCTCTAATTGCTTAGACCAAATATAAGTACAATACTTGGTATTTAAAATCTTTTTCCTTGTGTTGGTTCCAGTAGGTATCCAATGATTAGTTGGAGTGTGTTGAATGACATAGACATTATTTTCATACAAAGACAGTCATGGCATTTTTTACTTTTATTTAACCTTTATTTTAGTAACGAAACTATAGTAATTTATAGTTGACTTAGGGTCAACGCAGACGAGGGGAGCGCAGAAGAGAGGATTTTATAATACAAAAAATTAAAAATTAAAAAAAATATTTGCAAAAATATGGTGTACAATGGTGTTGGACACTCGAAAATAAACTTTAAAACTATTGACATAAAGTGCATACTGGCTTGTACATAAAAAAATACTCGCGCGGCTTCGAGGCTGCGCGAGAATTACTCATCTTGGTCTGCGCTGACCCTGACAAGAATTACATTAACTAGTGCTACTAACTTATTTATATAATTTATCCACTGTCTGGATTAGTAGCTAAGTATCTCAATCTAAAATCAATCTGTTTATCACCTAACATATTCTATGCCTGTAACTACAAAATCCAGTATTTATTATCCACTGCTCAGTGACATACTTTAAAAGACTCCTAAATTGTAAATTTAATTACATACCATTGAAACAAATCAATTGAAATCATATGCTATTTTATTATGTACTATTGTTGTGTCGTTACTCAAACAATGACGGACCGATGACACCATTTTATTGTTGAAATATTTTGGAACATATTTGCATAACTTTGTAAGGAATAATGGCAATCAATCTATTAACCAATACGATTTATATGGATGTAATCCTTTAATGAATATTCTAGCGACTAATTGCGGCTTTAAATATCATGGAAAGTAGTATATATAGCTACCTATATTATCATTCCATGGGGAAGCCTGGCAAGAATAATTTTTTCGTTCTTCTAATCGTAAGGTTGATGAACAACGTGGTGCCAGAGTTTAAACTGCCTGTAGGCCTCTGTCATAGCTTTACACACCGTTGAAAAATCTCTCAGGTGTGCCGGTTTCCTAACGATGTTTTTCTTCACCGTTTAGCAACTGATAACTAATTTATAGTACGCACAATCGCACATGAATTCGAAAAGACATTGGTGCGTGCTGGGGTTTGAACTTGCGGCCTTTGGCTAGGCCGTCCGACGGTCATACCACTCGGCTATAACTATTAACTGTCTATGATAAACTCTTTATCAACTAAAACTCGAAGGACCTCCCGTTCATTGTCCTCGTGATGGATTCATTTATAAGTGTGGTTTCTGTTGTTAAATAAGTTTTTAATTTTTATTTGGACAGATAGACAGAACTTTTAATACTAGATAATATTCAATCAATATTTCAGAACAGGCATTCAGAAATTTGCTTGTATTTTATTCTATTACCAAACAATTAAAATTAATGGTCTATGAACAGTGTTTGTCATCCAAATTAGTAAACTAATAATGTAACTAGATATCATCTTCATCTTTATGTATTATGTAATAAGGTGTAATTTACAACTTTCCACTATTTCTGTCCGTAATTTAATCATAAAATATTTACGACAATTGTGTAAAACCTTTCATTACTACATAAATTACGCTCGATAGTTACATGCGTAGCAATGCAACGAACAAAGGATTAACTTTGCTTCTCAGTTCATTTACTTAACTATTTCTAGAATGAGATTTAATTAATCCGCATTCGTAGAAATATATACTTAATCACTTTTAAATCACCATAGATTATACGTTTATTAATTTTCATGCAAACTAATTTGCTTATCACCAAGGACCAACAAAACTAATTTCGTCATTCTGAAACAACCTAATCGCTCGGCCCCAACCTGCACTCTGCACGGCTGCACGCACTCCTACTGACTACGTACTTTGCTAAACGCAGGATGTATCGCAGGATGCACCTATATTGTGTATTATGCTGATTTTCGAAACGTTTCCTCTAATTATGCAACTGCATAGCGCTGCAACTGGCATACTAGTGAAAGTCGTGTTGAGTGCGCCGCGTCTACTGCTGCATACAACAGTTTTATAAAATAAAATCTGTGTTTAATGGTACACGTCCCTCATTTCACTTAT
This sequence comes from Abrostola tripartita, assembly GCA_905340225.1. NCBI lineage: Eukaryota > Metazoa > Arthropoda > Insecta > Lepidoptera > Noctuidae > Abrostola > Abrostola tripartita. The sequence continues at coordinate 2,521,315 of HG996487.1, read as the reverse complement.
GTTTTAAGTGATTTTTATGAACGGATTGACTGGGTTTGATATTATCTGTGTACTATGTGGTTCGACGTTTCGTTCGTTGGCAAAAACGGCGGGAAGCAGAACCTTCTGTTTTTCGAGTGAGTACTGAATGCTTTGTCTTGAAGTTTCCAGGATACAAACAAAATGAGAAACTGCAACTATCAAAAGCAGTTCGATTAGTAGGCAGTGACAAAAAATTGTTAACAAAGAAGTGCGCTAAGTCCCAATCAGGCTTCAGAAGCAAGTTGGCAAATCAAAAGGGCTAAATATATACAAAGATATACAACTGTACAATGAAATAGGCAGAGGTTGCGAGAACATTTTTCTTTGGCATAGCATGTTCATACAACAAAAGGAATTAAAGAAAAGATATTGGTCGGAACAAGCAGAACGAGTTAGACAAGGCAATGTACTAGTTGCGCCTTGGTCTACACCAGTTTTTCCAGTACCTACTGGTGGCGTGATAATATTCTAGGTAACGTCATAGGGATCCCTAACTTTTCTTCTATTTATGATTATGACAACTCGTGACGGTCCTCGTGTTTAAAGCTAAATAGTCACGAGTTTTGCTAACAAAGTCAGAGCCAAAACCATTAGACTCTGTCAGATTTTCAAGCGCTAACTTGAATGACTGGATAATTGTTGAGGATCTCACTATACATATAACTGCAATGGGTATAATGTTTTATCTCCGCAATATTGTAATGTGTAGATGTAGTAGATACTTCTTACGCAAAAAATTAATGCATCATCTACCAGTAAAATTGGCTAAGTGATCATCCTTTTATTTATAAAGACATATTATAAGGGCACTTTATAAAACGCTCCTAGACCTTGACAAACAAACAATTACAACTTTTCTCTTTATCGCTCGTTACATAATTAGTAGTTAATGAACGCTGAACGTGGTAATTGGCGCGTACCGAAGGCTTCACTAGATTTCTTATCAATTAACAGAATTAATGATATCCTCTGTGGATGTTTATTGATCCTTTATTCACACCACTAGATGTGCTAGTTAAACTGGAATATTGCCAGATTGAACTGATCTCAATGCTAGTAGTGAAAACGCTATAGTACCAGTTCTCGTCTTCTCTTTCCCCTCCTATTTATAATCCCACATAATGGTAGTTAGTTTTCCTTGTTTTTCTTCACTCTGTCCAGGTCATTATCTGCGGAGATCTGCCCCCTTACCATGAACTCTTATAGCAGGACAGTTTAAGATGTGGAAGCGAGACGCCGCCGCTACGTAATTCGCCTACTCTTCCACATCGTAAACTGTCCTGCTTTAAGAGTTCATGGTAAGGAGGCTGATACTTTTTTATGTCCTTGAAGATTACTTAAACATAAACCTGTTTTTTTGCTTAGAATTTCTTAAGTTATATTATGAGACTGCCTATTTAGTCAAGTGGTCACACAGCGTCACTGCTGAGCTGGTCTTAAATTCGATTCCTGGATCAACACAGGGTGTTATTGGGATTTTCCATTCGATAATTCTCAGTAGCAGCACGGAGTCTGGAATTGTGCCCGGTTAGCGGAAATCGGTTGGTCCCCTATTACATTGGGACCTATTACGTTACCGGCGAAATGTGGGTGTTCTACACACTTCAGTGTACCTCTTCGGGGAATACAGGCGTGATGTTATGTTATGAGACAATTCTCTAGTTTCCATTTGGTTTGACCTAAAGTTACGTTCGACATTGAGTAAATAAACTGTTCTAAATCCTTTTAACGGCTTAACAGAATATAAATGGCAAGCTTAACCTTTTCTTTGTGATGCTAACCAAATCTGTCAAAGCAAACATATCAAAATCACGGCTGGAATCTCGCAACACAGTCATGTCAAGAGGCGCGGGCGCAACGTGTGACGAAAACATTGCTCAAACATTTTGCAAACATCTTTCATGCTATGGAGCTATTATATTATATATATTACTATGTATATGATGGATGGATTAGTTTATGATATCTTCTTGACATTTAATATCGAAAATAATGCATGCCAGCTCTTTACAATCATAAGTCTATGAACTACAAATCTAATGCTGAGCGCTATTCAACGCACTAACACTTATCTCAGACTTCTCTTTTGAGTCAAGTCATATTAAATTCGGTATTTAATTATTTAAAGACCAATCTTAATATTTGTCTGAGAGTTCACTTAGCAATGCCCAAGTCCACGAAAAGTACGAATTACGACAAACTTTGACGAAGCCAAACTAAATTACATGACTTTTTAATTTTTCCGTGGAAAGGTTGAGACTAAGAGTGGTCTGAATGCTCTTTAAGATCTCGACCTGAGACTTTTCTAGTTGCTATCATCATCTACTGCCCGACTTCACCCGCATATTATTTTGCACTTATTTTTATTACACTCTTTTAACACAAGTTTTGTCTGACTTTTCAAGGAGAAAAGTCAGGCTGTCTCACTTTTAATTCTTAATTCTTTATTGTACACATAATTTTAAATTTCATGTTCTGAGGCGAGCCTAACTTTAGAATTTAGAATAAAGAAGAAGAATTAAGTTCTCTTACAGCAAACCTTTGAGTCATAGAGATTTCTTTTTCATCTACTAACTTTTTACTCTTTATTTCCCCACCGGTATGAAAATAAGCGTGATGTTTACCTGTATATAATTACTATCACCGGCACCTCGCCGGCACCCATTACGCTCGTGTCATGAACAGCGTGCGTCAGTCATTAACCTCGAACTTGAATACTTACTGTACCGTATCACCGCCGCGGTTGCTACAACGCTAACTAAAATGTTGTAAAATATATTTAGGAAACATTCCTTGTATGTGTGAAGTAAGAATTGAGACTACCATCTACCACAACATCGTGAGTCATAACTCTGTGTGGAAAGGAGTTAATGGTCTGAGATCGTCAGAGTTGGTTCATTTAGGGATTAATGCTATCTGAGTAAATCATAAATTACAAAAACGTGACCGCTGACTGTTGTTATTATTGAAAATATGAATACCGAGAAAAATTTCAAAGAACGTCGCGTAGTCTGCTTACTACAGATTTTCCTCCAGGTAGCTTTGTGCTCGTTGGCATAACAAAAGCTTTCTATGGTAGTTGGTAATTTAAAAACGTAGAACGCAACAACATAGACACACTGTAATGTTTTTGTACTCATCAGTTCATAAATAAAAGCTAAGTAACTTAGGTAAATCTATTAGTAGTCCTCGTGGTTACTTTTTGGTTTTCAGATTACATTTTCTATTAGTTATAATTAGTTACCCACTTTCAGCCTTTAAAAACATTAGTCTAGTATTAAGAATAAAATATTAAGTATAACAATAATTTAACGTTTCGTATACATGTTTCTACATTCCTACTTACAGCACGCTGGTATTTATAACACACGTAAAAATATTTTAATTATACGTTTATTCAAAAGAATTTAATAATCTAAGAAAGAAGAATGTTGATTACAATTTGGTAATGAGTTTCAATGTAAGTTCAACATATTTTTGTAGATGCACATGACCTTGTTACAGCCGTTGGTCAAAGAAGGTTTAATACATCGATCGGAAGAGTAACTAACGTACTCTTTTTTTATTACCTACGGATTTAATAATTTCCTCGTTGGCACACTATATAAATGTAATTATAGGCCTCTAGATGTAACAAACCTTAATCATTTTAAAACCATCTTACAAATATCTTTATACTTGTATGTACTTTGACGACCGGATTGGTGCCAGTAGCTAAGTAATTGAACTACTTCCGTAAGGGTTGCGGGTTCGATTCCTGTACGGGACAAACATTTAAGTGATTTGCATATGTTTGTCCAGAGTCTGGGTGTTTGTGTAAGTCATAATTCATGTTTGTGCACCCACGATACAAGAGAAATTCCTAGTATGGAGCGATGTTTAAAAAAAGAAAGAAATTTAAGCTAAGCACAGATTAAACATATAGTGAAACCTTGACAAATGAAATCCTATTGACTATCATTTAGCGGTATGTTTATAAAATTTAAACTTGATATTCTTCTAATACGCAAGTCGGCAGCAGGTTTCATAATTTAGCTCACTCAACCTCGTAGGTAATTTAGTTTTTTATCGAACAGGACTATAATTTAACATAAGTCATGATACAAAGAGGTTTTTATTAAGCATGATTAAAAAGCTACAATAATATATTTAACCAATTTTTTATCAGGTAACGTGTATTTAAAGCTTGATGTTGTATGCTCAACTCGAGAGGTTCATACAACAATCACGTATGCATTGATTACTAGTGAGCGCACTGCTTATTACAGTACGTAATCTGTTCCTATTGACTACCTACTTAGGACGGTATTCATAGTATGTCCGCCATGCTTTACCGTTTTGTTTCCTTGTTATTTTCCATCCTGGTAAATGTAGGAGTATGACTGTATTTCCTGGTGTAGATTCGATATTGTAAAGATAAGTATACACGTAAGATTACAGAGAATTACTTATTAAATACTATAAGTAGTACCTACGAAGTAGCACCCCAAACTTTGGATTCGTTATTGTAATAAACGAAATAATTGTAGTTATAGAGTTCTGTTCAACATGAACTCGACCCTTTTCACAATCAAATCCGTCTTGCAAAACATGGAAGAATTTACTCCAAAATGTCCAGTATGTCTGAGATACCCATAAAAATGTTTTATATAAATGCTTGTACCGCTTGGATATTGAAACTGTGCCTATCAGTGCAGGAAACCACTTCTCTTTGATATCAAATGCATATCAATGCCTGGTCGCACGACTGACGCGGACGTCTGCAACTGATTAGATGTTTTTATTGTAATTAAAATAATGTATTTAACAGACACGTAGAGGTAGAGCAAGTATTTTGTTTCAATAAGATTTGCATTCAAAGTAAACAAACACTATATTTTTAGGTTATATTTACAATTTTATTTATATATTTAAATAATAGAAGTTTATTAGTACAAGTAAATAAATAATAATATTTTAACAATTTAAATTCTTGTACCTATATATTTTGATAGTCACTTACGAAATACGTTTTTTTTTTAATGTGCGTTTTAGAAAAAAAGACTAAAAAATGTTGTTTACTTTTTAGCAAATTAACTGCTTTAAAATGATTCATGACAACTTACTAACTATGTAACCTGTACTGAATGGTTTATAGAAGAAGAAAGGGTTTGCTTTGCAGTGGAACAGCTACAAGCCAACACCATAATTGCTAGTTTTTATAACCTTGAAATATAATTCAATGAAGAGGTTTTAAACCAGCCATTGTTTTATTCTTTAACAATAGGGGTACCTACTGACACACAGCGCTCTTTGGCTCTTTGTTAATGACTCGCGTAGATCTGTGTTGGCAATGACATTGCTTATCAGCTCTTATCGTCTGTCTGACTAATGAATGAATTGTAAAGCATTCACTAACACATTCATGTTTGCTACGGAAATATTTTTAGGAGCTACCCAATATAATCAATAAGCTCTTGATCGTACATTTGTCCTTTAAAAAGGGAAATTAATTATTAGGCTACAAAGTATTTTAATCCGTAATTATGAACATAAATAAACGTTTAATGACTTACCTACTTACTGAAAACTCAAAGTTGTGATACTCCAAAGGATTATTAAGTTAAAGACTGTTGTAGCTTATACAGCGTGAATGAAAGTCAGTAGACAGTTAGAAAATTAGAATCGAATTCGGTTTATTCGTTTGTGAGCTGCGATACCACAGCAGACATACGTTCAACTTATAGCAGCTTCCTTACCATGAACTTCTTAGAAAGACATTTTCCGTTGTAGAAGCGAGGGCCGCCGCTGGCTGTGTGTAGTGTAATGCGGCGTCTCGCACCGACACTCGACTGTTTCCACAACATAAAATGTCCTTCTTTTAGAGTTCACTATTTACGGAGGTAACAAGAACGTTACAGAACAATCCTGTGTTTGAACTCATGTGCTTTAAAATCCTGAATGTAGTCTAATGTGTTTAGTAAAGAGGTAGGACCTATAAACTAATTTTTTATTTATATTTTACGCAAATTAGAAAAGCATGTCAGTAGAATTATTTATCAATGCTTCATGTTATTTGCACAATCTGAGTTGGGGCAATTTGTTCTTACCCAACTGCACTGCGAAATAGGTGGTATAATTGCTAAACTATAAATCTCAATGTCACTTGCAGACATGCGTTTTGTCTTAGCGATTATCATATTACGTTTTTAATGCAATGTTAGAATAGGTCAATACTACCAGTTCAAGTTAGAATGAGAAAACGTGATCTTTGAAGCAATGCTTGTAGCTACCTATAATAGAATTACCTACATTAGTTGAGAGTGGACTTTACCCATTGTCATCGCATGTCATAATATTCCTTATTATATTCTAACATAACATAACATAACATCACGCCTGTATTCCCCGAAGGGGTAGGCAGAGGTGAACATATAGTACACCCACATTTCGCCAGTTATTTTGTAAGTCCCAATGTAATAGGGGGCGAGCCTATTGCCATCAACCGGGCACAAATCCAGACTCCGTGCTGCTACTGAGAATTACCTAATGGAAAACTCAGTAACACTTTGCCCGACCCGGGATTTGAACCCAGGACCTCTTGCTCAGCAGTCGCGCTTAGCGACCACTAGACCAACGAGGCAGTCATTATATTCTATTCTTAGATAATTGCTAAGATAACTTTGATAACTTAATAAGAGTCTCAATGAAATGAAACACCTTAGCCCGGTCTTGCAGAGAATAAATATAATAAGGTTCTCCTGACCTAATCTCGGTCACGGCGATTTATCTCATCTGAGACTATCCAACTACGCAGGAGATATTATAGTGCACAAGTATGCGCGCAAACACAGGTTCCCTCGCCCTAGTGGGACGGTAGACCGACAGGGCCAGAGAGAGATCAGGCGCAAGACCAACGGCTTAACGCGCCTCCCGAAGCACGGAGGGTTCTCGACATGTGAAAATGGCCACCCATCACAAAACAGGCCGCGGCAAGCACGAGTTAACGTGGCGGTGGCCACGTTGCTATGAGCACCTTTAGGAAATAATTACATACATACATAAAGACGCCTGTTTCCCAGAGGAGTAGGCAGAGACCACGGATTTCCATTTGATACGAATGCTACGATTCTTACATACCTACTTCATTCGCTTCATTTACACTGACATACTTTAAATATTTTTTTCTAACATATGGTTCTAACGTTTGTCCTTGAAAGGGGTACTTATCTAAGACAGTTTTTATTGTACATATTATTATATTACGTAACGTTGTATAGGCCACGGTCTTGGCATCTAAGTAGGCACCGTGAATACAATTTCCATATCACCATAGCATTAACCTATGAAACACAATAATGGTAAACTTCCCGTGTATACCTACGTACAATTAGAATAACAAGTATGTTTCTATTATATCATTACCCAGATGGATGCGTCTGTATAGTTCATCAAAATCATCGCTCGCGTTTACCTTGTAAATAATTGTGTGCAATTTTCATTAACCTTTTCGTTGAGGCGGAAAAGCAGGTACTTTGGGTACATAGTCCACCCACTGTTATTTATTTTAGTTTTTTTTACGCCTGTTTCCCGCATTTGTATGCAGAGACAACGGATTTGTATTAGCTGCGATCCTAGCATAGGCACTTCGTTCGCCTCTCACACTCTGTTATGCGCGCTCGTTGGTTTAGGATGCTTCTTCTTATCGTATGTTTCATGTAAAACCTGACAATTATTATAGTTAGTTGTCAAAAATGACTCTACATAAAAAAATTATAAAAACAGTGTCTATAATACAATTTAAACTACAGGGTCCTTAATTAAAGCAATGTATAATTTTTTTACTATAAAATCGGTTTCAACGTTTTGTTTTTATTCACCCTTGCGTTGCGTTTCGATTCACACCGTTTAACCGGTGTGCATTTTTAAATATGAATGATAGTAATTTTAAATAATCAGAGACAGACTATGTTTTAAAACTGCGAGTAACCTTGGATACGCTTTAAAACAAAGAAGTAGTCTTACTATTAAATAAAAAAGAACTTTACTTTACTTCTTATAAAGCAGTTGTTAATTATATACCTTTGCGAAATTAACATCGCAAGTAAAAATGATATTAACTTTATAGCATAAAAAGATAATAAATAATTAAATTTAACAGAACAGAAAACGAGTTGAAAATTAATGATTAGTGCAGTGTATTTTAATGATTAAAAGATTTTAATTATTTGTGTAATTACCTTAAAATTACATACATAAATAATAAGATTCCAAATAACATTTGTTCTTGAATTATTAAATAACAAAGACAAATCTTATTTTCTCAAATCTCAGTAATTAACATTTTTTTTGAAGTCTTTGTTGTCTTCTTGTTTCATTCGCTACTGTAATTAACTACTAATTTAACTTATCTGTATAGTACTTCTTAATTAATAGCTACAACACTTTAATATCTCACTGTTGCATTCCTGAAGATTTGCAACGTGGTAGTAACCCTATTAACTCTTACACTATAACTTATCCAAAACAAAAGAGTACCATCAACATAATATAATAACAACCTTTAACTGTCCTACTGCGGGGCAAATGCCTCTTCTCGTATAGAGAAGGATTGAGCATTGATAACCACACTAGCTCACTGCGGGTTGGTGATTTTAGATAATTAAATCCAGGTTTCCTTACGATGTTTTCCGTCACCGTTAGTCACTGGTATCTTAGAATATCTAAGAAAATATTTATGCCATTGAAAAGTCACATTGATACTTACCAGGGTTTGAACCTGCAACCGTTTGCATACAAATCCGGTAGTCAACCACTAGGCATCCACGACATTTCAACACAATAAATTATACAAATAAAAATATCTACCTATAACTGTCCCACTGCTGGGCAAAGGAGTCTTCTCGTGTTGCGAGTCACGTAATAATACAGCTATATTTCCCCAGGACTGACGAGCAAGGCATAGCGATGAAGGTTTACAACGGCATCGCGATCGCGCTGGAGATTCTCGTGCTTTACTTCAAGATGACGGCCACCTGGCTGCACTGTCTCTACCAGTTCTTCGTGCCGCCGGAGCCTAAGAGCGTCAACGGGGAGATTATATTGGTAAGGGCCTGTTTCACCAACTACAAGTAAAGTACCTAAGTCAGTTAGAAAACAAACCATTTTGATATATAGGACTCTGATAACAAGCGCAATATTGTTCCATAATAAGTTACAGTTAACAATTTTTGATACATAATTTTGTAATAATATCGGACTAAATTTGTCCCATTGCTGCAAAGGTCTCTTCTCATACAGGAAATAAAGAAAAAGCATTAGTTTTGTATCTCAATGACGCAAAACTTTAAATTGACAATGTTATAACCATTAAAGTTTTTATTGATGCAATACAACAAACGAACTTCACTAACAATCGTCAAGGACTTGAAAAAATGACCACGTACTTTTAAAAGTTTACGATTTGAAAATTTTGATTCTTCCCACCAAAATACTGGTTAAGTGATCAATAAGTCGGTGTTAACACTTTGGCTAAGTTTGTAAGACTTGCAGATATATGGTGATAAGTAACACATTTAGTTTTTAAAATAATTTACCTCGATGAAGAATAAGCTACAAAATATCACTCCTATACATTGCATCACGTTCCAACAATAAGTTGGTGATTATAGTACCTATAATATATTTTTATTTATTTCTACACTATAAAGTATCATGCTTATTTTTTCTCATGTTGTAGACTAGTGTAATCAATCATTCGGTTTCACATGCCGTCGCGAATTGGCCTGTCAATCGGTTCATAACGAGCATAAATCTATCAAGAATGCTATCAACCGTTATGGTTTTTTTAGCGTACTCATAAGATTTATCATAACTAAATTTGGTTTTACTACTCCTCCCTAATTAAAATTTTAGCATTTAACCGCGACACGTGACTGATTTCGATCATCTTCCTGAAAATCTTCTCGTGTCTATTTTGAGATGCAAATTTCAAGGTTCAAGCTGTTTACATGGACTACGTCCAGCAGTTGACAGCGATAAGCTGAGAGATGATGAGAAATGAAGCTGTCTATATATTTTTTTATATTCATGGTTGAATTGCAATATGACCGGTCCATTTATCAAATAGCAAACATCCAGACCTACTGTTACCTTTTCATTTAGAATAATAGGATAATATGGTAAGGATGTTTAGATATGGGTCCAATGAATAGTACAGAAGTGGTACATTGTTCTCCAAGTATTGTATTACTGGTAGGTACCTACTAATGTTCTATTTCACGTTTTAGATAACTGGCGCAGGCCACGGCATGGGAAGAGAGACAGCCCTTCGCTTTGGTAGACTGGGTGGCGTTATAATATGCGTGGACATCAATCCCAACGGTAACCAGGAGACTGTCGATCTGATCAAGGAGCAGAAGGGGAAAGCCCATAGATACGAGTGAGTATGGCTATGTGAAGAAGAATACCGAGAATGGCTGACCGACTGACCGACTTATACATGACTTCTATACAGAAGTATCATGGACTGACTGTTTAACACGACAGTATTGACCTCCTAAGATAAAACTGCTAAATTGTGGAAATTCCTTATTATATTTAGGAAGTGTGTAGTCTAGTTAAATAGAGGAAAATGGCGAGGTTTGAAATTCATCTCATCATAAGGGGTATGTGGAATTCAATGATCGTACAGGAATTTCGATTGATTGTCTTCTGAAGTAAGGTCTCTTTTAAATAACAATACCTCCTCGATCAAAACATCGTTTTTTTCCATAAAAACGTCGCCCCACACTAGGAATTTCTCCTATATCGTGTGTGCGTGGTTGCAAAAACATGAATACCACATACACAAACACCCAGACTTTTTCAGACCAAGATTAGAAGCAAGTCAATGAAACCAGAAAATGAGTTCTTAGTTTTCTATCATTACAAACAGACATAGGATAGAGCAATTCGTAAAGCAGGTTTTATATTGACGTAAACTCAAATATTCCCAATACGTTCTACCAGGAAATTAGTTACTCAATGAGAAAAGTCAAGGCTTCTGACAGAATGTATCCTGATTGTAAATTTTGATTTTTTTCCTTTCCATCGACGACAAAGCTTTTACCAGTAACAATAAATAATAACAAGTACTCGTACCTTTCAAGGTTGGAAGAAATAGTTGGCATTGGATGCGCATACCATTATAAATATTATGATCAAGCGTTACCCAAACACGGAAATTTGTTTATAATCATGCTATAAGCAGGTATACAAATGTTGACATTGGATTATCGGTGTGAATTCGGTAATGATGTAAATAATTGTGGACATATTTGTTTTCACGGCTCTTTTGATTTTTGGGCTAATTGCGGTGAATGAACTTGGTCTAGAAGCAAGGAGGTCTAAGGGTGCTGAGAAAAATAATCCACGCGCCATTTAAATCTTTAATATTTTACTAATCGAATAAATCTAATCGATTAGATTCCTTGCTAACCATCGATTCAAATTATTTTGTCGTTGTCGCTACAAGTGTATTTGTCTGTTATATTATGTCTTCCTCAGAACAAAATTCTGTTTTTGTCATTATAACCGTCACACTTCAAGATTTTTGTGATTTTAACCACACAAGTAGATGTAAAATAAACGAACGTATTCGTTTATTTAGTTTCTGACACCTCACTGATTTGAAATTGAAATGAGATTTCCCATAGGTAATCCAAAGTTAAACAACTCAAGTAGATCCTAATTATTTTGGAATCCGATTCCAGAGGTCAATACCTGTGTCAATACATACATAAGTTCACACCTGTTTCCCTAAGACGTTGGTTTCTACCTACTACGGGTTTTTATTTACGACACACACACATTACACGTTATTCTATATGAAGATGGTCCTCTTAAGTTCATACTTGCTCATCAGTTTTGGGTACTCCTAACCTGGCTTTTCTGCAAAACATCTTTGATCTGAGTATGATTGCTCTGGTTTTCCATTCCAGTTAATCTAACCACTTGCCACATTATATAGTTCTTCAAGATCAGCATCATCCGCAGCTCGAATTCACCCTCTCTTGGGGCTAGGCTTCTCTTTTTATAGTGCCAATCTCCACCCCGCTAGAGTTAGAATCATCTATCATCATCGCTAGTGGTAGAATCATCTAAGTTCCATATACGATGGCTGCGATATCATCCTCATAAATTATAGTTACTAGTTTACAATTCAAGTTTTTGTATTAATCCCCAGATGTGACGTAACAGACCGCGAAGCTATCAACGCTCTAGCTGAGAAGATTCGTCGCGAGGTGGGAGAGGTCACGATGTTGGTCAACAACGCGGGGATCATGCCTTGCAAGTCGCTGCTGCAGACCTCGGAGAAGGAGATTCGTGCCTCGTTCGAAGTCAATATTATCGCTCATTTATGGGTAAGTTCATTTGTCTAAATAACATGATACCTTCAAAAAATTTCTTGAACAAATATCGAGCTATTCCGCGTGGAGTTTTTTTTTGTCTTTTTCGGGATTATAGTAGACTATGTCCACCCAGAAAGTCTAATCTAAATATTGGTTAAAGAATTTGTGGGGAAATTAGATAATGATTTTCGAAGATTACTCCTACATACAAACGAACTTTTACCTCTTAATAATATTATAATGGCAAATTGTCGTCCATTGTGGCGTTCAAAGGGGAGGCCTTTATTCAGCAGTGGACGTCTTCCGGCTGATGATGATAATATTACTAGTATAGACAATTATCAGTTTTATCAAAATGATGTCTTAAGCAGCCTTCATTCCTCATGGTTTAACTCCGTTCTCAGATCCTGCAAGCCTTCCTCCCCTCGATGATGGAGCGCAACCACGGTCACATCGTGGCCATGTCGTCCATGGCGGGGGTGGTGGGGCTCCGCAACCTGGTGCCGTACTGCGCCACCAAGTTCGCCGTCCGAGGACTCATGGAGGCTCTCCACGAAGAACTGAGGGAGGATAAGAAAGATTACAGTGGCGTGAGTGGATTTTCTCGACATGATTATAATTAACCTTAAATCCTCTATCAAACGACTTTGTGCCTCTATCGATGTTAAGTCAAAAAGTATAGATACGTCATATCCTAACAAAATGAACGAGAAAAGTGGTCCGAACTTTGAGTCTGAACTGCACTAGTCTTATGTCAAATCGGACAACAATTCTACTACCCAAGACGACAATTATTGTCCCTTTTTGGAGCCTTCAAAATGAGCGCTTGTAACTTATCTGTACTAGATTATATCTTTTTAAGAACCAATAAAGTTAAATAAAAATGTGGTAGTGTACACCTTTACCAACTCACAGGTATAAAATTAAACAAAAAACCCATAATTTCCAAAAGAAATACGCTTTTAAATATAATTGCTCGCACAAAGCAAATCTTCAAAACTACCTTTTACTCATGACATTCAAATGTTACAAAAACTTTAGCCAAGCACTTTCTCCCCACAGATAAAGCTAACAGTAATCTGCCCATACATCGTGGACACAGGTCTGTGCAAGAACCCGAAGATCAAGTTCCCCTCGCTGATGAAGATCCTCACGCCGCAGGAGGCGGCCGACTGCATCGTCGACGCCGTGAGGAGGAACTACCAAGAGATCACCATACCCAGCTCGCTGTATTACATCAACATGGTGAGTGATACGCTTGTCTTCCGCAAAATATAGCTAATTATACACATCTCCATTGTTTCCAGACAGTATCTAACATAAAAGAACATCACGCAGGTATTAATTAACTGAACTAAGTGTCTCAATACACTTTGCCGAAAAACGCGACCGAAGTTCCGCGTCTGATTCTACGTTCCGACGTATTCCGCTGATATGACTTACCCTAAGAGCGGAAAATATACGACAGAAATTCGGTTGAGCCCGATTTCTGATCGATTGAACTTATGCTCGACTGAAGTTCGGCTGTACGTTATAATGCGACGTTATTTCGGCAAATGTGTTGTACGTAATTGAAATAGCATTGGAGGCCTAATCACGCCGTTCAGTCGCGTATTTTCGGCAAAGTGTGTTTAGACATTAAGTGTATGGTATTTTAATAATGCAATCGAGGTCCGTTATCCGCTCGAAACTGATTTATCCGACAAAATATTCGTTTTCATTCCTCGTGATGTGATGAATACTTCTTGTTTTATAACAGGTGTATAATGTGGGTATGTGGGAAGGTTCGGGAAATAAAGGCGTGGTTTTATGTAGTTTTTGCATGGCGCTAGATGCAGAGTCACTGAAATAAAACCAGACAGACCTACATTTTGATGTGCCTAGTAAACTAAAACCGGTTTCTACTATACCTCCTTGCTCCGTACCAAGAGCGGCCTAAACAGCTTCTCAGTCAGGGCGACCTGTACCTACCTGTGAAGCACGCAGTTTTAGAACCTGATACCCATGACATTGAACACGTTCTAGCAACCGGTTTTAAGTCTTGTATGGTATACAATGTAACGAGTATAATGACTTCTGATATTAGCGCTCGTTGCGATACAAGTTACAACTAGTCTTAACAGGTATACAGCGAATGACATGCAAGCGGATCTTTTTTATTTACGTATCTGGATTGTATGGCTTTATATCGGAGATTAATAAAACATCTGTTTATTGCTTTTTTATTAAATTTGTGCATAATAAATATAGGCAAATAAAAAAGTCACTAAAATTAGTGCTTTTTATTAGCATAAGTGCAAAACGTCTCACGTTTGAAAATTATTTTATTTTGCAATTTTGTTCAAGTTATTTTGGATTTATTTTATTAAAAGTTTTACGACGTCCAATTGTGGTTATTTAATATGTATAAAATACTAATTTGGAATAATTCTACTTTTCAGATCTGTCGAGTGTTTCCCAGGGCAGTTCCATTATATCTGAAGGACTTCCTGGACTCAGGACTGGAAGCCCATCCTTAACATTAAAAAAGAATACAATGGTTTAACGTTTATTCAAAGGGCATTTTTTGCCCCAAAACAGTTTAAATTAGGCTCAATCACAAGGACCAAAAATTAAAATTAAGGCTAAAAGCCTATTTAAGAAATTCATCGCCAATAGCATTATTGAAAAATGTTCGTATTAAAAAATATATCTAAAGTTAAAAAGTTATATTTAAAAATATTCATCTCACAGAGTACTTTCGAAATTTTTCGAAGGATTGAACTTATGGGCTATCAATGAAGCCCAAAAAAGATACCTATATCTATATATATCTTTACATACTTAATTGTTGTATACGCCGTTAAAAAATCTAATTTGAATTATGTGATCATAGTTGTCCAAATTCAAATATTTTTACCTAATGCTCTTATGTAAAACAATCTCATATGTTTTGGGTATTTTACTTTATTCAAACAACACACTACCCAATTAAAAAATAATCATCCCTTTGAAAATTATTTCATAATGATACATAATTATAATTTTACTCTCTTATTCATAAACGAGGATTATACCTGTATTAACCTAATTAAACCCGTGTTGTCAAATGACATCTCTATTCCCTGGCATGCAAAGGACAGTGGCAGGTATAATTTAATCCAAGGTTTAAAACCGACATTTTTTATGAATAAAGGGGCTAAGGTAAAGTGGGGGTGAAAATATTTTTTTTTATTTATTCAAGTACTTACCTGAAAATGTGTAATGTAAGTAATTTATATTAATGCAAGGCTTTAGGCAACAACAGTTGGGTTTTATGATTTTATTTTAATTACGTAACAACGTTTTTTATTATTATTTTGGTATGTTGGGCAATTTTATTTTCTTATAAGTATGTTATTAAGGTGTTGACTGTTGATTCTTCACTTTGTTAACATTCTTTTGTTAAATAATTATGCCTAAGTAAATAAAAATAAAAAACTTTTTTGCCACTAAAATCACAAAATATCACAAACTGTAATAATTAAATGACTTTTGGTGTAATTTTAGCATGTTGCACATGCTAGGCTTGAATCTAAATTGATAAAGGCAATCTCATGTCCACCAATTTTACAATTTACCCTTATCAATTTAAATATATATTTCCTTTTTTTAAATAAGTATTTTTTTCTTTTATAATAATAATATTTATAAATATTTTTGTTTTGCTATCGTATTTTTTATATCCTATTAAAATAAAATTGCCTAACTACCCTTTTAACTGAATCAGTAAATTTTATTATAAAAATAGTGCTTAGTGTATATTTTAAAGTTTCATTAAGCTAGTATTTAAGTTTAAAAGTCAGACAATATGCAATGAAGTGATACCTGTGCCTAGATATAAATAGTTTGAATGAACTTATTATTTTTAGTATAAATTTTGCCTTACGTAAAAGCTTCTGTCCATATTGTATACTACATATACTATTCTATGAATTAGTATATATGTAATATATTTTTATGTTGTATATAAGGTTTCTGTAATTATACGTATTAAAAGTTATGTTGTTAAATGTTTCTCAATATTATAAATAAATATAATATTGTGAAACTTTTATTTAACAAAAAATTATGAATAGTTAAACTAAAATGTCGTTGAATTTATTTCGTCAGATTTTAATACTAACACAATTATGTTTAGTATTGTAATTGTTCCAAGCTTACAATATTTTTTACTTTACATGTGATCAATACTGAATTTCTGAGTGCCATCATAGTAAACCACAGTGAATTAAATAAAAGATAATATAATATATGTATTTAAGTAACTATATCAATTGTTTTTATGTGGTCATGATTTGTCAACTTTGTCTATAAAATAAATAAAAGAGAATATTTATTTTTTAAATTCATAAATTAGTTTATTGATACTTTAAATTTAAAATTTTATATTGAAAAAAATATTTCTATTTTATTTCTTTTTTATATATTTTATACATAATCTTTTATATATTTTATAGGTAGTTTTATTTTGAGACAAAGTTGGTGCCCACATATTTATATTTCTTTTATTCTACTGTTAAATGTTAGTGAAGAGTGAATCATGTTTGTTGAATAGAATAGGGTTGTAAGTTGTGAAGTTGCGGTGAATCTCTTTGGGATTATTTTTGAATGTGCTACAAAAAATATACATAAAAACGATTGGAAGCCTTTTATTATAAAATACTTAAGTTTTTTTATGTGCTTTGTGACTATTTTGACCATATAAAATACTGCTACCTAGCTGCATTTACTAAGACTGGAAGCCAACCCTAACAAATTTAGAAATAGCAAGTAAAGGTTTAAGAATATTATTTCTCAAAAGGAAATGATGAAGAACTAAACTATCATCAAGACAAGAAACCAGTTAAATAAAAACAACACATAAATTCTCCATCTATTTATTCAAGTTTACATTTGATTATTCACATTTAAAATGTACAATTTCTGCTACATACTTACCTACATGGGTCCTACAGACATTTGGCGTACAATCACCGCATGAACGACACTAGACGTCTTACATCTAAACAATATTAAAATATTTAAAGCAATGTATACAACTGCCTACAAAATAATATAAAATATTTTTGTTGGAAGTCTGAAACCTGTGCAATATAGGAACTATTTTATAAAAGCAAGTGTTTTATTATATTTTTTTATTATTGTTTGGAAGTGTACCCGTTATCGAATTCTGAACCAAAAAATAAGGTGCTGGAAACATAATTTACTTACATTAAAATATTATCATATTATTCTTATATCTTATACTTATATTATCTACTTACGAATAATTTTCTACTTTTGAGATCCCGACTTCTTATGAACAAGTTACACTTCAAGTGTTAACTTTCTTATTTATATCAACTTAAGTTAATTACAGCTAGAAATTTTTTATTGATAGTGTGATAATTCACGTAACTTTAAACCCTAATTACGTTTCGTTCCGATTCAGCCCCTTTACCATGAACTCTTAAAACAGGACAGTTTATGATGTAGAAGCGAGACGCTGCTACGTGCAGTATAACGCGGCGCCACAACGTAAACTGTCCTGCTTCAAGAGTTAATGGTAAGAGGGCAGAACAGTTTACGGTTCAGTGTTAAATTTTTGACTTTCTACAAATGACACTGAACGCAACTACATACGTGCGAGAATTATCCAATTAGCTATCAAAAATCTTAAAAATTAAATCTTTAAGATTTTTTAAGAGCTTTTGGAGGCTCTAAAATTAAGATCTAGTATTTGACTAACATTACTACATTACGCAAGAACTGATTATGTTTTTTTTTATATGATAAAATAGCTTATCTACTGACTATTCGAGCACATTGACTGGATGATAAAACCTAAAGGAATGTCTCTCCCGAAAATTTGCATCAATTCGTTTTTCAGTATATAAGAAAACATCACACAAGATGGATGATGGCTACATTAAAAAATCGTAGTAATTAATTAAAATCAAAAAAAGCGCTTCAAAGGGATGGGAAACAATAAATAAAATCAATAAAATATTGAGGAAGTATGGCGTTTTAAAGTTTGCACAGAGTGCATTCTCTATGCCTCTCCCACATAACGCTAAATACTGGGCGATGTGAAATTGACTATGCAAATAGTTAGGCGTAACGTCTTTTCCAAGCAGATGCTATCTCTGCCTAACAATCAATTTAAAATGCTTTTAACTTTGAAGCTTTTGCCGTATTCGATTTGCTGTTGGAGTCATTATATTAATTCTACACCATATTTCAGAATATATAAAAAAAATCGTAGTCATCACCCCTATTAGCACTAACAACAAAACAAGTAAATATCATAAAAAATTCAACAAATACAAAATGTACTATATTAATTATTGTAATAATACAAACATGTTTTTGCAAATAAGTCCTTACTATAAGTGCAAATATTAAACTCGAAAAAGACTTATTAAATAATTCATAATGAAAATTATGAAGTATATTTATTTTAACAATTGATTAAATTACAACTAACAATAGCTAAAATAATATTTTTAATTAATTTAAAGCCTTATGTGGCGCTTAGCGTAAACCTAACTGATATAGCTAAATGCACATTTTACACACTTTATAGAATGAGACAAACCTGTCATACACCTCAACTCCAAATTATCGGCGGTCCACTATCTAATAATAAAATAGTAATGGATAACATAAGTAATCTATACTAACATCATAAAGCTGAAGAGTTTGTTTGTTTGGTTGAACGCGCTAATCTCGGGAACTAGTGGTTCGAATGTAAAAAATCTTTTTATGTTGGATATTCCATTTATCGAGGAAGGCTATAAAACATTTGAAACCACGCGGACGAAGTTGCGGGTGGAAGCTAGGCCATTACTATAATGTTTATAATTCTGCTAAAGCTGCTGTCATCTAAATGACTCAATGTGTGTGTTTTCATAGACCTAATGCAGTTTTTAGTGATTATGCATTCAACTCTTTATTATTCTATGAATCAGCTTGTAACAACATCAATTTAAAACTATAATATCTTTTAATGTATGCTATCAATAGGTACACATTAGTGTTAGATAAAGACCTAAACATTACATATGGATTAGTATACAAACTAATAATATAATTATATTTTAAAAACAATAAACATTTGGTATTCAGAAAATTATTTAATTTTATATTACGTTTATAATTATAATTTGTGATAAGCAGCTTAATCGTATACAAGACATCGATCAAATAAATCTAGATATTGAAGTCTTTCATATAAATATTATTGCCACATAAAATATTGATTTATTTTTTTAAGTTTATAATATTATTATTTTATGAATATTTATAACGATAAAATACAAAACCTTGATTATACTAAATACATTTTATTATTAAGTTACTAAGCTTAAAATATAATATGTTCAAAGAGTTCGCAAGTCGCCATGTTGTGGCCAACACTACAATTTCAACATAATTTTATTTATTTTTCAAATAAACCCAGTTCTAAAAACGTTGTATACCTAGTATGTATCTTGTAACGCTATGTTTTGTCTTCTTTACCTCAATGTAATATTACTGGTGACAGAAAAAGAGAATCATTGCCAAAAGTCTATTGTGTTTCTAGGTATTTATATGCTTGACAACTTTTATTAGTAAGGTCGATAAGTTAGATCTACGAGTACCTACATTAATTGCAAAATCTACAGCTAAACTTTAAATGTTGTGCCCCAAAGTAAATTTCTTATAATACAATTTTCACCTCTAAGATCTTCTATAAAATTCACTCACCGTACGCAGAAAAAAATCATTGCACGAAGCTATAGTCCAGTTGTACCACATTAATTTAGTTGTAAATACGACACAAATCACCAACATTCAAAAAATATTTTTTATTGTGATATTTGAAAAAAAAAAAAATACTTAACCATACATTTGTTCTCACAGTATCTTTGCCTGCACAGACTGTATGCTGTATACTGCACTATGAGTTCTATGACTATTACACATTACACTATGCCACTATGGCTGTATATTGCATAGACAAATATAAGTCTGTTAGTGTAGATAGCGGTCTTTTTTCTTCTAGACGCGTGCTCTGGCTTTAATTTTATTAATAACTGCAGTGATATTATTAAGTCCTGCTACCCTCCGCATTTAAATAAAAATATTTTTGATATTATAGATACGTAACAATTAACTAAACGTTTTATTTCGATTAATTTGCTAAAACTAAAACCCCTCAACGTTACTTGAGAACGGTATCTAAATATTTTTCTGTTTTTCACAAAAAATATGTTACGAAAGTGAGAAAATAACTTTTTGGCACAACATTTAGATTTTACTGAATTCGAGTACACATGAATTTCTCAACTAATAATTGACTTCACTTTCTTAAGTGCTGCGATGGAAGCATTTTTATCTCTCATGAAAGGTAACCTAATGCAACATAAGGCCGATTTTTAATCGTCAGATGAATTATATTCGAAGGATAAGATTGTCATTTTGACAATTTTTTATTATTATTTAATTAAAGGGCTTTGTTGATTCGTGATAATATGGCCCATTTTGATAGTTATTGTATGGAAAATATGTGAAAACGTCAAATTTATTCTACGGATAAATCTGGTGTTTGAAAAATAGGTCCTTAATCAATCGTGAATACAAATATTTATTAATAGTAACTTACATTAATTTCCATATAACTTTTGCGACTTATTTACAACTTAATAAATAAATATATACAATATTTGAATATTGGTAATCTATTATATTTGGTACACGTTTCGGGCACACTTATACACTATTGATTATATTATACACTATTGAATAACTACATATATATTATTATGAATATAATTATCATTATTAAATAAGACAACGACGTATAAATGAATATTATAAGCTACATACTTAATTACAATTTTATAAATAAATAAATACCATATTTTAATATTGGTAATCT